>OZ007587.1:276027523-278520023 GCA_963931845.1 Maratus michaelseni
TGTAAAGCATCTAAGCCTTCAAAACCATTAATAAATTTAATTAAAATTATAAAGTACAGCAATTATTTAGATACCATAAGCAAAGTTAGAGATTTTTATCTTGTGATTGGTACATCATCCCAGAATAGGGCAAAATTTTTACATAAGCAATGGGAAAGACATCATTTTTATTTCATAACTAGAAACCCCAATGTGTAAACTGTTATTTAAAACAAAAAGAAATTGGAATTTTCCATTGCCTTTTTGTGGAGAGCATTTTTCGTAAAATGGCCAAAATAATCATAACTTTACATTTTGGCTCAATTTTTTGGCTCTAAAAATTATAAATAAATTTTTAAATATTTTTTATTAGAATCTGCATATTTTGACGTACTTACAGTGATATTTTTAAGCTCATTCGGATTTTAGATCCAGAGAAACAATTTTTTGAAGATGAACTGAAGTCTAAAAATACAGACTTAGAAATGTACGATTTCAGAAAAATCCAAAATTTTGACGCCCCATATCTCAAAAACTATGAGGTCTAGGAAAGAAAAAATTTTAATGGGTTCATATCTAGGTAGGGGTAGTATGTACACAAAGTTTCACCCAAATCCCTGTCGGGCGGGTTACAAGGTCTGGTTGAATTGACATGGAATGACCCTGTAACATAATTTGGTTGATATTCTAGTGGTAATTTTGTAAACTGAGATAATGCTGTATTATCTAAATTCTGTTGACTGAAAACCCATGCTCATGTGATAATGTCTAAGGGCTGGGTTAAAATTGATTATCCAAATATTACAGACAGTAGAGTAGGCTGTGCGTGTGCGAAAATAACAAATCCCCTGTAATTTATTCATTATTAAAGTATAGTTTTAATAACAGATTAGGCAACAATTTTATAATTTTCTCAGTATTTAAAAAATAAATTTCTTTGATCAGAGTCTTTTTGAGAATATATATGCGAAATCCGAAATGAAATTTTGAATTTAATGAATAATATTTTAGACTCTGAAATTATCATTAACTTTTTCATATTAAGTATATTTAAATATTGTTATCAAACTGAAAATTTTATAAAATTTCTCTTTTAATTAAACTTGTCATTTTAACAAAATTTCTGAAATCTGTTTTAGAGCCTATTTTGTTGTTGACTTACGGTGCCTCGATGACAAGACATCAGACCAAGTCTCAAAGCCACTGGGTGAAAAGTGTGCCTCTTCTGTTTGATGAGATACCACATGACAGAAAACTATTCTGTCCATAGCTTGGCAACTCTTTCACCTATTGACCTCCAAGTAAGATTTTATATGCTAGCCTGTAGCATTGACACGGCATTCCCAGGAGCCATCATCGTCTTATCTGAAAGGACTGCATCTGATGCTGTACAGTTGAATAAATATTCCTGTTGTGTATTAGTTTATTCGAATAGTACACATAAGCAATATTTTTTCGACTATTGAAGAAATGTACACTGGCAAGTAAAATGAAGAAAGCTCTGTTCACTAGCAACTGCAGGAAAAAAGTTTTGCCGATAGTATGTATTTATTATTCACATTTTTATTAATATTAAGGTTTTTATGATACTTTGCCTTTCCTAAATCTAGCCTAGTGTTGGACTATAAAAAGATGTTTTTCTCTATTATATGGACGTCTTAATTTTTTTTCAGTTGTGTTGTTTATCGATGGCTCCAGTTAATCAATTGCTACTCTTTTAAGAATAGTTTACTGGTAAAGTGGGGTGAGTCAGCATTAAAATGGACTCTTCACTCATGTGAAAACACCAGCTTGTTAATGTTAAATCTATGGACAGGTTCTTTTTTAATTTGAATACTTTTAAATGATTTTTTTTTTTTTTTTTTTTTTTTTTGTTATAAGATAGCTGAGGATGACTTCTAACATGGCTAATTTTTACTTTTTCAATTTTGGTTGCAATTGTTTTTTTATAAAGGTACTTTCACTTTCGGAAATGGTTTCAAAAGTGAAAGTATCTTTATTACAAAAATCTAAAAAGTAAAAAATAGCCATACTAAAGATCGACCCCAGCTATCCTATGCAAAACAATCGTTAAAAAATATTCAAATTGAAACGATAAATTAGAAAGGAACATGGCGATAGGTTTTTAACATTGCGAGTGGGTTTTCATGCATTGAGTTGTGCTTATAATATGGGGTAATAAATTTTTTCTGGTGTAGTGGCATATGTCACACAGAAACATGCATCTCTGATACTTATTATAGGTATTATAGTGGCTCCTCTACCCTCACAGTCTCAAATTAGTAGTTTTCTAGTTCTCTCGCCCCACCTCCCCTTAACTTTGCAGATTTCTTAAGATATATTCTTGCTCTTCTGTCTTTCTCCCATGACAACTTGGCTTTTTTCAGCAAGGAACATCAGCCCTATTTCTCTCTCATTCCTTACATACATAAATATTTTATAACTAAAATGAACATTCTATTATAGGACCATTAGGTCATCGTCCTTAAATTTGCTTTGTCTTTTACTAGGCCCTCACCCTTATAATGCATGATTTATTTACAATCATTAAGGAACTGAACTAATTTTATTAAAACAATGTTTTCTTTTCAACAGTATATGCTTCTTTTTAGTTGAATTTTTTTTTTTTTTTTTTTTTTTTTTAATCTACTACATTTTGAAAAAAAAATATTAAACATCTCATTTCTCATCCTTGTTTTAAAATTCAATGATTTATAAATATTGTGATTTGAAATTTTTATTAACTTATTATTCTATACATTATACAAAATGATATAATATAGATTGCCTGTCTGTTTGTAATTTACTTAAAATTTTTATTGGTAAATTAAAAAGAAAATCAAATCAAAAGTTGTGAAACGTTAGAGCATATTAATTTCTGTATCTAAAAAGCTTTGAAACTGTATTATGAAAACTTGCTTTCTGTTTTTAAAAAAAAAGAGGTCGAGGGAAGGCCTTTTACAAAATCATAATGTCTGGATAAAATTTTTTGAAAAAAATATCAATCCAATTTTAGCATGATCTAAGAAATAGAAAACATAATATTGACAATTTTAATCAGTGTAGTTTAAATGTGTTTATTTCTTAAACATTTGGTGATATTTGTTTAAAAATCTCTGCATTACTTGTTGCGCTGGCAAGTTCTGTTTATATTTTGAAGAGTTGTGACTAGCTTGTAACAGCTTATGGTGACTTCCAAGCAGTCGCAAATATTTATAACAGTCACAATTTTCTGACAATGTTTGTTTCTTTTGTATCACCTTCAGTAGGATTTGCGACTGTGACTCAAGTTGTGATAGTAAATATTAAGGCTTCATTGATGCATTAAAATGATATGGTAGATACTTTTTCTGTCCAATCAAAATTCAGCACTCTGTCGCCAAAATTAGTTATTCTTCAAAAACTTTTTTGCTGCTATTTACACCTTCAATGCATGATATTGTTTACAAGTCTAGTTTGCCATTGCTCATATATGAAATTTTTATTTATTAGAACTCATGAAACACGTGTTTAAAAGATTAAACTTTGTACTCTTTTGATGTTTAATTCTTTGGGATATTTTTTTCTTTTTATTGTTTTATTAGATATTAATGCTTCTCTTTGTTACAATTAATTCAGCATCTGACATACAACAGGGGTTAAGAATGAGCCCCCCCCCCCCCCCTTCAAATGTTAGAAGAATTTTAAAAGAATGCTGAAGAACATATATATAAAAAGTTGTGATTGTGTCTAAACTACTTATTGTATAATTGCAATTTTATAGCATGACAGTGTTTTGTTTAAAAAAAATGTTTTAAGTTATTTGTTTAATTTGCAATAAAACATTAATTTTAATTAGTATTTAATTATTATATTAGATTAACAATTTAATTAATTTAACAATTCATTACTGTTATAATAGTGTTACACTAATAAAAATTAATAAATTTAGTAAAAAATAATACTGATAATTTTTAATTTTTAATTCAAATTTCTCTCATTTTTGATTATACTGGTAAGTTTATTTAATGTGTAGGTTCTTATTTATTTTTGAATCCTTAAAAATCTGATTTTTGTCTAAACAAATGTGTATGATTCCTGTATGTTCTTATTGCATGTTGAACTACAAGAAATCGACAATACAGCCTTTATTTTACATTTAAAAAAACATGTTTTCAGTGTTACAGTGGAAGTTTATTTGAAAATGACCCTTGTCAATTTATCTACTTTTATTTCATAATCAAGTAGATCTGAAAATTCCCAGTTGCCTTTCACCACATGACGTCTAAACAAAAAATGTGACAACTAAATAAAGTTTTTAAAAACTTTCACTTTTTCTAAAAGTATTCCAATTTTAAAATAATTTAACCCACATTTTTATACTTGCTACTCTTTATACTTTTTTACCCACAATTTAAATGGCCATTTTTAGCAGAGGCTTTTTTAACTGTTGTAATCTATATTCATCTATTTAATTCGACAAAAATTAAGATTGTGAAAAAGTGGCTACTATTCCACAAAAGTCAGGCCACTGACTTCTAACTAAAATTTCAATTTTCAAGTTAGTAGTCAAGTTGAACTTATGCAGTTACTAGTCAATAAAGAGAAAAAAAAAACTTTTTAAATCATGATTTCTTTTGTTTGCAGATAAAACAAGAATATTTTGAAAATGTATTAGCTGTCTTATGAAGCTGGAAGATTACACAAAAGCAAATTAATTACTAATGATCATATACAATAGCACATAATTCTGCTAAAATCCAACACAATCACACATAGCTGTACAATATATGGCATAACATTAATTTTGGATCCATTTGTGACCTGTTTACTAAGCTGAAAGAAAAGCTCAATAATTACGAAAAAAAAAAGTACTTATTTACCCAGTTGCTTTTTATTTTGTCCTATTTTTGAGAAATACTTATACAAATCAAGTTTCTATAGTACAAACAATTTCTATATATTTGTAAGCATATATATCTTATTTTTTCGTGCATGCCACACCTTCATTTTTAATATCCTCTGTTATTAGTTTTTAGCTCACAGGCTATCAAAGCCCGAGAGCTAATATGCTCACATGTTCTGTATGTACATAATGCAGTAGCTCTTGATAGAATTATCCGATTTGCTACAAATTTTGTATATAGGTTCATTCTGATAAGGCGCTTCCCTGATTAGTTTTGGGGGTTCATTGGTTAAGTATAAAGCCCCCCCCCCCTCTTAATTTATTGTTCATTTCTTTATTTTCTAAGGGGAATTATTCTTTGAAATAAGAGTACAATATACAATTAGTGTGAATAGCCTGTGAGCTTAATGTCATCAGTTTAACTGGACACTTTTCTTTTTATTTACAACTGTGCCACTTTTTTGAACACTCGAGTTATGTCCATTCAGACTCTGCAGCCTCTAAAAACATGTAATGTGCTCTGTCTTAAAAAAAGATTACCCAGTTATGGAAGACTGAATTATATAACGACGATCTTCTGTAATCGGGTTGCAATGTTTTACCATTCAACTTAAACATTTTTATATTCCCATGGCCTGATCCACTGCTGGTGTGTCAGCTGATGGCTGTTTTTGGGACTGATAAGTAAGGTCAATTCACAATTGAAAATCAGCTTGTATAAAATTAAAATGGTTGAGTAAAAAATGTAACTGCATTTTGGACTTAATAACAATATTCTTCCTTAGGGTTTGATGCTACAAAAATTCATCTGTTTGGGAATAGCATTCAAACATGGCATTGAAAAGCATGTGCTCCAATATAGAAGCTGCCACTGCTTCATGGCATCTTCCGTGAATAAATAATAATTTAAAAAAAAAAAAAAACCTATTTTCCAAAACAAATCTTAGATTATTTTCTGAGACAGGAAATGTTTAAACAAAAAAACGACAGATTTTATCATACAATAATGCATAACTTTCATTTATTCATAATTTGCCTTTGTTGAATTATTGCTATAGATTAAAAAAAAAATGTGTCAAGCATAGATTATGTAACCCTTTCCAACGCTTCCAAAATAATTTTACAAATCATTACCGCTTAATAAGCTGAAAGATAACATCTAAGTAAAAAATTTGGAAAACGCATAACATATTTAAAAACGTAATTTCAGGAATTTCCAACATATACAATATTTGGAAAAATATCCAAATACTTTTATTCAGTCCTGTATATGATCTATAGATTTGTATATATACTACATAGGATGCTAAATTTTAGTTTAGTTAGGAAATATGTAGCACAGTTTAAAATTCTCCTTCTGGAGTTTCTGTCAATAAACGGAAATGTGTTCACGAACTTTTGTGCTGCCCTGTATATGATCTACAGAATTTATACACGCCAAGTAATAGACAAAAAGTGAGTTAAATTTAAAATCGCTTTCAGCAACTTAAAACGCACTTCTAGGAATTATTGTTAACAGACAGTAGAGAATTCTTTTGTGTGTCCCTGTAAATGAACGATGACTGCTATACACACAATATTCTGTAGTAAGCCTCTTGTAATGCACCTTAGTGATATATATAAATTTCAATACATTTAAAATAATGAAACATTATTTAATTAAACCGCAAACGATTTTTCTCCATAGACGTAATATAACTGAATTCTTTTGACTGTCCCTGTAAAGTAACTATAAGTGCTATGCACATCCTATTCCATATTAAGCTTCTTGTAATGCACCTTAGTGATATATATCAATTACAATGTGTTTGAAATTGTGTAACATCATTAAAATAAACAGCAAATGATTTTCCCCCTTAGACCGCAATGTAATGGAATTCTTTTGAGACAGTAACATATAAAAATTGCAGGGCAATCCGAGCATATTTACGGCAGTTAGAGCATGGGAAGACGGCAGACAAACTGAAGTCATAAACACTATTCAACTAGGTTGGAAAGAGTTAAAAAAAGCTTTTTAAACCTCATACATTTCTATAAATATAGCATTAATAATTTCATGAAGTATCCTTTTTTAAATATTAAACAGATCTTATATAAATAGGATCCCATTTTTTATTATTCTTAAATTTATAATGACAGTTAAAATAACAGGTAAGTAATTTTTCTTCCAAAATTTTGAAAGATTTTCCTAATGCTGGGGCACATCAACCTGGTGTGCAATGTGTGTGGCACACACAGGCGCCAAAGTAGAAAAGACGCCAAAGATTTCGGTTGAGGAGAAACATCTCAAAAAGAAAAAAATCTTTAATTATTTAAAAATATATTACATTTTCTTGATGCCTTAGTCCTCTAATAAGTGATTTAGAGAAACAATGTAAAAGTAGAATTTGTATGAGTGTTCGAGACTGGTGTGAACTATTCGACAATTTTTAATTGGTAAAATTGAAGTTGCTTGCAAAGGTTTTGGAATTCTATGCTGTAAATTTCACGCTTTGTGATTTTAGCACTCATTGAATAAAGTCTGCTTTAGGTGGATAAATAAATATTTTATTAGCACCTCTACAAATGATCATTTCTGTAGAAACTATTATATATATTGAACAAACACTGCGTGTTTATTCTGACCATTAGGGTTTAGACCTCCGAGCAAAATATAATTTATAAAAGATAGTTTTAAATTCCAGTGCATTTTATGTCCTACTAGCTGATTTGCCCAACACTGGCCGGTGAAATCGGCTTAACTACTCAAAATACGACCAAATAAAACATGACAAACTATAGCTATGTACATTTTTCTTTCTAGCAGTGCAATCTGTTAAAAAAATATTAATGTTATCTCTTAAAAAAAAAAAAAAAAAAAAAAAAAAAATCGAAACTTTGAATTTGTGTTTTTTCATATGCATTGGCTTAACTATTTGAAATATGAAAACAAATACCCACTTAATCTGGGTACCTTTGTTTCTTCAGCGGTGCAGTCTGTTTCAAAAAATATTCATTTCCAAACGATATTTCGGGGGTTTTCGTTTTTCATACATTTTTTAAAAATGTGCATCACTTCTGGAAATCAAAATATGAAAAAAAAAAAAAAAAAAAACATAGCTACGTTCATTTTTCTGTCGAACAGTGTAATCTGTTTGAAAAAAAATATCAATTTTAACCCTTTCAAAAAAAATTTGTTTTCGAAAGTCACTTTTGTGGTTTTTGTCTTTTCTGCTGCGTGCAGACTTTAAAAATCAGCATTCATTTTCCTGTTTCAAAATACAAAATAAATATTCAATTAATGAGAGTTAATTTTTCTTTATAACAACAAGTTTTGTTTAAAAATATATTAATAATAAATCTTTTAAAAAATATATTCCTTTCCGGAACTCACTTCATGATTTTGCCAGACTTTATTCTTGCTCAGTATAATCAAAAGATGAATTTTCACTTAAAAATACAGGGTATTTCTACGATCATGGGATGAATGTGGAGGGGTGGTACAGGACATTGTAACAAACAATATTTGTATAAGAAAGCAGTGTTGCAAATCTATTTATGTAGTCAAACATACAGGGTCTCTCACTCCAATCCAAGGTTGTGTTTTTATTCATAACTTTAACAGTAGTGAAGATATTTTAACGAAATCCTTACAGTATGCATATGATTCCTACAAAGATGAGTCTGTTGCGAATTTTGCTAAAATATCTTCACTACTGTTAAAGTTATGAACGAAAACGGGACTTTGTTACTGTATTTTTGACTATATAAATGGATTTCGACCCTACTTTCCTGTACAAAAAATTGTTACTCTTGCAGTGTCCTGTACCACCCCTCCAGATTTGTCCCATGATAATAGAAACACTCTGTATAAAATCATATAAATTCGAGGATGTACACTGTCAAAGACAGTAAGGCTCCCCCCAACATTAAGTTCGTTTGGACAGATTTTCATTTAAAAATATAAAATCATTCAACAGGTATGTTTAAGGAGTGCATCACGGACCTGGCAACGCTGTGCGGGTCAACAAGTTTAATATAGTTATTCAAATTAATTAATCACTGTTTATCCAAACTTTATAATTGCTTTTTGGATTCTTTTGTCATTGTCGGTATCTATAGCATTTACGGTACCCTTGTTTTCTAAACTTAAAATTATGAAAAAATGAATAAAAAAATAAATGTGTTTCATAATGGTGCAAGACAGACTTTATGTATTGTATTATTTTCTCTGAGGAAATGAAATGTTTCCGATTAATGCAGTATTCTGATACAGAAAGGTTCCATTTTTAAAGTTTTATTGTATTTCGAATTTTATTTACATAGCTGTAAACCTTACTTATTTTTCAAGTTAAATAATCATATTTCGAACCAGAAATTTTATTTAATAAATGTAATCAAATAAGAACCCTATAGAAACAAGACACATCTTATTAAATACATTTTTTAGTTTGAAATATGCTTATTTGACATGGGAAAAAAACCCTGGAAGATTGACAGCTATGCATTTATACTCATTGAAAAAAAAAAAAAAAATCTGGAGAAGGGGGACATAGGGTGCCAACTGAAGTTTTACACACAAGTGCCGGATACTGCTGGCACACCCCTGTCCTAATGTACTAGACTCTGATCAAAATACAATATTCTCAAATGTATTTTTAAATGTCATAGTATGTAGAAGTATGTTATTAAATTTCAGAATAATATTTTATAAAAAAGAAAATGCTTCATTTTCCCTTTTTTCAATATATGTAAAAAAAGAAGTTAATAAATTATGCTTAACACTTGTATTACATACTTGCAGGACTTGACTTGAAATAGAACCATCTCAGATTCAGAGTTTAATAAATGAAAGAAAAAAATAGTTAAAAAATATCATTAAGGTAAAAAATGGAATATAGTTTGTGTGCAATTTTTATCTGTCAATGTTATCATCCCAAATATATATGAACTTTTAAATAGAAATGTTTTCACATCTATATTTTTAAAAATTAATCTTACCTGCATAATTTTGAAATAGTTATCAAAGTATAAAGGGAAGCAAGAAACTACCATCACTTATACTAATTTATAATTTTATTGAATTATAAATCTCATTCATGAAAATAACTTATCTGTAGAAATTATATTTTATAAGGTTTTGAACAGACAGGTTTTTGACATGACAATAAACCATGGTTACTCAAAAACCTGCCAACACTGATTTATTTACTATTACTACAAAGTGATAAATAATAAGAAAAAAATTACAGTTTAAAAGAATTTAAATTTTATTTGCTAGGGTAACAAAAGTGTGGGAGAAAGTAGAAACTTCTAGAAGGATTAAAAATCTACATGGATAAAAATTAGATGTTACCAAGAAATTTCTTATAGTTATTAAACAAAACTTATTAAGCAGAAAATTATGAAAGTTATAGCAAAAGTTTAAAAGAAAACCTCAAGAAAATAATATAATTGTGGGGATTTTGAATACCCTAGATTTTATAAATGTTCATACATTATTTAACAAAAATTGAATTAAAAAATCCCCTTAAATTTAAGCAGAAAAAGTCTGCATACAAATTTAGTTATTTACCTTTGAAAAAGCTAAATAACTGTCATTAAAAGGAAGCAATGAAATAAAATAGTATTTTATTATTATAAAATAACTAAATAAATACAACCTCTTCAACAATTCTTTAAAATTAAAATCTTGCTAAATCATAAATGAACAAGAGATAACAACATCAACAAACTGTAAACAAACACAAACATTTAAAACAGCGCCCCCTGGTGCTGCTTTAAACTAAAACAAACATGATACAAGCTCCATCTGCTGATAAAATAATGAAACATTGTGAGATCATTTAAAAATATGGATGTTATATTAGTTGAATAACTTTTACAATTTTTAGGGAGAAAATCATTAATTCAAAAGTTAGATTAAATAGTGGAAATTTATTATTTAAGAAAAAAAAAGCAAAATATATACAAATGTAATATATATATATTTTTATCTAACATACACTTTAATGTTCATGATATAAGAATTATTTTAAATAATTTATACTTTGTTAGATTTTATTTATCTCTCTTTAAAAAGTATTTTATTGCTATTGTCATTAAAAAGTAAAACAAATCTATTAAATAAAACGTTTTTGTTTATATTTACATTAGATGGATTAATATTTTAAAAAAAATTAGTTCCCCCAAGAAAAATCATCTTGCATATATTTTTTAATGTCATAATTA
Organism: Maratus michaelseni; assembly: GCA_963931845.1. NCBI lineage: Eukaryota > Metazoa > Arthropoda > Arachnida > Araneae > Salticidae > Maratus > Maratus michaelseni. The sequence goes on from OZ007587.1 coordinate 276,038,598, forward strand.
AAAAGTTCAATGTTTCAGGGATCTTAACCATATAAAACTCTTACAAATAATGGAAAATAAATTCCACTAAAAAGAAAAAAAAGTTTAACTCACTTTGTTTCAATAGCTAAGAAATCATACTGAATTAAAAATGTTCATGTACTTAGATAATGATGACAAGTGGAACTTTATGTACTATATATGTTTTGGGAAAAACTATTTTTTACGACTATCATGTATATGCTGAGAATTGTTGGCTCACAAAGAAAATTTTACATCTTATACAACTTATAAATTTATATTTAAAGCAAAAAGTTTATTGACAGCTTAGACAAAATTATTGAAACACAAAAAAATAACACTACTTGCTGGTTACGAATATGACAAGGATATTTGCACAATTTTGTTCACAAAAAGTTGTAGTAAATGTACACCAAAAATTAACTCAATAGTTAAAATTTTGTTTTCTCCAACACAGATGAAAATTTTGGTTAACATATCTAAAATTTCACGAATTAGTTGGCTAATACTATTTTTAGGGTTTTGATCATCTCACAAAACCCTATTCGTCCCGCTATGTTGTCTGTCTGTCACAAAACCGGTTCTCAGAAACTTTATAGCTTACAGACTTCAAATTTTGTGTACTTATAGCTGAATACCTACTACAAAGGTGAAAATCAGAAGAAAAAAAAATGTATTATTTTAATCAAACTTAGATAAAATGTAAAACTGTCTGGAAACTCAAGTAATTTTCTGCAATTAAAATTTTCTGCAAAAAAACGCTGCATCCCTCCTGAGTCCTATATCGCAGCTAACAGCAAAAATGAAAAGTTAAATGTGAGTGGAGTGCCACTAAGCAACACCACTAAAAGAAAAATATTAATTTACAAGCATTATTAAAACTCAGTCAAGAAATGTAATGTAGTATTGAATAGTATGCTTAATACAGACAACTAATGAATGAAAGAAAAACTAATGAAAATTAAAAATATATATATATTTATTAAAATGCAAAATATTTTAATTATTAACTTACATAAAGATATCAATTTATGATTGTTCAACAAAACTTATTTTATTAATCTATAAAATAACTGAATGTTAAAATAAAAAAAAGTTATTAGTCCATGACTGGAAGAGATGAACTCTTACTCATCAGTTTATCTACTGTATTTGAGACAAACCATTCCTTAATATTGTGACTTTTTCTTAAAGAATGCCAGTCACTCTGCTTAACAAAGAATTGGTTCAAAGCATTATTAATGACAGAATCACATCTTGGTGGCAATGGTGCATTTACAGATACCATCATTTCGTGGTGGGCTGTTTCTAAAATAATCTGCAGCACCCGCTTCGATGTTGCACTGTTTCTGCTAATGGCCCTGCCAAGAGAAAAAAAAAAAGAAGCATCGTACCCGTTTTGGCATAAGCACCACACTTACAATATTTTTAAGCATTTCTAGCAAACTTTTTTTTTTCTCCAGTTGAAAAATAGTCTGCAGACCTTCTCAAGAGTCTGCGACGTGCGTCGCACCGATTCTCCACCCGGGGTCTTGATTTTTTTTTTAATATATATATAAAGAAATTTGTAAAAAAAACCATCAAAACTGTCTGCAAACTTTGAAAATTTTCTGCGAATGGCATTTGCGTGTTTGTCTATATTATCTGACTCTGATTTTAATATAGAGAGATTTAAAAAAAATCTAACAGCCTTTTTCTATTAAATTTAAACATTTTTTGTTATAGCAGTTGCCAACCATTAAAAATCCACAGTAAAATTCTCTCTACAATAATTAATTTTCTATTGAAAGATTTTCACTTGAAAAATGAAATAAAAAGTTTCGCCAATTGAAAACAGATTAATATGACGTCATATTTGTAATAAAACGGAAAATTTCAAACATTTCTCAATAATACAAGGAAAAGGAGTATGTGTAAGTACAGAAAGCAGGTTAATATGGTGTCATTAGAGAAATTAAAAAGAAAATTAATCTGACATCCTATTGGAAGTTTAGTGGACTTTTTCAAATGTTTGAGAATAATTCAAAGAGCGTATCCATATGACTAACAGAGAAAGCAAGTAGATATGACGTCAGCAAGTGATTATAACGTCATATCTCATATGAGTTTGAGATATGTATTCAATCATGATAAAAAACCAGATTATGGAAATATTGGCATATTTTAACATTTTGAAGGTCTCTATACGACATGTTTAATTCTGAAATGGATTTTTTTAAATATTGCATTTAGTCCACATGACAGATTATAATAGCGGGCTTAGCCTGCTATCAGACTGGTTCAGATTTTTAAAAATACAAGGAAAATAGACCGGTAAATTTTTATTTTATAAAAAACATGACATTTTTCTTAAATGAAATTTATTTGGATTTATTAAAGGATAAAGTGTTTTGAAAGGAATATTAAATGAAACTCTTTGTGCGATCTTCGATCACACTTACCCACTTGTTGATAATTAGCCAAGATATTAATTAAAACTCTAATGAACCAGGTTCAGCTTCTCTTAGTTTGTTGGCTCTATGATCTCTTCCAACATGTCCGGGGAAAACGTTCTTCAGGCACAGAGTTAATAAACATTCAAGGGGGGGGGGGGGTCGACATTTTAAAATCGCAATTGCCTATGGAGTTACAAAATATATAGATATATATGTGCATATTCACGATATGTTTCTGGTACTAATAGTATTTTTCTTTAAAAATAAATAACAATATTTACTGTTTAAAAAAATTATTTTATGATGTTAGTTTTCACATTTTCCACAAAATTCATGCTTGCCCCAGTGCAAAGAAATTCCAGTTTTGGTCAGAAGTAGTATTATATTATAAGTGTTTTCAAGAACAGCCTCAAATATATTCAAATTAAAATACTGCAGAACATTCAGTATATTAAAAAAAAAAAATCTCTTAACACCAATTCAATTTCAAATTGTATACAAGTTTAAGTGGTATTGTTGGATTATTTATATTTAAAATAAGTGCAAATAATGATGTTTATATAAATCAAAATATTTTTGTTGCTGCATGTTTGCGCATTTAAAAAAGCATTGTAATTTTAATAATGCATTATAGATTTAGTGTTTTAAATCATGGCAATGTTTTATACAGAAACTTCTTGCAGTAAAATTTATTTAACTAAGGTTGTTTTGTTTCAAGGGATATCTCACTAATTATATGGAATTATAAGTGTTATGAGGACCCATTTAACATTGAATGTAAGAAAGGATAAAGTATGACTGGATAGTAGAAATGATAAATATTCCTTATATGTTAATGGAAATAATATACCATCCTGACTTACAGAAAATCAGTTTGATATGCCTAAGTATAAAATAAAAATTCTTAAATAATTACATTAAGTTTCTTTTAAAAAACATAGTACATTTAACAGTGATAGTAACAAGTTCTGGCTTAGATGCTTTACACTCACGCTAAAAAAAAAAAAAAATTATCAGTTAAAAAAAAGAAAAAAGTCGCCAAATTTAGGGGATTTTTTTTCTTTAATGGCAACTTAGCCATTGTATTAAGTTATTCGTTTGGCGCAGTCTTGGAAATCGCGCCAAACAAACAGTCGCCAATCTTTTGTTTACATTTTAGCGTGATAGTAACACATCTGTTCCCAAGTTCTTATTTTAGCTAAAATGTATCAACAGATAAAATTATGCTATTAGTAATTTAGACTTAAGAAAAGTCTTCTTGTCTTATTAATAGCATCAAGCTGTATAAAATATTACAAAAAATACATCAAGCTGTTAAAATTATTAAACATACAAGTAATATGATTAATTTTTATTTTACCTTATTTCCAATTTAACATTTATAAAAACTACAATCAATATATAGGAGTTTTAAAAATGGTTAGCAGTTAAATCGCTCTTCTGTACATCTCTTATATAATTACTTTATTATAAAACTTTAACAAAAGTATTTTTCGTTTAATTCACAAAAAGGATTAGATGTATAAAGATAAAAAATAACTAAAAAAAAAATTAAAGCACAAAACTATAAATAAATTTAGAATAAAGAATATTAATTACACAGAAAAAATTAAATATATCCGATATATACTCTTTACGTAACTAATCTAATACCTGAGCATTATTTTTTTTTTTTTTTTTAACCTTGCTATGTAACTACAGGCATAATAAAAATGCAGCACAATTTTTAAATATTATAAACTAAAATTGTAATAATTAGATGAGCGTTTGATGTTGTGTTATAAAGCAGAAAATTAATAACTGACTTATATTTTACAACATTATTGCTAATAAAGATTAACAATTTAACATGCACGCTTGACAATATAAAATAACAATAAAATAAAACAGAACGTCTTGCATTTCTCTTTTTAAAAATTATCACAAATAAATCAGTATTTGCTATAGCTATATGTATCAAAGCAAACCCCCCCCCCCCCTCCCCTCCCCAAATCCAAATCAAACCCGTATTTGTTATTAAAAAATTAACTCAGCTTTCTAATTAAACGTGGAATGAATAACAGCATTTCAGAATGGCGATGGCGACTGAGCCACACGAGCGATCCTTTTTTCTTTCAAGTTCGGTGCCACATTTTGGATTTCATCTCGAAATGCCTCTATCGCCAAATTTTTTCGCCAAAGTGGCCCAAACGACGGAAGATTCTAAATTCGCCACATTTACAGACTGGTTTTTTTTTTTAAATGATCTTGAGTAAAAGCGATTGTTGTCAAAGGACATCAGGGTTTTTTCTTCTCTGCGCTGTCGCTTCCGGAAATGCAATTCACAGTATTTTGTGAAAGATTTTCTTGGAAAAATGGAAAAATTGTTTGGTTACATAGTTTCTGAAGAAAAATACATGCTAAATTCATGCGTTTGCAAATGCGTCAGAAAATAGCTAGTTTGAATTTGAAAACAACCTTAAAATTAATTTACCTTTTTTTTTCTCTTTAAATTTAGGCCTTCATGAAAGTTTTAAAAAACATAATATAAATTATTTTTAACCACCAATCTGCAATTTATATCGTTAATAATTTTTATGATAAAATTAATATCACTATCCCAATCAATGAATATCACTATTCTGATTAAAAACTATATCCTTGTTTTTTCAATTATATTTAATTATTTTCAACATTGAAGTGAATCAAAACAGTATTTAACTGAGATTTCAATTCTTATCAGTAGCATTAGTTTTCCATAGCAAAATAAAAGTTATGAACATTTATAAATGAATATTTTTTTTTATGGGACGGGATCTTGAATTTAATGTTAAAAGTCATGAGTAAGATTATTCCGCGGATTTACACCTGTCATCCCATCACCCTCTTCAAACATTTCTGTTTCCTCCTTTGCCCCCCCCCCCCACCTCCCCCCTGCACTCTCACACGCAGTTTAAAATATTTTTCTTGCCCTTTTAGTTACTTTGGAATGACAATAAATAATAAATCATGTAAAATTTTCCTAACACACAAAGCATTTAAAATGTTTGTTTTTTCTGCCTTGTTTGTTATGCTGTAGAAACAGAATAAATACAATTTATTATATAAATCCCCCCACCCCCTAAAAAAGTACAGTTTAAAATTTTAAATTTTAGCGAAATGGACTCACTTTTTATACTTTTTTTTTTAGGCTTTTGTTCATCTCACGAAACCCTATTACTCCCGCTCCATTGTCTGTCCGTCACAGAGCCATTCTCAGAAACTATGTAACTTATACAGAGTTGAAACTTTGTGTATATCTAGCTAAATACCAGCTATGAAGCTCAAAATATTAAAATTTGAAAAAATCGTATTATTTTAATAAATAGAGATAAAAAACCAAAATTAAAACAGACTTTTCCTGTTAAATTTAAACATTTTTCGTTATAGCAGTTGCCAAAAATTAAAAATCAACAATGAAATTCTTTCTACAATAATTAATTTTCTATTGAACGATTTCCACCTGAAAAGTGAAAATGAAATAGAAAGTTTCACCAATTGAAAAAAAAATATTAATATGAAATAAAAATGATTGACGCCATAGTGGTAATAAAACGGAAATTTTCAAAGATTTCTCAATAATACAAGGAATATGAGTATGTGTATGTACACAAAGCAGATTAATATCACGTCATTAGAGAATTAAAAAGAAAATTAATCTGACGTCATAACGAATTTTTCAAATGTTTGAGAATAATACAAAGCGAGTATCAATATGAGTAATAGAGAATAGCAAATATATGAGTTTGAGAAACATATTGAATCATGATAAAAATCCGATTATGGAAATATTCGCATATTTTAAAATTTTGAAAATGTACAACATGTTTCATTTAGAAATTATTTTTTTAAATATCGCATTTAGTCCGCATGACAGAATATAATACTGATCGGGCTGATTTAGATATTCGAAAAAACGAAAAAATAGACCGGTAAATTTTTACTTTATAAAAAATAAACATGACTTTTTTTTTTTTTTTGCTAAATGAAATTTATTTGGATTTTTTAAAGAAAGAATAAAGTGTTTTGAAAGGAATATTAAACGAAACCCTTTGAGTGATCTTCGATCACACTTACCCACTTGTTGTTGTTGTTGTTGTTTTTTTAGAATCATTGATCTTAATTCTCTGTTATTCCCCCTCCCGCAGAAAAAAAAAAAGAGAAATAAATTACTATGGGGAAATTTTGTGAGAGAAATCGGCAACTTTGTCGAGAAAAAACAAATGCAAGAAATCTTAAAGAAACAATGTGTTGTTTACGTAATATAAATGATAGTTTTAAAGCTTGATATTATTAAGCTTATAAAAATGTAATGTTGTGTTATTTATAGGGTAGCTGCAATTGACGTCAGGTTGGAGGTCACACACTACAAATAGGCAGTTCTGATTGGTGGAAGTACCCTGACCTCCAAGTGAAGTGTGATCAGCTGATTGCAATTTCTCTATAGCGCTGTGCAAGGTGACGTCATGAACAGGTTTTTGCTGCTTCTGTAGGACAGCTATCGCTACCTTTATCAATGCTTTTTCTATTTGTGTGTCCTACAGCTTTTTTCATTGTTCTCTGGTAAAAGTCACGTGATGTGAACTGCTCTATATTATGACCTAGTGACAAGATGTTAGCTTCTCATAAGTAACATAAGCAAAAATTTACATATCTGAAAATTAATTTTTTGTAGTGAAAAAGGTTTCCTTAATATCTTCCTGATATTTGAAAAATTTCCCAACTCATAAATTAATTTCATGCTACTATTTTGAAAAGGGTAGAATTACGTAAAACGCTTAGCATAGCATATGCTGTTGGTTATTTTTGGAGGACTTTGTTTCATTTGAGGATGTTTATATAAGTAAAAGACACATAAGTCATAAAAATGCATAAGCTTGGAACATTTAAATTTTATAAGATAATCTTGAAATGAATTGAGAAGATTATATTTGCGATAACTGAACACGGAAGAGCCCTCAAATCGTGCAGGGCCACCGGTACCAAGGAGAATAAAGCACCACTCACGGTCCCGGAAATCTCCCTCTCAAGCGCTAAAGAAACGCTGCCGCTCGGGATAGTAGCGTGAAAGTTAGTTTCAAGAAACCCCTACTAATCCAACCGTGTCGGGCACAGAAAACTCCGACTATGCACAGACATGCTGGACTAGTTTGTGACCTGGGAATCTATTCTGGTGTTATCGGAACGCTGAAACCGGTCGGAAAAAGCCTTCTTAGCGACAATTTGCTATTCTGGTGTGGTAGAGTCGAAATTTTGCCTATCGGAGCGGGTTGCTTTTCGTCGGCGTTTTTCCGAGTGCTTCAAGCTGTCGAGATCGCAGCGGCAAGGCTCGGAAAGATTTTTTGTTTTACTTTGGGAGGTGGGGTGGGGGGGGGGGGGGAGCGCTTGTTTAACATTAAAAAATAGAAAGAGGGCAGAGTCTTTTAATTACCAGGGTTCGTAAATATCGTGATATTTTCGAAAACATCTGACATTTTGGTATATATCCGATATTTTCAAAATAGTCAACTTATTGATGTTTAGAAATTTTTCCATACTTAATATAATTAGAAATTAAAATATATAACACTTAGCATGAAAACTTAATATAAGGGTCAACTAATTTAAAAGACACAATTTGCTTTTTACATTAAAAAAAAAATGTAGGATTTAATATCAAGAAAATGTTGTTTAATACAACAAAATTTGAAATACAAAATAGTTTTTGTAGTTGAAAAATTGGAACGTAAATGTAAGCTTGTCTGCTTTTTCATTCCATAACCTGTTGTATAGCTTAAACTAAACTAAGTAAGGCCTGAAAAGATTCTTTCTTATGAAGATTTAAATAACATCTAAATTTGACAGTATCTTTCAATGGGTGTTCTACATTTACAAATTCAGCTTCAAACGTAAAGGTTTTTTTTTTCTATTTATTTATTTATTTATTTATTTTTTTTTGGGGGGGGGGACGCTAAAGTCACTGCCACAGGAAAAGTTCTTTGTCTACAAAACGGTACAGTTAATAACAGCTGAAAAGATCATTTACGCATATTTTGAATAGCGTATTTACACTGAAAGTATAAAAAAAAATCCGAGTACATATTATATTTGATATTAAATGTCAAATATCGAAATTATCAAACATCATGATATTTTGAAAATATCGCATATATATCAATATCAACGAACCGTATTAATTACAAAATGTTATTTTGTTACATAAAGCTTTTTTCAAGTCCTTTGAAAGTTTTTTAACTCAGAAATCTGTGTATTCTTTTTTTCTTATCGGTAAAAAAAGGTGCAACTAATTTACTTACAGATTTGATTAATAAATCTATATTAAAACAGACAGAAAAAAAACCCTTTCAATTTACATAAAAAAGAATTAGTTCAAACACGGAATTAAAAAAAAAAAACAAAAAAACAATGCGTATATTTTAGACTTGTAAACAAATCAAAAGTTTCCGCGGAAAGACACAGCAGCTGACACTTTTTTTCTGTTTAATATTAAAGCTGTTCTCAAATTAAAACTGTCTATTTTCTGACACATTCCTGAGTTCATTTTTATTCGCAAACACAGAAAATTGGTAGGTTTTCTTATTAAGAAACTGTGAAATCGAATAGCATTTCCCATTTTTCGATAAAGGCAAAGGATCTTTCAGAAAATGCAGACAAAATAGGCATTTTGAACCGAAATTGCGAAAGCGACACCCGAAAAAAGGTCGTCATAAGACAACAATCGCTTATAACTCAAAATATAATGCATCTATCTATCTATATATATATAATAAAAATAAATAAAAGACGCTTTTCGATTCCAAATCACTTCAATTTTCATATCTACCAATTTCATGCTTTTACGTTTAAAAATAAGTCTGAATGTGCAGGGCTCGATCAAGCAAAAGAGAGGACGAAAGACAGATCCTCTTGATATGCTGTCACAAAAATTAAACATATTCTATGCCTTAGAATACTAATATAAATATGTAACTACATATTTAGAAAAATATATAATTTGTGTTTAATCTTTTACGACTGTAATTGTACAAAATATGAGTTATAATCAGCTCAAGGTCGAAATAGATTTACAATATTAGCCTTAAAATATTGCCCACTAAGTTTGGGACCGCTAAAATCAATGGGGCTCAGAGCCACGGCCTAGTTGGCCCTTTTTTTAATCAGGCCTTGTGTTTGTGTCAGAAAATATCGCGTTGTTGAACGGAGAAAATGTTTTTTTAGATCCACTTTACAATATATATATATATATATATAGTTTAATGATTGAATTGATTCAAATTATCTTTTTCACTAAGAACCGCGATTTTCAATTTAATTTTTGATTAATATATTTAGTTATTTTTGAAATAAGTAATAAAGCGAATTGATGATCTGTTTAAGTATTTAAAATATCACTAAATAAAAAAAAAACATTTGAATGGAATGACTTTCTTTAGAATCTTTCAATTGTCACAAAAATAATTAAATCTTGATGAATTTAAAAATGACTAACAAGGGAGGTGGGAGACATAAGTATAAATCTAAATTAATATACTTATTTTATTTTATTTTTTAAGTATATTGTGGGTTTTTGAGATTAAGAACAACTAATTACCCGAGTCCTTAAACAAAGCTAGATTTTTTTCTGCAAAGATACAACTAAATTATATTTAAATATTCGGCCTAATTTACATTTTTTTTCAGTACTGGTGTCACAGATATAATAAATTTAAACTAAATAAAATTATTGAAACTGGAAATATAAGTTAACAATTTTAATATCATTCACATAATTAATTCTGGTTTAGTTTATAATAAATGGTCTAAAGATACAAATAAATAAAAAAAGTTATGAACTATTTCATATTTATTTTTAAAAAAATCGATTATATTCTTAAATATTCATGTAGAGCTTGGTAGAACCTACAAAAGTCCTCCTCCCCCCTATTTAAAAAATATTTCGCAGTGTATATATATATATATAAAAAAAAAAAAAAATTGACAATTTCACTGGAAATTTGCTAATCTTTTTCTGAAATCAAAATAGAGCAAAGTTAATTTCCAAAAATTTTGGTTCAATAATAATAATAGTGTTTTATGCCCAATTAAAAATGCAAATATATGAAACAATCGCATTCCCTCCTTCAACCCTTTTGTAAATAACCCAAACATTCTTTCGCACTGGACAATAGCCCAAAGGAAAACAGCTGACATCCCCTCTCCCAAATAAACAAAAATACGTGCGTACTTGCATCTGATTGGCTACAAACATGTCCGACTGCAAGCAGGGGATTTTCTATCTTTCATCGTCTACAGTAGGATAACGAGGTGAGACCAGAATAGCTCTTGTCCATAGCTGTCGTTATGAAATGTTGATTCCGGTTCCGACATGTAGTTATAATACGATAACACCAGAATAGATTCCCTGGGTTCCGACTTTTTGGTCTTTCGGCCCGGTTCCTCTTGGTCCGCCGAACTGGGAGAGGGGGAAATTTCCCCTCACAGAATAGGGCCATAGGATTCGGACCACGATGGACACTAACTACCCCTGGTCAAATGGGGCACCCACCCGTCCCGACGGAACCTCAAGGACTGCTCACAACTACTCGCAGTGTTGAATTCAGACACTTTTCTCTGGGAGGGATTTCTGTGGCTCCGGTGAGGATGGGGGGGGGGGGATTCTACTTTTTGACCACTGAAAGCATAAAATCTCAAATCTTCCGGGAGAACATTTCAATGCTCCGGGGGGAATCTTGCCCCGTGCCACCCCCTGGATTCAACACTGACTATTCCAGCTGCAGAAGGGCCACAAGGGATGAGCTAATCCATGAGAAGCTTACTACAGCCTGCTCTCATGTTGTTATCTATGCCCCACCGCCTGTCAGTACCTAGGGTTACTGCTACATGCCACCTCACTCACTGACCAGGCGACACAATGGAGCCGCAAGCAGTCCTTACCCTTCAATGTCCGTCTTCGGCTCCATCTCGCCCCAGATAAATATAAAAGTGGTCCTATCACAATATTAATTATATAGCCGTAATAATAGTAATATATAGCCTTTACCGCCTATGTCACCTTCCCGGCTTAAACCGGGCACGGAGGATTGGCCTATGAGGATGAGGTAATTTCCACCGCCTGGTGGGGCCGTCGCCCCACATGTACAGCCTTGTTATCCACAGCGACCGAGAATTGACCACTATGAGGATAATACCCCTATATTGATACCCTATGAGGAGGTGGGGGTCAAGGGTCAAAATATCCGACACCACTGACTACTCAGCCACCTCTTCTCACCGGGCACCAATTGGGGATTGTGATTCGTCCACTCACCTGGCCTCGTCGTGTCGGCGCTGCTGCGCGCAATGCCAGGCCCCGGTCGTCGTCCGCATTTAAGCAACACATCCTACAAGAAAGCCTCCACACAGGGTGCCTGACGTCACAGCTAGTCGTCCATCATTACTACGCGGGAGATTCAATGGCTATCTTCGGTGTTTATTATTATTATTATTAAAAGAAAAATATGTATATTTCTAATAGAATGCAATGAATTGACGTTTATTAAGCTTTTTATTAACTAGTCACTAAGTGACTGGTTTTAAAGTAAGCGATATTGCGGGAAAGGATGAGCTTATTAAAAAAAAAAAAAAAAAAAAAAAAAAAAAGTAGACCAAAGAAAACTATGAGGCAACTATATATTCTAAGATAAGTCGAATTCTTACATCAACTATTTATTTTTTATTGATATGTCTTATGTACTTAATGGCAGTATATTCTATTTATATATATATATATATATATTATTTTATAACCAGGGATTGATATTTTTATTTTATTAGGTTTTTAAATGTCTAATTTGCAGACAAAACAAGTACACCAAAAAGGAAAATTTTAGCAGAAAGACTTAAAGAAGTTATTAATAATAAAGCTTGGTTCGAATTGGAATAATACTACGTTCAGATTGGATAGTTAAGATATCTTAGACCGCTGAACTCACTGAGTGAGTTCCAGAAACTCACTTAGTGAGTTCAGTTCGAACTTTCCATTGCTAGATACAGTCAGTACCGCTCACTCTGATTGGCTCTGGAGGCCGATTGGCTGTTGAGTTTGCTTTTAACATATGCGCATGCGCACTGGACACGGTGATGTTGAGTGAGTTATCTTAAATGCGTTTGGCGGTGTGGACAGGTATTCAATTCCGGTGAGGTACCACCTCAAAAATGGCGGTCTAAGATATCTTAAATGTGCGATGTGAACAGGGTATTAACAGAATTTCGTGTTTCCTTACAAAATGTAATTTTTCAAAAAAATAACTTTTACTTTTCACAAAATGGGCACCAAGGAAAAAAAAAAACCTGGATCAACTCCTGATTAATTTATTTATTCATCAGCTTTAAGGTTTTTTTTAAACCTTTTTATAGAACCAATATTCATTTCTAATATCTATCATTTTCATAAATTCAATAAAACTACAAAAAAGCATCTAAAGAATTTTCCTTTAAATATATAAATATATACGTGTACTTCAATTTAATTAATTATATTAACTTATATATCAATCTATGTTCACAAAGCAGACATATGAGTTTTAGCTCTTTCTAATTGAAATTGAATATAAAATTATAAATGAGCATTTCTATTGAATAAGCATCATTTTTCATGCTTTTAATAGAAATTGTTTATAGAAGATTTGTGAAAAGTTCTATTTTTAAGGTAAAGAGTTTTGTGAAGGGTTCTGTTTTGGTATGAAAACTTTTGTGAAGGGTCCTTTTAAAGATCCAAAATTTTCCTAAACATATCCCTGTATTTATTGTATAATTTGATATTTCACAGCTATATATATACATATATATATATATTCACAGTATGCTTCTTAAAAATTAAATTTATGCTTTAAACTAAACATCATTTTTTAAAATTAAAATATACTAATCTTGAAATGAACAACTACTGAAGTAAGTATATAGTATAAATGTCGCTGTGAAACAGATACTCAATATTTTAAGGTAAATAAAATTCTTTTGAGAAGTATTTTTTACCAATAAAATCAAATTTATGTAAATAACACATTTAAAATTTTTATGCATGTACAGGTAAAAACGATTTTCTGTCAGAAAGTGTTTATATTTGACTACAGTTTTAATAATCGATAAGAATTAATCCTTTTTTATAATACAAGCTACAAAACATCCTAATATGCAATTTACTCAACGCAATATAGTATATATGTTTACATACGAAACCTTTTTTTTTTGTTGTTTGTTTGTTTGTTTCTGTGAGACAGTATAGAAAAGATTGAAATTACCGATGTTTGCTATAATGTGATATTGTTTTTCATTTGATTTAGTATCTCAAAACAAAAATTCTCAAACTAATTAACAGTAAAACAACTATTTTTTTTATTTACATTGATTATCAGTTAATTTCTTATTACTGTCAAAAAAAAAAAAAAAAAAAAAAAAAAAAAAAGTTAGTGACGAAAAATATTTGTTATTCGTGAACGTAAGTGGGCGAGACCTCTTAAAATTTTGATATTAAAAGATATTTCTTATTGAAAATTTTTTATGCAAAAATAAATAAATAAATATAAAATAAACAAAATTAATTAAATAAATAATATAAATGATTTGCTTAATTTTTATGATAATTTAATAAATAAACACACATGGCAACGATATTATTTTAGCTTTTAACAAAACTAAAACGTTAAAATTTTTAATTTTTCCTAAAGAAAAACGCAACGTAGAATTCAAGCTGATGAATAAATAATTTAAAATAACAATTCTTGTAGTAATAATATTTTAAAATTACTGTATTATTTATAAAATAGATTAGAAATACTGCCATAAAATAACTTAAACACAGCAATTTGATACAAATAGTTGAGTAAAAAATGGGACTCACCTTTGAATATTTATTTGACTGGACATTGTCGCTTTCTATGTCTGAAATCCTCTTGGTTTTTTTTTGTTATCCATAAAACTGGAGAAATCCTGTCTTTTTATTGGGACTTAAAACGGCCTATAGAGGCGCTGATTGCAGCCGTCGGTACAGGAAAATTGGCCCTTTAACTAATGCTAAAGTGCCATTGAAACCATTATTTATTGTAAACGCGTTTAAAAGTGTTAGATATTCAAATTCGGATAATTTTTACTTTGACATATAAACACAGAACACAAATAGCACATGAAATCTGAAATTGAGCATAAAAATAATCATTATGAACAAATTAAAAATGCATGTAACGCAATGGGATTGCAAGGGATTTTCCTGAAGGGAGTAGTTATATCTTTTTTCCACCAGATGGCGTATTCGAGCGCTTGAATTCCCAATAGCTTGTATCCAATTGTTTTTTAAACCTTGATGCCTCTACCAAGTGCACACTACACATTTATCATTCCTTTTATTTTTTTAAATAAATGTATTAGTAATAGGTCTATTTTAATGCGAAATTAAGCTAACACGTGTTAAATATCTTTTATAGTCACGTACAAGATGTCCGCATTCACAAAGTTGTTCTGCGGGCTATATCACTCTAGAGTAACCTGTTTGAAAATCCTAGTAGGACTAGTGACCGTGACGTCACAATCCAGTTTGTGGGGAGTGAGCTGGCTTTCTTTGTAGGATGTGTTGATTTAAGCGGCCGAGTCGGGACCATCTGGAGGGGCTCTCCAGCTGGCAATCCGAGTATAGAGCAGTTCACATCACGTGACTTTTAGCGTAAAACGTTGAAAAAGCTGTAGGACACACAAGTCGAAAAAGCATTGATAAAGGTACCAATATCTGTCCTACAGAAGTAGCAAAAACCTGTTCGTGACGTCACCTTGCACAACTCTATGTTTACACGAGTTAGAGCCCGGACGCATATAAACTACCTTTACATGCATAGAGACCACGGAGGAATTTCCGCCCTCCTGATTGGTTGATTCCTTTTATGTGATTTGTTTTAGCGCCATTATTGAAAACTCAAGACACTGATGTTGAAAAACTGCTCAATAAGTTTTTTTTTTCACTTTTTTCTGAAATGGCTGTTTTTTTGGAAATTAAACTTCCGACTTCATTTTTTAATGAAATTGAATCAGTTTCTTCAAACTTAAGTACAGTTCGCAGCAATGTTAAAAATTTAGCGGATTAGTGGGTAAAAGAATTCGGGAATTTCCATAATAGAAAATGGAATTCAAGATCATCAAAGCCATGTGGACAAAGATTAGTTTGCACGTAAAGTACGCAAAATGTGTAATATATTTTTTTATTGTAAATTGTAATTGATGGAAATGATTCTTAATTGAATTGTGGCGCCATCTATCCATAGTTTCAGAACATAAATTTATATATATATATATTTTTAATTAAAAAAATGTTTGCTTTGAAATTCCTTTTAATTTTTGTACAGAGAAAACTGATAATAATTTTTAAAAATGTGTGTAAAATTAAAAAAATATATTTTCCGTGTAGATTTTTTGGAATGTGAAATTTGTATAGACATATTTTGTTGTGATTATGCACAGATCGAAATTTTAATTTAGTTCATTCATTTAATAATGAGTTAATCATAAAAAAATATATGTAATAATAGGTATTTAATTTTTAATAAATGAATTTAATAACGATTGATCGTTTTAAACTTTTCGCAACTTAATATTTACATAGCATTTTTTCTTTTTTAAAAGTAATTTTATGGTTTAGATTAATTGTTATTTCTTCTACTTACTAATTTAATGGATTTTAAGTTTTGTATATTTTCTATTTAACTCTCAGAATAAAATTTGTCACCATAGTGATTTTATGAAAGTACCAACTGGGGCAAATAAAAGAAGTTTTTCGAAGAATTTCGGGTGTCCAAAATAATAGTAAAGTTGGATACAGCAGCAACTAAGAAAAAAGACACTTTTGTAAAAGGTTTTTTTTCCCCCTCCAGATTAAAAGAAAATATTGCGTAAATTATCAAAAAAAAAAATAAATAAATAAATAAATAAAAGGTTTGGGGGGGGGGGGGTGCAAAACATAAATATACACGTAGCTGTACCTATTATTATTTTTTTTTTAGTTTTGATAAACCATTATAAAAACTAAACAAGAACGAAAAATCATGCGTCAAGCGCAGATTATTAAACACTTTCCAACACAACCAGAAAACTGTAACGAAACTTCACCGTTAAATAAGGTGAAAGAAGCTATGTAAGTAAACAGTTTAAGAAGCATATATTACATAAAAAAATACAGTTTTCGAAATTACCTTCCAGTGTCAAAAAAGTAGTCGAATTATTTTGTGCAGCCCTGTATATGATCAATAGATGTGGATATATAGCATGATAAAATTTAGTTCAGTTAGAATATTCACATTTAGCAATTTTCTCCGATCAATGGAAATGCACTCGAAATCCTTTGTACAGCCCTGTAAATTATCTGAAGAATTTTGTTCACACCACATATTAAGCTAAAAGGCAATTTAAAACTCACACGCAGCAATTACCAACCGTAAACGACAATGTATCTTTTCTTTGCGTAGCCCTGTATATGAATTTATTTATATTTCACAAACTTATATACTAAATGTATTATAGTTCAACAAGACAATGCGTAATATAATTAAAAACTACCTTTAAGCAAGTTGCGGCAGAAAGTGGATCGGTGAGTTAGCTCTCCGTATTATTATAGAGCTCAGTGATCGGCTCTTTTAAATGCTGCCTACAGCGCAATTTAAATGTGCGTTGCACAAGTCCCCATTCGTCATTGGTGCTGAAATGTTAATCCTTTACATAACTCATCAAATCACATCTGCACGCCAAGATGTAAGGCTCTGGCTAAATTTTTTCTGTGTGCATATATATTTTTTTTGAAACAGAGTGTATATTATGTTGGCTGGGATTGCGAATGCCTTCGCTTAAGCTTCCTTTGGGTTCGAGCTATAAAAAACCATCTGGTTGGGAAAACATTGAAAAATCCATTGCTCCATTTGAAAACTTTAAACTCTTGAAGAATTCGCTTATTTTTTATTCTGCTACTGAAAAAATGAATCGTTTATTTTAGAAAGTGCACAAGTCATATTTTTAAATTTTTACACCAGACATAAAAAACTATTTATATAGCAGGACTTCTTGGGTTTTTTTTGCAATTCTTTGGATTGCAAGTTAGGAAATATAATAAAATACACTTTGCACATGCTTTTCAGATTGTTTGAATGAAAATGGTGATTTCTGTGATGTATTTTTAGTCTTGGACATGTGCCCTTTCTAAATTAAACACAGGGGAACTGAGAGTTCAAACAGTGGACATATGATAAAAAGAAAACTGCCCAGTTAAACTGAGGGCATTGAGCTCACAGGCTATTCACACTAATTGTATATTATACTCTTATTTCAAAGAATTTGAAATAAGCCCCTCGAAAAATAAAGAAATCAACAATATATTAAGGGGGGGGGGTCATCCCCCCGTTACCCCCCCTCATAGTTAACAACTAATGAACCCCTTAAACTAACCAGGGAAGTCTCTAATTACAATGAATATATATACATACAAAATTTGAAGAAAATCGGATAATTCTGCATGAAAAACCCATTTATCTAAATTAAGGGGGATTAGCCCCCCCCCTTTCCCCCTTTATACTTAACCAATGAACCCCCAAAACTATTCAGAGAAGCGCATTATCACAATGAACCTATATACAAAATTTGAAGAAAATCGGATAATTCTGCATGAAAAACTCATTTATCTAAATTAGGGGGGGTAGGCCCCCTTTCCCCCTTTATACTTAACAAATGAACCCCCAAAACTATTCAGAGAAGCGCATTATCAAAATGAACCTATATACAAAATTTGAAGAAAATGGGATAATTCTGCATGAAAAACCCATTTATCTAAATTATGGGGGTTAGCCCCCCGTTTCCCCCCTTTATGCTTAACCAATGAACCTCCAAAACTAATCAGGGAAGCGCCTTATCACAAGGAACCTATAAACAAAATTTAAAGTAAAACGGTTAGTTCTATCAAGAGTTATCGCGTTACGTACATACATACGTACGTACATACAGAACCGGCGGGCACATAAGCTCTCAGGCTTTGATAAGCCTGTGAGCTAAAAAAGCAACGCTTTAATAAAAAATAAGTGCACCACAAGATAGTGAAAATCATCGAAACATGCCCCTTTTCTCATTGAAAGCTTTACTCTGCAGCCTACGTGTTGTAGTCAGTCAATTTACAATGCTGTCGTAAAAGGACTTAGCCTCTTCACTTATATATTTCAGAACTTTTTTGATATATCCTTCAGGTTTTTTCGTTAATAGGGTTTTTGTCTTCAAAGGCTCGTTCATTGGGAAAAGGGCACATATACAGATTATGTGCCTTTTCTTAAATAAACGTGTTTTTCTAACATCCATAGTAATGAATGGAGTCGATTTAGAAATGTTCCCTTTTAAAACATAATGCGGCTACACCAGTAGAATATATTTTTATTAAAACATCGATTTCCAAAAAAAAAAAGTGACTTCTGCCCTTTCTAAAATAAAGAATTCAAATACACTGCAAAAAAAAAAAAAAGTGTTGATTTTACAGTATAATATTGGCAGTTGGGGGTGCCAATATTATACTGTAAAATCAACACTTTTTTTTTTTTTTTACAGTGTACAAATGTATCGAATAGATCTGAATAACGTAAGGAATCTTCATTTAATTTCAGAATAATTTTGTGTTAATTATCGAATTTATTCGAAATGTAATGTTAAAATAAATTGCATTATAGCTTACATCTATAGAAATGAGCGAAATTCCAACTATTTAAATTGAGATCTGTTTATAAATTATGTATACATTAAACTTATTTTACTTAAATATGTTTTTACTTTACGATTTCGATGATAACAGAGTCGGATGTGCCAATCCCACAACTTTTTCCTATATCATACATGGTTAATATTTCAAAATAACAGAATATGAAGTTTGATCCTGAAAAATGTAGCATAGAAGCGCCACCTGTAGGGCTATTTACACCGAAACTTAATGGGAAACACAACTTATATCAACGTCTAACTGAATCTGAAGTTTGATGAAAACCCACACATAGTTCTTGATATATAACTATTTTGTAAATCGTGAATAATGCAGCATAGGCTGTAGGGCGATTTACACCAAAAAGTAATCAGCACTAATTTATATCAAGGTCTAACTGAATCTAAAGTTTTATTGAATTCAGTGCACTAGTTCTTGAAATAACGCGTCCACAAAATTTTTGTCACATACAGACAGATAGACATTTTCTAAAATCAGCTAAAACATGTTCAGGACCTTCTAAAACGTATAAATCAGTGGAAAAATTTCATGACTCCAATACTTTCTTCTTGTAAAGTTTAGAAGTGAGTAAAAATATGTGAAATTTTGAAAAGTATAACGCTTTTAGATGGAGAACTGATATTCAGTTTCAAAAATCTTTTGAATGTATGGTTTAATGACATTCATTTATCTATCACACATCAGAATGTTATAATGCCTCATAAATCTGAACATTGCGTTGGTAGAAAAAAGGCCAATTATCATTTATAGTCTGTGTTCACCAATTGCTTCTCAATAGCCACAGGTATAATAATAAAGTATAAAAGTAAAAATGTTGTTTTAAAATACACTCTCTTATAAGCATTCAAAGTTTATCTCGAAAGTCACGCTTGATTTCATGACTGCAATTCATGATTGTTCCAAAAAATTCCGTTATAATAAGTTAATTTGGCGTGGTCAAGGAATCCGATAATGGAAAATTAACCGCTTTTTTTACGCTTGGTAGAAAGCGCGAGCTAGTAAATTTATCATATATATATATATATATATATATATATATATATATACGTAATTTTTGTTCTGGTTCTTTTTCAAGACGTGGCAAAAGGAAAGAAAACAAGTGGGTAAGTGCGTGATCGAAGATCGCATAAAGGGTTTCGTTTAATATTCCTATCAAAACACTTTATCCTTTCTTTAACAAATCCAAATAAATTTCATTTTCCAAAAAAAAAAAAAAGTCATATCTATACTATTATATAAAGAGGAAACGGTGACTGACTGACTGACTGGGTGACTCATCAACGCCCAGCCGAAACTACTGAAGTCAGGGTCACGCAATTTGGACTGTAGATTGCTGTTATGGCCTTGGCAAGCAATAAGAAGGGATTTTTGAAAATTCACCCCCCCCGAAGGGGGTTAAAGGGGGGTTCGAATGTTTTAGGTCATTTTGCCATATCTCAGCAGCAGTTATAGGTAGGAGCTTGAAATTCCAGAAAACAAATCTACTAAAAAAATGATTAAACACCTATTTCAGCGATTTTAGAAATTCCCCCCAGAAGGGGGTTAAAGGGGGGTGGCCGAATGTTTTAGGTCATTTTGTCATATCTCAGCAGCAGTTATAGGTAGGAGCTTGAAATTCCAGAAAACAAATCTACTAAAAAAATGATTAAACACCTATTTCAGCGATTTTAGAAATTCCCCCCAGAAGGGGGTTAAAGGGGGGTGGCCGAATGTTTTAGGTCATTTTGCCATATCTCAGCAGCAGTTATAGGTAGGAGCTTGAAATTCCAGAAAACAAATCTACTAAAAAAAGGATTAAACACCTATTTCAGCGATTTTAGAAATTCCCCCCAGAAGGGGGTTAAATGGGGGGGTGGTCGAATGTTTTAGGTCATTTCGCCATATCTCAGCAGCAGTTATAGGTAGGAGCTTGAAATTCCAGAAAACAAATCTACTAAAAAAATGATTAAACACCTATTTCAGCGATTTTAGAAATTCCCCCAGAAAAGGGTTAAAGGGGGGTGGTCGAATGTTTTAGGTCATTTCGCCATATCTCAGCAGCAGTTATAGGTAGGAACGCGAAAATCAGGAAAACAAATCTACTAAAAAAATGATTAAACACCTATTTCAGCGATTTTAGAAATTCCCCCCAGAAGGGGGTTAAAGGGGGGTGGTCGAATGTTTTAGGTCATTTCGCCATATCTCAGCTGCAGTTATAGGTAGGAATGCGAAAATCAGGAGAATAAATCTACTAAAAAAATGATTAAACATGTATTTCAGCGATTTTAGAAATCCCCCCCGAAGGAGTTAAAGGGGGGTGGTCGAATGTTTTAGGTCATTTCGTCATATCTCAGCAGCAGTTATAGGTAGGATCACGAAAATCAGGAAAACAGATCTACTAAAAAATGATTAAACATGTATTTCAGCAATTTTAGAAATTCTCCTCCCGGATGGGGTTAAAGGGGGGGTCGAATGTTTTAGGTCATTTTGTCGTATCTCAGCAGCAATTTTAATTAAGAGCACAAAAATCAGGAAAACAAATCTACTAAAAACATGATTAAACATGTATTTCGGGGATTTTAGAATTTCCCCTCCCGGAGGGGGTTAAAGGGTGGTGGTCGAATGTTTTACGCCATTTCGCCATATCCCGGCAACAGTTATAGGTAGGAGCGCGAAAATCAGGAAATTAAATCTACTAAAAAAATGATTAAACACGTATTTCAACGATTTTAGAAATTCCCCCCTGAAGGTGGTTAAAGGGGGAGGTCAAATGTTTTAGGTCATTTCGCCATATCTCAGCAGCAGTTTAATGTAGGAGCACGAAATTAAGGAAAACAAATCTACTAAAAAATTGGTTAAACACGTATTTCAGCGAATTTAGAAATTTCCTCCCGAAGGGGGTTAAAAGGGGGGTCGAATGTTTTAGATTATTTCATCATATCTCTGCAGCAGTTTTAGATAGGAGCACGAAAATCAGGAAAACAAATCTACTAAAAAACGAATAAAACACATATTTCAGCAATTTTGGAAATTCCCCCAGAAGGTGGTTAATGGGGGGGGGGGGGGGGTCGAATTTTTTAGGTCATTTCGCCAGATCTCAGCTTTTATGTAGGAGGGCGAAATTAATTAAAACAAATCTACTAAAAAATTGGTTAAACACGTATTTCGGTGATTTTGGAAACTCCCCCCAGAAGGTGGCTAAAGGGGTATTCTAAAGTTTCGGGTCATTTCGCCATATCTCAGCAGCGGATTTAGGTAGGAGCGTGAAATTCAGGAAAACACATCTACTAAAAAATGGATAAACACGCATTTCAGTGATTTTAGAAATTGCCCCTGAAGGGTTTTAAAGGGGGTGGTTTTGAAAATTTTAGGACATTTCGCCATATCTCAGCAGCTGTTTTATGTAGGTGCGCGAAATTCAGGAAAACAAATCTACTAAACAAATGATTAAACACGTATTTCAGTGAATTTAGAAATCCCCCCCCCCCCCCTCGAAGGTGGTTAAAGGGGGATTCGAAAGTTTTAGGTCATTTCGCCATATTTCAGCAACAGTTTTAGGTTGGAGCACGAAATTCAGGAAAACGAATGTAATAAAAAAATTACGTTGTCTACCCGTGCAAAGCCGGGACGGGCCACTAGTTTTTTATAAAGTAAAAATAAAAATTTACCGGTCTATTTTTCTCGTTTTTTCGAAAATCTGAAACGGTCCGATAGCGGGCCGCCCGCTATCATACTCTGTCATGTGGACTAAATGCAATATTAAAAAAAATCTATTTCAAAATTAAATATGTTGTATAGAAACCTTCAAAATGTTAAAATATGCCAATATTTCCATAATCGGGTTTTTATCATGATTCAATACGTTCCTCAAACTTATATATTTACTATTCTCTATATATTCATACTCTCTTTGTATTATTCTCAAACATTTGAAAAATCTGTTATGACGTCAGGTTAATCTTCTTTTTAATTCTCTAATGACGTCGTATTAAGCTGCTTTCTGTATTTACACATACTCATACTCCTTGTATTATTGAGAAATGTTTGAAATTTTCCGTTTTATTATCAATATAACGTCATATTAATCTTTTTTTTTTTTTTTTTTTCAATTGGTGAAATTTTTTATTTCATTTTCATTTTTCACATGGAAATCTTTCAACAAAAAATTAATTATTGTAGGAAGAATTTTATTGTGTATTTTTAATTGTTGGCAACTGCTATAACGAAAAATGTTTAAATTTAATAGGAAAAGTGTTATATTTTTGGTTTTTTATCTCTATATATTAAAATAATACGATTTTTTTTTTTTTTTTTTTTTTTTTTTTTTTTTTTTTTTTTACAAATTTTACGATTTTGAGCTTCATAGCAGGTATTCAGCTATAAGTTAGAGTTAAAACACAAAGTTTTAACAAGTTAAATAGTTTCTGAGAACCGGCTCTGTGACGGACAAACAATGAAGCGGGAATCGTGAGATGAACGAAACCCTAAAAAGCATTATTTAAACTATTTTTTTAGGATTTGTAAATTGATTTCTCAACCTATAATAATAATTTAATTAATATGAAACTATTAATTGATTAAATCGTATTTTTAAAAATATATATATATTACACACGTTATTTTTTTAAATTTATATTTTCTTCTATAAAGTGTTTAAAATATTTCGTTGTTGCAGCTTCCCAGTCAGTTGGACTTTTTTGGCGAGCATGGTTTGACGCATACTTAAATTCGTTGTTGTTTGTAACTCGTATACAATTGTAACCAGTGGTAGAATTCAGCCGGTTCGGTAGAACCGTTACCCTTTTTAGGGTTTCGTTCGAAACCCTATTAGTCCAATTAGTCCCGCTTCGTTGTCTGTCCGTCACAGAGCCGGTTCTCAGAGACTATATAACTTACAGACATGAAATTTTGTGTACTTACAGCTTAATACTTAC
Source organism: Maratus michaelseni (assembly GCA_963931845.1). Classification (NCBI taxonomy): domain Eukaryota; kingdom Metazoa; phylum Arthropoda; class Arachnida; order Araneae; family Salticidae; genus Maratus; species Maratus michaelseni. The sequence goes on from OZ007587.1 coordinate 276,062,723, forward strand.
TATGAAGCTGAAAATCATAACATTAAAAAAAAAAAAATCGTATTATTTTAATACAGAGAGATAAAAAACCAAAAATCAAACAGGCTTTTCCTATTAAATTAAAACATTTTTTGTTATAGCAGTTGCCAACAATTAAAAATCTACAAAAAAATTCTTTCTACAATAATTAATTTTCTTTTGAAAGATTTCCACGTAAAAAATGAAAATGAAATAAAAAGTTTCACCAATTGAAAAAAAATATTAATATGGCGTCATATTGGTAATAAAACGGAGATTTTCAAACATTTCTCAATAATACAAGGAGTATGAGTATGTGTAAGTACAGAAAGCAGTTTAATTAAATATGACGTCATTAGAGAATTAAAAAGAAAATTAATCTGACGTCATATTGGAAGTTTAACGGACTTTTTCAAATGTTTGAGAATAATACAAAGAGAGATTATCAATATGAGTAATAGAGAAAGCAAGTAGATATGAAGTCAGCAAGTGATTATAAAGTCATATGAGTTTGAGGAACGCACGGAATCATGATAAAAACCCGATTATGGAAATATCGGCATATTTTAACATTTTGAAGGTCTCTATACAACATGCTTAGTTTTGAAATTGATTTTTATTTTTTAATATCGCATTTAGCCTACGTGGCAGATATTATTATGACAGAGTATAATAGCGGGCTTCGCCCGCTATCGGACCGGTTCAGGTTTTCGAAGAAACGAGAAAAATAAACCGGTAAACATGACTTTTTTGTTTGTTTTTGTTTTGGAAAATGAAATTTATTTGGATTTATTAAAGAAAGGATAAGGTGTTTTGAAAAACGAAACCCTTTGTGCGATCTTCGATCACACTTACCCACTTTTTTTTTTTAGGTAGATTTCGTAAGAAATACTACCTATTACATTCTCACCTAAGTTGGAAATTTTGAAAAATTTTTGCAGATCTTCGCCGATCATGACTTTATGATCATGATCAAAACTTTATATCTATCTATCTATCTATCTATGTCACTTTTTTCTGACCACGATAACTGGAAAAATTCTGCATAAATCTCTTCCAAACTGATACATAAAATCAAGGGTCATAAAATCTCGGTCAAGTTCGTTAATGGGCAAAATCGAACCAGGGGGGGGGGGGGGAATGGGGGAGGGGGGGGGGTTTGTGAAAACAGAAAAACCCTCATAATTTCTTAATTATTATACGTATCGAATCCGTTTAAAGTTATTATTACTTCTAGGAAAAGGGCCGAAAATTTATGTATGACAGATTTTAGATATAATTAAAAATGGTCCCAAGGGGGGGAAAAAGGGGGGGGGGTTTAGAAGAAAAAAAATCATAGCTTCGTCAATTCCCAAGATATCAAATCCGCGTAAATTTATTATTAATCCTCTTAGTATTATCTAAAACTTTTATACTGACAAGTTTTTTTATAGGACCAACCGTTATAGCAAAAAAAAAAAAAAAAAATTAAAAGCAAAAATAATCCCTGCCGGCTCCGCCTGCAAACAAGTTATTTTTCGAAGTAGGCGGTTCCAACTCCCGCATCGTTTCGAAACTGATACATAAAATCAAGGGGCATAAAATCTCGGTCAAGTTCGTTAATGGGCAAAATCGAACCAAGGGGGGGGGGGATGGGGGCTTTTTGTGAAAACAGAAAAAAAAAACATAATTTCTTAATTATGATACGTATCGAATCCGTTTAAAGTTATTATTACTTCTAGGAACAGGGCCAAAAACTTATGTATGACAGATTTTTGATATAATTAAAAATTGCCTTAAGGGGGGGGGAGGGAAGGGGGGTTTTAGAAGAAAAAAATTTATAACTTCGTCAATTCCCAAGATTTCAAATCCGCTTAAATTTATTATAAATCCTCTTAATATTATCTAAAACTTTTATATTGACAAATTTTTTATAGGACCAACTGTTATAGCAAAAAAAAAAAATTAAAAACAAAAAAATCCCTGCCGGCTCCGCCTGCAAACAAGTTATTTTTCGAAGTAGGCGGTTCCAACTCCCGCATCTTTTCGAAACTGATACATAAACTCAAGGGGCATAAAATCTCGTTCAAGTTCGTTAATGGGCAAAGTCGAACCAGGGGGGGGGGGGGTGTACTTTTTGTGAAAACAGAAAACCCCCCATAATTTCTTAATTATGATACGTATCGAATCCGTTTGAAGTTATTATTACTTCTAGGAGAAGGGCCGAAAATTTATGTATGACAGATTTTTGATATAATTAAAAATTGCCTTAAGGGGGGGGGGGAAAGGGGGTTTTAGAAGAAAAAAAACCATAACTTCGTCAATTCCCAAGATTTCAAATCCGCTTAAATTTTTTATAAATCCTCTTAATATTATCTAAAACTTTTATATTGACATGTTTTTTATAGGACCAACTCTTATAGCAAAAAAAAAAAACCTTACTGGCTCTGCCTGCAAACAAGTTTGGTTTCGAAGTAGGCGGTTCCAACTGCAGCATCATCGCAAAAAGATAATTTCTTCCGCAATTCCCAACAAACAGGCGCCCCATTGTCTGCGTCTTCGAAATCTACCTGTGCCTGTAGGCCGAGCCGTCAGGGATTTTTTTTTTCGGCGAACCGGTTGGTAAAATAGCACTTTTGTAACGGGTAAATAAAAAAATTAAATTCCTTGTTTTATTCTTTAATGTTAATCTGTGCAACAATATATTCTAAGCATAACATTGGGACATATTCTTATTTGTTACAGCTTTGCGTTTCTGAAATTCTTATTAGAAAATTGAGCTTGGTGTTCAGCAGAATATTTTTATAGGAGAATAGTGGCATATATATATATATATATATATATATATATATATATATATATATATATATACACTAGAGATGAGAGAGGCTCAGCCCAATCCCAGTCTCGAAACGGGTTTACAAAATGGGTTTACGGGTACATTTTTTTCGAACGAAGTTACAAGTATTTATCACCAAAGCAAAAGTATAAATACGAATGCATGAAAGTCAGTGAGTTAGAAGTTATTATGTTTCTAATTGCTTCATAATCTACGTGTAATGCACAATTTCTTTTCTTGTTTATACTTGAAAAAGTCATAAGATCTGAGAACCGGTTGTTAAATTATTTGAATCCCACAAGTGATAGTAACCATAAAGAATATATGGCGATTTATCACCTGTTAACGGGCTAACGGAAAAATGCCTTAAAATTAAGTTATTAATTTATTATTAAGTTAAAAAAATATTAAAATGTTGTATTGTCATCAGAAACAACCTTTGTACACAATTTGTATAATTTTAGCATATGAGTAAGTAAGTTAAAAGTCGATTACAAAATTCCATCTTTACATATAACAAGAGCGAAAAATCATGCGTCAAGCATAGATTATGTAATATTTTCCAACACTTCCAAAATCTGTAATAAAATACGTATCTCGATCACTTGACGATTAAACCTAGGAAGCTCCTATAACAAGAAAGCACCGTTTTTTTTTTTTTTTTTAAATTCAAATTTCTTAATAAATATTTTTATTCGTTTAAAGTTTTGATTCGATTTTCATAAAATTTGAAATGTCTCGACAAAATTCTGCAAAGATAATATATCTGAAATTTCAAACCATTCGTTTGGGTAGTTTTTGCGTTGTTATAATATGCGGACGGACGGACCAGACGACGACAATAGGTGCTACGTATTTATATAATTACGAACGCACCTAACAATAAAAATGCCATTCTTCTACAACTCAAATTCATCGAGTTGTGATACTTTAAAATTTATGAAATTTTAGAAAAAATCGTCTGTCTGTTTTTAATACCAAAAAGCTCAGAAATTTCATAAAATTCAAGGCATCAGAACTCGACGAATTTTGGTCGTAGAAGAATGGAATTTTATACTGTTGTATTGTCAGAGCATAGAGAAAAATTTCCCCAAATGTAACTTATAGGACACCGTATAAAAATTTACAAACTAAACTTTTTCAAAATTAATGACAGGACTATTTCAAGTTTCATAAATATAATCTGAGTTCCTATCTTATTTTGAACACTTATGCAACTTACATGGCCTACGTTTCTCCAATAGGTAAAAAATTAAAAGTGCGTATCAACCTTTTTGAGACACCCTGTATGTTGCTCTGTTTCATTCCATTCCAAAACTAAACAGAACAAGGATGTTTGCAACATCCTCAGATCCGTAAGTAAAGTGTAAGTAAGTAGTGTTCTTTAAGATTATTATTTGCCGATATGTTTTTTCACAAATTTTTAATTAACTGCAATTTTTAATGAAACAACGTGTTTTAACGAAATGTGAATGAACTATGTCAGAAGCCCGTTCAAAAACACTGTTTTTTATGTACATAGAAAAAGCATCAGAAATAATATATATGATGATTGTGTACTACTGGTGATTTTGTAAAATACTATAACATGATAATAACATGTATATGTTTGCGTTATGAGCTATGGAAGCAAATTGAATGCAATTATCCGACTGACGTTTTGTATATAGCGTGTTCAAGACCGTAGCCACATTTTTCTCGGAAATGGGGTTATATTATAACTTATAGATTTTAAGTAACAATGCCTTTTTTAAAAATGAAAAAGTATTAATAGACCTTAGACCATATTCAACTTCTTGGGGGAGGGGGCTTGGACCCCTCTGGTTACGGCCTTGAGGCGTTACATTATTTTTAAATGGAATGTTTCCTTGAAACAATAGCGTAAATTGGAATAAACTTGTAAATTATTTTGAATGATGTGTTTTTTCATTCTCATTCGACACTGAAACAGGATTTAAACTTTAAAAGTTCCAAAAAGTATCTTTTCCTCACATAATTTTATATTTACAGTAGCGTGGGAAGACAGGAATTTCTTCCATCTATGCCCCCCCCCCCCCCTCTTTCCCTCTCTACACCACTGAATGGATGCGTCACGGCTACGGGCATTTCAATCAGGAGTGCGAAGGGGTGTGTAAACGTGTATCTTTGACAGTATAGATTCCTCTTTCTTTTCCCCGGATATTTCCATCCCCTCCCGTAAAGCTGACATCAAGCCACCACTGACCACAACTTGAAAGTCAACTTGCTTAGAATGGGGTAAAAAGTTGTAAAATAGATTAATATAACATTATATATATATAAATTTCATAAATTAACTGGTATATTTGTTTTATATAGAGTTGAAGTGCTGACATCTTTAGCGTTCCATAGTAAAGTATTTTTTATAAATAATGAACACACTTTTCATGAATATATTCAGTGGCGCAGCAAGGATTCGGCTATAGGGGGGGGGGGGGTAGAGCTGAGTTATTGATTGCTATAGTCCAGTACTCACCTCTTATTAGAATCACTGGGTAATCAAATCAGACTTTTTGATAAATTAAATCATAATACTACATTTTCCGTTATTAGAATCAGACACTGTGTTAGACATGATTCATTTAAACAGCAACAGCATTTGCTATTTTAGAGTTGCAAAAAGTAAACTGTTCCAATGAAGTAACATAAAGCTGGCTGATGTTACATTTATACAAATTGTTTAAAGAAAGACGAGACAAACTTTAAGGGGTGGAAGAACACACTACAGGAAATTTTTGTGTAGGAAACCAGGATTGCAATCCATTTGTTCAATCAAAAATTAGTGGTGTTTCTCTCGAACACGAATTTTTGTTTATAAATTTAACAATAATGAAGCTATTTCAACAAAAATTTCAATATAATTTATGTCAAATGTAACAATATCACAAAAACTTTAGTTATCATCATTCGCGTCCAAACAGCGCTAACTAAGCGCTTCATAAGTCGGAATGAAGTTGAAATTCCATACGATGTCACTGATAGAATTATTGTGCATTTCCAGCATTTTTCGTGATATTGTGGGCAAGGTAAGTCTATTGAAAATTCGGTCATAAAACATCTTCATTACTATTAATAAATTTCAGGGCTCGGCATGAAGTAAGGTACCCTATATTTTTGTTTCATTAAATTGATTACGACCCTGGTTTACTATGCAAAAGCTGTTTGTTGTAGCTTGTTCTACTTTTTCTTACCGTTTGTTTACAGGGTTCGATGCTGCCTCTTTTTTTTTTTTTTTTTTTTTTTTTTTTTTTTTACGGGGGGGGGGGGGGGGGGGTGGGTGGGTTATATCCTGGAAAGTAATGTTTATTTTTGTGAAATTTTTATATTTCTGTGAAAAATAGCATTTTGTAATGAAAGATGAAATCTAGCTACTTAAATTCAAACCAAGCATTTAATAATAATAACTTATTTAAGTCCTTTTTCTAAAGTTTCCTTTCTGGTGAACTTATTTTGCTTGCAAGTTACACATTTTAAAACCTAACAAAATAAAAATAATTTATGAAGAGTATGTTTTTATGGAATAGATCTTGTGAAAGGGCCTGTTTTATTATAATGAAGTTTGTGAAGGAGCCTGTTTTATTAAATGGATTTTTGGGAAGGGGCTATAAACAGACCCCAAACTTTTCCTAGATCGATCTCTGGTTTAGTCTTTTTTTTTTTAAACAGCTTGTATGTTAGAAATATTTCCCCCCCTTTAGAAAAAATAAGATAAAATATTTGTGATTCTATGACTGCACATTTAATGGCACACACCGACACCGTACCGTTTTATGACGTCACAATGCCATTTTTGAGTGGTGCTTTTAAATTTTTTGAGTATGCTGTGATGCTTTCTTCCCGAATAAACACTAAATGTTTCTGGTTGGCAGGAGAAGAGGTCTGCACGGGCCGAAATTTCTAAGGTCGGACCCAACTCGAACTCGACCCAGTACGTTATAAAAGCTAAAAGTTTAGCCCGGATCCCACCCCTACGAAAGCTTTATTGACTGTTCTCGTCTCGTATAAGAAGCAAAAAAAAAAAAAAAAAAAATCTATTAAAATACTAACCTTTGTACAACAGTGCGACATGATGCAAATTGCAAACACTGCTATTTTACGAAATAAATGACCAGTTTTAAAAGGTATCAACTACGCGTTTTCTCAATTTTTAAATAAAATAACCCCAGTTTTAATGGATCATGTTTGTTGAACAGAATTTGTTTCAATAAAGCGGCGGATTTCGACGGAGAAAAAATACCAATACTGTTTTTTGGTTTTTTTATTCATTCAAGCGGACCAATGATTCATATAAGCGGCAATAATCTTTTAGCTCTGGAAGGGGTTTTAAGAGCAAAAATCCTACCCGCCCCTTTGCTGCGCCACTAATATATTAATAATACTAGGGAAAATGTTAGTGCTTTTGAAATTTTGCGTACACAGCATAGGCCCTATAAACTCGAGCGATAATAGGTTCTGGCAAAATGTCTATTGCAGTAAATGGATTAGGAAGTAAAATGAAAAAAAAAAAAAAAAAAAGTGTACAGTTTGTCAAATTGAAACACTGTATTACTTACCCATCATACGTAGTATAGGTAAGTCTTGTAATCGTTTTGAAAATCGAAAAATTTTTTTTGACGGATTTACACGTTTCAGACACTGGAGATTCCGAAAAACATGTTTTTAGAAATTTTTTTTTGCTGTCCGTCTGTGTGTCTGTAAACGCTCTATCTCCCGAAAAAATTGAGATAGAGACTTGCAATTTGGTATGTACTTAGTATGTAATAATGGGAAGAAGCCTATTTCATTTCAATAACCTCGATTAACCGGAACAATTTTTTTCGGACTCTCGAAATATTCGTTCTGATAAAAGGTATATAAAAATTTTCGAAATTGTTTATTTTAAGAAATGAACATAAAAGACAATAAAAAAACATAACTTTTGCATAAAGCATGAAGTCGATCGGATAATGAGTTGCCGAGATATTTGGAATCCTATTTTCCACACTCTTCGATTTTTCATGACCCTGTATTTCATCCAAATTTCACTTCAAAGATATATTTTAATTGGAAATTTGACGCTTAATCAGATGCAATAAACCGCTAGTTAATAGGATTATTATTTTTGGAGTTATAAGGAAAAACCTCTTTCAAGCAATTCAGTAATCGAGCCTTTAAAGTTTGTGACGTCATCAAGCCACGATTTTATTTGAATTGCAATGCATTTTATAAGTAGTTTACACATTTTTATTTTAATATTTTACATTATGCATATCCATGATGGGTAAGTATTACGGTGGCCCCCAACGACTAGTTTTTAGGTGCGTTCGTAATTATATAAATACGTAGCACCTATTGTCGTCGCTTCGTCCGTCCGTCCGCATATAACAACGCAAAAACTACCCAACCGAATGGTTTGAAATTTAAGATATATTATCTTTGCAGAATTTTAACGAGACATTTCAAATTTTATAAAAATCGAATCAAAACTTTTGGAGATATTAATAAAAATATTTATTAAGAAATTTGATTTTTTTTTTTTTTTTAAATCGGTGCTTTCTTGTTATAGGAGCTTCCGAAGTTTAATCGTGAAGCGACCGAGATACTTATTTTAGGACAGAAATGAATCTGCAGACGATAGAATTCATTTCACAGAATTTAAAATCATCAAGATCTGAATATTTATATAAGTACGATCGCACCTCATTTGTCACGTTTGACGTACAATTTCCAACTTGTTATTATAAAATTGCAATATATCAGAATAAGAAAAGTAACTACATATAAGATTTTATTATTTGTAATGAATATCTACTTAAGAAAAAAAAAAAAGTAATTTATTATCTATATTAGAAAAAAGCGTGAACTTCAAGGGAATGGAGGAGTTTTAGTTGAAAATAAATAATCGAAATCGATTTAAAATGTTCTATGATTCTGTAAATAAATTGTGTAGTCACTTACTTTTTAAAGAAAACTTGCGTAATTTCCAAAATTAGGTGTTTTTATTGTAAACAAATAATCGAAATCAATTTAATATTCCCATAATTGAGATTTTGTGAATAAATTATGCGTTTATTTAAAGAAAAAAAATGCATAATTCCAGAAATTATTACGAGTTTTCATTGTAAATAAACAATCAAAATCAATTTAAAATTTCTCATGACAGCGATTCTGTGAATAAATTGTGTGTATTGATGTTTTTGTAGCTGATGATGATCCTTGTATTAAAACATGAATCAATAATTTAAGGATTTATTTGTTTTTAATCAACTAGATATGTTTAAAAAAAAATCTTTTAAAATATAGCTATATAATAAAAGTAGCTATTTATTTCGCCGATTAAGGGGATACCACTCAACACAGAATAAAGAATTTAATTACAGATTTTTTTCGGAACACCTATTCAAATAATTGAAAACCAAACTTTTAAATTATTAATTAGATGTTTTTTTTTTCTGATCTACTACCAATGACGAAATCTGTTGGGACCAAAACAAAGAATCGTAACAGGATGATGAATCTTGGATACACACATAGAGGTCTGCACGGGCCAAAATTTCCAGGCCCGGGCCCGGCCCGATCCATACAAAAAAAATTTCGGCCCGGCCCGGCCCGATACAAAAATTAAAAGTTCGGCCCGATTTAAAAGTTAAAAGTTTGGCCCGAGTCCGGCCCGGCCCGTAAAAAAGTTAAAATCTCGGCCCGAGTGAATTTTTACAAAACATAATTTTTACGTTGATTTGGTTAAAAATTTGCCTCGTATTAGGAGATCTAACCAAAAATTCCTATCTTAGCCTTTTTTTTTTCATGTTTATAATCTTCCTTTTTATAGAGGTGCTGCAAGCTGGAATGTTTCTTTTTTTTTTTTTTATAAATCTCTATTTGTTGTAAATATGTGTTTAAGTTATCATCAATATTGTTAATCTATATTCTATTTATTGAAGTGTTAAAAATCAGAAAAATGCTATACAGTAAAATCTTCTAAGATGGAATTGCATAGGGAAGAAAAAAAAAATGAGTTATAGACAATTTTCCTTCTTTATCAGGTGTAAATGTATTATATATTCTTTTCTTACGTATTAGTATATTCATTTTTAATGGATCAACACATTTTTCAATTTAAGACAGGATTCCGTCATAAGCAGGTTCTTTTCCACACGTTTTACTATATTTTAATTTAGCCATATTTTAATAAGTGTATAAATCTACTATTCTTTAAAAAGAATAAATTTTAATGTTTAATTATAAAATAATGGCGATTTAAAAATGTATGCATGTTTTGCAAAGATTTTTATGCCAGATTTTATTTTACTGACCTTCGAACGGACCAGGCACGCCGAGACAATGATTTTCATACAGGTCAAAACCAGGATTAAAAATTTTGAGGCGTGAAGACTAGGAAGAATGAAACCAGTCCCGGCTCTGTACGGAAAAAATAATTTAAGGCACGGCCTTATCCTTCAGGAAAAAAGTAAGGCCCGGCCCGAGCCTTCAGAAAAAAATATGGCCCGGGCCCGGCCCGAGTGCCGTGAAGAAAAATAGGCCCGAGCCTGGACCGCGGGCCGGGCCGAGTACGGGCTTCGGACCTTGGCCCGGCCCGTGCAGATCTCTAACACACATACAGATAGGCATTTTTGATATGCAGTCTTTCTGCCCCATTTCCAAAGGAGAAGGCTAAACTATCTGGTCATTTCATCGTGTAAATAGAGTTTTATTGGCAAGTGAAGACAAGAAACTTCACAGGATGATGAGTGCCAGAGCATCAACAAATAATCGTCCAAACTTGTTCTCCACCTCCCTATTTATGAGGACGAAAAATATGTACGAATCTGGAATTACAGGAAGCCAGTCTCTTGTCTTAGGTACGACTTAAAGTGAATTTTTTAAATTCCATTTCTTCTTTCCCTTACCGCTACTGAAGAAAGAGGGAGATGTTATTATATTGCGTACTTCGAACATTGCAGCCAAAGACAAGAAACTCCACAGGATAGTAAGTCTCAAGATCAATGATCTCAGAACATAATAGTCAGGGTTAAGTTTCCAGAAAGTCTGTAACTCCTCTCCCTAGAAGTGATAAAAACATACCTCAAAATGGAACTCGGTTGAAAACAATTTCGAAGAATGGCAGGTTTCAAAGTATAGGCACAAGATAAGATTTTCTTTTTTCTGAAATCCATCTATTCTTTCACCTTGATGGTGGTGGAACTAAAATATACCTCAGAATCCAATAGTACCAAAGATAAGAATTTTTGAACTTTGATGGTGGGTTTCAGAGCATACAAATGGTATAAAGGCATTTTCGAAATAAAGCCCCATCGTATCCAACCAAAAGTAGTTGAAAATTTCGAAGAATTTTTTAAATTTTGCAAGAAAAGTCACAACAAAGACAGGCTAGAAAACATTCTCCATCTTTATTGAAATTCGAATACTGAAGATTAGCCTGAGTGGATTTTCTAGTTATAAAATATAATGTTTGCATTCAGTCATTAATTTAAATGTTTTATACATTTAGTGAATCGGGAACTAAAAAATATAACACATTTTATTGTACACATGTAACGATACCAGATATTAAAATTTGCTTTGTTTCTAGTTTTAGACTCAACCCTGTTTTACCTGAATACCACCAAACAACTAAAGAGTAATACAGTAGAACTTGGATAATATCGGCCAATTTAAATTAAAGTATCATCGAATAAATCAAACTTTTTAAAATTTCCTGCAAATCACACCAAGTTGTAAGGAAGCCAGTTATAACAAGTCCACATACAACGATTAACTTTGACGTTCCTTGCAGCTTAGTTAAAAATGGTTTCCTCTGTATTTTCCAAAAAATGGAGTTAATGTAAAGGCGATAAAAGTATATTACATTTGGCACTGAACTAATAAATATTATGATTTTTGTTTTTACAACTCTTCTATTGCAAATTACCCATTGACAAGCTTTTGAATTTTTTTCAAGAAAATCAGAAGTTCTCACTTCATTGAATCGGATTGGTTTTATATACTTATTTTTGTTGTTGCAAGCTGGGTTTGGGGTATGTTGACTACAACTTTCCAGGTTTTTGTTCTGCGGGTTAGGTAAAACAATTTTCCAAAAGAAAGACCACATTCTTTCAGATGAGAAGCTACAGAGGTGTGAAAATTATTAGAATAATTGTGATCTTTTCAGTTTTTCTTGATTAATATTGTATTTACTTGCAATGTTTCATGAAAGGTAATTTGTTTTGTTGATCCAGTCAATTTTTCACTTCTTTAGAATAGTTTTGAGGATATAAGTTTGTTAAATGTTGCTATTTTTTAAAAAGAAAAATATTTGATCCAAAGTAATCAATTTGTTTGCATTCCATAAAGAATTTGTTTGATTAACAAACGAATTTAAAATAAAATTTTAAAATCGGGTGCTTGCTGTGCTAGTATTTTCTTTCTTTTCTTGAGTTGGCATGATAATTATTTTATTCTTAAAACAAATATTTTGCTGTTTTGATTAGTTTATACTAATTGGTAGCTTTTTTTCATTTGTCAAATGATTATTGCGTGATTATGGGTAAAGCAAGTGATATTTCTCCTAGAAAACTAGCTGTGGTAAAGTGTCTCATCCAAGAAAATCACTATACACAGCACGAAATCGCTGAAAAAGCAAAAATTTTGCAAGCATCTGTGTGTAGTATAAAAAGATCTTTGGACTCCAAATGTGAATATGAAAACTCTACAGTAGGGAAATGCGGAAGGAAAAGGTAAATTTACTGCAAGAACAGAAAATAAATTAATTCAAATAGCTAAAGCTAACAGAAGCGCAACTAGACATGAAATAAAAATCTCTTTGCAAGCGTATGGAGTAAATGTATGTGATTCTTCTATCCGTAGAAAGCTCATCTCAGCTGGACTCAGTGCTCGTCGTCCTCGAAAAAAGGCTAAAATCACATCTGCTATGGCAAAGAAGAGACTAGCTTGGGCAAAAGTTGTGCAAGAACAATTCGGAAATGACTGGAGAAAGGTGAGAAATATTAATTTTCCATTAATTAATCAGTTGAATTCAAGTTGTTAATTTCTTTTCCTGAAATTAAGTTTTTTGCATACTGACTAAAGATATAGAATTGTTTATAAATTTAATTAAAAATTTCTTTATAAGAATATTTTTCTACAAATTACATACCTTAAAGTATTTTTATTTTTTTAGGTATGTTTTTCTGATGAATCAATGTTTACGATATCAGAAGAAAGCAGTCAATATGTCTGGAGAAGTATAAGCAAAGAATTTTCCCCAAATTGCATAGCACAAACGGTTAAACATCCTACTAAAGTAATGGTTTGGAGCATGATGTCTGCTCAGTGTTCTCGACGTTTATACATTGTAGATGGCATTATGGACCAGTATCAGTATAAAAAAAGTGCTTGAACAAAGACTAATTCCAGAATTAAAAGACTGGTTTCCAAATCGAGACTTCATATTCATGCATGATGGAGCTCCGTGCCATAAAGCTTCATCTGTGACCAAATTTTTGGATGAAAAAAATATAAAAACATTTCCATGGACTGGAAACAGTCCAGATATGAACCCCATAGAGAATCTTTGGGCCATTGTAAAGAAACAATTATAGAAATGCAACATCACAAACAAGAATGGTCTGATAGAAAGACTCATCGAAATTTGGCACAATGACAACCAAATACAAATTAATTGCCAAAAACTCATACAAAGTATGCCAAGACGTATCGAATCTTTAATAAAAAACAAGGGGATGCACACTAAACATTAAATGTATCATTATTTATTAAATAATGTATTATTTCTTTAATATAACAAGATTTTATCGTAAATTTCACAATTATTCTAATAATTTTCACACCTCTGTATATGTTTTAATAAAATATTAATTTTTCTGTATAAAAAGTAAAAGTAATATTAGAGGCATTATATGTAGACTATATCTCCATAATTGCATTAACACATGACATGGTAGTGTCCATCAGAAAGTGCAAAACTCAAGCTCTTAAGCTAAGAGGACTTTGGCCATTTGGAAACTGCCCTCTAGTCTAAAATTGTTTACAATCAATAATAGAGTTTAATTGAATCAATAGTAGACCAAAACTATGCAAATCAAATATCGAATATAGGGTGACACCCCTTATTGCTGCCAATAGTAAATTCCCAAATCATTAATTTTAGAGGTATACTTGAAATTGCAAAATGCTTCATATGTTGTTTTCCACTATTTTGGAGAAATTGAAATTATACCACTTTGGAATTGAAAGTAAAGATATCTTTTGCAAATAAGTATACATCTAAAATTAATGGTTTAGGAATTAACTATTGGTCATATTATCATCATATTAATACTATTTCTACCAATGTCAAATGATATCTTTCAAAAGACTAAAACAATCATAAATCATTTTTAATACATAGAAGACTTATTTTTATACTTATTAGCTTTAAAAATTACAAGTTAAAAATCAAAACTTTAAAAAGGTGCAATTTGACACCAGTAGAAATAGTGTTAAAAATAATTTACATCAATAAATTTATTTTTGTTAAAGTTACTAAATCTAAATTTTTATATAGTCTCATAAGTTATATTTAGAAAGACATTTTTCCTCTCCATGTTCTAACAAATAATAATAATAATTTAAAAAAAAAATCTTTTATTTTTTTATTTTATGAATTTCAGCATTTTCTGGCACTAAACCTTTTATTAGCACAGAAAAAAGTGTTGAAAATTCAAAATATCATAGTTTAGTATGTTTTTGTAATGAAAGAATGAGATTATTTTTGTTTTACTTGTTTACGTGTGTTTTACAAGAGGGACTATATTAAATTAAAATTTTGTAACATTTACAAAAATAACTACTTTGACAAATAGCTTCTAAGATGATGAAGTTTGTTTTTGTTAAAGTTACTAAATTTAAATTTTTATATGGTCCCTGTGTCTTATAAATTATATTTAGGAAAACATTCTTCATCTCTAAGTAAAAAAAAAAAAAACATTCTTATTTTACGAATTTGAACATTTGAAACATTTTTGTAATTGAAAGTATACCTTTAAAATTAATGGTTTAGGAATTAGCTATTAGTCAGCGATAATAGGGGGTACCTTGTATATAGCAGGTTAAATGTACATTGTGTAATTAATTATAAAATAAATAAGACCATCAATATCACACAATCAAATTTATTTATATATTGTACATTAATATAATTACACCATTAAGGGACTGAGCAAATATTTAAAAAATAAATAATCATTAACAAAGTTAAAAAATTCTTCAGACATAAAACAAAAAATAAATTGTTATATTGCTTTTCCACGGTTTTACATGATTAAAAGTGAAAGAGGAGACAATATAATTTCATTTAGTCAAGCTTACAAAATTCAAGTATGAGGGAAATTAGGGTCAAAGTTGGAATCAATAATTAATCCAAAAAAGAAAATGCTCAGACACCTTCTGATTAAAAAAGTTAGAAAAAATTCTCTATGGCCCCTGGTTTTTTTTATAAACATCAAAAAATATTTTAAGATTTAGTGAAAAATATAAAAAATGCTTATAAAGAGTGGATGAAAATTAATTTGAAAGATGAAAGGTCTACATGAAACATGACAATAAGTTATGAGTTTAAGTGACACAATCAATAAAGTAGAGAAATTTTATTCCCAGTTAAACATAATTATTTATAATAATAATAATAATAATAAAATATTATGGATTTTGGGTTACTTCCGCAATATAGCAGTCACCTCTGCAAAGATATTAAGTTATCATGTCTGATTGCCAAGCCATTAAAAAGACTGATAATTTTATTTTCATATTTAACAATTGAGCACATTGCACATACCTATGACAGAAATAAGGCAGTGCAAAAGTGTGTATAATAAAATATAGATAAAAATTTGCTTTGATATAATGTGTTAATTCAGATGTATATACAAATTTATTTCATGTAATAAAATGAATTATTTAAACCAGATGAAAATGCCTTCGCCAAGACTGGACAATAAAGATTACCAGTTATAGTAACTGTACCACTTTCTCTTGAGTTTTGCATTTTATTTTGAAATCCTATACTTATTTATATTATTGCAACTGTTAGTTTATATTATTGCAGCAATACTTATTTGAGTCATGTGTTGATAGATACAGATTTTAATCAATTCTTATTTAAAAGTGTAATTCCTCCTATAGGCAGGTGGTAACAATTAGTATTAATTTTTAACTCAATCATACTAATTGCTAAAGATATCATACGAATTGATACTTTTCCAACTGAATGAAAAAGTGTCAATGCCAGGAGTCGAACCCAATACTTTTGGCTTAAATGTTGGTACAGATAGCTCAATAGATAAAACCAGGAGAAGGCTGATTCAATGATAATTAATTACTAATTGAGACTTATTAGAGATGGCTGCTATAATGCCCAAGTATCATTTTTAAATTTGTAAATTTGACAGGCAGTACATTAATATTATACACATACACACATATATTAAGAAAAAATTGTATTTTAGTAAAATATATGCATGATGTTTGGCAACAAAGGTCAAATTTTAATTGCAAAATAAGCATATGCATAAGAAGCATAATAAATATAATTAATGGACAGTAAATAAATTTAAGTGCAGTAATTTTATGGAGCATAAAATAAGGTGCCTGAGCATCTTGAATATGTGAAAGATGAAGCAAAAGTTATAAAGTGCCTTAGTGATGAATATCACTTCTAGCACAGTTCTAATCACTACTACAATACAGATGAAAAATTATTGCCAGATATACAGCCAAAGTGTGCTATTGTAAGCAACATCTGCATCATACAGAGTTCTAAGGAGAGATTAGCTGCCATATCTTTGGTTTTTTTTGTTGTTTTTAATGCTTATTATTATTATTATTATTATTTATTTATTTTTCAATAAAAGTTTAGAAACTAAAATAAGGTTGGGTCCCTGAAATCAGTTTTTTTAAAAGTTCCCTAAATTCAAAAGATTACGGTATATTTCCATCACACAACAAAATATTTAATATCAATTAAGAACAAAAATTAAAGGGCAATCTACAATTATTAAAAAAAAAGGAATATGTACTAGATATGTAGAATAAAAGGATTTTCTTTTAAAATTTTACTGCCTTAAATACTATTTTTGGTTTTTAATTATTGAATTAATAAAACTTTTTGAAAATTTTTTTAAATTTTTTTACAAGCTGAACTAGTAATTAATTGTTCCTTCGAATAAACTTTATTTGTGAATGAGAAAACATTCTACTAATTGTCTATGTATTAAGAAAATATTCACAACAGCATATTTATATAGCGAGATATATAACAACATACATAACAAAATTTAAATTACTAGTTAAATAAAAATAAAATAAAAAGCTATAATTTTCCTGCATTAAAGATATAGTTCTCTTCTCTATATGAAAAGAATGCAGCACTATCTATGGAAGAACATCACAAGCCAAAAATTAAGTTTTCAAAATTGAGAATGCAAAATCATGTTTCAGCTGTTTATTTTACTGCTGTGCTGATTAATCACTCAAAGCCTAGACATGGTTAATATTTTTAAATTGAGTTAATTAGTTTGATTAACAGGATTGAAATTTTACAAAATTTTAATCGAATTGAAAAAATTATATCGCAGAAAGAATGAAGAATAGCCTTATCGTGATCATTTCTACAGCTTTCGATTCAAGATTTAGGTCCCTTAATTGAATGTGCTCAGATTGAAGAGATATCATTTGGGAAAATGTTTTGCAGAAAATAAAATTTTATAATTTTAGCAATTTGGGAATGCTCCTCAGTTTTAAAATGCCCACAATGATAACCAAGCTAAATGATGAAAATTATGTTGTGAATCTTTGCATAGTCACATGTACATAGAAACTCATCGAACTTCATATCTTATGACAATGAATTAAAGTTACAAAGAAATGGCTGAACTGGATGTTGATTTTATTAATTCTCTTGACTGGTGGAAAATTTAAAGTACCAAATTTCCAGTTTTTTCATTATCAGGAAAAAGAATGTTATAAGCAACTGCACGAAATGTACTATGTAATTGAACAGCCTTATAATTAAAGGTAAATCCAATAGAAGGTGTATTTAATGAAATAAAATAAAATCATTGGTTTATGGATGTTTGGTAGTGTAAGGTTTATTTGCAGTTGCATCTCTCAGACTTTTATATTATCAATGTATTTAAAATATCTTTGCGTTTATTAGCAAAAAGAAAAAAAAAAGTTGCCTTAATTTTTTGGAGAAGGTTTAATTAATGAAGTGAAAATGAAAATCATATAAAACTAAATAGAAAAAGATTAATCATTTGATTAATCAATTAAGAAACTTCAATTAACCCAGTTAAAACTTTTAGTTGATTCTCACCCCTAGTTTATTTCTTTATTTTTATTTATAAACTAGAGAAGAATGAAATGTTTAATATTATTTGTGGAAATTGGAAAATTGCAATTAATTGTAAACAGATTTTTTTAACATAGAAATATACATATAGTGGAACTTCTCTTTAACGAAGTCCCTATTTAACGAAGTTTTCTACTTAACGAAATTTTCTGCAGAACCTTGACTTTGAACATCATTAACATGTAAATTAATCTCCATATTACGAAAAACGTATTCTATATAACGAAGTTTATTCCACTTTCATACGTATACAGCATTCAAATAGAGGGGTTGCTGTTACGATGGGTATATGAATTTATTTCAGCGGACTGTATGAAAATGAAAACATTTGAATCATTTAATCAAAACACACACATTTAATCACATTTTAATGAAAAAAGAAAAGTTACGCTTCGTTTTTTTGTTTACTTATCCTTGGAATATGTTTTTTTTTCTTATTTTAATATTCCAATAAAATTATTCTCATATCTACATTGCATAAAAGAGAACGGCCTCAATTAAAATATATTTTTCAAATATTTCCATTTTATGTGGGTTATGTGTATACGAGTGGTTATGTGTATACACCTAATTGTCATTTTTGTGCTAGAATTCTTCCTGCTTGGGTCAGCAAGATCGAAAATCGAACTTCGACATGTCACAAGTCAAAACTCCCAAGATAATGTTAATCATTGGAGGCGTTTCTTTATAAATGTTTCCATGTTATGTGTACTTTCCATTTTATTTGTGTTATGTGTACACAAGTTTCATAAATTTAAGCTGATTTCTATTTAACGAATTTTCTTCATAACGAAGTGTTTAAGTGTAACGATGAGACTTCGACTTCGTTAAATAGAAGTTTCACTGTATATTTAAAACAAGCCTCTTTTGTCCTGACTCATCAAATAAAAAAGCACAATGCTGATTTTTTATATTTTATTACATGTTTATTTATAAAGTAATACAACTCAAGAAAAAAAAAAGAGTAAGAAATGTTTTTAAGCCTGGCAACAGATTGTTTGCTAAGTAAAACAAATTATTTAACATTTATTTTTATTTAGAGTGTTATGTGTTATTTTTATTCATTTGAGCCAATTAAAACTTTTGCTGATTTGTAAAATATAATGCTCTGTAATACCAGACATGAAAAATTATAAAACAGCTTTAAATTGGTAGTTTTTTTTTTTAAGATAAGTAAATGTGTTTTTCACGGCACATTGAAATGTATTTTTTTTCAATATACATATAAATGTCTAATTTTTTATAGCATGTGTGTGTGTCATTTTGAACCTAACTGTGAGATATGATAATCTCACATATTGAAGTAATGATATTACATAAAATATTACCATTTTTTTTTCTTTTTACTATATAATAATTGTTGTTATGACATTCTTTCACATGGCATTTTTTGTTATGATGTTTACTGGTCTTTTTGAATTAAGATGCTCTTCTAAAAATTTTAAACACAAGCAATAAATCTTGAAAATCACCTCAAGAACAAAAATTCTTTTATAGAGAATAGTATTAATGTGGTTAGTATAAAAAACACAACCGATTGAAATAACTCTCATAATGATAAACATGATATGCTATTCATTTGTATCTAATATTGTAAAAATTATATTTTTTGAGTTATGATGTTCTTTTATCAAAAGAGTGATAGCTATCACTATATAGTAGTAATATCACACTACTGAAACTTCATTATATTGCTTTTCAATTCAATGTTACACTAAGTTTTTAATAAATTAGATTTAATTTAACCTCAAAACATCTAATAAACATTTTGAATGAATATTTTCTGATAAAAAAAATTAAAAAAAATTGATTAAATATCATAATAAGAGTGTCATCAAAAGAGAGTGATTTATGAGGAGCTTTCAAAACTTCTGATGTTATACATAACTCTGTTCCTCTAAATTTTTTGGTGACACTCTATTTAGATGTAATTAATCATGTCAGAAAAAAATTCTTAAACTTACATAGTATTAACTCTCTTATTCTAAAGTTAAATTAGCAAAGAACTTAAGGGTAGCTTAAATTTTTGTTAGATATACTTTTGTATCGACAGGGTTGCAGATACAGGCTACAAGCTATAAGTTAAATTGCAAGCAAATTTTAAATAATACTATTCTTCTGTACATGTATGCAGAATGCTTACAATTTAAAACTGAGTACACTGAATGCCATAAGTAAAATACACATTGTTTCCATATAATATAAATAAAAAAAGCTAATTAAAAAAGAAAGAAAAACTAAATTATAGTGATAAACCACAGTATTTGTGCTGAATTAAAAGAAATATGCACTAAGAACTATAATTAAAAGAAAAAAAAATATAAAGATGCATTAAAATTCTCATCTACTACTCTTTTAAAAAAAATGATTAAAAAAAAATATATTTTTTATATACAAGCGAATACATGATATTTCAAATAAAATGTACTTAATAATCAAATATAAAAATAACAACTAAACACAACAACAGAATGTGATGGCTTAGAAAATATTTTTGAACTATAATAACTTTAAATACATATTTTGGCATAAATTTGTTGAGATTTTTCTCATGCAATAAAGCAGTACCTGAAAATTGTAATTTTGAAAATAAAATATACACAGAAAGGATAATAATAATTATTTTTAAAACTGTAATTTTTGAAGAATCATAAGACAATATTGAAACTAGTTTACAAAATTCTAGCCATCATAGACAATAAAAAATTATCACACACTCAATTGAGAAAAATATTAAAATTTTGCAGCAGCTTTATTAATATTATTACATATTATATTATTAATATAATATAATATTATATTAAATAAATTATAATATTAATATAATATAATATTATAATTTAATATATAATGGACACATTAATATTATTAATAATCTGCAGCAATGCATGCTTAGAGTTTTCATTTCCTCAAATTGATGTAAATACAGAACATAAGGCTGGTGATGTACATAAATAAAATTGTAAAAAAATATCAAAGTTACAGTTATGCATAGGTGTAAAAGTATAAATCACGATCGTATATACATTATCAGATCTACTGGATTTCATTCTTTCTAGCTTTCAACATTATAATATTTACTTCCATGTGCTCATACATACATAATTTAAATCTGGAAAAAGCATTAAAATTCTCTCATTAATAAATAAAAAAATAAATAAATTTTAGAGAGAAAAAATCTGACAATTCCAGACTAATATTAATGATTTAATAACTTTCCTTTTAACAATTAATGCTCATAGACATAATTAACAAATATGAGTACACAATTTTTTTGAGATTCATGACTTATCTTCTCTTAAATTGTAAATATGAGCATGTGCATATAACAATTAAATACTGATCTTCTGTTTAAAAAGAAAAGGGAAAAACAAAATAAAATAAATTTGTTATACATGTTAACATGTAAGTACAGTGGAACCTTGATAACTCAACACCCCACAGGGATGCAAAAATTCAAAAACAAACAAACAAACAAACAAAAAAAACCATGTTGACTTAAATTGATGTTGAGGTAGCGAGGTTATGTATAATTCCATGCATAAAATTTATTTTAAAGATCGTTTATATACTATGATATTAAAATCATATAATATGTATAAGTATTTATCACCACAAAATATATATTTCAGTACAAAATATTCACATCGGTTACAAAAAATTTAGTTTAAAATTTAACAGCAACAATTTAAAACAGACAATCATGGACAACAATATTTTTTAACAGAAAGCAATTTCATGCACACTAATTTTTTAAAAGTGCCTCTGCATAGTCCTCCTAGCATAGTTCAATGTCCTTCTTTCTAAATATTAAACATGTAAACCATAAATGTGAACAATAAATCTGTGATTTTTTCTTTTCTTTTCTAGGTGAGAAAGAATTACAAATCTAAGATTTTTCCTCGTTGCTCACTTCTGGTAATGATGAAAATTGGGACATATTTTATAGAAGTTCATACAGGCCCACTAGTGTGGTAATTAAAATTAATTGTTAGTTAAATGTGTGTGAAATATTACAGTTATTAAAGTGTTGAATGCCCCATTTAATAAACTAATTTATATTTTTTTCTATACGAAGGAGTTATAATAACAATATTGAAATATTAATTACTTCTCGAAAGATAATCATGAATTTTTGTCTACATTCCTTTCTGATGGTGTAGCAAAAACTGTTTAAAACTGCTTAATTTACTCACTGAATGTTCAGCTCTTTCCTGCATATACAAAAAGATATGTAAATAAACAGTTTAGAAAATATACAAAGCATTTAAAAATCCAGCTTTTGCAATTATCTTTCATAATAAAAAAACTTTTCGAATTATTTTGTGCTACCCTGTATATGATCAATAGATTTGAATATATACTATATAGCATGCTAAAATTTAGTTCAGTTAGAAAATTCCCTTTTAGCAATTTTCGGCAACAGATGCAAATGCACTCAAATCCTTTTGTATAGCCTGTGTATTATCTAAAGGTTTTTGTACACATCACATATTAAGCTAAAATTTAATTCAGGTAAAAAACGCATAACACAACTAAAACACATTTCCAGGAATTACCAACCATAAACAGCAATATATCTTGTTCTTTGCATAGTCCTGTATATCACACAAACTTCTATTAATATACTAAATATAGTGTAGCATGGAAATGTATAATACAATTAAAAACTACCTTTAATCAATTCAATCAACCAGTCAGTATTACTTATGAACAACAAAATTTATACACTCCATACTATGAAAAAATTTAGTTAAACTTAAATGCACAAACCAAAGTTGAAAACGCACTTCCAGCAATTATCAATTATAGACAGTACTGTAACCAAATTCTTTTGTGTCCCCTGTAAATGAACAATAAATGCACACCATACTTTTCAGTAAGCAACTTATAGTGCATCTCAGAAATGCATCATGATAATGTAACATCATTAAAATACACTGCAAACAATTTTTCCCTCATAGACCATTATTTAACAGAAATTTTTTGTGTGATCCTGTAAATGAATAATAAATGTTTTGCACCCCTTTTCTACAGTAAGCATGTTTTAGTGAACTTCATAAATGCATATCAATTTCATTATGTTTGAAATGGTGTAACACCATCAAAATGTACTTGAAGCGATTTTTTCCCATAGATCGTAATATAACGGAATACTTTTGACTGTCCCTGTAAACAAACTATAAATGCTACACACTTCATTTTCAATAATGACTGTGCTACAGTAAACGTCAATAACATAAAAATTATAGGGTAATCCGAATACATTTATGAGAGTAAGAGGAAGGACAGGTGGCCAGACAAACTGAACTCATAAACACTTTTCAACTATGTTGGAAAGTGTTAAAAAGTGGCATACAACTTTAGCAGCTTTCAATGCATTGTGATCAGACATAGCCAAAATGACAAATTTTAATACAAGAAGAGTAATCGTGAGTAAAATAAGAAATTAGATTATAGAAACAAATAAAGATTTTAAATTGAAAGTATTGATTAATGAAGGAGCAATTTCTAAAGTTAAGTTGTGAAAGAATATATCTAATTGCAATCAACCTAAGTGGGTTTCTGTTAAATTATTTCAAGTTAATGAGTTTCTTTTTTATTTATGTTAATCACCCATGTGAATAATAAATGTTGACTTAACGGGATAGTAAAGTTATCACAGTTCCACTTATTGTTACCTTAAACAGCAAATAAGTGTAAAATCATGAAATGTTAAAGAAATAATAAGAAGAAACATTGATATAAAGTATTTTTTAAGGCAGCTGGAATTATTAAAAGAAATTTTAAGGATATTTAAAAAGGATCGTTAAATTAAAAAAAATTATATTTATTGGTTGAAATCATATGGACTAGTAAAAATCAATAAGAAATACATAGTGATAATTGTAAAAATCACAAACAGTAAAATAGTGATGTGTTGATTAAAAGTTTGAAGAAAAAATACTTGGCAAAAATATTTTTTAAATTAGTAATTACTTAATTTCGTCTTACATATTAAAAAAGCAGCTTTCCACAAAATATATATTTCAGTATAAAATATTCACATTGGTTACAAAAAATTTAATTTGAAATTCAACAGTAACAATTTAAGACAGACAATCATGGACAACGATATTTTTTGAACAGAATACAATTTCATGTACACTAATTTTTTAAAAGTGCCTCTGAATGAATTATTTTTATTTCCTTGCTGCCAACTTTTCTTATGATGAATTTTCATCTAAATTTTCAATGAAACCAACCTCTAATAATTTATTTTTAGATATATAAATCATAAATGTGTACATTAAATCTGTAAATGAGTTTTTTTTTTTTTTTTTTTGCTGGATGGGAAAGGATTACAAATCAAAGGTTTCACCTCTTCTTCAATACTGGCAATAATGAAAATTGAGAAATACTTTATACGAGTTTATAAGTTTATATAAGCCTTCTAAGTGTGGTAGCTAGATATTAAAGTGACTAATATCTGTTCCAGCCATTGGCTGTCATTTCCTATTTACTTTATTTTCAATAGAATATATGAATTTAAATACAGTAATTTTGATTTATTATATGAATTAGGATTAACTGCATTTCCAGTAATAATATAAGACTTTTTTGTTGAATATTTATACATTTTGCCAATTTTAAGAAGGATCACAATAGCTATTTTGAGATACATCACATTTTTTTTTCCTTTATTTTCATAACTCACATTTAATATCCCCTCCCCCTTAACAAGTAAGAAAACTGTTATTGTCCCTCTTTGCTAAAAAAGCATTAGGGACAGCCATTTATGTTGTCTATAAAAATCTGTCTATATGTCATAATCATGTTAAATTTAAAATATGATTTTTTTTTGATAAAAAACATTGAAAAAGTTATAGTGCTTCACAGAAAAAAAGCAAGTGGATACAAAAAAATTGGCATATCAAAGCAGTTATAAGCAAATGGTTACCCAAAATTTCTTTTTTTATCCAGACGCAGGGCTTTACAAATTTGATAAAATCTGGTAGCCAGCAAAAAATTCTATATATAGTCGCCAGTAAAAAAATATTTACCCCCCCCCCCCTCTTCCTGTCATTGATTTTCAAAAAACACAAGTTTTTTATGAAATAACTGAGAAAAATAATATCAAACATAGTTTAGAATTATTAGTCACATAGCTTATAATAGTACATAATTTAGAAAGATAACACAAACTAAGTTTTCTAATGAAATTTTACAAAATTATATATTTCTAAAAAAAAAAAAAAAAAAAAACCCTGTAAAAGCTGAATTAACTGACATGTTTAGGAAATGCTGATTGCCAAATGCTTAAAAAATGTCCGGATAGTAAAGTGCTACAAAATCTATATCTGATGAGGTGGATATCAATGAAATAGTGTAGCGGGAAAAAATATTTTTTTGCCTATTTTCCTGTCAAGGCAGTAAAATAATTCTGATTTTATTATTTTAAAATTTGCAGTCAATGAACTTATTTTTGCCAAATTAAAAATAAAAGTTAAAAAAAATATATTTTTTTGTTTGAATATAGTTTCTAAATGCCGCCAGATTAAATAACTTGGTCACCAGATAAAAAAACTTGGTCACCAGTGGTGACCGCATTTGTAAAGCCCTGATCCAGAGCATACAAAACAAACAAGCGACATAAAACTGGACAGATTAAGTAAGATAGGCAACAGGTTGGACGAATGTTGCAGGCAAACATTTATATGATTTAGTAAGGAAACACTAAAAAATAAAATATACAATAGAATGAGTTGTTTCGTGTTATAAAAATACTGCTGCCAATCAAATAAAAAATTAAATATTGGACTTTTGTACATTCATACAATTACAAATAACAACAAAATTTCAGTATAAAATCTGTTAAAATTGTCCGTAACCAATTGCACATTTCAAAATTGAAATTCAAAGAAAATAACTAGAAAAATATTGCTTTTTTTTAAGCAGGCTAAACTTTATCACATCCATACTTTAATAGTCTAATTACTTACCCAGCAAAGTTCAGTATAATACTACGTCACTCATACAATAAAGCATTGTTATTTAAACTTTCTTAAGTATTATTGTTCCTTTCAAGGATTAAAATAAATACTTTATCATTAACTATGCAAACAAATCTCCATTATAGTATTTAAACAAATATTAAATTAGATTGAAAGCAAGTAAAATATCTTACTTAAATTAAAATCAAACAAAATAAAAGTTATAAATAATACATTGCATAAGGATGCATCTGAACAAGAAATTTCCAAAATTACTCCTTATTGGAAGTTAGGGAGGTAAAGGAAGAAGAAAAAAATCCTGCTTTTTCAGCAAAACAGAATTTTTTCAAATCATATTCACTTTTAAAAAAAGGATGAAATTTGAGGGGATCACCATATCTTTTAAACATTTAAAAATTTCCATCTTATACAGCATAGAGAAAATGTTTTACATGTTGCCAACAACAAATAATTAGATTTCGGTACAGAATCTATGGCACATCTGACCATTATATTGATTATGACACATGTTATTATGATAAATGACTTACAACATCAAGTATCACATGTTAAGTTCAAGCAATGATCGCCTTAGATAAGTTATTCTAAATTTTTGATTGTCTTACAATTTTTTTAATTTCTTTTTTTAATAGGATGAGTATTTTTAAAATGAAAATATTGTACTTTGGTTTTGTCTAAACAACACAATCAAATACCATAGCAACTTTAATCTTTTTACAATAAGGGGTAATCTCAGAAATGCAAATTCTAAATTAAATAAAAATCCAAATTACTAAATATTAATAATAAAAAAATCCACCCTTTCCCTCCAGAAGAAAAAAAAAACATGAAACAGACAGATACATTTATGCAATTTAATATGATAACAAGCAACACATAGACATAGGCATACTTTGATGTATATTAAATGAAATTTTTGAACTTGCAAGCAAGAAACA
This sequence comes from Maratus michaelseni, assembly GCA_963931845.1. Taxonomy (NCBI): domain Eukaryota; kingdom Metazoa; phylum Arthropoda; class Arachnida; order Araneae; family Salticidae; genus Maratus; species Maratus michaelseni. Next base: position 276,089,873 of record OZ007587.1, read on the forward strand.
TCGATATTTTATACATAAATTATAAAACTCCTATACATCCATAAGTTCTGAAGCATATTCCAAAAGTAAATAATAACATTGAGCAATTACGAAAATAAAGTAATGCAAAATGTGCATCCAATAAGTAAGAAAATATTATCTAACAGAAGGATAAAAACTTTCACTTTGATATGGAAAAAAATGTATTGTATATGACATTGTCACATACATAAGTTTAAAATGTACACAATAGATAAGTGAACATTTAAATAAATTGCAAAACTTACAAATTTAAATGGAAAAATAATTGTCCCAAGAAATAATAATAATAAAAAAGACAAATAAAATGAGAATAAAATAAGGCATCTGATTAAAAAAAACTACAGATGATCAAAATTAATTTACAGAGTAACTTCATAAAAATCATGCAGAGAAAAAAAAGATTAAGTCAATAAATAATTAAAAAAAAAGGTATAAAATATCAAATATAAAAACTTATTAAGTAAAGTATATATATAAAAAAAGTATTGATTATATATAAAACATAAAAATATTAAAAATAGATAAATTATAAAGGGTTTTGGTCCTGATTTTATGAAACTTTTCATAGGTAATCTATGAGCATTCTTCTTTTGAAATAAGAGTAATGCTCAAAAATTTTACTAATTATAAAGAAAAAAAAAGTATTAAAAGAATTAAGACAGCAACTGAATATTTGCTCACAAAATATAATATAACTAAACGGGATTTATATTAAAAGAAAAGAGAATATAACTAAACACTACAAGTGTCTAACTAAATGGCAGGATTTTATTTTAACATCAACCAATCTAAAATTATCTACTCATTTCTTTTTCACATTTTAAACAGTTTAAGTTAATTTCCCTAGTGACACAAAGTTTATTAACTAAATTTGAACACTTTTTGTTCTCTTAGAAAAATATCTATGAAGCACTGCTATGAAACTATTATAATCAAATTATGAATGAATAGAGTAAATAAATATAATAACTGTTTTCTTAACACTTCATAATATGAATCTGTTCAGAATATAATCAAGCTTTAATATTTTGAAGCTCTAAATTCTTTTTTAGCTTGGAAATTATTTGCTTCTACTGTGAAATCATTAATTGTTTAACTTCAACATCATGATTTTTAAAAGCTTCTTTCAAGTTTAAGATATTGAAGTTTGATGGAATAAATTTAACCAAGGTAATGAAAATAATTAATAATTTATATGTACTATACATGGAAAGAAAAGAGTTACAAATAATTACCATAGGTTAAAAATAAAATATTATTGTTGTCTTTTTTTTTTTTTTTCAATCAACACAACTAAAAAATATCTAAAATATTTAATTAATGTGTAGACATGTCATTATATTTTAAATAATTTTATAAAGCTACCGAAAACAGTATGTGTAAGTAGGTATAGAATATAATGTTTTTCAACAAATCAGGCTAATTCATAATTTCCTGTATACTAATATAAATAGCAAATTAAAAGAAACTAAATAATACAGAATAATTAAGAAGAAACATATTTTTTGTGTACACATACAAAATGTACCACCTTTATAGAGTTTTCTGTAATCTATCAAAAATATAAAAATAAATTTAGTAAGAAAAATGAAATAATTATGAGATAAATTCAACACTTTGAACTTTGAAGAGGGAGGGGGGGGGGGGGGGGGGGAGTTGTTGTTGAGACCTATAGCAGCGAGGCTAAATTCAACAAAAGGTACAAATTGTCAAAGATGACATAATAAATAAATGCATGAAATAACAAGAAATTATAAAAATAAAATTTTTAAATTAAACATTTTCTAAAATAAAGATCAAAATTATGAATTTTTCATATTCGAAAAAATATAGCCTAGTCCTTTTAGGATTTATTATAATAAGAGGGGCAGCATTTCTATAAAGCGGAATGTAGAAATTATTCCTTAAATTTCGTTCTTTTTTTTTCTTCATTCCTTTCATAAAATATAAAATAACATAATATTGCATATCAGCTGATGCTTCTATTTTTTAAATATAAAATGCAATTTCCCATCAATTTCTAAAACAGATAAAACATAATTTGGCAAAAATGAAATTTTGATCACAATTTGATAAATTCTATTATGATAATTATTATTGTTAAAAGTATTAACACTAAAACCGTATTAGCATGTCTAATAAACTAAAACTTTAATAGTGTGACTACATTTTCGGTCAACAATATTTGGACCCTGTAATAAATATTTAATGTTAACTTAGATATAGCTTGTTAAAAATAAACTTACCCAATTTTAAATCAATATTAATAATCAGTAGTGCAAATTGATAATCCTTGAAAATTTGAAAAAACAGATATAAGCTAGGATAAATATTTGTGTATATAACTTGTAATACTGTAAAAATATTATTATAAATCTTAATTTTTTTCCACCATTATATAAATAACCCAATAACCATTTAAATAAATTATCCACTCAATCAAATGTTGCAATTTTTATAGATTGTTATGTCATCAACAATTAATTTAAGAGGGAAAAATACAGGAATTCAATATAAAATCCTTTGACATTAAAGTAAATGTAATAACAACATATGTATACATTAAAAAAATAACATAAAAGAAAATGATCAAACAATAAGAATAATAAATAAGGGATTACGTAAAAGTTAAGTTATTGCAACACTATCATAATTAAGAAAATAATCTCCTATATAAATTAACCCGCAAAAAATAAATATAATACTACATATAATTCTAATTTATATTAAAAATAAACAATTCAAAAACCAAAATACAGAATCTATTAAAAATATTAAATTTTTAAGTTATAAGAGTATTGATCTGAAAAAATCTCATGTTTAAATAAACGAATAATAATAATAATAATGATAAACCCAAATGATGCAAGAGAAAATATTATATAACACCAAATCTTGGCTAAAAAATATACAATTTTGTATGATGTGAATTTTAGTCAAATTTGATAGAAAAAGTATTGGCTTATATTATACTTACTGTAAAGTAGTTTCACATGCAAAGTAAAAAAAAAAAAAAATGTAAAATAAAAAAAATATTGTATAAAATATGACTAGAAAATCAAAAATTTTATGACTAGATGATTACTTTGGACTTTTTACTTTATACATACTTCTCAGGGACCCACACACATAAAAAAAAAGGAAATGAATAGATGTACAAGTTTAGGGAGCCTAAGAAGTAAACTAAGCCTAGAGTGTGTGTTTACATATTTATATAAGCAACTATGTACAACAACAATGGGGAACTTTTTATGAAACATCTAAATTACAATACATTCTTTTTAAATTCTACAGCAGCAGTTCATGCAACATTAATAACAGTCATAACAGATGTTAAAAACAGAACAGTACCCTTTAACTGTTTCTTAATTGATGTAACAGTTTCTCGTATTATAAGTGTTTTATAACTAATAATGGAACTATGAAAAAATCCATTACCATAAGCACCTTTTATTTATTTATTTATTTATTTATTTGTTATTTTTCTTTAAAGATATTGCGGCAGACAGGAACAACTGAAGACTTACTTCTATTTTTTTTTTTTCAGCATTTGCCAGAAGTCCCCCAAAAAAGTAGTAGTTTATGAAATGGGCTTACTCACGCGATGTGCACATAAATAGCCAGAAACAACAATGCACTGATCTGAATGAATTTTAATAAAAGTATAAGCTTCTAACTGTTCCAGTCTGCATAATGCAACAAGTAGTTCCCTCTAACAGAGCACCAGAGGACAAAATATATGTGAGCAATCTACATCAATTAAAGACAAGACTTACACACACATGAAACAGATTTTTTTTTTCTGTCCTTATTTAATATGCATATTAGTTGGCAAATTATTACAAGGTACACATTTTACAAAGTGGTTAACTGGTATGCAAAAAATAACCTCTTTCTCTCTCTCTCTCTACATATAAAAATGAGAAAGTCTATAAGTAAATCTGTTACTGGATAACTAAAAAATGGATGGAATGATTTTGACAGAACATTCAACATTAAGCAGGCTATTTTATTGGTAGGATTTTAAGGCATATTTCATCAAAATCATTTCAGATGTTGGTAGTATTTTAGTGTTCTATTGAACAGTGTTTTAATTTCCATCGTATTTCTTTTACCACAATCCTTTAAGACATAGATTTCCTGATCGTACGGGTTAAACAGTATTTGAATATAAAGCTTTTTGGACAGTCATCCAGTCTTAAAAGGATAATCAACAATGTAACAATTTTTACTATCATTAATTAATGAATAAAATGAAAAAAAAAATTTTTTTTTACTGTGTCCTGTCAATATTAGAAACTCTATACCAGTTCAAACCCCCATCCTAACAACCATATTTCAAAATTATTGTTTCTTAAAATTTTTATTGTTGCTATTTGTAAAGATTCAAACTTTTTACTAAAAAAAAAAAAAAAAAAAACTGTTTTATACTTTGTGTAAAGTTTTTAAACAATAACAAAGCTCATTAAATTCCAGCATCATATTATTTATCTTTTCCAGTGATTAAACTACCCCCTTTTCACTCCTTAAGAAATCTACATGTCTATGTACACAATGTTTTTGACATTATGATAAACAGTAAAAATTTCTATGAAATAACACAGCTGAAACATAAAATTAAAATTTGTTATAATTTTTTCCCCATAAATATTAATGGCTAAAAGGAAACAAAGACAGAAATCAAAACTTAAAAGTTATAATGCTTCATAAAACTAAATATATCAATAAATATTAATAAGATAATATAAAGAATATTCTAAAGGCAGAACTATGCACATACATGCCTTAAATATGACCTAATGGGCAGCCCAGTTAACCACAATTAATTATGATACTATAAATAAATTAACTAAATGATGATGACCAATTGTAAATGGTATCAAGTAACAATGGATCAATATTATAATATTTCATGTTGTTATCCCAAAAAACTATGCAGTCAAAAAGCAATAAAGAAAAATCAAATAAAAGCATTCATATTCAGAACAGTGCAACTCACATTCATGTTTTGATTCGCGTAATTTTTTAAACTACAAATTTTTGGGTGGACATCTGGCTTCGATACAATTCAAAACAAATTTTCTAAGCCTTTTTGTGAAAATAATATAATAACTTTATCATGCATTTCAGCTAACTTCATGCATACACACATACTAAAACAAAGGTAATAATGTATTATATGAAAAAGTGTTTTTAAATACATAAAAAAATAGTTACTTTCCTCCCCCCAGAAAAGTGAGAGAACAAAATTAAATATAACAATAAAAAAAAAAAAAAGTAAATAATTACTAAAGATAAAAATAATACAATAGAAATTAAACTCACAAAAAAAAAAAAAAAAAAAAAAAAAAAAAACTCACTAAAATTATACTTATGTACTTTTTGGTTACTTTGGTTATACTTTTTGACTGCATGTTTTACAGAGTATGAAGGAACCTCTTAGCTCAAAAGTGTTCATTAAAAGTTGACTATTTTTAAATGACATTTCCAGATTTTCATCTTTCTGGTATGAATACAAATTAGTTCAATTTGGCAACCAGGATGTTTTGAAAAAGAAAACAAAATCAAGATATACATCCTCTCAAAATTGTACACCACATTTATTTGTCATTTGTCATATAACCACAAAATGCTTTTTCAAGTTCAGATAGAAATTTAAGTACCGACTGTGTCAATGGAATACAATAATTCCTTATAAAAATACGTTTTTCTTTACACTGTCACAACAAATTGCCAACATGTTAAAAAATATCCACAACATTAAGTCAGTGATAACCTTATTTGAGCTGCAGTTAGAAAGAAGAGTTAATCAAACACACTAACATAAATATTCAAAACACATAACAATGTATATTACATTTTTTACATATCAAACACGTGTTTTTCAAACTCAGCAGCATATAAAAGAGTAATTTTGTTTGAATAAATAAAACAAACAAAATTATAGTAAAGATTCTCTCATGATAATACTTTTTAAATTTATCATTAAATTTTTATCACAGTAGTATGAAAACAGTAGCAGTGTATATGAACAATGTAACAACAATTTAAAAGAGAAATGAGCAAAAATTATCAGTTCATTATAATAATGCATAACAGTGATGTAAAAAATATTGCTTTTAAAAATATAATGCAACCAATTAAAAAATATACAAGAAAGACGAATAATGCATAAAAATATAAAAAATCAAAGAAAAAGCTGGTTTTAAAAAGTGAGTACATAGGTATAAAAATAATAATTTATAAATAATAGTATATGCCACAAAATATTCTAGAATAATTCCTGCTTGTTTAAATATTTTCCTTTAACATCATTTTCATTATAGTTGAAGTTTTATAAAACATTTCTTCAGCCAAAATTTTAATTGTAATAAGTTTGATGAATTGGAATATTTTACACGAAAATAATATTTTAATTAAAAATTCAGATGTGCAGTTTTATTTGATTTTTATTGAGTATCATTAATATTTGAGTGTGATATTGACATATTGATTATTATTTTTTTTTTGAAGGGGGGGCATAAAAATGTATTTGATGAGAAAATGTTCAACATTATGTTTAGAGAAGCTCAAAAATGTTAATTTAAAATTATATTAAAAAGCAGGAAGATATAATAACCCATCATATTCATATACTACCTTATCTTGCATATATTGATAATTATACATATAAAATAACTTCTAATAGGAAATTATATTACCTTTTGGCATTTTTTAAAACAACATACCATTAGATGAATTGATTTCTTGAACAATATTCACGTTGTCCAAGAAAGTAAAACCAGGCTATTGCAAAATGAGTTTGAAAAACACAATAATGAACTTGTATCTGAAAAATCATACTTTTAAAGGTACAGACTGAACAAACAAATTAAAACAGACAGCAAAATAAATAAATTCATAGAAAAATAAAATAATATATTATAAAAAACTTCAAATATATCACATAAAATTGTGACATTTGTATAGAAGACAATATCTTACCATGCACACTTATTGTCAAGTAATAAAATGTGCAATTAGACAATTGCAACAAACATCACAGTATGCACAAAGAAATTTCCAAAATACATGCAAAACATAACACAGTTTAATATTAAAATATATGCTATTTTATTTTTAATTCCCAAGATTGGTTTAGAAGTACCATATTTAAAGATTATAGGCCATGTTTGGATAAATTAACTAAGCAATAACAGAATGTAGTTCCCCAGTTAAAACTGAATGTTATTATCATTTAATAGTATTTAGAGTAAATACACTTCTCATTTAAAGATCTACTCATTTAATAAATATATTCAGACTTTCTGGATTGTTACATTATTATTGTGATTATTTTTAAATCATTCAGTTTCCATAATATAAAATTTTAAAAAACAAAACATATGATTTCAATTGGTTGTTAGTAATCACTTCATTAATTGAGTAATGACTTCATTATTCAATCTTTTGTGGCTCTCAATAATTATAATATTGACCTCCAGCAGTAACCAAGCAAAGAATTTGACAAATAAATTGTTTACATTATTTAAAGAATATTTTATTTCAAATATGTTTGCATTCAGAGTTGCAAAATAAAACCAAACTGTTAAAACTTTTCACAATTCATTTTTAACTGAATGTGGAATGCCTGTAATGAAATCATTAATTTCAATAGAACTTGGCCATTTATATGAGAAGTGACTATGTATCACTTTAACTTAGAATGTACAACTATTGTACAGTACTTTATATTCATAAAATATTCTGTGCTGAATTACAGTGACCACATTTAGAAAAAAAATTCCTTTAATACAGTGTATAACATGAATATTGTATAATAAAATAACTTAAACCTTCTTTAAGTAAAAAAAAAAAAATTGTAAAAAAGTTTCATTGCAAATTTTATTATTAGGTAGAAAATTTAATTAAAAATATGTTATTTTCTTTGTTGGGACACATGACAAGGCACAGGATAATTTACAAGGCATCACAGATCACAAATCAAGTAAATATTCAGCACATTAAAGCTTTATCACTGTAACAAATTGAACTAAAGACAAACCTGGTTATTACACATAATACATTATATTTATATATATATATTGTATGAATTACAAAAGTATACATATATTTATAATACATTAAAAATATCTTATAAAAACTATATAGAAACATTAAAATTTTATTTAAATATTTTCTCAAGGATGTAAAAAAAATAACATTAAACTAATGAACCAATTTATAATTTGTTATAGCATAAACAAGTTTTAACATTTTCATCAAATCTAAATATTTCTTTTTAAAAAGTATATGATCAATATAAATCAACAATGAAAATTTATAACATGGCCTATTTCTTCAAATTTATACATGGTACACTCAAAGTAAAATTGTTTTAAATGGGAAATTATATGTGAAACGCACAAGAAAAATTAGGATTGAAAAAATTAAAAAACTTTGTTGAGAATAGATGTGTGACATATAAACAACTTCTCATTCAGAAGCTGAAATACATATGTGCAGTAAGAAAAGAAAAGAAGAAGTTATAAAAAGTTCTTATATAAAAAGAACATATAGAATTTTTAAAGAAATTGCAAATGGAACATATAGTCATATTCTGATGCATTTTATAATTTCAATGAACCTGCAAAGAAAAATGTTTTTATCACAATCAAGAAACTTGCATATAAATACATACATATGCATGTACAAATATACACTGTCAGATCACTAAAGAGCATGCAATTTTGTGTTATGGTCGAAATGAGAGAACGACATCAGGGCCCGACTTAGACTATCTAGGGTCACGGAGCAAGCATCATTATGGGGGCCCCCTTCTATCTATCCATAGCAATTGTTCGTAAATTATGCTGAAGTGACTAATACTAAATTTCATATCTATTGTATGTTTACATAAATTTCGTACAAGGTACTATTCACATTCTATATACAGGTTATCCACAAGAAAGATGGTTACAACTTTCAGAGACAATATTAGTAGGAAAATTAATATGAATGAAAGAAGGATGGATTTGTTGACGGGAGTATTTGTTTGCAAACTTTCTCTTTGCTTATCTATGTATGTCATAAGATGTCTAAAAGAAAAAAATGTCTCCAAGTGGTCATCATTAATTGTTTTAACTTACCTTGTTACGAGGAAAACATCAATAATAAATTTCTCTTGAAAACAATGGAATACTAAATGCTGGTAATTTCCAGACAGAGCCTACTAATGGCTGGTTACACCTGTCAATAAATAGTTTATTACCCTACCTAGAGAAAATAAGGAGTTGGGTGCACCTTTACCATCACCCAGAAATTATCTAAAGGGGCTTCTGACTGCAGAAGACTCCGTGATCGTAGCTTAATTAGATACTATAAGAAATAAATTATTTATTTAAAGAAAATTAGTTATTGCATTGTATTAGTAGAGTATCTAATTTATAGCCCTTTTTGTTTTGGACAGGAGTGTATAAAGTTCCTAAATTTACCAAAACAACCCTAAAGATAATTTTAATTAAAAATAATTTATTATATTTAAGTTAAGAAAATTGGAGAAAATATTTAGGTTTTAAAATTAATTAGGCAAACATTTAAATTAAGACAACATATTTTTAAACAAAAAAACAATTACTTTATTTACATTAAAAATAAACATTTAAAGAAACATAGTAGATATATGCATCAACCTTTTTTTTACAATTTAATTTCACCATTAAACATTATCATTTACTAAATGACAAGTTCTCCTGCAGTAAAAAAAACAATGGGTATCTGGCGGTACAAGTATAATAATGAAGCTGGTAAAATCATAGCAATAAGTCATACCTGGATTATTGGGGTTGGACTCAAAAATGCAATTAAATAAGTTCCACGTAAGAACATGAAACTAAATAATATATTATTTTTTTCAGATATATTTTCTGGTTAGAAATGTCTTTAACCTGTATCAAATTAACTCACACTGTACGGACATTTAGTTGAAAGTTGGCAGGTATGCATTGGTATTTATTATTACTACAAAGTATCAAATACAGCAAGCAAAAAAATATTTTATAAAATGCAAATTTTAAAAAGTTTGAAATTGCAGAGGTGGGAGAAAGCAGAAATTGGGCGTGTGGGGGGGGGGGGTATTTTAGATGATTGATTAATTATTTATTGTTACTAGAAAACAATGAAGATGACAGACTTTGTTTAAAATAAAGAGTTTTAAATATTTTAAGCCCATATTATAACACAATTAGGTGAGACTTTTCTCTAAATAAATATCTTAAACCTCTTTCTACAATGGAGGAGGGAAGGGCGAGAAATATAAATTTGAGAGGGAGAGGTGGATGATTAATATTTTTAATTTAATGTTATTAGTTAACAACAAATAGGGCAGGATTATTTTTCTTAAAATAAAGTTTTGAAATACTTGAAAATCTGCATTCTGGAGGGGTTGGACAAAGGGGGGGGGGGACCAAAAATTTTGGAAGGAAGGGGTAGTTTATATAAGCCTGATTATTTATTTATCACACTAGAGAGCAACAAGTAGGACAGGAGAATTTTTTAAATATAAAAATACAGATTTTAAATTTCCTTGTATGCTAGGGGAGAAGAGTATATTTTGAATGAAAGAAGAGGGAATTTAGATGATCATTATTTATTTATTGTTATTAGAAGCAGTGATCAGTAAGTAGGGCAGATGTCTTTTCTTTAAAAAAAAAAAATAAAGAGATTTAAACAATTTGAAACACAGCATGAGGACAAAGGAGGAATCAGAAATTTTTTAATGGAGGAGGTTATTTATTGTTATTAGTGAGCAACAAATAGGGCAATTTTTTTTTGTTTGAGAAATAGAACTTTAATGATTTAAAACTACGTATGCTGGGAGATCAAAGGATATAATTGCTTATTTGCTTACTGTTACTATGCAGCAGCAATTAGAACAATCGATTAAGAGAAAAATGAGTGAAAATGACTGTAGGTCAAGAAAAGTGCTGTTTGGTGGTGGTATCGAAAACCTAGAAAAATTGTACTAGAATGGTAAAAAATTTTTATTGTTGTTTCATATTTCCTACAACGTGTATTTGAAAAAGCTAGAATAAAATTTTCAAAAAGTCTCCTTTTTCATAAAATAGTTGCCTATTTGTCAGAAATAGTTGCATTTCAAGCCTTTTTTGCTCAAAAAAGTTGCCTTAGTCTCCTGAAGCTGAAAATAGTAACAAAAAGTAGCATTTCAGTAGCAAATGGCAGCCCTGTTCTTGGGTTGTTGAACCTCCCCTCGCCCCCCAAAAAGGCTTAAAACACAAACTTTTAGAGCATTTTCTGAAAAATCCTTTGTCTTAATCAAGAAATGAAAAACACTATTCGATTTCTTAATTTCTGAATAAGAACACTTGCCAATTTTGTGTATTCAAGAATAAAAAAAATTTCATAAATATGTCAGAAAGTAGCGAATTTGGATTTGAGAACAGCCTTAATATTCGAATAAAAATAAATGCATTTCATAATAAATATTGTCAAAATAAAACTTCTACAAATTCTTGAACTAAACTAATAAATTAATAAATAAACTAATAAATTAATAGAATTTAAAAAAGAAAAAAAATACAAAAAATATAGTTACTTGTTTTGAATATTCATGACAATGTGGCACTTTCTTTTGATGACTGCCTGCTCATGAAGCTTTGCTGATTCTCATGACCAAAGACAGAGTCATCATCTGTTGTGGACTGCCGCGAGGACTGTGCTAAAAGCGGACGATGATGGGACGCCCTCGCTACATCTGGCTGCAGTGCTGTTGTGTCATCTCTACTAGTCTGGTTATTAGAGGAAGAGACACTCTGGGAAGAGCTGATAGGACTCACAATTGGCACTGTGGCTAGCAGCAAAGGCAATCCCACAACGGAATTAGCAAGCTCACTTTTGGAAGGAGGGGCAGTTGTTGTTACAGTGCTCGAAGAAGCAGCTGTGGTTGTAGGAGTAGATGATCGAGAAGGACCATATGTAGAGGTATTGGCACAGTATGACGGCACTCGGTGAATTCTATGTCCGCCAGAATGTGCAGGGGACCCGGAGGTCGTGGAGCTGTTGACAGGAGCCACTTCTGACTGTCCAAAGAGGTCACAATCATGGAATGTGTGCCTCCTGTCTAGAGCTCCATCAGGTAATGGAGGTGTATCAGGAAACTGAAGTGTTCGAGATAAGGATGGGCTAAGAGGAGGATGTCTTTGTGCACCACTACTTGCAAACGATGCATCAGGAGCATGAGATATGCTAAGTAATGGTGAACCTCTTCCAGATTCTGTTTCATCATCAAGGCCCACAAACTTTATCGGTTGTGCGTGAGTTTTAGAGCCTGATTTTGGAACAGCTTTAAGTGGTTTAGTAGCAGGAGTAAAGGAAGTTCCAGAACAAGCATAGATACTGGATGTGGTGATGGGTACAAAAGCACTTCCAGTTAAGCTAACAGATGTTTCAGCCACATTTCTGTGATAGTTATCTGAGATTAGCTTCTCTGTCTCTTCTTTATACAGGGTGTCTTTCTTCAGTATTGAGCGTTTTTTGGCTGTATCAGGACTATTGAACTTTTTCATTGAGACTCCTCTTTCCAAAGACCCTCCTAGTAGTGGACTCTTATTACCATTTCTTTTCCCTAAACATTGTAAAGAATTAAGTATGCATATAAAATATCTATGCAGTGTATATCAAAACATTTATTTTTGTATTTAATAATTAATATGGTAATCAAATGTATTGATTATAAACAACAAGAGACAACCCTCTGACTAAACAGTTTCAGATAAATTATTTTTTGTACTATAACACTTATTGTTCTATAAATGTAGCCTCATTAAATGCTAATTAATTAACTAAAGAGGCATTCTGATATAAATTTTGTTTTCAGTCAGAAGAAGTGAGATAACAATAAATGCCAATTGCCATACCATTTAAAATCAGCAATAATTTATAAAATTTACTAATAATACAACATTTTCTTACTTTTTACTTACCCATCATACGTAGTATAAGGTAAGTCTTGTAATCGTTTTGTAAATCTAAAAATTTTTTTTGACGGATTTACACATTTCAGACATTGGAGATTCTGAAAAACATATTTTTAGAAAAAAAATTTTTTTGCCGTCCATCTATGTGTCTGTAAACGCTCTATCTCCCGAAAAGATTGAGATAGAGACTTGAAATTTGGTATGTACTTAGTATGTAATAATGGGAAGAAGCTTATTGAATTTCAGTAACTTCGATTATCTGGAACTATTTTTTTGGACTCTCAAAATATTCGTTCTGATAAAAGGTATATAAATTTTTTTGAAATTGTTTATTTTAAGGAGTGAATATAAAAGACAATAGAAAAACAAATTTTGCATAAAGCATGAAGTCGATCGGATAATTAGTTGCTGAGATATTTGTAATCCTATTTTCCACACTCTTCAATTTTTCATGACCCGGTATTTCAACCAAATTTCAATTCAAAGATATATTTTAATTGGAAATGAGACGCTTAATCCGACGCAATAAACCGTTAGTTAATATGATTATAATTTTTGGAGTTATAAGGATGTTTCTTTTAAGCAATTCAGTAATCGACCCTTTAAAGTTTATGACGTCATTAAGCCACGATTTTATTCAAATTGCAATGCATTTTATAAGTAGTTTACACATTTTTTATTTTAATATTTTATATTATGCATATCCATGATAGGTAAGTATTACGGTGGCCCCCAACGACTAGTCTTTAGAATTTGATTATCATCTTTAAAAAAATTAGTGCATAAATTTAATTGTTTATTTCATTTAAGAAACATTCATTTTTTTTTATAATATTATTGACTGTGACATGTAGTTATAGACAAACAATTTTAAAACAAATTTTTTATATATCCAAATGGAAGAAAATATATTAACAAAATGATTCACCTTGGAACATTGATGCTAAAATTGTTCTTTTACCTCCAGTTCTTTAACCACCATTTTTAGTTAGGCTTGGCACTTGGTACTGTGACACTACCCACGCAAGACTTGTTGCGGTTTTGGCTGATGCTAATATAAAGCAGCCAAACTGCAATGAAGAGGACATTTTTTGCTTTGACACGCCATACCTAGAAATTCTCCCTCTTTTGCAGGTAGGAAGAAATATTTCAGGAAGTGATTTAGATTGATTATTTATTGTTGCACTTTTGCAGATTTTGTTTTTCTTGAAAAGTAGAGAGAGAATAGCAAATAAGAATGATAAACTAAAAAAACAAAGAGTTCTAAAGATTGCAAGTTTTGTATGCCCAGGAGGGAAAAAAAGGATCAGGCAGATATTTTGGGAATGGGCACATGAAATTTAGATGATTATTTATTTTTACAACAGAGCAACAAATATAGAAGAAGAAAAATAATAAAGTGAACAGTTTTAAAGATTTAAAAGTGCTTGACAAATGTGATCGCCATGGTGACCAGGTTTTTTTACCTGATGACAAAGTTATTTAATTTGGAATTTTTCCCCTTTGGTACAAAAATTGACCTAAGAAATGGGCACAAACAATATTTTTTCTCTCCCCCACCCATACTGGTGCACTTATGAATGGCTTTTTAGGGTGCTATATACATGGCTACAACTTTTATGCTTTTATGTTACCACTATTTTTTAAAATAAATTTTTGCCTTATTTAATTGCAGAATTTCTATGATTAAGGAAGACAAAGATTTCTATTTAAAAATAGTGGTAGCCAAAAAGTAAAAAGTTGGAGACATGCATGTAGCAGCCTAAAAAGCCTTTCACGAGCCACTACTGTATATAATAAGCAAAGAGAGAAATAATTAAACAAGTGGGTAAGTGGGATCAAAGATCGCACAAAGGGTTTCATTTAATATTCCTTTCAAAACACTTTATCCTTTCTTTAACAAATCCAAATAAATTTCATTTTCCAAAAAAAAAAAAAAAAAAAAAGTCATGTTTTTTATAAAGTAAAAATTTACTGGTCTACTTTTCTCGTTTTTTTTAATAGAAAATTAATTATTGTAGAAAGAATTTTATTGTGGATATTGTGGATTTTTGGTTTTTTATCTCTCTATATTAAAATAATATGATTTTTTCAAAATTTTATGATTTTCAGCATCACAGTAGGTATTCAACTGTAAGTATGCAAAATTTCAAGTCTGTAAGTTATACAGTTTCTGGGAACCGGTTCTGTGACAGACAGACAGAGAAGTGGGACGAATAGGGTTTCATGAGGTGAATGAAACCCTAAAAATATGGAATGGAACCATAAATTGGCTAGTCCAGCTTTGACTAATATTTACTGGTATGACTTTGACTGATTTTGGGCTGCAATATTGGCTAATGCAACATTGGTTGCAATATTGGCCAACCAGTATTGAAAATAAAACCCCGATTTTGCCCGACATTGCAAAATTGCTGTTTACGAAATTGACGAATTACATTGCTGCGGTAGTATGCAACTGGTCTATTAATATTTTTGTTAAAATACTTTCATTATTAATAAACGTATGAACAAAAATCCACATTCAGATAGGTGTGAGTCATCCGGTATTTTTGGTTGAATAAATGTATTGGTATCCTAATTTCCTATAAACAATTGTTTGTTGCAGTGTACGCTACTCCTTCTCAAAGTTTGTACCTATATTTTTGAGACACCCTGTATAATTTAAAATATAAAATAAAATAAAAAGATATATAGACAGATTTTCAGTCAGCAGAATATAATGTGATATATTTAAAGTAAAAGCATAATTTTACATTTAAAACAAGATTATCTAGTACAAGAGTTTAGCAACATAAACAAACAAACAAACAAACAACAACAAAAACTTTGAAATAATATGTTTTAGAATAAATTCAGGTACACATTTATCACATAATTTTTTCTATTATTTTAAAATATATTGTACAACTTTGGTTTTTAATTGGCACCAAATGACCGAATTTCTTGATGAATTTTAAATTTGTATCTATAACAATATTCTACTACACTGTAAATACAAAATGATATATTATGTAATATGTGCCATCTGTATGCAGAGAAATTACAAGTAAGAAAAAAGCAAAAAAAAAAAAAATAAATAAAAAAAAAAAAATAAATCTTATATGATAGGAAAACTAAAACTCATATTTGAAAGTAGCCCCTCAAACTTAGCAGAGAACAATGCTATTGTTAATGTTATTGGAATTTTTAGCTGCTATTAACTTATTGCACCACCACAACTTATTGTTCTGTATATTCTAAAGTACACAAGGTTAACTATTCAAAATATGATAAAACAAAAAATACATGTTTAAATTTCATATTTTAACATTTCTAACGGTGCAATCTGTTTAAAAATATATCACTATTAACCCTCTCAAAAAGATTATATTCAATGATAACTTGGGCCAGTGTTGAATCCAGACATTTTTCTCCGGGAGGGATTTCTGTCGCTCCGGGGGGGACATTTTAGAGTTCCGGGGGGGAAATTGCACTTTTTAACCATTAAAAGCATAAAATTTCAAATCTTCCGGGGGGGGACATTTCAATGCTCCGGGGGGGACATTCCCCCCCGGGCCACCCCCTGGATTCAACACTGACTTGGGCAATGAGTAATACAAATTTAGATGAATTTATTCATTAATTATGATGAAAATATCTACTAGCAATTAGTAGAACATAGTTTTTAATTAAATTATGTATTTCCTGCACTATTGATGTCTGAGAGCAACTTTCTTTTCCCAGTAGCATTACACTCTTCCAAGATCATCAGCCAAGTTGTTGTGGGAGGACTATAGTTAATCTTTGTCATATAAACATTGCATGAAAATGAGTATAAAAGTCAGCAACATTTGGAACAATGGAAAAATGAATAGATTTAACTTCTTCGCAAACAGTATCCCATATACATGACATATAGAGAGTTTACTATTCCCAATTTTTCATTACAGTAATTTTGGATAGTAAACTTCACCTTATTTAATTGAAAAACTTCTGTAATTAAATTAGGCAAAGATTTCTACTTGAAATTACTGGTGCAAAAAGATTAAAAATTGTGTACGAGGCACTCACCACAAAGAGATTAATTAAGTATGATCAAAATGAGATCTTTATTCAGGAAAGGTTTTGATAAAATGGAATATTTATTTATGTTTCATGCACTATCAGTTTGGTAACATTTCGGCAGAGATATTTTTAATGCCTGTATATCATACATATTTCACATTTTGCATTTTAAATATAATTTAACATATTTTATTACTCAAACCTTGTTATTCTTTCTTAAGTAAAGATTGAAAGGCGAGTGATATGTTTATGCACATTATGAGGTTTTGATATCTATACTAATAATAATAAAAAAAGTGTTTGTCTGTGTGCAATGACTGGAAAAATCTACTGTACATAGAGGTCTGAAAATTTGAATGAGGATAGGTTCAAATGCACCTGAGGCTCAGATTTTTAATTTTTTGTTAATTAACTGAGATATTAATTAAAAACCATAATGAACATTACAAAATGGCATGAAAAATCACGATACAGCTGAGAGCCCATTCTGCAGATGAAGAACAGAGTTGTAAAATGGAATTTTTTTTAATGTCTTTTGCTGCGTGCGTCAGGTTAACTATTCAAAATATGATAAAACAAAAAATACATGTTTAAATTTCATATTTTAACCTTTCTAACGGTGCAATCTGTTTAAAAATATATCACTATTAACCCTCTGAAAAAGATTATTTTCAAACTATCTTTTTTCATGTTCCCCTCACCATTTTTCAATGTCTGCATTGGAATAACTATTCGAAATATGAGAAAATGAAAAATACCAGGATATATCTACATACTTTTATATTTTTAATGGTGTAATCAGTTATCCATTCAACACTGATTTTAGGTATATTTAAGGTTATCATCATGGACACGGGCTACGTTGGACTTTCGTTTAAAAAAAACAAAATACAAACAAACCGAAGAATGCATAGTATGCCTTGTGTATGCTGCCGAAGACAAAGGTCCCTCAACTCTAGGTTCGTTTGGATAGATTTTCATTTAAAAATATAAAATCACACAAATTCATGGGTGTACACTGACAAAGGCAGTGGGGCTCTCAACATTAAGTTCGCTTAAAAAGATTTTTGTCAATACTGATTTTAGGTATATTTAAGTTTATTATCATGTGCCTGGGCAATGCCAGGTGGGTCAGCTAGTTATACTATAAAAAATTA
This sequence comes from Maratus michaelseni, assembly GCA_963931845.1. Lineage (NCBI taxonomy): Eukaryota > Metazoa > Arthropoda > Arachnida > Araneae > Salticidae > Maratus > Maratus michaelseni. The sequence goes on from OZ007587.1 coordinate 276,108,072, forward strand.
GATTGAAAGTAAAATTACTAAAATGGGTGATTTCCTGTTACATAATTTTTACTTTATATGCATATTTTATGGCTGAATAGGTTAAGAAGTAAAAATTAGAGAAGTATGTATTTCTTCCCTGTTTTCCTCAGTACGCAAATGTTCAGCATTTTTTTAAACTTGGCACTTTCATGTCTGTCTTTGTTTCTGTACTTTTTATAACACTAAATTTTAGTGCTCCCTATTAAATGTTTATACGAGTATACGTATAATATGTATTATACGGGGTGCAGATTTTGGATACGTATGATACGACCAAGGCGGTTATACGTATTATATGAAACAGCATATACGGTACATGGTATATACGGATCTTACACCAGCGGTTAAACGTATAAACGGTTTTCGTTCATTGCTTAAAAAATTTTGCCTTTCTCCTGCTGGTCTGCGGATCAGAGACTTTGAGAAACACCCGCTGTGTCCTGTGCAGTCGGTACTTGCAATAAATAAATAAATAAATAAAATCGGAATATTTTTTTCTTTGGTTTAGATTTTGTTTTTTCTCCTCTCAAAACTAAACTATTAATTATGAAATGATTTACCTTTCGCATATCTGTAACACACGCACATAGCTTATTTCGATTTATGGCGTGGACATTTCACAGAACACAAACTTACATTGACTTCATATTTTATACTGACATCGATCAATCCAACTCCTGAGAAGTTTCATAATCTTATTTTTATTTTAAAGACCCCCAAGGAGGGCACTCCCCCCATCGGCCTATATCCCTAGTGCAGATAATCGGCCGTACCAAATAACTAACTAAACATACTTTTAATTTAGTTAAGAATACTTTTTTCTATATTAAAAATATTTTGAAAATATGTTTTACAGCAAAAAAGAAAAGTGAAGTCAAGTAATTTTCAGCTTGTCTGAAACCTGCAGTGACGATTATTTGTCAAGCTATAAGTAATCGAAATTTATAGGTACTAACACAAAAAATGAAATTTTTCAAGATTAACAACAATTTTTAAAACGTAATACTGTCTTGTAATGCACATCCCCTTTGTATAAAAAATACCACGAGTGTCATGGTTAAAAAAATGAAATTGCATTATACATTAACACAGGGTAGAAAACATTAGCACCGTGGAAAGAACAACATTTGACCAACTGGGTACAATTTGAGTATACACACACAAAAATAAATATATATATTTTTTAATTAAAAAAGAGAGAATATATACTTAATAAGGATTAACAATAAATCTGAAATGTGTATATTCTCCTCATTTGCTCAAAAATTATTTTTACTTTTGTTATATATTTACAATAATCGTTTATAGGAAAAAATAACAAGATTCTATGTATGAAACATATTATACAGATTGCTAAAGTAATGCCACCGATTTCCAACTTTTTCTCCATTCAGTGACGTAACACAGATGAGATCCATTGGCATTAAAAGTAAATACAATACTTGAAATATACGTATACTTAAATTAAACGTATACTTGAATTATACGTTTAACCGATATACGCTTATACGTATCTGGATACGTTTAAACATATAGTTCAAGATATATGTATTTCTTAAATACGTATTTTCTGTACATATGTATATCGGTTAAACGTATAACTGAAATACGTATCGCATCGGGAGCACTACTAAATTTACACATCTGAAATAAGTCAAGAAGTATTTTCCTGTTTTGAAAAAAAAAAAAAAAAAATCTAGCACTTTACCTCTGCATTTTATTATCATCAAATTATTATTTATGCTTACAGAATTTTTAAATGAATAATTAAGACTCATTATAATCATTTATAAATAATATACTGAAAAAAATTATATGTGCAATAAAGCATATTAAGAACAAACAATGTACAAACAAAAATAAATAATTCAACATGAAGTAAAAGTTTTGTCTGCTTTGCTATTCTCAATTGCCATATCCATTAGTACTTTAAAGCTTCTCATCAGTCAGATATCAAATTTTACTATCTAATGTTAAATCTATGGGTTTAGAATGAATGTATTTTTCAAATTTCTTCTGAGTAATTAAAATATTTAACTTCTTTTTCTATATTGCTCTTCTTGAAGGATGCTTCTTTCGTTTTTAATCAGACAAAATATTTCTAAAATTTATACTCAATTTTATATTTTAAGTACCGTATTTTCGTAAATATCCGGCACACCCATCATAAGCGCTGCACCAATGAAAATCTGTTTAAAAAATAAAGTATATCCACGTATGCTCCGCACCATCGTAAGCACTGCATCTATGAAAATCTATTTTTTTAAAGTATGGCCACGTAAGCACCACACCCAAGAAGCTCAAATTTATTTATAAATATTTTCACTTAAACGCCACAAAAAAAGAATTAAACTAGCAATTAAATACATAAAAAAATTGGGAATTCAAGCACTCGAATACGCCATCTGGTGGAGAAAAGATATAACTTCTCGCTTCAGGAAAATCCCGTGCAAGGCCATTGCATTATCTGCATTTTTAATTTGTTCGTAATGATTATTTTTTTTGCACTATTTCAGTTTTCATGTGGTACAGTAGAAGGCCATTAATCCGCACAGCTTGGTTCCAAACATTTTGCAGACTTGAGACTTTTTGCAGATTACAGGTCATGCACTGCACATTTAATCTTTGTTTACACTTTTTTATTCATATTTTGGACAAATTTAGATTCTTAATGCTTAAAAATAAATAAATTACCACTTAAACATATATGAATTAAGTCAGAATTATTTAAAAAATAATTTGTTGATTTTTATATAATTTTTAAATATATCATCAATAGTTGTTTGTATATTAAAACATATGGTTTATGTTTCTGATATGTTGTATCTTGCAGTCATCTATAAATAGCCATGACTGGCTGCTAAACTATAAAATTTTGTTTTTAAAAATGTAACTATCCTTTATCAAATATTGTAAATACATGTACAGGCATCCATCAACTTATGTAATTAATGCGTTCCGCAGACTTTTACGTAACTCGAATTGTACGTAAGTTGAATGTGTAATTTACTTAAGTAAAATTTCGTAAGAAACTGCAATATTTATTATATATATATATATATATATAGATATAGATAATTTACACAGTATTAATTTTTAAATAAAGTGTCATGCAGCAGTATTTACTCGGATATAAATTATGCAAGTATGAAAAAATATAAAGGTAAACTGAAAAAACACTTTTTAACTAAAAAATATCTTGTGGAATTTGGGATTTATAAATTTGACATTGATGGAGTGATTTATAACAATTTTGAGATTAATTCAAAATTCTATAAAAATAAGAAATAATTAAATAGGACTGACTTACTTCTTCTCCATGAATTTTTGATGACAAGACACATGAATAGCACTCACAAAGTGAAATAATTCTTGATAAGCACAAATTGTATTTATTAAGAATTAGATGACAACAATGAATAACGAACAATAAAGATTCGTTGTTATGATAATACTGTGTATATTCCTAACAAAAATGTAACTCTCTCTAATACATAAAACTATATTATTATAGTTATAATTTTTATAGACATATTTTATTTATAAAATAATTATCAAAAGTATGCAAATGTGCTAGTGAGTTCATAACTGTAATTTTCAAAAAAAAATATTTACGTAACTGCGAATTTACGTAAGTCAGAGGATGCCTGTATAAGTATTAAATATGAATTTATTGATGTTTATAAACATTGATTTAAGGAATTGATTGCTTGGTTTTACTATAAACTGCTTTCTCTTCAATTCTATAAATTGTAACTATTTCTAGATCAGAGATTAAATAATTAAATATAATGTCTAAATAACCATCTTTTATTAATACAAATATTTTTTAACAGTAAATTTGAAAAAGAATTTTTTTTTAATCTATCATACAAATAATTAAATAAAATATTTTTATGTGATTATCATTTTAAATTGTAAAAAGTAAGTTTAATTGATGTATGGTACATATGTATCATATTTAAGATTAAAGCTTTGTGGGGAAATTAAAAATTGTTGACATTGAGAAATTATTTTTTAAGAATTAAATTTTTTTGTTTATGTTATACAGTGCGGATTACAGGCATTTGTGAATAACAGGTTTGAGGATTAGTGGTACTCTACTGTATTTGTATTCTGTGTTTATATGACATGGTAAAAATTATCCAAAATAGAAAATCTAACACTTTCAAATGCTTTTACAATAAATAATGTTTTCAATGGCACTTTAGCATTAGTTAAAGGGACAATTTTCCTGTACTGATGGCTGCGATCAGCGCCTCTATACGCCGTTTTAAGTCCTAATATCGTATTATCATTATCGTTTTACATATCAATATTTTAACTTTAAGTGCCGGAAAAATAAATATATAAAAGAATATCGTATGGTGACTTTGCCGAAACCACGCTAGCACTAATAACATTCCTGTTTTCTTTTTTTTTTTTCTTAAAAGAGGTGAGGTGGGAGATCCCGTTTGACAAACGACACGTTAAAATTGCTAAGACAATTACATATGAACTATGAAACGAATAGTTAGTTATCTGGCCGAATCACGGTGCAGCATACGTCATAAAAAAGTATGGCATCATGCAACTGCGTAGCACCCGTGCCACGTACATGCCCTGCAAACATGCCACCTATACGCCCTACAAAAACAACTTATCACACGATGAAGTAATCATGAGACAACTAAACTTAGAAAAAGTGTTGGTGAAAAGGTAAACAAGCAATGCCACCTAAACAAAAGTACATTCTCTGAAAGGGTGTACGAACACATAGTTTAAGAGGACAATATTTGAGAAAATGGTAAGCTAAACTTACCGCTAAAACAAAATATTTCCAACATTAGCAAAAAGGTCGCAACAGCTCTATATCTATTCTAATATCCTGAGGATACAGTGTTTATTGATGGGTGCACAGGAAACATAATCATTTTTTAACTTGAGAGCTGCTGAGACCAATATTTTTCACCCTACTGATTACTCAAAAATAAACAAATAACCTTTCACGGACATCCGAAGTTGGAAGACGTTTTCTAATTTTTTGGTAAATATTTCAGAGCATGTGACAGTTGATCAAAAATGGCATCGTAAGATATCGGTATGGAAAAAAAACAAGTATTATAAGACATCCCTATGAAAAAAAAATCACTGCCGTCCTGGCGTAAGAGCCGCACTTAGAATATTTTATACTTTTAAACTCGTATGTGCCGCGGCTCATACGCCTGAAAATACGGTATTAAAATCCAAGTCATGTTGATGAGTTGGAAGTAAGATTTTAACATTTTAATTAAAACTAACTGTGTATTTTAGAAATATTTTGTCCAGTAAAAAAAAAAAAGGAAAGAAACATCCTCTCCTTCAGGAAGGACACACAGAAAAAAGAAGCTAAAAATTTTCAGTTTTCTGGGAGGAATTTGAAAAATACAAATGCATTTCAAGCCCACCAGGTTTAACAATAGAAAGTGCAGTGGGGATGGAGAATTACATAAATCCACTTCCCAGTGGCAAGTGGGTTTTCTGATCAGGTGAGTGAACATAATTTAGGCATTTTAGATACTGCAGGCTATAAAAATATGCCAAAAACTTTTATGTATTTTTATTTGTTGGCCATATTTCCTGATTTTTTTCAATTGCTCCAATGTAAACAGAGCATTAAGTTTTATCTTACACTAAACTTTCCTCTGTTGAAAATCTTTTTTAATTTTATAAAATGTTAATATGGTAATGCAATTGTAGTAATGAAATATTTTTTCAATCATGTAGATTTTACCATAACAGTTTTTGACTGTATATTGCTGGCTGGTAAAAACAGATCTTTGGCTGGTAGAATTATAAGAAAATTCCCCACCCCTGAGAAAGGGTATTTACAGTCTGACTGATAACAAGCCTTAAAAGAGCAACTCTGCTTAGTAAGAAAGCATTATTTTACTAAACTTTTTTTACTTAAAACAAAGCGATCATGGTCAATGAAAGCAAAAATAATCTTACCTCTAACGGAAAAACATGGTTTAATTCCAAACTTATGTTTGCTTATAGATGTACCACTACCCTGCCGTGAGCTATTATTGCTTGTGACACTGTCTAAAGACGACTGTAAGCTACGCTGCGAGGTATCTGGGGCATCAAAGCGTGCTTTAGGCTTTCTTACTTGAAAAAACCATGGTTTTTTTGTCGTAAGAGCAGGAGTAAGGGAAGCTTGACTATCTTGGCGGGGATCTGGCGAGGTAGGCAAAGAAGAATAGCCTTCAGGAGTTCTTCCTGCAGGCTCTTCATAGCAGCTACCACTATCAGTTGAAGAAGAGCTGTATGTTTTTCCAATTGGCGAATGCTGAGGAAAATAATGCTCTTGGATGGTATAGCCTTCACTGGTAGTGATACTTGGCGGGGAATCTTCTAAGGGATTGATGTATAAATTACTGGAATTGAGATTATGACTTGGAGGTGTAGGAGGTGGTCTAACTGAAAAAGGATCATCGGCAGTTAAATCAGCGAGGGAGGCACAGGGATGCGAATTGCAGGTTGCGTATGTGTCGTAGCTTTCCATACTGTTTACTTCCCATTTGTTGATGGTTTTAAGCTCAATATTGCTCATCAAATCACAATTTGAAGGGGGGTCTTGGTCGATAAATTCCTTCACTTCCTGAAATATAAATATTTTTTTAAGTTAAAAAAATTCTAAAAAGTATAAAAGTAATATCTATGCAGGAAAATACATCCCACTCCCCATAAATAAATAAAAAAATTCCAACATAAAGATCAATAGCATTTTGTAAACAAAAAATAAATACAAAATATAAATACCAAATATTATCCATGTCCAAAGTTCACATAAGGAAAAAAAAACGTTGGAGGGATTTTCATCCTAACCAAACTAATAATAATCTTTGCTTCTTTTTATACAGCACCAGAGTACTTCTTTTTTGAGCCTAATTTGATTTTTTAAAATTGGTTAGTAGTGACATTGACAGTACCACCTATTTAATTTCACACTTTATGACTGAGAATTTCTTGCACCACCCTTGCTATGTCTATGTTAGAATGAAATTCTGAATAACCATTAGGATCTATGAGGTCCATTGGAATTCATGTCCATTTATATCCAAGTCCATTTATATCCAAATTACCTTATCCATCCTTGTCCAATGATACATTAGAATAACAAGGGTTCACTTTTGTCCATTCTCACTAGCCATTAGAATCTATTGGAAAATTTTTATGTATGGGGTCCATTGTTGTGGCTGTATTATAATGAAATTCTATATAGCCATTAGGTCTAAGGAGGAATTTAGTCTATAAAGTTATGGGTCTCATTTTTTTTTCAATATTTTAAAGACATTTTGTGTTATAATAAACACATTTCACATATTTTTTAAAATAATTATGTGTTAGTGATTGAACAGAAGAGCTCACATTTTAGATACGAATGTTTGAAAAATAAGAATGCTCAGCATTGCAGTGTTAGTCCTATGCAGTACTATTAGTAACAATTATTTTATTTTGCATAATCACATCACATGGGCATAACATCTTTGGAATCTATCCCAAACAGAAAATTTTCATACTGAAAATAATTCTATCTACTATAGTTGATTATTTGTTATCACAATTAAGAAAGAAGGTGCTTTTTCATTAACTTTTTAAAATTAGACATTAAAAACATTTTTTTTAAAATCATTATAGCATTATAAGTCTGCAGATAACTTTTTGAACTGTAATTTCCTTTAAAAAAAATTAAATGTAGTTTATACATATTTAATTTTTTTTAAAGTAAATATTTATGTAGTTTAAGAAAAGCAAACTTGTTAAATACAGAAATTTGCCCAAAGTGAAAATTTTTTACAGTCCCTTGATTCTATCTTAAGAAGTTTTACTATAGTTATTTTGCTCCATATAATTAAATTAATAATTTCATTGAAAATGTTAAGAGATTTTATTTAACAGCTATCAACAAATTAAACTTCCAATTAGCAGGGATGCCTGAAGGTTATTAGCCAATAATGCAAGGCATCCAGAAAATGTAGATTGATCTAAATATATATCTGTCGACAAGGAGTCAAGAAAGGGAGGGGAAGTACCTCATACTCTCCTAAAATTTTATAGATCTGTGTTTATTTATCGAAATTTTTTGGAATTACTATATTTTAAAGAAATTTTTTTCTTAAAGAGAATGGGAGGGCTAACACATATATAAATTACCATATATCCTAGCATGTAAGGCACACCTAAAATTTGAGACTATAGCCAAACCCCGTTAATATGCGCCCCACTTAATACACGAAACTGCTTAAGATGCAAATTTTCCTAGGTCCCTTGAAAAATGCCTATATTATATGTGTAAAAAGCCTCTCTTAATATGCGAAATTTTGTCAGACTCTTGGGGAAAAAAAACCTACATTTAATACGCGAATGTAGTGTGATTCCAAACAGAAAATATTTGGAAGGAAATTGTCCCAAGCATTACGACAATTCTTTAAACTAGGAATGCCTTTTTTGTCCAAGTTTAATGCAACTAATAATTGCTCTACTAAAAATATCAATTTCAACCTCACCCAGAAATAAAATTCATACAAGTTGTGCAATGAATCAGCAGCTGTCAACAATGAAGACATCGATTGTTGGAAAACAAAAGTGCTTCTGTAGCTTGTAAAAAACTACTCAAAATGTGATATTTATCTGTGATATTTGGACGAATTTGGACTCTTTTACAAACTGACATCCAAGAAAACAATGGCCATGAATGAGGAAATATGTTATGGGGGTAAGCTAAGCAAAGAGCGCCTTACTGTTCTGGTCGGTGCAAATTCTGACGGATCAGACAAGTTAAAGCTACCCGTCATTGGAAAATCATGCAACCCATAATATTTTAAAAATGTCAAATATCTCCCCTGCCTGTATGAAAGTCAGCGCAGAGAATGGATGATTTAATGCCTAAGTGGGACAGATCAGTCCGGCAGAGCCAGACCGTGGACCTTTAGCGTCCCACCCGGGAGAATGGATGATTGGACATCTTTTTTTTCAACATGGATTCATAATTTTGACCGGTGAATGGGAAAAGAATCTCGCCATGTGTTATTGTTTTTGGACAACTGCCCTGCTCATCTGAAGGCTATCGAAAGCTTTAAGAATATCCAAGTTAAATTTTTACATCCAAATTCGACTAGTATGAACCAGCCAATGGACCAAGGAGTCTTTAACAGCGAAAAGGTAAATTACAAGACTCACATATTACGATGATACCTTCACTAAATGGAATGTTCTATTACAGTCCTCGGCACTATGTACATGTTTACCGCAACATGGGAGAATGTCACACTAACGACACAACGATTGCAAATTGTTTCCACAAAGTGGACTTCTGAAGTAGCAAGGAAGTCATTGGTGAAGAGCTGACCTTGCGCACTGATGTTGAAGAAGATTGGTTCAGCGCACAAGAAACTCTAGGGGAAGATTTTGTCGATTTAGATATGTTCTTCAATATCAACAAAGATCTAGTCACATCCGAGCTCAGAAGTCTGGATGACATCATTGCCAATGTTACTGCCACTGGTAAAATGAATAAGGAGGAAGCAGAGGATGAACCTGAGCCACTGGCATCTCACCGATTCTCCAAAGTTACGGAGGTGTTCAGTCTTATCAGACAGTATGCATCATTGCTGGATGAAGGGCTCTCGATGAGCGAACTTTACCATCACCTGAATAGAACTGAAAACATCATGTTGAAGGTGCAGCCGCATGTAAAATAGACTAAAATTGATAGCTACTTTGCCAAAAATAATTTTTATGTCTTTATTGACTTTATTAGGGTTTATTTTAAAAAAGATTTTTCTCTATTCACTTTTTACTATTATAGACACTGTTCTTTATTTGTACGGTATAGCTTTCAAGAATTTAAATTTTGTTAACATTGGTTTTAGTTAAGTGGTTAGCAGAAATTTTTAATTATAAAAGTTTTACGTATAGATTGTTATATGATGGACGATTGGATGAAAATTTGTAAAAATCGGTTAATATGCGAACCCGTTTAATATGTGAATTTTGAATGGTGCCTTCATTCGCATATTAACGGGGTTTGACTGTATATATTTTTTATTTTTAAGTATAATTACCATATTACAAAGCATACAATTTTTTGTACAGAAACCTTCATGAGATACGTAACATGAAAATATAATAAAGAACATTGGAAAATATAATAAATAGTAGAACACAGAGAGAAAAAAAAGAGCAAATGCGAAGTAAGAAGGTATGATACAAACAATATTCATTAACAAAAAAATTTAAATTTTTATGCTTGTCGTTTCTTAACTTTTTAATCTTTCAATTTCATATTTGGTGTATAATGCATATCTATAAATTTTGATGACATTTCTTGTAACAAAAGAGTGCATTACATGCTGGGATATAAGGTATGTATTTATAAGAAAACAGTATAGTCCAAGATGCATTTACGATACACTATAGTAAAATTTAACTTTTCCTCCTCCCTTAAATATATTTCTAGCTACAGGAAAATCATAAATATGCAATTAGGAAACATAAATATATATTTTTGTTATTAAATAAAATAATTTATTAAGGCAAAATTAATTATAAAAGAAATAAAAGAGTAAATTCTCACTGAAGAAACATATTCTTGTTGGTAGTTTGGTGGTATATTTGAATTATTAAGATGATTCAAATTTACGTTCGATAATGTGCTGTCATTAGCTCGCCCTTGCATGTCAAGAAGATTGTTAGGATTAGAGATCAGAGCACCGGAGTGCAAAGATTGTGCCTGGGAGTTTTTCCTTTGAGCGTTACCAATGCTTCCATCTAATGAGTGTTCAAAGTTTTTGTAACACCCGGCACCAGTATGGATTCTGGCAGAATCATCTCCAATACTGGTAGTATCAATCTAAAAGAGAAAATTAATAAAAATAAAAAGCAATATTTAATCATATAAAAATAATATTTCAGAAAGAATTTTATTAATTCAGCAACATTTTAATATTAAAGTACACACTGCAACAAATTAAACTAGTTAAAACCTTAATCATTAATTATAATCTGTTTCTATAAAATAATTAAGGTCACTATTCCACATCAATACTTCCGATCGTTCATATGGCAGTGTAGAATGTTAATATCAAACTATCTTTTTACATAGTAGTTCCATTTAATGTATTTAGAAGCCCTTTCTAAGAAGCAAATAAGTATCCCTATACTGAAATGAGGTAGTGAAAACAGTTTTGGTTATTGGTTAACCCATGATGGTAGGGGGAAATTTGCCTTTGAAATGTCTATTTTAAAGAAATGGAGAGATTTAAAGATTTAAAAAAATAATAATACATAGCATATAAATCCTTGTGTATCAAAGAGTTCAATACCTCGGGTTTTATTCCTTAAATCACGTATCAGACTAATAGTAATCAAAGAAAAGTTAATATTAATTTTCATAAGAGTATAACATGTGGTTCATATCGTCTTTAAAGAATGCTCATTTTATTCAAGCATAAACATAATTTAATCTAACTGAATTACAAATAGTTTTTAAAATATATAGGGGAGAGTAGGGTAAAACCAGGTACTTTGTTTTTTCGCTGATGAGTGTTGTCTAGGATAGCATCCATCTTAACTACATCCTTTAGCATCCCCTAGAAGTGAGCAACTGGCTTTTGAAGTGAGTACATATCTGTGTCCGTACTATTAGAAATAAATTCACTTCAAATGTTTTAATTTTTTGCCTTTTTTTCAGCTCTTATGAATTGTTTCTTCACTCAACAGGTGGTGAAGGGTGGATACATTGTTCAGTCTGCAAAGAGTGGCCCATATGATGAGTGCAGTGGATACAGGAAGTAAAAGCTGAGAAAGCTATATCATGACAACATTAGAAATTGCTTGAAAACCTGAGGAAAAAAAAAAAGTTTCTAACCTTAAAAAAATTGCTATATAAGTTTTATAGTTTGATTAAAAAATTATTTCAATAAAGCTTTTTGTTACTGGAAATGTAAAAACTTAATTTCTGATTAGTATCTGGTTTTATCCTACCACCAAAATTCGGAACTGTTTTAGAGGGTTCTAGAAAACGCCTTTTCCCATGTAGAGAAGAATTTTCCTGTGGCAGCAGATATGGTTTTTTAATAGCGCAGATGTCCCCAAACATTTTTGTGGGGTGTTCAGTTTTTTCTGTCCTTTTAGACTTTTGTCAACAAAGGAAAACTGTTTGATACCAGGTTTTACCCTACTTACCCCTATAAATATATCTTTTTTATTGTATATTGCAGAATATCAGACATCCCCAATCTATATATAGAAAATGTGTATAATAGTCCAAAAATGCTATTATTATCAGAACAGAAATAACCTTACAAATGAAGAGAAATATATATTTGAAAACATGGTGGAGTGTTAGCGAACTTTTACAATACAGTTCTTAAATAAAATTTAATAATAAGCAGTAATTTATCAAATAATTAATGTCCAAAATGTCAGATTAAAATTTTGTGACTGCAATAAAATGAGAAATTGAAGCCATAGCTAACAGCAAACTGCCAACAAATGTTTGAATCGTTTTGTAGAAAATGACGAAAGAATTTTTAAAAATCTTTTTATAAATAATTAAGGAGAAAAAATGAATCATGTTAAATTTGGGCAAAAAACAAATATTATGAAATTATTTTACACAAACTTAGCATGATGCTAAGATAGAAACTGATGAATTTTAAATAAGTTACAATTATTTCTAAATCCCATGAAACTAAAAAGGACTAGAACACACTGAAACTGATGACAAAACATATACACTATATCATTAAAGTTACTGACTAGAACATTAAACAAACCAAGCATCTCAAAATGTATTAATTTTCTTGCAAGTTGATGTACAACTGACAAAAAATATCCACCAAGACAAATTGAAATATTAAAGAACATCTTAAGAAGCCATATTATAATGAATGATGATGATATTAAGAACATCTTATAATGAATAAAGTAACTGTCATACTTAGTAAGATATATTATTTTTGCCAATTATCTAAAAAAATTTTTTAGTTAAATTCTCTAATTATTATTATGCACCAGATTGAAGAATCCTTTCAAAAAGTCAGACCATGAAAAATAATTGTTTCACAATCATTTTAATCAATAGAAAATTAATAAACAATAAATTGATTGCTTATATGCTTAAAATGATTTTTAAGTTAGCGAACAAGTCTCTATAAGATTTTAAGTTCGCGTATAAAAAAATTAAAACATTACCTGACTTTCATTATGACCACTGTCAACCAAGGCATCAGCAATATCGATACTCTTGGCCAATATTTCTCTCAGATTGACACGATTGAAGGACACAATACTTCCTTCTCTTTTAGCACGTTCAAGAGCTTCTTTCCTCTTAAGAGCTTTGTCCCGGCGCATCTGATTTTGATAAAATTCTGCAAAATTGTTGACAATGATTGGAATGGGCAGAGCAATGACTAGCACACCGCAGACACAGCAGATACTACCAACTAGTTTCCCTAGAGGAGTGGTAGGGTAAATATCACCGTAGCCGACTGTTGTCATCGTGATACTTGCCCACCAAAACGTTTCGGGAATACTGGTAAACTTAGTTTCCTTTTCATCTTTCTCAGCAAAATATGCAAGACTTGAGAAGATCATGACTCCAATGGCTAGAAACAGCATCAATAAGCCAAGCTCTTTATAGCTGTTCCGCAGTGTAAAGCCCAAACTTTGGAGGCCAGTAGAATGCCTCGCAAGTTTCAATATGCGGAGTATCCGCATTATTCTAAATATCTGCACCACCCTCCTCACATCCTGAAACTGATCTGTCTGCTTGTTTGATTCAATGAGAAATGCCACAAAATATGGCAAAATTGCTAAAAGGTCAATTATGTTAAGGCCTCCTTTGAAGAATTTCCACTTATTTGGAGATGACAAAAATCGTAACAGATACTCTAATGTAAACCATGTGACACAGACGGCCTCAACAACAGCAAGTTTTTGGTTATCTTCAGTATGTCCATCCTGTTTTTCTTGGAGAGCTGGTAAGGTGCTTAAGGTAAGTCCGATTGTCGAAAGTACAATGAATAGAATGGAGAGAACTGCTACAACCTGTAATAGATATCATTAACAGTCAAATTTGTCAGCAGAAGCAAAAGGCATTAAAAAAATAAAGGCAAAACTAAATATTAAATAATCCCAAAATTCGAACTATCCCTGGCATGACTGTGGACCACTGTGTTTACAAGCATAAATTAAAAATTTTCCAAAATAAAGAAAACAAGGAAAGGAAAAAGGTTAGATATACAAAACAAAAAAGCAGCAATAAGAAAATAAATATGAAGCTTAAAAGCTTAAAATGGAAGCACTGCAAGAAGTTATAAAGCTGGCTTTTTTTGCAAATATCGCTCTAAAATTTAGATAATCTAAAGGATAAAAATTGTAATGCAATTAAAATTTAAGTTAAAAATCAAATAAGCAGAAAGACAGAGAAAGAGAGATTAATTAAAAATCCTACTAATATTATAATTTTAAAAGTGTGTTAGGATGTTTGTCCTTTAATCACATTGAAATAGTTGAATCACAATCGTCACTGAAAATTTGTGTTTTGATATATCAAATGATTAATTGTTATTTTTTTTAAATTTGACATTTCTTATAGTCGACGCTTTAAGAATGTGATGATTACAGTAAAGTAGTCCCAGTTTTCCTCAGTAAGAGTTTGATGTTGCTTCTCAAAGGGATTGTTTTGTGATATTTAATTATTTGACTTAGGTAGAGTAAATGAAAGGTTCTCCTTGATGAAATCGTGCCACTGATCAATAAGGTTTTTTTTTTAAATTGAAAAATGACTCTGTGTATGGAACTGACCTAGTCATTCATTATGGCAGATATAGCAATACAGCAGTGTATTTTAAAATGTTAAATAATAATAAAAAAGGCGGTGATTTAAAACTTAAAGGTTATCATTTTATAAGATTTTCCTCATTTGTACTTATCTATTGAAAAGGAATGCAACATTTTTTTATCTATAAAAGTTATTAATCTAACATTTACATGTTAATAGTTTTTTTTTTCAATTTATTTTATACAGTTTTTAATCTTTAACTGAAATTTTAAATGTAAGTAAATAGAACAAGTTCTAAACACTTTATTGTTAACTAGCTGACCCACATGGCATTGCCTAGGCCTGTGATAATAACCTTAAATATACTTAAAATCAGTGTTGAATAATTCCTGTATTGGCAGTGTGACTATGTTAAACAACAAAGAATTGAATAATGTATTCAACTATATAAAGCATGTTAAAATCATCAAATGAGGGGATGAGATTATCCAGTGCCACTGCCCGCCGACGGCAGGCGAAACCCTTATGCCTGTATGCTGCCGAAGGCAATGGGAACTCCCAAATTTAATTTCGGACATTTCCATATGTTACACTTTCAATTCTAAAAAAACCCTAAATAATGGAAAAAACAGTGCCCTCTAGTGAAAGTGTCAAAGAACCATGTTAAAAGATAGAGAATTGAACTATGCATCCAACTATAAAAAGCACTTTAACACTGTTGCCCCGATGTTGGCAGTCAAAGCTTACAAGCCCGCAGGCCTGTACGCTGTCGAAGAAACTGGGGACTCCCAAATTCAATTTAGGACATTTACATATACACTCTTTAAATTTTGACTAATAGTACGTAAAGAAAACATAAATAGAAAAAAAAAAAAAAAAAAAAAAAAAAAAAAAAAAAAAAAAAAGAACAGAATCATAAAATGGGGGGGGGGGGGGGGGGGGGCAGCTAAGAAGTATATTAATTGTAATGTTATTCAAATTATATTCATGAATAAATTCATTAATAAAGGGAAAAAAATCATGACATAATTATTAATTTAATTTAGTTTAATTTTTGACATTTATATATAATAAATTTTCAATTCTGACCAAGTTTCCAAAGAAACTTAAATAATAGAAAATGCCTTCTACCTTCTTTTTTAAGACATTAAATGATATGTCCCATTCCCCATCTGAACATTTCCAAAACATAATTCTCTGGCTATCTTGTTACTCCTGATTTCAAAATTCAAAATGTACTCTGGATTTTTTTTTTCTTTTTTTTTTTTTAACCACGAAAAAAGAAAGTGATGAAACTGCAAAGCGAGTTTTAGAAAGAATTTTTTTTGAAAGGCTTAATATTAATAATTTTTAAAACCAAAGACGTCGTTTGAAAGATAAATGCATGATGATTAATTTGGTACATATATTTTTCCGTATTTTGATATGCAGAATGGATACACATTTTTTAAAAATGCAGAGAAAATGAAAATCGTGCAACTGTTGTTCAGAACATAATTCTTTTGAAAGTTTAAAGTAAAATGTACACATATTAAGTGGGTATTTTTTGTTTTTTCATATTTTGATTTAAAATAGCAGATGCAGATTTTTAAAAATTGCAGAGAAAAAAAATATAGTGCCAACAGGTTTCAGAAAATAATTATTTTGAAAGGGTTGATATTAATATTTTTTAAAAACAAATAACATTGTTGGAATTGGAAAAGTACCCAGATTAAGTGGGTATTTATTTTATTTATTTATTTATTTTTTCGAATAGGAGAGTGGATGCAGACTTGTAAAAACGTGAAAAAAAAAAAACAAAACATGAAATAGACATTTTGAAAATAATTTTTTTAAAAGGGTTAATATTAATATATTTTTTAAACATATTATACCGTTAGAATAAGAAAAGTACAAATATTATATGAGTATTTTTTGTTTCTTCATATTTTGCTAAGAAAAATCGATGTGGACTTGGAAGAAAAAAAAAAAAATTTCTCTCCCATCTCGTATCTTTCCTGCTTTGAGATGTGCGAAAAGCTACAGAAAGGGTTTTTTTTTTGGCAGACAGTTGGGACTTATACCCTATGCCTTATGTGGCTGTGTTAATCATGAAATCATGAGGTTTAATTAATATTTCGTCTAATTATACAAAAAGGAAAAATCTGAGCCTCAGGTACATTCAGGCCTCTAAATACAGCATATTTTCCTAGCCACCACGAACACACACACCCAAACAAACATCTTTTTTAAATTAGCATAGCTTAGTCTAATCCCTGTATAGTTAACAGCAGAGTTTCAATTAAAAAAACAAATTTGCATAAAATGCATGTTACTATTCTGTGAAATCTAGCCATGCAATCAGAGACTAGTAATTGCATTATGACAGCACATGCATGAACTTATGATTAGTCTTAAAATAGTTTTGAAGTAATCATAATATAAACTTAAATTTGTTGTAATATCATAAGTATTACCCCTGTTTCCAAGATACAATTTAGGCTTTAGTCTAGTTTTAATATCTTGTTCAGACTAGGTTATTATTTAACTCAGCTCAGATTTTTGAGTTTAACACACAGAATCAAAACTGCTTGTTTATTCTGCAAAAAAAAAAAAAAAAAAAAAAAAAAAAAGTCAACTTAACATTGTTAAAATGTGGGAAAAAATAATCCAGATATCTTTGCATTTGTAATTTGTAATTATTGAATCAGTATGACATATTTAAATTTTCCGATTAGCTTGTGTATTTTATATTGAGAATGTATGGAAGATTGCTAAATTTGCAACAGTCAAGTAGTGACTTTGCTCAAAATAATCTGAAATAATTTTTAGAACCAGTTCACGAGATTTGAGAGTTTGAGCTGGCTTAAATGATCTAGTCTGAACAGGTTATGCATAAATAATACTAAAATCCAACTCTAAATAACAGATGTGAAACAATTTGTAACTATGAGATTATTTCCTCAATAAATATAATCTTTTAAGATAGATTTCAAAGTAGAATTGTGACAATTCTTTTAAACAATATATATATATTTTTTTTTGTTCTTTTCTTATGAGAAAAATGAAACACAATGTTTCAGCCTGATCATTTGAACACTAAAATATTTGAAACATTGTACACAGTAGCAGAGGCGGATTACCAAATAGGCTGAGTAGGCTGAAGCCTAGGAGTCCGACAAACTAAGGGCCCGGCGCTAAGTTTGTGACCTTTTTTCTTTTTTTCAGGTCCTAAAAAAATATGTATGTATATATATATGTGTGTGTGTGTGTGTGTGTGCGTGTGTATGTTTGTATATATATATATATATATATATATATATATGTTGCATGTCAATGTATATACATATAAAGCAGGAAGGGGCCCCCAATGTGTTAAGCCTAGGGGCCCGGTAGGTGGTCAATCCGCCTCTGCACAGAAGTGAGAAAAAGATTTTACAAAAACAGACTTTTCCTATTGGTAACTCCACAATTAAAACTTTATTCTTGAAATCAAACAAATTCAAGAACATTTTTGGTGTATTCAACAATGTTTATAAAAATTTTCTGGCATTCAAACAATTATATGTGAGAGGAGGGAGTCCAAACAATAAAAAAGGTTTGCTGGTAATGCATAAAATCACTTGACATATTTTCTTATTCAGGTCAATAATTTCTATTTTGAGACACAACTCTTATTTTATCAAATATATCAAAGAGACACTCTTCATCCAAATCCATTTACATAATTTTTTTTTACTTGTAATTTAGAGAAATAATTATTATTTTCATATTTTAATAGTAGATTAAGCTAACGCCATGATTGCAAATTAAAGTTAATTTGCTATGATTGCAAATTAAGTCCACGGAAAAAAATTATAAAAATCAAGTTCCTTCTTTTGATTACCCTTTTCCAAGCAAATCTTACTTATATAGATAGTTTTTTTTTTTTTTTTTTTTGCAAAAATCATACAAAGAATAATCTGAAAAGCTATTACTGTAAAATCCCGTTAATCCGCCCCCCTAAACATGACGGAAAATTGTAAAACAATCAGAGAGGGGCGCTTACACGGTATTAAAATTGTAGTATATGATATTTATGGGTGGTGTAGGTGTGTGTGTGTGTGTGTGGGGGGGGATGCTAATGGCCGATCGTCGCGAAGTATGCATTATTTTAATAAAGTAAAAATAGAAAAACATTGAAAAAAAATGATATACAAAATAGAAAAACAGTATAACTTCACGATTAATGGCGATTTCAGATTATAGAAAATTTTGGATTTCAGAAGCTTTGAAACTGGAATGCATTTCGATAAATAATAACACTAATATCTGTCATTAATATGGTTACTGAAAAAAAAGGAACTTAATAATTTAAAATATGTAAAAAATACTGAGAAATTGCTGTTGAAAGTGAATACTTTCCAAAATTAGTAACATTTTATGTGGTGTTGCCATCTGTTGTAAATTAGGGAGATTAAATAAGCGTTTTTTTAAAATCATAATTTCGTATCTATAAATGCTAAATAAATAACACAAATCACAAAAATTGAGAACATACAGAACGAATTGGTAGTGTTGCTAGATTTTTACAACGAAAAACATTGCTACCACAAACATAGCACAAAATGTGCTACAAATTCGACTGTGGCCCCATCTACTGATCAATCAATCGATAATTTTTTTGTAATTGGTTTTCATAATAACGTTAAATACGACTATAAATTCTTTGATAAAATAAATAGATTCTTTTTTAATGAAAATATTTCACACACAGCATCAAATACACATTTTTAAACTTATTTCATGAGAAATTTTCACTATCGATATTTTTATTACCTTCATATCGCCATGGAGATAAATTTACAGCAAAACTAATGCTTGGTTATATTGCTTTTTCAGATTGACATTAGTTGAAGTTGTGTATGTTACTTTTGTGTTTGTATATGTTTGCGATATATCAAAGAATCGCCATGCCTTTCTGATCAGTCAGATAAAAAAAAAAAAACACTCGTGAGATAAAATTGTTGGTGTTGATCTTGACGAGCGCGGCGGAATTTCTTTTGGGGGAGGGTGCTTTCTTGGGATTTTTTTAATTTTCCAATTTGTTTACAAAGTGGGAGGGGGCGCTTAATCGGGAAGGGCGGATTAACGGGATTTTACGGTAATAAAAAAAATTATTTAGAAGGTGCAAAAGTTTCAAACTAAGACTCAACATACATATAAAAAAATTTGAAATCAGGGTTTCTTAGATTTATTTGTTGGTTTTCTTGTTACAATAAACTATTGATGCACAATTAAAATAAATGATTAACAAAAGTACAATTAAACATCTTTATCTTAACAATGTTATTAAAAATTTAAATTTATGTATAATTGAATACTTTTAGAAAACCCCCACAAAATTGCAGATTTTAGAACTGAACTATGAGACATTAACAATAACGATGCAATGGCCTTTGCAATTTCTTCTTCTTTTTTATTTTTATTAAAAAAAGAAATAAAGAATATAATGATTGTTTTTCAAACAGCTTTCTATCTCACATACACACACACACACACACACAAAAACCAAACAAACAGAAATTGTATAAAATACATCATTTTCTAATTGAATGCTATAGTAGCATTCAATTGTAAATTTAATTTCTTCATTTGTACTTGCGAAACAAAGTGAAAATACATAACAATTATTTAACCAACTTGTTATACTCACACATGAACAAATATTCTTAAGTTATTGAGAATTCTTCACACCAAATCATTTATACTACTCAGCCAATCAATATTTTTTTACATGAGCACACAAACTGAGCTAAAGAAATTGAAATAAAATTATTAAACAATTGTTTCTCCCAAGTCAAAAGAGAGGGAAAAAAGAAGAGTTTTCTGTTGCTATTACTTTGGTAGTGTTGCATGTAGATGAAGTAACTTTACTATGACAGTATTTATATTTTTTAAAAAGTTGTACATACACACATACACATATAAAGCCACAACATGGATACACAACTGCACATAAAAGAGCCATTTTTAAAATAAGCTGTTTCATCAGAATGCATGTAGAGTGATGTGATAAAACCAATTCAATATGCAAATATATAATATATATAGTAATTCATCATGTTACATGTTCGACAAATTAAACTGACTTTGTTATTGATAAATTCCCAACTTTTTCTGTACAAGGTAGTTTATGCAATAGAAAGATTAAGCAAAAGTAGAGTTTTTTCAGTATGTAAAAGTGATTAAGCAACAAGTGGAAATAGAAAACACCAAGGACAGAATAAAGAATAAAAGAAGGAGAACCGGGACACTGCAATTGCATACTAGAAAGGTTTTCAGTATATAATTACTGTATACTACGGCATATAACTCACATTTTTGGTAGAGGAAAATTTATCGAATTTACAGGTGTACATTACACACCAGTTATAAAATTGAAAAGTAAAAAATTAAGAAAAACAAATGATCATAAAAATTGAAATTTCTACAAAAAAAAAAATACTATTTTAAAATTAAAAATATATTCAAAATCAGACATTTAACAAAACTAAAAAAACAACACATTAATATCAAATAATAAAATAAATTACAGTAGGCATTTCAAATTTTATACAAGTTCCTCACCAGTACAAATATCAATCAAAAACCAAAGCTGTTGTTTATACATGTTCACGTTCAAAATTATGCATTTAAAATAATAAATCACCAAGGAGTATATATCACATATTCTAAATGAAGCATGTACAATTCCACCAAAATATGTGATCCTACTGTTGGTGGTTTAATATTTTAAATGCATAATTTTGAACGTGAACATGTGTAAACAACAGCTTTGGTTTTTGATTGATGATTGTAGAGATGAGGTGCTGGTATAAAGCTTGAAAAGTCTACTGTAAGTAATTTTATTATTTGGTATTAATGTGTTGTTTTTTAGTTTTATTAAATGTCCCAATTTAAAATATCTTTTTAATTTTAAAATTCTTATTCAGGCACAATATGTTTACTTATTTTAAACATGCTATTTATTTACAAAAAAATATGTACAATATACTATCAGATTACAAGAAAAATACTAACTAATATGATTTTAATGTTCTCTCTTTTTTAATTAATTCTTTTTATTTTGTTACGAATCTCACAAAGATTTCTTTGCAAAGAAAGTAATGCATGTTATATGACAAAAATACCCCAAAATTGGAAAATATACTATGAAAGTTTAGGTGTGTGTTATATAGCGATACTCAGATTAATTTTCATGGTTCAATAATTTTTGATATTAAAACTAAAAAACATTTTTAATTTAATAAGTAAATACATTAAAAAAAAAACAAACAACTGAGGTAGTATTTTCAATTGTAATTGAACGTACATTGTATTATCATTATCCTCTACAAAATTGATGCCCGAATTTAAAATTATGAAAAACTTTAAATCTATAAAACAACAAACTGTTAGATGATACAAAATTTTTGTTTGCATCATTAAACAATGTGAATTATTGTTATGATTACTTTAATTACTATTAAAAATCTTATTTCTAAGCTTGTAAGCAGAAAGTTCAATGATGTATACAAAGAAGAAAGAAAACCCATACATATTGGTTTTCAAACATAAACAAAAAGGGTGAAAGAATGGTATACAGCTTAGTCTATTGTATGAAGAATAGATAGTAAACAAAATAATAAATGATAAAAATAAATTCACATTTTCCTGCTTCAAAATTTATTCTCCACTAACATTTTCACTAGTACCTGATTAAGCAAGTATTAGTTTTGTGTTTATTAAAGCAAAAAGAAAACTTTATTGCTTCAGTATCATATTTTGAAAATTTTGCAGACTTAATACCCATTCTTCTAATAAAACTTGAGATATGCATTACAGGCTAACTTCTTAAATGTGTTCTCTCTCTCTCTCTCTCTATATATATATATATATTAATGTGTATTAAATGTGTTCTACATTATTTTATCTTTGTATTTATTTTTACATATTTCCTAAATTCTTTTCTGTGTAACATTCTCATTGTTTGCAGTCTGATGATACAACTTACTTAGAAATAGCATTGCAAAGAACATGCTCACAGCAACAAGTTTTTAAAATTACAGAACAATTAATAATTCCTTGATTTTAAATATGTTATGTGGTTACTACACCCCTTTGCTTATAACAAAAAAAGAAAAGAAAAAAAAAGGAGGCAAAAAGATTGTGAAATTTTCACATAAACTAGTAAATATTCAAAACAGGGGCCTAAATGACAGTTTTGCAAGACATTTTAATTTTAATTTTACTTCCCACACTATCTAATCTCCTGAAATCCTCAATTTAATAATGTTAGATTATATGTATATTTCTACCCAAATCGGGACAAACCAATAGAGGCAGCAAGGATACTTTTCCATCATGGACACATTTCCTACATTTTGTATTGTTATGTACTTTAGTTTTCTAGAGATTGTCTACTCTGCTCTCTGTTCTAGTCTCAGTCATGTCCAAGCAATCTCTGTTCTAGTCTTACAGAGATTGACAAAACTTATTCACTTAACTTATTCACTTCGTCAATGACGCTCCAAAATATTCATTGGCAATTTAGTTGCAAAATATTCTCTTATGTATTAACATTTAAATCTATAGCATAATCTTCTGTAATCAGGTCCACTGCCAAATGACATATTTTAGCAAGAGTGATTTGCACAATAGAGTGATTTTTGTCAGTTCTTCAATAGTATCTACATTTATTTTAAACTTTTTTTTTGCTAGCATTGTTCAAGTTTGACGCTAACCTTATTCATTGATTCAATTATGGACAATTAGCTATTTTATATTTTATTTAAACTTTTTTCCCCCAAATCTTTCATAATCGGGAATGTTACAATGAGTGAATTATTTAAATATTTTTTTTTCTGACACATTATGAAATATAGTTGCTAGACAACTGGTAAAGTAAAAAAAGAATTTTTTTTTTTTTTTATTAACAAAAATATAAAATTTAAAATGCTTTATATTTTTTGAACCGATGCACAAAATTCCATCCAAAAATAAATAGATAATTGTCTTACATATGTATTGACGAAATTTCAAACTAATTGGAGTAATTTAACTAGTGAATTTGTAGCGCATTTCATTACTATAAGTGGCTCAATGTATCATTTCCCCTACTTTACTGTATAAGAAAATATATCAGACAACTAATTAGTCAAAGTAAGCTTATTCTGATGAGAGAACTTTTGATTTGCAACCTACACAAACTATTTGGAGTAATTTAACCAGTGAATTTGTAGCACATTTCATTACTATAAGTGGCTCAATGTATCATTTCTCCTATTTTACTGTATAAGAAAATATATCAGACAACTGATTAGTCAAAGTAAGCTTATTCTGATGACAGAACTTTTGATTTGCAACCTACACATTAGCATGACTGTAACAACTTTACATTTTCTTACATATAAAGAACTCCCTAATCTGTAGGCTTTATTTACAAGCCAGAACATCTTGCTTATTTATTTATTTATATAATTTTTATTTACACAAATACAACATTAAGTGATGTGATGTTACATCTACTTTAAGCAATATTTTATTTTAAAGGCAATTAAAGGTAGTCAATGTTCTGAGATAAGAGTTGCTTGATAGATAGAAATTTTTGAGGTATATAGAAATTTTCAGGATAGGTAATTTAAAAAAGGGAAAAAACATAGAATGTAAAATGTAGTATGTTTTTTTTTTTTTTTTTTTTTTTTTTTTTAAATTTAGGCCCTGGATTGTGTTTAGTTCGTCAAAGGATTTGTTTTAGCTTGAAAAGGACTGTTTTTCAGTTTTTTTTTTTTTTTAGTCATGAAATGAATTTTGTAGTCCTGAGAAAGATTGGGTAAAAATTGCAATTTATTTTACCATATTCACTTTTTTGTGTGCAATCATTGACACTCTGCAAATTGATTAAGATTTGTTGAATAATCTCATCTCAAGTATTTTCTTTGATGTAATCTTACGATATTTCACAGTGATTAGCAATGACTCTGTGTTTGCATCTTTAACTGTTGCATCTGGTTTGTTTGCAACAAGTTCTTTAAAATAACTCTACATTGTAAATTATATTCTTAGACTGTTTTTGAATATTTGTGCTAATCATGATGAAAAAAAAAAAGCGAATGAAAGGAAAAAATAGCCAAAAATAAGTACAAAGTAAAACAGTCCTCAAATGTGGTGTAAAAAGAACTGATAAACTGGGAAATCACATAGATATAGCCACAAAGAGGAGAGAAAGTTCTGACTTTGAACTATACTAAAGGAATGGAGTATAGCTCACTGGAGTATGTTAATTTATCAATAAAACAAAATTGTTAATGACAATTAAGAATTTTTTTTTTCATTCATATCGGAGTTTTGATAAATAAAATATGTAACTAGTTAAGTAATTACCCTAATTTAATTGAATAATTTTTCTAGTTGGTTGTATCTAATATTGTTGGCAGAAAATAACAAACATTGCCATCAATAAATAATTTCTGTTAAATAATTATTTACTATCAGTTATAATTTATTTCTTAAATACATTTAAAAAAATTAATATCATGTTATTCAAGACTAGAACCACCATCTTAGTTCGTAATAAAGTTTTGATAAATTTGGCAAATGACAAACACTTGACATGGAAAAGCCAGCAATATAGCATCAAACAATAACTTCCAAAAAACATAAGGTATTAAAAAGCAAGTGCAACAACTCACAGATGCAGGCAACATAACAGCCATCAGCAACAACAATTGCATGCAAAATTCATATGGGTGTTTTTCGGAATCCATCTCGGGTAGGAGAAATTAACATGCAAAGCCAGTAACATCTGAAGTGTCTGTGGGTATACAGGTCGTTTCTCTACCCATTCCAACCAACATCAAAAGACGACATCGAAGGCAGTGGTGAGAGAAGACACACTGGAAAGTAAGTGAAACAATTCAACAAAATTACACTTCACAAACATAAATTTACACACTGCAGCCACGCAGCACCAATCATTCCAATGGCGGACTGTCAAACTACTTATTGAGATATTGAAGGACCAGGGTTCATACTCATTTTCAAAGAAAGAAAATATTTGAGTTATTTTCCTGCATCAACAATCAACGAATGACTGCTGACTAATGTTATTTAAAAAAAAAAAAAGACCAGATGATTTTTTTTACAGTGAAATTGAATATTATAAATTTAGAGAAAAATTGCAACTTTTTTTCTGAGATTTTATAGCTTAAACATTTTTTTTTTTAGCATTCTCTCACTTCCAGGTTCTTCCTGAGGTGTATGAACCCTGAAGATGAATTCAAAACTTTAATACATCATCATAATTAAAACTTATGATCATTTGTTAAGATATGACTGTATTGATCAAACATAATTTGATTACAACTTTCAAAACTGACATGATAAATGTTCATAGCTAATAAAACAAGTTTGGTTCAATTAAATGTTTTCAAAAAATTTATAGGAACAAAGTTATATAAAAAATATAATAAATAGTTTATGAAAATATTTAAACAAATATGACAAACCTTACTGAGCTTATTGTTGGGAAGCTATAATATTTTAGTCTAGAACTACATGATGGAGAAAGTCCAGCAATGGTTGCTTACTTTTAACAGCAATTATGTACTATTTGGTAATATTGGATTGAATGACTTGTATTTTTGAAAGAATAGCAAGTGAAGTGATAAAAAAAGGACAATGTTCTAATAATATATTACTAAAATATATCTTATTTTATTTTGACAAATATGTTGTTATAAACTAAATATCATGTCATAAACAATGGATAATGAAGTTAAAAACATGCCACATACTTGTTTTATTTGCAATTTCATTGTAAAAATTTTAAAGGAAATTTACTCTTATACTTAATCCTTTTATTTTAAATAAGATAAGTAAACTTAATGTAAATAAAATAAAATTATAATTGCATTTTTCTGTATCGCATTGTCTTTATACATTTATATTAAACTTTTATTGGGTTTACTTAAACTTTATTTTTTTTCAGAGGAAAATTTTACTAAAGTTTGTTATAGTGGGACCACAATTTGATAAGAACTCAGTCCGCCACAGGATATTTTCACAGCGGGAAAAGCTTTGACATAGATCAAACAGATTGGTGGATTTCGATATGAATTTTGAATGTATCAACATATACTTCAGACAGAAGAAAGACAGATAAAAGAATCGAGGAATATTTGGGCAGTGGTCCTAGCCTTTATAAAAGACCTATAAAATAAGAAAATAAGTTAAAAATTTAACAAAGCTATCAAATAATATTCACTTAATATCTACCTACGATGAAAAAGGTTAAGAGAAATGAAGAATTATTTTCATATTTCTATAGTAATAAAATTTACAATGAACCGTAAACAGAATGGCTTCAGTTATATTTTCAAAACAGTAATTAAACTACTTACTTATTGAGAGAAACTTTTAGAATTACTATTTAAAATAAAATAAAATCAATAAACTTAAGATAGTACCACAAAATTAAGAAAGTAGCGATAGACAAATAGAAAATAATTGTGATTTAACTAATTTAATAACAGTATGTTTCATTCACTAATAACTTTACTCATTTTTGTAAAACTTTGGAAAGAATATGAGTACAGAATTAAATAAAGATATGTAGGTGCAAATCAAAAAGTATAAATGCCTTCTTCTTCTTTTTTGAAATACTACAAGCATGGTATTTCAGCACTGTTAGTTTATTGTGCTCTTAAAATATATTTTACACTCACTACTATGTGGATTACACATTTCAGGATATGTGTCTCCACTGTCTGCTTATATTAAAAACTTTACCAAAAACAGTGCTGCTGCAAGATGAATAATTTGTGAGCAGAATTGCATATATACAGATCTGAGGAGTATCAGAAGAATATTTGCTGCAATTCACATTCTCATAACGAAGTTTGATAGATATTGTACAAATTATGTGTGTTTAGCAGAAGCTGTACAGTGACTGTTTTATTAAAGCAAGGTTGTGCATTAAAATAGAAAGGGTGTTAGTTAGGCAGGCCTCCAATTCAGCTCTAAAATGAACCGACGGGCATAGAATGCATTCGTATTTTTTAAATATCTCATAAGAAAAATAATATTTTAAACTTCTTTTTCCTGTGTACTCTTCTTGGAGGATGTCTTGTTCTTTTATAGTTGAGAAAATATTTCTAAAATGTATGCTTAATTTAACATTTTATGTATTAAAATCTTAGCAAAGTTAACAAGCTATGAGTAAGATATTAATGCTTCAAATAAAATTAAGTATATATTTCACAAATATTTTGCCAAATAAAAAAAGAAAGAGACATCTTTTAAGAAGAGTGCACAGAAAAAAATAAGTTAAAAATACAGTAGAAGACAAGACAAGTAATCCACACAACTTGGTTCCAAGCATTTTGTGGATTTGAGGCTTTTTATAGATTAGAGGTCATGCATATTTAAACTCTGTTAAAAATGCTAAAAATGTTTAAAATATTAAATGATACGCTTTTTTTAATTCATATTTTATGCAATTTTATAATGATAATGCTTAAAATTAAACAAAGTACACACTGAAACAAATAAATAATTTAAAAAGTAATTTGTTTAATTAAATGTATTATCAATGGTCATTCATCTCTATAATAAAACTGTAAGTCATGTGACTGTCCTCAACAGTTCCGGGATGCCGCATCGCTTTTTCATATGCCAAGCGGCCATTTTTATTCAAAATTATTTTTTCGAATAAACTGCATAAAAGTTACATTTTAAGAAAGATCGTTCAAAATAAATTAATATTTGAGAGATGACTTGCGTTCAATTATGTATATATTCTGCAATAACTTCAGTCGAAAGATTCGCAGTTCAAATTCTCTATTCATAAAAGTAAACAAAAAAAAAAGATTGATTCGTCGTGAACATTTAAAATATTAAATCATGGAGGTAATCATTCGCAAAGCAAGTTCTCCGCGAATGAATTTTTGGACCGCTGCCTCGCGTCAAAAAAATAATTCGCACCAGTGAGACAATCAAAGTTTACCATAATTATGTGCTATACAACTCAACTTTCGGACCTTTTCTTGACATAAATTGAACTCATGTAATAATATTTAATGAATCAGATTTTTAGCATTTTTAAAATCGCTAATACAGCTTTTATTTATCGCGTGTACAAATTAGAAATGATACTTTGATTTTGAAATCAAATGTTTTGATTTATGATATTATTTCTTATTTATTTATTTATTTTCTCTTTTAAATGAAAAGTGTGAAGTATTTTAAATTTATGTAATATAAGCATTTTAGATTAAAGTTAAGTATTTTAAATGAAATGAGTGACAGGTTTATAATTTAAAATTAAATTAATTGTAGTATGAATGACGGTGATGGGAACGATATTTGGCGAATTATCATCTGCTCCCGGCTAACAAAAATACTCATAATTAAAAAAAAGAATAAAAATAAATAAATGATAGTTTGTTGTAAATAAATATTGATATACATATCAAAAATAATTTATAGAATTAAAATAAAAAATAAAAGTAAATAAACAACAATTTCCATAACAAAGTTTTCGCCAAATTGGCGGGGGGGGGGGGGGAATCGCGCCAACGTGCGTATGTGACATTTGTGCCCAAAAAATATGCGAAATGCTACCATGATCGCAAAAGTTCATGATTTGTCTATTAGAATCTTCCGATTTGGCGAAGGATTAAGGGAAAATTAAATTATGAATAAATGTAACGTGTTGCAATGTTTAACATACATTTAAGGGAGACCAAACTGGTCGCCAGTGGCGGCTAGTATTAAAATATTTGTTTATGTTTCTGTATTGCATCTTGCAGTCTATAAATAGGCGTAATTTTCTGCTGAATTGCAAAATTTTGTTTTTAGAAATTTCAATATACTTGGCTAATTATTGTAAATCCATGTGTGAAGATTCAATAACAATTTATTAATTTAGATATTTTTTTAATATTGATTTAAAAAATTGCTTGCTTAGTTTTTGAATAAATATTTATAGATGAAAGATTAAATATGTTATCCAAGTAATCACCTTTCTTTAAGACAAATAATAGACTTTATACATTTTTAAAAAGGCAAAAATTATTCGAATTTACAATATGAAAGATTAATTAAATAAAATACTTTTATAGGTACTATCATTTTAAGCTATAAAAAAAGTATTAAATGATATATATGGTGACATACATCAGAGGTCAAATTAAAGTTTGAGAAAAAAATATAAAAATGCCATTGACAAATTATTTTTAAGATTTAAATTTCTTTGTATTACCTTAATTTATACAGTGCAGATTACAGGCGTTTGTGAATTACAGGTTTGCAGATTAGAGATTTATTCTACTGTATTAATTCCTTTTTGAGATATTTAAAAAATAAGAATGCATTCCATGCCCACCAGTTTAACATTAGCGAAGGGAATTTGAGATCTCATTGACCAAATACCCTTAATCTCCCGAATGCTGTATTATCACAACCTTTAAATTATAAAGAAACTGAATTTTGCTACTCTTAATAGACAAATTGAGGGGGTCGGGGTAAGAGAGTACCAAGCCACATTTTTGATCTTCTGAGATATTTCAATTTGAAAATTTTATCAAATACTCAAATCAAGATACATAACCTAAAGTTTTTTCGCTAATGTCTTAGTAACATTTGAGATATTCTGAGTAACAATATGGCATTATTTTAATGATATTACTATTATGCTTTTTGTAAATTAGCTATCTTCATTGGGGGCATAAACATCTGGGGCAAAAACGAAACCTGTCACATATGCTGCTACCAAGTGACATTAGAAACAAATTGCATGTTTGATATTATAATTTACAATATTAAGCAACAGATTACAGTGTTAGATTTATTTCACCAAATATGTGGCTTGGCACTTTCTTGCCCTGACCCCCTTAATTATCTAATAGGTACAGATCAGAAAAACCTATTTTCAATTATGTACTAATTCAGGTTAAATAGGTCGCAGAAACACAACACATCACTTCTGCTAAGTACACATGATTGCAGTTAATGCCATGCAGATTTTAGTAACAAGATGGATGATATAATGATACTTTGCATTTGTTAATAAATTATGTACATAATGTTCTGTAGGGACACTATTTTTAGCATGAACTATAATCCTGCACTGTTGAACTTTCACATTATTATTCCTGATTTTTTTCCCCCCCATCTGTACACATCTTCTTACCAAAATTTTCTAGAAACAGAAAACAAGGTGGGAGAGTAATCCTTTTAAATATTTTTATGAAAAATTAATTTCATATGAATAATTTAAGTATAAGATTTTTTTTTATTACTAAGATAACTACAAATAATCCATATGGGCAACATGAACATATCCATAGCTAATATCAATAAACTCGTAGATTTAACTGTCATTAAAGAATAAATACTTCAATGTAAAATTGAACTTTAAATATATTTCTACACAAAGTTTCATCATGTAATTCATCGGTACAATAAGCAACAATAGGAAAGTGCAACAGGTAAAGCTTTAGGAAGGATGGCAATTTATGGTGCATGCCACAAGCTCTGAAAAGAAAATAAATTAGTGTATTTAACATGCTTTTTAAACAAATTAAAATAGTGCTTTATCAAGGTATATTGTGAAGGTATTTTACTTTGAACATTTAATTTTAAAAACAATTCAATAATCTTATGTAACACAGTTTAATGAAACTATATATATATTTAACAAATTAGATTAAGCATAACTGAAAATTTCATACAATTTATAAATTTTAACCTGCCAATATTCATGCTATGAGCATTTTTCTCATGCTATGACAAAAAAGCATGTATTTAATTTAAAAATGATCTTCAAATTCCCCCGTTTTGCTTTAAATATAAATTATATTGTATTTCACCTAAAGAAATATTTTATAACTATTTTCATTACATGCACTGCTTATACAATGGGGAGAGGATAGTGTGAGAAAAATGCTCATACATGATCAATGGTGTCATTAAAAAAAATTGACCAACGATGGGTTAAAATGTAAAAATGTAAGTGTGAAAGTTATATATAAATTTTATGATAAAAATAAATTTGATTTTCTCTATGCATTTATGATTAGAAAATGCATTCTTTAGAGCATATAGAAAAAAAAAAATGTCTATTAACCTCTTCGTGCACGTGTTTAGAAAATGTGTCTTGCCAAGTATTTTTGTTATCACAGCACTGCTCCAGTGAACTTTAGTGCATAGTATTTATAAAATCCGGTGGGCTCCAAGTTATATTTAAAAAATCACCAAAAATACAAAAGTACTGGAGGTGTGCTTCAGCACAATTTAAGCACTGGGCATGATTAAAAGTTAGTGAGCTTCTTGAAATTTCATGTGACATGACAGTGGTTGGATCATATAAAGGTAATCTTGCATATTTCAATCTCAAAGAAGACAAACAGAAGATCATATCCATTTAAATTACTAAATTTAAACACCTTTCATTGATTATGTATGTTATGGTGTGGCAATATACACCTTTTGTTGTTGTTGTTTCATATCCGTCATGTCCAGCGACAGCTAGACTTTTTCCGTGAGGTTATATACTTGCAAGAAGTCCAGAAACAATAGAGGATCTCTATTTATGTCATCGCGGATGAATTGGAGGCAGTCCAAAATGTGGTCAGGAGAAGCATTCCCAGAAGCACACTTATTTACAATTTTTTGTTGTCTCTAATGCCTGTTGATTTTTTTCTCCCAATCATATGTAATTTTGTAAAACTATGTATGACCTGACTTAAAAAATTGTTAAATATAATCAATTTGTTAATAAGCTATAAAAGTATACTTGCATAAGCCATTTATTTTATCTAATTATCTATGATATTTCTAAACATAATTAATAGTGAGAGAATATCTATAAAGCAGTACTGCCAACTCATGAATAGCAAAAAAGTGCAAAAAATAAAAGAAGTATTCTGTGTGCTGAGCAGATATCAAAATAATTATAGTGATATGTGCACTTGTTATACAAATGACAACTGTCAAAAACATTTGACAAGCATTAGAAGCATCTACCTAGCAAACAAGTACAACGGGCACAAAATAATTTTCAAAAAAATTTAACATCATGTAAAACTTCCCTAAAAGATATTTTAAAGTTTTGTAAATGACATTTACAAAACATTAAAAATTAAAATATCTACTTGAGAAATCAAGGTTCTGGTGATGAAATTTACAAAATATTCAAAAATTTAAATATAGAAAGAAAACATTCTTTTAAAAAGTTTTTTTGTGGTGATAGAACAGAAAATTTATCCAAGTACTCATAATAAATTTAAGATTTGCCAAGGCGTTCAAATCTTGACTTTTTCCTCCCCTTGCATATGGGGAAGGGATTTTTGACATATTTTCAGGCTTCTAATATGCATATAGGGGAAAAAAAGCCAAGACAGATGATCTAAGTTAGGCCCTTAAAAAGAGGCATTATCTTTGATAAGTTTATGTGACTTAGAAATGATCTGTAAGAATCTACATAAACTGAATTTTAATCGTAAAATATGAAATAAAAAACGAATCTCTACTAAAGTATGTTTAAAATTTCTTTTTAAGGCTGATAACAAATCCAAAAGAGCTACTTTTTGACACATTTCTGAATTCATTTTTGTTTGGAAACACATGAAATTGGCAGATGTTCTTATTAAGAAACTATGTAATTGAAAGACGTTTTCCAATTTTTGGTAAAGGCAGAAGATCTTTCAGAAAATATTGTCAAAGTCTGTGTTTTGAATGAAGTTCCTGTTGCGACATTGTAAGAAAAGGGAAAAACTTGTTGTTATGTGACAAGAATCACTCACAACTCAATAAGTTATTTATCAAAAAAAGGAAAATGCAATTTTATTCCAAATCGCTTCAAAGGTCAGGCCTGCCAATTTTATGCCTTTACATTTAAAAATTAGTCATAAAGTTTTGCGTTGTTGAGCAGAGAATTGGAGAAACACCTTAAATAACTGAGTAGTTATTTGATATTGCTAAATCTCAGCTAGAGGTTTTCTTTTTTTCCCCCATTTGTATAAAAAAGCTTTTCTGAATTCTGCCATGAACTAATAATGTTTTTAGATTATATTATAGTAACAAGGATATATAAAAACTTCTAACAAGTTCTACTTAATGTATTTTTCTTTTGCAAATCATTCAAGATAAGACTGCAATGTTAAAACAACAAGCTAATATGAAGCTATCATGCGGATTATCAACAGTTATAAACTACACTCAAAAACAAATTACAAAATCAAATAACAGTTGAAATTAAATTGCTGAAAATTCTAGTGTTTTGACTTTTGCTACTCTTAAAACAATGGGAATAAGACCCATTCATTCTGAAAGCAGGAATAATAAACTTTTTAAAATTTTAAAATATTTAATTTTATAAATGTGTGATTTATAACTGACTATATGATATCAATTAAAATTACATATTCATTGATTGAAGAATTTTTAATTGATCAAAAGAAATGAATCTATGAATTTATATTATATACAATCTATATAAGGTAAGTGGGCCAGTAATGGACAAGGCACCAGTAATTAACCAGTGAGACACATAACAGTATAAAACAAAATTTAATAGACAGACATGCTAAGTTTGGTTGGTGGCTGGTGCACATTAATTTTGCAAAGTCTTACTGGTCAATTACTGATGCACTCATTCTGATATAAAGTTTTCTACTTAATTTTGCCTAAAAAAATAATCTACACAACTTTGAAACCTAAGTCTACAGATAATTTTAGCATATCAAGAAGTAAGTGAAAAATCGATTACGAAATTTCATCTTTAGATATATGAGCCAAGTTATGTTACATAAAATAATGTAATAAACAAACTAAAACCACTAAAATATAAAGGAAGAAAAAACAAAAATTAAAAATACTAACTCTTGCAGGTAAAGACGAAGTTGGTTTTTCTAATAAGTCCCACAGACATTTTCTGTAGGGTGCACACCGTCCGACACCAAAATCTTCTTCTTCTCTTTGTCTCAGGGATTCTGCTTCTTTCCTCATTTCTTCATAAACGTGTTCTTTTTTCTGGTGGTACTTATGCTGGCAACATGATTCAAGATATAATTCATCAATGCCCCAGTATTCCAAATCATCGTGGAATGCTAACACGCACATCTCTTCCACCAGATGGAGTTTTCCAGTCCTATAAAAATTGACTACAGCACTAAAAGAACGAGGATGGCGGTCAAAAAAATATTCGTTGTCAACCAGGCTGTAATCATCACATAACTCCATGATGGCTTCATGGGTATTGCATTCACGCAGCCGGCCCAACCTGGTGTGAGGTAGGCGTTCCAAGGTCACCCATAACACTTCATGCTTTACGCCTCCAACATTAATTATTACACGACGATTCAACGCTTTGCTCCGGATAATCATGAACGACTCTGGTGGCAGAGACGACATGGACCTGGAGTGAGCGCGGTTCTGCGTTTGTAATGGACCAATAAGCTGTTGCTGTGCACCATATGGATGCACCACCTCAGCAAATTGGGGTTGAGGGGTCATAGTTGGTTGAGGCTGAAGTGAGGGATTTGGGGTGGAGGCGCTTTGTTGCGTGGCTGGCGTTAGCGTAAAAACTCCAGAGCTCGCCTTTTCCATTTTGTCCGAGCTAGTCATCCTCATTGTCCTCCCTGATATACAGGCAGGAAAGGAGGACGGAAACCACAACCAACAGTCACACTGACACACAGAAAAGACAAGCTACTCATTGGTT
Organism: Maratus michaelseni; assembly: GCA_963931845.1. Classification (NCBI taxonomy): domain Eukaryota; kingdom Metazoa; phylum Arthropoda; class Arachnida; order Araneae; family Salticidae; genus Maratus; species Maratus michaelseni. The sequence goes on from OZ007587.1 coordinate 276,143,630, forward strand.
AGGGCTAGTTTCGGGGGTGTGCACATTTACGGTACTTCATAGTCCCACATTATGTAACGGGAACTGAGAGTACTTTGAATTCCAGAAAATGAGTGATAACATGCCTCTGCATAATGGAAGTTCCAGAAGACCACATTGGTAATGTCTGCCTGAAAACAAAACAAAAGAAAAATTACTATCACTTGATTAATAAAAAAATGATACTAAATTTTTAGAAACATTTGTTTAAAAGTTTTGTAAGTTAAACAAATTAAATAATAGATATTAGCTGTATTTTATTAATATACTAGCTGATCTGCTCAGTGCTGCCTGGTCCCATGATAATAGGCTTAAATATACCTACAATAAGTGTTGAATGATTTTACATTTTTAAACAAAAATCTAAGTAAAAAAGGCTTGCAAGAAGCATTCTTCTAATTTTGTTTATCTTCTCATCGACTACCATCGAATACATTTAAACTTAAAAAAAAAATATATTTTTGTCCAAACTCTTTGAAATTTTTATTGTGCTAAAATATTGATATTTAGTGGTAAAAAAGCAGCAGATCGAGAGCAAAAGCCACATGCAAATTCACAATTTAAGCAAGCGATCAGAAAAAAGGCCTGAAGTGACCAGAAATTTTTTCTGAAAGAGTGATATTTTTTAAAACCAAAGATGTCTTTTTAAAGCTGAATGTATGCTTGCTAAGTGTATGTGATTTGTTTTTTCGCATTTCAATTAAAAATTCTGGGGGCAGAATGTTAAACATTGTGAAAAAAGTTGAAAATTGCGAGAGTGAGTTTCAGAATATATATTTACTTAAAAGGGTTAATATTAATTTTTTTTTAAACGAATTGCAACTTTCGAAAGGAAAATAAACGTACGGTACTATGGGCAGTAGATTTTTCCAGCCATTGCTGACAAGCAAAGTCTCTTCTTTTATTAGAATAGATTAAGTATTTAGAAAATGATATATAAAATAGAAATGTAAAGCAAGGAGTGAAAGTTCCAAGAAAAAGATAAATCTATTTGACTGCTGCTATAAATCAAAAGGCTTGTTCTTTTAAAACAATATAACAAAACAAAATTACTTAAGTATAAATTTTGTTAAATGAAATAATTATGTCTACTAATATATAATTAATTCAACATAAAATAATCATATAGGTTATAGAAGAGCTCAAATTGAAAATCTAAGTCAAAAACTGTAACACAGCACTGATAAAAATAACTATTCTACCTACATGAAGCAGAGTTCCATAACAACAACAAAAAATAAATAAAAAAATGAATGATTTTAGCAAGCAAAATTATAAATAAAAGGTTAAGGGCAGGCCTTAACTGGTTAATGGAAAAGTTTACAGAAGTTGCCCAATCTTTTTTTTTTTTAATCACATGAAATAAAATTTCAAATTAGCATTCTGTTTTAAGCATATAATGATTACAGAAACTCCACTTCCAATCATTCACTTAAAAATAATAATAAAAGATTTATGTTGCGAAGTGACTTTTTGTTTTAAGTAGTTTTCTATATATATTACACAGTACATACAGTGTGTGGTATTATATCTGGATTTGTCCTGGAAAATTATCAAAGAACTTTTATACACACTGCTGTACAAAATTGAAGAGAATTTTCGGATATGGTCAATTATCTCCAGAACTACTTGACAGATTTTAATGAAATTTGGAACATAGGTTGATATAATGCAAATAAAATAATCATTAAACAGTTATAATACACACGCATGATTGTGCGTAACACTCAATCGGAAACAGAAGGTGTGAAACCGTGGTTAAAGAATCAAACAAAAAAATGGGTTAATAGGGGGCTTGTCCCCTCTTACAGATATACAGGCATCAGACCACGATTTCATACTGGAAATAAGGCAGTTTATCAGTTCCTGTGGCAATTGTTCCCACTCGTTCAACAACGCTGTTTTCAGGCCCTGGATGGTTCTTGGAGGGGGTGGGGGAGTTGGGAGTTGCAAGTGCCCTTCTCAGAGTGTCTCAAACATGCTCTATAGGGTTGAAGCGTGGAGATCTTGCTGGCCAATCCATCTGGCGAATATCTTCAGTTTCCAGAAAATCGTCGACCAGATGAACTCTATGTCGCTGGGCATTGTCGTCCATTAAAATGAAATCAGGGCCAACTGCACCTCTGAAAAGGCGAACATAGGGCTCCAAGATCTCATCTCTATACTTCAGAGCAGTCATAGTGCCTCTTTCAAAGACATGGAGGTCTGTGCAACCGTCCATCAAACCCCTGCTGCCATAATGGTCAATTTCTCGGACACTGGAGGGAAGGTAGCGGGTCCCCAGTAAAATGACCCCCCCCCCAAAAAAAAAACAAAAACAAAAAAAAAACAGTCTTTCTTCTGTGGAAAAATATGTTGAAGCAATGAGATTTCTCTATAGCACTTTCAGAATTCCTCCCCCCCTCTCCATACTGACAGAGTGAGTATGATTGTTCACACCCTACCCTAAATTTAAAGCACTCAGGGCTCTGTCCAGACTTTTTTAACAGGGTTCTGTTTTTGTGAAATTGTGAACAGCTTTTTGTATTTGTGAAAAATCTAATCATAATTTTGTGAATATGAAATGGTCGTTAAATTCAGATTTTTGTTTATGCATTTTTAAGAAGATATATGGATATAAAATACATATATTTTCTTTATATATGTAAAAGTGACAGGTCAGATTTTACTTTTAAATGATTAATTTGTGAAATGTTTGCTTTAAAGATGGAAAATTTTTGTGAAAAACCTATTTTTAAGACAAATAATTTTGTGAAGGGTCCTGTTTTAAGGAAAATAAGTTTGTGAAGGGTCCTTTTTTTAAATGAAAAATTTTGTGAAGAGTCCTTTAAAGGACCCATTTTTTTCCTAAACAGATCCCTGGCATTCCTAAATATTAAAACATACTCATTACAGAACATTTTTTTTCCTTTCATAAAATTTATCTTTAAACTAAAAATAATTTTAATGATTAAAAAAAAAATTAAATAACTTCTAAAATAAATATTTTATTGAGACCACACATCTGTTATTATACTCTTAATTCAATATTCATTCCCCAACAAAAATACTACATTCCCTTTAACATTAGGATGACTTTTTTATGGATATAACACAAAATAAATAAATTTTTCTAAGCACAACATATAAATTTTCCCTTTTTTGTGAGTTTGTTTTGTTTGAAAATTACACATTTCAAATTCCAACATTTTTTTAAAAAATACAAAGAGTTCATTTTTAAGAAATCAAATTTTGTGAAGAGACCTATTTTGTGAAAGAGCCCCAATTTTTGTTTAGATTGATCCCTGGTTTCATATTCCAACAATATAGTAGCTTAAAATTCTCAATATTTCTGCAAAATTCTAGTTTCAATTAATGTAATAATAAAGTTATTTGTAAAATTTGATTTGCTACAACCTATAGCTCTCATATGTATTAATGTTTAATTACATTTAAGAAACTATTGGGTTGTTCGGAAAGTTCCTTCCAATATGGAGAACCAATTTGTACCGGAAAATTCTGCCCTTCAATTATCAGACATTAGATATCAGAAATAATGTCTAATAATTAAGTGATAGAATTTTCTGGTATGAACCAACTTTCCCAACCCAATACTAACTTACATCTAAACTTACATATTTATTATAAAATAATATTAATGTCTAATATATTTTCTGATAATTTAATTATAAAGTAACTATTTAATTTAAATTATTAAAAATTGATTTAAATCAGATTAATCCGACATATTTTCATGCATATAGTATTTAAATCATGATTTAAGATTTACAGAAAAATGTTATTAAAAGAAGTTAAAAGGTAGAGAAGAAGTAAAATTTCATTCATTCTTGAAGTCTCTTGATGAAATATATTAAAAAAATAAAATTGGAAATAAGCCGTAAAAACAAACAAAACTAACATTTTATGAAATATAAAGATTAATTAAGAAACTACTATTCTTCAGAAATGTTCAAATAAATAAGAAAAACTGTGTATATTTTTGAAGACTTAATGATACATATATCGTTTTTTAAACATTCATATAATTGATATTGAATGTACAGTAATCCCTCAACATTTGCGAGTTTTAATTATTTGTGAATATGAAAATGCGGAAAAACTTAACATTTGCCGGAATCTGACCTGATTATTCGTGATTTTTAAAAAGATTATATTTCATTTTTAGAATTTATAGTGGTTAGATTATTTCCCCTTTGTTTTCTTAGTATCTATTTACAAATCAGTTTTCAGTTGTCAACTGAAAAAGGAGGGAGTGTTGTAGGAAAGCAAAATAATCACAATAGCAGAATACTCATTGTAGTGGGGATATTAGAAGTAAAAAGGTCACGGCACAAAAACATCTGCTTTATTATTTCTCCAGTCAGTTAATTTGAATTATCTTCAATAAAAAAAATTTCATATTTATGAATATGTATGTACATTTGCCTTCTACATATATGTTATGCATAACGTATTGTTAAAACATATATCATTTTGTTCTTTGAAATGCTGTGCCACTCTAAATTTTATAAAACATAACTCCTTTTTTAGATTAAAGAGATAGACCCAACATTCGCAAGGTTTTCCTCGAACGTAACCCTTGCGAATGTTAAGGGACTGTAATTATAAAGTGTAAAAAAATGACAATTTCTCAATATATTCATGGTAATATATAAAAAAATGATAAAAAAAAATACAATTAAACTATTTTATCTATTAATAGAGAAATTTATTTTAAATCTATGTAATAACTTTTTTTTAAAAACTTCCTATTGATTGGTTCATCACATTTTCTTTCTATTTATAGTCATTTTGCTTTTAACTACAATTTTAATAATCTTGTATTTGATGATGATTTATCAGGTATCAGTGGAAATTCATGGGAATGCACTGCAGAACCTCCTATTTTTATCCATATTATTGATAACATCCAATATAATGAGTCCTCTTCTGTTTAATTCTTTCTTTGTACTTGTACATTATGTTATTGCAATGTCAGTAGCTATATCGTAGTTGACGTTTTTTTTTTTTTTTTTTTTTTTTTTTAAATCTTGTACGGAATTGCATACATTACAATTCCAGCAATGCTATGTTTGACTGTTGTGCACTGAATAGTGCTTTTGACCAAATATTTGGCACACAGGTAAAACCAACTATACCAAATATTCAGCTGGCCTAATACTCCTATATTTCAGAGTTTAAAGGTATTCAAAAGTAAAAATTTTAAACAAATTTACATAATATTTAACACAAATACTTCCTTTTTCAAGAACTTTTAGAAGTAAACTTTACACTAAAGGAAAAAAAAAATAATCTATATGCTTTCAATTATTATTTAAAAAGAGGATAGTCTTAAAACTTTTTAATTAATAAAACTTTAAATTTTACATGGTTTCTTCTGCAAATTAAAATCAATGAGTAAAATTCTTATATTCTAAAACAAATAGTTTAAAATTGAAGTGAAATTTTGAAAGAAATAGAGGGATACTTTAACAGTCATATAGTAATTATTTGTCAGGAAGACACTAAAGTAATAAATAAATAAATAATACAATCTATTTAATTGGTGGCAACTTAGCAAGAATAACTTTCTTGCTTCTTTTGATTTAGGAAGGAAGTTTTTAAAGGAACCTGATAGCAGTGTCTGGAGTGGACGATCATTTTCAAAGGTTGTAAGCATACAGTGCCTCCCTAAAATCTTGGAACAAACTTTCAGGGTAGATAATGTGGCCAAGACAAATATTTTTTTTTTTGTACAGGAAACCAGCATCTCCCCAATCCACTTATTCTATCAAAAAAAGAATACATCCAATCAAAAATACAGGATGTGTCACTACAAGCTGAAACTGAATTTTCGTTCACAACTTTAACAATAATGAAGATATTTTAGCGAGAGTTTCATTAGATTAACTTTACTTGTATGAAATGGGATGGCATCATTGTGACTAATTTTGGTCAGTGACACACTGTCAGCTGCATTCTGAGTAATGGCATGTCTAGTTCAGTGTTTTTTGGATATGAATGGTGACAATTTCCAGGCTTTCTCGACATGTCCTCCTGTTTTACAGAAATCAAAATAAGTCTGTTGAAAATATTGTTACTATATCTTCATTACTGTCAACAAACAAAAATCCAAGTTCGGCCTGGAGTGAGATACACTGTATTTTTGACTGAATAAGTGGATTGCAAGCCTGTTTTTCTGGACAAAAATTGTCTGTCTTGATGCCTATTTTCACCCTTGAAAGTTTGTTCCACTTTGTTTAGAAACACCCTGCTTGTAAAAGAGCAAGAAACAGATTATTACCAAACAATATTCAGCAATTTGAATTTGTTCATCATTAATTCATATGAAGGTAATGGTTAATTTTCTTAAGTGTTGCTTTTCAAACAGCAAATGATTAACATAAAAGCATTCTCTTTTAATTTAAACATAATTTCATTTCTTAAGTACAGTAGAACTTCCCTTTAACGAAATCCCTATTTATCGAAGTTTTCTACTTAACGAAATTTTCTGCAGAACCTTGACTTTGAAAACCATTAACATGTATATTAACCTCCATATTACGAAAAACATATTCTATATAATGAAGTTTATTCCACTTTCGTGCGTGTATAGCATTCAAATGGATAGGTTGCTGTTGCTATGAATGTATGAATTTATTTCAGTGGACTGTATGGAAATTAACACATTTTAATCCTCTAATCAAAACACACACATTTAATTACACTTTAATCCAAAAAGAAAAGGTACGCATCAGCTTTTGTTTACTTCTCTTTATTATGTGTTTTTTTAGACATTATTCTAATAAAGTTTTTCTCATATGTCTACATTGTTTAAAAAAATGACTGTCCGAATTTAAATATATTTTTCAAATATTTCCATTTTATGTGTACTTTTACTTTTATGTGTATTACGTCCATACAAGTTTTATAAATTTAAGTTGATTTCTATTTAACGAATTTTCTTCATAAAGAAGTGTTTAAGTGTAACGATGAGACTTCATTAAATGGAAGTTTCACTGTATTCTGAATATTTTTATTAATTAACAGCTAAAAATAGAAGTAGTTCAAAGTTTTACAAATATTCTTTTAAGTATTTGGTTTGGCTGAATATTTTGATATTTGGCCAAACCAAATATTTGGTAATATGGGCAAATAGACTGAATACTGAATATTCAATGCATCCCCAGTGCATGCATACACATATCCATGAGAAAGGTTGCTTATTAATGATAGGGAAGTACTACAGTTTTCAGAGTTCCAATAGTCTTTTTCTGCTAGAGCTACAGAGAAAATTATGGTATGATAAATTTCAAGGCGTAGCACGGTATTTATTTATAATAAATTAGTAAAATTTTACAATTTTTTTTTTTTTTTTTTTTTTTTTTTAAGAAACACATTAAAAACTTTTCTTATAAAATATCGAATTTTGCTTTGAAAGGTCAGTGTGGAGCAAAAATATATCAAACGAGATGTGCAAATATTTCTATCAGGGTTGGGTTTTTGATGTCTGTACAAAATCATGTATTTACCAGTTTTAATCCTTCAAACACCTAACATCCCCCCCCCCCCCAGTATATTGAGCAACAGAGAATAAATTTATAAATTAAAATTTTAATTGTTATTATTAGTATTTACAATTGTTAAAATTTAAATTTAACTTAAAGAAAATTTGTTTTAAAATTAAAAGAAAGAATTTTGTAAAAATTTGAATTGAAAGTGTGAATTTCAATCATAACAGTATACATTGATAATTATCAATAAAAGGTTATCAGAATTAGTAAAGAATAAAACATTTCTGGTAAGTAATCTTTTTTCCTCACTTTAAAATAGACTTTGGTTAGGAACAAACTTATTATAAATTAAATCTACTTTTCGAGATAAAGTAATGTTATATGGCATGACAGAATAATGTTAACACTTAAAGGGGCAAAGTACTTCTGTTGCTAAAATATTGAAATGATTGACTGGCACCAGGATTTAAGAACAAGTTTATTTGGAAATAATTAAATTTTTTTTTCCTTCATGTATGTTATAAATGCAAAATTTAATTCTAAAAATCATTGTGGCATTTTAGGATTAAAATTAAGTGGTATATATCATATACCTGCACCCTTCAAGGGGTTAAATGGCAATAACTAGCCATTAAAAAATTAGGGGAGACTGGTACACAGCGGACCACTTTTTCAGTTAAAATTTTTTTCTGTTTAAAATACAAACCAATCTGCATGAAAATATTTTTGAATATTCGTTAAACCTTTATACATCCCTCATAATTTTCAATACATTTTTCAAAAATTTTTCTTTTATATGTACCCATAAAGTAGACCAGTGTGCCCCAGAAGTGGGGCACAGTGGACCGCTATTAGATATTATATGAAATACAATATAAATCTATTTTTCATTAATCTAATTCTTTCTTATTTCCCCTTTACCTTCAAAATAACATAGTAATATAAATTTACAAGTAACATTTTGAAACAAAAACAACAAAAAAAAAATTAATTATATTTTGAAAATAATAACAGATTAAAGAGGAACAATTGCAATTTAGTTGAAGTTATTACTTAAGTACAAAAAAATCAGCGCACATTAAAATTTGCAAATGAAATTCCAAAATACTTATGAGTAAGATTGAGCCTGGAATTTTCTTGAAATACTTTTGGGTCTGGGAGCGACATTATAAAATCATTGACATCAACAACAGATTCATCTACAGTTTCGGGAAACATAAACTGATTTCCATTCAATTTGCATCTCATGAATCTTACTTGAATAGAATAATCACCAATTAGATTACAGTTATATTTATCAAAGGCAGTAAATACAAAACAAAATATTTCTTACTATGTTAAATAAACTACTTTAAAACACAATTTCTTTATAGAAAATAAGCAATTATTAAATATTTTGAACATTCTGCATTACAGGAGCAGAGTGGATTGTGGACCACTGTGCCCCAGGAGTGGGTGGTTCACTGTGCCCCATGTTGAAGTTCAATAAATGATCATATTAATATTGTTTATAGCTTTCTTTTAAACAAATTAACTTTAAAGTTAAATAAAAACAAGTATCTTAGCTTTGCAAAAAAGCTGTTTTATCTCATTTATCTATACCTTTAATTACTAAAAAAATAAAAATATGATGATGAAAAATTTTACTTTTAGAAGCTCAAAACAACCAATCAGCATAAAATAGTTCAATCTGAGCTAAACATATTTTCTGAAGGCTATAAATAATCAGTGCAGTGCTGTTGTCTATTAGGATAGAAGAGAAGCTTAAAAAAAAATTTAAATAAATAAAATATTAGGGGGGTGGTCTACTGTGCCCATAGGTCCAGTGTGTACCGGTCTCAATTATACTAGAAAACATATTTTTAAATTTCACAGTATGTCATCACATTAATGAAATTTTTTATTAATATTTAGATATACAAAATGTTCATTCACTTTGTCACCATATGTAATATTATTTTTTTTTGAAGTATAAAACATTTATGGACTTCCTTTGAAGTGGAACCTCACAGATTCAAAATTTAATAAATAAATAAAAAAAATAGTTAAAAAGTAATATTTAATAAAAATCAGAATATAGTTTATATTTACCCCAATATTTTCATCACAAATATATATAAACTTTTGAATTGAAGTGTTCCCACACCTATATTCCTACAAATCATCCCCTGTATACCTGTACAGTGTTGCAATATATTTTTTAATTCAATATTTGAAACTATCATAAAGGCAAGAGAGAGACTACCCCCAAAGCAGAATATGCTTAAAATTGCGACGTACGTCGCAGAACAAGGGGCTTCTCTGCAGAAAATTTCAAATTTTCATTTTCAGCGAAATTTGTCGATCAGTCGAGGAAAAATAACCCGCAATCTTTACCAATCAGTCGCAAGAAAAAGCTGCAAAATTTGCCAATTGATAGAAGAGAAATATCTTGAAATTTGGTAATTGGTTGCGGGTAAAAAAAAAAGGAAATTCGGCAGTGGATTGGCAGAAAAAATCCCGAAATTCTTCAATCAGTCGCGGGGGGAAAAAATCGCAAAATTCGTCGATGAGTTGTGAGAAAAAATTCAAAATTCACCAGCCAGTTGAGGGAAAATATGAAAAATATTGTGAAAATCGTCAATAGGTCATGGGAGAAATCACAAAATACGCCAGTCAGTCGAGGAGAAAATCATGAAATTCATCGATCGGTGGCGAGAAAAAAATCCCGAAAGTCGTCAGTCAATCGAAGGAAAAATCTCAAACATACTGCAAAATTCGTCAATTGATAGCATAAAAAAAATCTCAAAATTCATCTGTTGATCAGGGAAAATCACAAAATTCTTCAATCATTCATTTAAGAAAGATTGTTGGGAAAAAAAGTGAAAATTTTAAGCCAGTTACGAAAAAAGAATGAAAATTCAATGATCAATTGCGAAAAATACCACGAAATCTTCACCAATCGGTCACACTAAAAAGCTGTAAAAATTACCAATTGATAGAAGAGAAATATATCGAAATTTGCCAATCGGTCGTCAGTAATAAAATGAGAAATTGAACAGTGCATTGTTAGAAAAAAATCCTGAAATAATTCAATCCCGAGAAAAAAGTCACAAAATTTGTGGACCGGTCGTGAGAATAAATCACAATTCATCAGTCCATCGAGAGAAAAATCTCAAAAGTATTGCGAAATTCGTCAATTGGTCGCTCAGAAAAATGCGAAATTCGTCAGTCCTGTGCAAAAAAAAATTGCACAGGTCGTTAGTCAATCGAGCGAAAAAATCTAAAAATATTACGAAATTTGCCAATCAGTCATGCGAAAAGATCTCGAAATTCGTCAGTAGAGGAAAAATTTCCAAAATTTGTTGATCCGTCACTAATAAATATCCAGAAATTCTTCAATCGGTGACGGGAAAATATCGGATTTCTATTAATAAGTGGGGGCTAAAAAAACCATTTCAAAATTTATCTTCTGAACAGGATGCAACAGTTCCCTTTTTAAAAAACAGTGTCTTTTTTTTAATGCCCGCTCAGTGGTCCTTTTGATCTAGAATCAACACTATATTCATTATTGATCATGTCGATCAAATCAAAAATTTGAAATTGTCTGGTGTAGCGGAGTTGAATTCAACAATTGTTACTCATAGTCATAACTTTGAATAATATGCATTCAGCAATGAAAGAAGTACGCATGCACCAGGTCTCCACTTGGATATAAATTGGCTAGAAAACTTTTAAAAGATGGATTTATTATTAACTATGCATGGACTAAATTCCCAAAGACATTTCTTTCATAAAAATTATATCTTAAAATATGTTACTTCTTAAGTCATTGACAAAACTGTAAATTCTTTGTTAATGCCATGGCTTTAAAAAATCTTTCCCCAAAATAATGTTTCTTTTGTGTGTGCTTTATGAAACATCTTTTGCATTTCTATAATAGGTGAAATTGCACGCCTAGTACATATAAAAGAACATCTTCCTGTGTTTTTCCATTTTACTCCCGCAGAACATTTTTGATCAGCTGAAGGTTCGTTGCAGAACATCGCAAAATATTCTGCTTTGGGGGAGACTACCATCACCTATCTTAATTTAAAACTGCTTTTGAATTAAAAATCACAATAATGAAAATACATTTTATTTGTAGAAATTGCATTTTTATCAGGTTTTTGCCAAAGAGACTTTTGACATGAACAGTAAAAACTATGGTTAAAACTGTCATGCAACAAAATCTTGCCATCCATGTTTTTTATGTAATATTTTCATATTGCATTAATTGTTGATGTTTAAAATTAGTTTCAAAACTTATATTTTTATTTATTTTATGTTTTAACAGATTTTCTTAAAAATTTTGTGTATTTATGTTGATATTTATTTAACTAGAACTTATAATTTTATTTTTTAAATGTCTAGGCCATCATACCATCTAGAAGTCCTTTCAAATGACAGTTATTGAATTTTTCTAGAGTAATGCACCAATATTTAATACAATATTAAAATAATGGCTGAAACTTTTTCTGAAGCAATATCCCCACTAATTTTAGCTACAAGCCACCAAAACCATAACCAGAAAAATATTTCAGAGGGGAATATGGGACCCAGAATTATATATTCTTGTCTTATTTTAGATTTGTGTTTTACTAATTCAATAGAGGCAAGTGTTAAGGGTCTTTATTAAGCTTTATCGTATTCAAATAATTCAATTTAACATAATTGTAAAAGAAAATTTAAACTTTTTTATTGCAAATGAAATTATAATATAATTTAAATACTTCTTTGGTGACATTCTGATGTAAGTATCAATCAAATTAATATTAGAAATTTTTGTACATATGTTTTATTGCCAAAATGTTTGCCCAGTAGCATATGTCTGAAAACTTAATTTTTTGGATATTTTAAATGACTTTCATTGCATTCAACAAAAATTTGGGCAAAACAAGTCTGATAATTTGTATCAAGCTTTTGTAGTAGACATTTTATTTTGTCATTCTGCTTTTATTCAATCCCATTCCTTAAAAATTCGAATGGATTTTAAAGATTTATTAGAAAATGCTTTTATTTTTTTCAACATACTAATGGAATTAAACAATAAAGATATGCTAGTGTAGAATTTTGATTTTCGAATCTTGACTGATAGTTAATGGCATATTTATAGTTATCCTGACAGAAATTTTGAAGGGGATCAAATCCTGGTGATTCCCCCATTGACTACAGCCTATTTTTTCTTTTCTTTTTTAATACCGCTAACCAGGCCCCTACCTGCCGGCATGAATGTCTAGCTTGACAAGTTAGTAGTACCTGGACGCGGGGTATATTCGCCTGATCACAGCATGGTTGTGATCCACCTAAAAAAAGCCTTGTTGGCATCGCTGCAGTTGTAGTACACTGCCACAGTTTTCTTTGTTTACCGGTTCATGGTTTCTATTTAACATTGTTGAATTGGCACATATAAAAAAAAGCAAACATTTGAAAAAAAAGAGAAAGGAATTGATCTTGTAATTTAGAACCTTGATCAGGTGATGAGACCTTCACCTGACTAGGCACCTCCAGAGGTATAATTCACAGGGAACTTGGAGGACTTTTCACCCATGATGGATTTTACACACATGGGGCACCATTAGCGTACATGGCATTGGCTACAGCCGTGCAAGCCAACATAGCAGGTAATCTTTAGTTAAAAGTTAAAGCAAAACCACAAAACTTCAGAAAATATACATAACTTTTTGTTTTTTGGAAAAATGTTATTTTCTTTTCTGTTCTTGATTCCAGATTAATTGATTAAACATTACAATAAATTGTACACATTTTGAATCCCTGTAAAACAATATTTTGATATTTAGTCACTTTTATATGACCTTAAATTTGAAACTGAATGTTTTTTTGTTTTTTCATTTGCCACTTATTAGTCCTAAATCTTAATTACATGATTACACTAGAAACTTCTAAGAAAAATTAGAGTTTGATAAATAATTTGTGATATGACAATGAAAACATAGACTTCACTGATTATCTGCAAATTTGGCCTTTAATTTTTATATTTTTGCTTCAACTAAATTTGGCTTTGATATTTCTTCTTATGTTTGATTACATAAACAACAAATATCAAAACTTCTAATAACTTTTCAGCATTAAAAACACAACATAAAATTTTCTCATGTTATGTTATTATTTTATAATAAAGATAATCACATACTGAAGCAATAAATACAAATACTGCAGCTTTTATGATAATAGAAAATGAAGTGTACAATATAGCTTGATAGAAAAATAAGAAATTTAGACGAGATGAAGAGTTAAGTGTTGAATGACTTCAGATTTGATTATAACATGCCAGAAGGCATAAAAATCTTAAAACAAATAAAATAATGCAGTAAGACCTCTTAAAATTAAAGAAAAATAAGGAACACACAATTATAGTTCTGGAAACAATTAATTTACAACTCTCTTCTTCATGTGAAAAAATGCATGGATTAGAATTTTGGCTAGTTAGCAGACTAGTTTGTCTAAGAAAACAGGGAAAAAAAGGAAAGATATCCAGTAAATACTGTATTAACTGTAATTGTACAGGCAAATGATCAAAAAAAGAGGAGAAAAAAAAAAAAGAGTGAGAGGAAGAACTGATGTAATATGACATATTATTTCAATAGATTCTGAAAAAAGTATTCTACAATAATATTTTGGGTTATAATTGTCATTATTAAGAATATTTCTAATGAATCTAGGATACATAAGTATAAATATAAAAATTTTCTAGCAGTATAAGCAAATAATAAAAAATACATATAATAATAGCAATTATTAAACAAATTACTTAAAGACTTCATGTTTGTCTTTTCTATTTTAGTTTTTTTTTTCTTATTTTTGCAAGTAACTTTATCAAGGTATTTAAAATTTTGGACAATACCTAATTAAGATTAAATTATTCAATATATTATTTAAAATTTTTAATGAAATGTTAAGTATATACCTAATCTTAAATTAAAAAATATTTAATCTGATTCTATATTAACAAAAGAAAGTTTTTGTCTGTCTGTCTGCTTGTTTGTTGGCAAGTGCTATGGCTAGGGAAATCTATTACACATAGAGGTTTACAAATTTGGTTCTGGATAGACAAAGATAACCCCAAAGTATCTGAGGCTCAGATTTTGGATTCAATTTGCATACTTCCTGATTTTTCACATTCATCAATGATTTTGATTTAGTCAATCAAAAGCAATCCAAATTAAATATTTTAAAGCAATATAGTAAATTTTGCCCTTTTTTCAATAAAATTAGTATTTGAAATTCGCATAGTGAGTTTTTAAATTTTACGAGATTTTTTTTTAAATCCCCATTTTTGCCGAAAATGAAAATTTTGTTTTCATCAACTAATATTTATTTGATAATTTATCCATCCAAACTTATATTTTATACAACTGTATGGGACAGATTTTTGTTAATCATTAAAAAAAAATAGAAAAATAGTTTTTAAAATTAATTATTAAAGAAAGTACGGTCATTGATTTTTCTTCTGAAATGCAGCGAAGAAGAGGAAAAAGCTTCAGTATTGGTTTCCCAAGTAACACCTTTATTGTCAAAAAACATTGCTATGATGACGCATGTGACCTCAGAGTTGGGAGCTTGTTTTTATCATTTGGTGAGTAAGAATTGGTTCCTTTGGAAAAACTAATCAGCGTAGCGAGATATATTCAAAGTAATCCCAGGAGACAGCAAGGTAATTTTAGATATATTTAAGGTTATTATCACAGGCTGGTTTGCTAGTTCAGTGTACATATACAAAGTTCATCATAACACAGTAGTGTTGTTAGATAATAAATAAATATACGTATATTCTCATTAAAAAAAAAAAAAAAGTTATATGAATTTATGATAAAAAAGTAACCTGACATAATGACAGACTAGATTATATTTAGATTTCTTTACCACTTGTTTAAGGGATTTTTATTAATCATAGATACAAATATATTTATATTACAAATGATAAACTGCTAGGTTTGAAAGATTGAGTAAATTAATTACTTATACATGCAATTAATGAAAATTTTAATCTAGTTATTCTAAAAATATCTAACTTTAACACGTGAATTTTATTTTTTCTTGCAAACTGTATCTTATTTAAAAACTTTTTGCTTTCAATACAATTTAACCTTGTACTAAAATTATCATAATATAAAAAAGTATCATAATATAAATAAATAAATGCATTTTAATTTAGTTTACCTATATACATTTTGTCTTGCAATAGATAGAATGATTTATTTTAAATATTTATCACATGAAATGCATTCCTAAATATGCCACCTCAAAAAAGATGTTATTAAATGAAGAAACACCAGAAATCCTACCTTATTATCTTTTTTAAACTTTACAACATGCAAATTAATTATTTTTTTTCTTCTTCAGACTACAAACACATCTATATCCTTATATTTAACTGCCTAAAAAATATGTTTACAAGCAATTATCAAAGAAAAATATTTTATTGTGTATTGATCTTAGAGACATTATCTAAAGAATATTAAAAATTATCCTATATCATGTTAAAGTAGATCTATAATTAAAATTTATACTAAAGGTAAAAAATTATACTATACCCTCAGAAATATTTAACAGAATAAAGAGCTGCAAACATTTTAAAGAATAAGTAACGATATCCCTGTACATTGCTTGAATAAATTGCCTTATCATTATTAAGCTTTTCCACACTGGCTTATATTCAAAGATTTTTTATTTATTTTTTACTAAACAGATCTACTACAAAAAGCTTTGTTTACCAGTTTTATTCATTTCTAGAGTTACTGTTATTTCTTACAACTTTGGCTGCATTCCAGTTATAACTTTCTTTTGTATGTATAACACTTCAAAATCTATTTGGCAAACACATTCCTGATTTTACAAAATAAAACAGTGATACACACTGATACGTATTAAAACTGATAAATAAAGTAAAAATGCTATATTGTAATAAATTGCATAAATGTCATGCATAGGAAATTTAAATCAAATGAAAGGCAAAACATAACATTTTCAATTGGCAAGTATATATGATATGTTTATTAATATTATAATAAAGAATATTCTAAATCTACCAATCTACTTGCATCACTTATATAAATTTATACGGAACTGGATTATAAATTCAGTTTGATTAATTGCATTTAAGGGATTATTTTTTTCCCTTAGAAAATATCAAAAATAAAAGCAAATTAAAAATGCTAAGAAAACTCAAGTACTTGAATAATTCTTTAAATTCTATTTAACTTTTAAAATTAAAAATTATAGTTGCAATGTGAAAACAATAATAATGATAAAAAATAAATAAACTATCAACACGAACTAGTCCTGTAGAAAATTACTAGCAGTATAAACACAAAAAGAAATATATTAATATTCATTAAAAATATTTAGAATCTCATAAATAAATTTAATTTGCGTGTAATACATATTGATTAATTTAAGATGAAATATTCTTTTTATGACACAAGTCTAAATTAAGCTTACTTATTCAAGATAAACATATACAATTCAACAAATGGATAAATAAAATATAAATAATATTAATTAGAATGATTCAATTTATTTTCGATTATTTAATTCGATTATTATTATTATTAAAAATATCACCATCGAATAACCTTTTCATCGAAAAACTTCAGGATCATTACGTAATACATATTTATTATTTATAAGAATAATAATACAATATATGATAGCAAAAAAGAAATAATATAAACATTACCAGGCTGAAAAGATTTTCATGCGAATATAAACCATATAACCATAACGCGAGTAAACATAAGTTATGATTTACTAATAGAAAAAAGTACTTTCAACATGATATTCCTTCAATAACACTCCTTAAGAATGACAGGATGAAAAAATATTATTTTTAGTTGTGTGGGATTAACTATCAAACAGCATCTGCCGGTTCATCAGCAGATACACACGAAATCTTGTTCTCGGAACTACAATCAATAAATACTGCAGATGCATCCATTAAATTCCGGAAGTAAATGATCGAAATATTCAAAATCACACATCAGAGGACACTCATAAATCGAATTTAAAACAACGACGCTCATAACACCGAGAGAACATCGTTTATTACCTCCGGAAACAAATATCCAATCTTCTCAGCTGCTTTTGAGAGAAGCATCCATGATTCTGCTGTGTGAAATGTTGAGGAGGACAACAAAAGATCTTCGGATCCTCATCACACACGACAGAGCCATCCAATCCTCACGGCAAGTAATTTTCGAAAGTGAACTACGGGAAGAGAATTAGCAAGTGGAGATAACTATATACTATTCCTGGTGGCGAATGAATTAAAAAGGATTATTTATTCTAGATAGACGGTGCAACAGCTTATCTAGCCGTCTCTCACTACTCTACTGATACACTTACGTTTCGTCACAGGTTAAAGGAATATGTCCGTTGCTCCCTACGGCGCTTCCCAATGCTTTGCCGATCGATTGGGAGTAAGGAAATGTTATTTCCGAGAAAAGAAAAAAATATATATTGAGAATTTTAGTGCGTAGGATTAATAGACATTGGTTATAAGATCACTCACTGGTTTCAAAAGCTTTTATTTCAAATAAATAAATATACAAAATTAAAAATAAATTAATAAATAATTACATTATAAATAATTATTAAGTAACTAATGTGATTTCTTAAAAAAAGAATGCTATATGAAAATGTGTCTTTTGTCATAAATTCGACTACAGTCCTGCACCAGTCGGATTATACCCGACCCGAACCCGAAAATTCTATTTGAAGTAGTAACGTAGTATATCAGGTCCAAGGGGGCGATCGCCCTAAGCGCAACTTTTTTAGGGGAGCCAAAATATTATTGCACAAAAAAACTATAGCATAGAAAATTATAGTAGCTACGAAGAAGAGGGCGCAATATTTTCAATTACCTCATGCGCTGATAACCTACGCTACGCCACTGATTTGAAGTCAACTCTAAATCTGACACAGGCCTCATTAAAGAAAGAAAGAAAAAAATGTTGGCGAGAAACGTGACAATATTATTTTCGTCTACCCGAAAGAAAAGTAAATTATTCTTTTTTTTTTTTTTTTTTCTAAACAATTATGGAAAAATAGTTCACGCTTTCACCTCTAATATCAATTTTTTCTTTCATGTTGAAATTAATATACATATGTATATAATAGATTTTTCTTGGCAAATTCGCCAGTCTATTATACGAAAGAATGCATTTTTTTGCGACACGATGTGTTCTTGCCGACTGATGATTAAACATACACGTGTCGCTATGTTTTACAAATTTCCATCCTCATTTGATTTCTACATTCCATTTTTGTTCCAATTTATGATTAAATCTTATTTAATTTTTGTTTGGCATCCTATATCTTTAAATGTGTTTATGTTTCTTATTATATTGAGGTTAGTAGGTTTTACGTAGTAAATTTTCTATATATATACAGGGTGTTTCTACGATCAAACTTGCAGGGGTGGTACAGGACACTGTAACAAACAATTTTTGTATAAGAAAGCAGTTTCGGAAATCCATTTAGTCAAAAATACAGGGCGTTTCACGCCACTCCGAAGTCGTGTTTTCGTTTTCTACAATGTCCATCCCGGATCCACAGAAATCCCTCCCGTAGAAAAGATTCTGAATTCAACACTGAGCCCTAAACTGACCCGCAAGAGTCAAAAACCAATCCGAAACCAACCTGCACCCGAAACCAGGGCTGGTGACAGGTTTCACCGGGCCCCTGGGCAGACCAAAAGTACGGGCGCCCTACAAGAAAAGGAGTAGAAATCTGCCGCTTATACGAATCAATGTATAATCAAATCAGGCTTCTTTTTTAACACTTTCCAACCTAGTTGAAAAGTGTTTATGACTTCGGTTTGTCTGGCCGTCTGCCGTCTGGCCGTCTGCCGTCTGTCCGTGCTCTAACTCCCGTAAATATGCTCGGATTGCCTTGCAATTTTTATATGTTATTATCGTTATCTATAGCACGTTCCCTATTTCAACTGAAGTGTGTAGCACTTATAGTTTTTTTACAGAGACACTCAAAAGAATTCCGTTACATTACGGTCTATGGGGAAAAATCATTTGCTGTTTATTTTAATGATGTTACACAATTGCAAAAACATTGTAATTGATATATATCACTAAGGTGTAGTACAAGAAGCTTAATATGGAATAGGGTATGGATAGCACTTATAGTTAATTTACAGGGACGGTCAAAAGAATTCCGGTACATTAAGTCTATGGAGAAAAATCGTCTGCGGTTTATTTAAATAATGTTTCACTATTTTAAACGCATTGAAATTTATATATATCACTAAGTTGCATTACAAGAGGCTTACTACAGAATATTGTGTGTATAGCAGTCATCGTTCATTTACAGGGACACACAAAAGAATTCTCTACTGTCTGTTAACAATAATTCCTGGAAGTGCGTTTTAAGTTACTGAACGCGATTTTAATTTAACTCACTTTTTGTTTATTACGTGGTGTGTATAAATTCTGTAGATAATATACAGGGAAGCACAAAAGTTCGCAAACACATTTCCGTTTATTGACAGAAACTCCAGAAGGAGAATTTTAAACTGTGCTACGCGTTTCTTAACTGAACTAAAATTTAGCATCCTATGTAGTATATATACAAATCTATAGATCATATACAGGGCTGAATAAAAGTATTCGGATATTTTTCCGAATATTGTATACGATGGAAATTCCTGAAATTATGTTTTTAAATATGTTATGCGTTTTTCAAATTGTTTACTTAGATGTTATCTTTCAGCTTATTAAACGGTATGATTTGTAAAATTATTTTGGAAGCGTTGGAAAGTGTTACATAATCTATGCTTGACGCATGATTTTTCGTTCTTGTTTAGAATTAAAAACAGAGCATTAATTGTCGCTTATTTTAATCATCACCACCCCTTTTAATTGAATCAGACTGCGCTTTACAAACATGATTAATTTAAAAGGTGTTTTTCAAACTTTAATCGAATCTTGCCATCAAATAATTTATTCTAAGGCAAAGGTATTCTGAAATTTTACATTTTACCCACTTGACAAACCCATTGCCCCTGACACGTTTGCAAACAAACATGGAAATTTCAGTTAATGTCTATCCGGTGTTAAAGAATTAAGAAATGTCTCCTTCACCCTATAAATGTGATGCATCTTTGATTATAATCAATTGCTATCTCATGATCAACTTTTCATAATTTTCATATCTCAAAAATTGCTTTGAAACGAAATTTTGACTGTATTTGTATTCATAGATATATTTATATATATATATTTCGAATATTAATGTCAGAACTCATAACTGACATATAAAACTCGACCTTATATATATATACTACCTTATATTAGGGAGCCATGAATGACTTCGTAACGAGCGTCACGTATAGGTGACGTATAAGGTTCTCATATTCCTTGATTATTGATACCAGTACAGTACATTTGAATAGAAAATTTGTCTTATTTAATCGAATAATTTCTGAAATTAAATTGGACAAGAATTTCTTTTCTGAATAATCGGTGATAACAGATTACAAATTCTTTAAGCGACGTTTGTCGTAAGCTTTCCGCGAAGATTTTTTGACATTCATAAATGCAATCCGGTTTCAGTATTTTATTTTAGCCCAATATAGTAAATTTTGTTCTCTGCGATTTAAAATTTTTTTATTAATTTGTTATGCGCTTTTTCCATCCCGTGCTCATTTTTTCACATTCGTAAAAGGAACATTCTTTTAAATGAATATAGTAAATTTTATCCTCAACGATTTTTAATGATTTCTTTCTGATTTTTGTAGTTTTTTCACGTTTCGCGGCGATTTTTTGGCATCTGTAGAAGAAATCTGGTTTCAACCGTTTAGCTTGTTTTCAATATAAAAAAATTTGTCCTTTGTCATTTTTGAATATTTCGCGAATTTTTTTATGCGATTTTTAGCATTTTGTGGAAATTTTTTGACATTCGTAAAAATAATCCAATTTCAATTTTTTTTCCTTAATATAGTTAATTTTGCTCTCTACGATTTTTGATTTTTTTTTAATGTAACTTTTACCTTTTTTCGCATTTTGCGGCGATTTTTTCACATTTTTTTCTGAAACTTAAGAACTCTTCGGTAGATTTAGCTACTTCCATGATTAAATTGAAGTTGGAAGAATAACAACTTGATACTATCATAGGAAGAAATTGATTCCCATGACAACGTGAACGACGATGCTGAATTTTTTTATTTTAATCTGGATCAAACGATAAATCGTAATTATTCAAGGTTCATTATATTCGAGATCGGAGCAGGGATAGCCCACACGGGTCTACTCTGTCGAAGGCAGTGGGGGGGGCCCCAAACCCAGGCTCGTTTCGAAAAAACTGGCCAGCGAAGCTCCGCTAGTATTAAATAATTACAAAATATAATTTATATAATTAGATTAGTAATTTATAGAAATAACAGAAACCTAATAAAAAAGAGCAACAGGTGGAACATAAGAGTATAGACTGAAAGTGCAAAGACGGGCCCACGCTTATTAGGGCCCCAAACGAAATTAAAAAACATTTTTTTAAACCCTTTCATTACTGTCAAATGAGAACACATCTCCTATGGTTTAAAGGGTCTCAGATCAGTATGTGGTTTCTGATAGATGCTTGGCAGCAATAACTTCTGCAACTCTACAAGATATAGGCATTATAACAGAAAACTATTCATCACATATAATTGACAGAAGCAAAGTACGCAGAGAACGTAAGAAACCTAAAGAATGTGCTAAGAAAGATGATTTGAAAGCTTTAGAAGCAGGAATCGAAAGTATATATTTTGATGGAAGAAAACATAAAAGCGAAAATGGGAGAAAATCAAGAGTACCATCAAGAGAAAATTGGAGATAGATTACATCGAATAAGTGAAGAACACGTATCTTTGATTGAAGAGCTAAACTCACTGTATCTGGGACACATTACACCATCTTCGGGTTCAGGAAAGCATATTGCAAAAAGCATTTTAAAATACTGCACTAAAAACAACTTAAACCTTGACAAACTTATGGCTATAGGTTGTGACGGAACAGCTGTAAACACTGTGAGAAATAATGGTTTTATTAGATTTTTTTGAAACAAAGATTGCCAAAAGATTGAAAGTTTTATTTTGAAAGATGCGTGAAATTAGTTACTGAAGCATCATTAGCAGTTGTAGAAAGAGAAGCAAGGGCCGGATATAAACGAGCAAAAATCAAATCACGAAGGATAATGCCTAGTTTTGATATCAAAGGCCAATATAAATTAGAATGAAATATCAGATTGTTTTACAGTACATCGTATATATTCCTTTTATTGTATTCCTATATATTCAGAAAACTGTTTTTCCTATATATTCAGAGAAATATCTCTCATGTATATTCAAAACATAAAAGTGAACTGTAATATCTAATTATTATGCTTTTTCTTTATCTTCTTTGCAAACAATTCACATTTTAGGGTTACCTTTACCTTCAAGTTGTCGAAACATGACGACATTTGGATTGATCACAAGTAATACTTTAATCAGTCATGTTATATGGGTAATTTTACTAAAATCAGAGAAATTCTGTATATATAAAAAATAAATAAATAAAATAACAATTTGAATAATTTACAGTACATAGTGCAATCTTGGTTTTTCACATATAAAGGGCATATTTTTTAAGAGCTAGTAGAGCCCTAAACATGAATTCCAAGTTAAATGAAAATTCAACCTAATATTCAGTGTGAAAAAGACAAATTTTGAAACCTATCCAAAGAAAAAAAAAATCATGGTTATTTACACTCTTTTGGTTTTTCACGCGTAAAGGACATAATCTTTAAGCGCTGGTAGAACCCTAAAGATTAATTCCAAATTAAATGAAAATTTAACCAAATATTAAGTGTGCCAAAAGGCAAATTTTGAGACCTATCCGAAGTAAAAATTCCCCCCAAAAAATTTTCATGGTTATTTTCACTCCACCCTATTGGACATATCAGGCACTTCTCTGCACTCTCACATTAAAATACCCCTTCCATTAATTAATTCAGTTTTTGTGCAAGAAATTTATCCCTCAGCATTAATATAATTTTTGATAGAAAGGGAAGAATAGTCTCTTTCTATGTGGGGGCCCATGTTATCATTATGGGTTCAGTTCAGGTTTTAAGAAATCTATAACCGGATCAGAAAAAACGCGTCGTCATATGGATCACAGGAAAATATGGCAGAAACTTTATATCACGCTTTAATTTTTATGGAAGCAACAGACATAATCATCAATATTTCAATTTTTATGACATATTTAGTAGGTACAGGACTAGAGCCTAGAAATTCTAAAGGGTGGAGGGCAGATTTTGAATATGATCTTAAATAACATCTTAGTATAGTGAATCTCATTTATAATTTAACATTTTAAAAGTTTAATAAAATGTACTATATTATTTCTGATCTCAGAGTTTTTCTTTCTTTTTACCCCTTCAAATAAATGATTTAAGTTCGCTCGCCAGAAGTATACTTAGAAATTGTGAGGTAAAGGTCTGCAAGGGCCCGCGCCTGGGCTTGGGCCAATTTTCATTCACGAGACGGGCCCGGGCCTATTATTTCTCTACTGGCTCGGCTGGGCCTAACTTTTTTCGGCAGATACGGGTCAGACATCTTTTTCCCGGGACAAGCTGGGCCTGAACTATATTCTTCCTAGAGGTCTGCACGGGCCAAAATTTTCAGGCCCGTGCAAAAATCAGTAAAATGAGGCCCGCCACAACAATTTTTTGCAAAAAATGCATAGATTTTTAAATGGTAAAAATTCTACAATTGAAATTCTGTTTATAAAATAGCCCATACATTTCTAGGCAAAAAATTTAAAATACAGTAAAACGTGTGAAATAGAACCTGTCTATGATGGAAACCCATCTTAAACGGAAAAATGTCTTGATCCATTCAAAAAGAATATAATACATATACAACAGACGATGTACCTGCTAAGAATGGAACCTGTCTATAACGAATTTTTCTTCTCCTACTGAATCTCTTTATTTGAATGTAATTGTCTAGGTCAATTTTTTTAATCCGTGTTTAAGTACGTAATTGTTTAAAATGTCATTAATGTTGTTGATATTTTGCATTCTATGCATTTCGAACAAAATCTGAAAATAAAATCTATGCATAAATAAGTGTGCTTTTTGAATAATTTTAATTTTAGAATGACATTTCTCCAGAAATATCGACATTTTTTGTAAAAATTCAGTCAATCCGGGCCGGTCCAGGCCAGACCAGGCGAAAATAAAATTACGGACTCGGGCCGAACATTTTGCTTTTAAAACGGGCCGGGCAAATAACAGTTTTGTACCTAGCGGGCCAGAGATTTTTATTGTACGGTTAGGGATGGGCCCGGGCATAGAAATTTCGGCCCGTGCAGATCTGTATTGTGAAGTGCGGTATAGATGTTTGAGCCCCCCTCCCCTGCATATAGTATATGCATATAAATAATACAAAGTCGGTCTTTACGGGACCCTTATCAGCTTAGGGCCCGATATAATTATACCCCTTATCGCCCTCCGTGAATTACTGAAACCTAATACCTGATAAAACGACTGCCTAATGAGATATGGAGATTATAGAACAGGCGTAAATGATGAATCTGTTCTAGTCCAGAGGCTCTTTTGCCTCAAGGTATAGGCTACAGTTGCTCCTTTCTAGGAAAACAGAAAGTTCCCCGTTCCTGGTTATTTGTATATTTGTAAGAAAACAAATTATTTGTAAGAATGATCAAGGACGTGACAATTTGTTCCCTCGATACAGGGCAAGAGATAAGACCGGGGTTCTCAATGACTTTATTAAAATTCTTCTAACTTATAGGCAATGTTTTTTTTTTCAGTTAGCTTGTAAAAAAAAAAAAAATGTGCGCAAGTTCAGATTTAGAAATATATATAATTTCTTTATTTGATCCCTCCAGTCCGGGCCCCCTGTGTCCCCCCTCTCACCGGCCCTACCCGAAACAATTAAAGTCAACCGACCTTCCATACTAGTTCGGAATCATTCAAAATCCAGCTTACTCGCCTTCAATCCGACCCCACAAAAACTTTGAAACAACGATTTTTCTGAAATTATAAATCTCTCTACAACAGCATTTATCAGTGGTCTATTATTTGATATGATGTTATTCTACGTTTCAAGAGCAGGGTCAGTCATAAAGGGGGAGGGCGATTCAATGCACTTGACCCCCACGTTTATAAGGGTTCCTAATAATTAATTATTATTATTACTTTAAAAAAAAATGTTTCAAGAAGTTTTGGACCCGGGTCTGCATTTATCCCCGCATTTATACAGAGCCCTCAAGAAGTCTTTAAGACATTTTTTCCCTTTGAACAAAAATGTCGGACCCGAAAAATGTTTCTTGCACTCTGGCACATTTAAATAGGAGGTTGGTCCTGATGCGTTCAAATTTTCTTTTTATAATGATAACCGGTATACAAGTTTGCAAGTATGGATCCAAGGGGGGTGGGGGTGGTGGTCACAGTGGTCATAACTCTCACCAAGTGTTGCCAATTTAGCGCATCTTTTTACTAAAAAAAATTTTTCCAGAACTTTCAAATAGTAATCTTCGCCTTATTTAATCATGAAATATTTGTCATTAAAAAAAGCAGATATTACTTTCAGAAAACCTTGGTAGATTTTTTAATAATAATAATAATAATAATAATAATAATAATAATAATAATAATAATAATAATAAAACACACGCTAAATTGGTAATAATATTGTCAGTTGGGAGGTGTTTTTTTGTTATTCGAAATGCTACCCTCTTTTCGGATAGTAATATTTGTCTCATTTATTCTTTCATTAAATAAAGCTAATATTACTATTCAGAAAAGTTGGTGGCATTCTGTTTAAAAAAAAGCCCGCCTAACTGACAACACCGACTCCTCACCAAAGCAAAACACGAACGAAAAATCATGCGTCAAACATGGATTATGAATTCCAGGACACTTTAACAAAACTTCACCATTCAATAAGGTGAAGCATGATATCTAAGTAGACAATTTGAAAAACACATAACACATTTAAAAACCCAATTTCAACAAATACCATCTATAGTCGGAAAAGTATCCGAATTCTTTTGTGCAGCCTTGTATATCAGACATACCAAGTAATAGGTATTTAAAAAAATAATAAATAAAAAACGCGTACTACAATTTAAAACGCACTTCCAGCAATGATTGTAAATAGAGAGTACTATAATCGAATTCTTTTGTGTGTCCCTGTAAATCAGGCATGTCAAACACGTGACCCGCCGATACCTTATCTGTGGCCCGCGTAGCCTTTGGTATTTTAACTGAGTTTAATTTAGTTTAATTTATGGAACACGCATACTGAAAATACACTTTGCACGTACACAATAGCACCAACAGTGGTCGTACAGATGGAGAACATCAGAAAAGTATGTGTATCAGTGTTACCAGTTTGGCGGGCTTTTTTTAATTCAGAATGCTATCACTATTTTTTGAATAGTAATATTTATTCTGTATCTATTCTTTATTTATTCTGTCATTAAATAAGAAGAATATTTCTCTTCAGAATGTGGTAGCATTCTGAATTTTAAAAAATCTGCTCATCTGGCAACAGTGATGTATAGAGACAGATATAACTCAATTTTACATGTTAGCATAAAAATAAAAATATGCGGAACAAAGATAACCAATCGGAAGGTAGCAAAATGCGGGATGTTGAGTTTCCAAATTTAAATATTTGTAAATTTTTTCAAGTATTATATATATATATATATATATATATTGTTATGAATTTTGTATATATCTGTAAATATTCCATTTGTTTAAATTTATTTTATTTTATTATTGTGAAAATTGCAGTATTATTAATGTATTTCCTATTGAGCATCATGTAACTCAATGCTAAAGGCCTCAGATGGTTTGCAAGGAAAACAACCTTACACCCTCATCTTTATAATGGAAGTCTATGGTAAAATCGCCAAGGAATGGGTTTATCGCCAAGTTGGCGATGGTTTTGGCGACTTATTTTTGTCGCCAAATTTGGCGATATATCGCCAAATGTCGCCAAGTTGGCGACGGATTTGGCGACTTTTTGTGCAACCCCCCCCCCCCTTATACCTATACATTGGGATCCTTTCTTGCTTGGGTTCTCTATCGAAAGTTAAAGCACTTTCTGGTAATTTCTAGCATCTGAAGGCTCTGGAATAATCTGGAAAGATCTCTGAAACCTATATAAGGACCTTCATCAGTTCAGTTGAGTTAGTTCTCTGTCAACTGCGATTGAATTCATACGAGAGGCTTTGCATTGAGAACTGTGTTACTCGGATCGATTTTGTCGTTGATACGTCGTATTGAACGCATTGTTTCTGTGTGAAATTTTGCTGCGCTTTTATTGGATTTGAAGATTACTGAATATCTTGTAATTTTCAGAAGATATTACTGATCGTATTGCACTGTTTATAGTGAATAAAGCCTTTTTATTGTTCTTATATATTGGCATCAGTCCTTTCGAACCCCGAGCTCACAACATTTGGTGTCAGAAGTGGTATTGAATGCCGATTACCAGAGCAATGGAAGCGCAACTGACTAAATTATTGGAGAAATTAGGAGAGATGGATGAAAAAATGACTGCGAATCAGGCTGAAATGAAGAAGGATATGTCAGCGATGGATGAGAAAATGACTGCCAACCTTGGCGAGTTAAAAGATGAAATGAAGAAGGAAATGTCAGCGATAGATGAGAAAATGACTGCAAATCTTGGCGAGATGGATGAGAAAATGACTGCAAATCTTGGCGAGATGGATGAGAAAATGATTGCCAACCTTGGCGACTTAAAAGATGAAATGAAGAAGGATATGTCAACCAACCTTGGAGAGTTGAAAGACTTAATAGAGGATAAAATAACATCTTTAAATGACAGAATTGACGGCGTGGAAAACAAAGTTGAACTAAGATTTCAACAAATAGAAGGAAAAGTAGAAGAAATTCAAAGGACAGCCAATACCGTAGAAGAAAGAGTAGAAGAAAAAGTTCAAAAGATCGCCGAGACCGTTGAAGAAAGAGTAGAAGAAAAAGTTCAAAAGATCGCCAAGACCGTCGAAGAAAGGATTGAGAGTGTAGAAAAGGAGTTGGAAAATGTGAAGAAACAAAAGATAACTGCCGAAAACTATCCCGAAGATGCCAAGTATCAAGCTATGCTTCCTCGGGCCTCTATTAAACTCTCGACCTATGACGGAAAATCCTCATGGCCAGTTTTTAAGACACAATTTGGGATCGTAGCGGACGCCAATGGATGGAATTCCCAGACAAAAGCTTGCCAGTTAGCTGCTTCTCTACGAGCTGATGCTGCCGACGTCTTACAGACTTTGCCTGCAAATGAATCGCTGGATTTTGAAACGCTCGTCAGTGCCTTAGAATTACGCTTTGGCGAGAAATGCATGAAGGAATATAGCAGACTCCAGCTCAAATCTCGACAGCAGAAATCCACTGAATCCCTGCAAGAGCTTGCTACGGATGTCGAGAGACTTTCCCATCTTGCTTATCCTGGCTGTCCGACTGAAATTAGAGAAAGTTTAGCTCTGCAACATTTTATCGATGGTGTGCGTGACCATGAGATCCAGACAGCACTCCGGATTGCAGATCTCAATGATTTAAAAGGGGCTTTGGTTTACGCTCTGAAATTCGAGGCAGCCAAGCAAGCTACTAGGAAAGATCGACACTTTGTGCGAGCAGCCAACCTGCCTGAGACGTCGGATAGAGCTGTGGAACGCTTACAGCAGCAGATGAATGACATAATGAGAAAGATGAACTCCTTAATGGCCAACAAACCTTACAGGAAGATCAAGTGCTGGAAATGCGGTGGAGAAGGCCATATCCAAATCGACTGCCCAAGACGACCCAGCACCGAAGGTAATATCTCTCCCGCTAAAGGAGGAGCAGGAAAACTGATTAATGGCCATCTTGCGGGGCGGAGGTTGCCAGATTTTGAGAAGCCCCATTTTCAAGTATGTGAAATTTCTGCAAGAAGTTGCGGCGAGAACGGAGTTTTTCTAGTCGGAAGCGTGAATGATTTGCCCTGTAATATGATCATCGATACAGGAGCCAATGTGACCATCATTCGGAAAGATCTAGCTCAGCGGCTGAAAGAAAAACTCTCCTGGACACCGCCACGTGTTATCCTTCAAACTGTGACAGGAGATAAGATCGACATATTTGGAAGAATGACGCTGAAAATAAAGTTTGGGAACGCCGCTTACCATCATACAGTCTATGTAGCCGATATTTCAGACCCTTTCATACTCGGACTGGACTTTTTAAAAGGGCATGGATTTACACTGGACTTTAAGAATAATGAGTTACGCTCTGCTCAAGAAGATGTCACTATTTTTAAATTTGGAAATGAGTCCGGGTCCATTCAACGGATCACAGCCAAGGCAGATGTTATCATCCCTCCTCGAACCGAAATGATGATACCTGGAGCAACTGGAAACGAAAGAATTTTCCAGTATGGCTTGACTGGATATCCTGAGAAGAGCCCAAAGGGAGTGCTAATAGCATCAGCGCTGGTAGATCTGTCGAGAGATGTGATACCCGTGAGAATTGCAAACGTAAGTGAAAAGTCTAGAATTATCCAGAAGGGTGAAGTGCTTGCAACTTGTGCTCCAGTCACCTGTGTTTGCAAAGACCCGAGCTTGACGTTGTCGGAGCCGCCTACAAGTTTAACACCTGAAATTGGACGAAATGAAAATTTATCTCCTGAACAGAGACATGCCGCAGAAAGACTGTTCCAGGAATTTAAGGATGTGTTTTCTCAAAACGGGAGTGATATTGGTCGCACTTCACTGACACGGCATAGAATTGATACTGCCGGCCATCCACCGATTAAACAGCATCCCAGACGTTTGCCGTTCGCTAAACAAGAAGAGGTTTCTAAGCTCTTACAAGAGATGCAGGATAGTGACATGATCGAACCGTCATCAAGTCCGTGGGCCTCTCCCATCGTGTTGGTCCGAAAGAAAGATGGCTCCACAAGATTTTGTGTGGATTATCGTAAACTTAACGATATCACGAAGAAGGACAGCTATCCTCTACCAAGAATACGCTAGATACTCTTTCAGGACATAAATGGTTTTCCACGCTGGATTTGAAGAGTGGATATTGGCAAGTAGAGATCCATCCTGATGACAAAGAGAAGACCGCATTTACTACTGGACAAGGACTTTGGCAATTTAAAGTTATGCCGTTCGGGCTCTGCAATGCTCCAGCAACGTTCGAGCGCCTCATGGAGACAGTGTTAAAAGGTCTGACATTTGAAGCTTGTCTCATCTACCTAGATGACGTCATCATTGGTGGCCGCACGTTTGAAGAACATCTTGGAAATATTCGAAAAGTGTTAACGAAGCTAAGAGCGGCGAATTTAAAGCTGAACCCTCTGAAATGCAAGTTCTTCCAACGCGAAGTAAATTATTTAGGACACATCATCTCAGCTGAAGGTGTTCGAACAGATCCTGAAAAAGTGTCTGCAGTAAAGAACTGGAAGCGTCCGGAAAACGTCCATCAGTTGCGAAGCTTTCTGGGACTATGCACTTATTACAGAAAGTTTGTACAGGGGTTCTCCAACATCGTAAGACCCTTGCATAGGCTCACTGAAAGCAAGCAGAAGTTTCTATGGACACAAGAATGCGAGAATTCCTTCCAGCAGCTGAAAGAAGCTCTCACATCCTCTCCAGTCCTAACCTATCCACACCCCGACAAACAATTCATTGTGGACACGGATGCTAGTCATGAAAGTGTCGGTGCTGTACTTTCCCAAGAAATAGATGGCCAAGAACGAGTCGTAGCATACTGGAGAAAATGTTTGTCGAAACCAGAGCGGAATTATTGCGTCACTCGTAAGGAGTTATTAGCTATAGTAAAAGCCATAGAACACTTCCATCACTATCTCTATGGCAGGAAATTTCTCCTTCGTACTGATCACGCATCCCTAACATGGCTGATGAATTTTAAGAACCCAGAGGGCCAAGTAGCCAGATGGATACAACGACTCCAGGAATACGACTTTGACATCAGGCATCGCAAAGGCTCATCGCATGGAAACGCCGATGCCCTATCAAGAAGACCGTGTCCCGAGAGCTGTCGCTATTGTTCCAGAGCGGAGAGCAAGTATAATCCCGAATATGTCATACGCCAGACGAAGACTTCACTACTGACGCCACCAGATACCTGGAGTGATGAGAAGATTCGAGAAGATCAAATGGCAGACTCTGAGATCAAACCAATCTTGGAGTTATTAGAATCTTCTAGCACGAAGCCCAGTTGGAAAGACATCTCGACTTACAGTCCTACGACGAAGCAATATTGGGCTCTTTGGAACTCTCTCCACGTCAGGAATGGTGTCCTGTTCCGAAAATTCGAATCGGAAGATGGGAAGACTTCTCGGTGGCAGTTGGTACTTCCTCGATCCCGAATCCCAGAGGTCCTCAAGGAATTACATGGCAGTCCCACTGGTGGCCATTTTGGAGTCATGAAAACATTACACAGAGTCCGAGAGCGCTTCTTCTGGGGAAAAGCGAGAGCTGACGTCGAACAATGGTGCAAATCTTGCGATGCATGTGCAGCTCGGAAAGGACCAAAGAAACGTAGCCGAGGAAGACTACATCTCTACAATGTAGGAGCACCTTTCGAACGCATCGCCCTTGACATCCTAGGCCCTCTGCCAAGAAGTGCTGATGGCAACAAATACCTCCTTGTTGTCATGGACTACTTCACGAAATGGCCTGAAGTTTATGCCATCCCTGATCAAGAAGCTTCTACGGTTGCGGATGCCTTGGTACACCAGTGGATATCAAGGTATGGAGTCCCCCTTCAAATGCATTCTGACCAGGGGAGAAATTTCATCTCTGCTGTGATTGAGGGTCTCTGTCAACTTCTCGGAATGGACAAAACTAGGACGACGCCTTTACATCCACAATCGGATGGCATGGTTGAGAGATTTAATCGTACCATCCTCAACAATCTCTCACTGCTAGTCTCAAGAAACCAACAAGACTGGGACCAAAAACTTCCCTTGTTTCTTCTCGCCTATCGCAGCGCCGTCCATGAAACAACCAGCTATTCCCCGTCTCAGATGCTTTTCGGTCGTGATCTTCGTCTACCTTGTGATCTGATTTTTGGTCGCCCTCCAGATGCGCCTTCATCGCCAGAGGGATACGTGCAGAATCTCCAGGCACGATTTGAAGACGTCCACAACTTGGCTCGAGAGCGGATCAATATACAGACGGAGAAGATGAAGACCAGGTACGACACGAAAGCCACGGGACATCAATTCAAAGAAGGTGACAAGGTTTGGTTTTATAATCCGACTCGACGTAAAGGACTTTCTCCCAAACTGCAATCGCACTGGGACGGTCCTTATACAGTCCTAAACAGACTGAACGATGTCGTAATTCGGATCCGAAAGTCACCAAGTTCGAAGCCTAGAGTCGTTCATTACGACAGGCTGGCTCCATACTATGGCCATAGTACTTAGTTCATTGATTGTAAATAGTGTAATGTAAATAATGTAAATTAGTATGACCATGGTCTTGTATACAAGTTAATGTAAAAATTTCTTTTGCTTAGCATTATCATTATTAATGTTATTATTATTTAAATACTTGTATGTAATGATGTCTATGCTTTAATTTAATTTAATTTTTTTTTAAATAAGTGTATATTTTGTATAATTCAGCATTATGCATGTGTTTAATTGTTATTTTTCATGTAAACTTTAAGTGTTTTGAATAGTATAGCATTTGTTGGCAACGGGTTTGCTTTCCGATCAAAGGTTGAACTGCCCGGGACGTGCAGTCCTTGAGAGGGGGGCAATGTTATGAATTTTGTATATATCTGTAAATATTCCATTTGTTTAAATTTATTTTATTTTATTATTGTGAAAATTGCAGTATTATTAATGTATTTCCTATTGAGCATCATGTAACTCAATGCTAAAGGCCTCAGATGGTTTGCAAGGAAAACAACCTTACACCCTCATCTTTATAATGGAAGTCTATGGTAAAATCGCCAAGGAATGGGTTTATCGCCAAGTTGGCGATGGTTTTGGCGACTTATTTTTGTCGCCAAATTTGGCGATATATCGCCAAATGTCGCCAAGTTGGCGACGGATTTGGCGACTTTTTGTGCAACCACCCCCCCCCTTATACCTATACATTGGGATCCTTTCTTGCTTGGGTTCTCTATCGAAAGTTAAAGCACTTTCTGGTAATTTCTAGCATCTGAAGGCTCTGGAATAATATGGAAAGATCTCTGAAACCTATATAAGGACCTTCATCAGTTCAGTTGAGTTAGTTCTCTGTCAACTGCGATTGAATTCATACGAGAGGCTTTGCATTGAGAACTGTGTTACTCGGATCGATTTTGTCGTTGATACGTCGTATTGAACGCATTGTTTCTGTGTGAAATTTTGCTGCGCTTTTATTGGATTTGAAGATTACTGAATATCTTGTAATTTTCAGAAGATATTACTGATCGTATTGCACTGTTTATAGTGAATAAAGCCTTTTTATTGTTCTTATATATTGGCATCAGTCCTTTCGAACCCCGAGCTCACAACAATATATATATATATATATATATATATATATATATATTGTTTGTTTGTTTTCTGTCGAAAGTAATATTTTATTTTTTTACCTCCTCGATTTCACAAGCCGCAACTGCTCTCACACATCCCAGGATTAAAAAAAATATATATGTGAAAGCTCTTTATCACCTATGAATAAATATGCTAAACTGAAAACGACCGACCGTCGCAAATCTTTTTAAAGGTGATTTACATTATAATTATATTCAAAGGGAAACTGGAATTGGATGTTTTATATGTAGATACTGTTGGGTTTGAAAAGAATATAACATTGAGGTGCTAGAGCACAAAGTATAAACAAAACTCAGAAAAATCTGGCTAACACCGGAAAGATAAACTGTCAGAATTGAAACTGATACTTCTTAACCTGTTAACTGGGCATGACGAAATATTTCGTCATACACGAACTGCTACTGCAATATTTTGAACGTATTACTTCCATTAGTAAAATTTTAATAGAAATTTTCGTCTTATTAAAACTCTATATTCATGCAAAATTACTGCCATGAATAAGGAAAAAAATTCCATTCTTTTTTACTGGTGCAAGTGTGCCCCGTTGGTAATTGTGAAACGAGTTGAACGAAAGTTTATTCCCAATTAACTGGTTAAAAGAGAATCAAAGCGGAGAAATACGTTGAAGAAAATGCATTTGCTTTAAAAAACTAATTATTGCCTTTATTACATTAAATGTCCCGCGATTAGAAATCATTCACCACGAAATTGAAGAAATGATGTCTAGAACGGTTAAAGAAATTTGAAAATACTGTAAGCATAAGTACCATTGCTAGAAAGATTTTTTTTTTTTTTTTTTTTTTTTTTTTTTTTTTTTTATAGTGGATAGATTTTTTTTTTACAAAAGCCGAACAGGTGCTTAAAATCTTATAGTGTTCATAAACTTATATTCGTACGCACGTGCTTAATCATCGAAAATCTAGAAAATATCTTGGAAATATGGGTAGTGGAGATAAACTGATCTACCTTCTTATACAGATATTTGACAGCTTTCCATTATATAGTTTTAACTGGTTACTTCGAACTGTTAAACAAGGTTACAATTTTCATTTTAAATCGACAAATTATGAATGTGGATTAAACGACCACTACTACTTGGAGTTTTCATTTGAAATTACAAATCACCTGAGTAAATTTCAACTTCAAGGCAAATTTCATGAAGCTATTTTTTTATTTGATAGTATTAGCGTTTTCAAATATAATTTATTACTTTCATAAACATTTGGGATACAATTTTAAAAAGAAAATGTATTTCAGTTTAAATGCCAGGTATTATTACAAAAGTCATTGGTCTAAAAAATTTTAGAATATACTAAAAATATATTAAATTAATTCAAAAGAAGATTTTTGAATTTTAAAAATATGAAAATCAGTTTAATCTATTTACTTCACTTCTAATGATTGATGTTGAAATTATTCTTCAGAATTTGTTACTGCAATTAACCAAAATTCAGTGCGATTCCATATTAGAGCGAAAATATATGGATATGGGGTTTCCAAATTTCTGTAATTATTAATCAATCGACCGATTTTTTAAACTATGGTGTGCAATTAGGTAGATTTTAGCTATGTTCGGTATAGCGCACTTTTATGCCACATCTTTGCGTGGCTGCCAACCTTTTGTTATTGTTTAAGACAAATATTTGTACCAGAAAATGTATTTAATAAATGAAATCTACCTAGACACATAGTACGACATACGTAGACAAGACACATTTTATTAAATACATTTTCTGTTTCAAAATATGATTAATTTTATTTTTTACTTGAAGGAAACACGGAAGATTGACAGTTATGCTTTTGCTAAACCAAGATTAGCAGACCAGCGTGTACAATCAATTTTTAAACTAAATACAATTTAGAAAATTTTATGGATTTGGTTGAGGAAAAATAACTTTGAATATCTTTTTGAAAAATAAGATAAATTAAACTATGTATAATAATAACTTTGGAACTTTGCGTGAATTAATATTTCTTTAACATGGCTGTGTTTTGTACATACAAATTTTATTTTGTGCAATGGGAATAACATTATCTGTTTTTTCTATGTGGCCCGCGGCTTTGTAGATAATACTTAATTTGGCCCGCGGCGGTAAACGAGTTTGACATGCCTGCTGTAAATGAATGCTATGCACACAGTATTCTATAGTAAGTCTCTTGTAGTGTACCTCAGTGATATATATGTTACGGTCAATATGATTAATCCGGTCATTATTAATAATAACCAGTTATTATTAATAATGACCCTAATAATAACCGGTTATTATTAATAATGACCAGATTTATCACATTGATCGTAATACATATAGTGCGTCTCAAAAGTATATGGACAGGCAATTTTTTGAAATAACAGTTCAAAAAATGAAGCAATAATCACGAAAAAAATAATATGCATATAGTATCATAACATAAATCTATTACAGCAAAGAAATAAAGTATAAGTTTTACAGATTTTTTGTAAAAAATAAAAAATAAAAATAGGCTGTCTCAAAAGAATATGGACTTTTCGAATATTTTGCATTTAAATTCTAATTTTGTATCCAATCCTTTTAATTATCTTAAAAACCATATCAGTCATGCTTCCAACTAGTGTTTGGAGTGTGTGCGGCTGTAAAGAGAACCAACTCTACTGTACTTGTTGCTGTAATTCCTGAATAGTAGAAAACTGCCGACAATCGGCATACACATCTCGTGCAATTACATCCCAAAGGTTTTCAATTGGATATAAGTCTGGGCTGATGGCTCACCAGTCTATAACAGTCACTTGTTTCTGTTTAAACCAAGCTGTTTTTGAGTGGGAGGTGTGAATCAATGCATTGTCTTGTGGAATTTCCAGTTTTCCTCCCCTAAGACGTTTTTGATTAGAAGTAGATTGCTTTTAAGGACATTTTGATAATCCTCAGAGCACTGTCGACCATTAAGAAAAGCAATATCCGTTGTTCCGTTGAAACTGAATGCGCCCCGCACCATTGGTGAACCCCCTCCTTTTTGTCGACTAAAGAACTCGCGAGGTTCTTTTCGTAAGTCATGCCAATAATAGTATGTCCAGCCATCAGGGCCATCCAAATTGAATTTTTTTTTCGTCACTGAAGAAAACACTTAACCATTCATCTGTCTAATGCATGTGTTTTTTTATCTCAAATAACTCAAGTCTTTCTATGGTGTACTTTCAGCATAGGTGTCCGACACATTCTGCAATATTTATAATTTTCGCTTACCTGTATGTGATGGTGAAGTGTAGATCTAGAAATAGAAAGCGCTAAAGTCCTCACACTTTCATGAACAGACTTCTTTTGGGTTGAAATTGCTCACAAAAGTTCTCGATCTTGTCTTAGAGATGTTTTTCTTGATCAACCTGAACTCTTTTTTGCAATCGTATTATCGCTTTTTGATAAAATTGCATAAACTACAGATCTGAAATGCTTCATTTGTTTTGCAATATCAGAAACTTTAACATTTTGAGCCTTTAAACGCCAAATTTTAGCAATATCAGTAGCAGAGAATTCAACGTTGCGAGGCATTTTCCAACTATTAGACAATTGAATAAAGAGCAGTGATTTTATATTTCGAAGTGGTTAAGTCACAAGTACAGAACGCAGAAAATTCAAATTTTTCTGATACGGTGGTAATCAAAGCAATTCGTTTCATTGTCCATATATTTTTGAGACAACTTATTTTGAATTTTACTTTTTTACAAACAATCTGTGATATAAACATAATATTTCTGTATCGTAATAAAGTTATGTTATGATTCCATATGCTAATTATTTTTTTCGTGATTATTGCTTTAATTTCTTAGCTGTTATTTCGAAAAATTGCCTGTACATATAATTTTGAGACGCACTATATATCAATTTCAATATGTTGGAATTAGTGTAACATGTTAAAATACATCACAAACGATTATTCCCTATAGACCATAATGTGTCTTTTTATAGAATACTAGCAAAACCCGTGGCTTTGCTCGCGTAATTGTTGAAAAATGCCAAGTGGTACTCGTAGGGCTATTTTCATTAGAGGAAATTTTACTGCCACAGATAATTCAAAAATTACTAATTAAGCCACATTTTGAGTAAACTTCATTCTTATACTGCATTAGGCGAACATAAGATTTAGACGAACGTAAGATTTAGATGAATGATAAGAGCTAAAATTAATTCCAAATTAATGTTATTTTAGAACATATTTTGAAGATTTCCCTTTCATTTCATTTTTCATTTGAAATTTCGAAATTTTTAGAAACAGTTCAAAGCGAGTATTTAAATCTTAAAAGTAAGTAAGCATCATGCCAAATTGAAATCTTCTACTTAAGCAAATTTCTGTAACAACTATCTAACAAAAACATAATCAAAACTTGTTATTTTATGCTTGGAGGCCTTAATTTGAGTGTATCGAGGCTCCTGAAAGAGGTGGAGTCTCTAGAGTGATGACCAAGGACAAGCGTAAGTGTATCTGTCTCTTTGTCAAGCCTTAGTCTGTATTGAGGTTTCCGGGAGTGGGGGTCGGTAGAGTGATAATCAAAGACGAGCGGAAGTGTATTTGTGTGTTTATTTGTTTATCAAATCTTTAACACGAGTCATTTGTTTATAATGATAACAATATTAAAAATTATTATAATGACAGTGTTATTAATATTATCATCATCATTTTATTAACCCCTTCGCGACGAGCGTCCTTTACAGAATTTTTAATCTTTTACCGCCGGTTTTTTAAAATAGAAATTTTCGTGTAATTGAATCGCAAAAATGTTAAGATTTAATTAGGCAAATCTTACAATAAAAAATAACTGGTGGGAATAATCGAGGATTCTGAGCAACAACTTATGCGTCACGTATAAGTGTCGCTCGTCTCCGAGGGGTTAAGACATGAAAATATAGGCATAATATTTATCAAAAACTTGCCAAGTTCTAGATTTATTATTAATGTGCTATCAATAATTTTTATTTTTAAACAATTTAAACAATTCTATACATTTTTAATTCTGGGATTAGACGAATTTCAACTGCGGATGTCTCGA
The DNA here is from genome assembly GCA_963931845.1 of Maratus michaelseni. Lineage (NCBI taxonomy): Eukaryota > Metazoa > Arthropoda > Arachnida > Araneae > Salticidae > Maratus > Maratus michaelseni. The sequence goes on from OZ007587.1 coordinate 276,182,790, forward strand.
AATATATGCGTATTTCGATATATGTATTCTCTCAAGATGTTTTTGTTTTTTCACACTGTGTCTAAAAAGGTAAACTTTATGCACCATTACTCAAAAAAATAATTTTCTGAAATTAGCTAAAAATGGCTGATAATCAGGTGATTTTGCTGCAAGGTCAGACCGAATTCAACATTTGGCGCTTTTTTTGGCAAATTAAAATTTCACCTAATTGACGTAACGTTAAAGTAAAAATGGATACCCCCAAATGGGTAATTAATCGATTTTCAGATTTTTTTTTTCCGATTCTTTATAGTGTAAACGAACGTCGTACTAAATTTGAAGTCTGTAGGTGCAGTGAGATCTTTATGATGAGTGAGTGAGTCAGTGATAAAATTATCGATTATCAGACATTTTCAATTATCATTATCTCGGAAACTAATTATGCGCTATAACGTTATTTATAAAATTTTGGATTCTGGATACTTAAGGGGGCCTTACTACACATCTAAAATTACAAGTACGTAGGTCAAATAGATTTTCAGTAGTAGAATGTCGAAATTCGGCGAAAACAGCTGGGAATTGTTCGTGTAATATAACACACTAGTATGTCAGACGAACTTGACACACTGCCGTGTGTCTAGATATCACAGAAATTTCAATTTTAAAACTTTTGTGTTCCTGCACACATTAAAATTTCTAAATGTTTAAAAACTTTTCTGTGGATGAATTTGTGTCTCTAATGTAACAGCCATGTAATATTTCAAGTTCCTATCCCTAGCAATTTCAGATAAATCATAGTTTAGAAGGTTTTTAGAACTTTTCCATCTCATTTTGCTCTTTTAAACTTCGATTTTTTTAAAAATCGCTCTTAGCGAAAACTGAAAACTTAAAAATAGCCACCATGGGAAATTTCAACTTTCTAGATCAGCAGTATCACTAAAATCGCAATTTTAGAAAGTTTTTTGCTTCTGCACTTTTTTAAAATTCGAATTTTGTAAAAACTGTTCTGTGCGAGCATTTACGTCTAAAAAATAATAGCCATGTCAAATTTTAAGTTTCTATCCCTAACAATTTAGAAAAAAAACATAATTTATAAAGTTTTCCACTCATTTTGCACCTTTAAATTTCAAATTTTTAATAAACTGTTTATACCGAGCGTCTGCATCTTAAAAGTTGCATTTGTCAAGTTTCTAAATTGAATAAATCCAATTAAATCATAATGTAAAACGTTTTCCGCTCATTTCAGTCTGTTAAATTTCAAATTTTTTACAAACTGGTCTCTTCATTTGCATTTTAAGAGTAACCACCATGCCAAATACGAAGCTTCTATACCAGCTGCAGGGGTCGGAAGTAGCACACTACAAGTAGCGAAACTACAGTAGTTGCTACTTTTTACAGTAGTTTGTAGTGTAGCGCGCTACATTTTAAACAATGTAGTGTAGAGAGTAGCGCGATACAAAAAATAAGTAGTTTGTAGCAAAATCCGGTGCTACTTTTAACGCTACTTCATGGGAAAAATGTGCCATTCCGCAAATCACGGGGTTGAAACTTGCTTCTTTTGTGCAAAATTTATTCTGTTCAGCAATTCGCAAATGTCAGCTGCAGTGTATAACAACGCACTGCATGAAATCATAAATTTTTTCCATTGATACTTGCTGTTAAAATCAAGTACTAACAGGCTAAAATAATTTATTTTCTTCCTGGCAACACAACTATTTACTCGTTATTAGGTCTTCATGTTTTAATGCCGGGTATCTTATTATTCGGAATCACTTTATTTACAGATTTATTTCTTGTTTGCATTTAAAGTTGTTTTCTGTAATTTTCTAGATTATAATATCTTTCTTAATTTTGCTACAAATTTGTAATGTAATATAAAGTAACATTTTGGAGACAAACACAAAACATTTTCTTGTATGTTATCTTTCTTAATGCCATCGGTTCTGTCGCATTTATTTAATTGCATCCCGGCAAATGCAATTTCCAGTGTAAATTGAACCCTTTGACAAAATCTGGAAGTAGCGAAGTAGTGACTACTTTTGAAAAGTAGTTTGTAGTCACTACTTTTTAAAACAAGTAGTTGTAGTTGTAGTTAACCACATTTTCTATAAAGTAGTTGTAGTTGTAGTTGTAGACAATAAAAAAGTAGTTTTTCCGATCCCTGACCAGCTGTATACATAATTGCAATTTTAGAACGTTTTATTTTTGCTTCTGCCTTTCTAAATTTCGCATTTTTAGTAAACTGTTCTGGGTGATCATTTACGTGAGTAACAGCCATGTAAAATTTCAAGTTTCTAGCCTTAAATCGTATTTAGAACGTTTTTAGAACGCTTTTCGCGCTTTCACAATTTTAAATTTCAAATTTTCGAAAACTCTTCTGTCTAAATGAATCTGTCTTCTGAAAAAACTTCTGTGCGACCAGTTACGTCTTAAAAGCAACAACCATGTCAAACTTAAAGTTTCTGTCCTTAACAATTCCATAGAAATCAATCTCAATTTAGACTGTTCTTAGAACGTTTTTCGCGCATTTCACTCTTTTAAATTTCGTTTTTTTTTTTTTTTTTTTTTTTTTTCAAATTTTTATTTTAAGTGCGACCATTTATGCCTTAAGAGCAACAGCCATCCCAAATTTCAAGTTTCTGTCCCTAACAATTCCATAGAAATCGTAATTTAGAACGCTTTTAAATCGCTTTCTGCTCATTTCGCCTTTTGAAATTTCGAATTTCTTTACAAACAATCGTTAGCGAGCATTTGTATCTCAAAAGTAACGCCATGCCAAATTTGAAGTTTCTAATCCTGTTAGCATAGAAAAGAAAATCTTGATTTTCAACGTTTTTTCCTTCTTCATCTTTTTTTTTTTTTTTTTTTTTTTTCAGACTGCTAAACAGGACCTTACCTGTCAGGCTTTTGCCTAGCTTAACGGGTTGATACCTGGAAACGGGCGAGGATTCGCCTGCTCTTCACTTGGCGAAGATGTGTTTGTTAAATTTATAGACCGACGTGGCTTCAGTGCGTCTTGTTGCTTTAATTGCTTTTTCTTAGTTGGCCAGTTGCTAATTGATTTTGGATGAGGCGGTTCAGCACTGCGCAGTGTAGCGAAGTCATGCCGGACGGGTGTAAGATGCTGGGATATTTACTATTTCCTCGATGCATTGCTCATCCATACGTTATGCCATCGCTACTCGAGTTGGTCTCGTAATTTAGAACCTTGATCTGGTGACGAGACCTTCACCTGACTATGCATCCCCAGAGGTGTAATTCACAGGTAACTTGGAAGACTTTACACCAACGACGGATTTTACATGCACCGGACGCCATTAGCGTACATGATCGCCGCATCTGAAATAGAATGGGGTTAGACATTTTATAACACTTTTAATACTAGAAACTAGGTGCTACTTTTAGACTTTAAGTACTATTACTTTACTTGGTTGTTTGTCTTAATTTACCTATAGTTCTACCCTACGATAATTTTAATTAAAACTAAATATTCTAGAGTTGTTTATTCCTACAGGGAGGATATTATATGCATAATTTACTAAATTAAGAGAGGGTTTGGACCGAAGCTAACGAAAAAGAAAGGCTACCGCGGTGCTTTACACGTATCTTTTTTACAGACCGCGGGAGTCACGTGATGCTCGAATGCACCAATGGAGGTGTACGAAAAGAGCACCACGTCACTCTAGCGGTCTGTAAAAAAAGATAAGTGGAATGCACCGCGGTAGCCTGTCTTTTTCGTTAGCCTCGGTTTGGACCATCGTCTATATATTATCTATATATAATTTAATATTTTTAATTTATATAACTTAGATAAATATAAATATGGGACGGTAGGGACAAATGGTTATATACTAACTATATATAATTAATGGTATAATGTTTATAACTAGCACTAACTTAGCTTTGGAGGTGTGCTGAAAAGCTTAATATAAGTTAAAAATTGCTACTAAAAACTGCTTAACTAATACGTACTGAAATTTAGAGGGGATACTAAAGTTACCTGACAGTTTACAAGGGGGATGAACTTGGATTTTATTCCTTAACTACAAACTTCAATTTATTTCTAATTCTAAAAAAATACTATTAACTACCTTTATTATTTATTTATACCTTCAGTTATTCTATACCTACTGACATTGTTATTTAGGATATCGCTGGTGTTATTTAGGATATCGCTGGTATTTTCATCTCCTTTCGTGTGACATTGCCTGTATCTTGTTTACAGTGTTTGATTTTTGCCTGTTATATTGGCTTGTCTCTATCATGGTGGTTTTTCGTTGTCATGGTTATCGCCGCTTTTGTGGGCTAGTCTCTTTTTTGCATTTGTTTACTTTATGTTAGTGTTTTTGCCACTTTTATTGGCTCAACCCTGTTGAGCTATGTTCGTCACTGTCTTTATCTTGTTGTCACTATCTTGTACTGGTATTGTTTGTTACTGTCTTGGAATTGGTCATATTGCGAATTTTTCGCTGTTTTTTTTTGTCACTTTCGGTAATTTGTCACATTGCGACTTTTGTCGCTGGTAGTTGTCTCTATCTTTGTAGTTGCACACTTGAAATTGGGCAAGGCAGTTACTTATAAGATATATATGCTCTCTAAGAACACAGTTTCTAAAACATTCAAAATTTAAAAGGGTGATATGAAGGAAAATGTATCGATTTAAAAAAAAACAACTGTTCTCGGTGTGCACTTGCGTCTTAAAAAGTATCAGCCATGTCGAATTTCAAGTTTCTGTCCTTAACAAATCTATAGAAATCGTAATTTAGAATGTCTTTATAACATTTTACTTCACATCACCCTTTTAAATTTTGAAGTTTTTAGAAACTGTTCTTAGAGAGGATATATATATTATAAGTAACTACTTTGCCCGATTTCAAGTTTCTAATCCTTTCAGTTTCACAAAAATTGCAATTTTAGAACGTTTTTTGCTCCTGCAACCCCCTGAGGGTAGTGGCACTGACATAAAATACAGCCTTTGTTAGAGCAGAGACTGTCACCAGAAATTTGCAACCATTACGTTTAAAATCAGTTCGGTAGTTTCAGAGATTCCATAGAATTTGTAATTTAGAATGTTTTTAGAGCACGTTTAGCTCATTTCACCCTTTTAAATTTCAAATTTTTTAGAAACTGTTCTTACAGAGCACATACATCTTATAAGTAGCTACCATGCCAAATTTCAAATTTCTAGCCCCTTCAGAAATACAAAAATTTCATTTTTAGGACGTTTTTTGCTACCATACCCTCTGGGATATTGCCACCGACATGAAATATAGCTTATGTTAGAGCAGGTACTGTCATCATCAATTTACAACATTACGTTTGAAATCGGTTCGGCAGTTCCAGAGATTCAATACAAATTGTAATTTATAATATTTTTAGAACGCTTTTCCCTGATTCCAGCCTTTTAAATTTCGATTTTTAAAAAAAACATTTGTTCTTAGGGAGCATTTACATCTTATAAGTAATGCCAAATTTCGAATTTCTAGCTCCTTCAGTATCGCAAAAATTGTAATTTTAGAACGTTTTTCGATCTTGCACCCCCTGGGTTAGTGGCACAGACATTAAATATAGCCTATGTTACAGCAGGGACTGTCACCATCAATTTGCCACTATCACTTTTGAAAAGGGTTCTGTAGAGTTCAAGAGATTCCATATAAATTGTAATTTTGAATGTTTTAAAAAGTTTTTTGCTCATTCAGCCTTTAAAATTTCGATTTTTTAAAATTTGTTTTTAGGGAGCATTTACATCTTATAAGTAACTACTATGCCAAATTTCAAGTTTCTAACTCATACAGTATAAAAAAATCGCAATTTTAGAACGTTTTTCGCTTTTGCATCCCCCCCCTGGGGTTAGTGCACCGACATAAATTATAGCCTATATTGGAGCAGGGATTGTAACCATTAATTTGCCACCATCACTTTTGAAAAGGGTTCTGTATTTCAAGAGTTTCCATAGAAATTGTAATTTAGAATGTTTTTAGAACACTTTTCGCTCATTTCACCCTTTTAAATTTCGAATTTTTTTAAAATTTGTTTTTAGAGAGCATTTACATCTTGTAAGTAACTACCATACCAAATTTCAAGTTTCTATCTCCTACAGTATAAAAAAAATATCGCATTTTTAAAAAGTTTTCACTCCTGCAATCCCCCTGGGATTAGTGGCAACGACATAAATTATAGCCTATGTTGGAGCAGGGACTGTCACCATCAATTTGCCACCATCACTTTTGAAATCGGTTCGGTAGTTCCAGAGGTTACCTCCTACAAACAAACAAACAAACAAACAAACAAGCAAACAAACAAACGTTACTTCTTTATAATATTAGTATTGATAGAGGTGCGTAGCATTTATGGTTCATTTAGAGGAACATATAAAATAATTCTGTTACAGAACTGACTATGAGATATAATTGCTGGGAGTGACTTTTCAGCTATGGTATGCATTTTGAAATTAAACTCATTTTTAGTGTATTACGTGTTGTGTATAAATTCTATCGATTATATGCAGGGCTGCACGAAGTAATTCACACACATTACCAGCCATGGAGAGCAATTGCTGAAAATTGATTCTTACTACGTTATGTGTTTTTTAAATTGTTTATTTAGGTATCTCTTTTTATCGCGTATTAAAGAAATGAAATTTTTTAATAATATTCTGATAAGATAGCGTTGGAAAGTGTTTCATTATCTTTTATCTATGCCTGATGAATGAATTTTCTTTCTTGTATTACGTAGAAATGAATCCGTAGATGTCAGAAAATTTCGCGTTGTTGAACGGAGAAAATTTTTTTAATCGAGAGCCGCTTTAAACGAGCAGTTTGTATTGGTTCTATTTCTTCTCAGACGTCCCAAAAAGAATTGTTTATTGATTTTTTAAACAATTTTAAAACGATGAGTTGAATTGAAGAGCTATAAAAATTTTATTTTTTCAGTGACATTTTACCTTTTATTAATTTTCCTACGACAAAAGTGGGAATACTATATTATTATTGACACTGATTGTTACTAAGTCAACGTTAATGAGTGTTACTAAGTCAATGTTAATGAGTGTCACTAAGTCCATGTTATAAAGTTAGGACACAGTATTTTCATTTTCAAAAACCATTATAGTTATACGTGCACACTATACATACTTATATATACTAATTGAATGTCCGCCAAGTGTGAAGGATTAATAATTGTTTTAAAATATAGTGTGACATGTTGAAAATTTCACATGCTCACATGCGTGGAAGATAAAGATAATCTCTTAAGAATGAAAGACCTTTTGTGAATTGTCACTATTCAAGTAAGAGTGCTATACAGAAGGGTGACAGGTGGACGTGAATCAACTAATCAATTACTTGGAAAAAGGGGATAATCTCCTAAGAATGAAAGATAGAACTATAGTTGGGGTCTGTCATTGTCACCTGGAGATAAGCGGACTGGAGCAGGTGTGGTAGAGGAAGCAATGTTTTCTGAGAAATTCCTGGAATGCAAGGAAAGCCCCTGGGAAGGGAAATTGCTGACGGCAGTTGAAGGTGGAAGGAGTTGAATGTTGAATCAGTTGGTTGTGAGACAAGCTAGAGGGAGGTTCCATTTTGGAGCGGACGTCAGAATCTGAGTTTGGCTGACCATGTAAATTTATAGCATGGATGCTTATCATAATTTTTCATTTTTACTTTTGTTTTCTTTTTTTAATGTGTTAATTTAAAATAAAGTTTTTTCGTTTCAAACGATAAATGGAATTTATTAATTATATATACAACGTCTCACGCTACCACAGCAATAGTATATATAATTAATTGGTGGCAGCAAATGGGATATGTAATCTAGAATAAATTAGATTACGGATCTATGTTAACCTGATTAAACAGATGATGAGCCAGTGGAAAACGGACAAGCAGAATTGTGGATTCGTGAAGTCTAATTGGAGTCGTGGTTTTTTCTCGGAGTTCTAGCAAGCAGAGAACTGGTAAAAGAACTTTATCGACAAAAGCTGTGTAGTGTATGGACAGTCAACTATAGATTTGGTGATACGTGTTATTGCTTCTTAATATATCCAGTGGAATGAAGATATGCTGCGTACCATCTGAGTTGTCTACATACGGATCTGAGGTGAAATTAGTGCCTCATCAGCGAAACTAGTGTCTTCAAATCTTCAAACATCTGTGTGTGTCATCTTTAAAAGTGCTTGGAAGCCTGGTATCAGTGTGGAGGAAATATCTGCATCTGAAGGTAAGCTCTTTTATGAAATCTTCTATAGAGGTCTGTTTTAAATTGAATTTTGTGTATAAATTTTAATTTTGGGGAACAAAACTCTATGTGAAATTTAAGAATTCTAGGGAAGCTATTAATTTGGTATTAAAATTTTGGTTAGAATTTTTATGTTTGTTGATTTTCTGGTATCTGTTTGGTATAATATTGGGTTAAGAAAATTATATACTTATGTATATGTTAAAATTTACTTGGGGTATAGTAAATTGTTATTGATTAATTGAGATTATTAATCAGGGTATTTTAATCATAATTTTGTATAAAACTTTTGGAAATAAGAGTTTTGTTTATATACATTTTATTTCTTACAGTAATAAAGTTATAGCTTAATTTTATGGGTATACTGTGGATGATTATGATTAATGTTTCAAAATAAATTGATGTTATACTGTACTGTTGGGTATAAAATTTATTTTGGGGGATATACTCAGTTTGAAAGACGTCACTGTTGCATGAGAATTTGCTATATTAAAATTGTGTCGTTTTTGAATACATTATTATACGTATAGTGAAGAAAATTCTATTTCTGTATTTATTGTATTATTGTTGAATATATCTGATATTTTGAAATTTATTATATTTTGGGGGAAAATATGGCAGACTATTTAGTAAAATATAATAAAAGCGTCTTGCTATTATTAGCAGAGGAATTTGAGACCAGTGTGTCAAAAACGTGTAAAAATCAAGCTATAATTCAGGCTATCGTTAGTGCTGAGGATTATAAAGAAAGTTACGCAAAACTTCGCTTGCAATATATTCTTGAACAGGAGGCAGAGCGGAAAGAACAGGAAAAACAAATGGAAAAAGATCGTAAAGAAAGAGAGAGGCAAATTGAATTAGATAGGATTGCGCAAGAGGAAAAAGATAAACTTAGGAAATTTGAATTAAATAAACTTGAAAAGCAACTTGAGGCAGATAAACTTGAAAAGCAGCAACAACTTGAGGCAGATAAATTTGAAAAGCAACAACAACTTGAATTACAAAAACTTGAGAAACAACAGCAATTCGAATTAGAAAAATTGCGTATTCAAAATTCTGCGGATATTGTTAGTGTTTCATCTAATGAATCAAATGTAGATTTTCATAGAACTCCTAAGGTAAATTTAAAGGATTTAGTTCCGCGCTTTGATTCTAAATTAATTGATATAACTCTTTTCTTTATGATTTTTGAAAGGCAAGCCGAGAAAGCTAAAGTTTCTCAGGAAGATCTGGTCAGTCAATTAATTCCTTTGTTACCTTCTGATATTGCTGAAATTATTGTAAAACAACCAGCAGACAAATGTGATGACTTTCAACATATAAAGAAAGTTTTGTTAGATAGGTTTAGGCTAAGTACAGGCGCCTTAAAACAGAAATTTGAAACTCATCAAAGAAAATCTGGTGAATTATGGGTAGATCTGATTTATGAGTTAAGGGGTTATCTGGATAATTGGTTAGAGTCATTAGAAGTGAGAGATTTTGAATCCTTAAAAGAACTAATGCTCACGGAACAATTGAAAAAACGTGTCCCTTTTGAGATAAAAGAAAAATTTATGGATGATTGGGAGGAAATAAAGATTGCTTCTAAACTCGCGGAAAAATCGGATAAATTTGAGAGTATAAGAAGAGAATTTAACAGGTCGGATAGAAAACCGTGGGAAAATAAATCTTTTCAGGATAAGCAAAAAGACAGCTTTAATTCTAAAAGTAGAAAGGAAATTAAATCAAAATCGGAATTTGAGAATACGAAAGAGAGTGGGAAAACTGACCAATTTAAGAGGGACAATGCTTTCGAAAAGCAAAGACAAGTCCAATGTTATAATTGTTTGGCTGTGGGTCACATCCGTCCAAATTGTACGGAATTATTAAAAAGTAAAACTAATTATGAAGATAAAAGCATAGCTTGGATCATTACTAGTGATGGGAAAAGTGAAAATAATAGGGAAGGTGTGGAAACCGAATTACCTATGGTTGATTTATGCGTGAATGGTAAGAAAGTAAAAGCGATTAAGGACACAGGTGTGCAAATTGCGGTTTTTGATGCTAATGACATTCCGTGGAGTGCTAAGAAAGTGGGAAATGTCTTTCTTATACCGGCCCTTGGAAATAGACAAAAAGCGGATTTGGTGTCAGTGCCGGTTGCTTTGATAGAAGATGGAAAAGAGTACGTTGGAAAGAATGTGGTGGTTGCAGTTGTGAGAAAACTAAATTCTCCTCCACATATAACACCAGCTGTTTATGACTTATTAAAGTTAGGAAATATGGATAAGAAAAATTCAGTGTGTAAACAGGTGGAAAATCAAAGAGAATTAAATGGGCAGGGAACCCTCAGATTATCTAGCGATCATGAGCAAAGGGTTGTTAGAAAAACGGTTGTGAATGAAATCTGTGAAAGGGATAATAAGTCTGTTAATGAGATAGAGGTAAATTCACCGGGAGACGTGACTGATAAGAATTTGGAAAAAGGCTCTAAATTGATCGATCTAAATGATGATGCGTCTCGAACGGACAGTGATAAAAGGTCAGGTAAAGGAGGTCAATTTCGGGAAAAGAGTTCTGAGCATGATGTAAATATACCCAGGTATTTTGTTGGTAGTATGGGATTTATACATGTTAGAAATAGAATTAGAAGGAAATTGAGTTCACCTATGACTAGGGCCAGAAAAAATAACTCTTGGATGAAGGTAAATAATAGAGTAAATTGGGGGGCTAAATGCCAAAAAAGTGAATATGGTAATTCAAAGTTAAAAAGAATGGAGCATTCTACTTTTAAAACGGATCATAAAGAACGATTTATTAAAATCAAACAAGATTTTGAAAAGAAAAATTGTGATCATGAAGTTGTAAAGCGAAATTTATTGTCGAAAAGATTTTCTGATAGAAGTAATTTAGATATTGGTTTTCGGGGGAATACTTTAAATTAAGTTTTATTCGAAATTTGGGAGTACTCATTATTGTAATATCTGTAATGTGTTTATTTATCATTTAATGCTTAATATTTTCGCAATGGTAAAACTTCATTAATTTAATGATTGCATAATTTAGTATGCTTTCTTTTGTTTGTAGAAGTGTCCATAGTTAAGCTTTTAAGCAAGTGTTTTCTTAAGAGAATTGTTTTAGGCATTGTGTTATATATAGGTTTTTTCTTTCTTTTTATTATTATTTTTTTTGTTAGAATCATGTAAAGTGTAATCTGAATTTGGTATTATATGTATGTGAGATATTTCATAATTGTTTCTTAGGGCATCAATTGTATAAATTATTCCTGGAATTATACTTAGGTATTATAGGTAAGGGATTGTAGTAAATCCTATTGACAGTGTGGTCTATCAAATACTGAGTATGGGAATGTGTTTGGATTCTATAGGGATTTTTCATGTGTTATTCTAAATTCCTTTATACTTTGGTGACCTCTTTAGAAGTTGATTGAAGGAGCTTATTGTATTGTTGTATATGCCAAATTTCCTGCAGAAATTTTTCCTTAGGGGGGAGGAGTTGTGACATGTTGAAAATTTCACATGCTCACATGCGTGGAAGATAAAGATAATCTCTTAAGAATGAAAGACCTTTGGTGAATTGTCACTATTCAAGTAAGAGTGCTATACAGAAGGGTGACAGGTGGACGTGAATCAACTAATCAATTACTTGGAAAAAGGGGATAATCTCCTAAGAATGAAAGATAGAACTATAGTTGGGGTCTGTCATTGTCACCTGGAGATAAGCGGACTGGAGCAGGTGTGGTAGAGGAAGCAATGTTTTCTGAGAAATTCCTGGAATGCAAGGAAAGCCCCTGGGAAGGGAAATTGCTGACGGCAGTTGAAGGTGGAAGGAGTTGAATGTTGAATCAGTTGGTTGTGAGACAAGCTAGAGGGAAGTTCCATTTTGGAGCGGACGTCAGAATCTGAGTTTGGCTGACCATGTAAATTTATAGCATGGATGCTTATCATAATTTTTCATTTTTCATTTTGTTTTCTTTTTTTAATGTGTTAATTTAAAATAAAGTTTTTTCGTTTCAAACGATAAATGGAATTTATTAATTATATATACAACGTCTCACGCTACCACAATAGTAAAACTTCCCAATAAGAAACAGCCATGAGACCGGTTGAAAAATAACTATTATCTCAGATGTCCCAAAAATAATTGTTTATTAATTTTTTAAACAATTTTAAAACAATGATTTGAATTGAAGAGCTATAAAAATTTTATTGTTTCAGTGACATTTTACCCTTTGTTAATTTTCCTACGACAAAAGTTGGAATACTATATTCTTTTTATGGTCACGAATTGTCACTAAGTGGAAATATGTTATAAAGTTAGACACAGTATTTTCATTTTCAAAACGATTATAGTTTTGCATTCACACTACACATACATATATATATACTAGGTGAATATCCGCCAAGTGTGAAAGATTAATAAATTTTTTAAAATATAGTAAAACCTCCCAATAAGAGACATCCATGAGACCGGAAGATATTCTTGATGTTTCCCTTAATGCTAAGAAAATAATGTCTAAAGCAGGAATGACTCTCCGAAAATGGATAACAAATGATGATGCTCTAATAAAGTGCTGGGAAAAAGAAGGTTTTGACATTCAGGCAGAACACGCTACTGTAAGTCTGGGGAATAATTTGACTAAAGTATTAGGAATGTCTTGGAAAACAGAAAAGGATTGTCTGACATTCGAAATTGAAAGTCTGATAGAATTCCTGTCATTGCAAAAGAGCTCAAAACGTCTCCTATTGCAAGTAGTTGGAAAAATCTTCGATCCGTTAGGTATGCTCACACCATTCACCATTAGAATCAAATGCTTTTTTCAGGAATTATGGCTAAAGAAGACACCATGGGATGGGCAGTTGCCAAATAATGTCCAGGAAAAGTGGTTAAAATGGTGCGAAGAACTTCCAAATTTAGCAGAAGTAAAAATCCCAAGGAAAATGTTGAGTTACATGCGTTTTCAGATGCCAGTAAAGCAGCATATGGCTCTGCTCTTTATCTAAGAGTAAGAAGTGAAACAGGGGTGGAAACCAACTTCGTCACCTCAAAGAGTCGCTTTGCCCCGATAAAGGAGAATACTTTGCCGAGGTTAGAAGTACTTAGAGCACTATTGAGTGCAAGATTAACTACTAAAATAAAACATATCCTCGATCAGAAAGCAACAGATACAGTATATTACTGAACTGATTCCAAAATAACTTTATACTGGATCAAATGCTCACCAAAGAGATATGAACAGTTTGTGGCAAACCGTGTCAAACCGGGCGGGGTGGCCTACCTTTCGGCTTAAGCTCAACTATCCCCGCCCAGCAGGTTTGTTTACCTAATTATACTGAGCATTACCAAATTATACTTTGTGATATTGAGCAATAATTATACTATGTAATTCTGAATACAAATCCTGCTGATCTCCTGACTCGAGGTGCTAGTGTGAATTCTATTTTAAACAATTCCATGTGGTTTAAGGGACCAAAATTTCTTGCATCTGATGACTTACTGATCGAAAATGAGACTATTACTGTTCCAGAAATAGACTATTTGCCAGAAACTAAGGCAAAATATAAAAATGATATTAGTGACTCTAATTCTAACATTTCTCTTTCTCTTTTCAGAAATCCTGAAGTTGTAGATTTTTTTCTTAATATCGCAACAATTACTTTCATCTTCTTCGTATTAGCTTACATTTATAGATTCATTTACAATTATAATTTGATTATGCAGACCGGTATCGAGGCAGTCTTACCACCCCAGAAATAAAGGGTGCGAAAACGTGTCTAATTACACTAGTACAAGGTTTAGAGTTTAAGGAAGAACTTAGGAGTCTAAAACAGGAATCAATAGTTCCTCCTTCAAGTAAGATTAAATGTTTATTTCTCTTTTTGGATGAAAATGAGATCTTAAGAGTGGGTGGAAGGTTACGTAATTCAAATTTAACTTTTGATAATAAACATCAAATGATATTGCCAAAGAGCCATAAACTTACTAAACATATATTTGAATATTTTCATAAAAAATATTTTCATATTGGACCCCGAGTTTATTACATTATTTACTACGTATGCAGTATTGGCTCGTAAGTGGAAAAAACTTAGCACGGAAGGTAGTGCATGATTGTGTAGTCTGTTTCAGAAATAATCCAGTTACTGCCAAACAAATCATGGGTGATCCCCCATCAGAAAGAGTAACTCCAAATTTTATTTTTAACCATACCGGAGCAGCTTTTTGCGGTCCTTTTGAGATAAAATATAAAAATCAGAGGAAGGGTAATTTTCAAAAAGTTTATGTGGCAATATTTGTTTGCCTAGTGACAAAGGCTATTCTTTTAGAACTAGTCACGGATCTGACATCCAACCTTTATCTCCGCACTTAAACATTTTGTTTCTAGGCTCGGAAAATGTTCTTCCATTATAACGGATAATGCAACAAATTTTAAGGGGCCTAAATTAGAATTAAGTAATCTTCATGACTTAGTTCATAGACCGGATGAAAAATTAGTTAATTATTTAGCTTCAGAAGCTATTGAATGGAAGTTTATTCATCCCAGACCACCCAACTTTGGTTTATGGGAGGCCGGAGTAAAATCGTTCAAATATTATCTAAAACGAACATTAAAGGGTGCTAGATTAACGATAGAAGAATTCCAAACCATCACCACTCAAACTGAAGGGATATTAAATTCGCGTCCTTTAACTCCATTATATCGACCGACATAAATGATTTTGACGCATTGACACCGGGCTATTTCCTAATTGGTCGGCTTATTGATGCAATTCCGGGATCCCAATTGATAGATATTAGCGAATCGAGATAATCTCGGTGGCAGAAGGTGACTAAATTTTCCCAGTTAATTTGAAAAAAAAAATGGCAGTTAAATTACTTAAGTCATCTTCAAAATCGTACAAAATGGCAGAAAACAGGGGATAATATTAAATCAGGAGCAATGGTCATAATAAAGGAAGACAATTTACCTCCCTGCAAATGGATGCTGGGACGAATTTTAGAAGTTATACCAGGTAAGGATGGTAACGTTAGGGTTGCCAAGATAAAAACTGCTTCAAATGTTTTCTTTAGGTCAGTATCTAAATTGTGTATTTTACCTATTGATAACATTTAATAATTGTATGCTTATTTTTCTTCTTGTTTATTTGATTTAAAGTGTATTGAACAGTAAGATGTTTATGTAATATTTTTTCCATTTAAGATTTCTTAGGTACAATATCGAACTTTAAAAAAAAAATAATTTAACCCTTATTTAGCTTTGTATTTTCTTTATTATTGTGCTTATATAGTAACATTGTTATCGCAACTTGTAATTATTGTATTTGTATTGTAATTTGGTATTTTTATAGGCCTTGTAATAATAGTATATTTCCACAAATTTTGAATGTGCTATACATATTGCAAGGCGGGGCGGCATGTTCGGACCTTGTGCGCATGCCGAACGAGCTTCACAGTTTTGCGGCCATGTGACCCAGCAGTTGGTTGTTGCTTTAGATGCCAAAAAGGCAAGGTCTTCGAACTAGATTAATTAGCGGGTTTATTACCCCAATATCACCATGTTTACTTCTATGTGTTCATCAATGTTCTGCACTCGTTACGTCTGTGTGCTGTGTAATTAAGTATATAAGAAAAGGCAACAATGATTCGTAATCTATCATAAACACACACACAGTATTCACGATCATAGATATCCGGGGAAAAGAAAATTCGGTTCATAGGCATCCGTATTATGAATATTTCGTTTAGATATGTTTACGATGTATCGTTTAAAATGAAGACGAAGTAAAATTATATTCCCTGAAGAACAGAAATAATTAAGATAACAAATGACTTTCTTCAGAGGACATATCATCGACTTTTAACAATCGATAATGTTTGATACGAATGTTCGCATCCATATTCATCTGGCTTAGTCTTATCAGGAAAAATCTCTGGAACATACGAAAAGAATATAAAATAGTCCATTATGCACTTTAACTTCGATCAGAAATAATCGTAGGATGTGTAAGACCATAAATAGATGATAAGGAAGATTTGATCTTCCTTTATCTTGCTTTAATGTTTATGGTGTCATTTTAAGATGCAAATTATATGCTTTGAAAATATTTCTTGTAATATAATCGTGAATGGAAATAATAACATTGATATGCAAGAAAAAATAATGATATTACTCGTTTAAATTTTCTTTATAAAGTGTATGCGATAATTATTCTTTATATATACTTTCCCAACTAAAGATAAAACATATGATTAAACCTAAAACTAACGAGTGGAACAGAAAAAAGGGCATTTTTAGACTTTAAGTTCAACAAAGATTTTGTGCTCAAATAATGTATAAAAGGTTAACAAAGAATATAGAGATGTGAATTGGGAAAATAATACGAAAATTGCGTGACACGGATGAAATGTATGGTACGTTTATCCAATTTTAAATGGTTTAGTATCTGGTGTAATACTTAAGGCACAAGCAACTAGTTGAAAGGGTTCGAATCCGATTTCACGTTCGGGGTATATCTTTTTGGAATCCACGTTAATTCTAGAGGTCCCGATCTGTTTAGCCCTCGTAAGCAAAAAATTATTCTAGTGTCAGACAATTAACCAAATGAACAACCGAACTAAGTCATGTACCCTAATAGTGTATTACCCTAAATTGCATTACTTTAATTGCTTCTATTCAAAAACCTGTCTCAGAAACATAATACGGTTCATTATTAATAAACATACTTAACGTATAAAATACAAACTTTAAAAATTGACGTTACACCGTTGATTACTATACAAATTAAAAATATAAACAGTACATAATTGTAGTTTACTTTGCTAAAAGCAGTGTAAAATAGAAACATTAAAACTTTGTAAAATGTCACAATCTTACAACAGTTTCAGCTAAAACTTTATAACCATCCGCAGGGACATTAAAAGACAAAATTGGTGATGTTTACAGCGACGAGAGGGAGGTGAGAAAGAAGAGGGGACACCAAAGCAAAATTAAGAAGGAAAAGAAGACAAAAATACACATATGTTACAGCTATTTACCGATTAAAAAATTAAAAAAACCCAAGCAAACGACGAAAAAGGAATTAAGTTAGTTTCAGAAGGTTTATTTGTATACTTGGGATGATAAATGAAAAATTATCATTACAGGTATCCCTATTTCTTAAAATGATTTCAATTGACTCTCTAACTATAGCTTTAAGTGGGTTTTTATACTGAGAAATAATCTTAGCGTTGTTGAAATCTATTTTAATATATTTATTGTTGACGTAGAATCTCGAAGGAGCAGTTGTTAATCTCCCGAATTTAATGTCACTCATATGCTCCCTTTAATATCTCAAAAAACCTGCGTTTGGTCATTCCGATGTAAAAAGTCCTGTGATTATTATTTAAAATGATCGGGATCTCATATACTTCTGCAAAATGATCTGAGTCTAATTTATTTGGAAGCAAGTCAATTAATTTACAAGGGATAATAGCTGTAAGGTGGATATTAAATTTAATTAGAGCCTTTTTAAGTCTTTCAAGTAATATATGGATATATTGAAATTTGCGGTAAATTAGAGTACTATTGCTGGCGACAGAATACTGAGTTAATTGGTTACCGAATTTATCAATGATCTTGTGGATGTAATGGGGGGGGGGAATCCATGGTTTATGGCGATATTCATAATATGATTAAGTTCTTGGATGGTATCCTTACAGCAGACGAGAAAAGCACGCTTAAACCGGGAGAAGAACCATACTCAGAGTATGATGGGTTTGTACTTTGTCGCAAAGAAATACAAATAGCAGGGTTCGTACGGGGTCCTGGAATTTTCAGGGAAAGTACCAGTATTTTCTTATAGAAAAACTCGCCCTATACAATCGCGCGATTACATAAGGCGAGTTTTTCTATGAGAAAATACTCGTGAATACCTTGAAAATTCCAGGACCCCGTACGAACCCTGAAATAGTAATCATCACCTTATTTAGTCGGAGACAATTGTTACAAATTCTGCAATAAAGTAAGTTGAAAACTACTTTTCGAAAAATAGTGGTGACAATTGTAAATACCGCACGCAATCTGGGTATCTCATACCCGGCGCGACTGCTGCCGAGTTAATAAAATAATTAAAGACAGCCATCTTGTAGCTAAAAGGTACTGAGGCGTTGAAAGGGATTACTGTGTTAATCTTGACAAGTTTATGATAGACTGTACATTTCAGAGTGTTGTTATCCTTAATTAGTTGAACAATGAACATGTAGGAATGGTAATGAAGGGTTTTCTTCAGTTTCCAGAGTAAATTTAATGTTGTGATCAATTTCATTGACCTTTGAAAGAAAGGAGAGAAGTTGTCCTATGATTCCACGTAATGAAATTGTCATCGACATACACTATATTTCCAATGATGACCACCGGTCACTTGCGATTTTAGACGTTTTGTTAAAATATCTGGAAAGATACATGAGGAATTATCCTGAAACTTCAGGAGTGTAAACAACATGATAGACGTCATATATTTCCGTGAAGATTTTTTCCCGAAACCCCATAAGGGGCCATCAACAAATTGAAGAAAAACGAATATATTTTGGATAACCCTGTAAAAACAACTAATATTGCAAAACCATTCAAACTGTAGATTATGATTAAGTGGCTTATTGTAATAATTTGGGTTCATTTTTATAAAGATAGCATGTATACTCGAAGAGAAATTCAGGTTTTTATAAAAACAGTCCCAAATTTTACCAAGTTTTTTGCTTATAATTTGCAGAGTTTTTAATATAAAAACAAGTTATTTTTTAAAAATTGTATGAAAAATAAGCAGGTTTACTAAATATTGTTTCACTGCGCATGCGCGAATTCAATCAAGATATACTGTGCATAATATATTAGCTAAATGTATAGACCAACTTTTATGAAAGTCTCAAAAACATAGCTTGAAAATTTTGATAGTAATCGTCGATAGAATAAGCTCGAATTTCGCTGTTCCCAAAAGGAAGCAAAAAGATGAGGGGTTGTATCCAAATATACTAGCTTATGAAAGTTGACATAATAAGAATGAGTGTCTCTTATTCTATATTTGATACAACCCCTCATCTTTTTGCTTCCTTTTGGGAACAGCGAATTTCGAGCTTATTCTATCGACGATTACTATCAGAATTTTCAAGCTATGTTTTTGAGACTTTCATACAAGTTGGTCTATATATTTAGCTAATATATTATGCACAGTATATTTTGATTGAATTCGCGCATGCGCAGTGAAACAATATTTAGTAAACCTGCTCATTTTTCATACAATTTTTATTATTTTTTTAATTCTGATCGCATGGTTTTGTGTACAATTTAGTTTGTCATTTTTCTGAAAATAACTTGTTTTTATATTAAAAACTCTGCAAATTATAAGCAAAAAACTTGGTAAAATTTGGGACTGTTTTTATAAAAACCTGAATTTCTCTTCGAGTATACATGCTATCTTCATAAAAATGAACCCATATTATGACAATAAGCCACTTAATCATAATCTACAGTTTGAATGCTTTTGCAATATTACTTTTTACAGGGTTATCCAAAATATAATCGTTTTTATTCAATTTGTTGACGGCCCCTTATGGGGTTTCGGGAAAAATCTTCGCGGAAATATATGACGTCTGTCATGTTTTTTACACTCCTGAAGTTTCAGGATAATTCCTCATGTATCTTTCCAGATATTTAACAAAACGTCTAAAATCGCAAGTGACCGGTCATCATTGGAAATATAGTGTATCTGAGCCCAAATGATTGATGGTTCCAAATAAAACTATTGAGATCTATTAATTAAAAACTATTGATCAAAACTTTTTTCTGATACACAAATTAAGACAACTGAATTCAAATTTATGCTTAACCATGCTTCTTTTAAATCTTGATTTTCTCCGGACACGTAAAAATAACAGTTTAATTCCTAAGTTCTTGGAATTTAGAAACAGGCTAATTATACGTAATCTATAATCTCCCCATGGTCAAGCATAAATTTGAATTTCAGATGTCTTAATTTGTGTATCAGAAGAAAGTTTTCCCGTGTTAATGCTCTTTCTTATCTGTACTTTTAAACTTTATAATATTTTCGCCAAAGTTGCACCTACGGCTATCTTTGATCATTTAATGCAGTCTCTGCAAGGTTTTCGATATACTCAGTGCAATGCTAAAATTTTGAAGCAACAGATGAGATTACATCGCTTATTTTCCAAGGTAGAAAAACCCACTCATATTCAGGTTAAACCAATACCTTACATTAATTACTCAAGGAGACTTTTTTTTTATAAGGAAAACCAAGTGTTATTACTTGGCCCAACAATTATATTTCGTTTTCGTGAGAGAACAAATTTCAAGAGCTGGGTTACTGAAGTTGAATCTATTATTTATTCTATCCGGACAGTGATAAAGAGGAAGCACGTAATTGCATGTATTGCATATATATATATACATTGTAAATTGCATATATAATTGCATATATATATATATATATGTGAACTTTTTACGAAGACGATTTAATATTCCACAAGAAAATGGCAGTTTGTTAAAGATGTAGAAGGATTTCAGTCGGTATCAAGAATCATGGCGAGGAGATTAGGCAATGATGAGACACCACAAGAGTTTCTTCAATAAGGAACAGCCAATTTCCAGATAAATCGTTTATTAATGAACAAAAGCGATGCCAGTAACAGTTCCCATAGTATCAGGTATACTTATAGCCCTCAGGCTTGACGATAGCTCACTACATCATTTAATAGATCTTAAAGAGCTGATATGAAATTCTAAGTCAGTTAAACACCAGATAACCATTTGGTCAGCACTTCCAAACACGACAAAAATCTGCTCTCCAAAAGCTTGCTAGCGAATTTTGTTCACGGCGCGTAGGGTTACTGACAACGAGGTCACGAGCGCACGATCCAATGAGTGAGAGGCGAATTTAAGCTAAGCGAATGAGGTGCGAGGGAGAAGATTTAACACGAAAGAATCCCCATCGTAGCCGCGCATTGATTTTGAAGTGAAAAATACCCAGCGCGCGAAGCAAAGCATGGAATAATAAAAAATGGCTTTTAAAAACATTCGAAATGACACAAGCGTCTCTCAGAATTTTATAGATTGGGGAGTTGATAAAAGCTACGAACGAACTTAAAGTTTTAGATTAAGATTTGGAATAAGATAATTATTAATATACGTGTTATTACTTTTAAAAGGACATTAAATACGAATAAATATTATTAAGAATTAAGGAAATAATGACTATGTCAGAAGTTAGATAAATGTAAATGAATAATGCGAAATAAATGCGAAGGATATGCGAAGGAAATTTTTTTTTAATATAACATATATATATATATATATATATATATATACATTAAAAATTGCATATATATATATATATTGAAAATTGCATATATAATTGCAGAAACTTAACCAAGAATCAATCAATTTTAACAGAACCCAGAGGGGCCCTGATGCAACTATCTCCAGATTAAAAAAAAGACCCCAAATTATTTTTCTCAAGACTGATAAATCTAACAAAATGACCATCCTGGACAAAACCTACCACATTAATAAAATGAACGCCTGCATAAATGACATGAACTGTGAAGTGCTGAAAAAGGATCTAAACCCTACAATTTTTAGAAATACACAAGAACTTGTTAGGAGGGGGTCCTGGCCATAAAAATATGAAGAAGTTTATCATAATTAATAATACAGGCATCACACCCATACTAGTTGGTCGACTGAAAGACTACAAATCAGGGATCCCCATGAGAGCCATTGTGTGTGCTCTGGCGCCCAACGTATTTTATAGAGGAAGATTCCATCCAATTCCCGAAGTTAATCTTGCCACATTTAAATACAGCTATATATTCAACAGAAGGTATCTTTCGCAAAATTCAAGGTATTCAAACTTCCAATGAAACTATTTTAGCCAGTTTGGATATTGATATCAAAGAATACCTCTTCCGATATCAAAGAAGTTGCGCATAATATTAGCCTTGAAATAGATAACCAAGAAAATGTAAATAGAAGTATAAAAACATCCTTAAAAGTAGGACTAAATCTCATCCTTTAGAGCAATGTATTCATATATGATAATAAATTTTACAGACAAAGTCAGGGCGCATCTACAGGATTCTCTATTTCTGGCTTACTAGTCGAATTCATACTCCAACCCATGGAATAACTTATTCGTAATAGTTTGATTTGAAACCACCAGTTTGGCTCAGCTATGTAGATGACATTTTCATTGCGCGGAATCATGGGCAACAAGCGCTTCTCTTTTTTCTTTCAAAGGTCAATTAAATTGATCACAACATTAAATTTACCCTGGAAACTGAAGAAAATCTCTTTAATTACCATTATGAACTCTTTATTACCATTCCTAGATGTTCAATTAATTAAGGATAACAACACTTTCAAACTCACAGTCTATCCTATGAGTTCACTCAAGTTTTCTTGCTGTACTTCTTATTCTGGTTTTCTGTGCTAGCAAAAATTAAAGTGCCTTTATAAGAGAGTTCTGGCATACGTACAGACCGCATGTTCAAATTTGAGTCCTGCGTTGTCGCGTATTTCCGAACTGCGGAACTTTTCGCCAAATTTTGGCGAATTTGCAAGCTGTAGAAAAATCGCCAAATCACGTGATGCGCAACGGCTAACGCCAAAATTTGGCGAAAAGTTCCGCAGTTTGAAAATACGCCATGTCGATAAGTTAAATCAGTTGTCATTTCTCTATTATTGTTCATCGTGGTAAAATTTATCTTAAAAAAGTAAATTGTAAACTTTGTAACTTCCTATAGAAACAATATTCTTAATTTTGTAATACAGTGGAACTTCCCTTTAACGAAGTTCCTATTTAACGAAGTTTTCTACTTAACGAAATTTTCTGCAGAACTTTGACTTTGAATACCATTAGCATGTAAATTAATCTCCATATTACGAAAAACTTATTCTATATAACGAAGTTTATTGTTGTTGTTGTTGTTGTTGATGTGGCCCGAGGGCCCGGTGAGCAGCTTTTTATTACTATATAGCTGTCTTACTCCGCAAATATCCAGCTCCTACCAGAGGTGAAACAATCCGAAAAAAACAGCAACCAACGCCCGCCAAACACTCCAAACAAAACCCGATAAACCCCTATCCAGCACCATCAATCCAACTCGGACACTGTTCATAAATCGCATCCAACAACTAACAAAACTATATGTTCTCCACCTTTACGCCCAGTCACTCCAAAAAGATCCTCGTACGAAGTATTGCTCAAAACCTGCAGCTTACGAAACACTGTATCGCGCAACCCCGAAAACCTCTTACATCGCAACACCAAATGCTCCTCAGTTTGATCTTCTAATCCACAAAGGTTACACGTCGATATCCCTCTACCAAGAAACCTCTTACGCCGAGCCTGTGTTAGAATAGTCTTCGTTAAAAACCGTGCAAATATAACACCACTTTTCCTCTGTAATGATTGATGCGGATGCCCTATGCTACCATAATCCCAACAACGACCGGTACAGTTATTCAGATATTGCTCCCACTCCCATTCAGATTCTTTCTGTTTATTATTCCTTACCTTCATCATCCAATCTTCAGCCGAAAACCACGGAATGCTTACGTTGCTGAAAGGACCATTCCTAGCCAAATTGTCCGCACACTCATTTATCTCAATCCCTTTATGCCCAGGAACCCAGATGAAATGCATGTTATACTGCTCATTGCTTTTCCTATTAATCTCTTCTCTCAATTGTGTGATTATACCGACTGATTTACGATTAACCTTTTGTAGGGCCTGCAGAACGCTTTTAGCATCCGTGAAAAACATATATTCCCCACTGTCCACCGTATAAAATTTAACTGCAACCAATAAAGCCATGGCTTCAGCCGTGAAGATCGTATTGATATGCGGAATCTGAAAGGCCAACTGACTACCTGTCTTCTGATTCATCATCCCAATTGTAGTCCTTTGAGTATCTTTTGAAGCATCAGTTGCAATGAACGTGGCCGTGTTTTTATACGTTTGAGCAAAGTTATGGAAGGAATTCTGGATCACCTCGTCCGGAAAGTCTTTATTTTGAAATGCCCATGTATTGATCACTATCCGACAATGGTCACTGATTTTCGTCCCCCACTTATAATTTACCAACTCATTAATGTCCGTGCCATACCTGCTGAGTGTATTGAGTTCCCGATAGAGCAAGTCAGTCGAAAGCATTTCCGTATGATCCTGGTATTTAACTTCTGAAATAGACCGTTTGGTAGCAAGATACTCAATCCTCTGTCCACACCTCCACACCCCACTTTCCTGTAATAAGACCGGAATTGGGCACCACTTAGGCAAGCCGCTAGCCCACCGTAAAGCCATGTTATGGATGACCTGGAGTTGCCGACCTTCCGTTTTATTCGCATGCGTTAGAATCCGAGGATTTCCTTCTAACAGAACTCCCATCATACTCCTTGTTATACGCAGTAAGTGTTTTGTCTCCGCACCCCAACTCATCCCTGCAATAACTTTTATCAAATTCAGCCGCTTGCTAGTTTTTTCCCTTAACATGGCAATATGATCTTTTAAGTTCCCCTGGCGATTGAAATAAACCCCTAAAACTCTAAGGGAATCGGAAAAATCCACCTCCTGACCACGCACCTGTAAATGATTTTCCTCAACCTCCCTCCACCTACCAACCTTGATGATTTGACATTTGCTGGGATTTACCTCCAAGTTCCAAGCCTGAAGCCATTGAATCACCCTGGCAATGTTCTCCTGTAAGATTCCTTTGAACCAAACCACGTCATCATGAAAACCATAAAGAAAAATGTCATCCGCATAAACTACACATTGTATACAAGAATCAAAGATTTCGAAAATATCCACTAGATAAAGTGCAAACAGTAAAGGGGAGAGGACTTCCCTGTAAAAGACCCCTGTGGTACTGGAATGGAGCAGACAGCGAACCCCTCCATTTCACCCGAATCCTAAGCTCTTGAACCAGATTCCGAATCAGAACACAAAGATCACCACAAAGGCCCAGCTTTTTTAATTTGAAAAGCAATCCATCCCACCAGACATTGTCGTAGGCCCCTTTGATGTCTAATGCCACCAAATAACCTTTCCGCTTTGAGTGCCTAGCCCTACTGATATCTCTATAAATTTTGTATGCCGCAGCCTCACAGTCCTTAAATGGGATAAATCCGTAATGATTCCTATGAAAAATCTTCTTTTCCATGCACCAAATAAGTAAATTGTCCAGGATCATTTTCTCAAAAATTTTTTTGCTGGTGACTGTTAACGCTATTGGTCTATAACCCCGAACATCATTCCTACTTTTGCCAGGTTTCTTTATAGGGAGCATGATCACCTCTTTCCAAACCTCTAGGATCTTCTTTTTCTCCAAAATTGTATTGTACATATCTAGGAGAGTAGCCAACGTCCTAATTTTCAGTTTAAAAAAAAAACTCATCTTTATGCCATCAATACCAGGGGTTGTGGATTTGCTCTTACTGATTGTGTTTTGTAACTGCTCCATTGTGAATTTAAGGTCCATTCCATCATTTCCCGAAAAGTCGATTGGAATACCCTGTACCACCGGACTGTTTTGAAAAATTATTGATATGGCATTCGCTTGGAAAGTTGCGCCAGGCGGGCAATTCGGGAAGCAAAAATCCGTGTTCACCTCCCCCTCGTTTTTTTTCTTGATGCCACGAATGATTTTGAAAATTTTTGGCCCCCTACCAGCCTCTCTGGCCACTGTATCCCAAAATTTTTTTTTGTCCTTTTTTATTTCTTTTCTAAGTTTAGCATTGTACAGCTTGTATTTAACCCATAAATCTAGCTGGCACTCCCGAATCGCTTTCCGATAATAGTATCGTTTCAACGCCAACAGCCGACGAGTCACCACTCCCCACCACGGCGGAAGATTCCCACTACTAATCGGAACCCGCTCTTTACAATTTTCTATAGTCTGGGTAATCATTTTTGTCCACTTATCCAAATCATCCTCATATTCATGTTCACCAACACCAGCCACCGCCGAACCAACACGATCCCAATTAACCAGAGTCAAAAAATCTCTCCTGACCTCAAAACCACTAGTCGATATCTGAATCACAATGGGATAGTGATCAGAGCCCATCGGATCCGGATGAACTACCGCATTACACTCACCAGCTAACCTACTCGACACCATACTCAAATCTAGGAGAGATCCACTACCACCGCCAGAAAATCTCGTTATCTGGTCCGTATTCAGGAGCATTACATCATTCCGATTAATCCAGTTAACAAGATTAACCATTTTTTGACCTTTCGGATTAGTCTGCCAGTTGAGAAAATTAATATTAAAATCACCGATAATTAAATAATTATCACCAATCATATCTTTTATGTTATCCAACCAATTCGTAGCCCCGAATCCTTTAGGAGCGTAAATATTTATGATGGCAATCCACCTCTTTTTAAACCAAATTTTAATCCCTTGCACTTCATGATCCCGGTCAATATTAGGCAGGTTAATAGTTGTCACAGGAATTTTCTTGTGGACTGCTAAAAATAAACCTCCACCTCCTCTCCCTAAATTTCCTGTCCGATCAGCACGAAAAATGTTCCTATCCCTAAAAAAACTTGATGCTTATTCTTGAGCAGAGACTCTTGAAACGCCCAGACCACACTCTTGCGAAATAACCCAGTATGAAGCCAGGGTAAGTTGGCCCGTATACCTCTAATATTCCATTGTATCAAAAAAGTGTCCATAC
Source organism: Maratus michaelseni (assembly GCA_963931845.1). Lineage (NCBI taxonomy): Eukaryota > Metazoa > Arthropoda > Arachnida > Araneae > Salticidae > Maratus > Maratus michaelseni. The sequence goes on from OZ007587.1 coordinate 276,209,743, forward strand.
AACACAACTCGACAAAACAAGAAAAACAACTAACCACCAAAAAATACAAGAAATGAAACAACAAACACTTACCCCAATAAAGCACACTAACACAAAAAATCCAGCATATGACAGTCCATAATAATTACAACATAACACACATAAACGTTCCGCACCGCAAGCATACATATTCTTATCCCACATCTGTAATCATATCATCATTGTCCTGGGAATCTTGAATCTGGATTTTTCCACTGAGCGAACTATGATCACTTTTTTTAAACTTTTTATTCTTCAAGACATTGTAGAGTTCTGTCATGACATCTCTTTTAATAATCTTGGAAGTCTCGGTCGGCTCTTTGGCATTATCTTCCGATACTGTAGCTTTTTGAGTATCGCTTGTCTGAACTAAATCACTCTTCTGAACCACATATTCAACTACACCCCATAGATGCATAACTACCTGCATCATTTTTTCAAATTTCTCTTCTATCATTATGGCCAATTTATGCATATTTTCCTCCACCGTGTCATTCACAACATGTTGTTTAGTTTTTGCCGCGTAGCTGTTCAATGTTTTCAAGTTGTATTGTCTGCGTGCTTTTGCCAGTGTAATATGATTTTCGCTTTTCATTTTTAAGATCTCTGCTTCCTTCTTCCTCTCGACACATTCGCTATCATCTGCTTCGTGTTCTTGTCCGCAATTTGCACACTGAATTTCTAATTCAGTACAGTTTAGTTCGGGATGAGATTTACTGCACCGTTTACATTTTTTACCATATGTGCATTTATTTGACCCGTGAGTGTAACTTTGACATATGTTGCGCCTCCTCGGTCGGTCTACGAACAGTTTACACTTCTGCCTGATATAGAACATTTTCACATATTCTGGAATAGTATGTCCGTAAATTGTGATCAGTACTGTTCCAGTAGGAACCATTAGACCTTCTTTTCGTGTCAAAAAACGCTTCACATTTTGAACTGCAAGTTCATTTTCTTCTTCAAGCTCTTCCTGTATTTCTTTTGGTGTAATGTCCACATCAATTCGGAAAATGAGGAATCTAGTAGTGATGTTCTCATTCATGAGATTGTGCTTGACCTGTCTATCAAATATTTTTTTTTTCGTGACAATTTCCTTCGCACATTCATAACTCTTGGTAGTTATGAGTAATTTGTTATTACGGGTATATCGAAATGTGTCGATACCACTGTGCCTGTCGAATGTTTTTTTTATCTCTTGTTTCACCTGCATAGGATTTAATTTCTGAAAATTTCCGTGTTCGCATTCCGTAATTATCACATATTCTTTCAATTCCGATATTATGGATATTTGTTCCTCTGCTGTTCTACCATCATTCCAATTATATTTCTTATATTCCTCTCTGTCAATGACAGGACTCTCTTTTATCTTGAACTCAGACCCCGCCATTGCTGTGGAAGGGAAACTGAGGCCCACCGGCCGTTTCAAAGTCCACCTATCAATATCACCAGTATTGACAACAATGTAAACAAATAAAAATACACTATATCCCGACTATTAATGTATTCTACAACTACCACTACCAAAATAACTAACTTCAAACCCGAAATTTAAATCACAAGTAGAGCTGGAAAAGCTACGCTCACCAGGCTCCGACCTCGCAAAAAAAAAAACGAAGTTTATTCCACTTTCGTGCGTGTACAGTATTCAAACGGAGAGGTTGCTGTTGCGTTGGGTGTATGAATTTATTTCAGCAGACTATGAAAATGAACACATTTGGATCATTTAATAAAAAAATACATTTAATCACATTTTAATGAAAAAAGAAAAGGTATGCTTCGGTGTTTGTTTATTTTTCTTTGTTATGTTTTTTTTTTAATATTCTAATTAAATTATTCTCATTATACATTGCATAAAAAAGGGCTGCCCGAATTAATTATATTTTTCAAATGTTTCTATTTTATGTGTACTTTCCATTTTATGTGGGTTATGTGTTTACAAATGGTCATGCGTATAGAACTAATTATCGTTTTCGTGCTAGAACTCTTCCTGCTTGGGTCGACAAGATCGAAGATATAACTTTGACATGTCACAAGACAAAACTCTCAAGCTAATGTTAACGCTCCTTGGGGGCGTTTCTTTTGAAAAATTTTCATTTTATGTGGATTATGTGCATACAACTTTCATAAATTTAAGTTGGTTTCTATTTAACGAATTTTCTTCATAACGAAGTGTTTAAGTGTAACGATGAGACTTCGTTAAATGGAAGTTTCACTGTAATTGTCTGAGTGCAACGAAGACTCATACACAGCGCAGTATTACTTTGCCCCATATATAGCTACGATGGATATTAAAACCTTTCGTCAAGCATAACTCAAAAAATATTTAACGGATTTCGTTCAAATTTTTACAGCAGGTACCTATAAAGGTGACAACGTCGTCTATTTATTATCAAGAATAAGTGTCAAACCGTTTGGAAGTTATATTAAAAAAATTGATAAAAAAGCACAATTAAAGTACATACGTCACTAAATTTTGTGCGTACGTCATTTTCACCGGCGGGAGATTTTCGTAGACAATCGGAATTGAAAAGTTCATGGAGTACATGGAGCAAAAAAATATGCAAGCACTAATATTCAGCACAATAAAATATATTTCAATTTAATAAAAATGGAAAGTTAATCTGGATTTTTTTCTGTTTGAAAAGTATTAGAGATTAGTAAGAGTAGTATTAGTATTAGAGATTTGGCGTAAATCACACCATTAGCAGCTTTTTTATTTCACGTGTGTATGTTAGGAACAATTCTTTGATGTTTAAATAAAAGGTTTCGATTTGTGGCATTATTTCTTATTTTCTTTTCCTTTTTAGTATTTTAAATGGAATTAGTGAAAAGCGTGTATTTTAAATTAAATGAGTGAAAGACGTGTATTTTTAATGTATGTATTTCAAATGAAATCAGTGAAAGATTTATATTTAAATGAAATGAATGCAATATGAAGATGTTATGAGAAAAATATTTGGCGATTTATCAACTGCGCCAAGTTAACATAAAAGTACCAATACATATGTGGGTACTTCTCTATTATCCCGTCGACCACTTTTCATAACAAAAAACTATCGCCAAATAAACGGGAGAACGTTGTCATTGAAATATCAAAATACATAAATAAATAAAATATAAGAATTTAAGGACACAATTGTTATTTTAATGAATGAAATAACTAATAAATCAGTAAAACATAATGAAAAATACACGCAAATGTCGCGTTAAAAACCACTTGATGACGTAACAAACACGTATAATGCTTCTGATATCAAGTAAATGGGACTGCATTTTTGGCGTTTAATCTAACAGTTTGGCGATAGTTTTTTGTTATGAAAAGTGGTCGACGGGATAATAGAGCAGTACCTCTATGTGAAATGAAACAAGGCACAGATGTCATATACGCACCACGTTGGCGCGATTTTTCCCTCCACCAGCTTGGGGAAAACTTTGTTTTTGAATATTAGTTACAAATAGTGTGACAAATAGTACACGTGGTTTTTTATTTCAATATAAAAATAAAATAACGTAATAAATGAAACAGCTTCTATTATTTTAAAAAAGGAAATAAAAATAAATAAATAATAGTTTGATATAAATAAAGGCGCGGATGTCATATACGCACCACATTGGCGCGATTGCAACAAAATGGCAATTTTATGCCTCACATGGTAACCCGGTTATTTTGTTTCAATTGTTGTTTATTAACTTTTATTTTTTATTTTAATTCTATAAATTGTTTTTATTATATATATCAATATTTATTTATATCAAACTATCATTTATTTATTTTTATTTCCCATTTTTGAATAATAGGAGCTATTTCATTTATTACGTTATTTTATTTTTATATTGAAATAAAAAATTACATGCTATTATTGTATGGTATTTGTAACTAATATTCAAAAACAAAGTTTTCGCCAAATTGGCGGGGGAAAAATCGCGCCAATCTGGTGCGTATATGACATCTGTGCCTAAATTAATATTGATATACATATAAAAATAATCTATAGAATTAAAATAAAAAATAAAAGTAAACAAACACAACAAACAGTTTTCGCCAAAGGGGCGGGGGAAAAATCGCGCCAACGTGGTGAGTATATGGCATCTGTGCCGGGATTTTTACCCTTTTATCTGTGCTTTCGGAAATATAAAAAAATTAAAAAATTCTTATATCAGGTGTATAATGTTTTGCATTTTTATACGGACCACTTCTCCATTTTAAGATTTTAAATGCTATTTATATCAGATATTTCTTTCTTGAGATTCCCACAAGTTTTTTCCGGTAATTTTTTTAGTTCGCTTATTAATTGTTTACAATTTGCCCCCCTGGCAATAACAATTATTTATCACAAAAAATGGGTACTTCTCTATTATCCCGTCGACCACTTTTCATAACAAAAAACTATCGCCAAACGGTAAGGCTAAATAAACGGGAGAACGTTGCCATTGAAATATCAAAATAAATAAAATATAAGAATTTAAGGACACAATTGTTACTTTAATGAATGAAATAACTAATAAATCAGTAAAACATAATGAAAAATACACGCAAATGTCGAATTAAAAACCACTTGATGGCATAACAAATACGTATAATGCTTCTGGCATCAAGTAAATGGGACTGTATTTTTGGCGTTTAATCTTAGTTTGGCGATAGTGTTTTGTTATGAAAAGTGGTCGACGGGATAATAGAGAAGTACCCAAAAATGGCTTAGTTTTGTAAAATTTGTTTGTTATGTATTTTCATTTCTTATTAAAATATCGAAAATGGCAATAAAATTTTATTTTAGCACCGTACTTAATTTTTTAAAATGGCTCAAAAACATGGTTTAATAAACGTATATTTGTAAATATTTTAAAAAACATGTTTTTCCGCTCTCTAGAAAAATTTGTAAGATTCTACAACTGCCTTTGGCGCCAACCAGTACATGATACGGAACTTTTCCCCATTCAGATACACAGAAGAGGTTGGTCACAAACAAGAGTAATGCTAGCAACAATATTGTTTTAACTCTATAAGAGTTAGAAACAATAATGATATTAAATTCACCGATTAGCTTAGGGCCCGATTACGGAACTTTCTCCTAGAAAAAAAAAAAAAACTGTAGAAGTCTTTTACATTTGTTTCGAATGAAGCTCGATCAACAAAGTACTAATTGATAATACAAACAACACTAATATTAACATGGGGGCAAAAGTTTGAATTTAAGTGTATATATTTGGAAACCCCCCCCCCAACCACCCACCAAAAAAAGAAAAAGAAAGTTACAGAAATGAATTTAAAATGGCGTGAAGCCACCCTTTCTGACAGAAGAAATTGGCTGCGAACCCGATTACGAAACTTTCACTTAATTTAATAACATGTATCTAATAGCGCTGAGGACAATTCCCCTTCCCAGTTATACGGACCTTGGGGCTTTTTTAAAAAGCTTGACGCAGTTCGGGTTGAAGAAGTTGAGATTTACTGTCAAATGACATAAACTACTATGAAAATAAAACTGGTGAATTATTATGCTGGTTTATGTATGTATTTTAAAAAATTGCATCTGATTACACTCTTTAGATAAATTACTCCTGTTTGCATTTAATAACAGATAAACGGCTTCCGTTTACTAAATTGTTTAAATATTGGGAAGAGTTGGCGAGAGATAGATAGACGTGTAAACAAACGGGTAGACAGACGGGTAGCGAGGCAGGTGCAAAAAAGGGTTGACAGAGGGGTAGTGAGATGGGTAGGGAGACGGGTAGCGTCTCGTGATAGAGAGACGAGTACAGAGACGACTTGACAGACGGGTAGAGAGAGGGGTATATAGACAGACAGACGTGTTGATAGACGAGTAGTGTAACGGGAAGCGAGACAGGTAGAGACACGATTAAAGAGTCGGGTAGAAAGACAGACGGATACTGAGACGGGTATACAGAAGAGTAGAGAGACAGTAGACAGATGAGTTCGAAGAGAGACACAGCTAAGACATACGAGTAGTTAGACTGGTAGACACGTTTGTAGCAAAGCATGTTATCAATGTGGTTTGAAGTATACGAGTTTCTATAAATTGTTATACAAATAAACAAAGGAAATTTTTTTAATTCAAATATTAAATATTTGATTTAATATTTCAATATTTAATATTTTATTTTTTAATATTTTATTTAGATATTTGTCACAAAGAAAATGTTGCAAAAATTAAATTAAATTTGCGTTAAACTACGCTTGCTAAAATACGCTATTGGCTGCAAATCTGATTATGTGACTTTAAAAATATCGTTTTAAAAGATCCGGCGTTTTTTTTTTTTTTTAGTTTTGAGCAATTCCCGCTTAAGAAAATGAGATTATTTGCCAAATGTTATAAAAAAATGCATATGAAAACATAACAGTATATGAATTTATATATGATATTTTGTAATTATATCATTTAATTTGGTATTTTTCATATGTTGTATCTTTATCTATCTCTTGTCTATCATATGCTGTATATTCACTTAGATTCTTGTTGATATCTTCTTTATATCGTAATTGTTAACTTTATGTTCTCAGCAATATCACTCAGACTAATCCCTTTGTGGGAAGTCCTAGTTAAATAACAACTAAGCGAAGATATAAGTGATATGCAGTTTAAATAAGTTACATTTTCTTGAACTGCCATGTTATATTTTTCTAGATAAATATATTTTCTAGATTTTTCTTAAATAAATCGTTTTTTTCATCCAGTTTGTAAAGAATTTTACAAATATAAATGACTTTTACATTTCAGAATATTTGCGTTTTACACTATTTACATCATGATATAGATTTCTAACTCCCTACTCTTTTCTTTTAATATAAATTGAACTTGTTACTTCTTACACTTCTATTGTTTCCTAATATTTGTTTTATTTTTAATTTTTGACGCCTTTTACAATTCTCTTTTCTTCATTAGTTGTTGAATTTTCCATAAACATGATCTTGCTTATAATAGCAAATCTGAGGTTTTAAAAATCCAAAATATAAGAAACAACCATCTTTCATCTTCGGAATGCCATTGAACCATGACATTATGACTTCAATCTCGGTTCTGTCCAGGAATTTTAATTTTAGTTGGATAATTAAAGCAGAAAATTATCTAGGCAAAGAAATTTGCCTCGCGTAATATCCTTGTCCCGTAAATCAAAGTAAATGGCATATTAATTCAACAAAGCGGCATTCTAAGTAATAAAATTTGTTTTCGGTTCTAAGCAAAAATGGATGGGGTTTTCTAATTTGTGATAAGCACGTCATAAACATGATCAGCGTGATATAAAAAAGGAGTGTTTTTTAAGCGCTTAGATTTTAATTTATTTTAAAGAAATTAATATATATACGCGCTTAATATTATTACATGATCGTAAAAAAACTATGCTACAGTATATACATAAATCGAGTTTTTTTTAACTTAAAAAAAAAAAAAAACCTTTTATTCAAATTAGCCTCAAACAAACCTTAATTTGTCTTTTAAAGGAGGAAATTTAAAATATCTTTAAAACAGACATTATTAAGAGTGTAAAGTTAATTATCTTTCATTAAACAAATGGTCTTTGACCCTTATGTCAATCCTTCTCCATGCCTGGAATGCCCTAAAAACTCGCTAATTTGCTCTGTTTTAAAAAGATTATCCGATTACGGAAGATAATGGAAGGATATTATCACGACCAGTGGCAATCTTCCGTAATCGGGTTGTCATTCGTTTACCTTTGACAGGTGGATTTTTCGGTTTCCAATATTGTATCCACCGCTGTCGCGACAGCTGGTGGCTATTTTCGTGATTGATTAAGTAAGATCAATTACACATTTCAAAAACAGCTTGTATAAAATGGCTAAGTAAAAAATGTCACTGTCTTTTATAACGTCTATAAGATAATTTTTCTTTCAATAGCTATAAGAAAATCGTTTTAAATATGACGTAATTTTCACCATTAAATACTTTTCGCACGTAATTTAATTATTTAACAGTTTCTTTCTTTTTATTAATTAAATTCCTGCTATTAGCCCACACTCTCTCTATATATATCTTGTTGGAATTTTCAATCGTTAATAAAATATTTTCTATTCATCCATTCAAGTTCAAATAATTTTTTTTAAACTTGCACTGGATGACAATTGATGTTAAAAAAGTTTTTTCAAATATTAATTTATTAATTAAATTTAATTAATTAATTTTAATTTTTATATGGGAGAAAGAAATTTCTCCCATTGTTTTCATAAATGAAATGAAAGATTTATCTCAAATTAGTTATGCCAACAAAAAATAAAATACCGCAACGATGATTATAAAATAATATTCAATAAAGATAACGTGGGACATTCATGCTGCACGGGTTTATTTTATATATTTATGATTGAAAAGTAGTAATTGACTTTTTTTTTTTTATATTACTTGTTTACTATTCACATTTAAATATATTTTTCAATTGAACATTGTTTGGAAATATAATTATTTGTGCTTTTTTAAAATCTGGCAACACTAGATTAAAACAGATATTTTAAATTATGACTTAAATGTCAAATCAGATAATAAAATTTTAAATGAAAACTTTGAAAAACAAATCCCTTAAAAAATTAGACAAATAAAAAAAAAATGATTGAACATAAATCACAATCTAGTAAAGTATATGCCTGCAAATGATGGTTAAATTGCTATGCATAGTTTTGGATCCTATAAAACTTACGTAAAACTATCTTGACCGAGACCAACATTAAATAGCGCTTAAAATAACTGTAACGATTTAAAAACTGTCTGCTTTAACGTGTTTATCATACATTTCTCTATCAAACTGCCAGTTTTCATGTTTTATGTGCAATAGTTTATGCAGGATAAGACGAGAAAGCGAAGTCACCATAAATTCAATTACGGTAGCAGCAGCGCTAGTTACCTTTATTTTAGAATAGAGCGAAACTTAAGAATTTGTTACGGTAATTTTTTTATGTATTGATTTTCGTTACTCAATCTGATATCTAACTTTGGATTAGTTATTATCGAGATTATTTTGTTTTTATCTATTTTTTAAATAATTTAAAATGCGTTTTGTATTTTAAACTTTTAGCTTGTAGCATGCTTTTTCAAATAAAACTTGATAAAATATTTTCATTTATTTTAAAAATTTCGATTTTTTTTTAAATATTCAAATTTAAACATAAAAAAGAACAATTTTTTAACGTCTAATCTTTAAACTTCACTTTATTACGATCGTCAGCTTCTTTAGTAACATGTACGAAAAACTTGGTACGAATTGATTTACGCCATTCAACTTTATATCTAGCAAGTAATATTTTTTTATATGGAGATATTTGTTTTTTTACCTATTTCTTAATTTTTGTAAAAGCGTTTTGCATTCTAATTTTATATTGGAATGTGTTCCTTCAAATGGAACTTGACAGTATATTTTTACCAATTTTAAAATTTTCGATTTTTATAAAATGTGCAAATTTAAATATAAGTAATTGGAGAATTTTCCATTTATTCTGGGAATATCCTTAAATTTTTTGAATAGATTTTATTCAGACCGACAACCTCAAAATTATGTACGAAAAACTTAGGAATGTATTAAGAGGCTACTTCACTCACGCGAAAACCCCCGCTTGCTAATGTTAATCCTATGGGAGAAATTTTTAAAAACATCTCGTTTACATTTCAATATTTTTAAATGATTTTTTTTTGTATTGGATAGCTGAGGTCGATTTTTAAAAAGGCCATTTTTTACTTTTTCGATTTTGTTTGCATGGCCTTTTTATGAGGATACTTTCACTTTCGAAACCCGTTCGTAAACGAGATCGATTACGCTATACAATATTAAATCATTGTTCTTGTACTATTATTTTTTTTCATTGTGTCTTCCGATAAACTCGGGTAAAACACACACAAAAAAGTAATTTTTGTGCAACATTTAGATCATATTTTCTGTATGAAGACGAGACTACATTGGGTCAATCGGAGCCGGAGCTATTCTGTGACAAAATTTTAATCTTTCATAGTCATTTTCGATCTTTTTTCTCTAGTCCCAAATAAAAAAATACTTTAATTTGTGTTTCTGTTTCCTTTATCTATTTATGTATAAAAAATGTTGCTTGTCAAAGAAAATCAAGGTAAAAAAAAAATAAAACCTTGTCTTATATTATCACCACGGAATGGGGATAATATGAGACGGTTATGGGGCTAAAGTGAGACAACATTACTTTTAAGTGGTTCAAGCAGCAAAAACATGAGAGACCTGAAATAAAGTTGCCCCGGAAATAATGCTTCATCGGTATTATTATTATTATTTTAAATCTTTTATTTTGCATAGATTTTGGACATATTCCATGCGTTCACTAGAATACTGATGAAAACCAACTGACATAAAACCCCCTCCCTAATTTTTTAAATGATAATTTAGGGTAAAAAAAATAAAAAGAAAGTTTTATGCAACACTTAAACTATATTTTTATGTGTGTTTAGAAGTAAACTTGCAATGCTACATCACCCGTTACTGAAAAAGAAATAAAATCAGTAGTATAGTCTATCATCATGACTGATTGTGTTAATTCACCGTTCATTAATATTTATACAATCAAGAAAACTACAAGTAGTTTTCCAGATTTTTAATGTGGTTTCAGGGAAAGGCAGGACAGCAACAGTATCCATAAAATCCACTGCAAAGATTTGATCTTTTTTATACACGAAATTAGGTCTTAGAGCAATAGTTAGAACTAGAACATCTCAAACCTTGGACTGTTACCTCTCTTTCGTCTTCATATTACCTCGCTTATGAGACAAAGATATTTATAGTGCGTAGACATTTTAACTCCACGTTTAACGTCAGATAAAACAAAAGTTCCTTTTTAATATTCTCTTGAAATATTGATGTGTCGTAGACAACGGGATCAATTTCTTCCCATTAGGCATTTTCAGAGAAATTTGTCAATGATTTTTCATGATTAGCATGCAGAGAAGGCAATTCTTCACTGTGTTTCCCATGTCCTTTGAACAATTTATCAATCAACTTCTTTTTGTTCTTTTTTGATTAGGTTTTTATATTTTTATAACTCCTTCACTTTTAATTTAATCTACCGGTATCTTACCTGCTATTTGGGAAATAACTTCTCTGCTTGTGCAATCCTCTGCATCTTAAATGTCTCCTGTATAGTTTTCAACACTTGTATCTTCTTTTTCTCATATAGTATCAGTATATGGCTTGTCATTCTTATGAGTTTTTATTTTTAATTTTACTTCCCTTCTTTGACTCTTTTTTTTTTTTCTTACTGCCAATTGTTAAGGGATTTAAGTTCTTTTCCTTTGGATTTTTCTTTCTCATTTTCTATTCTTAATTTTTCTGTCGCTTATCCATTCTTTACTTATAACCTTTTTGAACTAGCACCTATTATTTTCCCTTTCTTTTTTGCAGAAGAATGTTTCTTTATTATCTGAAAAAGCAACACCGACAAGAACTTGCAGAAATTGGTGAAACTTTGCTCGCAGGAGTTACGACAGCAGATACAGAATGTGAACTGGCTTACATTGGCATAGTTTTACGGCAGAAAAACGATCTATTAATCTTACGATTTTTAGTTAAACAACGTAATGATTCACCATTGATTATCCATTTTTTTGGCTTCTTCTAAAATACTTTGTGTATAAACTCTCCTACTTCCTATCTGTTTGTAATTACACCCAATTTTTAATGTAATTAGAAAAAAAACATGCTTTAAACTTCAGTGTCACTTTTAGCTTGATGTGTAGATCTTTGTAAGTTGTAAAATCAACTAGCTGTATTTCATATTGATCTATTAAAATTCTGCAACAAACATAGAAGATTTTACCATTAGGCTTAGGAAAAAAAAGAAAAAAAAAACAACTGGCATATAAAAACAAAAACACAATTATATTTTAACGTATTCTGTTTTTGTTTGTGGTGGCTGTTTATTATCTGTAAAAGCAACACCCCACAAGAACTTGCAGAAATTGATAAATCTTCGCTCGCAAGAGTTACGATAGTAGATACAGAATGCGAGCTAGTTTACATTGGCATAGTTTTACTGCAGAAAAACGATCTATTAATCTTACGAGTTTTAGCTAAACAACGTAATGATTCACCATTGAATATCCATTTTTTGACTTCTAAAATACTTTGTGTATAAACTCTCCTACTTCCTATCTGTTTGTAATTACATCCCATTTTTAATGTAAAAAATAAAAAATAAAACATGCTTTAATCTTCAATGTAGTTTGATGAGTAGAAATGAGTTGTAAAATCAACTAGCTGCATTTCATATTAATCGATTAAAAATCTGCAACAAACATAGAAAAACATACTATTAGGCTTAAAAAAAGGGAAAAAAACATAACTGGCATATAAAAACAAAAAGACAATCATATTTTAACATATTCTGTTTTTGTTTGCGGCGGATGTTTCAGATTACATTGTAGAATAGTATTATTAGAGACCCGAGCACTGCCTCATATCAGCCCCATACATTGTCTCAGATTAGCCTCATACACTATCTCATATTAGCCTCATACATCTTCTCACATTAGCTTCCTGAGTTTGATTGTTTATAACCCAAGTTACGTTAAACATATTCCAAATTTTAAAGGCTAAAAAAACGCACCATATCGTACACCACATCCTAATTAATGATTTACCTAAGTTTTTATTTTAGTGTTGTAGGTCAAAAGTTTTGAAGTCTGACAGAAGTGTTTCTTATCAAAAAAATGTAAGGTATGTAATGTATGTTTTTTTGGATCTTTCCTTTTATATTTTGAGTATATTCGTAATAGATATCAGTAAAATGATGCGTATTTCTTACAAGATAATCACAAAGCCAATTTTATTACTATAAAAATTGGTACCTTTTTTTTTGTGTCTCACATTAGTCTCATCTTTTTGCGTGTCTCATATTTTCCTCGATTGACCCTACACGGAAGCTTACTCTAATCTCGTATCTAAATTTGTTAAAATTGATCTTCAAAAATTGATTGTTGAAACGTTAACCACTGATGAAAGTAATACCCCTTTTACTTACCCATCATACGTAGTATAGGGTAAATCTTGTAATCGTTTTGAAAATCGAAACATTTTTTTTGACGGATTTACACGTTTCAGATATTGGAGATTCCGAAAAACATATTTTTAGAAAAAAAAAATTGCCCTCCGTCTGTCTGTGTGTGTGTCTCTGTAAACGCTCTATCTCCCGAACAAATTGAGATACAGACTTGAAATTTGGTATGTACTTAGTATGTAATAATGGAAAGAAGCTCATTGAATTTCAGTAACTTTGATTATCCGGAACTATTTTTTTCGGATTCTCGAAATATTCGTTCTGATAAAAGGTATATACAATTTTTCGAAATTATTTATTTTAAGGAGTGAATATAAAAGACAATAAAAAAACATAAATTTTGCATAAAGAATGAAGTCAATCGGATAATGAGTTGCCGAGATATTTGTAATCCTATTTGCCACACTCTTCGATTTTTCATGAACCTGTATTTTATTCAAATTTCAATTCAAAGATATATTTTAATTGGCAATGAGACGTTTAATCCGACGCAATAAACAGTTAGTTAATATGATTATCAATTTTGGAGTTATAAGGATGTTTCTTTTACGCAATTTAGTAATAGAGCATTTAAAGTTTATGATGCCATCAAGCCACGATTTTATTCGAATTGCAATGCATTTTATAAATAATTTACACATGTTTTATTTTCATATTTTATATTATGCATATCCATGATGGGTAAGTATTGCGGTTTCCCCCCAACGACTAGTTTATAATGTATTTGTTTTGCAGTTTGTATAAAGAAAGCAATACCTTTAATTTACAATGCACTTTTTCCCATTTTGTATGAACTTAGAATTATGGCTTCAGTCTACAAAAGAAAATAATTCTTTTTAACAATATTTAGTGTTTTTAATGAAAAAATTTAAATTTTAGGAATTATAATGAAATATTTTACTTTAATTTTTTCATTCCAAGGGAAATTATAAATTAGAAAATTCATTACAGTGCATGTTTAATCAAATATAAGTTTAAAAAAATCTTTTTTAAAATATAGATATTAACGTTCAAAGTTTTGTGTATTCATTAACTGAAATTTTGTACAACGAACGAAAATTACAGCTTGGATTGTTTTAATAATGAAACAGTTTAAATAACAATGAGTCGGAACCGTTGAATTAGACAAAAGTAAATGTTTAAAAGAGCTGTTAGCTTGAATTTATAAAAAAAACTTTCAAAAATAATTACAACAAAAAATGAATTTTAACTTGGCTGGCTTAACTCATAAAACAAATAATTTTTTTAACTAAAGTTACCAAACTGCCGTTTCCATTAACTTCAACTTTTCAAATTATTGAAAAATTGAACTCTATTCCTATAAATAATTAGTAACATGTAATCAAGATTAGTAATTATGAAGTTATCAACTGAAGCTTTGGTCTTTGGTAATACGTTATGAAAAATCAGCAAAAATTGCGCCACTTTAACAAAATCATAATTTTTTTCAACGAAATCTAAACAAGATGCGATTTTCAACGTCGGAAAATTTACATGCGTACTTTCCATATTCATATTCACTAATTTAGAAATATTTTAATGTGAATTAGATTATTAATAAGTATATTTCCAAACTTTATAGTACGTTTACCAACTACGATTTTGCATGAGAACATTTGCACCTTTGACTTGAAGTTCTAATGTCAGTAAAGGCGGAATCCAGATAATTATTCTTTTAGACGCGTCATAATAAAATATTTAATTTTATCAAATAAAATGCTCGCTTCCTTTCTACTATGACGTCATTTTAACTCACTGAAGCATTTCGCCTTCCTCTGAGATTAGCGTCTCAAACTCAGTATCAGCGGAATGAAAAAAATATTCAAATGTAACAGCTGTATGAAACAAATGCGTGTTTTTTTAAAAGAAGCGTCATTTTTCTGTTCACATTAAAACATATTTATATATTTTAAATTGTAATGAAGAATGACATCAATAAAAGTATAGTAATTCCCATTACTTCATTTATGTCGGTAATAATGAAAATAACATAAATGTGACGAAATTTCATAAAAAAACTTTTAAAATTAAAATATATAAAAGGGAATATTAAAGAAAATATGCAGGCACATTTACAAATAAACTGCTTTAACTTAAAAAATAATTATCAAAAGTTGGTTCAGTAGAAAGCTTAGGGCAGATGGCTAAATAAACAGCCTTGTGTTTTAAATCTATAGATAATTCTTTTATAGACTGAATGTAAGCTTTGCAGGAAATCTACAAAGATTATATTTAAAACCTTTCTGAGAAAGAAAGGGGTTAAAAATACTTAGTTTAATAGGGTATCTTGTAAACTGAACTTGTAATGTTTAAATGCTAATGAACTGTTTAAATGTCCTACTTTCTCAAATACATTTTAACATGCACATATTTCCGCACCTTCTTTCAAAAGAAAAACAAAAAACCTGCTAAAAAGAAGGTAAAAACATCGAGGGTAATATCTAAGCTTATGTCTCGAAGATCATTATTTGTAGACTTATAAATTTATTTTTGCTTTTAATTCGTGTCATTGACACCACAGAAAATGCTATTCTTATTCTTATATTATTGCGGAGATGCTTTTTACTGTAAATATTTACTTCCAGGACCATGTGCTTCTGATTTTTTTCTAGATAAGCATTCTTTGCAATTAAACTGCGTATACTCTATTTTTAATACAAAATATGTAATGTCAGTCCTGTAATTTTTACATAATAATGAATATAAAGGTGCCACTTAACTTTAATTTATTGCCTTGAATTATTGTTTCTAATTAATTTAGTACCTACTTGTCTTTTCATCATGTTGATATGTCGGATCCCCGTGCTCTATTTATGTATTTTATTCTTAAGCATCGCAATACTTCTTAATTGGCTTATTATGTTAATAAAGTGGTCCTAGAACTTTTGTTTAATAAAGATTGTGCAGAAGCCATTTAGTTTCTTAGCTATTGTAAATTATTTTATGAATCAACTAGTGACTTTTATTTATAACGCCCTAAACCCCCACCCCCTGACAATTTTTTTCTAAATGAATCAGATAAAGATTTTTATTTCTTTACTCCTTAAAACCTCTCCCTGTCAAAAATTCTCCTTGTGAATCAAACGATGCCTGTTACTGATTATTTCTTTGACCTTTCCTGTCAAAATGTTTCCCGTGAATCAAACAATGCTTTTTTAGAAAATTCCCTTAACCTTTCCCTACCAAAATATTATTTCATGAAACAAACAATGTCTATCAATTTGTTTTCTCCAAACCGCCCCCTGTTCTTGTACATGAAATAAACAATGCATTTTGCCATATTATTATTCCCTTAGCTTTCCTCTGCCAAATTCTTGCTTCATGAAGCAAACAATGCCTTTTATTCTAACACTCTTTAATCTCCCCCGATCAAAATGCTTCCTAATGAATCAAACAATGCATTTTTATTCGTTACACCCTAAAACCTCACCCTTTTAACATTTCTCCGTGTGAATCAAAAGTTGCCTCATTACTCTTTAGCCTCCTCTTGTCTATTTTTTTTTCTTTTGAATAAACAATACTTTTTATTAGAGTTTTCCCTAGTGCTTCCCCTGGTAAAATTCTACCTCACGAAGCAATAATGTTTTTCAATTTGTTTCTCCCTTATTCCTTTCCCCGTTAAACTTTTTCCTAGAGAATCAAACAATGCTTCTATTGGACTACCTTCATATAAAAATTCCTCGTTTGTGAATAAAACATTGCCTTTTACCACAATATTTTCTAAGCCTACTCCTACCAAATTCTGATTTATGAAGCACACAATGCTTTTTAATCCAATTCCCTCTAAATCTCCAGCAAATTTCTGACAACATTTGCTTTTTTATAACTAATTATAGGATTAGTATATCGGGTAAATTTAGATACTTAACAGAGAACTGTGCCTGTTCTTGGATTCCCGTCAGCACCCGTGTCTTTTGATATGTTTCCCTCATTTCTTTTGGATGCCAGTGTCTGTGGAGGGAGTAACGAGGTGACTACAAGGTGAGCTTGCTCAGTATTTTGGGAGTCCCGTTGGAGAGCTCTCTGAGTGTTCTCTCAGCTCTTTCGGGGCTATTAATTTCGCCCCACCACGATGTAGGCCTGGCATCTTACACATCTTACACCTGGCTCTTACACTTCTAAATTTTGACATATGTTACCTCTTCCTTGTTATTTCAGTCGCATGTTCACCATTCTCCTTAGAACCTGATTAATTCGGTACCATCTTTTCTGCCCATTCTCTAATATTATCTTTATTTTATTTATTTAGCCACATTTTAGGCATATTTTAATATTAGTCATTAATCCACATGGATTAATCCACTTGTTTTTGTTGTTTTCTTGCTTTCGGTTGTCTTACCATCCCTTCCTTTAAAGATATGGGTTTCAGGCGTCCAATTGCTGGTCAACTCTTTTCTGATTTGTCTTGTTCCTTTGTGTTTTTATACACCTTGCTACTGTAACCATCTTGATTATCGTTTATCTCAGATAACAGCAACATATTAATCTAAAGATGTTAGACTTTGAGTCTCGTAGATAGCCACGTAAGAACTTTAGTGGAGATCCTAATTGTGCCCGCCCAATTAAAGTTGACGACCCTCCTCCTTCGGACATAAAAAAACTCTCCAGTTTGTAGTTTGCGAGGTCAACAGCATAATTCACGGTATAATGTCCAAGATTATGAAAGATCAAATAGATGCAATTTGCAAATTTAGCCCTTTGCTTATTGCACACCTGTAAGAAATAAGGGTAGTCTTGACAATTCGAACTCTTCATTGGAAGAGTATGAAGATAGTGCCAATGATACCTCGAATCTTTTATAACAGATAATTTATACATGCTCCTTACGACTATTGTAAGAATATGAAATATACGAATTCCTCAATCGACGACAATACAGAGAAAATCCTAGAACGATCAACTGCACCCTTTGCAATATCAAGTAATAGTCTATAGATGCTCCAAATGTCAGGAGTTCGGGCATTTGTCTAGCTTCTGCCCTAATCCCTATCATTGTGCTAATTATGGATCGAATCACTCATAAGGTCTGCACAAATCCTTTTAACTGTAGCTACTGTATTAATTACAATAGTAAATTTAATACCAATCACGACCCGACTCATAAATCTTATGATTCTGAGTGTCCCAATTACAAACTCTCATACATCGCAGAAAGATCCTACCAGGACAACGAGTTTCTATATCTGACAAAAATCAATGAAATCAACCAACAAAAAATTCCTGCTTTCCACTGTGATCCTTGGATTCAGTCTACAGGGCCTTCTTAGAATTATCCACCTCCTTTTTGGCAGCCTTCATTCTCATGTGATTCTCACTTTCCTGAATTCAGCGTCAACATAACCACATATAACTTCTAGGGCTTCATAGCCATTGTGTTCATCATCATTGTACTCATTTCTTTTTCAAGTGCCAAATTCTACAATCTCCATAACATTCTCATTTATCGTAGCACATGATCTCTACGAACTCTGTTGATGTGTACCTCTTCATAATCATTATGTTCTCATTTTGTATATGTGTTATATTCTACGTTCATAGTATTTCTAGCACATGATTTCAACGAACTTAATTCAATAGTCACCCACGCTGCCCTGTGCGGCTGGCCTAGGCAGGATTGTTATGCTTGTATTTAGTGTTACCAGTCTCTCCAACAAACTAAATTTTAACTTACCATTCTATAATTTATGAACTTAATCATTCACCACCTTATCCTTGCAGATTCTTTTAGTTGCTATAGTCCTTGTAACTTTTTTTCGCTTAAGACCTTAATAAAGGTGTCCGGGGCAGAGGGGCTCTATGCTCTAATGACGAGGTTTTCACGTCTCAGCAGCCCCCCCTTAGGCAGTCAATAACTATAAAAGTAAAAATAGTTTCTTTAAAACAACCTTTCACTAGTATTCACTGTTTATCTTGAAAATTACGTCTAATTTCATGACTGCAATTCATGATTTTTCAAAAAAATTCCGTTATAATACGTTAATTTGGCGTGAGCTAGTGAATTTATTTTTTTTTAAAATTAATTTTGACTCTGTTTCTTTTTAAGATATGGCAGCAGGGAAAAAAAGCATTATTTAAATATTTTTTTAGTATTTCTAAATTGATTTCTCAACGTGTAATCATAATTTAATTAATATGAAACTATTAATTGATTAAAGCATATTTTAACAAAAATTACTACACCTTTTATTTTTTGATTATATTTTCTACTTTTCAGTGTTTAAAATATTTTGGTGTGCAAATTTACAGCCAAATTAGCTTATTTTGGTGAGCGTGGTTTGGCGCATAATTAAATTAATTGTTGTTGTTGTAACTCGTATACAGTATACCACAAATAATATTTCTAACTGAAAAATACCTTAAAATTAATTTATTAATTTTTAATTAAGTTCTAAAAATATTAAAACGTATTGCCATCGGAAACACACATGTGAACATAATTTTTATAATGCTAGCGTATAAGGATCGAGTGAAAGGTCGATTACAAAATTTCATCTTTATACACAAAAACCAAATGAAGTTAAATAAAAGAGTGTAAAAAATGAACACAAAAAGAAATCTAACCAGAGATAATTCTAAATGACAATTGAGATAAGCGTAGACGCAAATGAAGCAAAACACCACTTGATTCAATTCACATTCGTTATTAACTGAAACTAATTAAGTTGTCATTGAAAATTGGAGGAAAACACATTTTGGAAATTTTGAGTTCATATATAAGAAGTGAATTAATTTTTTTGAGGTAGTGTTACTGTACGGTATTGTAATTTTGGAAAGATGATCCTCTGAAAACATCGCCTGCTGTTTGCATCTTCAGAACTGCAGTGGCCGAATAGTCGGACTCGTGGTCGGAAGGCTTCAGTTCGATCCTTTAAAAAAGTACCGTTTACATGATATATAAATGTACGTAAAATCGTAGTGTGAAGTCTTTTCGTTAGGTGGTTGGTATGTATCAGATGTTAAATGATCGGAAGCTCCTCCTCCCTTCCGCTAATGATCAAAATTGTGGGGACCATTCTCTTCAGAATCTTAAGTTTATCACGGTAGGTACATCTGTAATGTTATGATTCCTTCAAAATCGGTTTTGTCTTCAAGTGATATTTGCGAATGTCCATAGTGAGAAAGATGCCAACATCTGAAAGGTCTTTTGATAAAAATAATCGCTATTTTCATAAAGCGGTCTTTTAAGTTATTTGTTAGTAATGTAAAATGATCAGATTTTTCAGTTATAAATAAGATGAAGCTTCTAATTTTATGAGTAAGAAATCTTAATCAGTACGGATAGTTGGTAATTGTTGGCATCTATGCAAAATGTTAAGACTAATTTTGACTTCGAGTGCGGACTTTAGAGTGCGCAGAATAACACAAATCTTAAAACCCAAATCGGGTTCCATTCCCACAAGGTGCCCCAGAAAGCTTTTCCTGGGTGTATATTCCCTTTCTTTGTGCTAGTAAAATTTTATAGTGTGCTATTTGTCCATTATTTGAGGATGTTGTATAAACGAATTTGTCATATTCAGTACACGAATCAGATTATATGTGCAATATACTGTTTTTGCCAGACAACTTTCGTTCAATAAATAAGACTGTAACTTTAAATTCGTACAATACTTTGTCTCTAATACATAACAATATAATTACAGGACCCAATCTAATGTGAAAAAAAATGAAAACCAGCTTGTTAATAGCAGTGTTATGCAAACTCTCCAAATAAAAATATCTAATTCAATCTGAAATTTACCTTCTGAAAAATGAAGTTCGCGCTCAAATTTAAAATTTATAAAATGAACCCGTTCAATTCAAACTTATTTTTAAAAAAGGAGCGAAACTCACTAATGATTCATTTTTTAAAAAGAAAAATAAATAAGAATTCAAAATTATGAGTTAAAAGGATATTATTTTGCTTAATTTTTTGAACTTACTACAAGCATTTTAAAAACACAAATTGCACAAATTGTGCTTATTAGTTGCTAAAATCAGTGTAAAAATTGTTTTAAACTCATAAAAGAGCTAAAATCCTACATGTTTCGGCTTTAAACTTAAAGCCATCATCGGGGAAGAGGAACAACACAAACGACTACTGATCTTTTAATTTTCGACACGAGCTTAAATAACACATATAACATATTACATAACACATATAACATATTACACATAACATATTTTAAAAACACAATTTGTGCAATTTGTGTTTTTAAAATACTAGTTAACAGTGTAGTGTCCAAATGGATTCAATTACTACAAGTATTTCAAAATATCGTGAATTTAATTTTCGAACAAGACTTAAAATATTCCAGTGTAATTGAAATATTGTAATTAATATAATTAAGTTCTTTTGAAAAAGGATTTAAAAGCACAAATAGAATTTTGGAACTCACAAGCATTTTGTTCTGTTTTTCATTAATGCTATCAATAGCAAAGAAAGCTTCTTATAAAATCTTTTTAAGGAGCTCAGAGAGGCTGATTATTATAGAAATTGACCATGAGACATTATGAGGAAAGGCATGTTTACAAACAAACACACCCGTAAATAAAAATCTACCTATTACTGTTTTACGTTAGTGATCATTGGAGAAATGGCAATGGCACGGCGTAGATCAGTAAGATGAATTATTTTTAGACCAATCGGATCATAGACTATTTATTCGTATACCAATCAGATCGCACGAACCTTTGTGAACAATAGGTAGCATAAAGACGGCCAGTTAATAAGATGCCATTTGCCAGTCATGACATCAATTGCCCATAGGCGCCGACTTAATGGAGGCGACGAGGGAAAATCAGGCAAACTTCCACCACTAATTTTAGAAAGTTATTTTTGTTTTAATTATATACTGTGATTAAATTACACACAATTTTTTTTTAAATTAGCGGTAGAAGTATGTCGGATTGCCTATTTTTCAGCCGTGAAGTCGACACCCTTTCTTATAAACACATCACCGAAGCGTTTATCACACATGTTTTCTCAGAATTCTACATTGGAGTTTCATTAGTTTATGGGTACTGCAGTTTTAAGGGAAAAAACGTGTTCTTCATAACTAGAAAAATTTTCCGGAAATTATGAAAAAACTGAATGAGTTTGTGTTGTATTGTAATTTTGACTTTCACTCACGAATTTTTTTAGTTTTAATCAACTCACGCTATCTTTTCCATGGAACTATGAATAAAGAGGAATTGACATATCATCACAATCGTAAAGCTTTAACTGTAACCAGTTCCGCAAGTGCTGATTACCCCTGGGGCAAACTTAAATCAGTAAATTTGATTAGAAATTTTCTCCATATTTAAACGCCTGATTCATGCGGAATTTCTGTCATAATTGAGGCAAATATATCTATTCGTTTATTCTGGTGCAAGTTTGCCCCGGCGGTAGTCAGGCTCTGCGGTTCAGCCATGTTGGGACTACATAAATACTTTTACTCTCAATGTCAGTGAAAGAGATCATAATACTTCCGGGGTAAACTTCCACCAGTAAAAACGAATATAAATTTTTGTCTTATTTACGGCAGAAACTTTACATGAATAAGTCACTTAAATAAGAAAAAAATATTCTATTCAAATATACTGGTGGAAGTTTGATTCGGTGGTAATCAGGCCCTGTTGATACGATGTACACAAACATCAGCGCCATCTAGTGACTACATCCTCAGTTACTTCACTGGCCACTGGTAGACATTACACTATATGTCTCCTCCTCTTTATTAATGGCTTTATTATCTTTTCATAAAGTGAACAAACTTAATTCAAAACTCATAGAAAGTGAGTCAAATTCACGAATTTTAACTCAATGAGCTTGCTCCTGCACAGCACTGATTAATCCTATATAGCATATACAACCTAAAATTATTGCCTTTTCTTCAACGTTTTCTTTAATTACTGTTTTTGCTAGACATTTTTCGTTCAATAAATAAGGCTGTAAGTTTAAATGCATACAATACTTTCTCTCTAATACATAAGAAAATAATTATAGAGTAACATTTAAAACATTACCTTGAGGATTGTTCCAAGGACAATATCTGAGCGACATTTACCCGTTAAATCTCCGATGATTAAAAGATTGAAGTACCCATAATCTTTCTCGAAATACTTTCACTCGAGCAGGCTGGAATGTAATTAACTCTTGTGATAATCTTTAAGTTAACTGCGAAAGTGTTATTGAGCGACGCTTTTCCTAAATTTGATTGGTTAAATTGTTTTATCGTCGTTTTCATTAGCTAGATTTGCATGTGATTAGAAACAGAACAAATATGATATTTGCACAAATTATATAGAGTTTGAAGTAACATGTTTAAAATAACCGCTTCCCTCCAAAATAAATCTATAGATTAATAAAAGAAAGGTGTTTGTCTGTGTGTGTGCGTCTGAATGCACTTGAGCCTCAGATTTTTCATTTTTTGATAATTAGCCGATATATTAATTAAAATCCGTAATTAAAAAGCAGCTGCAGTTCCGACAAAAACGTAGCAGGGTGCTTCCGAAACCCCGTTTACGGAGTCCAAAAGCAGATAAAAAATAAAAGTGCGATAGTGGCTTTTCATTTTGGCCTTTTTTCAAAGCGCGCATCAGTAAAACCGTTAGAAATACGAACAAACGGAAGACATATTTTTAAATTTCATATTTTTGCGCTTAAAATGCCGCAATCTATTAAAAAATATATTATTAACCCTTTCAAAAACCACTTAAAGCGGATACTGCCTTCTCTCTAACGGTGCAATTCGTTTTTAAAAATACGAAAATTAACTCTTTCAAAAAAGTTCGCGATTGCGGTCACTCAGCAGCTCCCGAAGACACTCTTTTTCTAGGCTAAAAGTAACTAAACGTAGGAATTTTAACGCAATCTTTTTACATGGTCTTAGTACACTGGATTTACATCACCTATAAAAATCTCGAAACATTCGGACGACTAGAAGTATTACAAAAACTGCAACGCGAACAAACGGGCAGCTTCATTTCATGCTTTTACGAATAAATATTCATATTTTGCATGAAAGTTTTATGTAGGCTTCAAAACCGTTAAATTTATAACTGATGAAAATTTCAAAGAGTTCGGACGATAATAGTAATTATTATTTTTTTAATATTAAAGGACCAGACAAGAATAAAACGAGAATAAAACACAGTCCTTTTACAACTAAATATCAAGATTTTCTCAAGATTGATTTTTTACAAAAGCTTCAAAACTGTTATATTTATAACCTATAAAAATTTCAAAGAGTTTGCGCAATAAGAACTGTTTTTTAACTATTAAACGACCCGACGTAAAAAAAAAATTCTTCTTACAAGCGCTTTTACCTCTAAATATCAATATTTTTTCACGAATGTTTTTCACTGGCTAAGGAAACATTATATTTTTGACTCATAAAAATTTCAGAGTTTCAACTGTATTTTTTAAAAAGATTTAATGTGCCCGACCCCTCCCCCCCCCTTCCTTTTTTCGGGATACTTCGAAATTACGCATCAGTTTGGGAAATCAAAATGCAAAAAAAGAGAAATACCAAACCACATGTACGTTTATTTTTCTTTCCAACGGTGCAATCCGTTTAAAAAATAACCCTTTCTAAGAAATTTATTTCCGAAAGTCACTTTTAGGGAATTTCGTTTTTTTTTCATAGGATTTTGATGTGAAAAAATAAAGTGACAAGAAAGACACTGCTTTTTTACAACTGAATATTAAATGTTTAAAATAATAAGCACATTAATAAATTAACAATTTTATTGTTGCCAAACAGTGGTTATCAAACTTTTTGGATTCATTTCCTAGGAGATATGGTATTTTTCTGTCGCCCTTAAAAATTGAAGAGTTAGAATATGCAATTTTTAAAATAATAAAATAATTGAAATGAAATTTCTAGAAATAGCTATTTTTTTTTTCAAAGCCCTAAGCAAAATTAAGACATTTGGCCAGCGATAAGGCGAATTGTACACTTGATTTAAACTTTAATTTATAATTCTTTGTAAGGCAAATTTTTTAGAAACATACAGAAAAAAATATACTACTACTAAATTTAGCATTATGTGAGATCACTATACTGAAATGCAAAAACAATTAAAGAGATACTTGTATCTGATGGTTATATTT
Source organism: Maratus michaelseni (assembly GCA_963931845.1). Lineage (NCBI taxonomy): Eukaryota > Metazoa > Arthropoda > Arachnida > Araneae > Salticidae > Maratus > Maratus michaelseni. Next base: position 276,234,873 of record OZ007587.1, read on the forward strand.
ATATATGCGTATATTTTTATTTTTTTATGTTCCATCAGTGTGAGTAACAACTGGAAATCGCCGCGTTTAGTGATTTATAACTTGTTCCATTTTCGTCAAAAGTTTTGACACTGCAGTGAATCCCCCCCCTTAACTAAATAATAATGAGTAATTTTTAACAAAAAATAAAACCGACTTCAACGGATTGCTTCATAGCTTTGTGTTTTTGGTAGAACCACACATAGTTATCCACATTAGAGTATTGCACGGTTCAGTTTATATCAACCCGATCCCAAAAAATATATTTGAAATCAACCCGAACCAGAAATCCGAAATGAAAGAAAATTAATTCATATTTTAATGCAATTATAAAAACATACTATCTAATTATATTTCTAATATCAGTTTTATCTTTTATGCATGAAAATGATCATACTCATTTACATTCAAGTATATAGTTTTTCAACTTAAACAATATTGTGGAATTTCGTTTGAAGAAATGGTTTACCAAAACCGACACGAAAGGATCAAAACACAACTCGAAAGCAAGCGCACCTCAACACGAAACAATTAAAATTACCCCGACCTGCAGCGGTAAAAAAAAAAAAAAAATTGTTGCCAATCCGACGAGCCGAATCGCGTCGGGTTCTCGTAAAATCGGGTTACGTGGCCTGATGTAGGACAATCCATATAAATTTTAAATCTTTTTGCTGTCAGTGTTGCTTAGTAAACGATGAATATTAAAATTTTTAAGGTGTCCCAGTGAAAAAAAAAATTATAGGTGATAGCAGGATTATTTTAAAAAAACGTAAAGTACTGCTGTGTTCCTTAACACCGAATTGAAATTTCGTGGCGATTGTTCACTTTTTTTGAAATTTAAAGAATATAAAGAAAAACAAATAGAGATGAAAACAGACAGACAAACATATCATTTATAGAGCCTTATGATAACGAAACTGAACCATCTGCAAAAAAAGGCCTTTCCAAACAACAACAACAACAACAAAAAAAAAACAAAAGAAGGAAAATTGGACCATTTGTTCAAGAGTTGTGCGTGGATACACATGGGGAGTGGGGGGGAAGGTACAATCGCATTGTTAAGTTCCTTCGTTGAAAGTCGGTTAATAAAACAACAAACCAAAAATATATTATTGCAGCTAAAAGAAAAAGAAAAAGTCAATTAAATGTAAATTTTGGAATAAAATAATTTGAATGCATTGCTGTTTATGGGCGTAAGATGTTTGAAATAAGCATTTAATGACATTATTTTAGTTCAAATGCAACGAAAATGATATGCGATATTAAGATTCACTACATTCTTATTATGCTCCTTATAGAAAAAAAGTGTGTGTAGCATTTACCGTACGTTTACAGGCACAAATAAAGATAGTTCAATACATCACGGTTGATTGATGGTGTTTGAAGTGCCTTTTAATGGTGTTTTACAATTTCAAATTGAAAGAAATTCATCAAAGTAGCCGGACATTTTTGATTTTATACATTTTGCCGAATATCTAGAGAAATGCTTGAAAAATTCTTCTGGAACTTTCAGAAATGTAAAACACCTGCTTGACCTCATATTTTTCAGCGAAGGTTTAGTCAAGAGAGCAATTAGGGAACCAAAAACATATTGAAGCTAAAAAAACATTTAATCCTGTAAAAATTCTCGAAATTATTTGTAGCTGTAGAAGATGATTGTGGATCATTTATAATATTTGATTTCATATTTGTAAGAATAGCACGTATATTTATGGAGATACTAAAGATTCCTGTTAAAAAAATCACAACATTTCAGCAAGATTTTTGTTTACAGCAAGCAGGGCTTTCATTTAACCAAATTTAACGCCACTTTCAGAAAACTTGAAAAGTGTAGTATAAACAATATATTGCAATTAGAATATAAATATGTAAAATGTTTAATGAAATATGACCATTTGCATGAAATAATTTTTAACTAAGGAATGTGCGAAAGATAATGTTTTTACTCATAATTTAGCAATCAAATATATAGGGAAACTTATATAAAAGACCTGCCGAATAATCGTGAAAATTCAGAAAGATAGCGGCAATATAGGTAACTGTATTTCAGTTTCTTTCTAACAATAGCTGGATGATAAGGGATTTTCCAACAAACCGTCATTTTTCATTTTTTATTTTCTTTTATTGTAATTTTTATCGATATTTTAGTTCTTCTCGGAAGAATCACCAGAATGAACTCATTCCAACAACAACAACAACAACAAAAGAAATCTTCAAAATTGAATCCTCTATTCAAAATCTACACATGAACATTAATTAAAAATATGCACTCTCTAATTAAGTGGCGATCCCATTTTTACATAAAAATTTGGAAACAGGAAAATCACAGAATGAGTGCGGACACAAAATCTAACAAAAACATGAGGCCATTTATGAGGACGAATGTTTAAGGAAAGTTCTTTGAGAAAGGAAAATTAATAGGTTTTGTTCAACTATGGCAGAATTGAATATATTGCTGTTGTTTAAAATAGTTTTTCCCTTTTATTTATATATTTATTAAATGAAAGAAATTATTTGGAGTCAGTTTGTTTTATTTTATGAACTACTAAAATAATTTATTTGAGAAGTATACATTTTAAACAAGTCATCCTCTTTGATATCAAAAGTCTACTTCAAAAGTTTCTTAATATATCACAAAAAGTGCATTAATTTTCAATGTCATCAGTGGACAACAGCTTTAATGTTATTCTCTAACTATTTACAAAACTATAAATCACAAGATTATTAAACAATTTTCTAACAAAAAGTTCGTTGTTTAGATTAATGCTACTAAATTACAAAACTCTATTTTAATGCTTAATTATATTCAAATAATTTAAGTAAAATTTTCAATTTATTTCCTCTTTAATTCATTGTGAAAAAGAAGACTCCAAATCAAATTATGACACAGATCCTATGTTCGGGACTGTGAGCCTCACCGAAATTTTTCTTTTAGGACTACACCACTGAAGCCAATGATATATATATTTTTTAATTTCAAGATAAGCATTCGTTACTCTATTTAAAAAATAATTATTATATCCTTATTTTAATAGTTATAGCTGCATTTTGGCCCAATCTTCAAAATGTTTCTTAATACATCCGCAGTCTCCCAACAACAACAACAACAGCAACAAAGAAACAAAAAACAAAAACATTGTAGCCCATATTTAACATGTTTTTCAAGATAGTGCAGTGAAAATTTATATTGAAAATCGTATTGAAATATTTAAAGTTCGAATCAAAATAAATATGAGATAGTCCCTCAAGAGAATTAAACCATAATAGGAATATAGAAACTCACAAAGAAATCTTGGTGCAAGCAGCTTTATTTTGTAACTTTTGCTACTAGAGTTTTAAATTGTGTTATTTTTCTTTGCGTACTGTGCCTTCGTGAATAAAATTTATTAGCTTTTTAATTCAAAAAGTAGAAATGAGTTGGAAAACATCGACTTTCTTATAATGTAATTTAAAATTAGTTGTATAATTCTTATTTAATCCATTAAAGTCTAGAGTTGTAGTAGTGCAGCACCATAGCTAGCAATACTTTTGTTGTTTGCAGATCAGTATAATTCTGGAAAGACAATTTCGCTTTCTTTGATGAAGTATGTACCTCGATAAAGTAAGACAAAAATTTCTATTCTAAAACAGCGGTATGAAATGCAATTATTTCGATTTTTCAAGAGACAAAAAATTGTGGTGTTAATGGGTTAACAATTGTATTCTAGCTTTGTAATATTATGAAAGATGGCAATTGACAAACGAATTGTTTATTTTTTCATTCAAAAACAAATACTTGCAAATTGTTTGTAACTGTGAAAATGACAAAACTTCATTGAAAATCTGCGAGGCATTTAGAACCAGAGTGAATCATCCCACATTTTTGTGAAAAATGAGTTTGAAGTGTCAAAGCGTTGACATCTATTGGCTGCATAATGAATGTTTTTGGTTTTAAAACTATTCAAGTGACAGAGCAAGTTTAGCAGATGTCCCAACGTAACTTGGATATCAAGTTGCCAGTGTAAGAATGGATAAAGTGACTTGGTCCACTCTGGTACTGCCAACGTAATCCCCATGTGTTTTCTGAAGCTTGATCTCCTCTGGCACTGGCAGAACTGGCTTAAAAGAGTTTGACAAAAATTTGTACAAATTGTGGAAAGCATTTTTCAAGAAATCTCAGTTGGCGCGGTTTGTTCACTCTGCTTCTCAACGCCTCATATCAAAGAAGCAGTAAATTTCTCAAATTTCTCAAATGATTATGAATAATGGGAAAGTAAACAAAGCTGTATAAAATACCTGGAAAAAGTGTATATAAGAAAACTTTTTGAATATTACTTAACACGAGAACACTCGCGTAGGGTATGATATACGGTTTTCACATTTGTCACCAATTTTTCCGAAAAGTGATCGTCGATTTATTTTATCTCAGAACTTTTAACAGTTGTTTGTGATTAAATAAGGTTACGATTGTTGGATGGAATTTTTAGAGACAAAATAACATCATGGGTTTCCACAGGTGTTCTCTGGTTAAAAAGAAAATCCACTTGGAAATGAAATCTTTTGCGAGTGATTAGAGATATACTAATCTTGGAACTAAATTTTAAGTAATTAAAGAGAAATTGTAACCATTAATTTTTAATTAAATATATTGGATTTGAGATAAATTGTTTTTTTGCGAAATTTCATAGATCAGGATCTTGCAATCCTCTCCTTTAAAAAGAAATCAAATAGCTATAAAAGATTTTTTAAAGGTTGAAAATTGTCAAGCTATAAAATATATTTTCTAATTAAAGTGAAGTTGAAATGAATGATTTTTTAATCCAAAATTACACTCATAAAAAGTGAAATTGCAACACCATGAAAGAATTCACGTAGCTATATTCAAATTACAGGACTGGTAGTGGTGAGACAAATTTGCAAGTGATTAAATTTGCGTGCGTATTGTATCCCATGGTACCCATTTATGGCTGTAAAAGCAACAACTGGTTCATCCTGTATATGCTATCAGTGATCGATTTCATCAGCGTAAGGATTGAAGAATCGTAAGAAATGTGTAGGAGACACCAGAGAGCTGAACACAAGCAGTTAACGGATACAGAACGAAATCGCATACTCGAAATGCACGACCTCGGTTTGTGAATGCGCGTGACTGCCTCGCGTGTTGGAAGGCTACGTGAGTACTATCCAGAGATGTGTGTCATGATTGATATAGGAACATCTGGGAGCATTCCGAAGATGGATTGGGTCGCACAAGGGAACAGAGCTCACCGACCGGCAGATTCACCAAGCGGATTGTCGAGACACAGTCTCCACGTGGTGTGGTATCCGAAGCTACCTGCCATAATAAAAGAGTGAATGTATTCACCAAAATCATCCACAACAGGTCGTATGTGGTACGACCGCAACCAGCAACCAGCGCAACCAGCAACCAGGCACACACCGCAACCAGCGCTGGAAATAGGGCTGCACACCTGGCTTGGTGTTGTCGCTGTCGCAACTGGACCAACGAATGACATACGGTATTTGATTTGATTTGATTACCCAAGAGGGACAGGTCAGACAAGGAAAAGTCTGTAGAGAATAGTGTCCCCCTCGGTCCCCTTTACTGAGGTCGTAAAAATGCGATATTCAGCTGGAGCTAAATCCGTCGGAAAACGCGACAATGGGCGGCATTTCCATAAATGTAAGAAAGAAAGAAACTGGGCTTACGACCGGCCCTGCTAGGGATACCCTATTGGTTAAGAGTTTTACAGGAGTGGGCTTTCGCTGCTGGAAAACCGATTTCCCATGCAACACTGGGCAGAGAGAGGCATCAGTTAGTTATGGGAGCTTGTGGGTGCGCCAGAGAAATTTCCTCGCTACAAGGGCGCGTTTCTCTGCTAGAGTGAAATTCTACTTTCGACAGGGAACAGAGATTAAAGTAAGTGTGTACCGACGGGTTCCTTAAGTTAAATTCGAACGGTAAGTTTTAAGTGGCCATATATGTTTTTGAGTTTCCTCCTCAGAAGTGGGCGAGAGAGGATATTTGGCAGCCAATTTTTAGGAGGGTTTTGAATGTATCTGAGATGCCATTGGCTTGTCAGTATAAATTCCGCTTTTGTTTATGGACGAATGACGGTCCTGGATGTGTGTGGCGGCTACAAGGATGACGCCACTCAGCAGCCCATACCGTCGAGTGTTATACTGCTCTCATACTGGGCATAATGGTTTGGAGAGGCATCTTGTTCTGACAGCGGACAGTCCTTGTGCGCATTGCCGGTAGTTTGACAGTAGAGCGGTACGTCAATCAAGTTGTTTTGGCTGTAGTTTGGCCTCTGGTGCAGGTTGTCTTTGGCACATTGTTCCAACAGGATAATGCCCGGCCACACGTTGCTCGGGGAACTCTCAACAATATGGACGAGGACGAAATCCATATCCTTTCCTGGACGGAAACCTCGCCTGATCTTTCTTTCGTGGAAACCTGTAGGACCTCGTATGACGTGAAGGCAACGATATATTTGTGAGTTGTAACAGCACCACCGGCATATATTGTAGAGAAATTGCGTGCAGTAGTGGACGCGGATAGGAAAGGAGTAGGGAAAGTGACAATTAATGGCTTTATCGATAGTAGACATCGCCATTTATCGCCCGTAGGCCGTAGGGCTACATTAATTACTGAACAAATAGTTTTGTTTCGTATATCTTTCTTTGTCCTCATAATCATTTGTATGTGTTTCTCATCTCTATTGGTCCAGTGATTTTCACATGGTTACGCGCAGTTTTTCATAGTGTTCCAATTTCACTTTTGATGAGTGCAAGTAAGGATAACATGGGGCGATTCAAAAAGCATCATTTCAATATTACACGAGTTCGTAAAGATCCACTTATCCATATATCAGAGGACGCAGCGTCCTATATTTTTTAAAATAATCCCCACCACTATTTTCAAAATATAATATTCACAATATCCTTCTATTGCACATTTTAAAAGAAATCTACCAAGAAATTTATAGTTTAAAAATAGTGGTATCAAATATACAAAAAAATATAGGACGCTGCAACCCCTGATATATTGAATGTGAATGACCGACAGATCATTTGAAAGAGGATGTCTTAAAGTTTCCAATATACCGCTAAAGTCTTCGTAAAGCTCCCCTGTGGACAACAGCTACAGTCGTGAGCAAGATTGCTATTATGCAGCATAAGAGGTTTTTCATTCACAAAACCGTGAAGTTTTCATGTGCGTGCTCGCAAAAGAAACAATTTATGTGTTTTTCGAGATTTTTCTGAGTGCAATTCGAGTTTTTTTTAGATTCTTTGACGAAATTAGCATTTTCTTTTTAATCACCCCTGATAAAATAATTATATAACTATTTTTTGTTTCTAACGAATCGTAATATAAATTAATTTTAAACTAAAATTTGAGAGCAAAATGATTTGTTTCTAATTTCAAGAAAAGCGGTTGGGGGGGGGGGGGCGTGTTCACCCGCCACCGAAGTAACAATATTTTAGTGATTACACATTGAAACACAATGGACTGAAAAAAAAATAGAAATTGGTAAAAATTTCGAAAAATTTACAAATTTAGAAAATTTTCGAAATTATTTTTCCGGATAATGGTCATATAATGTAAAATGATTCTTTCTTATCAAACGTAATTAAAATATAAGGAATACATAGTACAGCGTAATTTGCATTTAATTTTGCTTATGTAATAAAACAATGAGTTATGTGATGAGTCAAGCTGTTTAGAAACTCATTGATAACACTTTTTTACAAAAACTTTCGCACATGGATTATTTGTTAATATTTAATTTGAATGTTTTGTCCAATAGTTGAACTATTTCAAAAATTTAATACTGAGTAAAACAAAAATAAATAAATAAATAAATATATATCCTCATCATTTTTATTTGTAGAAATCATTTGTCATTTTTAAAATGTACTTTTCTACAATACAAACCTTTCAATAATAAAATCTTTATGCTGTTTGTTTGTATGAAGTCATGAAAATGAAACGCAGATCAACAATCTGTCATTTTTGACGGGGTTATATAGTAGTATGAAATATACTTCATTATTTTGAATGCCTATATATATATATATATTCAATAGAATCCCATGATATGCAGTTTCACTAGACAGTGGATTTTAGACTATTAAACTTCTATACATAAAACATCCGCTACAGAAGTAAAATTTAAAATTAAAATTTGAATGGGACATATATTATTAATCTGTTGAACTAGGTGCGCCACATCACTTTGCCGTTTAAGTGTTTAAATGTTTAAGTTACGCCTGATATTAGATTTACATAAGAACAATTTTGCGCAGCTGAAAGGGGCACATTGAATGTTTATGAACTTTAATGAGAGTATAACCAAATGTAATTTACATAATTCAAATTCATTGTACAGTTCAGGAAATACAATCATATGAAATTGAGTTCTCCATTTCGAATGACCCTTTATTTTTTATATGAATCTGAGGTGTGTTTCATTTGTTTGATAATTTGTAGACAATAATGTTTTGCAACAGCATGCATGAAAAATAATAAAATTGTTTTAAATAGGTCATTTTTAAAGATAAATAAATATGTTTATCATGACAGGTTGAAATTCATTTAATTTTGTGATTCACTCTTAACTCAAATCTTATGTTTTTTTAATTTTGCCCCTTTAAAAATAAGTGTGTTTGCATTTACTAATAAAAATACCAAATCTTTGCTTTCATTAAAATTAATTTTAAAAAAGGCACACACGTGTCATAAAATTCGCTACTTTTAGCAAAGAATTATAGGGTTTATAGTTTGAAATTGTTGTTGTTGTTGTTGTGTATGAACCTATTGGGCTCGGTGAGCAGCTTTCTATTACTGTATGGCTGTCCTAATCCACTTATGATACAACCCACAGCGACGACATATTACAAAAGACCTACGAAGCCAGCACTACACCGAACTAACCACTGCTGACAAAAAACTAAACTAAACGATACCATCAAAACCAAATACTACAGTGACTATATATCTTATTCAAGAGCTGAGAAAACAGAGCCAGATCAACACCTCCCTGTCTCCCTATCGCCGAAAATATATCCTCGTACTTCATACTCATCGCCACCCGTAACTTACCAAACACCTTATCACGAATCCCCGAAAACTTCTTACACCTATTTACCAAGTGTTCTTCAGTTTGCTCCTCACTTCCGCATAAGTCACACTTCGCCTCACCTCTACCGAGAAACTTCCTCCGACGAACCAGAGTTAGAAAAGTCTTAGTAAGGAACCTAGCAAAAATAACCCCATTCTTCCTCCGTAAGTTGTGATGAGGATGTCCGATCTACGCATAATCCCAGCCACGATCTGAGTGATCTTTCCAGTATTGCATCCATTCCCATTCAGACTCATTCTGTTTTTTCTTTTTCACCTCCATCATCCAATCCTCTGGAGAGAACCACGGTATACATATATCGCTATACGGGCCCTTCCTGGCCAGCTCATCCGCACACTCATTGATCTCAATACTTTTATGTCCTGGAACCCAAATAAAATCTATCTGATACTTGTCAATACTTTTACTGTTAATTTCCTCCCTAAGCATAGTGATAACAGTCGCCGATTTACGATTGACCTTATCTAAAGCCATGAGGACACTCCTAGCATCAGTGAAAAACATATACCTCCCACTTTCCGCCGTATAAAACTTAATAGCTACCAATAAGGCGATCGCTTCAGCAGTAAAAATAGAATTAATATTTGGAATTTTAAATGCCATCCGACTACCTGTTTTTTGATTCACCATCCCAATCGCCGTGTTATTCTCCTCTTTGGACGCATCCGTTACAATAAAGATAGCCTCGTCAATATACCTCTGATAAAAACTGTTGTACGAGTTCTTGATTACAGCTTCAGGAAAGTCTTTGTTTTGGAACGGCCATGTATTCACATAAATTCTAATATTCTCATTTACCTTTGTACCCCACTTGTAAGTAATCATTTCCTTGACGTCCGTGCTATACCCTTTAATACTATTCAGCTCTCTGTGAATTAAATCCTGTGAAAGTATATCCGTGTAATCCTTATGTTTGATGTCCAAAATTGACCTTTTAATCGCCAGATATTCTCTTCTTAGGTTGTTCCTCCAGACCCCACTTTCCTGCAACAATACCGGGATCGGGCACCACTTAGGCATACCACTAGCCTATCTAAGCCCCATATTGTGTATCACTTGAAGTTGCTGACCTTCCGTTTTACTTGAGTGCATGAGAATTCGCGGGTTCCCTTCCAGAAGAGATCCCATCATACTATTCGTAATCTTTACAAGGTACTTAGTTTCGGTACCCCAACTCATACCTGCAATAATTTTGAGCATGTTGAGTCTTTTGCAAGTTTTCTCTCGCAGTATTTTTATGTGACTTTTTAGGTTACCTTGACAGTTTAAAAAAACCCCTAATACTCTTAACTCTCCTGAATACTCCACCTCTTGTCCTTTGATCTTAAATTGCTTCTCTTCTCGCTCCTTCCACCGTCCGATCTTCATTATTTGACATTTATTTGGGTTCACCTCAAGATTCCATGCGCTCAACCACTGAATTATTCTGATGATATTCTCCTGTAGGATGTTCCTTATCCATTCCTGACTATCGTGAAACCCGTATAAAAATATATCATCCGCATATACTACACAATGAATACTTGAGTCAAATATCTCGAAGATGTCCGCTAGGTATATGGCAAATAGAAGTGGAGAAAGAGGACTACCCTGTAAGAGGCCCCTCTGATAAAAAAATGGATCCGACAGTGACCCTCTCCATTTAACACGAATCCTAAGTTCTTGCATTAGTTTCTGGATCATAATACTCAAGTTGGCTCCAAGTCCCAATTTTTTCAGCTTCATGAGCATCCCGTCCCACCAGACATTGTCGTAAGCTCCTTTGATGTCTAAAGCCACTAAGTATCCTTTTAGTTTGGATTGTATTGCTCTTCTCATGTCTCTATAAATTTTGTAGGCAGCCGCTTCGCAATCTCTAAACGGAATAAAACCATAGTGATTTCTATTAAAAATTTTATTTTTCATGCTCCAGTGAAGCAGGATATCTAGTAACATCTTTTCAAAAATCTTCTTGCTGGTAACCGTCAGAGCTATTGGTCTATACCCTCTAATGTCATTTCTATTTTTTCCTGGCTTTTTGATGGGTAACATGATAACCTCTTTCCAAATCTCAGGTATTTTATGGGTCTCCAGAATCTTATTACACATGCTCAGAATTTGAGTCAATACCCTGGTTTTTTGATTTTTGAAAAAGCTCATTTTGATTCCGTCTATCCCGGGAGTTGTTGACTTGCTTTTCTTAATTATTCTCTGTAACTGATCCATCGTAAACTTTGTGTCTATTCCATCCTCACCCGAGAAATCTATGGGGATACCTTGACTGACCGGCGAGTTTTGGAATATAGTAGATAAGTAATTAGCCTGGGATGCCGCATCTGGTGGACAATTTGGTAAGTTAAACTCCGTGTTCATCTCACCATTCTTCGATGTATTTATCCCACGGATGATCTTGTAAATGTGAGGCCCTCTCCCTGCCTCCCTGGCCACCGAATCCCAAAATTTCTGATTATCCTTTTTGATTTCCTTCTTGAGCTTTGCATTATAAAGTTTATATTTACATCATAAGTCCATACAACCCAACCGAATCGCCTTCTTATGGTAAAACCTCTTTAGAGCCAAAACCCTCCGGGTAACAATCCCCCATCCGGGCGGAAGCGTACACCTACTCACTGGGATCCTATCAGTTTACTGACCCATAAACTTGGAGATTTCCATGGACCACCTGTCCATCCCCTCTTCATAGACCTCATCCCCCAACCTCTCAACCGCAGATCCTACTCGCTGCCAATTAATCTGTGTCTGAAATAATTTCCCTTCACTGCAGCCACTGGCAATTTCCTGGATCCTGATAGGATAATGATCCGACCCCATTGGATCCGAACAAATATCCACTTGGAGCCCCCTTGGTAAACTACTCGAAACAATAGTCAGATCCAGCAAAGACCCTGAACCCCCACCCCTGAATCTCGTAACACCATCCAAATTCATTAATATTGCATCCGTACGATTAATCCAGTTAACCAAGTTTATCATTTTCTGAGCCTTGGGATTATTATTCCAATTTAGAAAATTAATGCTGAAGTCACCAACTATAATGTAATGATCCCCAATCGTTTCTTTAATCCTGTCCAACCACCTAATATCAGCAAAACCTTTCGGTGCATAAATATTGATGATCGCAATCCAACGATTTTTATACCATATTTTAATCCCTTGCGCCTCATGATGCGGGCTAATATTAGGAAGATTAATAATTTTAACTGGAATCCTACTTGACACCGCTAACAGTAAACCATCTCCTCCCCGCGTTAAATTGCCAGGCCTGTCAGCTCGAAAAATATTCCAGTTTCTGAAGGACAGCTTATGATTATTGTTCAAAAGAGTTTCCTGAAATGCCCAAACTATGCAATCCCGAAACATCCTAGTGCGTAACCAGGGCAAGTTTGACCGAATACCTCTAATATTCCATTGATATAACAATACGTCCATAAAACAATAAACAATAAAAAAGCCACACTAAAATACACAAACCAACGATAAAACAAGAAAACTTTCTGACACTTACCCCAGAATACAGTTTTCATCGACATCCAGAAAAACTACAGACGACCCGTCTATAAAGCACAAGAAAAACGAACCATTAAAACAGACGAAATGTTCAACACTAACTACAGACCTTAAACATCTTCCGAATCTGTTAACATGTTCTCCTGTTCAGGATTAAACATTGACTGTTGTGACTGTCCTCCTCCTTGCTCGGCTTCATTCATTAATTTCATTTTCTTATCTCGTAGATGGTTGTATAAATCGGATATCACGTCTCTTTTCGCTATTTTACTTTTTGACATCTTTTCTCTTCCTTTTGCCTCTGAATCCTTTTCTACCTCGCTTTCCGACTTTTGCTGCGACATTACCATCACTTCACATAGATTTATCACAATGTCCATTATTTTGTTAAATTTTTCTTCTACTAACATAGCTAATTTATGATAGTTACCTTCTTCACGGTCTTTTTCGACATTTGTTTTGGTTCTTGCCGCGTAGGTGTTTATGGCTTTAAAGTTGAATTGTCGGCGTGCTTCCGCAAGAGTTATATGATTTTCACTTCTATATTTTTGAATTTCAGTCTCTTTTTTTTTTTATCTCGCATTCGTTATCATCAGCTTCATGTTCTTTCCCACAATTCACACATCTTATTTCCGTGTCCTTGCATATTAGTTCTGGATGATTTTTTCCGCATCTCTTGCATTTCCTTTCATTTTGACATTTATTTGTCCCGTGATTGAAACTGTGACAGATATTACATCTTCTAGGTCTGTCAACAAATAATCGGATTTTTTGTCTCATATAAAACATCTTTACGTTTTCCGGTAGTTCGTGTCCATAAATTGTGATGAGTACAGTTCCCGTAGGAATTACACGTCCCTCTTGTCTGGTAGTGAATCTTCGGATGTTCTGAACTATCATTGGATTTTCTTCTTCAATCTCCTCCTGAATTTCTTTCATTGTTATGTCCGTATCTATTCAGAATATTAAAAATCTTGTTGTGACATTCTCAGTCATTAGGTGATGTTTTACTTTCGTATCAAATATTTTTTCTTTATTGACCACTTCGCTTGCGCATTCGTAGTTTTTCGTAGTTATCAACATTTTGTTGTTTCTTGTGTATCTGACGGTATCAATTTCCTTATAACTCTCCAAGTTCTGTTTTATTTCTCGTTTCAGTTGAATAGGGTTAAGCTTGTGAATACCACCCTCTTGACTCTCAGTAATTATTACATACTCTTTTAAGTTTGGTATTATCTTGATTTGTTCTTTTGCTGTGCGTCCATCGTTCCAGTTGAATTTCTTGTATTCTTCGCTGTCGAAGCCTGTACTGTCTTTTATTTTTACTTTCGATCCCGCCATATTGCTAAACGTACCTGGAAACCTGTCCAACTTACCCAAACTTTATCCACACCCTTTCCGCTACTATTTCCAACGACCACCAAAATTGAAGTACAGTGAAACTTCCATTTAACGAAATTTCATCGTTACACTTAAACTCTTCGTTATGAAGAAAATTCGGTAAATAGAAATCAACTTAAATTTATGAAATGTGTGTATACATATAACCCACATAAAATGAAAAGTACACGTAAAATGGAAATATTTGAAAAACGTATTTTAATTCGAGCAGTCGTTTTTTATGCAATGTAGATATGAGAATAATTTATTAGAATAATGTCTAAAAAAACAAAAAACAAAGAGGAGTAAACAAAAACCGAAACGTACCTTTTCTTTTTTTATTAACATATGATTAAATATGTGTGTTTTGATTAAATGATTCAAATGTGTTCATTTTCATACAGTCTGCTGAAATAAATTCATACATCCTTCGTGACAGCAACCTCTCCGTTTGAATACTGTACACGCACTAAAGTGGAATAAACTTCGTTATATAGAATAAGTTCTTCGTAATATGGAGATTAATTTAGATGTTAATGATGCGCAAAGTCAAGGTTCTGCAGAAAATTTCGTTAAGTAGAAAACTTCGTTAAATAAGGACTTCGTTAAAGGGAAGTTCCACTGTATTTCGATACCCGAAAACTTTTCTCTCCCGCACTGGAAAATTACCCGCAACGCGCACGTGTGACTCACTGCTTACTCCAGAAGCCCACGCACGCTCACCGGGTACCCACTTCTTGCATTCCAGTTTGAAATTAAACTAGTCGTTGGGGGCTACCGTAATACTTACCCATCATGGATATGCATAATGTAAAATATTAAAACAAAAATGTGTAAACTACTTATAAAATGCATAGCAATTCAAATAAAATCGTGGCTTGATGACGTCATAACTTTATAGGCTCGATTACTGAATTGCTTGAAAGAGGTTTTTCCTCATAATAATCCTATTAACTAGCGCTTTATTGCATCTGATTAAGCGTCAAATTTCCAATTAAAATATATCTTTGAAGTGAAATTTGGATGAAATACAGGGTCATGAAAAATCGAAGAGTGTGGAAAATAGGATTACAAATATCTCAGCAACTAATTATCCGATCGACTTCATGCTTTATGCAAAATTTATGTTTTTTTATTGTCTTTTATATTCACTCCTTAAAATAAACAATCGAAAAATTTTATATACCTTTTATCAGAACGAATATTTCGAGAGTCCGAAAAAAAATAGTTCCGGATAATCGAGGTTATTGAAATGAAATAGGCTTCTTCCCATTATTACATACTAAGTACATACCAAATTGCAAGTGTCTATCTCAATTTTTTCGGGAGATAGAGCGTTTACAGACACACACACAGACACACAGACGGACGGCAAATTTTTTTTTCTTAAAATATGTTTTTTGGGTACTTTTCGGTTAGCCGGGCGCCAGTGATATATGTACATATATAAATACATATGCATATACATATATATGTATATATATATACATACATATATGTATATATATTTGTATGTATATATATGTATACTTAGATATGTGTATATGTGTGTATATGTGTATATATACATGTATATATATCACTGGCGCCCGGCTAACCGAAAAGTACCGTTTTTTGGAATCTCCAGTGTCTGAAACGTGTAAATCCGTCAAAAAAAAATTTCGATTTTCAAAACGATTACAAGACTTACCCTATACTACGTATGATGGGTAAGTAAAACTAATAAACCATGTTTTTAGTAAAACTGTTTTGAAAGAAACACGTGTCATAAAATTTCATTGCTCTCATTACTAAGAAATCCAAATGATTACAATTTGAAATGTACAGATCACAACAAAAAAATTTCATGCTTTTTTATGTTATATACCAGATTCAATTTTTACAAAAACCGTAATATTTCATTCCTCCAATTGCTACATGCACTAGGACGTGCCTAAGTGCTCCAGACTCATCTTCATTCATAAATAAGAGGATCACGTCTCTTTCTGTTCAAGGTATTTCAAATAGAAAAAAAAAGTAACAGCGCGTCTTGGATTAATTATTAACCATATACTCTATCGATTTCTGATTGCATCGATTGTGAAAACGTAGATAGCAGGCTGTGGCTGATAAATATTTGCTTTATGAAAAACTTTTAAAATTATATTTTTATTTCATACAGGGTGTTTTGTAAAGGACTCCTTGACTTTAAAATTCAATAAGCCATAACGAATATAAATATGAAATAAATGTCATGCTTATCACATAGCTCATAAATTTTGTATAGAGTAATTTAAAAAATAGTTAAATTTTTTCCAATAGATGGCACTGTGCTGTCTCAAACAGTAAAAAAAAATGTTCCCCAATTTCAAAATAAACATTTTTTTGTGTGTTTCATTAATTAAATAGAATACAAGGTAAACACTGAGGTATTTTTAATGCAGTTTTATGCATTAAATTGAGCATTCTTACAATTCAAATATCTCAGAGCCATCTATTGTGGAAGATTTGAACTATTTCTTAAATTACTGTATAGATAACTTATGAGCTATCACATGTCATTTATTTCATTTTGTCATAGAATTACTCAATTTTAAAATAGTGTTTCATTAACACTGACAGTAACACCCTTTTTTCACTGCTCACGTTACACTCTATGTCACTGACAAGGAAGGTCTCCTTAAAGCGCATAGCATTAACTATTTTAGACTTGTATATTTTTAATATTTTGACAAATCGAGGGTGCTAAAAACATGTCAGAAATGCGTAAAAATTCGCTTTTGTTTAAAAATTGTCTTATGTAGAATTTATTGAATGTAGACAATGGGCATATGCTGACATTAACGCGGATTAAAATCGTCATTGGAACACTAAACATGTAGTAGTTATTGTTTAATATGATTCTCTAAACATTCAACTGATAATTAATCACACGTTAATTCATTATCTCAGAAGAAAAAGGCTATATTGATACAGCTCTGTACGCATCTGTATTAATATGCATAATTAATAAATAGCACGTTATTTTATTCTCCCAGAAGAAAAAGACTACTTTACGTATAATAAATATAAAATAAATAATATAAAATATATAATAAATAATACGTATATTACGTATATAACCCTTAGCTGCTATGACAGAAATTGTCGTATAGTTACTGTGAGCGGTCTTTGAGACCGCTTGATCGAAAGAGGCATAAAAGGCTCAATTAACTCATAGGATTTTTTGTACAGGACTGTTATAATTAAAATTCAACTATTCAAAAGTTTCTAACGATAGTTCTAGTGCTCTAAACGAAACAAAATTTCACCAGTATCTATGGTTAAACTAAAAATTAAAAGTTAAACTGTGAAAATGGAAAAAAAGAAGCGATCTGTGAGACCGCTAACAGCACTTAAGGGTTAAAATCTATTAGCTCCGGTAATGATCATACGAACATGGTAAGAAAAGTGCAGGAAAAATGCCAGTAAATAGCGCTAAAACATTCATTAAAAATCCTATTTCGGATATTGGGTTGTTCGGTAAGTTCATCCCGTTTGGGAAAAACAATTCGTACCGGAAAATTCTGCCCGTCAATTATTAGACATCAGCTATAAGAATTAATGTCTAATAATTAAGTGCTAGAATTTTCCGGTACGAACCAACTTTCCCGAACAGAAAGAACTTTCCGAACAACCCAATATTTAAAATTTATCTCATTTAAATATATTTAAGAATTAGTAATAATTTATAATTGGTTTTATTTACATTAAATGACCTTCTCCGCCCTCCTAATGGCGTTAACGTGTTAAATGTGTTACTGATAGTCACAACCGTCTCCTGCAGTAGAGGTGGCAAGAGTGTGCTTGGGATATAAATACTATTTACTGTCTTTTGTAATCAAAGCCATTAAATAATAAGCCCAGTCAGATAGTGTTAAATTTGTTAGCGGGGACATTAGCGCCACTTCATCTGATGCGGAAGGAAGGCGAAACAGAAGTGCGTCGCAGAGAAACGATACGATTTATTTATATCGATATTTTATACGATTTTTATCGTTTGTATCGATGTTTTGTTTTTGCACTTCCTTTAAAAGCTTGCTAATTATTGGGAACTTTTACATTAAAGGTAAAACTATAATGAAAATAAAAGGGGAAATTTACTGGATTAATATTTCTATATAAATATAGTGGTGGCGAAGAAGTTGATTTATTTATTAAAAGTTAAATAAAAAGTGATGGAAATTTACAGCACTATGCAATTAACCCTTTCCGGTACAGACAAATTATGTTCGTAAAATGTGAAATTACTGACTAACACCGGAATTTACAGACGACTTTTTTAGAAAATATGAACTCCTTATTTTAAGCTTTAATTTTAGATGCAAAATTTTATTAAAATATTCTTGGTGCCGAATGCAAGCATCCCATCCGCTAGATGGCGCTATTTTCAACTTGCGAAAAGTTTCCCATTTATCTGACTGGGCTTATTATTTAATGGCTTTGTTTGTAATGCAGAACATGTCATGCAGGTGGTAAAGTCTGCGAAAATGAATGGGGTTGTTCCGAAAGTTCTTTTCATTTGGGAAAGTTGGTTTGTACCGGAAATTTTTATCATTTGATTATGAGACATTAATTCCGATATCTAATGTCTAATAATTG
Source organism: Maratus michaelseni (assembly GCA_963931845.1). Lineage (NCBI taxonomy): Eukaryota > Metazoa > Arthropoda > Arachnida > Araneae > Salticidae > Maratus > Maratus michaelseni. The sequence goes on from OZ007587.1 coordinate 276,253,526, forward strand.
ACAGGAGAATTTTCCGGTACGAATTTGTTTTCCCAAACGGAAGGAACTTTCCGAACAAACCAATAGCTTATAATGAAAATGCGATGTTCATTATAAGTGATGCTAGTTCTGATAGGTTTAATAAATTGTAATAATATCGTAATAATTTTATAAAACCGTATTTGTTATTATTGTTGATTTTAAATCCTTCTACCAGTATGACCAATATTCATGTAATTATCATAGAAACAATATTTATCCAAGAAATTTATTTGCATCATCTGTTGATTGTCTACAAACTAACAATTTTAATTCTCTATTAAATGCAATATGGTAGTTTACTTGACTGAATTGTTTACTTAACCGAAAAATTTCTAAAATAATGTTTAATGGTCATTTGCATGATACATATATTATTGCGTTTATCTCCTGGCTATAATCCAAAATATATTTATTTATTTATTTCCAAATAGCAGAATAGGGCATTAGCCGGAATTTGATGACTTAAACCCATCGAGATAAATGCCTAAAAAGAGGAAAATTTAAAAAATAAATTTATGAATAGATCATTGAAATATATTATATTATTTATTTAGAGAAAGGTACGATATACGCTTGTAAACTCAGAATAGTGTAAGTACATGATGCTAAAGATAGAGTCAAAGCTTCCATTTGATGTATAATGTAAAATTAATGTTTTTTTTCGATGTGGGTTACTTTTAGACGTTTGCCATAGCTTTCTCGATCGAATTTGCATTCAATTATACCCTTTGTCCCACATATGGGCTGTCCTCTTGAAAAAAATGCTAGGCTGATGTATATAATAATCCATGTATGAAGTTCTCTTTTAGTCTTTAGCTGCGTCAGATTCAAAACAACTTTTGAATGATAGTTAAATTATTAGTAAAGATTGATAATCTTTAATCATCGTAAATTCTGAAAAAGAAAGAGATAATAATAATAAAAAAAAAATCGCGAATAATCAAAGTAAGTTTCTCGCTAAAGTTACGTTTTTCCACATTTTCATATTCGCGAATAATCAAAACTCGCGAGTGTTACATTTTTCCGCATTTTCATATTCGCGAATAAACAAAACTCGTGAATGTTGAGGGAGTACTGTACAATAAAACCTGTAAAAACAAAATCCCGAAAGACCCGAAAAACATTCCGTTTTAGACAGGTTTCCGTCTGAGCAGGTAGATTTCTTTCGGCGAGACCGTAAAATTTTTTTGTTATAGGCAGGTTGTGTTTTAACAGGCTTACTGCATAATGTTCTACTCGATCCAGACTAACAAATGGCATGGTACTAAAATAAATTTAAAATAATTTGTACATCATGAAAAATTGAAATTTTTGGTGTCCCGCGGGATGTGTCTTAAAAGCCTTGAAAATCGAGACACCTGGCAATACTAGTGAAAACCTATATAGAAGAGAAGTTAAAATACATTCAAAACAAATTTCTATTTTAACCTTTAACTGGTCTTGTGGCGTCATTTAGTTCGTGTAATTTCTTTATTAGTCAGTAAGATTCAGATGAAAGTAATAAAGTATACAAGTGATATACATTCAAACCTCGTTAGTACGCACTCTCGGGTCCAGGTCCACTTAAAAATGACTTAAAAAACGAAGTGACTTCTTAACCCCCTGCAACACCGGTATACACTATATTGCCAAAGGTGATTGGTCACTTGCGATTTTAGACGTTTTGTTAACTATCTAGAAAAATACATGAGGAATTAACCTGAAACTGCAGGTGTGTAAACAGTATAGTATAGCTTATATATTTCCGTGAATATTTTTTCCCGAAACCCCATAGGGGACTGTCAACAAATTGAAAAAGAACGAATATCTTTTGGGTTACCCTGTAAAAACTAATGTAGCAAAATTGTTCAAACTCGAGATTATTAATAAGTGATTTATTGTAATATACTGTGTTATTTTTTATGAGGATAGCATGAATATTCGAAGAGAAATTAAGGTTTTTATAAAAACCGACTCAAAATTTCGCCAAGTTTTTTGCTTATAATTTGCAGAGTTCTTAATATAAAAAAAAGTTAATTTGAGAAAATATGTCAAACAACATTGTACATAATACTCTGCAATCGGAATTAAAAAATAATAAAAATTGGATGAAAAATGAGCAGGTTTACTAAAAAATGTTTCACTGCGCATACGCGAATGCAATCAAAATATAATAGGCATAATGTATTAGCTAAGTATATAGAGCAACTTTTGTGAAAGTCTCAAAATCATAGCTTGAAAATTCTGAAAATTATCGTCGATAGAAGAAGCTCGAAATCCGTTGTTCCCAAAAGGAAGCAAAAAGATGAGGGGTTGTATCCAAATATAGTAGTACGTGCAATATTGTGTACGCTATCTTGGCACTAATCAACAGATATTTGATACAACCCCTCATATTTTTGCTTCTTTTTGGGAACAACGGATTTCGAGCTTATTCTATCGACGATAATTTTCAGAATTTTCAAGCTATGATTTTGAGACTTTCACAAAAGTTGCTCTATATACTTATCTAATACATTATGCATATTATTTTTTGATTGCATTCGCGCAGTGAAACATTTTTTAGTAAACCTGCTCATTTTTCATCCAATTTTTATTATTTTTTAATTCCGATTGCAGAGTATTATGTACAATGTTGTTTGACATATTTTCTCAAAATAACTTTTTTTGATATTAAGAACTCTACAAATTATAAGCAAAAAACTTGGTAAAATTTGGGTCGGTTTTTATAAAAACCTTAATTTTTCTTGGAGTATACATGCTATCTTCATAAAAATTAACACAGTATATTACAATAAACCACTTTATTAATAATCTCGAGTTTGAACACTTTTGTTACATTAGGTTTTACAGGGTAATCCAAACGATATACGTTCTTTTTCAATTTGTTGACAGTTTGTGGGTTTTCGGAAAAAAATATTCACGGAAATATATAAGCTATACTATACTGTTTACACACCTGCAGTTTCAGGTTAATTCCTCATGTATTTTTCTAGATAGTTAACAAAACGTCTAAAATCGCAAGTGACCAATCACCTTTGGCAATATAGTGTATTATATATACCACTTAATTTTAATCCCAAAATGCCACAATGCCACCAGAATTTTATAACCACATCTTGAATTTATAAGGTACATGAGGAAAAGCTTTTATTTATTTTAAAATGAATTCGCTCATAAATCCTGGTGTCAATCAATCATTTCAATATTTTAACTACATTAGTACTTTGCCCCTGAAGGGGTTAAGCGGAGTTTATATTAAATTTAAAATAAAATTCCAAATGTTTATACATTAAGTATACCTATAACTAAATTGCATTATAAATTATTTAACTTAGTAGAATAAGAATCAGAATTCGTAAAATGGATCGCGTAAATTGGGATATTGGGTAACACTACTGAAAACCTATATGGAAAAGAAGTTAAAATTCATTCGAAACAAATTTCTGTCTTAAGACTTTAACCGGTGTTGTGGTGCCATCTAGTTCGTGTAATTTCTTCAGCAATCAGTAAGATTTAGATGAAAATAATAAAGTATACAAGTGATATACATGCAATCCTCGTTAGTACGTCACTCTCGAGTCTACTTAAAAATGACTTATTAAATGAAGTGACTTCTTAAGCGGAGTTTATATTAAGTGTAAAATAAAATTACAAATGTTTATACAATACGTATAGTAACCCCTCATTATTATATCGCGCCTCGGTATGTCACGCATTCGTCTATTTCGCTCTTCTTTAGTTGTCCCTCGATAAATTTAGTTTCTCGAAAAAACTTATAAAACTTTTGAAACGTCGAAATCTAAGCGTATAACTGAATTGCAATTAGTTCATTTTCGTTCTTTAATTTCCAGTGGCAAGCAGATAATTATAAACAAACAACTTTGGATTATTATTTTCAGAAAATACCATAAAATGTAAGTAAAAATGTATACTGTATAGTGTATATGTACGGTTTTGTATATTTTTAACGTTTTACTATTTTTGTGTTGAACTTGTAGCTTGTTTGAACAAAAATTAAATCGAAAACGTCGTAGCTTAATTTAGGGCTCTTTATTTTTCATTTACAAACACCCTTCTCGCCCCTCTCGTTATATAGCTCCCCTCGGTATATCGCGCTTGTTTCTTATCTCCCATGTAGCGCGATATATCTAGGGGTTACTGTATATCTATAACTAAATTACATTATAAATTATATAAATTTGTCGAATAAGAATTTGAATTCGTAAAATGGATGCCAAATTAAGGAAAGTATAATAAGTTATGATACGTAGTATTTAATTGTACAATTCAATACGTACCGATGTGTTATTGCCTTACAAGAAAACACCTACTCTTGTTTGATGTCAGTTTTCTGAAATAATTTTTTTTTATTTCTCTCAGGTATATGGTATATTATAATTCGCTATCTGTAGTGTCATTCAAAGGCGAAATATAGCTCCTTTGTTCACCAATGAGGGCTTTTTACTTTGCAACAATCTGTTTGGGAGGTTCCTCTTCTTCATGATCGCTGTCGAATTCTGTTCGTTCCTTCTTCGCTTTTAAATCATCAGCTACAATTTCAATTATTGTTGCATTCAGAAAATTTATTGATATGTCAAGCAATCTTTATAAGGAAAGGGCCTGTCATCATGAATGTTGTTAAACTTACAGTCATGCATAACAAAAACGAAGTGTTTTTGGAGATAACCTTAGCAAAGAAATTCAACCGAATTTGTCTATACCACTCCTAAAATCGACGCCTTAAGCGGAGTGGTTAAAAAAAATGGTGATGCAATAAGCGGAGTACACTATGTGAAAAAGCGTATGAGAATGTTCGGGAAGTCTGAAACATGACGTAATATCCGGAGTGGTGTCGTTTTATCCAGGTGACTTAGTAACGAAGTTTGACTGTATTATACTTACTGATTTATCCAACTGACAATTACAGTGATGCAAAAATACAATTGTTTTTATAAAAATTCATTTATATAATTAATTTATTTTGATAAGTTATAATATGTAATAATAGTTAGGTTCGAAATGGCAGTCAGTTAAGGGTTGAAAATATTTTTTATTAGAGGGGGTCAAAAACTGCGATTTTACAAAATTCAAATGCTTATAAAGTCTTGCATAATTTCGAGCTAATTAAGAGTAACAAAATATTCAAAAGGTCTGAAATCTAGACACTTTTTTCTAGTAGATCAAGCAGTTGTTGTGGATTTATCTGTATTTTTTTAAAACAGAATTATGGTATTTTAAAATATACTAAAATATTAAACATTTAAAATGCAAATTTTTGAATAATTATATCTCATGAAATGAAAGAGATAACTTATGCACTTTTATATGCATTATTACGACTTTTAGTGAAATGGTGAATTACCAACTATGTCGAAAAAAAAGCAGGCTGTTTTCTTTTTTTTTTTCGCTCTTAAATTATAACAATTTAACTATTGAAAAATTTTAAAAATCAGCATTTTTGACAGCTTGTAACTCAAAAGTAGAAAGTGGTATTCATATGCCATTTGGCAAAGAAAGACCTCTATATATACTGTCTATACTCTGTAAATATTTTCTATTATTCCAACTAATCTATGAGATACAATATTGAAATTGAAAAAAATTACAACCAGCCAAGAAAAATAATGCTGGAATTCCCTGTGATTTTCTGCTACCATTTGAAAGTTCAAGAAGCATAAGGATTTATAGCCAACAGATTGTATTTTTGTATCAGAATTTTGAATATATGAAGTTACCTAGTTATATCCCTATGTTCATACCATGAGAATCTACGAAATTTCCTTTTCTGAACCAAAATTGTGCCACTAAAATTGCTTCACTTCTTTAACGAAAAAATCAGTAAAGAAAATACACAAGAAATAGTTGACTTCACGCACTCTTATGGTGTGAGGATAGAAATATAGCTGTAGTAATCATGTGTATTTAATATTCTAATACAGTAATCAAAACTCTCGGCTAGAAACGCTTATGATTCTTGAACCATTAATCATAACAAAAAAGTACAGAGGGTTCAAAAAATATTTATCCAAATAAATCCAGAAAATGTATTCAATAAAATGTTTCTCTTTTCTAAATGTCCTTTGCATTCATTTTTGGCTGTTATTTCTTCAATTTCAAGATCTCGTATCTCATAAAGCATTTGGAATAACAGAAAACGACTTACAGATTATAGACATTATAGATTGAGACCATTTCTTGCCAAATCGCATACAAATACCCCTTCCTTCTTTTGAATCGCAAGCTGTCAAAATGCTGATTTTTGAAAATTTTGAAAATTTGAATTGTTTTAATTCAAGAGATAAAGAGATCAGCCTGCTTTTTTTCTGGACATGTTGGGAAGTAGAAACGATACATATAAAAATGCATACTGTTAATGTCATTATTTTTCATGATATGTAATTTTTCTAAGACTGGCATTTCGACGTATATTCCGTATACAGATAAATCCGCGACAGTTGCATGATGTAATAGAAAAAGAATGTGTATATTTCAGATCTTTTTGAATTTATTGTTTATCTTTATTAGTTAAAAAATATGCAAGGTTTTTATAAAGATTTCGATTTTTTTTTAAATTGAAGTTTTCGACGAAATCTAATTAAAAAGATTTTTAAGATTGAATTTTTTTGCAAATGGATTTTAGCTTATTTTCTGTATAGGTTTCTCCATACAAGATATGATACAAATAAAAATTGGTGCGGCAATCCACGTTTGTCGAAATTCTACGGAATGACCTTATTATACTCTTTTATTTAACTCAACTTGGTTTTTGTATGTAAAGATGGAATTTTGTCATCGATTTTTCGTTCTAGAATTAATCTGGAATTCGGTTTAGAATTAATAATACGAGGAAAAATCATTAAGTAAGTCACAAAAGATAACTAAATAATAACTTACAATGATATTCACTTCAAAACTATTTTTATTTCTCAACATATTCTCCACCAATATTTATGCACTTATATCACCGTTTTATCAGTGCTCCAACACCAGCTGCATAATATTTTTTGGGTTGCTGTCTCAGCCACATTAGGACTTCAAATTGAACCTTTTCATCATCTGTGAACATCATCTTGCAACTTCTTCAACATCCACCATACAGCTTCGACTTAGCACCAAGCGATTTTCATCTGTTTAGTCCACTAAAAAACCATCTTGGAAGCAAGATGATGTTCACAGATGATGAAAAGGTTCAACTTGAAGTCCTAATGTGGCTCAGACAGCAACCCAAAGAATGTTATGCAGCTGGTGTTTGGGCACTGATAAAACGGTGATATAAGTGCATAAATATTGCTGAAGACTATGCTGAGAAATAAAAGTAGCTTTGCAGTGAATATCATTGTAAGTTATTATTTAATTATCTTTTGTGACTTACTTAATGACTTTCCCTCGTAATAATAACAATAATGTTCACATGTGTGTTTCCGATGACAATACAAACATTTTAATATTCTTAGAAATAAACTGATTTTAAGGCATTTTTCCATTAGCTGGCTACAGGTGACGAATCATCAAACATTCTTTATGGTTACAATTGTATATGCGTTACAATAACAATCGATTTAATGATGCGCCAAACCTCGCTCGCCAAAAAAGAAAAAAAGGCCAACTGGTTGTGAAACTGAAACAAAGAAATATTTAAAAACTAAAAAGTAGGAAATATAAATAAAAAAATAGAGAGTGTAATATATTTTTAAAAAATTACGGTCTAACTAATTATTAGTTTCATATTAATTAAATTATGATTATAGCTGAGAGATCCATTTAGAAATTCTAAAAAGATAGTTTAAATAATGTTTAATTTTTTCTTTACTGTTGCAATATCTTAAAAAAGAAACAGAGCATAAAATATACATTTTATTTTTAAGTTTACTAGCTCGCGCTTTCTAACCCAACGTAAAAAAAAAAAAAACCGCAGTGAATTTTCCATAATCGAGTTCAATGCCCACGCCAAATTAATGTATTGTAACGGAAATTTTTGTGAAAGAACATGAACTGCAGTCATAAAATTAGGCGTGATTTTAAAGATAAACACTGAATGTGGAAAAAAAAAACTCAACCTTTTTTATACTTATTTTACATTTCACTACGATAATTTGTGACGATTAAATAATACCAGTGGACCCGTGCGACGATTTCGCACTGCAATCCAAATTATTTAGTATTTCAGTATTTTTTTATAAATAGTTTAAACTTCTAAAGAAACATTAAGAATAAAAATACCTGTAAAGTACATTGGTACAGATGTCGCAAACACACCGGAGTTTCTTTTTGGTGCCAGAATATTTATTTATCTCATCAAAAACGTCACCTGTAAAAAATGCAGCCAAGTCTCGTGACTCTTTTTCCGTAAAAAGTTCTGAGATCGTGTAAAGCCAAGTTTAGCTATCTTATTAACTCTGAAACTTTCATTCACAAATCACTCCTAGTCTCTACATCTTTAGTTAATTATTATTTTGTGATTTGGCAATTACGCAGCACAGGGAATTTATTACACCTTACTATGTTATGTGGGAAGGGATGAGATAATATGATTAAGGCTAATTATATACGCACAGGGAAGATATTACACCTTAATATGTTATGGGATGGTATGGTATTATTTCATTAAGACTAATTATATACATCACATTCTCGTGCTACGTAATTGCCAAGTCACAAACTAATATTTAACTAAAGATGTAGAGACTAGGAGTGATTTGTGAATGAAAGTTTCAGAGTTAATAAGATAGCTAAACTTGGCTTTATACGATCTCAGAACTTTTTACGACTTGGCTGCATTTTTTACAGGTGACGTTTTTGATGAGATTTCACTTCTTTTTGTAAGTAATCCTCCTTTTCTTGATTTTGGGTTCTTTTTGGAGATCATCCACTGATTTTCGCTAAGCCCACACTCTGTCCCTATTGTTTACAGGTATCAAAAATTTTAAGCTTTAGTTTCGTTTGCAAAGTACTGTAGATAAAAAGAGATTTCAGGTTCCTAGGCTAGCACTAAGTTATGGGAGGGGGAGTGTCAAAAGTACTCTCAATTGCTTCCAGGATAGGTGCTATCCATCTGAGATATTACTCGCAGTCCTAGATACTTGATATTTAGCATAAAAGAACTTTTTAGTATAAAAAGAAAGCCAAAATTAAAATTTCCGGAAATTTTTAATAAATCAAACTATATTCATTTTTTTTTTTTTTTTTTTTTGCTTTTTTTTTTTTTTTACATTTACGGATTTTTTTAATTTTTTCTTACTTTGTATACTAAACCCAACCTTTCTGCCAAATGTCAAGCTTCTAGGACTACAAAAGCGGATTATTTTCAAATTTTTGACTTTTTATAAATTTATTGATTTTTCGATTTTACTTCTAAGTTACCTGATTGTCATGCTAATATAGTAATTTTTTTATCCGTCTTCTTAGGATCATTTAGGTTCAATTTAGAGGTAAATCAAGTGAATGTTAGAGTCACTATGATTTTATGTAGAAAGAACTATCGAACCATAACCAGCCAGTAATGTCGGGAGGGTAGGGGGAGCTGTGAAAATTTTTGTGGGGCTAACATCATTTAACAATCCATATTTCATATGCGAAGTAAATAGAGTATAACCTGTGAAAGAAAACAAGCCTGTCTATAAAGAAATCGCCTATAACGTAGCCAGTCTATAGTGGAACTTTCCTATAACAAAATTCGTAAACGAAAGAAAAGAAAACCATAATCCGGGGAAAATAACATAAAACAATTAGGGGAGTTGTACTAGCTAATAGGACAATTATCTTGTTGTTGTTGTTGTTGTTGTTTGACCCTTCAGGCCCGGTGAGCAGCTTTCTATACCTATTTAGCTGTCCTAATCCACATACCGTACCAACTACCGAGACCATAAACTATAAAAACCCGTCAAACCAGTCCTACTCCGATATAACGACTACTGACAAGCCACCATAACTAGGTAACATCAAAACCAACTACTAATGTGACTATAAATCTCATTCAAGAACTGTGAAAACAAAGCCAGGTCTACACTTCCCTGTCTCCCCATCGCCGAAAAAATATCCTCATACCTCATACTCTGCGACACCCGTAATTTTTCAAACACCATATCTCGAATCCCTGAAAACTTTTTGCACCTCAAAACCAAGTGATCTTCAGTTTGTTCCTCACTTCCGCACAAGTCACACTTCACCTCACCTCTACCGAGAAACTTCCTCCGACGAACCAGAGTAAGAACAGTCTTAGTAAGGAAACGAGCAAAAATAACCCCACTCGTCCTCCGTAGATTGTGATGCGGATGTCCGATATCCCCGTAATCCCAGCCACGACCTGAGTGATCATTCCAGTATTGCATCCACTCCCAGTCAGACTCTTTCCGTTTTTTCTTTTTCACGTCCACCATCCAATCCTCTGGAGAGAACCACGGTATATAAATATTGCTATACGGGCCCTTCCTAGCCAGCTCATCCGCACACTCGTTGATCACTATACCTTTATGACCTGGAACCCAAATGAAATCAATCTGATACTTGTCAGTACTTTTGCTGTTAATTTCCTCCCTAAGCATAGTGATGACAGTCACAGATTTACGATTGACCTTATCCAAAGCCGTAAGAACACTCCTAGCATCAGTAAAAAACATATACCTCCCACTCTCCACCGTATAAAACTTCATAGCTACCAATAAGGCAATCGCTTCAGCAGTAAAAATAGAGTTGATATTTGGAATTTTAAAAGCCATCCGACTACCTGTATTTTGGTTGATCATCCCAATGGCCGTGTTATTCTCCTCTTTGGACGCATCCGTAGCAATGAAAATTGCCTTGTCAATATGCCTCTGAGAAAAACTGTTGAACGAGTTTCTGATTACACCTTCCGGAAAATCTTTATTTTGGAAAGGCCATGTATTAACATAAATTCGAATATTCTCATTTACCTTTGTGCCCCACTTGTAAGTGATCATTTCCTCGACATCCGTGCTATACCCACTCAGACTGTTCAGCTCTCTGTGGATTAAATCCTTTGAAAGGATATCCGTGTAGTCTTTATGCTTGATGTCCAATATCGACCTTTTGATCGCCAGATATTCTCTTCTTACGTTGTTCCTCCAGACCCCACTTTCCTGCAACAATACCGGGATCGGGCACCACCTAGGCATACCACTAGCCCATCTAAGCCCCATATTGTGAATCACTTGAAGTTTGTGTCCTTCAGTTTTGGTAGAATGCATAAGAATTCGCGGATTGCCATCCAGAAGAGATCCCATCATACTATTGGTAATCTTTAAAAGGTACTTAGTTTCGGTACCCCAACTCATACCTGCAATAGTTTTGATCATGTTGAGCCTTTTGCTGGTTTTCTCTCGCAGCATATTTATGTGACTGTTAAGGTTACCTTGACAGTTTAGAAAAACCCCTAAAACTCTTAACTCCCCTGAGAAATCCACCTCCTGTCCTTTGATCTTAAATTTTTCCTCCTCACGCTCCTTCCACCGTCCGATCTTCATGATTTGGCATTTATTTGGGTTTACCTCAAGATTCCATGCATTCAACCACTGAATTATTCTGATAATATTCTCCTGTAGGATGTTCCTTACCCATTCCAGATTATCATGAAATCCGTATAAAAAAATGTCATCCGCGTACACCACGCAATGGATACTTGAATCACAAATCTCGAAGATGTCAGCGAGGTATATGGCAAAGAGAAAAGGAGATAGAGGACTGCCCTGTAAAAGGCCCCTCTGGTACAAAAATGGATTCGACAGTGACCCTCTCCATTTAACCCGAATCCTAAGATCCTGCATCAGATTCCGTATCATGATACTCAGGTCAGCTCCGAGTCCCAGTTTTTTCAGTTTCATAAGCATCCCATCCCACCAGACATTGTCGTAGGCACCTTTAATGTCTAAGGCCACTAGATATCCCTTTCGTTTGGATTGCCTTGCTCTTCTCAAGTCTCTGTAAATTTTGTAGGCAGCCGCTTCACAATCTCTAAACGGTATGAACCCATAGTGATTCCTATGAAAGTATTTTTTTTCCATGCTCCAGTTTAGCAGAACCTCTAGTAACATCTTTTCAAAAATCTTCTTGCTAGTAACCGTCAGAGCTATTGGTCTATACCCTCTAATATCATTCCTATTTTTTCCTGTCTTTTTGATGGGTAACATGATAACCTCTTTCCAAATCTCAGGTATTTTTTGAGTCTCCAGAATCTTATTATACATGCTCAGAATCTGATTCAATACACTGATTTTTTGTTTTTTGAAAAAGTGCATTGTGATTCCGTCTATCCCGGGCGTTGTTGACTTGCTTTTCTTAATTATTCTCTGTAACTGGTCCATTGTAAGCTTTGTGTCTATAGCATCGTCGCCCGAGAAATCTATGGGGATGCCTTCTGTGACCGGAGAGTTCTGGAATAGAATCGATAAGTAATTTGCTTGGGATGCCGCATCAGGTGGACAATTTGGAAAATTAAACTCAGTGTTCGTCTCGCCATTATTCAGTGTATTTATCCCACGGATGATCTTGTAAATTTGATACCCTCTCCCTGCCTCCCTGACCACCGAATCCCAAAACCTCTGATTATCTTTTTTGATCTGCTTCTTAAGCTTTGCGTTATAAAATTTATATTTGCACCATAAGTCCATCCGAGCCAACCGAATCGCCTTCCTATGGTAAAACCTCTTTAATGCGAAAAGCCGACGGGTAACAATCCCCCAACCCGGTGGGAGCTTACTGCCACTCACTGGGATCCTATCAGTATACTGACCCATAAACTTTGAAATTTCCTTGGACCACCTGTCCATCCCCTCTGCATAGACCTCATCCCCCAACCTCTCAACCGCTGATCCAACACACTGCCAGTTGACCTGCGTCCGAAATAGTTTCCCATCACTGCGGCCACCAGCAATTTCCTTAATCCCGATAGGATAATGATCCGACCCCATCGGATCCGAAAGCACATCCACTTGAAGTCCACTTGCTAAACTACTGGAAACGATAGTCAGATCCAGTAATGACCCTGCACCCCCACCTCTAAACCTAGTAACATGATCCAGATTCATTAAAATGGCGTCCGTACGATTAATCCAGTTAATCAAATTTATCAATTTCTGAGCTTTGGGGTTATTGTACCAATTTAGAAAGTTAATATTGAAGTCACCAACTATAATATAATGATTCCCAATCATATCTTTAATCCTGTCCAACCACCTAATGTCAGCAAAACCCTTCGGTGCATAAATGTTGATTATCGCGATCCAGCGATTTTTATACCATATTTTAATCCCTTGCGCCTCATGATCCCGGCTAGTATTGGGAAGATCAATAATTTGTACTGGAATCCTACTTGACACCGCTAAAAGTAAACCACCTCCCCCCCTCGTTAAATTGCCAGGTCTGTCAGCTCGAAAAATATTTCTGTTTCTAAAAACCAGCTTATGATTATTGTTCAAAAGCGTTTCTTGAAACGCCCAAACTATGCAATCCCGAAACGTACTAGTCCGCAGCCAGGGCAAGTTTGACCGAATGCCTCTAATGTTCCATTGATATAATAATGTATCCATACAACAATCAACAATAAAAACCACTTAAAATACACAAAACAACGAAAAACCAATAAAACTTCCAACACTTACCCCAACAGACAGTTTTCATAGACGTCCAGAAACAATACAGTCGTCCCGTCCACCAAGAAAAACAAACCATTAAAAACAGTGTAAAAAACCAACACAAACAACAGAGCTTATACATCGTCAGAGTCCGTAAGCATACTTTCATGTTCTGGAGTTGAAATTGAATGTTGTAACTGTCCTTCTTCCTGCTCGACTTCATTCATCAGCTTCATTTTCTTGTCTCTTAGGTGGTTATACAATTCTGATATCACGTCTCTTTTCGCTATTTTACTTTTTGTTGTCATTTCACTGTCTTTTGCTTCCGAATCCTTTTCTACCACATTTTCCGACTTTTGCTGCGACATAACCATCACTTCGCAAATATTTAACACTATGTCCATAATTTTGTTGAACTTTTCTTCCACCAGTATAGCTAACTTGTGAAAATTACTTTCTACTCGTTCGTTATCGACATTTGTTTTGATTTTTGCCGCGTAGGTGTTTGTTGCTTGAAAGTTGAATTGTCGCCGTGCTTCAGCCAGTGTAATGTGATTTTCACTTTTGTATTTTTGGATGTCAGCCTCTTTTTTTTTATCTCGCAGTCGTTGTCATCAGCCTCGTGCTCTTTCCCACAGTTTGCACATCGTACTACCATATCTTTACATACTAACTCAGGATGATTATTTCCGCAACGCTTGCATTTCCTCTCGTTTTGACATTTATTCGATGCGTGATTGAAACTTTGACAAATATTGCATCGGCGAGGTCTGTCGACAAATAGTCGGATTTTTTGTCTCATATAGAACATTTTTACATGCTCCGGTAGTTCATGTCCATATATCGTTATTAGAACCGTACCCGTAGGAATTACACGTCCTTCCTGTCTGGTAGTAAATCTTCTAACATTGCGAACTATCATTGAATTTTCTTCTTCAATCTCCTCCTGAATTTCTTTTACTGTAATGTCCGTATCGATTCTGAATATTAAAAATCGCGTTGTGATATTCTCATTCATTAGGTTATGTGTTACGTTCGTATCAAATATTTTTTCCTTGTTAACCACCTCACTTGCACATTCGTAGTCTTTCGTAATTAGCAACATTTTATTATTTCTAGTGTATCTGACAGTATCGATTTCTTTGTAACTCTGCGAGCTCTTTTTTATTTCCCGTTTCAGCTGGATTGGGTTGAGTTTATGAATTCCACCCTCTTGACTCTCAGTAATTATTACATATTCTTGTAAGTTTGGTATTATCTTGATTTGTTCTTTTGCTGTGCGTTCATCGTTCCAGTTGTATTTCTTGAATTCTGCACTGTCGAAACCTATACTTTCTTTTATGTTCACTTTCGTCCCCGCCATAATGCAAAACGTACCTGGAGACCAGACTAACTCTCACCAACTTTATCCACACCCTTCCGCTCCTACTCCCAAACACAAAAATTCAATCGCACCGAAATTGAAATATTTCGATACCCGAAGCCTTTTCCTCACCCGCACTGGAAAATTACCCCCAACGCGCACGTGAAACTCTCAGCTGACGCCAGAACGTCACCCACGCTCACCGGGCACCCATGCGAAAAACAATTATCTTAAAACTAATATTTGTAGCAATACAAAATAAAATTGTTTTCAAATTTTCGATTTTTTAAAGATTTTCGATTTTATTTTCGAATTTAACGAATTTTTTATTTGTTCCCTTTATTCTAAATACTACCTTTACACCAAGTTTTAAGTTTCTAAGAATACAAGATAAAATTATTTTCAATTTTTGATTTTTTCGATTTCTGTTTTTATAATTTTCTGGATTTTTTAATTTTTTCTTATTTTGTATCCTTTATTACAAGTTTCTAGCGCTACAAAATCGAATTATTTTGAAATTTCCGATCTTTTTCGAGTTTTTTTATTCTATTTTCGAATTTATTGTGTTTTAATTTTTCCTTTTTCTGTATCCTAAACAATAAGTTTTTTCGAATTTTACAGATTTTTTCGTATTTCTGCCTTTATTCCAAATTTTAAGTTTCTAGCTCTACAAAATCGAATTATTTTCAAATTTTCGTTTTTTTTTTTCGATTTTTTGATTTTATTGTCGATGTTTGTTGTGTTTTTATTTTTTTATTTTTCTAAATCCTAAACATTACCTTTACACCAAATTTTCAGTTTCTAAGACTAAAAGATCATATTATTTTCAATTTCTCACTTTTTTTTTCTTTTTCTTTCTCTCTTTTTTTTTTTTTTTTTTTAATTTTTGAAAATTTCGATTTTTTTTTCGAATTATCCATATTTTTTAATGTTTCCTTATTTAGTATCTTAAATATTACCTTTATTCCAAATTACAAGTTTCTAGCGCTATAAAATCGAATTATTTTCAAATTTTCTTTATTTTTCGATTTTTTTATTTTATTTTCGAATTTTATTGCGTTTTTATTTTAACTTATTCTGAAGCCTAAACACTATCTTTACCGCGATTTTTAGGTTTCTAAGGCTAAAAGATCAAATTATTTTAATTTTTTCATTTTTTTCGAATTTTTCGAATTTTTGAAATTTTTTTTCGAATTTTCCGGATTTTTTAATTTTTTTCTTATTTTGCATCCTAAATACTACCTTTATTCCGAATTCCAAGTTTCTAGAGCAACAAAATCGGATTATTTGAAAATTTTCAGTTTTTTTCGATTTTTCGATTTTATTTTCGATTTTTTTGTGTGTTTTTGATGTTTTCTTTTTCTTAATTCTAAACACTACCTTCACACCAAATTTTAAGTTTTTAAGACTACAAGATCGTGTTATTTTCAATTTTCAATTTTGTTCGAATTTGTTGAATTTTCGAATGTTTTTTTTTTTTTTTAATTTTCAGGATTTTATAATTTTTCCTTTCTTTGTATCCGAAACACTAGCTTTATTCCAAATTTTAAGTTTCTATGGCTGCGGGATCTACCCAGTCTTTTTGATGACGCGAGAGTGAGTGTGTGAGTGACAAAAAATCGAAACTTTCAGTTCATATACCGTCTGCACTAATTTATGGGTATTTTTTGAATTACCCATATCTTTTAATTTTTCTTTACTTAGTATCTTAAATATTACCTTTATTCCAAATTTCAAGTTTCTAGCGCAATAAAATCGAATTACTTTCAAATTTTCCTTATTTTTCGATTTTTCCGATTTTTTTCGATTTTTCGATTTTATTTTCTAATTTTATTGCATTTTTTATTTTAACATTTTCTGAATCCTAAACACTATCTTTACCGTGAATTTTAAGTTTCTAAGGCTAAAAGATCAAATTATTTAATTTTTTTCAATTTTTTTCGAATTTTTGAATTTTTTTCGAATTTTCCGGATTTTTTAATTTTTCCTTATTTTGTATCCTAAATACTACCTTTATTCCGAATTCCAAGTTTCTAGCGTAACAAAATCAGATTATTTGAAAATTTTCGATTTTTTTCGATTTTTTCTATTTTTTCAATTTTGCTTTCGATTTTTTTGGTGTTTTTGATGTTTTCTTTTTCTGGATGATAAACACTACCTTCACACCAAATCTTAAGTTTATAAGACTACAAGATCGTCTTATTTTCAATTCTCAATTTTGATGGAATTTGTTGAATTTTCGAATGTTTTTTTTCGAATTTTCCGGATTTTATAATTTTTCCTGTCTTTGTATCCTAAACACTACCTTTTTTCCAAATGTCAAGTTTCTAGGGCTACGGGATCTACCTAATCTTTTTGATGACGCGGAACGAATGAGTGAGTGAGTGACAAAAAATCGAATGTTTGAGGTCATATATCGTCTGAACTAGAAAAGACAGAAAGTTGTAATTTTAAATTTTGGTCCCGTGTGCCAAATACTCTAAAAAAACGAAGTTTTGAAGTTTTGGTATACTCCAGCGCGGAGATATGGGGGGGGGGGGTCAAAAGTGCCCTGAGTTGCTTCCAGAAAAGTATGCTTACGGCTGTCCTCTCTCGACTTGGCGGAGGCACTGCCGTGCCTCCAGATTTATTTATTTTGCCTTGCGGGGTAACCTGGTGACTTTTGCTTCGTATGACAACTTGGTATTTTATAATAAAATGAAATGTGTATGTAAATAAATTAAAAATAAAATAATGTAAAAATAATTCATAAATAAAATTAAACATATGTGTAATAAAAATAATGTGTGTGTTAAATAAAACTTTTTGTAATAATAAAATTAAATGTGCGTGCTTTAAAATAAAATTATAATAGAATTTGATCATAAAATAAAACTAATAGGTTTTCGCAATCTAGGTCTAAGAGGTATTTGAAAATGGGGTTTTCTCGCCAAAATAGCACCACGAAAAAATTGCGCCAACCCCGGTGCGTCTGCGATATCTGTTCCTCCACATTAGTCAAGTCAGAATAAACAGCTTATTTATTCCATCAAACTTACAAAAGGCACGCGCGAGAAGAAAAATTTAACAATCGTATTTTAACTGCATTAGAGGATAACATCATCCGCATTGGAAAAAAAAAATATGGGACAATCTATGATGTTTTTTCTCCTAAACATTGCAATTTCAATTTTGCTTTTTAATCATAAATATAAAATAAACACCTGCGGAGATATTACACCTTATCTTTTTTGTGCTATTTATTTTATCTTTATAATCATTGTTGAATGTGATATAATCCGGAATTTTATTTTTGTGGCAACATTAATTTGAGGAAAACCTTTCATTTCATTTATGAAAACAATGGCGATTTCATTTTTAATTATCAGCAAATTTTAATTAAAAAACATGTTTTAGGAAAACGTAAGTGTACTATGTCAGAAGCCTGTTCAAAATACTTCCATATGGAATATCATTCGTCTTTCTGTTTTTCGTATTTTCTTAGAAAAAGAGATGTTGACAGGAGAAATAATATATACGATGGTGTGCAACCCGTTCCCTCTTTGGCTGATTGTACAAATTATCTATGATACATATATCTATCGCGTTAGATACACCTATTTAACATAGATTCTAGGTTCAACCTGTAATAAACTATACTCTCCCAATCGTCTGTTTGCAATCTTTTATCGAAAACTTTCGTGGACGCGTACAAAATGCTGGAAAGTAACGAAAGTAACTTTTAATTTCATACATAATTGAGAAGGCTACGTATTCTCTTCAGAGAGTTGTATCTAATCAATTATTTATCGAATGGGGTCGATTTTTGATTACAACAATTTTATGAATATAAATCGACTTGCTTTACAGACAAGCAAATGTTTGAACGGAATATTTAGCAGCCGGACACAGAGAGACGCTTCCAAATTATTTTTGTTTAAATCTATTAGTCGATATAACAAAGCATATGTGTCCTAATTTTTGTGTTATTGAAGTACAATATGTAATTGTTTACAAAATATGTAGAATTGATTTGAAATACTTTTTTAAAAACTGAAGGATTGAAAAAATAAAAGCACATTCTTAACTGGGTAGTTTGAAAGATTGTATAAAAAATAAAAATTTCTAACTTTAAAATATAATCCTCATGACAATTGCATTAAATTGTAAAATTCCTTATTTTAAAATTTCAATTGTTAATATTGTCTTTCTTTAATTAAAATATGAACAAACCTCATTATATGCACTTTATTAAACACTGCATAGGCTAAAAGAATGCGTATTAAACTCAACCGGTACTAAACTATTAAAATTTGCAACCTTAAAATATATGCCTATAAAAATTGAATATTTATCTTATTTTGAAAATTTTTGTAAATTTTACTAGTTATCTATATTTATTAGATAAAGAAACAAATCTTGCTTTTTTTTTAATTATTAAATAAAATACCCTATATAATCTAGTATATACAGTATGCCCACTAAAGTCCCTTGCCACACTCTTAACTTCGGAACGGCTGCTGCTATATTCATAAAAGTGGTGTCTAGGCATAGTAAAGTAGCCATGCGCTACTGAATGAAACCACCTACGGCGCCACCTGATGGAAAACTGAGGAGTTAGCATCCCTATCTTGAAAACGGAAAGAGATAGGGAAAACAAATGATTTACAAAGTTGTAGAGCATCATCGATTTAGTACAAAAAACACCTTGTGGACATTAATGCGAAGAATAAAACGGTTAAAACGCGCATTTGTTTTTTCGTGATTTCCTACACTGTGACACGACAAAACGATCTTAGAAAAAAAGAAACAACCAGTTATGAAACAGAAGGTGTATGCGACCCCTCCACAAACATTGCAGGACCTTAAACGACGCATTACGGACGCTTGTGCCAACGTGTCACCATCCATGCTCCAACGTGAAATTCAAACAAGGGTCCAAATATGCATTGCAGCTGACGGTGAGAAGTTTGAACATCTAAAATAAAGGTATATTATTATAACTAGTTGCTTTTTTCTTTTTAAGATTGTTTTGTCACGTCACAGGTGCTCGAGTACACTCCCAGATATATATTTAAATATAAAAGAAATTATTTCAAAATATAGTTATTTCACAATAAAATTTTCATATTTTCTTAATAAGTAATAATAAATGTTTCAACTATTGCTAGGTAATAAATATTTTCTCAAATTCTCAAAGTGCAGAAATAAAAGAAAATTTATAAAAAGAAAAATATTTCACAATATAGTTATGTCTCAATCAAATTTTCACGTTTTCTTAATAGGAAATAATAAATGTTTCAAATGTTATTAAGTAATATATATTTTCCAAATTTCAATTTTCGGGAAAAAAAAAGAAATTTATAATGATATGTTTAAATATAAAAGAAAATATTTCAAGATATAGTTATTTATATAATGCAAAGAATCATTCCTTGAATCCAGTAAGATAATGTACAACACCAAAGTACAGACGACATTCTTCAACATTCTTTTAAATCTCTTAAAATTGTAAATCCTTAATTTACTTATTTTATTTTATTTATTTATTTTCATTATTCATTGAACCTTTTTAATTTTTAATTTTTACAATTTTCGTTAGTTTGTGAAAAGGGAGTTGCGTATTTAATTTTTTTTTTTACTTTATTTAATTTACTGAATTTAAAGAAAATTTCAGTTTGCAAATAATTAAGTAAATAGTGCTTAAAGCACATTGTCACAGTCACCATTGCTCGAGTACACTCCCACTGCTTTCTTTTCTTATACTAAATTTTAAACATTTAAAGTATATTTGATTAATTAGGCCGTATGTTTCACGTAAAGTGATCCCAGATTCGGGAGCGTATTCGAGACCTATTATACAAGTAAGAACCATCTAAATAAAAGCAAACTGAAATTGATTAAATTGAATTTATTTAAAAAGATTAACATAACTAAATACACATATGTAAATCATCATGCATAGGTTGACGTATTTTACAGTAATTTCGATCGTATGTTTTAGTAATATATTTACTACCGAGAATGCCTCATTACGTAATTAAAAAATCAATTTAAATAATCATAATATAAAATTGTAATTTGCTCGGAAAATATAGCTTGCTTACCCCTTAGATATCTAGGAATGGGCGTCATCATCTGTGTTAAATCCAAATTCCGGCCTTTGGCACTAGCACAATCACACTCTCAATTTCTCAAAATTTTCACTTTTTAAAACAACATTTAAGGGAACGGGTTACTGATTACCCTGAGGGTACTTTTCCAAGATCCTCTACTCTATCGAATGCCTCCGGTCATCCCGTTTTCTTACTCAACTATTTAGTTATGCTTCCATCCCTTTTTCCTCCTCCAAATCTTATTATCCAATCTTTTTGCATCAATTCCTACCCCCATTTCAAAACCTTATTTTACTGGATTTCCCTATAAACATATTTCGCTTACATTACCATAATATTGGATATATTAAATATTTCCCCCTTCTTTCTCTGGCTAAAATTATCAGGTGTTAAAGCCTTAACCTTGGCGGTTTCTTTGATCTTATAGTATGGCATATTTCTAAGCGGCATCTTTTGAGCATTGCTACTTCACTGTGACGTATTATTCAATTTGCGTGAAGTTGGTACATTCGAATTCCTTCTCTTTTCAGAATACACTACTTTTTAAAACCCCCAAATGACTATCTGCAATTGCAGCTGCGTCCAGCTGCATAACTCTGAGCGTTTTTCCATTACATTATTCTTTATACCTTTTTCTGGTCAATAGGACACAATAGTCAGTCCAGCTGCCGCGTCGAAACACCTTGATCGGGATTCCTTTGATCTTTAGTCAAATGGAACTGCTATTCTATTTCTTATATTCTTGTTGCAAGAAATAGTAGAATTTGTAACAAAAGAAATACTCTCTCCCTTTAACTTAGGGGCAGCACAGATACGTTGAATTTTGCTGGAGATATCTCAGCACAGGGTAGGAAATCACGAAAAAACAAATGTGCGTTTTAACCGTTCTATTCTTCGCATTAATGTCTACAAGGCATCTTTTCGTACTAAATCGATGATGCTCTACAATTTTGTAAATCACTTTTTTCTCTATCTCTTTCCGTTTTCGAGATAGGAATGCTATCCGCAGTATTCCACCAGGTGGCGCCGTAGGTGGTTTCATTGAGTAGCGCATAGCTACTTTACTATAACTAGACACTACTTTTATGAATATAGCAACAGCCGTTCCGAAGTTAAGAGGGTGGTAAGGGACTTTAGTGGGCATACTGTATATATAGAGTAAGTGCTTAAATAATTTGCCAATGAGATAAAATGCTTTATGAATACAGTTGAACTCGTTTAATACGAGTACTGCTAAAACAAGGACACGCTTAACACAAGCAATTTGCACGTTAAGAATGGTTCATCGTTTAAACCGTATTAAGCTTTTCACTCATTTTACGAGCTACAAAAGCAGAATCACGGCTAATACGAAGAAAAAATCTGTTCATTTCAATGTGATTTTCCACAAAAAATAGAGTGGAATTAGGAAAGAAATCCCTTTTCAAGGCTTCCAAATGTTTCGCCTTTTTAATACTAATATTTTCTAAGAAACATTTTCGTGGTAGGTTTCTAAATACAACATTTGCAGTAGAAATAATCTTCGGAGTAGTTTTCTAAAAATTTGCAAAAAATTTCTAAAAAGAAAATCTTTTTAGAAAAAACTTGTATTCTAAAATTCGGGAGTCCTGCCTTTTCTTTTCAAACACTGTTATCTCTCAACGATAATATTTCTATATTATAACTGTCTGCCAAAATGTAGTAATTTATTAGTTTTACCTGACAGCATTTAAACCTTCAAAAAGACCCCACAATCCAAGAAAATGCAAACGATTGCCTTTTGAAATTGTTAGTTTTTTACAGGCTTTGACTTTAGTATTGTGATTTTGTCGAAAGAAAAGAGGCCCGTGTAAAGAAAATGGCACTCACCAAGGTAAGACTGAATATTTTGTGTTAACTGTAGGATGTTAAGTTCATTTTAGCCGCGTGATAATTAGAGAAATTAACAGTAGTACTAGATTCATTTTAACACAATTATTCAAATTGGTAAAGAAATCATAAACGAGTTGTAATTTTCCAACTGGACGAAAAATGTCCGGGCCAGGATTCGAACCTGGGATCTCTTGGCTGAAGCCGCCACGCTCTACCAACTGAGCTATCCCAGTCGAATCCGGAGGGCATAATTCATCCAGTTAACCTTAAATTGATTTTTGATATTTATAACAGTAGTAATTAGTTTAATTATGTGTTTTTTAAATTTTATTTTCTTATCTTTACGGGTATTGCGAGTAACACGAGGAATTTTACAATTCCCTTGCTTCTCGTAATAACAGAGTTCGATTGTAGTTTATTTTGGCTCCAAATGATATATAATTATGCAATGCTCGGAGCTCTTTCGCCAATCATCGGACGACAGCAAATATTTGTTTTTTTCTTTTCTTCTTTTTTTTTTTTTTGGAATTAGTAATCTGTCATGTTTTGGCATGTAAGTGACCGATTACTAAAATTAAGCGACAAACTACTGATGCTTTTACCCTGATATATATATATATAACCATTAAATAACATATACTAAAAATATCAACGTTTGACACACAATAACATCGTGTAATAAACAGACGCACGTTTCATGAGTATCCTGGACTCATTTCCTCAGTGTAAATAAACTTAAACCCTATTGTATCCCCCCAAAGACATGAAAATGAATCTAAAAACCCAAATGAAAAACAACAACACACCGAGAAACTCCTCCAATCTGATTAAGTCGGTTGGTTGGTTGTAGAGGATTCACTATGACAAAGTAACTCAACCCAGAAAGGTGAGATGTACGGTACACTTGAAAAATCATTAACCAGGGAGTTACCAAATTTATGAATATAAACTGCCTCAAAGAAGTCTAAATCTAATGGAGTGTTACATTTCTTAATAATAGTGGCTGAGTCGAAGTTAAAATTATGTCCCTCACTCCAACAGTGACAGGCAATAGAGGACTTTTGTAATTCTTTTTTCTTAATGTAATTTCTGTGTTCATTGAGTCTGAAACGGAGTTGTCGTTTAGTCTGTCCTATATAGGACAAACCACATTGACATTGGATATTGTAAATGCCCCAAAAGTTTTGATGTGAAATTTTATCCTTTAACTGTGAAAAATTTAGTTTATTAACTGGCTTAAAAACAACCTTAAAATCATATTGCCTTAAAATATTAGCTATTTTATAGCTAATGCTATTGTGAAATGGTAAAATAATGAGGTTAGAAAAAGATTCTGGGACATCAGAAGGAACAAGATTACTATTTTTATTTAGACAACGAAAAATTAAACGGTTGATATAAGTCAAACTAAAACCACGATTAATAGCAACAGATCTAATATAATTCAATTCTGTACCAAGGGAAACATTATCAGAACAAATGGAAATTGCTCTATTAATAAAGAAATGAAAAGCCGAGGCTTTCTGAGAAGGGGGGTGACACGAATTAAAATGAGGGGGGAGTGAGACTGCAAAAGGTTTCCGGTATACACAGGTATCAAATGTATTAGGCTGACACTCCCCCCTCATTTTAATTCGTGTCACCCCCCTTCTCAGAAAGCCTCGGCTTTTCATTTCTTTATTAATAGAGCAATTTCCATTTGTTCTGATAATGTTTCCCTTGGTACAGAATTGAATTATATTAGATCTGTTGCTATTAATCGTGGTTTTAGTTTGACTTATATCAACCGTTTAATTTTTCGTTGTCTAAATAAAAATAGTAATCTTGTTCCTTCTGATGTCCCAGAATCTTTTTCTAACCTCATTATTTTACCATTTCACAATAGCATTAGCTATAAAATAGCTAATATTTTAAGGCAATATGATTTTAAGGTTGTTTTTAAGCCAGTTAATAAACTAAATTTTTCACAGTTAAAGGATAAAATTTCACATCAAAACTTTTGGGGCATTTACAATATCCAATGTCAATGTGGTTTGTCCTATATAGGACAGACTAAACGACAACTCCGTTTCAGACTCAATGAACACAGAAATTACATTAAGAAAAAAGAATTACAAAAGTCCTCTATTGCCTGTCACTGTTGGAGTGAGGGACATAATTTTAACTTCGACTCAGCCACTATTATTAAGAAATGTAACACTCCATTAGATTTAGACTTCTTTGAGGCAGTTTATATTCATAAATTTGGTAACTCCCTGGTTAATGATTTTTCAAGTGTACCGTACATCTCACCTTTCTGGGTTGAGTTACTTTGTCATAGTGAATCCTCTACAACCAACCAACCGACTTAATCAGATTGGAGGAGTTTCTCGGTGTGTTGTTGTTTTTCATTTGGGTTTTTAGATTCATTTTCATGTCTTTGGGGGGATACAATAGGGTTTAAGTTTATTTACACTGAGGAAATGAGTCCAGGATACTCATGAAACGTGCGTCTGTTTATTACACGATGTTATTGTGTGTCAAACGTTGATATTTTTAGTATATTTATCCACACAAGATTTTTTTCATCATTAAATAACATCACAGAAACATCATACAACAATTGGGGGAACATATATATTAAATATGAAAAATGAACGCGTAGCTGTTTAAATGTTTAAATAACAACCAGAAATATGTAGAGAAAAAAAAATGTAATTTAAAACAAAGAAAATATAATACAGAGTGGAGGGAAAAATGAAAAAAAAAAATGAAAACCTGAAAGATGAAACACAAATCTGTTACTAAATGTATCCATAAATTAAAAAGTAAAGAAAAAAGTTAAATTTTTAAATAGATGAAATAATTTGAAATTATTGTTATACCGTGGCAGAATTCTCAAACCCCAATTTCCATAAATTCCACAAAAAAAGTATGATTTTATCTTTGTACGAACTATTAAGTTATATATATATATATATATATCTGTGTGTGTGTGTGTGTGTGTGTGTAATATAATGTATGTGTGTATATAAAATCACTAGACTGAAACTGTGCTAAACAGTACTATTTCATTCATCTGTCTACAATCATTTTTTGAAAACTATCCTAGACACGTCAAAGTGTTCAAAAACCATTTTCATACATAACTGAGAAGGCCACATTTCCTGTTCCTGCTCAAACATTTGTATGTAATCAATTACTAAACGAATGGGATCGATTTTTGATTAGAACAGTTTCGTGAATGTAGAACGACTTTCCTCCCTCACAATCGCAAGCAAGCTTCATGCCTGAAGGGGACACTCAGTTGCAGGAGAAATATATCGATATAATATTTTAAATAAAAAAATCTATTACAACTCAAAATATTTGTTAATCTTTGTGTTAGTCAAATAAAACAACTAATTATTTTAAAACATACAATTAACTTAAAATGCTTTTTTAAATTAAATTTAATTTAATTTTTTACATTTGAATAAGACTAAAATATTAGTTAACTATATAGTTAACTTAACTATCAACTTAATTACTATTAAATTGAAGTATTTTTTTATTGAGTTATTGCAAATAAACAAATAAATTAATTTATAAATTTGCCATTTTAAAAACTATTCCTATGAAAATTGGTTAGATTTGCTATTCCTCGTCATATTTCGAACTTTTTTTTTTTTTTTTACAAATTTTGGACATGCGGGGAAAAAAAAGAGAAATCGTCCCATATTATCGTCGAAAAAAGTGAAACAAACTATTCGATTACAGAAGGCTTTTTAAAGGTTTATATACAACTAGCAAGCTACGCCCGCTACGCTGGTCAATCTCTTTTAACGAACCTTTAATCAAACAAAATATTGACATTTCATAAATAACTTTTATATTTTAACAGAATAATAAGGCTACTATAATTTGTGACTCGTGCTATAGCCAATATACACGTCAGGACACGTCGCCCTTATCATTATCTTTTTACGCATGAAGGTTTCGCTATGGTACTCCATTGGAAAATTCGGTAATTTTTGAATTCAATATTTGAAAAACAGCATAATCATTAGATTTGAAATTTATATAAAAAAAAATACAATTTTTTACCTTTCAAACGCAGTTTGTCTAACAATTTTCTGACAAATACTTTTTGAGCTATCATTTTTTTCAGCAACTTCAAATGTTTCATTTTCCGAGATTAATCTGTTGCAACAATTAGCGAAAAACCCAGTCATCAGCAACGCATAGTTTTTTATTAAAGAGGCTGTTGGAGCAGGGATTGTCACCACCAATTTGTCACCATCACTTTTGAAATCGGTTCTGTAGTTCCAGAGATTCCAGAGAAATTGTAATTTAGAATGATTTTAGAACGCTTTTCGCTTATTTCACCCTTTTAAATTTCGATTTTTTTTAAAATTTGTTCTTTAATAGCATTTACATCTTATAAGTAACTACAATGCTAAATTTCAAATTTCTTGCCCCTTCAGTATAAAAAAGTCGCAATTTTCGAACATTTTTCGATCCTGCACCCCATTGATGTTAGTGGCACCGACATAAAATATAGCCTATGTTGGAGTAGGGATTGTCCCCATCAATTTGCCACCATTACTTTTGAAATCGGTTCTGTAGTTCCAGAGATTTCATAGAAATTGTAATTTAGACTGTTTTTAGAACGCTTTTCGCTCATTTCAGCCTTTTAAATTTCAATTTCTTTTTTATTTTGTTCTTAGAGAGCATTTACATCTTATAAGTAACTACAATGACAAATTTCAAATTTCTAGCTCCTTCAGTATAAAAAATAAAAATAAAACTGCCAGTTAAACTGAGGGCATTGAGTTCACAGGCTATTCACACTAATTGTATATTATACTCTTATTTCAAAGAATTTGAAATAAGCCCATCGAAAAATAAAGAAATAAACAATATATTAAGGGGGGGGGTCATCCCCCCGTTACCCCCCTCATAGTTAACTAATGAACCCCTTAAACTAATCAGGTAAATCTCTAATTACAATGAATATATATACAAAATTTGAAGAAAATCGGATAATTCTGCATGAAAAACCCATTTATATAAATTAAGGCGGGTTTAGCCCCTCCGTTCCCCCCCCCTTTATACTTAACCAATCAATCCCGAAAACTAATCAGGGAAGCGTCTTAACCCAATGAACCTATAAACAAATTTTGAAACAAATAGAATAATTCTGCATGAAAAACCCATTTATATAAATTAAGGGGGGGATTATCCCCCCGTTCCCCCCCTTTATACTTAACCAATCAATCCCGAAAAACTAATCAGGGAAGCGCCTTAACACAGTGAACCTATAAATAAAATTTGAAGGAAATGGGATAATTCTGCATGAAAAACCCATTTATATAAATTAAGGGGGGTATTAGTCCCCCGTTCCCCCCTTTATACTTAATCAATCAATCCCGAAAACTAATCAGGGAAGCGTCTTAACCCAATGAACCTATAAACAAATTTTGAAGCAAATAGAATAATTCTGCATGAAAAACCCATTTATATAAATTAAGGGGGGATTATCCCTCCGTCCCCCCCCTTTATACTTAACCCAATTAATCCCGAAAACTAATCAGGGAAGCGCCTTAACACAGTGAACCTATAAACAAAATTTGGAGGAAAACGGAATAATTCTGCATGAAAAACCCATTTATATAAAATAAGGGGGGATATGCCCCCCGTTCCCTCCTTTATACTTAACCAATCAATCCCGAAAACTAATCAGGGAAACGCCTTAACACAGTGAACCTATAAACAAAATTTGAAGGAAATGGGATAATTCTGCATGAAAAACCCATTTATATAAAGTAAGGGGGGGGGGATTATCCCCCCGTTCCCCCCCTTTATACTTAACCAATCAATCCCGAAAACTAATCAGGAAAACGGAATAATTCTGCATGAAAAACCCATTTATATAAAATAAGGGGGATTAGCCCCCCCCGTTCCCCCCTTTATACTTAACCAATCAATCCCGAAAACTAATTAGGAAAGCGTCTTAACACAGTGAACCTTTAACCAAAATTTGAAGGAAATGGGATAATTCTGGATGAAAAACCCATTTATATAAATTAAGGGGAGGGAATAGCCCCTCCGTTCCCCCCTTTATACTTAACCAATCAATCCCGAAAAACTAATCAGGGAAGCGCCTTAACACAGTGAACCTATAAACAAAATTTGAAGGAAAACGGAATAATTTTGCTTGAAAAACCCATTTATATAAATTAAGGAGGGATTAGCCCCCCGTTCCTCCCTTTATACTTAACCAATCAATGCCGAAAAGTAATCAGGGAAGCGTCTTAACCCAATGAACCTATAAACAAAATTTGAAGGAAAACGGAATAATTCTGCATGAAAAGCCATTTATATAAATTAAGGGGGGGATTAGCTCCCCGAACCTCCCCCCCCTTTATACTTAACTAATCAATCCCGAAAACTAATCAGGGAAGCGCCTTAACTCAGTGAGCCTATAAACAAAATTTGAAGGAAAACGGAATAATTCTGCATGAAAAACCCATTTATATAAATTAAGGGGGGGGGGATTAGCTACTTGTTCCCCCCCTTTATACTTAACCAATCAATCCCGAAAACTAATCAGGGAAGCGCCTTAACACAGTGAACCTATAAACAAAATTTGAAGGAAAACGGATATTTCTATGAAGAGTTATCGCATTACGTACGTACATACATACATACAGAACCGGCTGGCAAGCTGTCAGGGCTTGATAGCCAGTTTGATAGCTAAAAAATCGCAATTTTAGAACGTTTTTTGCTCCTGCACCCCCTGAGGTTAGTGGCAGCGACATAAAATATAGCCTATGTTGGAGCAGAGGTTGTCACCATCAATTTGCCACCATCACTTTTGAAATCGGTTCGGTAGTTCCAGAGATTACTCCCTACAAACAAACAAACAAACAAACAAACAATCTTTACATCTTTACTCCTTTATAATATTAGTATAGATGAAAATGGAGGGATGTCTTCAGATTTATATAGCTTTTAAATTTGCAACGTTAAGTTATAAGTTTGTCACAGGAAAACAAATATAAACTCTCTAATCAAACTAAATGCAACTTTGTTTTGGCGTTTTTACGATTAGTTCTGGTGATATTGAATATTTAAAATTGAGATTTCTAGGGACGATCTCAAAAGTTATATTAGTTCGGTTCGGGTTTAACACAAATTTTAATTATGCAGTTCGAAATAAATTATCATTAATAACATTAAAAAAGTAGAAAGACAAAACAAAAACAAGAACGAAATCCACTTCCAGCAATTGCTGTCCATATCCGGTAATGTGTGCGAATTTTTTTCGTGCAGCCCTGTATATGATCTATATAGAATTTATACGCACTGCGTAATGCACTAGAAATTACTTAGTTTAAAATTGCACACTGCAACTCAAAACGCACTTCCAGCAATTACACGTCATAGTCAGTGTTGTAACCAAATATTTTTGTGTGTCTCTGTAAATGAACGATAAATGCTATGGACTCCATAATCTACAGAAAACATGTAGCAGTAAAACGCAGTAATCCATATCAATTTCATTATGTTTGACGTTTTCTAATTTCAATCAAATGCACCGTGAACGACCCCTCCCCATAGACCATAATGTAACGGAATTCTTTTGTGTGTCCCTGTAAACGAACTATAAATGCTACACACTTCATAACAGCGATCGTTCTATAGTACACCTTAAGACTGTTCTCAAATCTATAATGGCTATTTTCTGATATAGTATTTTTTAATTCACTTTTGTTCATAAACAGATGAGATTGGTAAGTGTTCTTATAAACTATGTAATCGAACAGTTTTCCCTTTTTCCGATAAAGACAGAAGATCTTTAAAAAAAAATGCTGCCAAAGTTGATGTTTTATACTGAAATTGTGGACGTGATAGCACGTGAAAGGTAAAATACTGATATCATGATGTCATGAGACATCAATGGCTTTATAAACTCAAGATGCAATTCACTTATTGGGAAAAAAAACTGTTACAAATCACTTCAATAATCCTGCCTGCAAGAGTCATGCTTTTATGTTTACAATTAAGTCCGTAAATATGTCTGAAAGTTTCGCGTTGTTGAGCGGGAAAAAATCTTTTCTTGAGAACCGCTGTAACATATAACAATTGCATGGTAATCCGAGTATATTTACGAGAATTAGAGTACGGGCAGACAGACAGCAGCCGGCAGACAAACCGAAGTCAAGCACTTTTCAACCATGTTGGAAAGTGTTTAAAAAGAAAATAGTTTAAATATTCCATCAAATAATTTTGATAGTTTCTACATTTTAAAGTAATTTTTATGGAATTAATTTATTTTTTAATCACAATATGATCTTTCAAATTATAATGGCGATGTTTTTTAAGTATAACTAAAACACTAGTGAACTGCAAGAAGTGTTAGTCGGCAATTCTGATGACAGTGGTATCGTTGGGAAGACCTTCTCGTAGAGAGTAAAAAACTCAATGGGACTATCCATCGGAAATGGGCTGTTTTCGAAATATACGACAATTTATGTCACACAATTTGTTTATTTACTTATTTATTTATTAGAATGTATTTATGATATTACATTTGTTACATTGTGTAATACATTACATATTACATTTGTTACATTACATACAATTACATGGTAATCCGAGTATATTTACCAGAATTAGAGTACGGGCAGACAGACGGCAGCCCGTAGACAAACCGAAGTCAAGCACTTTTTAACCCTGTTAGAAAGTGTTTAAAAAGAAAATAGTTTAAATATTCCATCAAATAATTTTGATAGTTTCTACATTTTAAAGTAATTTTTATGGAATTAATTCATTTTGCAATCACAATATGGTCTTTCAAATTATAATGCCGATGTTTTTCTAAGTATAACTAAAACACTAGTGAACTGCAAGAAGTGTTAGTCGGCGATTTTGATGACAGTGGTATCGTTGGAAAGATCTTGTCGTAGGGACTAAAAAACTCAATGGAACTATCCATCGGAAATAGGCTGTTTTCGAAATATACGACAATTTATGTCACACAATTTGTTTATTTACTTATTTATTTATTAGAATGTATTTATGATATTACATTTGTTACATTGTGTAATACATTACATATTACATTTGTTACATTACATACAATTACATGGTAATCCGAGTATATTTACCAGAATTAGAGTACGGGCAGACAGACGGCAGCCGGCAGACAAACCGAAGTCAAGCACTTTTTAACCCTGTTAGAAAGTGTTTAAAAAGAAAATAGTTTAAATATTCCATCAAATAATTTTGATAGTTTCTACATTTTAAAGTAATTTTTATGGAATTAATTCATTTTGTAATCACAATATGGTCTTTCAAATTATAATGCCGATGTTTTTCTAAGTATAACTAAAACACTAGTGAACTGCAAGAAGTGTTAGTCGTCAATTTTGATGACAGTGGTATCGTTGGAAAGATCTTGTCGTAGGGACTAAAAAACTCAATGGAACTATCCATCGGAAATGGGCTGTTTTCGAAATATACGACAATTTATGTCACACAATTTGTTTATTTATTTATTACAATGTATTTATGATATTACATTTATTATGTCGTTAAATTTATAATTATTTTCTATTAAATTGATTATTTTTAACTTAATTATGTTACTTATGTTTGGAAATTAAGTATGGAAATAAAAAAGTGGTAAAAAATGAACAGAAGTTAATGAGGGTAAATTTATTGTTTTCTGTGCAGTGTGTTTGGTTGTTGATGCTGGACATTTGTAGTAGTCACTGATGGTTGTGGTCCTCTATGTAGAAGTGTACAAAGCACATTAGAAATTAACACCAGAAACATTATAGAAATGGCCGCTGGTCGCACTTGTTGCAGACCTTTCTGGTAAGTTGAAACATATCTGCTTTACTGACTTGAATGATGGGATATCTCTCTGTATTAGCGCCTTTTGAAAATCATACCATCACATTGCGTCAAATACATGGGCTGATAGTTGATTGTGGACGAATTGATGCATTTTAAACAGAGCTTCCCTATTTACTAAGTCCTTATCTCCACACAAGCATCGATGACTTTAAGAATATTCAATCATGCGTTTGATTACATGCTTGCGTTTGATTACATGCGTGGAAGGTCCTGCACATCAAGTGGCTATAGGTAGTTTGTCGTATTGGGAAGAAACAAAACATAGGCTCTACATTCCCTCCCAATTTCTCTTTTACGAGCTCTGTGTCTCTTTGTCCTGACCACTGATCCAAACTCAAGAGTGTCTGTTCGTTGTCTACGGACTCTTTAAATTTTGTGAAGTACGTCCCCGTTAATTGTTTGTTGCTCTTCCCTGACTTGAGGCACACGATTACAACATTGCCATAACACATTTATTCTAGCTTTTTTCACACTTGGGCCCGCACTTACCTTTTGGTTCCTGGGTAATAAGGAACACTGGGCCAACCAATTTTCCATCAGCAGAAATGGTTATCTGGACAGTGTAAGAATGGGTAGTTTTCTGCTTACTTTTAACTTCGACAGTCACGTCTTTTGACCTTGAAAGTCAAGGGTTCTTTTGAATACGTATTCATATGTGTAGCCATCCTGATCTGTATTCAGGATTGAGCTGAGGTAGTAATTTTTTTCTACTATTTTTTCTTGCTCATTACTACGAGGAATCTACGATGGGCTGGAGAGAAAGTTCTGGGAAGGTATCTCCCCTGGTTACCATGTGGTTCACTTTACGGCTTTTGATTATATAATCTTGAATCTGTCGCATACCTTAAAGTTTTATAAAACTACTTCAACAGCGATGTCCATTCCCCACATTTGGAGGTCTCTATCACGAACAGTAATCCTGTATTACAAATTCAGTGTTTTACAAATTCAGCCTACATATAACGACGAATTTCATTCTGCTTTTGCAATGTATTATCACCATTCTACAAATAGCGTCGTTATCGCATAATCGCCATGGGGCTTGACGCTTTCCAGGACTGATTTTTGGCTGCTTTTAACTTGTTTCCTTTCACCTTATCGTATGCCTCAATTGCTTTTTTCATTAGTTTCAAAGAAACCTCCGGAACTTTTATTTTTTTTATTTTCGTAAAGATTCGTATGCAGATCATCTTATAATTCATTATTGTCTACGTCTGCAATTATTATTATATCCATAGAATTATAAAATTTATTCTCAATCAAAAGTTTCACAATGTCAAAGATTTGGCGACTGATTTGTTTTCTACGTTGGTAGCTGCTCTACCCACCGGGGACTTCCCAAAATGAGACAGTAAGTGACCACGAAGAAGTGTGGCAATGACGAATTTATCGGCGATAGCATTACAGCTTGAAGTCTCATCAACAACATTTTCCGAACTGGGCCCAATTTTGCATTTCATATAGGGGCACGTGCCGCTTCCCCTGAACTAACGCGCCTGGAACGCGTACCACAGGTACTCTTAAAATTCGCCATGGTTGAGCGCCTAGGAACCTTACCCACTAGGTCCTGCCCATGCCTTCTTTTCATTCCGTAGAACCGGGAGAGGAGTTAGTTTCTGAAATTATAATCATAATACCAACTATTCTATATGACCAACTACTTATGACTTACTGCTCTTTCATTGTTTCTCATAAGCAGGAATAAATCCGTAAAATTAAATAAACAAATTATGTGACATAAATGTTCCGATATCTCGAAAACGGCTAATTTTCGACGGGTAGTTCTTGTGAGTTTTTTTACTCCCCACGACGACATCTTTCCAACTATACTACTCTCGTCAAAATCGGTGACTAACACTTCTTGAAGTTGTCTAGTTAGCGAAAGAAACTGAAATTCCGTATATCGCATAAGAGGAGTACCTAGAATAGTACAACATTCATGTTTTTTTAAGTATTACTTCCATAATTCATATTTTGCAAACAACAGATTATAAATTTGCACCGAAAATCAAATAATTATGGTTAGAATAGTTAGTACTGAAATAGATACAAACTATCATGAAAAGATTATCGCAGGAAATATGAATTAAGGAGTTATGAATAGTTAGGAAATATACGAATTCGACAGCAGTTGCGAAATCGCATGTAAAACACCTGACATAGACGCACCTTTTTCTGAGGAACGATAATGGGATTTTGAGGAACTTAAGCAATCTCAATGCTTTTTTAAAAAACAATTTTGGCATTCCCTAAACTATACATTGATCACTCGGCAAAAAATAAAAATAAAATATGCATAACTTTTTTCCCAGATTTCTTTTGTTTACGAAATTACTAATTTATTTTCAACTATTGTATTTTTAATTTTTATTTATTGTCGACTATCGATTTATGTTTAGCTATAAGTATTAAAAACATATTTAAATCTCTGCAGTAGTTCCCAGAAAAAATATACATCAATGTCAGGTGTTTCACACGTGTTTTCACCAATGTTGCTGCCACCTTAAGATTTCAAAATTTTGCCTACTGTCTATGTAATTCCAAAATTTCTTCACTTAATGACATGAAGTTATGTCCTAAAATAGCAATATCGTGTCAAATTTGGATAGTGCTATTTTTTAATTTCTGTTTCGAAAAGAAACAATAAAGGTTACTTTATTCCTAAAGAAAACACAACTTCCAGTCAAACGGTATCTTTTGTGTCTTTCTGTGGCAAGTTGGTGATTAAGTAGTATTATATTCCTTATACGTGGACGTCAAAGTTGAAAAAAAAATCCCAACAGAATGAAAATTATCTGGGCCTGGATACGCCCAGTGCCCCAATATGCATTCAAGGGTGCTGGTTTTCAAGACGGAAATTAGTCTTTTGAAAATGTCCGAGGAATGGAACAATATGAGAAGATCTTTCCAATCTTAGATTTATTATCAGGATTCACGCAGTATTTTTAAGAATCCCATTTAAAACTACTCTACTTTTTGAACATTCCACATAAAACTTTAAGATCTGAAAATACTTATTTTTGTCCTTCATGTCAGGATTGAAATAGTAGTAAAATTAATTTTTTTCCCTTCATTTCCCTCTGAGTTTTTGGGTGACCTAATCGGTTACACATTCAATTGGTGCAATTTAGCGAGCTTATTTTGCAATCTATATTATAAAGGACAAACGTGTCTGTGCATAACGCTGACGTCATTTTGCGAATGGCAACACTTGAAAATGAAATTTCGGTTTTGCGATTTTTGTTACTGCAATTTTTCTTAAAATTCTAAACATTGCATATTTTCAATTTTTACACCGTTATATAAGGAAAAAAAATCTACTTTCAATTACAATTTGTTGGAAAACCGTATCGCAATTTATTACAGTATTTAAATTAAATTTCAAGCATAATTAAAAAAAAAAAAAACTATCTCTATCGCTTGCAGACGATTACAAAATATTAATCGGTTTGCACTTTAAACAACATACTTCAGCATTTGTTTTCTAGCTAATATGCCATAACGAAATTAAGACTTCATTAAGCAGTAAATAAAATAGTATAAATAAAACACAAATATAACAGACATGTAATTGAAATAAGCGCTTAAAACGCTGAAAATATCAGAATAAACAAAATTGCTGTATATAACGAAATTTTTAGCGATTTCAACGGTTATTAACTTCTAATTACCGCTTTTAATAAATTTCAAAATTTTATTTGAATATATAATTGGCATATTTCATATAAAAATGCTCTTTGGTATTGTTAGGGGTCAATCTAAAAATTTTAAATGTTTATTAAAAAATTTTAATGTCTATTATTAAATCTAAAAAAATATATTATAGTTTTCAATAAAAAAATAAATGATTTTCACATATATTCTCTCTCCCGGGAAGCCCGGGTTGAATACCCTAGTATTATTAATTTCAATCTTGTAACTCTCATACACCTTTAACCACACTGTTGCATATGTCGCTCAATTTTGACGCCAACGTATGGCTGTGGTCCCGATTATTGAATATTATACTTATAGTTTTTGCGATGAACATTATAGTTAGCTGTATCTTATTTTCTAGTGTGCAGAAATGCACCATTTGATCTCTACCATATGCATAGCTGCCAACTTTTACGCTTTTTCGCTACCACTAAAAAGTAATAGAATTTTTTGCCTTATTGAATTACATGATTTTGGCGACTTAATAAGGTAAATTTTACTATAAAATTTTATTGGTAGGAAAAAAAACGTAAAAGTTGGCAGCTATGAATATGTATAATGATTAAAAATGTATATGTTTACCTCATTTTAAGTAGTGATTCCCAAAAGGGGCCCCTGTTATTCTGTTTTTTTTTTTTTTTAATTGACTGATGTAAATTGTCATTGTAAACGTTAAATTTGAAGAAATTCTCTATATTTTATATACATAATAGTTGATACTGTTATGAAATAACATATTAGAATGGCATAGAAGAAAGTTTTATGATGACCATATCACACTGTTTTATGTTGTGAGTCAGGTTACAAGTCTATCCCCAAAACACGGACCGCAACTATTCTACATAAAATTAACCATTTTATGCGAGAGTAAATAATTGTATTTTGGAAGAATCAGGGAATTTTTTGCATAATGATGGCAGCTG
Source organism: Maratus michaelseni (assembly GCA_963931845.1). Lineage (NCBI taxonomy): Eukaryota > Metazoa > Arthropoda > Arachnida > Araneae > Salticidae > Maratus > Maratus michaelseni. Next base: position 276,290,931 of record OZ007587.1, read on the forward strand.
ATTCAAGTCCATGGCAAAATAACTGTGCATTTTTCCATTTTTTGTATCTCACAAGAAATGATTGATTTACATATTATTGAAAATAAGCTACAACAGTGAAAAAGCACAGATCTTTCTGATGATATTTTTTTTTGTGAAATATAGACAGTGGAGTATGAAAATTTGATAAAGATAAAAAGCTGTGGTATATTATGTATTGTAATAATTATCAAAGAATCAATTTAGATGTCAGAAAATGCCTGCCCCAAATGGTTGATCAATTTTCTTTCTAAATACAGTGCAGCTTGATCATTAATTTTAAGTGAACTTTAAACTTTTTTTTTCAATAAATAAATAAATAAATACATAAAATAAAATTAAAATTAAAGTAAAATAAACAAATAACTATAGCTTTTTAACAATTTTTACGTGTAATACCAAAATGTAAATGTAATTCTGTGTTAATTTTATTAAGTAAAGTATACACAATAATCTTTAGGGGAGAAATGTAACACCTTTACTTATAAGTTATGTTTTAGAAATTTTTTGTCTCAGTTATAATGACTGCAGATTTTATTATCTCCTAATATGCTCCTAATATGATATAATAATTTGGTACTGCAAAATAAAATAAAAGGTATAGCTGTGGCAACCATATATCACACATCTTGTAACATATTTTAACTTTGTCAGTGTCTTTTATTACAAAATTTCCTTATTTTCATTTTCAGAATCTTTGCTGACATAAATCTAGATGAATGAACTAAGTCCACAGGGTGAAAGGCTAAAGGAATAATATGGTTGCAAAGCAAGTTAATCTAGTACTAGTTAATGCACTGTGATAGACTACGAAAGTCATTTTAATTTGTGATGTTATAGCAATAAAGTCTTTTTGATATTTTATTTAGCTTTATCATCTTTACAGCTACTTTTTATTTTATTTATTTATTTTTAATATTTATTGATAATTTCCAATATATTTTCTATAAAAATGATATCTTCTTAATATATATATATATATATATATATATATATATATATATAACCATTAATGAAACATTACCGAAACACCAACAGAAACGTGAAATTATGATTTAGTAAGTAATAATTTATTGACAACAGAATTGTAACCCCAACACAATGAATATAGATATGAAATACATATTTAAAAGAAGAAGAAATTAAATTAAAAATTGAATGAAATAAATTGAATGAATGAAATTTGTGGAATTTATACAGAATTATCAAGTCCCAAATGCATAATTTCCACAAATAAAATGAGTGGTTTCATCAACATATTAGCCATAAAATTGCTAAAGAATATGATTTATGTAAGTCATTTATGATGTATTTATATTATGATATCTTTTCATTTTGAATTTCAACAATTCATCTTGATCTTTATTCTTATGCATTTTGGTATCGTATATATTTTTTAAATATATAAATAATGGTGCTAATTGATTTTAGCAATCTTTTAAATATATATATATATATATATATATATATGTGTGTGTGTGTGTGTGTGTGTAATTTAAATTACTTGAAGTAATTAAGATTGTTAATTGATATTGTTTATTTCACAAATGCCATTATTAAAAAATGAAGGAGGAAAAAAAAATTATGAAGAAACTGCTATGAATTTGTGTCGGGGTGTTTGTCGTTCAGTATTTTGAAATACTTGCATTTTAAATTAAATCTTAACCTCTACACATTTTGCTATTATGGTTTTTATTTCAAGCAGCCCTCTTTATGTGTATAGTTATTATTAGGAAAGCCGTTTGCATGATTTTAAGATATACCAAATGAAAAACTAAAATTGCATTCATTTGTATGTAAGAAACATTATATTTTTCTAGGAATATTTATATTTTATTAATATTTTTCTAGAAACTAATCTATATTTAACATATGAAACTTCCATTTAAAAGTGAAACTAAACAAATAAATAAACTATTGCCTTCTAAAAAAATTCTTTTATTGTGTGGAGTGGGGATAAAATATTTTTTTTTATTCTTTTATTGTGTGGAGTGGGGAAAAATATTTTTTTAAATTCTTTTTTACCGTTTAGAAGATCTGGAAAATTTTTCAATGAATGATTGATAAAAACAAATCATCACTTGATTTTTAGCAAAATGTTTGTCATTTACGGGAAGTTTTCAAAAACTTCAATTATTTGAAAACCTGATAACAGTTTTTAGTAGCAAAGAAATTGATGTCAGGACCGATGCCACACTGATATTTCTTTGCTTGAATGGTGTAACTGCTAGCTGATATTGATTCTGAAGCTGCAACTTTTGATGAACATTGAATTTTTTTGGGGGGATATTTTTTGTTTAAAAAATAAAGATGAAATTAAAATGCTCTACATCTATATATAGTTACTTACAGTGGTAACATGAGTTACAACTGAAGTTTTACAGCATGCAAAGATAGCATTATTAGTTGTGATTTGTGAATAATTAAGGAAAATATGGGGAATGTTCAAAATCGCCTGTAATGTGGAGTTTCGCCAAAAAATAGTAGTAAGTGTTGAGTGTTGTATAGTATTAAATGTTATTTTGAGGGTACTTAGTAGCTGCCAACTTGTCTGTTCTTTTTCAAGTTAAATATACAAAATGAACCAGAAAAATAAAATTGTTAAGACCGATGACAATATTGTAACAAAAAATATTGTTCCATTCTGATGCAAAATGAATTTGTTTTTGGTAGGCGTAATCCTTTATTTTCTTCAAAATCGCGTGGAAGGATAATAATCCTTTAAAGAAAAGTTACATTGAGTACAGAATGGTTTACATGTAAAAGAAAAATTGGAAAACCTAGTGGACAATTTTATAATGATGCTTCTCCCCACTCCCTCTCAAAGAAACACTTAACACAATTCAGATAAACCATCTCTCTATTTAAAATTTTAGATTTCAAACTTTCTATTTAAATCCTTTGTCTTTAATATATATATATATATATATATATATATTTAATTTTTATAATGAAGTTTCCCACAAGTCTTTGAATCATTATATTTGCCAAGGCAGCAAATATATTTCATATGTTCACTACTTGGTTTCTATAATGGACAAGTTTGTAAAAAGCTGGATAACTCAAATGCTCTCAAAACGGACACTTAAACTTATGTAGACAAATTTAATAGATATTTAAGGCATAGGAGATACAGAGTGGCCAAGATAAAAGAGGCCCGGTATACAGAAGTACAAATACTTACTAATTTTTATTTAAAAGTAGTAAATACAGAATATTATGAATAACAACATACTGAACATTCAGTAGTTCACAGGAGGTGTTGTTATTCATCATTTTCTGTATTGACTACTTTTAAATAAAAATGAGTAAGTATTTGCACTTCTGAATACCGGGCCTCTTTTATCTTGGCTACTCTGTATATACGACTTTAGAAACATAAAAAGAGTGATTCATTGTTAAGTTACAGTGAAGCCTTCAAAATTTAAAGTAGTTTTAAATATTTGCGTTAAAAAAAAAAATAATAAAGACATGAAAATAAATCTCTATTGTCAGAACTGGGGGCAATTAAACTATCACCCCCTTTTCTTCTTGAATGAATTGTGTTTATGTCAGTAAATGCAAAATAAATTGTAGACAATTCTTAAAGTAAATCTATATAATTCGAAAATGTTTACATTTAAACTGCTGTTATATGTAATTTAAATGTAAAATTTTATTACTTTTTGGAAGTATTTCTCTAAATTTTAAAAGGAGTTTAAAAGATAAGTAAAAAAAGGAATGATATATATTTTTTAAATTACTTTTATCAAGAGACACGTCTATTTTATGTAGGCTGAAAAAACTTTGATTTTTTAAAAAATTACATTCAATGTATATAAAAATAAAATTTCAAAGAAAATGCTTGTGTGAAAATAAGTATATAAAAGTAAAAGCAAGAAATGCAAAAATCTGTATATTTAACCCTTTCAGGCATGTAATTTTGCTTTTGTAATGTTGAATTCAAACTAGAATTTTTGAAAGTATGAAAATGCAATTTTACAGCCTTTTTTCCCCTCAAAGTTATAAGTAAAAATGTATTAAAAGATTCTGCTACAAATTTTGAGTGGTAAAAAATTATCCCACCGTCTTTCAGGGGATTAAGGAGATAACAGCACTTGTGAAAATGTAAAACAGCTGATATCGATGTATCTTTTTTTTTTTCTCGCGAATTATTGAATTACTTTCAATATTTTTAGTATTGACAGTAATCTGTACTAATAAAGTAAAGTTTCGCTCTGTGTGTGTGTGTGTGTGTGTGTCTGTTGGCGATGGCTAGGAAAATTTAGCGCACCTAGAAGTCTGTAAATTTAGATTTAGATAGTCCAAACCCTCTCTTGATGCACCTGACTCTCAGAATTTTAATATTTTAATAATTAGTCTAGATATTAGATTCTCATTAGCTATCGCTTCTAAAATAACATCTTTTAAATCAAAATGGCGAAAGAAACTAACCGGCGCATTGGATTTGGAAGCGGAAATGAACGAATTCGAAATTATTTTACTAATTAGCGAATTTTCAGAAAACTAATTGACATATCAATTTGAAAATTTCTGAGCATATGTAAAAAAATATTCTGCATCAGATTATGTGATTTTTGAAAAATTCGGTCGGTATTTTTTTTTAATTTATGCAAAAAACTGCCAAAAATTTGCCGGCGCCAGTGAAAACGATCCGAGAAAGTTTCAGACAGGGATCTGCTTTCATTAAAAACGGAACTACAAAGAGATCTGTTTCTCTGGCCGATCCCTCCATTTAGTTTGCGAAAATGAAAGGAAATAATTGCCAATTTTTACTAATGAACAAAAATTTAGGTAACTAATTAAGATATAGATTTGAAATTGAGGTTGGAAAGGGGGTGTCATTTGCCGGCTATTTTAGCGTAGCGTCTTCGTTATGTTCTAATTATCAGAAAAATGTAATTCTTTTTTTTAATGATCGCGTTAATGTAGGTGACGGTGGTTCTCTTGCACAAATTATTCATTACATTTGCGGGTATCGGGAAGGAGGAGGTTAACGCCTTTCTCTGAGATTGTAATTATCTCGGGCCCGGGCAACGCCGGGCGGGTTAGCTATAGTTCTAAATAAAAATATCTAGTTTTTTTTTTTTTAAATTAACGTTATTAAAAAGGAATTAATTTTCCTGAAGATAACTATGGAAATATAGCAAATTATAGTATCGCGTAAAATAAATTAATTTAAAATAACTTCAGTAGTTCATGCGAAAAAGGTACATCTATAAGGGCTGCAATGTCAGTCATTACCCTGGCTAATATAAAACTTATTCGCGTGGAACGCATTAGTATTTTGGAAATATCTCCTTAAGAAATTAACATTTTTAACTTCTTTTTTCGGTGCACAATTCTTAAATGATGTCTCTTTTCTTTTTGTTGTCAAAATATTTCTAAAATATACACAGCTCATCCGAAAGTAAGTACCGTTTGGATATTAAAAACGATTAGCAATTTGTTTCCATTTGTATTTTATTACAGAAAAATCTACACGCCTTAAACTACTTTTCGACATACTCAACATGTGAATTTAGGCATGTGTCATATCTTGGCACTAATTGCAACATATCCGCTTCGTAGAATTCGGCTGCCTGCGACCTGAACCAGTTCTGTACATTTACTTTGATCTCATCATCACTTGCAAAGTGCTGGCCGGAAAGAAATTTCTTGAGATGAGAAAACAAATTGAAGTCGAATGGTTGATTCGTCGATGCAGCGCACCAATTCTTCAGTGATCAACGACGGGCGTTCACTGCGTTCCTCGTCGTGGACATTTTCCTTTCTTTCTTTAAACATCCTAACCCACTTTCGTATCATACCTTCATTCATCGCATTCTTTCCGTAGTTTCACTTATCTGACGATAAATTTCACAAGGTCGAACATTTCTTGCATTAAAAAATTTGATAACGGCTCTTATTGCACAGCTGGCGGGGCGACAGGGTCATGTTTTAAACATGATTACCGATAAATAATGACTTCAAACGTTCACGTAATCAAATAAAATGACTAGGCTAATTCGTTCTCGAGTTGAAGGATATAACTACGCATGCCCGACCTTCGTGCTGTCAGATGCGCGGGAGATATGCGCAAACGGTACTTACTTTCTGGATGAGGTTTCTACATTTAATTTTATTTGAAGTTTTAAAATCTTACTCGGTTTTGCTAAGATTTTAACACATAAAAATATAAATTAAGTAAATATTTCAGAAATATTTTGACCACTAAAAAAAGAGACATCCTTACAGACACATCCAGAAGAGTACAAAGATAAAAGAAGTTAAATAAATTAATTTTCTGAGGAGATATTTAAAAAATACGAATGCATTATACGCTCATAGGTTTAACATTAGTGTGGGGAATTTGAGATCTCACTTTCCCCTTAATGGGAGAAATATCTAACGGATAGCTTAGTAAAAACTGAAAATACCAGTTTGTAAAACGGAAAATAGCCGTGTTGAAAACTGAAAATTTCAGTTTCTACAAAGAAACATTTCAATTCCTAAAACGGAACATTTTAATTCCTTAAAACGGAACATTTCAGTTTCGAAAACGGAACTTTTCAGTTTGTAAAACGGGAAATATCATAAAACTGAATTTTTGTAAAAAAAAACGGAAAAGTTACGACAACTCTGCTGCCAGTACCTTTTCCGTTTTTTCACTGCAGTTTGTTTTTACAGTGTGGATGAGATTTCAACCCAAAATACTAGATTATTTGTAGGTGGAGGTCAAAGTTGAAAATTTTTTCTCAACAACGTGAAAAGTATCTGGGCCCCGGATACGGATTTGGCACGTTCATTATATGTGCCAATATTCTATCACTGAACTACCCAGATGATATCCAGCTTGATATACAATTCACTAACTTGTTGGTATGATCAGCTTTGCGACCCGGCAGCTTTACAGATGAAAACATTTTACATATGGAAACTGTATTATTCCGTGAATAATAATAAGATATATGAAATTTCAACCCAAAATACTAGATTCTTTGTAGGTGGAGGTTAAAAGTGAACAAATTTTCTCAACGGAGTGAAAAGTATCTGGGCCAAAATTTATTCCAAGATTTTTTCACTTGTTTGGAAAATTGTTCAACTTTGACCTCCACTTCCAAAGAATCAAGTATTTCGGGTTGAAATCTCATATATATATATATGGTATACAATGTCAAGTTATTCTATAATAAACTGCCAAAATTCGATTTAAAATACTAATCCAATTGAAAATGTTGTTACGTATACAGAGTATCCCTTTTTATCGTCGACCAATAGCTAATTCCTAAAACATTTAGTTTTAGAGGTATAATTTCAACTGCAAAAATGTTTCAAATGTTGTTTTTCCTCATATAAAAGTTCATTGGTTTAAAATTAGTTATAATTATTTTTTTAAACTTATGAAATTAAAATTTTTATACAATTCTGGGTCCGATAAGTTATACATAGAAAAACTTTCTCCATGCTCTTACAAGCTAAACATAAAAAATTCTATTTTTGTGCAAACAAAACTTTATGAGTTATGTTATTATAAGCATTTTATGACACTAAAAAAACGTTTTTCGGTTTTTGGTGCTAGAAAACGCTGAAAATTCAAAAAATTCAAAGCATCATATAATTCGGGGAATTTTGGTCATAAAAAATGGAATTTTCACTGTTTTACTAGTTAGATCACTAGTTTTACTAGTTTTTGTAAATATAACTTACTAGCTGGCTACACCCACTTCGCTGGTCAATTTTTCCAAACGAACCTCGAATGATTAAAATATATTTTAGTTCCACCTTCTACCGCCAGGGGGCTCATTTTGTTCTAAACAACCCTCTTTCCGAACGAATCTCCGAACTCTCCTCCCCCTTTCTCAAAATTTAACCAGTGAATTTTAACATTAACAAATGGCGATAGCTTTTGAAACAGAAACAAAGTGGCGCGTTTTTTTAATTTGATTTCGCACTTTATTTTATTTCCTTTTCAGACATCTGGGTTAGTTTCTTGAAAAAAATAAGAAAAATTACCGGCCGATTTTTACAAAAATTGGATTTTCGGATGCAGAAATTTTTTCTTACATATCTATGGTGAGATTTAAATCCATATCTCAAATGCTTTTCTTAATATTCGCAAATTAGTGAAAAAAAAAAGAGAAATAACTGCTTTTTTACCGCTACGTACTTTAGAGTTTTACAAATATAGATAGGACGAAGGGACCGTATAAAAATTTAAAATTCGTAACTTTTTAAAAATATAACTATTTTCACATTAATGGATTTTCATATGATGAAGAACAACATTTCAAACTTTTTGCAATTGGAACTTTATATCTAAAACTAACGGTTTAGGAATTAGCTATGTGTCAACGATAAGAAAGGGGCACCCTGTATATTATGATTATTTGTCTTATTTTGTAAGGCTGCACCAACTATTTAACTTTAATAAATAAATAAACAAAGCTCTTTGCATCCTGTATAATCTAAAAAATTGCATGCATTATTAGATCAATAGATTGAATCCATACTAAACTTTACTATCTCATTAATATAGCTGCAACATTTTCTTGAAAACTTCTCTAGACACGTACAAAGTGCTCGAAAACCACTTTCATACATAATTGAGGAGGACACGTTTTCTCTTTCTGTTCAGACAGTTGTTTCTAATCAATTATTAACTAGACGAGATCGATTTTTGATAACAGGAATTTCGTGAACATGGCTTTCCTGACAAGCAAATGTTAATACCTGAAGTGAACATTTAGCAGTGGAGAGAACTGATCAAAATTGATTTTGCTTTAATCTAGTATCGGGGATAATTTAAATCGGAACGTGATTGGAGCTTCTAGACCGACAGATTAACAATACATTCCGTTAATTTTTTTTGAATTAGTGGGGGATATTAACGTTTTTTTTCTTTTCAAGAGTGTATATACGAGGTATGTTTATTACATGACGAGACTGATTAAATAACTCACATTTGTTTATTTGTATTACAAATGCAATGCTTATCCCCTTCAATACACTCTCTATTTGCGCTAATACATCGCTGTAGTCTTGTTTAACATTTGTCGAAGGCATGCAGCAAACATTTCAACTGAAGAGTGTAGCACTTATAGTTTTTTTTACAGGGACACTCAAAAGAATTCCGTTACATTACGGTCTATGGGGAAAATCATTTGCGGTTTATTTTAATGATATTACACAATTTCAAACACATTGTAATTGATATATATCACTAAGGTGCATTACAAGAAGCTTAATATACAATAGGGTGTGCATAGCACTTATAGTTACTTTACAGGGACAATGAAAAGAATTCCGTCACATTACGTCTATGGAGGAAAATCGTTTGCGGTTTAATTACATAATGTTTCACTATTTTAAACGCATTGAAATTTATATACATCACTGAGGTGCATTACAAGAGGCTTACTACAGAATATTGTGTGTATAGCAGTCAACGTTCATTTACAGGGACACACAAAAAAATTCTCTACTGTCTGTTAACGATAATTCCTGGACGTGCGTTTTAAGTTGCTGAACGCGACTTAAAATTTAACTCACTTTTTGTCTATTACTTGGTGTGTATAAATTCTATAGATCATATACAGAGCAGCACAAAAGTTCGCGAACACATTTCCCTTTATTGACAGAAACTCCAGAAGGAGAATTTTAAACTGTGCTACGCTTTTCCTAACTAAACTAAAATGTAGCTTCCTATGTAGTATATATACAAATCTATAGATCATATACAGGGCTGAATAAAAGTATTCGGATAGTTTTCCGAATATTGTATATCTTGGAAATTCCTGAAATTACGTTTTTAAATATGTTATGCGTTTTCCAAATTGTTTGCTTAGATGTTATCTTTCAGCTTATTAAACGGTAATGATTTGTAAAATTATTTTGGAATCGTTGGAAAGCGTTACATAATCTATGCTTGACGCATGATTTTTCGTTCTTGTTGTACATTTGCGACCGTTACTTTCTGACTCTTTCTATCAACTTTTTCAAAACTTCTTTATAATAATGCTGGTTAATTGTTGTGCTTTCTGGGACCCATTCTGCCAAAAATATAGCTTTGATATTGGATTTTTCTTCGGTTCTTGAACTGCAAGGTCGTCTAGGGCGTTCATCACCTTCAGCATTCTCACGGTACTCGCTAAATGTTTTGCGTCACCCAAACACTCGTGCACGAGACAGGCAGTCATTCTCAAAGGCTGTAGTAAGCGTTTGAAAAGATTCTGTTGGTGTTTTGTGCATTTATACGAGGGAAAGTCATTAAGTAAGTCACAAAAGATAATTAAATAATCACTTACAATGATATTCACTTCAAAACTATTTTTATTTCTCAACATATTCTCCACCAATATTTATGCACTTATATCACCGTTTTATCAGTGCCCCAACACCAGCTGCATAAGATTCTTTCGGTTGCTGTCTCAGCCCCTTTAGGACTTCAAGTTGAACCTTTTCATCATCTATGAACATAATCTTGCTTCCAAGATGGTTTTTTAGTGGACTAAACAGATGAAAATCGCTAGGGGCTAAGTCGAAGCTGTATGGTGGATGTTGAAGAAATTTCCAACCAAACTTTTGAATTGTCTTCTGTGTTCAACTTGAAGTCCTTATGTGGCTGAGACAGCAAGCCAAAGAATCCTATGCAGCTGGTGTTGGGGCACTGATAAAACGGTGATATAAGTGCATAAATATTGGTGGAGAATATGTTGAAAAATAAAAATAGTTTTGAAGTGAATATCATTGTAAGTTATTATTTAACTATCTTTTGTGACTTACTTAAGGACTTACGCTCGTAGTAAAAATTTCAAATTGATACATTTTTCAATTTTTCAATTTAGCATTTTCCCGCCATCCTATCCCACAGAAAGCACTACCAAACTAAACGGCGATTCACAATCAATTGAAAGTCAAAGAATATTGTGGTTTCTCATGTAAATTGACACAGGTTTAAGGTCACTAAGCATGCAATTATCACAGATTAAATATAATATACATATATACACACTGAAGGGTCACACTGAAAATTTTTGAGATACGGCTAAATGGTACAAGCTAAACCAACTCTTAGGAGTGCTCAAAGTAGTTTCCTCCAAGATCAATGCCCTTTTGTAGGCGAACTTTTCAACGATGAAATTTCTCGAGCTATCCATTTCTTGGAATACTAGATGAAAAATATTCTTTTATAGCCTCATCAATCTCAACTTCGGAAGGAAAACGAAGCCCACGTTTTTTGTTTAGATTAAAAAATAGCCAAAAGTCCTACATAGCAAGATTAGGAGAATACGGTGGATGTTCTATAAATTTGATTTTTTTGTTGTTGGAGAAATTCGACTGTAATCCTAGCTGAATGAGAAGATGCATTGTCATGGTGAAGCACGAGTCTCCTAACATTCACCACTTGAAGAATTTATGAAGACACTTAGTGGCGTACCAGTTAGCTGTAACTGTCTTCTGTCCCTATAGCTTAATGGCTTTGACCAGATCTGTACTTCTGGATAACACAACATACATCAATTTTTTCATTGCTCGTTGTCTTTTTACCATTGTTGGTTTGGGATCATCTTCAAAGACCCATACTTTACTTTCTTAACGTGTTTGAACATCGAAAAAAGGTATGTACGTCTCATCAAAAGTTATGATTTTAGAAATAATGCGGTGGCCACCATCATTAAGTAATTTTAGGTTTTTTTTATTAATTCTCATATGCTCTGCTTTTTGGTGTTTTTTTAATTATGGGGAACTTTTTCATATGCAGGTCTTCATGAATCAATTTATGTATAGCTGCGGATTCAATGTTAAGTTCCTTCTGTGTCATTTGGTAGGTACAGCGATTATCATCGATTAATATTTTTCATACGGTTCTGGGACTACAGCTGACAATGGACTTCCTGTGTGTTCTTCCTCCAAAAGAGAATTTCGACCTCTTTTAAATTCTGTAAACCATCTGAATACAGTGGTACGAGATGGAGTTTCATTTCCATATGCTAATTGTACACGTTAAAGGCATTCCTCTTGATTTAGCCCCACTTTAAAATCATAGAAAATCATAGCTCAATAATGCTCTCGCGTCAAGTCCATTATCTCTTCTTTCTAAATTTATTCTACGTTAGTTAAATTGCAATTGTACCCACAAATTTTTGTCTGCGAACATAAAAGTGTTAAATTTACATATCTGATCAATATATTTTTTGGCGCATATCGTCTAGCCCTGTCTAAAAATTTCACAGCCACCCTCGTATTATATTTAATAATAATATATACATATATTATATAAGTAATCTGTTACTCTGTGGCAGTTATAACCGGTTCTGACTGCTTTGTTTACTAGGTAGAATCTCAGTTTCCTTATTTAGATATAACCCGTACACGCCAATTACGGGCTTACATACGCATCACTTACGCATTTACATACGCGCTACTAATTCCAAGCCAAAACATACAGAAATCAAGGCTTGAATTTGATTCTATTTTTTCTTCATCCGAAACTAATCTTATACTATATCCAATAGTTTGAGTATCATAGTTTAGATTTTTTCCAACAAAGCGAAAATATGCCGGGACCAGGACTCGAACCTGAGTACTTTGGTTTGCCGTACCAACACTCTCCCTACTGAGCTATCCCGACGATATCCTGGCTGGCATATCTCACTCTTATTTGTTGGACAAAATCTCAACTATGATACTCCAATCATCGGATATAACTTACTTAGTTGAATATACTTTCCTTTGTTCATTATAATCTTATACTTTTAACATAATATGAAACTTCCCATTTAACAGTAAAACTAAACAAATAAATAAAACTGCCTTATCCTGATTGGATAATGGAACATTCAGAAATAAATAAGATGGAATTTAATATTGGAAAATGTGTTAAATGCAATAGTTACCTTTTTAAGCTATCGATTTACAGTTTAACAAAAACTCAATTCAGGGAGCTTAAGAAAAGAAAAAAAAATTGAAAGTGTTTTTGTTTCTTCCTTAAAATACCGATAAAAACAAATTCTGAATTTATGCAAAATAACAAAAAATAACGTTAAATGTGTTTGCTATATAAGATTTAAAAAAATAATGCGCGAAATTGTAGGGAGGAAAAACCAATAATACTTTCGTTTAATTTCTTTTGGTGCCATCAGACAGTTAAGTGAAATTTAAGAATTTTCGCTAACAAATTGCTTTTCCAGAAGTTTATGATTTATTTAACGAAAAAAATTTATTTTCTGCCTTTCTTAAAATATAATTTTGAAAACTTTTAAATATTAATATATAAGAGTTTGTGAAAATAAATGTTTCTGAAGTTCAATTTTGCCAAAAATTTGGCTCTCATCCCACGAAAGTTAAAACCATCTTCCCATTTATGACATTCAAAAAGAGAATTGTTTGTAAGATTAAACACAGCTGTTTAACGAATTATTATTTTTTTTTATACGATTTAGATAATAAAAAAATATAAATTTTGAAAAGAAAGTACTACTTTTTTTTTGACAAAATTAAGGAAGTTACGTAACTTTAGATTTCATATATGCTCACAGACAATTATAGAATACATTTTTGTTATTTCTAAAAAGAACTCTTTTCCCGGCGATCTTGTGTAACTTTCATTAGATTATCCATGGGCATTTTTAGATTTTATAAATTTCCAAAATAATGACTGCTTGTGCTCGAAATATCTATTTTCGACTACTTGGGTCATTTTTTTAAATGTAAGAATCTTATTATTTAAATTTTGCTGTTCCCAAAATCGTTTTCCTTTAAGTTTCACGTCAGTTGGAAATTTATATACAGCTTAAAAAAAAACCAAAAAAAAAAAAAAAAACCTGCCTACTTTTTTACAATAACTTTATACCTTAAATGTATTTTTCTCAAAAGATTGTTTTTTTAAAAATATTTGCACCGTTTATCATGATATCTCAAGTAATACATATATCAGGAACTTCCAAAGAATGTTTTCGATGTTATTGTCAATGAAATGAAAATCAATGAAGTTTTGACGTAAATATAATATCTTTCTATTTATGAATGTGTTCTCTTTTTAGGATATAAAATTTTGGAAAAATAACAAATTACAATACAGGGTAATCATAATTTTCTTTCGCTGATATATGATTCCCTTACGACCGCTTCGTTCAACTAGCCGAAATGAAATGTCAAATATAGTTATTTGAAAGTATGCGCTCGAGATTGTGTTGAACAACAACAACAATGGAGCCTGCACGGTTACGGTTGCTGTGAAAATAAAATCGAAATTTCCGAATGGCAGCGTCCATTTTTTCCATCTCAAAGTGATCAGCGCATTGAATATCAGTAAATGGCGTCGGAATGATACATGTAGCACGAAGCACGGCGACGCGACGTAGGACACATGCAAAGAGCAGTATTGTAAACAATTCACAAACAGGCATTGTGGAATTGAAGTACATTTAAGATTCACTTCAGTGTTAAAGAGATTTTGGGTTCCTGGTGATTTTATTAAGTCTCATTGCAATCTTTTACAGACTTTTGTAACTGTAAAAGTCTATAAACGCTGTTTCAATTTTATCGTCATTCTTTTTCTTTATTTTGTTTCTTTTTACATGACATATGTTTTTGTAAATGTCTTTAAAAGTTGTTTATTTATTTTACTTTATTTTATTCTCGTTTTTTTTTAAATATTTATTATTATTATTATTATTATTATTATTATTATTATTATTATTATTATTATTATTATTATTATTTGCATGGCAAGTGTTTCAGCCTACTTGCTCTTATAATGTTGTGGATGAGTTTTTCACTTTTGTGTTACTTATTTTAAATAATTATCTCTTGTTTTGCAAGACTAATCCTGAGGCAGTGAGGTTTCTGGTTAGTGGTAGGAAACTTTCAAAACGGGGTTATTGCTTGTGCCACTTTGTGGTTGGCTCCGCGGGTTGGGTGATCCGTGATCCGTATTGTAAACAACCAATAGCAACAGTGGCTAGAAGAAAAGGAAAAAGTGTTACTAAGATTGCAAGTTTTCCACACTGCTTTTTAAAGGTTTTCCACAAACGATGATTTTTGCATGGTGTTCCTATGATTGCTGCTTGTGCTCCTCGTCTCTCTGTTACCATTGGGGTGTTTAAAATGCTGTTCTTTGCATATGCCCTACGTCGCTGTTTTTCGTGCTACATCTACCGTTCCAACGCCTGTTTTGGTTTTCATTACGCTGATCATTTTGGGATGAAAAAAAAAGTGGGTAATGCCATTCAAAAATTTAGAAATTTTTTCACTGTAACCGAGATTGTGCAGGATCTACTGTTCTTATTCACCACAATCTCAAGCGCATATCTTGACATAACTTTATCTCACATTGCATTTCGGTTGATTGAATGGAACGGCCGCTAGAGATTCATATATCGGCAAAGTTTCTTTATGACCACACCGTGTATATAATCACCTGTATTTTCTTTTTCTTTTTTTAAAATTTTGCATTAGACTTTTGTTTGTTTTGAAGAATACTTCTTCATTTCATAACATCAATTGCATTATTTCAGAACTTGGGTAAGAATAAAATTTTCTACACAATTTCTGCTTCTGATCTCAAAGAACTCAAAGTGGGATTATTACAAAAATAGTAAAACCCACAACTGCTAAAGTTCCTATTAGATCCTATTATTAACATCACTGAGTATAAAACAAATTCAGGTAGTCTGATTTTAATTCAAAATGGGGTGTTAACAGCTTTGATCAAATTTTACTAAAATTTATTTCATATCGCGCAATTTTTCACTAATTATGATAATAATAATGATTCTTTTGTAAAAAAATCACATTTTTATTCAGCATGTTATCTGAAAATCTTTTAAAAATAGCTTTTTCTCTTAAACCGCCAACACTAATTTTCACCTCTTTGTGACATGTCTTTGAAAGGACCTGTATGCTTAGATTTTAAGTGAATGTGTACAGTTGCGCCTTTATTGGGATCTAAAAGAGTTTACCTAATTATAGATAAAAAGTCCCATATCTGTCGTATATTCTGATGTGATACTATAACCTTCCAAAGTTTTGTACTTCCTCACTTTTTTTCTTTTTTTTTTTTTTCCAGAATGTTAAAATTAACTAAATGTTGAATTGCTATTTGTAGGATTTCGAGTGTTTGATTAATTCTTTTGCTGTGATGCGATCTTGATTCTGTGTGTCAGTTACTTGACAGCAAGTACTTTTGATTATATATATATAAAAAAATATTTTTTTAAGTGAAAACAATACATAACCTATGAATATGAAATATATACAGTGTGTCCGAAAAAAATCGGAAAACGGTTGAATAACTCGAAAAATACACCTCAAATTGAAAAACGAAAAAATATGTGTTCAATATTTTTGAAATATCTATTCAGCGATATCAAAGTTACCCACACCACCCACAACCCCTGGGGAACATCGGGGGGAAACTTTGAAATCTCAAATGATAACCCCTATTTTTTTATTGCAGATTTGGATTCTGCGGGAAAAAATACGTAACTTTTGTATTTAACATTTTTTCCGGATCATCGTAAATAGCACTGTAATCCAGCAAAATGCGGCGTTAAACAAGAACCCGAATCGTGAGAGGCAATAGTACGAGAACTGATGGCCATTCACCCAAATTTGTAAAGAACTTTGTTTTGCACTAGAAATAAAGATCCGATGAGAAGTTGCTTTACCAATTTTTCTGGGGGGGGGGTAGGGGGGCATTTAACTCATGGGGGCAAGAAAATCAACTTTTTTGAAGTAGGTAAAGTGGGTTATCGATTATGATGTATTTTTTATTCTGAATCGAATGACACCATTTGAAAGTCGATACAATCAATTGTTGTAATATTACGGCGATTTTTATGAATAAAATGTCCAAAATTATACTACTTTATGAGAGAGCCTAACTTTATCACGCTCATTTTACATTCAAAACATGGTCTTTATATCATATTTAATAATCTTAAACTTATTAAATTGAGAAAGCATCTGTCTTATTTTAGCAGTTCTTATTTCAGCAGTAGCTGTCTTAAAATAGCAATAATCATGTGTTAAATACATGTAATAAAGCAGAATGCTCAACTTTTTATTCATAAAACCTGCCGTAACTTTGTAACAAATCATCGTATCGACTTGCGAGTGGTATCATTCCATTTAGAATTAAAAATACATAATAAACGTTACCCCACTTGACTTACTTAAGAAAAGTTGAGTTTAAGCCTCCCATGAATTAAATTCCCCACTTTTGCCTCCCCCCCTAAAAAAACCCCATGGTAAAACAACTATTTTTTGGGGCTCATCGAATCTTCATTTCTAGTGCCAAAACAAAGTTCTTCACAAATTTTGGTGAATGGCCACCAGTTCTCGTACTAATTGCCTCTCACGATTCTGACATCGTGTTTAACGCTGTATTTTGCTCGATTACAGCGCCACATTCGATGATCCAGAAAAAATGTTTAAATACAAAAGTTACGTTTTTTTCTCCGTAGAATTCTAATTTGCAATAAAAATAGAGGTTATCATGTAAGATTTCAAAGTTGCCCTCATCTGCACCACAGGAGGTGGGGAGAACTTTGATATCACTGAATAGATTTTTAAAAATATTAACACATACTTTTCCGTTTTTCAATTTGATGTGTATTTATCGAGTAATTCTACCGTTTCCAGACTTTTCGGACACACTGTATGTATATATATATATCGAATTCCATTTTAATTTCATTTGATATCTAAATTCAATTCCATTTCTTATTCAAATTGTAATTGAATTTTATTTATTTTACTTTTCTTGCATCTTTTATCATTTTATTTATTTATTATATTTCTGCTTTTCTCTAAACTTATTATGTATGTATTACTATGCCATCTCCAATTTGGTGTTTCGGTAATTTGTTTTTTGAATTTATTAATTATTTATTAACTTAAAAATATTCTTTATTCACTTACTACATGCCATCTTTAAATTGGCATTTGGTTCAGAATTAAGTGATAGATCTTGTTTTATGTATTTTGCTTCCAAATGTTATTATATATAATGCATTGCACATGTTTTCCTTTATTTATTTTAATTAATTAATTTTTCTCAATTCCATTTTACTATCAGTTAATATCTAAATTTATTTTTGTTCTTCTGGCATCTTTTATCATTTTAAATATTTATTTTCT
Source organism: Maratus michaelseni (assembly GCA_963931845.1). Lineage (NCBI taxonomy): Eukaryota > Metazoa > Arthropoda > Arachnida > Araneae > Salticidae > Maratus > Maratus michaelseni. The sequence continues at coordinate 276,309,075 of OZ007587.1, forward strand.
AATTTTTCGTTAAAACTATTATGTATGTTTGGTGCGCGTCTCTGAATTGGAGCTTCGGTAATTTGATGTTTGAATTGGTTAATTATTTATTTACTTTATATATATTTAGTATTCTGTATACACTTTATACTTGCCTGTCTTTAAAAAGTTGGAGATTTGGTCAGTTTTGTTGCTACAACTTGTTTTTTTAGACTTATGAGGGTTGGAGGGTAAGGATGCCCGAACGTACCCGCAGGGCCCGCTTAAGATTTAGAAGTAGGGGAGGCCTGACGTCACACAGGGGGTCCCCGCTCTACCAATCATACTTCAACAATTTGAAATTTTACCATCAAAATTTCGAGTAAACAACACTTTTAATATTAAATTAAAACTAATTACCTACATACATATGAAAAAATATTTATTTTATACATAATTATACATAACACATGAATTGTTTAAATGAGTTTACAAATATGGAACAGGTGCAAATATTTGAACTTCAAAATATATTTTATGCTTTACAAATTGCAGGATTTGCCAGTGCTAAGAACAGTGCAAGGACAACAAATATTTAACATAAATTTATGCTTAGCTACAACACAATTTCACAATTTTGCTTCTATTTTATAAACAGAAATTTGATATCACCTGAATGCTAATTACTTTCCCCTTTATTTATATAACCTATTCTCCATATTTTATATCACTTCTCCACACTTTATGAATTTAAACAAAATATAATTATACAGATTACATTTTCTGTTCTTTTAGCACATTACAGTCTTAAACATTTGAAAATAAAAAGTAAAACATAAGAAAAATGAAAATAAGTTGCATTTAATCACTGTTTTTATACCATTTATTATATCAACAGAAAAAAAATAAGTATAAATGTGACAGTAATAGTCCGAGGGAAAATTTAGCAACTGTAAATAGGAAAAAAAAATACATTTTTTACCCTGGCTGAAATTTGTTTTCCTAAAAATTAGTTCTGAAAAGTAAATTTGGGGGCCCCTTTGTATTTTAGTTGGTAAGCTCGGGCTTCATGGGCCTATTCAGTAAACAGGCCCTGCGTACCCAGTTACTTTAAAGTAATTTTGTGGCATATGTAATGCATTTTCTGGATAATGTGTTCTAAGAAACTTTATTAAAAGAAAACGACGGAAGAAATCTATTAAAAATTAATATTGCTGAAGATTAAGGGGACTCGGTACACTTAATGTTTCGAAAAACGACGAAAATATCAATTTTCTAACTTTTTACCTAAAATGAATTTAGACATCTTATATATTTTTACGAAGTTCCGTAAAGATATGATAATTAGAAATATGCGAAAAAGGATTTCTTTTTATTCTATACATTTCTCTTTAAATGTATCAGAGTTACAATATTTAAATTTAATTTTCTCGGTTTGTGTATTTTCAATCTACAAAAACAACTTTTCAAAAGTAAAAAAAGCCAAGCGTAAAAAAAAAAAAGTTGTGGCTAAAAAATGGTGTGATATCAAATTTCCAAGCTATTATATTACTTATTTAACTTTTTCCCATTAAATAAGTTATCATATATATAAGTCGAGTGCCTACGTATATGTTAATAGAAATCGTTTTCTCCTGTACTAAATACATCCTAACGAGTTTCTGAAAATTCAATTTTTTTCAAATTATGCATGATGGGCTTGACGGCCATCTTTGCATATTATTCACAAAATTCTAAGCACCCAAATCCGTAGTTAAAATCCGAAGTTCAAAATTGTTATTTCAGCAAATATTTTAAGCGTTTCATTTATAGACTTGTATGCTCTGAAAATTGTATCTTAAGATAATGATGACTTATCTTAAAGATTCATCTTATGATTTATTTTTTAGAGCAATTAATAATTTCAAACTAGTAAAAATCAATTTCTCAAAATATCAGTCTTATCTAATTTATCTGTCCGTAGTTAAAATCTGAAGTTCGAAATTGTTATAAACATATTACATTCCAAACATATTACGCTTTTACTTTAGAAATTTGGGTGCTTAGAAATATGGAAAGATGGCCGCCAAGCCCATCATGCATAATTTGAAAAAAATGGAATTTTCAGAAACTCGTTAGGATGTATTTAGTACAGGAGAAAACGATTTCTATTAACATATACGTAGGCACTCGACTTATATATATGATAAATTATTTAATGGAAAAAAGTTAAATAAGTAATATAATAGCTTGTAAATTTGATATCACACCATTTTTTAGCCACAACTTTTTTTTTTTTACGCTTGGCTTTTTTTACTTTTGAAAAGTTGTTTTTGTAGATATCATTTCTTTTTTTTTAAAAATAGATTAAGGCGGTATTAAAAAAAAATATTTCCCACGCTCAACAACTCAAAATTTTGAGACACATTCGCAGACTCATTTTTAAAAGTAACAACAGGAAACGTGGCGGCGTGATTTATAAAGACATTTATAAGGGCCCCATGTTTTTATTTTTCGTTCAATTAGAAATTGATTTACAGACAATTATTTTCACAGTACGATCATTTTTTTTGCTTCCAGCGCTTTCGCTTTGGGAAATTCGGTTCAAAATGTCCACTTTGACAGCATTTTTTGAAATATATTCTGCCTTTATCAAAAAATCGAGACAATACGGACATTATAAAGTTTCTGAATAAGAGAACCTGCCAATTGGATGCATTTTAGAGCAAAAACGAATTTACAAATGTGTCTCAAAATAAGCAGTTTGGATTTGAATACACCCTTAAACATAATTTAAATAATCTAAACATGAGAAATAATTTAAAATTACATTTTACTTTCAGTCATTGTTTAAAGGGTTAACTAGAAATACCAGTAGATTTTTCAATTAAAAACAACATATAATTCTTAAAAACAACATACTAAATGTGGCTTGTTATAATACTTGTTATCCTCCGTTAAAAAATATCACTGACTTATCCATGAAATGAATAAAAATGGAATACGTACATAGCGTGTCAGCGGTGCATTTGAAATCAAACGTGATATCACGCTCTTTTATTATTAGCACTAGCTGGCTTCGACCGCTAGCGGGCCCCTAATTTACATCGGGTCCTCGAATCTTGTAAAACCTCGAATAAGATAAACCTCGAACAGAACGAACCTCCGACCTGGTTCCCCGCTGACTTCGGCACCGAATAATCCCTTAATTTGCACATCGAATAGTATAAACCTCTAACCAAACGAACCGCCGACACGGGTCCCCGCTGCCTTCGGCACCGTATAGCAGTCGTGCTGCGCACGCTCAAGTTCCATCTTCCACCACCAAGTAGCGCAATCTTTCTATATGAACCTCGGGCACTGAAATCGTTAAGGCTATAGATGTCGAGTCGAATGAGCTATACCCCGTCGTGATCCGACCCATAGAAACAGAGATAGGAAAGTGCCCCCTGGTGGTGAAAAAACGAGCTAAAATCAGAAAGCTCTATCGATGTCGAGTCAAATGAGCCATACCCCGTCGTGATCCGACCCATAGAAACAGAGATAGGAAAGCGCCCCCTAGTGGTGAAAACTAATCGCTTTTGGGGGGCAAAGGGGGGGATGAACACTGGAGATGCATAATAGGATTAAGCGGTCACAGACCTTTCCAACGATGTATCACATGAGGGGTATGTGCGAAATTTAGAAAATACCCCTCCCCCTGCATAATATGATTAAACGTTCACAGACCTTTCAAACGATATATCACATGAGAGGTGTCGGCAAAATTTAGAAAAGTGCCCCCTTTGGGGGGGGGGTGAAAGTGGGAGGATGGACCCCGAAGATACATAATATGAATAAGCGGTCACAGGCCTTTCGAACAATATATCACATGAGTAGTGTCGGGGGGGGGGGGCGCAAAATGTGGGGTGACACCTGTGGTGCATAACATGAATAACTGGTCACAGCCCTTTGTAACGATATGTGACATGACGGATATCGTTAAAATTTAGAAAAGTATAGGCAAAACGCGCTCCGCCCCTCCCTATAATTTTTGACACGGCTTTATTTTTAAAATTTATGTTATAAAATATCGTAAAGTTTCAAACAGATAGCCTTATTATACTTCCTAATTTTGTTCACATCCCTCCCCATCCCCTCCCCGAAATATGACGCGCCACTCTTTTTTATAAATTTTTTATCATGTATTATAAACTATCTTAAAGTTTAAAACAGATCGCATTGAAATTTAATATATTTGCTGAAATTGCTATTATATGTAGAATAATGTAGAAATAAACCCTCCTTTAGCTTGTAATTAAGATATATGAACAATTTTTAGAATTTCTGAAAGCTGATTTTTATTTATTTATTTATTTATTTATTTTGCGTTGCCCTGTGCATGTTTGGAATTTCTTAGTAATTTCTTAGATTTACATTATTTTATTCAATTAAACATTGTACTGTTAGAATAAATTCAAATGGAAATTTCACTTCTAAAACAAGAATAATTTAATAACTGAATTTCATTAATTTATAGGAAAATGACGTGAAAGGTATTCCTGCGAACAAAATGCCTGTCCTTTACCGTTTTTTTTTTTTTTTTTTTTTAGAAATAAATGATCACATTTAATTTATTTCAAAAATTTTGTTTACGTTTGGAAAGAAATTTTAAATGCCGATAACTCTTAATGTACACATTTTAGAAGGTACATCTTCCCTCAAAAACTAATTTATTTTTAAAGATCTTTCTAAAAACGTAAATTATATATTTAAAATATTTTTTAAAGCATAAACACTACGTCTGATTACTTTATTTTACAATATTATAAGAACACGCATTTTATCAGACAATGAAATACACTAAACAAACATGGGTGAAAAATTGATCTGGGCCAGGACTCGAACCTGGGACCTTATGCTTACCATGCGGACGCTCTGCGACTGAGCCACCGAGATCGATATACTTGACCGGCAATTTCTCATACTTATTCATGTTGGAAACAGTCATCTGCCATAGTTTGCAGTCATATTTAATTGTCTGATAAAATGTGTGTTCTTATAATTATGAAGTTTTATTTAAAAAAAATATCTTCAGAAGGAAATGGCTTACTTGCAGATGAAATTTGATGTGATTATAACCTGTAACTGATTTGTACTATTATAATACAGATGGTACATGGTCGTTGGCGGGTTTTATCTCTGTTTTGGCATAATTTTTTAATAGCCAAGTTAATTAACAGTTTTTTGCTAATTAAGGATAGAAAATAATTTTTTTGTACACTGGATTTTATAAAAGCACATAGATTACGTAATTACTTGTCCAAAAATGCAATCCTTTTTTTATTCTGCCGAATATTAAGGTCTGTAGGTTGTTTGAAAAAAAAAAAGTTTGACGAAGAAAAAAGTGATCATTTTAAGTAACTCAACGTTTAAAAAAAAAAAATCTATATCTCTGTTTGTAAATCACTTATGAAGATGAGTTTGGTCTTAAATTGAAGAAATTCTTCATTAGATTCTTCTAGTTTTCGTTTTTTTTTCTGCGACGCTTGGTTTATTTGATATCTGATATTTTAATCTGGCATGTTTTGTCGTTTTAACATTGCGAAGTCTCTTTCTGTAAGTAAGCAGTAGCGGTCTTTAGTCCAGTTCTTGGCGTTGTTTGTGTGGCGTTTTTTTTTTTAAAGCTTGGCTTGGCAGAGCGACCGCCCTGCTTGATGTTTCTGTATGTTCCAAGTGACAAAACTTAAACAAATAATTTTTCAGTTCACTTTTTTTTTTTTTTAATGGTGTATTTAATAAAATTATAGATAAGATTATCAGTAATATAGTATATTTTAAAAAAATGTTAAGTAAATGATCATTTTTACTGTATCAGGTAGCTTTCAATACAAAAAAGTATAAAGCTACCTATTGCAGCCGTTCGGAGAAAAGCAGTTCCAGAAAATTTCGATATATTTTCACGGATCATGATCCCCAGACCCTAAAACCACCCTCCGTTCAAATGTTGATTTTTATATATATATATATCCGACCTATGTCATACGATAACGCTCGTATTTATAAATCAATTTGGATGAAACTAATTGTGTGTATTAAGCTCACCCATGTCTCGACCGAGTTCGTTGGCCAGCTTGGTCCGCCATCTTGTTTCAAGATGGCGGCCACTTAAAGATTTAATAAATATTTAAAACTAAAATAAATATACAAAAAAGTTAAAAAATCAAATTTGCTTTTTAATTAAGTGTTAGGCCTTGATACAAGGATTCCAGAGCATTTTTTGTTTTACCTCTATCTTAAAAAATGGCTGAGATAGAGCAGTTTAAAATTCTAGGGTGGCTGACATTTTGAAACAAGACAGCACATTACAAAAATCCAACGATTAATTTATGAGTTTTAGTGAACGCGGTTTCTCGCAAATTATTTTCTTTCATTGTTGTAATCATTTTCCCAATCATACGCATAAAACTATATATTCATATCCGTTAGCGCCAAATTCTCGCCAAACTTGGCGACATTTGGCGAAATATCGTCAAATTTGGCGACCAAAATAAGTCTTCATAAATGAAGCCAATTTGGCTATAGCTCAATAATTTGGCGAATTTCTTATTCTAATTCAGTATTAACGAATCTTTTGTAAACGTTTTCTTTGCATTTTAGCTTGCTGCTTTCGTGTAACATTAGCTAAAATTTTAAAATGAAGATATAGGAAAGCTACCTTTTCCTCCCGGTACAGGCCGGAAGGACGTTTTTTTACATATGTCATGACATTTTATTTATTTTTTCTTAAACGAAATAACTTTTTAGAAATATACTTTAAATTATAGAGAACACCTCTAAGAAAAGAATGCCACAAAAGATGTTTAGAAATGTTGAGAACTGTAGGTGAAGGGGCGTTTAAACATTTTTTAATTAAATTTTTCAAATTAAATTAATTAAATTTTATTAAAAAATGCTTTTTGATTTATAAAACTATTTAGTTATTACCCAAAATAAGATATAAAATACTCAAATAAAAAAACAAGTAATTCAAAGGGTACCGTGTTAGAAGTATTTTACATTTTTCTTATACAATCAAGAAGCATAATGCAAACCATTTATACTATTATAAAATATGAGTATTTATGTGAATTTATTTAAACTATTTCTTCTTCTAAAACAGGTCTTATTTTAATACAAAAGATTGATTAAAAAAAAACATAGAATATCAATATAATTTAAGTATAAATGCTTCGACATTTAAAAATACTTTAATTAAAATTTTATTAATTTGTTTTTCGTTAAATTCATTACGACATTTTAATGAAATAATTGCGTTCAAAATGGAATATATTAATTATAATACAACCATTTGGTTATGTTTTCCTTTTTAATTAAATTTTATTTCAGCTGTTCTTTTTAAGTTTTTCAGAAGAAAAAAAGTGGATAGGAATTTAATTACAATTTCGTGAATTGAGTATTTTTACATTTTAACATTGAAAAAAAAAGTAAATCGATTTTAATTAAAAGAACAATAATATTTCATATAGATGATTTAAATGACAACTTTTATCGTATTTAAAGTTAATTTTATAGATTTCTTTTACATTTACACAATTTAGGAAGTTTAATTCAGAGTTCTCCATTTAAATAAATAAATAAATATAAAAATAAATATCTGTTTTAGATAGCTTATTTTGATTATTTTTATTTTTTAAGTCCAATATCTTATTTTTTACACAACGAAAAATGTGATTTTATCGTTCATGAGTGAAATATTTGGATAAATATTTCTTAAAATGTGAAGTAATTATGTAGAAATTCGGATAAACCTTTATGTGCATTAAATTATGATAAATTGTCCTTCTCCATTTGATTACAATTACACTTACATTAAAGACATTGGGGAAGATTAAATTTTAAATCTTTTGAGTACGCAGGAAACGATTCAAACTCACGAAAGGGCAATCTCTATGTTTAAGGATACATGACTTCTAAAAATTGAATCATCTTTTTTCTTCATAAGTGTTTTAATAAAAATTCTCGGAACTGATTGCATTCTTCATATTTTTTTTAAAATGGATAAATTCCTAATAAAATCAGATAGGTGCTGGGTCTATAAATGGATAAATTTCTAATAAAATGAGACAGATGCTGGGTCTATAAATGGATAAATTCCTAATAAAATGAGATAGATGTTGGATTTATAAATGGATAAATTCCTAATTAAAGGAATCAGATGCTGTGTCTATAAATGGATAAATTCATAAGAAAATAAGACAGATGCTGGGTCTATAAATGGATAAATTTCTAATAAAAGGAGACAGATGCTGGGTCTATAAATGGATAAATTCCTAATGAAATGAAACAGATGCTGGGTCTATAAATGTAAATAAAAACTTCCTGTATATATATAAAAATGACTAATGGGACTTGCATATCTATTCAAATTAGAGTTCTGCATCGGGTCTTCTAACCCGATTGTACCCGAACCCAACTCGACCCGCCTTTCCGGTTGGGTCAGGTTGACGCTAATTTACTTCATTGCGTGTCGAATTCGGGTTGGATTGACTTTAAATGTTTTTGTTTTGGATCGGGCTCGAGTTGAATTTGAATCTTTCGGGTCGGGGTCGGGTTGACCCGATTTTTCAAGAGAAAGTCCTGGAAATTTTTCATTGGAAATAAAAACAACATAATTGAATATTAATGAGTGTATGTAATGTTAATTTTTATACAAAAAAGATAAAATTGGTATTAGAGATGTAATTGTAGACTACTTTTATATAATTGTATTAAAATATAGATTAATTTTCTTTCACTTCGAATTCGGGTCGGATTCGGGTCGAAGTTTGCCGGGTTCTGTTTGCGTTTTGGGTTGACGAAACTTCTGGTACAATCGGACCCGTGCAAGGGCTCTAATCCAAATCTCATGATTCGTTTAAAGTTTCTTATAGTTGCAAATAAGCATTTTTATTTTTCCTACGTTTTATATGTGAGATCGTAAGCATAATACAAATATACTTCATAAAGTAATTATAATTTTATAAATTGAATTACGTATCACCTTTTGTCTTTCTATTACCAAGATAAGAAATTTTATAACTGATTAATTTAAATAAAAATATTTTTTTGTTTATGTTGGAAGGATTTTTGCAGGTTAGAGTCTGGTTACTCTTTAGGAAAATCAAACCAAACATCCGTTCAACCTCTCTGGTACTGGTGGTATAGAATAACGGTAAAATGACATAGGAGATCGTTAACTATAATTCCTAGCTGGGATAATTGGAAATGACGTTCCCAATTAAATTAAATGTACTTAATTAAAATTAAGGGTTGCGTTGTGTATTTTCGCTGTATCCCGGCGTATGTGCTTTTAGCTAATAAATCACACAAGCAACGAGTGGTAAAAATATTAACTAGAAGAATACCGTTTCTCTCCCTTAATGAAGAGAATGACACATGATGCATGAAAGGATTAGAACAAATTAAAAATAACAAATAAAGTTTATTTACAACATAAATATTTACAATAAAAAAATATACAGGGTGTCCGAAAAGGTCAAATAACTCGAAAAATATACATCGGATTGAAAAACGGCAAAATGTGTGTTCAATATTTTTGAAAAATATATTTAGGGATATGAAAGTTGCCCCCACAACTTTGCCCCTCGGGGGGGGGGGCAACTTTGAAGTGACTCCCATTTTTTATTGCAGATTCGGATTCTGCGGGAAAAAATGCGTAACTTTTGTAGTGAACATTTTCTTCGAAACATTGTAGATGGCGCTGTAATCGAGTGCAATGCTGTGAGAATCGTTACCATTGCAATGTCTGGAAACGCTCGAATAACTCGAGAAATATACATCGTATTGAAAAACGGAAAAATGCATGTTCAATAGTTTTGAAAAATCTATTTAGGGATATCAAAGTTGCCATTTTTCTAAAATATTAGACACGTATTTTTCCGTTTTTCAATCTGATGTATATTTCTCGAGTTATTCGAGCGTTTCCCGACATTGCAATGGTAACGATTCTCACAGCATTGCACTCGATTACAGCGCCATCTACAATGTTTCGAAGAAAATGTTCAATACAAAAGTTACGTATTTTTTCCCGCAGAATCCGAATCTGCAATAAAAAATGGGGGTCATCATTTAAGATTTCAAAGTTGCCTCCCTCCCCCACCCGGAAGTTGGATGGGGACAACTTTCATATCCCTAAATAGATTTTTCAAAAATATTGAACATGCATTTTGCCGTTTTTCAATCCGATGTATATTTCTCGAGTTATTTGACCGTTTTCAGACTTTTCGGACACCCTTATAAACCATGAAATAAGGAAAGCGCTACTTTTGCAGCCATTAAATAGGATCATACAATCCAACTCATCAGCCTTTAAATTTAAGGCTATTATCATATTTGTTATCATTGTTACTTCGACATTAAAAGAAGCCTTTTGCAATATTAAATTGCTAAGTTTTGAGTAAATAGGTAATTACTGTTACTTAGTAAAACATCATTATTACAAATCAAAATATATTGATTTAATTCCGGATATACTGACTCCCTGAAGAGTGACATTGTCCTACTGTATACAAACCTATATCAATTTGGGACAAACAAATTAAACTGACAATGCCGTAATTAAAAGAGACGGCTGTCACATCCTCTGGAAGTACTGGTAGGACACGATTATTCAGGATACACTTGAGCTCGTGCACAAATATATAAGTGACAGTAATGGACCCTGGGGTCTAACTTTCTTAATTACTCGTAGTTTCCATTTAAATGGTATAAAATCAAAGATATTAACAAACTAGCTTTTAATTAACTCTATTTTACATTAGAGTTTAACTTCAGCATGAGAACATATTCTATCTCTCATGAGTAAAGAGAAAAGTTCTCGTCAGATGAAGATTGCATCACAGAGCGACACATAAAGCGAAAGTTAAGATTTTTCGTTTTAAAGAAAATTTCTGTAAAAATTTAATAGCTGATATCGGAAGTCGTAATGCTAAGAAAATAAGTTATGAAATTCGTCTTTAAAATCATAGTAAAAATTGCGTTCAGAGCAGTTCAAAAATTGCGTTCAGAGAGTTTAAAACTTTATTCAGGGGAGTGTATTCCTGACCCCCCTGAACGTAAGTGGCTGAGCCCTTATTATTGGCCCACTAAGCCCCTGGACTTAGGATTCGATACAGCAGTGTGTGCTCTTGCAGACTATCCACTCAATAGTCTGAGCTACGACCCGTGGGATTCATCACTGCCCACACGATGACCTTTGCACTGCCATAAATATTGTCTTTTATTCCCTTTCTATTCTTATGCCAAGAATTCTAACCAGACTGCCTCCATTGAATAAAAATAGGAAATAAATGCAATTTACTTTTCATTGAAGGTCAATGTAAACATACATAAATTTATGAATCATACATAAATTTATGAATCATACATAAAATATTGACCACTTTACATAATTTTTAACACTTTCCATAGTTGAAAAGTATTTATGAATTCGGTTTGTCTGTGCGTCTGTCTGTCTGCCACCTGTCCGTGCTCTAACTCGCGTAAATATGCTCAGTTTGCAATTAATGTATGTTACTGAAGTTTATCATGACATGGTCGGTATTGAAGTGTGTAGATTTTTCTTATTACATTTACAGGGATACTCAAAACAATTCAGGTACATTACGGTCTATGGAGAAACATCGTTTGCAGTGTAGTTTAATGATGTTACACTATTTCAAACTGGGAATATGATACACATAACTGAGGTGCACTACAAAATGCTTACTGTAGAATATGGTTAGCATAGCATTCATCGTTTATTTACAGGGACACACAAAATTATTCGGTAACAGTACTGTGAATGAGTAATTGCTGGAAGGGCATTTTCAATTGTGGTATGCGGTTTTAAATTTATCTATTTTTTTAAACATTACTTGGTATGAATAAATTCTGTAGATCATATACAGGGCTGCACAAAATGTCTCGAATACATTTCCGTTTATTGACGGAAACTGCTGGAGGGCGGAAAAGATGCTCAAGATACAAATTGTTGTTGCAGCAATTTATATGATCAGAATACTTGGTAAAGTGTTTAAAAACTATATTTAAATAACTGAAATTTTAAAGGTAATATGAATAAATTAACTGATTTATTGAACACAATGTAATATAATCAACATTAATGTCGTAAAATGTCCTTCCCTGACCATATTGCAAAAATCACCGAAAATAAATAATAGTGAGTATATTTTTGGAGCAACACTTATTTATTATTTTTTAAATTAGGTATTTAAATCTAAAAAAATAGATTTGTCGATTTAAAATTAATTGTTAAAAAAGCAGATAGAATGTATAATTTTTTTAAATTATAATACCGTTATCGCATGGAATGCCCCAAAATTGTAATTTTCTTTCTTGCATTCCAGTTTCAGTATACAGAGAGACCCCCTTATCATTGATCAATAGATAATTCCTAAATCGTTAAATTTAGAGTTGTAATTCTAATTGCAAATATGTTTCAAATGTAATAGTTTTCTATCGTATTAAAAGCTTATTTCCTTCAATATAGTTATTTTTGTAAAATGTAGGAATTTAAATTTTTATATGGTGTCTGTATTCTATATGTTATACTTAAATATATATATATATATATATATATATAATGCGAAAACCACATACCATACTTTCAAACCCAAAACTACTGAAACGGCAGAGAAAACAAACAAATAACCTTAAAAATTCGAACTAACAATACTTTAAACAAAACTACAAACAGAAAAAACACAACCAATGGAGACAGGCTGCAGGGCTAAAGACCTGCATGCTGGGTTATACCGGCATTACATATATATATATATATATACATATATATATATATATATATATATATATATATATATATATATATATATATATATATATATACATATACATATATATATATATTACATATATATATATATATATATATATATATATATATATTCATGCTCGAACTGATAGTTTGTGAGAACTACGGCAAATAAATGCTTCTTCTATTTTATTCTTAAAATTCACTTTAAATACTTCATAACAGTAAAAGAAAGGTAGATAAAGATTGTCCTACCTGATGATTCTGCGAAGGTGTGCTAAGTATAATCCAGTTTGTCAATAAATCCAAATGAATATTTAATCACTTTTTCATATCACTGATGAGAATGAAACACAATATCTTTTCTAAATAAAGTATGGCTTCAGGATATATTTTCTAAGTTAATTATTTAATTACTGTTAAAGAGAAAAAAATTAATTTACATTGTTAAATTTACATCACACTATAAAAAGTTAAAACATTTATTTTAAGAGAAGTGTTCAGCAGTTCTGCATTTGAAAAAAGTTACTTAGAGACTAAAGTATTTAGTTTCTTGGATAAGAAACACACAGTCAAGTTTACGTCATTTAGCCTTGAACTCTTGAGGTTACACGTGTAAGTTCTTTAATGAGAATCTCACAGAAACAGAAAAAGTACTTTGTCAGCACACGTGTTTCGTTTCACCAGCTTGAAATCGGATGGATGAATAGTCAGGCTCACGATAATAGATGAAATGTTTATTTCAGAAATCACTTTCCTAACACCCCTGCTTGATTTCTGAAGTATAAATGTTCTTGAGATTTAAACCTGTTCTGTGTTTTGTAAAGTCAGGTTTGGGAAGGGGCTTCGTTAGAATGTCAGCTGTCATAGTTTTGGTTGGGCAATACTGTAGATTAATTATTCCCTTTTCCTTAAGATCTTTTATGCTGTTATATTTGATGTCAATGTGTTTTGTTTTTGAATGATGTTTATAATTTTTAACCATGTTTATACACGCTTGATTATCTTCGAATAAAGTTATGGGCAAATTTTGTTGTAGATCAAGGTCCTTTAGAAGATTGATTATCCAAACTGTCTCTTGTGCTGAAGTTGCTGCTGAGATGTATTCAGCCTCAGCGGATGATAAGGCAACTGAATTTTGTTTCTTAGTTGACCAGAAAATTGCTGTGTTTCCTAATTTACATAAATTTCCCGTTGTTGATTTACGGTCATTTTTATCCCCTGCCCAATCGGAGTCAGCATATGTTGTTAGAATTGGCTCATTTTCTTTACTAATAATTAGTTTTAGTTCTTGTGTTGTTTTTAAATATCTAATAACCCGCTTTACTGCGTTCCAATCCTTTTCTCTGGGTTTTTCGTTTCTACGACTCAAAATGTTCACAGCGGCGGCTATGTCTGGTCTGGTTATTGTAGCTATATATAACAATGTACCTATAGCTTGCCTATATTTACTGTTATTAGGAAGTAAATTTTCCTCATCAATTATGTTTAAGTACCCGGGTTCCATCGGAGTATCACAGGGTTTCGCTTCCTTTAAATCGAATTTTTCGATCAGTTCTTTTATTTTGTTTCTTTGATCAAGTGCGAAATTTCCTTCTTTACTTCTTTTTATGTTTATCCCCAGATAATAATTTACAAGTCCTAAACTTTTGACTTCATATTCCTTTTTTAGTTGTTCTATTATTTCATTTATTTCTTTAGTTTCCCCTGAAATTAACAAATCATCAACATATATAATGATGTATGTTGTATTATTCTTTAATTTTCGTGTGAAGAGACATGGATCGGAGGTGCTTTGCACAAAACCAAGTTTAGTTAAACTTTCTTCTAATTTAATGTTCCATGCTCGTGCGGATTGCTTCAATCCGTAAATTGATTTTTTTAGTTTGCAAATTTTATTTTCCTCTCCCGGTATTACATGCCCTTCTGGTTGTGACATATAAACTCCCTCATCTAAATGTCCACGGAGGAATGCAGTTTTGATGTCTATATGATTTACATCAAGATTTTTATACGCTGCACATGCTAGAAAAGCTCTTATTGTTGTATACGTTACTACTGGAGCGAAGGTTTCAAAATAATCGCTTCCGTATTTTTGAGAAAAACCTTTGGCTACAAGACGTGCCTTATATTTTTCTATTTCATTATTTTCACTATATTTTTTGGTGAATACCCATTTATTCCCAATTACTTTTATTTCAGGTGGTGGATCAATTAGTTCCCATGTTTTGTTTTTTCTTAATGAATTAATTTCTTCATTAGTTGCTTCATACTATTTGTTTCTATCATACGGGTTTTCGATTTTCGCTATATCTTTCCACTCTGTTGGTTCAACAATTTCATTTTGTTTAGTTATGTAAGCGAATCTATCGGGCGGAACTCCCCTATTTGATCGTTGAGATTTTCTAGGTTCGTTTTCGTTTAAATTTTCCCCATTGTCTGTTTGTTTATCTTCCTGCATGTCTATAAAGAATTTTGAGGAATCTCCCCCTGCTTTTTCAGGTTGTTTCTGAACTTTTAATTCTTCTCTCATATCAATGGATTTTTTTTCGTTTTCATTTGAATTAGAGTTTTCTATAAATTTAACAGTTCTTGCCCTTATTACTTTATTATTGCCAATGTAGATTCTATATCCTTTTGATCTATTATCATAACCGATAAATGTTCCTTTATTATTTTATTATCCATCGAGTTTTCCTCTTTGGGATTTATCGAGATAAGCATAAGCTTTGCAGCCAAACACTTTTATGTTTGATAAATCCGGTTTTTTGTTTGTCCATAGCTGGCATGGAGTTGAATTGTGAGATTTTGTTGGTAATCTGTTTATAAGATACACAGCTGTATTTAGAACAAGTAAAACAAAAAAAAATCTTATTCTTTTACGGCTGAAACTTACCAAGTTATGATACTTTGAATTTTATGTATTTTCAGCATTTCCCGGCTTTAAAAAAAGATTGGAGATCACTGGTTTAGAGGTTGCTGAAAAAAAGAAACATATAAGCTGTTTCTCATTTTGTAACTGCACCTGTCCCCTTAATAGCAAGGATTGTCTTAAGTTTGCTCACATAAACCAAAAGAGGAGTCCTACGTCCTAGGATATGAAATTCCAGCTATATATCAACCAATATCTATCTATATTACAAAAGCAGACGTCATATTGACGGTGAAAACGATATGACCAATAAATTTTGATTTCGCTACAATTTGTTTAACTGCTAAGCATAGTACAATTTCAATTTATATACCGTCGAATAGGTATTTTCCAGTGCAATTTATTTGAAAACTGTATCTCAATTTACTGATTTTTTTATAGTTTTAAAAATAATTTTCAAGCATGATTAAAAAAAAAAAACCTATCTCTATCGCACGCAGCCCGATTACAGAAGATTAACAAGTTTGCCCTTAAAACACTATAAATAATTCAGTATTTATCTGCTGCAAATATTCCATAACGAAATTAAAACTTCATCAATAAATGAACGAAATAAAATAAATAAAACACAAATTTAACAGGTATGTAATCGACTTACGCGCTTAAACTCTGAAATAATCAAAACAAAAGGCTGCTATAAATAATGACATTTTTTTTACGTTTTCTTCAGCTATTAGCCCCTGGCATGCGGCTAATACGAAAGGCTTTATCGCTTTTAATAAATTTCAAAACTTTATTTGAATACACCATTTTTTTTATTTCATATAAAAGGCTTTCTGGTGTTGTTAGTAGACAATATAAAAACAATATATATATATATATATATATATATATATATAACTATTACAATTTTCAATAAAAGTATTGTTTTTAGCTATGTTCTGCATTTAATCGTCTATTTTTATTAAATTACCATTAGTAGAAATAACAGAAAAGTTGAAAATACATTTAGCCCCGACATTATCTTTCCTGTCGAAAAATAACACGCGTGAACAGTGTCTTGTTTACACCAAATTTAGATTCTATATAATCTTTAAATGATTTCATTTTCTACAGAACACTTAAGAATAACAGAAACAATTTGATGTTGCTGAAAACGATACAGGCCATTAAGGAAAAAAGCTTTACTTCGTTTCAAGGTAGCACTATATCGAAAATCATTTGACGAAACTTGGATAATAATGTTAACACATATTATTCGATTTTTTCAGGCACTGTAATCGGTTTTTATTGGTGCCAATGATAAAACAGGAAATATTTCAATGTATTATGTGCCGCTATCTAATGTATTTATTGAAATTAAATGAAAGCTGGGGAGTTTTTTCTATTAGCACTTTAAAGTCTTTAGAAAATTGTGTAGAATATCCGACTTTCCTTGAAATATTCAAGAGTAAATTTTACAATTTAGTACAAAGTCTAATGAAATTTGAATTATTCTTTACTTACACTAAATATATATTAAAGGGTAAAAGTAATATTCCGAATTAATAAATATTCGGTTTCTTATTAGACTTGTACAATTAAGTTAAAAATATATACCATTAGAAATCTTAATTTTGTGTGATAATCAAATACTGAACTATTTTCAAGACAAGTTTTTGTGTTTCAATAAATGACTAAAAACTGTTATATTTGATATTCATGCATTTTTTTCTTGTAATATTTTACGTCTTTAAGGCAAAGATGTTTAGAGAAATTGTAAGTTCGAGCACCCATTATACTTATTATTATACATCAATTTTTTTATTGCCCCAAGATTCAAAACTTCTTCTAACAGGCATTTTGGGGTGCCTCATAGAAGTATCATCGATTCGGTTTACTCTATAATATTTGTAACAGTTGTCTAACTTTTTTCGATTTCAGTTAAGACACTATTAAAATGTCAACTGTTTGGTTTTTTAAGATTGGGTTCTGGTATACCAATTTTTCAAAAGAGAGTCCAGAGTAATTTTTTAGATGAAAAAAAAAAAAACTATGTATTTAAATATAAATAAGTATATTTACATTCGTTTTTCTACGTAAAAGATAAAATTGGTAATATGATTATGATTGCAGACTATTTTTACATAATTCTATTAAGATATCGAATGATTGTTAATTTTAGGTTTCGCTTAGAGTTCAAGTTGAAGTGCGTCGGATTGTGGGGTCGATGAAAATTATTTTGTCGGGTTCGGGTTGGGTTCCAGTTAAAGTTCGCTGGGTTGTGGGTCAATGAAAATTATTTTGTTGAGTTCAAGTGGAAGTGCGCCAGGTTGTCGGTCGATACAAATTATTTTCTTGGGTTCAGGTTGGGTATTAAATTGATTTTAAAAGGATTTTACTGGGTGAGTTCGAGTACAACCCAAATTTGTACGGGAATCATAGTTTGTAGCTAAAGTAGCTACAAGTCAGCAAATAAAAAACTAAATCGAAACAATAGGTTTGAAATTCGGTAGAAAATATTCTTAATGAGAAATATAAAAGAAAAGTTTAAATATACCTATACCCTTTATACTGTTTCGGAAATATCCCTCGTTAGTATTTACAGAAGTAGTATGTGATTCTGCATACATTACAATCCATATAAAAACAGAATAACAACGTTATGTTCTGCAACAGTCGAAGAAAAAAGATGACAAACATCTCTAAATTAATTGCAGTCGTACTCGAAGTTTATATATCAGCTGCCAACTAAAGTGTAGATTGCAGAAAAGAAAAACACGATGGCAATCGAATCCATTTTATTTAAACACAATCCTCTTTAGACTTTAGATTCCGGGGAAATGCTCGCTTTACATAACGATAAGGTTGTAGCTCTCCATAGAACAACATAATTTTTATTAGATACCAATTCGACGGCAAGCAACAGTTTATTTTAGCATCACTTCGACGACAAAATCTCCATGTTGACACATATTAGAACTCTATCACGCCAGCAATAGTTTATTTTAACAATCAATTCGACGACAAAATCTTCATGTTGACACATATTAGAACTCTACAATGCCAGCAATAGTTTATTTTAACAATCAATCCGACGACGAAATCTTCATGTTGACACATATTAGAACTCCAACGCCACCAATAGTTTATTTTAACCATCAATTCGACGACAAAATCTTCTGCTCTCTGCGTCTGTCGCTTCGTTATAAGCGAAGAGACGTAAGAAGACATTTCATAACATGTGACCTTTTTTGCCCAATGCATGTTCAACTTTTGCTCGCACTCATTTTTATCGGAGAATTAATATTGAAGAAATACGCCTCTCCTCGTTTTTGGCGGAAATGAATTTTCTAGAACAGTGTAGAAATTATAAAACGCGGAAAACTGAAAGAATAAGTTTCGGTTTTTGCGTATTGAGAATACAATTTAAAAGAATAAATTTTTAGACTATTAGAAAAGAGAATGGTGAATTTACACAGATTAAAAGACATAAAAGAGATTTAAATGCGGGAATAAATAGGAAATATTTAATATAATAAAAAATTTAAGAAAATAGGTTTTTCAAGAAGAAATATTTTTATGAAATGTGTGTTTTACATCTCATTTGTTGGGAAATAAAAGTGGATTTAAGTAGATTAGGATAAAAAATGATTTAAATATGGACAGTAATGGAATATTTTTAAGAAAGGGAATATTTTAATAAACTAAGGTTGTAAATGGAATATTAATAAAAGGAATTTTTTATACAATAAGGTGTCCATAAATTATTGTCGTGGTTTCTTTACTTCATAACTTTTGATTTAAAAACATAACAAAATATTATTACATAAGTACAACTCAAAAAGTTTTTTTAATAATACAAAGTTACATATGTGTAAAGTTGCAACTCAAAGCGTTTTTGGTCAAATAAGAATTATAACGAAATAATAATACATAATATTAAAATTTCATCAAATTTATCAAAAAGATTATTAATTAAAAAACTACGCTGTGTGTGGTGACGAATTTCGTTTCGAAGAACCACAATGCGCACATTGCTTTCTCTTGTGTAATCTCCATTTGGAATTATCACGTCTCAGCCTTCCACAATTTTACGGCGTTGGGGTTACCGCATAAATTGAAGGCGAATATTTATTTTTGTTTGTGTTTTAGGAATATCTAATAATATTTTTCGCCATGTTTTTAAATCAAAAGTTATGAGGCAAGGAAATCTCGACAATAATTTATGAACACCCTGTATATATATATACATTCAATCACTATTACCTTCATTTTTTCATCTACGTAGTGTCTCTTCACACATGGCTAGATATTTTTTACTATCATTTTCCCCTTTAATCTTCATAACTATATACATATTATTTACATTAATTACTAAATTGTCTGTAATTTTATTTTAAGCAAAATGCTCGTTGTAGTTCCAGTTTTTTCCTTTTTATGATAGATGGCAGCACTAGACATTTCCTTTCATAGACAGTTTGTAGTTTCAGCTGTTTCTTTTTTTATTTCTAATTCTAGATGACAGCACTACACATTTCTATTATTACTATCCTGCCTTGTATATGACTCAGCTTTTTTTGCGTTTCCTGGTGATGTGATGTGGTATAGCTCTTGAAAGTATTTTAAATCTTGTTTAATCATTTGCACTCTTTGTTTTGATAGTGAGTTTCGTCTATTGTTTTATGGCTTTTTATCAATTGCAGTTGAATCAAGATTTTTTCTTTTTGGATCTCTTGTTCTTTTTAACTTATTTTGGTATTTTGATATATTATAAGGAGCTTAAAATTGTCATTTTTCGGCATAATTTTGACAATATTTGATGAAATAACACATCTTTATTATGACTTCAAAAACACATACATAATTACATCTGGATAAAACTAAAATGAAATAAAATAATATTAAACTACAGACTTTTAATGCTAAAAACATACATATAAACAATTGAATTACAAATGATTAGACGTTTCGTGTACTTACGTACACCTCATCAGTATTACGATCACAACTGTTGTTGTTGTTGTTATTGTTGTTGGTTTGGTCCGTGGGCCCGGTGAGCAGCTTTCTATTTCTGTTCAGCTCTCTTGCTCCGCATAAACCAATCTCCTGCAAGGGGTGAACAAGCGACTGAACCCGCCTCAAAACCACTACCGACAGACGCCGATACCAAAAATAGACCTGACTCCTATCGTACCCAGCACCTTCAAACCAGCCTGGACAGCAGATATAGATCCCATCCAACAACTGAGATAACCAAGCCAGATGTTCGACGATCACAACTACAAAACCACTAGAACCAAAACAAGAAAAAATAGTTAATGTCACAGTTTAGTTAAAACATTGTATTCTGCTGGAATCTGGGCAGCCTCGTTAATCGGAGATTCAGATAAAACCATCGTCATCCAACCCTCCAGGAAGATACGACTGCTGTACACGCAAGAGTTTGAACTGGCAATTTGCGCGTTCTGAAAATCAGGCACATGGTCAAATTCCAATGCATGGGCAACCAATCTTGAGGTTAGAGAGCCTCTATTAAATGCATTCCTATTTTCTTTCACCTATATAGTTAGATCCGCAACCTTTACAAGGAATCCGATAAACTACACCTGCAAGGTCAAATCTTGAATATTTATGTTTGTAGTTACCCAAAAAAATTTAATTGGATTTAAAGGCACATTTGCAGTTTTTATGCTCACATTCGCAAAAATAGCAGATTTTATAGAAAATTTATATGATAGAAAAATTTTCAGAACGTGCAAATTGCCAGTTCCAACTGTTGAGTGTACAGCAGCCGTATCTTCCTGGAGGGTCGGATGTCGGTTTTATCTGAATCTCCGATTAACGAGGCTGCCCAGGTTTCAGCAGAATACAATGTTTTAACTAAACTGTGAATTTAACATTTTTTTTCTTGTTTTGGTTCTAGTAGTTTTGTAGTTGTGGTCGTAATACTCGGAGTAAGACAACTAAACAGATATAGAAAGCTGCTCACCTGGTCCATAGCGGGCCAAATCAACAACAACAACAATCGTAATACTGATGAGGTGTACGTAAGTATACGAAACGTCTAACCATTTGTAATTTAATTGTTTAAATGTATGTTTTTAGCATTAAAAGTCTGTATTAAATAAAATATTATTTAATTTAATTTACTATGACTTATTCTGATGAAGCTTCTCTGAAGCTTCCATGAGATATTCATAGTATTTCATATTTGAATTTTAAAGCGCTAGACAATCAAAAAGAAAAGAAAAAGAAAAAAGGCAAATTATTCCTTCAAGAAAGTAGAAAATCGTTTAACCAAAGCATAGTCAATAATAGTTATGCATAATAATTGATTTTTTTTCTTTTTTTTTTCCCTGGCGTTTAATAATAAATTGTCTTTATTGCGATCGATATCAAACTAGGAAATATTATCTTTGAGTAATATATCGAAATTAAATGGATCATGCTTATCTATTAGCCTTTTAAAAATGTCTCTAGAGGGAATAATTGTCTGGAATTTTCAATATTTTTAGAAGTACATTTAATTTGTTGAGGTGGATCTAATAATACTTAAAACATTTTCCATTATAATTTCTATGTATTATTAAAATTAAAGCTTTTAAACTAATATTTTAATCACATTAACTTTAATCGCATTACAAGTTAGAAATGTCTGAAAACTTGTCTAAATTAATTATTGGAACGCTGAATTATTTTGAATGAGAAGTTTGTTTTTTAATAAGTGATTAAATATTATTAAAAATTTTATGTAAGCAATTTACCACCCCCCCCTCTCCACAATTATATCACGTCTCGTTAGATCCCTCATTAGAAAATGTCGCTGATGTTCTCGTGTATACCGAAAAGAAGAAAGAAAAAGATGCATTGTGCATAGATTATAAAACACTTTTCAATGCATTCAAAATGCTGTAACAAAACTTCACCGTTTAATAAGTTGAAAGATGATGTCTAAGTAATCAAAGTCAAGGTAAAGCCGGGCGGGAAGGCCTACATTTCAGCTGAAGCTCAACTAGACCCGCCCAGTATCTAAGTAATCAATTTGAAAAACGCATAACACATGTGAAAACCTAATTTTTGGCAATTACCATCTATAGTTGCAAATATATCTGAATTATTTTGTGCAGCCCTTTATATGATCTATAGAATTCATATACATCGAGTAATATGCAAAAAAAAATAGTCAAATTTAAAAACGCGTACCACAAATGAAAACGCACTTCCAGCAATTATTGCTCATAGACAGTACTATAGCCGAATTCTTTTGTATGTCCCTGTAAATGAATGACAAATGCTATGCACAATATATTCAATTGTAAGCCTCTTGTAGTGCACCTCAGTGATGCATATAAATTTAAATATGTTTGAAATAGCTTAACATCATTAAAATAAACCGCAAAAAGATTTCCCCATAGACTATAATGTAACGGCATTCTTTTGCTTGCTCCCTGTAAACTAACTGTAAATGCCACATACTTCATTTTCAACACCGAACATGTCATGGAATGCTTCAATAATATATATCAATTAAATGGCAATCCGACTATATATAAGACAGTTAGTACACGAACAGACGGACAGACAAACGGAATTCATAAACACTTTTCAACTATGCTGTAAAGTGATCATAAAAAGTCTAATAAGTTTTCTGCAACTACATTTTAATTACACTAAATGAGTATAATTTTCTATTATTAATTTTACTAAGAAAATTTCAATGTGTGTATAAACTAGCGTTTGGGAATAACTATAAATAATTTATTCTTCGACCGTGATAATTTGGTTTGTGACTTTGAACAGTTCACTATTTACTGGGGAAAGAAGTAGATAAAATGATACAGGTGCTACAGAAAACGTTTTATTTACTGAAAAACTACGTTTTATTAGTTTTTAGTACTGATTGCCATCACATTCAACGATTAATTAGTCTAAACTTGTTTAAGTCATAAGGCAAGTTATCGTGGTCGAAAGTGTACTTAATAAGTTATCTCTTTCTTGATTTCCCAGTTATTTCGCCTTTATCTTGTCTTTCGACGATATGCGCGGTAGTAAAAAAGAGCTACTGTATACTAATGAAATTGTGTAATAAATATTATTACATAATACTCTTCATCAATTTATTTTATTTTTTTAAGAAGATAGCAGATACATTGTTGACGTAGCAGGCTTCTATTTCATCCTAAATTATTAGGTTGGCGCCAAAGTTTGTCGTATATTAATACCTAATTTAAATTTTTTTGATACCGGTAAAATTTTAATATCTGATAATTTTATTATACCTGCTTGCTTTGAATTGATACCCAAAATTATCATGTATTAAAATTTTACCGGTATTAAAAGTATTAAAATTAGGTATTAAAATATGACAGAACTTTTCACCAACCTAAAATTATCACTATGATGTTATTGATTTTGTGATACCAAAGTGGAGCCGTGCGAATCTTTCGCACAGCAGTCGTTGAGATTATTTACTAATGCATTTTATCACTGATTTTTAAATAACTGGGATTTTTTTGTTAAATCAAACAACGTGTTTCAACGAAATGCAAATGAACTATGTCAAAAGCCCGTTGATTTTTTTCTTATTATATCTCATTAATCGTTGCACGTTTTCTATAAAGCATATAAATAAAGGATGTTGCCATCTGAAATAATGTGTCACCAAAATGCCTCAGTAGCGGGCTGAGCAAAACCGTGGAAAAAGGCTATATTTTCTTAATTTCAAAAATGCAATTTGAAGTTAATTTTTTTTTTCAAAAAAAATTATTAGAAAAATATTTTTTATTTCCACCTAAATTATGTCATTTTACACAACATCAAATGTTCAATAATTTTTCTAAAATTTAAGAGTTTCTATTTACAGAATCATTTAAAGAATACCGAATCTACTAACACAAAAATAATTAAAAATATAATAAATTATAACACCTTCTAAGAATATATTTCTTTTAAATGCTAAAAGGTGTAAATTAACAACATAATATACAGTAAAATAACTTTTATTAGATTGTTGACATGTTTCGGCTCACTCCGAGCCATTTTCAAAACAAATGAGAATATTCTATAATTGCACGGGCTTTGAAGTTATTATTTGAAATGCTATCATTTAATTTTCATGTACTTTTTAAAAATTACTCACGTTATCTTTTATTTTTACTTGGTTGTTTATTTTCATATTTGTAACCATGGAGTAACTCGAGCCACAATTTCGGTAAGTTAAAAGATGCTGCATCGTTACCTATTGTATTGTTGTGTATCCATAATAAGAGAAACCATAGAGATACTAACACACAAAAATATACTTTTGAATTTTATTAAATTGAATTTTATTATTTGGCTTTTATTATAAAAGCTGGAGATGTTTAAAAATAGATTGTTTTTTTTTTTTTAACAAAGGTAAGTTCTTATACTTTATCAATTTTGTATTAGAAAATTGACAATATTTATGAGAAGTACGCCATTTTTTGTTTATTGCAGATGTGAATAAAGTATACCTTTTAGTCAATATATTTTTATTTTTATGTTCTACATTTTTAAAATTATTTTTTACGTTCTGAAATTGATGTATTCTAATATCTGAGTAAATATTTTTCAAATCGCAGTTGTTGAGTCGCAAAGAGTTAAAATAGTTGGTTTATTTTGTTGAATATTATCGTGTAAAAATCTGTCCGTAATGTTTTATTGTGCCTTTATATATATATATATATATATATATATATATATATATATATATATATATATATATATATATATATATATATATATATTTAGATGTCCAAACAAACTTTTTCATAAAAGGAAATACTTTTAAATTCTGAATCGAATCTTTTTCATTTCCCATTGGCTCTTTCCAATAGATGTGTTTTATTACTATAAAACACTATAGAAGAAAAATTATTTTAATAGTTACAAAAAAAGTCCCTTTAAGACAGGTCATTAAATTGTTTAGTCAGACGATATTAATATTTTAACCACTGTGATTTTTTATAAACATTTCACAATGACTTAACCAGAACAAACTAAATTGTGGAAAAGAAATTAGCAAACAAGAGTGTAATTTTTTCTATTATACATTAGCTTCTTTTATTAATGTTTAATTCTTCTTTTCTTAAAGAACTAATATATTGTGGCCACGACAAAACCTTCTTCTATATAATTATAATTTATTAATATAAATAGCGTATTAACACAGCAACAATTATGGATATGAAGTATAATGCCTTTCATTAAATTTAGTATACACTTAAAAAAAGAAAAAAGAAAAAGAAATTGCAGTGTAGTATTTTTTGCAGTGTAGAATTACAGTAATCATTGGATAATAAAAAAAATCATGTTCGCTAAATTGTATCAATTGATTGTGGACAAGATTAGGAATCTTTCCCCAAGCACAGGGTACAAGTTGATTGATCAAAGTCAAAATTGAATCAGCGTCTCTTTATGACACGATTTAACAGAATATGAAAATTGATCGAATTCTTTGTATTAGTTTTCATGATACAATCATCGTAAAAATCATGAAAAGCACAACATAGCAGCGCCATCTGTTGAGTGATATACACCAAAACCTTATCAGCATCTATTTATGTTAAGGTCTAACATAATATGAAGTTTGATGAAATTCCGTGCATGTAGTTCTTGTAAAGAAATTTCGATGAAGCTGAATGTGGAATGCGATGCATAATTTTCTTCAGGATGGCTTCACAAGTTTAAATTAAGACATGGCATAACAGGCTGTAAGTGGAGAGTCTGGAGATGTTGATTGCGAAACAGTGGATGATTGGATTCAAAAGCAATTGCCAGATCTGATAAAAGGATATGAAGAAAAATACATTTTCAATGTAAATGAAACCGGTTTGTTTTATAATCTAAAACTCCTGCAATCAAATCGGATACGCATCATGGTGGAAAAAAAAGTAAAGTGCAATTAATAGTGTTATTGTGTGCCAATACAGATGGATCAGAAAATTTTCCTCCTTTGATTATTGGCAAATCAAAAAAGCCCCGCTGCTTCAAAAATGTGAAAACATTACCAACAATGTAACTGGTCAATAAAAATCATGGATAACAATGTCCTTCTTTACCGATTGGTTAAACGAATTAGATGATAAAATGCGAAAACAGAAGTGGCGAATCATTTTATTCATTGATCAGTGTCCAGCTCATCCACCTGACACGGACTTTCTACGAGGGTTGTAAATTAAATAGTGGCAACTTAACCTTGAAACTCGCAGAAGGGCGGGCATGCACAAATACGATATGGGAGCGGTGAGGTGGCGCTGTTGTCGATGTGTAGAGTGCAAAAAACAGTCGATCTGCTTAGAAGGGTAGCTGTTGTGTGGCGTTAAAGTGAGGAGTTTCGTTTCCATCGCTCTAAAGCATGTTTTCAGAAGGTGATTAGCGGTCGTGGCTTAAAATCGAGGTTGCCCGTGGCAAAAATGCAACAGAATGCTATCGAGGATTAGTGAAAGCCTAAGGCACAAATGCTTTAACGTATAGGACAGTAGTACGATGGGTTCAAGCATTTCGTTCGGGTCGGAATGAGACTGCGGATTTGCAACGCACAGGTCGGCAATCCATTCCTCAAGAGCAGATTGACATCCTGAGTGGTCTCCTTACCATAGACCGCCGATGGACTGTCCGAAAATTATCCTTAGAGGTTGGTCTGAGTCATCAAACGGTGTGGTCAGTAGGGCGCTTGGTCGCTCACATCAACAATCAACACCTTACCACTGGTCTACAACGGCTTCCCGACATTTGGCAAAAGGTTATAAGCTTTGCTGGTGATTACACAGAAGGAATGTAATGCAATTGTACTTGTAAGTTCATTAAAAGTTGATTTATACCTATGTTGCCATTACTTAATTTACAGCCCTCGTATAAAACATAACTGTCAAATTCTTCCTTGCAAATTGTACCAGCAAATTGCAGCCACTGGATTAAGGAGTCATAAAATCCCTAAAACAACATTATCGAAAACTTTTGGTGAAAACAGCTATCGCCGTTTAGACCACGGTGACTTCGAAAATGTGAACATTAATATCTTACAAGCTATGAATTTCATAATGATGGCTTGGAAAAATGTTTCACCCAAAGCGATAAAAAACTGCTTCGCCCTTGGCGGATTTTTAACTCCAGTGGATATCAATCCTATTGAAAACGCCGTACCTGATCATTTTGCTCCACCAGAATCTTGGTCAAATTTTAGTGATGTTACTACATTTGAAGATTTTGTGCAATGTAATTCGGTCTTGTAACAGACAGACAGCGCCCACCCTAGGGACCAGCTTTGGCTAATGGCCAGGACGAACCCCTAAGCCTAGGGAGGTAAAAATATTACTATCCGGCGCTAGCTACAATAATTACAAGTTAAACTACAATTTTACAAAGTATAAACGTTACCCAATTTTGCCACATGGCTGGGCGAACGTTAAAATTATTACAATAATTGATATTTTACATAAACTTTAGTTATAGTTATTTATATAGCATTTTGAGATTAACATTATAATGACAATTATTTACAGTCGTACATTTTGAATGCATTAATACGTATACAATAACCTTTAGAGGTATAATATATTTTTTAAAATGATTACAATATATAATTACAATATAAAATTCAGACAATTTTATTTACACACAAAAACATTTTGAAATACACTCTATACAGTAACCCCTCACCCACACGCGACACGCGGCAAACAAACCTCGTCACCAGAATCTTTAAAAAACGTAACACCCATACTCAAATGCAAAAATTAAAAAACTTTTCCTTCCCTTTTTATTATCCTCTTATACTGCTTATAACAGTGGTATGAAAAAGCAACCACCGAACATCGCGCATAAGTGAGAGGTTACTGTATTTACAATTTGGTACTGGTACAATACATGAAACAAACATTTTTTTTCTTTATTTCTTTTTCTTTTAACACGTTCTCTTCTAACAATCGATGAAATGATCGCAAATGAGGAAACTAGCAGTGAAGACGAGGATAACTGCACTGAAAAGCCACTGCCAAGTTTTCAACAAGCTTTGGCGGGTTTTAACACCATTCAAAAATACTTCATTAGCAGTGATTTGAATGATAATGTAGAGATGGCACTTTTAACTGTGAACAATGAACTTTTTTCTATGCATCCCAAAAATTCCGTACAACCTAAAATAACAAAATATTTTGTACATGCTGAATGAATATGAATAGTAGTAAGTTGCAAATTATATCCGGAATAAGAATTTTAGTATTACATACCTATTGTATTTCATGTATTTTAATTTATCTCTGATTTTTTTATTGTTGGTAATTATGGAAATGTTCGTACTGTTGTAAATTTCGTTTATACGTTTTTTTCATTTATACGTTTTCTTTCGGTCCCTTGAAAAACGTATAAACGGTGCTTCACTGTATATGCATTTATTTCTGTTGCAGATGTGTTCCACTTGTAACAAATACTTTTCAAGTAAATGGAATTTAAAGGAACATGTACAAATCCATACTAGTGAAAAACCATATACTTGTAATCATCGTCAAAAATCATCTACAAGAGAGCGTGAATTATCTTTTACTATAAAATGCAGACTATCAGTTCATATGAAAAGACATCCTGTTAAAAAATTGTTTCAGTGTGAAAAGTGTGAGAAAATATACGTTATTCGTAATAAACTGAATAGACATATGACTGTTATGTTGAACTTGTCGAAGACAGTATCCCAAATCATATTGAAGATGGATATTTTGAAGAATTTAACAGTCAAAGATCAGATTGGATACTTCGAAAAATTGACTGTACAGAACATAATATATAACCCCCTAGCTAGAAATTGACTCTACATAGTGAAAAGATACATTCTTTAATCACTGAATTAAATTATTCTATTATAAAATTTATAATTTTAGAACATTTACCCAAACTACTCACGCAGCATTATAGATTTGACATATGATATCCAAAAAGTGAAATTTGTAAAGAAAAATCCAAAGTGTTGTAAAGAATTTTATTGATATAATTGATAAAATGTATTGAAGAGAAATTGATATAAATGTAGACAATATTCACAATGTATTGTTTAAATACACATAATAATAATAAAAATGTACATATCTGTGTTTATTTTTATAAAACATATTTCTTTGTTAAAATATATTGTATGATTTTTAACATGAAATTTCTACATGATAGTAAATAACTAATTCTCCTTTACGTAAGACGAGATTTATCATAACTTATTCAACGAAACAACATTTTCACCAATGAATATCCAGTTTACACACATACAAAAGAAAATCAACTTTTGATAATACTATACATCAGATTAATGAAAAATATATGCAAGTCATTAAAAAAAATGTTTTTACAAATAAAAAATAAAAAGTTTTTACAAAGTTAAAAAAAAGTTTTTTACAAAAAATAAAGTTTTTTACAAAAAATAAAGTTTTTTACAAAAAATAAAGTTTTTACAAATTAAAAAAAAGTTTTTACAAATTAAAAAAAAGTGTTTACAAATTAAAAAAAAGGATTTTACAAATTAAAAAAAGTTTTTATAAAGTTAAAAAAAAAGGTTTTACAAAATTTAAAAAAAATAACAAAAAAAATTTTAAAAAAATTCAAGTTTTTCTAAAAATATTCACATATTAACAAAAATTTACACAAAGCTAGGACCAGACCTATGTCTAACATAGCATTTTTTCGACTTCAGTTGTTAAAATCATAGTGTTAGCACTGTGAAAATACAAAATAATACCTTCAAATGATAATCTATGCTTAAAATTGGATCCAATATCTGGTATATTAAGAATAATTTCTGATTTGAACAAATTAAATATGCCAGAGAAAACCATTAATGTATCAGCAACTGATGAGGCTCATTTTGCTGATGTTATATCAATCAATAAATCTGAAAGTTACCAACAGTAACAGTAACCAAACACTCACAGATAGAGATGCTTTAAGGGTGTTGACATTACAGACAGATACAAGAAACAGTTTATATCTGATTTAATCAATTAAATACGCTTCAGAGTTTCCTTTAGACTTACCGACTGAAGTGTAGATAAATGAAATTATATCCATCGGTTCAGAAGTGACAGCAAAGGATACAGATAATGGGTATAGCGGACTTTTAGTGTATGTTACCGCTTCAGGTGATGAATACAGCTCATTTCGAATAGATATGAATGCAAGTATGTTGAGTCGAAATTGAACCGAGAATTCATATCGGAGTATAACTTAAACATATGTATCTGCTTATGACCTGAGAAATTCACGACATTCTACAACGAGTGATTTCGAATTACACAACAAATAAAATATTCACCTTCAAGGAAAGAAAATGAAACCCCATTCAGCTGTTTCAGGTATCCAAGTTGATCACGTGATCGATGTTGAACAGCAGGACCACACCTAAATCTAGCATCGTATTTTTTTCTCGACTTCGGTTGTTTAAAGTGTTACTTTAAAGACTAATATAATGGTTGTTTAACCACTGTACATTTCTTTAAAATAAGAACTAACACTATGATTTTAACAACTGAAGTCGAAAAAATGCTATGTTAGACATAGGTCTGGTCCTGACTTTGTGTAAAATTTTGTTAATATGTAAATATTTTTAGAAAAACTTGAAATATTCGTAATTTTTGTTTTGTTATATATTTCTTTTAAATTTTGTAAAAACTTTTTTTTAACTTTGTAAAAACTTTTTTTTTATTTGTAAAAACTTTTTTTTTAATTTGTAAAAACTTTTTTTTATTTGTAAAAAACTTTTTTTTTAACTTTGTAAAACTCTTTTTATTTTTTATTTGTAAAAACATTTTTTTTAATGACGTATATATTTTTCATTAATCTGATGTATAGTATTATCAAAAGTTGATTTTCATATATATATGTATGTAAACTGCATATTCATTGGTGAAAATGTTGTTTCGTTGAACAAGTTATGATAAATCTCAAGTTTTACGTAAAGCAGAATTAGTTATTTACTATCATGTAGAAATTTCATGTTAAAAATCATACAATGTATTTTAACAATGAAATATGTTTTATAAAAATAAACACAGATATGTATAGATACATTTTTAATTATTATTATGGGTATTTAAACAATACATTGTGAATATTATCTACATTTATATCAATTTCTCTTCAATACATTTTATCAATTGTATCAATAAAATTCTTTACAACACTTTGGATTTTTCTTTACAAATTTCACTTTTTGGATATCATATATCAAATCTATCATGCTGCGTAAGTAGTTTGGGTAAATGTTCTAAAATCATAAATTTTATAATAGAATAATTTAATTCAGTGATTAAAGAATGTATCTTTTTCACTACGTAGAGTCAATTTCTAGCTAGCGGGTTATATATTATGTTCTTTACAGTCAATTTTTCGAAATATCCAATCTAATCTTTGACTGTTAAATTCTTCAAACTACTGGTTAATTTTTGAATATCCATCTTCAATATGATTTGGAATACTGTCTTCGACAAGTTCAACATAACAGTCATATGTCTATTCAGTTTATTACGAATAACGTATATTTTCTCACACTCTTCACACTGAAACAATTTTTTAACAGGATGTCTTTTCATATGAACTGATAGTCTGCATTTTATAGTAAAAGATAATTCACGCTTTCTTGTAGATGATTTTTGACGATGATTACACGTATATGGTTTTTCACTAGTATGGATTTGTATATGTTCTTTTAAATTCCATTTACTTGAAAAGTATTTGTTATAAGTGGAACACATCTGCAAGAGAAATAAATGCATATAAATAGAATTCCTATATGTATTCTAATACATCACATATAAGTACTCACATGTATATTATTCTGTAACTCTATAGGTGTTGACGACGAATCCGGGGTATCCATTTCTGGTAAAGAGAGTTTTTACTGTTTTGATTCATTTTGGTGTAACATTTATACAATGAAAGGAATATAATTATATACTTAGAAAAGAATTAATAGATAAATAATCATTGATTGATGTTTTACATTGACATAGTACAACTTACTTTATTCGTTAACAGAGAAATTGTTTTCTCAACTGGGTTAAAATCAGGAAATTTACTGGATCTACACATATACAGTCATCTTTATGCAAGAGATTGACTTGGGTAATGAGAAACTCTGCACCACTTTTCAAAATTTTATATTATCATCAGTTAAAGTGATCATGTGACAAAACTGCACATGCGTACTTAATAAAAATAATCAGTATAATAATCTTTATCATGAAATCTTGCTTAAATATGGTCTTATATTAAAATGGTTAGCATGGTCTTAATTCTGAAATATTAATTATATATATGAAAGTAGCAGATATACACGACTTCAAAAAGTTACTTTTCACGGAAGATGTTAATAGGAAATTTGCTATATACAGTATACAATTTGATTCATGTGAACTTAATAATATTGTTGATACAATTGCAGTTAAATTTTCTTTATATTAAAGTCTAGATTGTTATATTCTGAGAAGTGATAGTGGCAAT
This sequence comes from Maratus michaelseni, assembly GCA_963931845.1. NCBI lineage: Eukaryota > Metazoa > Arthropoda > Arachnida > Araneae > Salticidae > Maratus > Maratus michaelseni. The sequence goes on from OZ007587.1 coordinate 276,342,179, forward strand.
GGTAGCAGTTAAACTTCTAATTAAAAAAAAAATTTGAATTTTTTTTTTAAACTTTGTAAAAATGGATACTTTTTGTAATTTTTGCAAACTTTTGTAAAAATGTTTTTAATATTTTTTTTTAATTTGTAAAAACATTTTTTTTTAACTTTGTAAAACCTTTTATTTTTATTTTTAAATTTTTAAATTTTTGATTAACAGTTTTTGTGTTTCATATTTTTAGATACTTACTATTTATTATTTTCATTTAACGTATATATAATTTCTACGATGTTTCTATGGTAAAAAATATGTGGAATATAGAGTTGATAAGCGATAGAACATAAATTTTAGCATGAGATTTGAATTTTTGAATAGGAAACATAGTTAAAATATTATTTTACCGGCGTTTATGTTCAAATATTTTTCCGTTTCTGTGATATAAAATAGCTTGAAATCATTGAAATGGTGTAAAAAATCAATAAGTGCATGCTAAAATTGGATATTTACTCGATAAATTTATATATTTATATGTATACTTCTGACAGAAATTGGTGAAATACTAATATTACATCATCTAAGTTATGTTAAAATAGGTATGTTAGCAGTATCTAAGTTCATGTTAAAATGTTGTCTAATATTTGGTAATATGTATTGTTTTCGTAAACTAGGCTATTTGAAATAAAATATGTTTAGATAAAATTAAAGTTTATATTCGCGCATATTCTGTTAAAACTGGAAAATTTAAAATGTAGTATTCGTATTCATGTAGATAACAATGTTATGTGCTAAATTCGATATGCGTAAGCAGGGTAATCGTTCTACAAGTTCACATGGTTTCAAGTAAAAGTTCAAGAAAAGTATAGCTAAAAGTGAATATCAATACTTATAACATAAATTTTAACTTGATGTTCAAATCTTTAAATAGAAAGCACAGTTCAAATATTATTTACCTGCGTCTGTATTTTTCGTTTTGTGATATGAAAATATTTTGTAATCATTGAAATGGTGTAAAAAATCCCTAAGTGTTGGTAAGTAAATTTGGATATTTACTCGGTACTTCCATATTTTTATATGTATATATCTAAAAGAAATGGGTGAAATACTATTAAATCATCTAAGTTATGTTAAAATAGGTATGTGAAAAGTATCTAAGTTCGTGTTAAAAATTTTCCCAATATTTGGTACTGCGTATTGTTTTCATAAAATAAGGCTATTTGAAATAAAAATTTATATTTAGTCATATTCTGTTAAAACTGGAAAATTAAAAAAAGGTTCATGTATTCGTGTATAAATCATTGGAATTGCGTAAAAATTACTAAGTATAAGTTAAGATTATAAATCCTTACTTTCATATGTAAATTAGTGATGTAAACAGGAGTTTATATAATTACTGTTAAATTTTCACGCAAAAGTAATCTAAAAGTAAATACTTTCACTATTTCTCAGTACTATGGTCATCTAAGAGATAAAATCATGCATCTTAGCATAGAATCATATCGAAAGTTTGCGTTAAATTTATTAAAAATTCATCTTTTTTCCTTAAAATCGATATTTCTTTTGTTTTGTGTAATTATTAGCATTCATTAAGAAGATAGAGGAGGGTAAACTTTAATAAAATGTAGTACATTTCTATTTCAGAGCGTGGATTTTTTGTAAACGTTAATAAGAGAATAATATTTACATCGCTTCAAAGTGAAAATCGCACCCTACATGGTCTTTTGTTATGCTTCCCCCTTTCTTGGAATGTGGGTTGGAATTATTATCCCCCCCCCCCCCCTCAGAAATGCTACATTTTGGGAAAAGAAAAAAAGTTTGCGTATTGAGAATAAAGAAACAACTGGTTTTTATTTAAATATGGTCCTTATTTCAAGTTTAAATGATATAAAAATATTTTATTACATACGTCTAAACAGAATTAAATCAAGCATACACAGTAAAATTAGATAATTGGTTGTTAAAACTCATATTATTGCACGGAAAATCAATTAGGTAAAAAAAATCATTCAAATTTTGAATATTTTCTATGTATTACGGTTCAAAAACTAAAAAAAATATATGTGTAATTTCCTCTTATAAGTTGATAACGTCATCTTATAGTTGAAAAATTCTTAAAAAATCAGCTTTATTCCTTAAAATTTGATATTTTTCCATTCTGTTGTTTAATTGTTAAAACTCATTAGGGTGTTCAGCATCCAAAATGAATATATTTGTTTAATCTTCAACTTATAAGTTGATATCCTCGTCTTATAGTTGAAAAATTCTTATGAAATCAGCTTTTTTCTTTAAAATTTCATATTTTACATTGTTTTGTCTGATTATTAGTACTCATTAATGGATGATTGTTCAAAAACTAAAATATAAGTTTAAATTTAGTTGATAACGTCATCTTATATTTGAAATTTTTTTTTAAGAAATCGGCATTTTTCCTTAAAATTTATATTTTTCCATTGTTTCGTCTAATTAGTAATACTCTTTAAGATGTTCGTCACTTAAAATTTATATATATGTTTAATCTTCGGCTTATGATTTGATATCCTCATCTTATAGTTGAAAAAATCTTAAGAAATCGGCTTTTTTCCTTAAAATTGATATTTTTCCACTGTTTCGCTTAATTAGTGATACTCATTAAGGTACTCATTAAGGTTTCTGAATTCGTCATTCAAATTTAGTATATAAAATCAATATTCATCTTATGGTATGATAATCTTGTCTATTTAACCTTATCTTAGAGAGGTTCACCCCACATGTTACAGTAGAAAATTATTTTTTTCCTGCTAGGGTGCGTTGCGGGTGAGGCCAGAGGGACGGTGTGGTCGGAGGCGGTGCCGGAGGGACGGTGTGGTTGGAGGAGCCGGAGGAGCGGTGCAGCCGGAGGGACGGTGCCACCGTGTCACCGGCTGAGCCAGAACTGTCGTTTTCCTACTACTGGCGACATTGGCGAGATTTGGCGGAAAAATCGATTTTTAAGATTAGCAATGCTAAAACACATGCTTGGAACCAGATGAAAGAATTCTGCCAAGTTTGCGACTTTTCGACAAATTTTGGCGACATTAGGGGAAAAAATTGGCTTTTACAATATGAAAGTATTTTCTGGAAATTTCCAGTAGGGGCCGAGATACACGATCCAACCAATCAGAGTCCATAAACGTTGAAAAATAAAACAGAATTAAACCAATCAGGGTACATAGAACTGATTGTTATATGTTGTACAGAGAATGTTTTGTTATATCGAGTTGAACACAAAGCTAATTTTAGCTCGGTCTTCCCAGCTGGTATCTTATTACTTACAGGCTGCTTTTTCTGTAGTAAACTTTATGTACAGAACTATTATAATTAAAATTCACCTATTCAGACGTGTCTAGATAGTATTACGGCTCCAAACGAAAATAAAATCACTACACTGTTAAAAATTTGCAACAAACTGTCGAGACATTCGACCGTTTTTATAGAAAACGGTTACATGACTGCATTTTAAATGTACTCTAACCATATTATTGCCCATATTATGGTCAGAATACAGTTAAATTACTGTTATGTTATCATTTTCTATAAAAACGGTCAAATGACTGGATAGTTTGCTGCAAATTTTTAACAGTGTAATACGTATAGTTAAACTGTAAGCTACAAATTAAAAAGTGAACAAGGGTTTTGTTTAATATTCATTTCAAAACACTTTATCCTTTCTTTAACAAATCCAAATAAATTTCATAAAAAAAAAGTCATGTTTTTTATAAAATAAAAATTTACCGGTCTATTTTTCTCGTTTTTTTCGTATATCTGAACCGGCACGATAATATCTGTCATGTGGACTAAATGCAATATTAAAAAAAAAAAAAAAATCAATTTCAAAATTTAACATGTATTTTTGTTGTATTGTTGTATTTTAACATGTTGTACACCTTCAAAATGTTAAAGTGTGCCAATATTTCCATAATAGGGTGTTTATCACGAAACAATACGTTCCTCAAACTTATATATTTACTATTCTCTATTACTCATATTGTTACTCTCTTTGTATTATTCTCAAACATTTGAAAAATCCGTTAAACTTCCAATATGACGTCAGATTAATTTTCTTTTAAATTCTCTAGTGACGTCACATTAAACTGCTTTCTGTATTTACACATACTCATATTCCTTGTATTACTGTAAAATGTTTGAAAATTTCTGTTTTATTACCAATATGACGTCATATTAATCTTTTTTTTTTTCAATTGGGGAAACTTTTTATTTCATTTTCATTTTTCACGTGGAAATCTTTCAATAGAAAATTAATTATTTTAGAAAGAATTTTATTGTGGATTTTTAATTGTTGCTATAGCGAAAAATGCTTAAATTTAATAGGAAAAGGCTGCTAGATTTTTGGTTTTTAATCTCTATATATTAAAATAATATGATTTTTTCAAATTTTATTATTTTGAGTTTCATAGTAGGTATTCTGCTATAAATACACAAAATTGTATGTCTGTAAGTTGTATAGTTTCTGAGAACCGGCTCTGTGACAGAGAGACAACGAAGCGGGAGTAACAGGGTTTCGTGAGATGAATGAAACCCTAAAAAGCAACGGTCTGTGAGATCGCTAACAGCAGTTAAGAGATAAAAGATTCTGCTATAAAATTCATCTAACACATCGATTAGCAGTAATACAATTTAGGATGAAAATGGATACACTTACCATTTCTCAAAAGTATTATTCGTTGTACAAAACAAAAATATTTTTAAATGAATATTTTTTTCCTAACTATAATTGTTCAAATTTCTTGATGTTCAAAAACATGTGGTAAAAAGTCTGTTCTGAAAAATTTCTGAAATATGTAAATTATATTTTTACATTTTCCAATTCTATAAAATACAAAAAACAACATTTTAAAGAAATGATTTGAATAGACCTGAAGATAATATAAAAATCCTCTATAAATGCTGATTTAGTCTATTAATTTTATAGACGAAATCTTTCTAAATTTTATTTAATAATTGCATAACTCTTCTAACGTATTTTAAGAAATTCAGTAAAAATGTTTTTAAAAGGTAAAATTTTTATTGATGCGTAACTAGGGGATCCAACTCGAGTTTTTCGAATAACAGAATATAGGTTAAAAAAAAAAAAAAAAAAAAAACTCTAACAGTTTAACAGACTTAGTATATTTTTTTAGATTGTCCACTAACAACACCTAAAAGCATTTAAAGCATAAAAAAGCATAAAAAATATTAAATAAAGTTTTTTGAAATTTACTAAAAGTGATACTTTCGTATTAGCCGCATGTCAGGAATTAATAGCCGAAGAAATCTCCAAAGATTATCCTACTTACAGCTGCCTTTTTGATTTTGATTAAAGGCTTCAGTGGTTTAAGCGCATAGTTTGATTACACGCCTTTTAAATTTGTGTTTTATTTATTTTATTTTATTTATTATTTGATGAAATTTTAATTCCGTTGAGGAATTATAGACGGAAACTAACGATGAACTAATTATATTGTTTTAAGTGCAAACTGATTAATATTTTGTAATCGGGAGAAAGATTTAAAAAAAAAAAAAAATCAAGCTTGAAAATTATTTTAAAAACCATAAAAAAAACAGTAAATTTAGATGTAGTTTTCGGACAAATTGCATTTCAAAGAACACCTTTTTCCTTGGATGGTGCAAAAATCAAAATTGCGCAATGCTTAGATGTTAAACAAATTGCAGTAAAAGCGAAATTTATTGGTCGATTGTTGCCACCGTCAATATGACGTCAGCGTAACTCAAGGACATGTTTTTGCTTTATAATATAGATTTGGAACATAAAAGGTTAAAATGTTTAATTGGCTTTCTAAGATCGCCTGAAAATTTCCTACTTCTGGATCAAACTAAAACTAAATTTTTGTATGTTTATGCTTGGAGTCTATTTTTCGACATATCTTTTCATTCGTATGAAAAATATGTTAATTACATTGTTTTTTAGACTTCACTAACTATATAACAAAACAACTTACCCAAACCTTGGTTGATTATAATCATGGGCGGGTCAATGAAAATTTTAAACTTCATTTGATAAGCATGTCAGCATTACAAAGAAAAAAGCTTTATAAATACAAATTGATTTCGAGGATTTTTATTTTGCTCCAATTTTTGATGTGAATGTGCTCTAAAACATAATCTTTTAAAAACAAACACAACAAGAACAAAAGAAGTGAATCCCTAAATAGAACAATTGCATGAACACATACAGTATATAAAACTATCCTATCGAAAAGAGATTAAAAAAAAAAAGCTGTATGAAAAAAATAGCCTCCATATATATTAATATTTAGAGGCAGTAACAAAATAAGATATAATAAATATCTAAGGAACACAGCATGTGGGAAAACATGAATTTCTTGTTGAATAGCGTGGTCTCTTCTCACTCAATTCAAGGTGCTTTTATTCAACGCTCCTCTGAATTACAAGCGTTAGTGATTGTAACCATGGACGACTGTTGACAAATTCGTGTTTTTGAGAAATGGTAACGGATAAAGTTAATGAATTATAAGTAATTTTTTCTCAAACAATAGTTGGAAAATATAACTTCGCCTTTAACAAAAAAAGAAAAAAGTTCATTATTTTTAATATTTATGAATACAGTCTGGGAAATTAGATCGAGTGTAATAAGGTAGATCCATTGTTGTCTAGCTATACAAAATTACAAAATTCACCATAAATAATTCAGCATGCTGTTTTAATAAATTTTGAACATTTCTCTTTTTATGTACAAAATTTGCCTCAAAATAAAATTCAAAATGAACCAATTATTTTTAAATATTAAAAGGTGTAGAATAAGTTTTTATTTATTATTGAATATATATTTTTATATGAGGTTTATACCCCCTTAAAAATATAAATAACAAGAATGAAAATTAAAAAAATCCCTATTTTCAAAATAAATTTAATGATCGACATCCAATGATTCGCTTTTATTTCGTTTTTAGGTGCGTTCGTAATTATATAAATACGTAGCACCTATAATCGTCGTCTAGTCCGTCCGTCTGTCCGCATATAACAGCGCAAAAACTGCCCAACCGAATGGTTTGAAATTTAATATATAGAATCGTTGCAGACTTTTGTCGAGTCATTTCAAATTTTATGAAAATCGAATCAAAACTTAAAAATATATTAATAAAAGTTTTCTTCTTTCTATTAAATCTTATCATACGTAATCTATATGATAAAAGTGCAAGTCATGTGACTGAGGAAAACAAATACGGGCTAACCACATCTTTTTCCATATGCCAAGCGGCCATTTTTATTCAAAATTAATTTTTCGAATAAAACTTTAATAAATATTCGAATAAAGTTACATTTTTAGAAAGATCGTTCAAAAAAATTGTTTGCTTGAGAGATGAGTTACATTAAAAACTGTGTAGATTCTGAGATAACTTCAGTGAAAATTAGTTTAACAGCTGAATATCTCAATCCATTAAAGTAAATAAACAAAATATTCATTCATCGTGAGTCATAGAAATATTAACCATGGAGGTAATCATTCGCAAAGCAAGATCTCCATGGTGAATTTACAGCTCTGTCTGGAGTCGAAAAAAAAACTCGCATCTGTAAATATGGCATTCCTAATAATAATAAACAAGTTGGAAATTGTACGTTAAACGTGACAAATGAAGTGCGTTCGTTTCGTGCTATAACTAGTTTTACATTGTAAAAAATCAACGTTATTATTTCAGTGAAATAAATTATATCGTCTGCTATGAACGAAATGAGGATACCTTTTTTATTATTATTACGTATGTCATGTTTACGTATATGATACGAATTTTTTTTTCGACACCAGACAGCGCTGTAAATTAACAATGGAGATCTTGCTTTGCGAATGATTACCTCCATGGTTAATACTTCTATGACTCACGATGAGTGAATATTTTGTCTATTTACTTTGATGGATTGAGATATTAGTCTGTTAACCTAATTTTCACTGAAGTTATCTTAGAATCTATACATTTTTTAATGTAACTGATCTCTCAAGCAAACAATTTTTTTGAACGGTCTTTCTAAAAATGTAGCTTTTATGCAATTTTATTAAAAAAAATTATTTTGAATGAAAATGGCCGCTTGGCATATGGGAAAAGATGTGGTTAGCCCGTATTTGTTTTCCTCAGTCACATGACTTGCGCTTTTATTATATAGATTACGTATGATAGGATTTAATAGAATAAAGAAAACTTGTATTAATGTCTTTTTAAGTTTTGATTCGATTTTCATAAAATTTGAAATGACTCGACAAAATTTTGCAACGATTCTATATATTAAATTTCAAACCATTCGTTTGGGTAGTTTTTGCGCTGTTATATGCGTACAGACGGACGGACGGACGGGCAGACAGACAGACGGACGGACAGACAGATGGACGGACCAGACGATGACTATAGGTGCAACGTATTTATATGATTACGAACGCACCTAAAAAAAGGCATCCTCATTTCGTTCATAGCAAACGATATAATTAATTTCACTGAAATAATAACGATGAGTTTTTACATTGTAAAACTAATTTATAGTACGAAAGGAACGCACCTCATTTGTCGCGTTTAACGTGGAATTTCCAACTTGTTACTTTTTTGCAGTACTAGATAATTTTTTGAAATTGAGCAAAATTAATGAAAAAGAATCCATTACGATTAACGATCAAACTACGAATATTTATTGAAATGAATTGTAGTTTGTGGTCAGCGTCTATACAGATTGTGCAACGATTTCAGAAAAAAAAATTAGAAGGGACACAACGCCATTAGAAATGCAATAAATAAGCAGATAGTTAAGTTTAAAACTAATTGGAAGCTTACGTCTGGGAGCACAAATGCTTACGTCGAAAATGCGTAGGCAAAAAAGCGTTTATATTAAAAAAAATATTCAGAAAGTAGAAAAAAAAAAAGAAAAAGATTCATCTATATCTTAATCGCACATTTTATAGGAAATTTAAATTTACAAAAAACAAGTATTCAAGTACGCATTCAATGAACGTTGCTCAATTCATTCAAGGCCTAGAAATGATCGTACATTATGAATGGTTATCATGTCGAAATCTATTTAGAAATAATTTGCACATTTTGAATTTTATTTTGAAGTGAATTTTGTAAACATTCAGGAATTGGTTCAACAGTTATTTAAAAAGAACCTTGCTGAGTTGATTTGTTGATTATGGACGCCCTATCTATTTACTTTGAACTGTACAATAGTTAAACTATCTATGATGCATAATTGTCCTCACTTTGAGTGTTACTATTTAAAATAGCAATCTTCGCCTCACTTAATCGCATAATTTATAATATTTTTCTGCTGTTAAATAAGGCGAAGATTACTATTCAGAAGTAGTATAATCATAATTAAGGACAGTACGCAACTTGCTATCTTATTCCCAAATATTCACTTGTTCGATTCTTTTCATATGATAGCCTGTAGTTCCATCTTTGAAAAGACACAGTGCACAATAACAGAAAAATAACTTATGAATAATTTTCATTTGTTGTTGTTTTAATATTAACCAAATAGTGGATTTCTAAAAATCATTTAGGAAAGATTTTTTAAGCAATTTTACTAACTTAAAATTACATCTGGTGTAGTAACTAATTCAGGGATTAATTGCAAATACCTCCCTCCAAATTAAATTAGCACAGTATATATAGTAGGATAAATAGCTTATTTTAATTACATTTTAAATCATGCATCTGAAATAAAAATCTGACATCACGCATATATATATATATATTACGTTCCCCTTAAAAACATTATGCATGATATTAGAACTTTAGCGAACCCAATTAATGTCTGAATTAGTTAATACATCAGATGTAACTTGAACTAATTAAAATAGCTTAAAATTTTTTCTCTAAATGATTTCTAAAGATCCATTATTTGATTAATTTTAAAACAACAACAATTATTAATTATTCACAAGCGAAGTTATTTTTCTGTTAATGTGTATCGCGTCTTTTCCAAGATGAAACTTGTAGCTATCATATGAAAAGAATCGAACAAGTGAATATTTTCGAAAAATAACCAGGGCGGATGCTCAGGAATTTTCGTGATTATTCATGAGGTGGGTGTTTTTATTTCAGGGCGAGGCTGTCTGTTCATGTTAAGCAATCAGTTATCCAGATTTCAAAATGTCTGCGATTATCGTCTGCATACGATATATTTTTTAAGAAACAATGAACCTGCTTCATTATCCAGTGTTTTTTTGTGCTATGCATAATGGAGCATATTTAACAAGTGGGTAAGTGTGATCGAAGAGCGTTCAAAGGGTTTCGTTTAATATTCCTTTCAAAACACTTTATCCTTTCTTTAATAAATCCAAATAAATTTCATTTAGCAAAAAAAAAAAAAAAAAAAAAAAAAAAAAAACCCTCATGTTTTTTGTTTTTTATAAAGTAAAAATTTACCGGTCTATTTTTTCGTTTTTTCGAGTATCCAAACCAGCCCGATATCGGGCAAAGCCGGCTATTATATTCTGTCATAATAATATCTGTCACGCGGACTAAATGCGATATAAAAAAATTATTTCAAAATTAAACATGTTGTACATCTTCAAAATGTTAAAATATGCGAATATTTCCATAATCGGATTTTTATCATGATTCAATATGTTTCTCAAACTCATATATTTACTATTCTCTATTACTCATATTGATACTCGCTTTGTATTATTCTCAAACATCTGAAAAATTCGTTAAACTTCCAATATGGCGTCAGATTTTCTTTTTAATTCTCTAATGACGTGTAATTAATCTGCTTTGTGTACATACACATATTCATACTCCTTGTATTATTGAGAAATCTTTGAAAATTTCCGCTTTATTACCACTATGACGTCAATCCTTTTTATTTCATATAATCTTTTTTTTCAATTGGTGAAACTTTTTATTTCATTTTCATTTTTCACGTGGAAATTGTATGATAGAAAATTAATTATTGTAGAAAGAATTTCATCGAGAATTTTTAATTTTTGGCATCTGCTATAACAAAAAATTGTTTAAATTTAATAGGAAAAGGCTGTTAGAATTTTGGTTTTTTATCTCTATTTATTAAAAGAATACGAATTTTTCAAATTTTAATATTTTGAGCTCTTCATAGCTGGTATTCAGCTATATACACAAAGTTTCAACTCTGTAAGTTACATAGTTTCTGAGAATAGCTCTGTGACAGACAGACAACGGAGCGGCAGTACTAGGGTTTCGTGAGATGAACGAAACTCAAAAAATGAAAGGAAATTGCTCAGCAAAAAGAAACAAAAAGTACCTTTGGAATTTTAAGCTAAGAAATACATCGCAAGAATTTTATATAATTAATTTGGTTTGCATTTTTTGATTTGTTTGTAATTTCACGTAGAATAATGATACTCCGAATTTTAAGGCATGTAAAAAATAATTCATATGATTTTTTCCCAGTAAACTGAAATGATAAATTTTCCGATAAAATCTTGAGCACTTTTGATTTCGTGCAGTAACGTGTTCTCAAAGGAAAGAGTAGAGGGGGTGGGGGAAACCACTAATTAAAAAAAACATAAAACATTCGAAAATATAAGTTTATTATCAATTTATTAAATTTTCAGAACTAGATATTATTTGAGATACCAAATTTCTTCTGTCTTTATTTTTGTCTGTGTAAGTGTTTAAAAAGCAGATTTAGTATCTATGGGATCCCGAACGAGATAATTTTTTCACAGATCCTTGTGAGTGTGCTAACCTCTAAAGAAAATATTTAATTAAGTACATGAGCATACGTAGAATTTCTATTTAGGGAAGAAAGAAAAAGGTAAATATTGGTCAAATTTGGTCCAAAAAGACCAAAATTCTTATGTTTTCAAAAGTTTATGTGGGGGGGGGGGATAGGGTCGCGTTATTTGAACGTCAGCTGTAATCTTAAGCTTCTCACAATGTGAGATTATCTTCCCGATTGCCCGGCATTAACCGCTAGCAGGCGCAGAGTGTGCTGAAACGTCGAGAATTTCACGACATAGGTGAAAATTGTATGTGTTTTTTGAAGGTTTGTAGACAATCTAGAGTTGCACTATAAGTCCTAAAGCATGAGAAAACATATAACTTTTTCCCCTTACATACCGTCTAGGCACATTTTTAGAAGGAAATGTATTGGAAAAGTAAGAAAAACAGGTGAAAACAAAAATAAATAACTGATGTTAAAAAAATAAAAATAAACAAATAAAAAATGTTATGCAAGTCCAATCCTTATTATTAATGTTCGTATCCGTCTGTGTGTCTGTCTGTCTGTGTATCTGTACCCGGATAAACTCTGCGAGCGTAGCGAGTAGCGAAGCGCTTTTTGTGTCAAAAAATTCAGAAAAATCCGGGCCTTCAGGAATTGCAGTTTCGAAAAAATCGGCCCATAATTAAGGGAGTTATTAACGAACAAAGCTGTTTTAATTGCTTCAAAAGAAACCTATGTGGAAAGTCCTCCGCGCATGCCCAGAAGAGCTCAATCCTCATCTTCCGCAAAAAGAAGGAAAGATCGCTTCGGCCGGTTTCGTTTTACGACTGTCTAAACTCGCCGACGGCGAACCGACTGAAATACGAAAAAACCGTCAACATATTCTCAAAGAACGTACTTTTACGTCTCTAACGATCCTGTCGGTTCAAAAAAATTTCGATATTAATCCTTTCAAAAAAAAAAAAAATCAAAAAGGGTCGAATTCGTGTTTTTGATTTTCTCCCTTCGTCCGAACCTCGCATCCGCCGGACTAAGAAAGATTCGGATAAACGGATTTCACCAAATAAAAGATCGGTCTTTGTCCTCTCCAATGTCACCTTCCATTAAAAAAAATACGTCAGTTAACCCTTCGAAAACGTATATTTTCCGTACACCGTTTCGCGATTTCGGCAATTTTGACTATTTTGAAAAATTCGCTGCGGCGGTTCCAAACAAGTCAATGAAAACTAAAAATATCAAACGAGATCCACATTCTTTATCCTTTCGAAATCTGTGATCGTTTTTGAAAAATACAAATATTAACCCTTCGAAAAAAATTCGCGCGCAGACTCACTTTTGCAAATTCCGATTCTCTGCGATTTTTAAAATCGCGCATCGGCTCTCTGAAAGAACAAAAAAACAAACAAACACACTCAAGTACATTCCCCTCCTTTCGAGATCTCTGTAAAATCTTTAGTTTTAAAAAATATTTCAGTTAACCCTTTCGAAATCGTTTTTTTCCGTAAGTCTCTTTCGGTTTTTCAGCGATTTCTGCAATCTTTAAAAATTCAATTCTGGGCTTCTAAACAAGATACGAAAAAATAAAAATACCGAGCCTAATCTACGTTTTTTTTCCTTTTAAAATCAGGTATCAGTTTCGAAAAATTCGTTTTTTAACCCTTCTAAAAAAATGGTTTCCGAAACTCACTTGCGTGAATTTTCATTTTTCGGCCCATGTTTAAAAATCCGCATCGACTCGGAAAATGTTAATAGAGACAAATAAAATACACCATATCATAGACACGTTCTTATTCTTCGAAACATATATTTCAGTTTTAAAAAATATGTACATTAACCCTTTAGAAACCGGTCGTTCCCGTACCTCGCTTTCACGATTTCCGTTAATTTGCCAATGTAACCCCCCTCCCCGCCGCAGGACTTTTTTATCGAATTACACAAATTCCGAGAGAAGAGGCTAAAAGTACATACATTCAGCTATAGAAAGATGGCTTCAACTTTAAAAAATTCGATTATTATCAATTAAAAAAAATTCTTTTGTGAAACACGTTTCTAGAAATGAGCGTTTTTCGGGCGCAAGCACAGTTTAATCAAAGTGTAATAAGTGACTTTGCTTTCCCCGTAATTATCTTATTTATTAACGATCTTAAATCAAAAATCGTTGTTCATTTTGCGTACAGAATTGAATGGGATTTCCGAAAATATGATTTATTTTGAGAAATAATTATATTTTCATGGTTAAAATTCCATTCTACTAGGATATTTGTGTTTTGAAGCAGCCGATTGCACTGCAAATATACTTGCTGTGTGTACTTTTTTCGGAAGCTCCAAAAGATATCAAATTAATTTTTTTTTCTATTTTTTATATATCGGATTCTATATAGTTTGTTGAACTCCCGGCTTATGATTCAAGGCAGGAACATTTATTTTTAAAAGTTTTAGAATTTTTTAAATAATGGTCATTTTTGTATAGAAAAAAAAAGAAAAAGCTAAGGAATTTGCTATTTCTTTTCAAAATATCTCCCTTCGTATGGGTCCCATCGCGACCTGGTTTGGCTCATTCGACTCGACATAGATAGAGCTTACCGAATTTATTTCCGAGCTTCACCACCAGGGTGCGCTTTCCTGTCTCTGTTTCTATGGGACGGATCACGACGGGGTATTGCTCATTCGACTCAACACCGATAGAGCTTACTAGAGATTATCGATTTTAGTTCCGCATTTCACCACTAGGGGCACTTTTTGAACTCTGTTTCTATGGGTCGGATCACGACGGGGTATGGCTTATTCGACTCGACATCGATAGCTTTAACGGTTTCAGTGCCCGAGGTTCATATAGAACAGATTGCGCCACCTGGTGGTGGAAGGTGTAATTAAAGCATTTTTCAGCCAACTCGGGTTCTATGGGTCACATCACGACGCGGTTTGGCTCAATCGACTCGACATCGATAGAGGATACTAGACCTTATCGGTTTTAGTTCGCTTTTCACCACCAGGGGGCGATTTTTTATCTATGTTTCTATGGCCCGGATAACGACGGGGTATGGCTCACCGATGTAAATTAGGGGCCCGCTGGCGGGCGAAGCCAGCTAGTCTGTTATATTAATGCAAATTATTTTTTTTCGTCTTGTAAAGAATATTCTGAGCCTTTTTTTTTTTTTTTTTTTTTTTTTTTAATTAATTGCATTTTGATCTTTATGTTTTTTTTTTTTTTTTTTGTTTAATTTCTGAAAGGTGTAAAATAAAAAGGTTATAAGCAGTAAAATAGGTTTTATTAGACTGTCGACATACGTTTCAGCTCAATCTGAGACATTATCAAAGCAAACAAAAATATTCTATAAAATATATAGAATTTATAGAATATTTAGCAATTAAAAAAAAGTATATAATAACAAGGTGTTATTATTTGTTATATTTATACCTATGTTTGGTTTTTGAAATTTTTATAATTTTCAACATTTTCGTCTTGAGAAGTCAAGATTCCGCAAAATCATTGGTACATTCATCTTCTGTAGGAATAAAACATTTATAAATAAGCATATTAAAATTATTAAAATTATATATCTCCAATCATTTTTTTTTATATTAAAAGATGAAAAATGATTTTTTTCATGTTTAAATGAGCATATTAAAATTGTTAAAGTTAAATGACTTATGTAAATAATGAAAGATCATGTTAAAAATCTAAAAATAAAAGTAAAACTTACTATTCTGTGTATTTTAGAATTGCTAAATATGTTTAAATGAGTACATCTAAAATTTTAAAAATGAAATGTCCTAATTGTATAATACTAGTGGAAAATTAAATTTGTGAAAAAATAATTAAATGAATCACTTATTTGGTAACATATTTTTACATTAAATTTATTTAAATAATGAAATTTAAAATATTTTTTAGTACGCCTTTTTATATTGCTTAATATGCTTAAAAGAACAATCTGAAATTGTTAAAATTAAATCAATCCTGTATATATTTATTTTAAATGCTAAAAGGTGTAAATTAACAACATAATACAAATTAAAATAACTTTTATTAGGTTGATTTACATGTTTCGACTCACTCCGAGTCATTTTCAAAAACAAATGAGAATATTCCATAATTGCACGGGCTTTGAAGTTATTATTCTCACGTACTTTTTTATGAATTACGCACGTTATCTTTTATTTTTACTTGGTTGTTTATTTTCATATCTGTGACCCTGGAGTAACTCAAGCCACGGTTTCGGTAAATTAAAAGATGCCGCATCGTTACATATTGTATTTTTGCGTGTTAGTATCTCTATGGTTTCTTTTATTATGGATGGATAGTATAGACTGGAGGAAAATATTATTTTACTATCCTTAAAATTTATTTGGATGGTTTCTTCTTGATATAATCTTACCAGTGATGTAGTTTTTCTATTATACTTAATATTAGCTATATACTCTTTTTTTTTAAATTTAAATTTCCTGCTGGTCATGCCTATGTAGTAATTCTTCTAGTAATTCTAGTATTCTAGTAATAATTAATGAATTACTACATAGGCAAGACCAGCAGGAAATTTAAATACAAAAAAAAAAAAAGAGTATATAGCTAATATTAAGTATAATAGAAAAACTACAGCACTGGTAAGATTATATCAAGAAGAAACCATCCAAATAAATTTCAAGGAAAGTAAAATAATATTTCCCTCCAGTCTATACTATCCATCCATTATAAAAGAAACCATAGAGATACTAATCAGCAAAAATACAATATGTAACGATGCGGCATTTTTTAATTTACCGAAACTGTGGCTCGAGTTACGCCAGGGTCACAGATATGAAAATAAACAACCAAGTAAAAATAAAAGAAAACGTGCGCAATTTTTTAAAAAAGTACATGAAAATAATAACTTCAAAGCCCGTGCAAATATGGAATATTCTCATTTGTTTCTGAAAATGACTCGGAGTGAGTCGAAACATGTCAAACAACCTAATAAAAGTTATTTTAATTTGTATTATGCTGTTAATTTACACCTTTTAGCATTTAAAAGAAATATATTATTACAAGGTGTTGTAATTTATTATATTGTCAATCATGTATATTTTAAGATTATTATGTTAAGTATGTAAAAATATCTAAAAATCTTTGTCTTTTGAAATCGCTCAATGAGTCTATATATGCACAGATAAAAATTTTACAATTAATCATTTTTACTTTTACTGCCAGAGAAGAACTGCCCAGACATGGAGCCAAGCCTGTAGAGCATAGATGTCCCTCCTTTATTGAAGTTCCCCTTTATTTAAGTTAAAAAAAAAAGCAAAATCCCGCCGGTAAACGCGACAGTCTTGGTAAACCCACACTTGTAACCACCCAATTAAGAAGGCACAATGATAGAAAAATACGTGAATCAAACTAAATGACTGCGATTGCCTCAAAATGTGCAACATCAAATCCTTGAACCCTTCGAAAGCGAAAGTTATAATAACCTTGCATCATGTTCTCATTGGAAATCCCAGCTATTGACTTGTTTTTTCTCAGCAACAACGAAATTAAAACTATCACGGCATGTGGCATTAAAATAAGAACTTTATATCATAGACTCAAACACACTGACTCTTATAAACTCTCTCGGACAGTAAGAATCGGATAAAAATGAAATAATGTTTTTAAAAGTAAGAGGAGCAGCTGTTAGTCTCCTCAAATTCTGTAACTTTTAAATTCTAATTAATCAATTAATATTAAGCGTAAATTAAATATTTCGTAGAAAGAATATGAACTAATTAATAATATAAATAACACCAACTAACCATACTTTTTTTTCAAGTAGCAGAAAAAGCGTACATCTAATTTTTTGCACTCCTGCACACACTATGATTTCTACACCTACGTCTAGCCTGCATATTTTTGGATTAAATAAACGGATTCCTCGCTACGTCTACAAAGAAGAATAAGGTAAATGGAAAACTTCCTTACCTCTATTTTATGTACAATGACTTTATACGAACATTTTATTGATTTGAGATGAGCGTGCGCTACTGAAGCATATAACATTTGATAATACGTAGTTTTTCATGCTACATATTTCAGGTAACTCCAACAGACAGAAGGCTGGCTAGTGAACATTAGATATATGAATATAATGAAAACAATGTTTGTGAAAAGATAAAATACAAAATAATATCACTGCCAGAGAATACAAAGCTCCGACCCTACAAGGGACATCGAATAAGAGAAGAAACAGAGTCCTGGCTCAATGATGAATTAATAAAGAATAGACACGACAAAAGAATGACATAGACAATTAAAGGTGATTTTAAGCTTTGAGAGCAAAGCCGGGGGCAATAAAATATTATCCAGCCAACCGTCTGGGAGAACATAGGAGGACGGCGAATAGAAGTAATGAGAGGCAATAGCGACATCATAAAGACAATCATTTGTTGTGTAATACGAAATTATTGTGAAAAAAAAAAGTTTTTCTGCGTAATCGAATGTTATAAAGTATCGCAGAGTTTATTAAATTAAAATTAACCATTTAAATGATTTAAAGACAAATTTTAATTTAATTTTAAATGCAATTTATTTTGTATAGCTGAAACATTTATTTTCAATTTTTGTTTCATAATAGTGCTTTAAATGTCTATTGAACATATATAAAATTATTAAAGTCTTATGAATCGTTAATAAAAGTTCAAGAATGTCTGCATTTGTATTTAAAAAATATTAATCCTTCTGCATTTAAAAAAGATTATTTTTAAATCTTACTTTTTAAAAAGAGCTAAAAAAGCCTGAAGTATCTGTAAAATCATTTAAAACCCAATAAGTCATTTAAAAATTCAAAAGTGCCTTTTATTACTAGTATATACTACGATTTCCGTAAATTAAAAATTCCATTTTATTTTTCAATATTGATATAGGTACTTTAAATGTCTCAAAGCATATTTATAATCCTGACAATGGAATAAATTATTTAACATTTAAAATCATTTTGTTTTTAGTGTTATTAAAATTTGTTTATTCTAAAAAATGTAAACATTTCATTACTTTCTTTAAAATTTAGTTTTCATAGGGCTTTCCGAAGCACATATAAAATATAAAAATAATGTGAATCATTTAAATGATTCTAAGGAGATTTTATACAGCACTATTAAGTAAAAGTAAAATGTTTAAAAGTTTTCTTTTTCAGTATTTTTTCCTTAAACTGCTCAGTGTCTGAAGTAGTACATCCAAATGATTAAAATAAAAATAGTCTTCTAATCTTTTCAAGTAGTTCTTATAGCGTTATATATTACATAAATATGAACTCTTCACATGAAATATAAATTTAATTTACAGTGTTGAAAAAACGTGCTGAAGATTTTCGATGGAGCACATCTAAAATGCTTAAAATAAGTGAACATTTTAAAATATCTTTAAAAACTCTCTGAGTTTAAAGATATTTATATATATATAAAAATATATATTTTACAAAGTTTTAATAGTGCTTTTATTATTTCAAAGAGTTAGAAATGCAATTAAATGAAACAATTAATCAATATTAAGAGCATCTTATCGCGATATTTTAAGAATTGTTTAAGAGAATTTGTCAATATTTAAAGAGATGCTTAAACTGATTTTCAGAGCATATTTTAAAATCATAAATATTCAATAAGTGGTTTCAAGCACATGTATTAGCACTTAACGTATAAAAATTTTTACATTTAAAAATGTATCTGTTAATGTTTATTTCTAAAAAGTTCTCGAAATGTTCCAAGAAACATAAAATTTATTATATCAACGGAAAGAAACATTTAATCATGTCGAAAACGTTTAGCACTTTTATCTACGTAATAAAATGTTGTATGTTTGAAAGATTAGAAAAAGAAATAATAGAAATACTCAAAATGTCTCATGTCAATGCATCTGCAATCATAAAAAAATTCATTTTAAAAATTTCCAGTAAAGCTTTATTGTGTTATTTTACATGTTTCTATTGCATTTTTGTACATTAAAAATAAATAAATATATTTATCAGTTTTATTTTTATAGAATGACTCAAAATATCTCATGAATAAATATACAATCATAGGAAAAAACATTAAAAATTTTAAAGTAAGATTTTAATGTTACTATTTCTTAAATAATTTTTTTTGTGTCTATTCTAAAATTGGGTTTTTTTTTTCAGATTTTTTTTAATCATGTGCTCATAATGCGTATCTGAACTCATTACAATTATACGAAACATTCAAATAATTTTGAAAGTCCCTTATAATTCCAATCATAAAAATGTTAAATGTTTTGTATATTTTATATAAAATAACTTTTAAATGTTTTAAAGAAGGACTAAGAAAATGTAACGGAGTGCATCTAAAATAGTTCAAATTGAATGAACCAAAATAATGTAATAAAATCACTTGTGAACGTTAAACTAATGTAATTACTGCTTAAAGTGATAAAACATTACACAAAAACGCTTACAAATATCTTTTAATAAAAAGATGACGTGTTTCATACGCAAAAATACACTGTAAAAAAAACTGTAAATTTACGGGCATTCTCCGTGAATTTTACGGAAAATGTCCCTTTTCAAGGTAAATGGTAAATTTCTGTAAATTTCATGTTTTTACGGGCAAAAACCGTTTATGTAAGAACAAAGCTCGTTTATCTAGGAACAAAACCCGTTTTCTTATGGACATTGCCTGGAATATCTGCTGCAGTAATTTTACTGCAGCAATTTTTTACAGTGTAGTAAAATAATTTTTCCACCAAAAGATTTCCGATTCATTATCCGTGAATCAATAGAAATATAGTTGCGAAACGAGAACATATGCAATGAATCAGTCTTTTTTGAGTTACTTAAAATTTGTCACGAGAAGCTTTACAAATTAAACAAGCAATAAGTAAAATAATAATTTTCACGTTTACAGTTTAACCATTTTAAGTACCTGCTTGAATTATACATGTGATCTCGTGAGTTATGTTTATCATCTTAAAAAAAAATTGCGAAAATAGTTTTATTTATCATTATCGATGTTGAAGATGTCCTCGTTGAGCTTATGAACCATGCTATCCTTTTATTAAAAGATATTTTCAAGCCTTTTTGTGTAATGTTTTGTCACTTTAAGCATTAATTACATCTTTAATTTGAATGAACCATTCAAAATTAAAAAAGTGTCGCAATATTACCGCTCACATTAAAAGTATTAAAAACAGAATGTAAAATCAGGGAACTGGAATTTGAGCTTATTATAAAAACGTATAATTCTGTCTAAATTCCGGCTAATTAACAGAATGCTTTATTTTTTTATTTTTTGTCTTGCATGCTTTTGTAATTTTTTTCTATCCCTCCATTTAAAAGATTATTTCACATACAACCACATACAAGCATATTACAGAATGTTATCATATATTCTAATACGAGCAAATCTTGTGTGTGGTTATATATATATATATATATATATATGCAAATTTTATCTTAAAAAAGGCTCTAACGATTTTAACGAAATTTTGTGTTCTACCGTTTTGGGGCACCAGACATCCATTGGGCTAGGTCACATGTTCGAGAAAATTCGATTACTGGGTCATTTTGGGTCATGGTCAAGCTAATTGTATCTAAAAAACGGTTCAAACGATTTTGACGAAATTTTGTATCTGACCATTTTCGGGCACGAGAAGACTATTGGGCTGGGTCGTATTTTCGAGAACTTTCGATTAGTGGGTCATTTTTGGGTCAACGCGGGTCAAATTAATTTTGTCTAAAAAACGGCTCTAACGATTTTGATTAAATTTTGCGTCGTACGAGTTTCGGGCACGAGAAAAGCATTGGGCTAGGTCACATGTCCAAGAAAATTTGATTAGTGGGTCATTTATGGGTCATTATGGGTCAAGCTAATTTACCTTAAAAACGGTTCAGAGGATTTGAAATAAATTTAGCATCCTACAGGTTTAGGGAACGAGAAGACTATTAGGCTAGGTCACATGTCAGAGAACATTTAATTAGTGGGTCAATTTGGTCATGGGTCATGATATTTGAACTCAAATTTAATTTTGACCGAGCATAGCTCGATGTTCCCTGCTTGTATTTAAATTATGTACGGAAGTTTAAAAAGAAAATTCCAACTTTCGATCAGCATTTTATTTTTTATTTTTTGTTTTTAATTTTATATCTTATCTGTTGTAATGCATAAAAGCAGTTACATTAATTCGTCGTCCTGTATAACTTGTAATTACATTACAAATTATGCAGGATGAAAAGTAAGAAACTTAACACGAATCATTTTATATATTTTGGAGGAAAGACTAATCTACCCCGCGTTAGAAGAATTTTATCAGTTATATTTACTTAGATTGGATTTACATACATTTTTGAATAACTCTGTATAGATACTCTGTATGTACTGTTTATTTCCCATCTTTATGAATTACCTTGTATCCATTAAATAGTTTAAAAGTTTTACAAATCAATCGCAATCAACAAAGTTCATACATTTAACTGGCAATATATGAGCCATTCTCTCATAATTTTTACTTTTCAAGAATAATAAACTTGTGAAATTCAAATTAGCATTTTTAAACTTGCAGTTTTAAACTTTCTTGTTTCTATAATTAAACAGGCTATTGTTCTGCAGGAATGTTTAACATTGTATCCCTGTGAGATTTTTACCAACCATTTAATAGTGAAATTGAACGGGGGCGGTATGGAAAATTAATCACCTATTTTTAGGTAAGTCATAGCCACAATGTTCATTGATCTTTAGAAACATTTATTTACATTGGACTAAATAAAAATCGTTTTTAATTTACCTTTAAAAGTTCAGAAATAAATCACGGTAAGACTACCAATTAAGCCACAATGCTAGAAATTGACATTTAAATTCTGATTGTAAATTCTGCAGTAAATTTCATATCAGACAACTCCAGGATTTTTTTTTCTAGCATAGTGTATGAGAAAAATATTGAAAAAGATTCTGTGGCTTGCATTTGGAATGATTTTCTGCATAATTTTAGCAAGAGGGACGGTAAGGAATCTAAAATCTCGGGACATAGTTAAAAAAAAAAAAAAAAAAAAAAAAAAAAAAAAACTTAAAAATGTATCCAGCTTAATTTTTGTCACATATTTATATGAAACAATAGTTCCCGCTTCGTTAAAAAATTAAATAGAACTAATTTTCTTGAACTAATTTTATTCATAAAGCTCCAAGCTTAAAAACAAGCATAAGGCTCAAAGGACGGTAAGGAAGTTAATGCTACACTGCAAAAAATAATTGTTGATTTTACAGTATAAAACTGGCACCCCAGCTGCCAGTATTATACCGTAAAATTAACAGTATTAAACAGTAAAATAAGCAGTAATACGCTGCCGTGCAAGCAGTAATACGCATACCGCGCATGCGCGGTATGCGTATTACTGCTTGCACGGCAGCGTATTACTGCTTATTTTACTGTTTAATACTGTTAATTTTACGGTATAATACTGGCAGCTGGGGTGCCAGTTTTATACTGTAAAATCAACAATTATTTTTTGCAGTGTACTTTTTGAACGCCAAAATCGTTAAACTCTTATTTATCTCATTAATATTGTTATACAATCATGCAATGGCATGTTTTATAATATAAGATATAAACAAAAACCACGAATATGTACTAAAATAAAAAAATATATTATTAAAGGACTTAAAAAGTCAAAATTCTGTGAGAATCGCTTACATGTGCTTTATGAGCTTTGAGGACATCCATTTTCTAAATGTCACAAAGATTTTCAGCAGATTAAAAGAAATATCGCTCTAATGTTAAAAAAGGATTTAATATTTTTATCTCTTTTATAAAGTGTGTTAATTAAATAATTGTTCAGGAATGGAAGTACAAACAAATTTAATTATGTGCATTTTTTCAGACATTAGAAAATTTATCAATGGCGAACTTAATGTTTTCGGATATAAATATTTAAACAGAATTTTACTTTCTTTTAGTAGATTAATTCTGATATAATTAACCCGTGTACACTTCGGTTCACCATAAGCGCACTCCACACTTAGGGTGATTTGGGATTCCGTAATTTCAACTGCGTGATAACTTTGTTGGCAGTATGGTGATAATGAAGTATGAGAGATAATTTCTAAACGAAATTGAATGAGGAATCGAACTGTGATATTTATTTTTATCAAAAATTTCATTTTGTTATTAAAAAAGCAAATTAATGAAATCATGTTTTAAAAAACCACCGACATTTGAAATTTTGGTTGGTGGGAATTCGCAGTAGTGTAGAGCACACGGGTTAAAAAATATGTGCATCAGAATTTCAATAAATATATTGTTACATAATCATATAATAATATCACTAATTACAATTAAAATATAGATAAAAATGCTTAAATGATACAAACAGAACACAAAATGTTTATAAAAAAACCTTTTAATGTAACGATCGACATGTTTTAACGCTTAAAGGGCGTCATTATCAAGATCTACAATGATAGAAAAGTAAATAAATGATAAAAATAGTAAAATAATTTATTCATCAACACTTTATTTAAAATCTATTATACGTGAATTAATAGAAATCTATATGCGTAACGAGAACATTTGCAATGAATCAGCCTCATTTGAATTACCTAAAATTTGGCACGAAGTATTTTTCAATTAAAAAAAAAACAATAAGTAAATATTAATTTTCGCGTTTACAGTTGACTATTTTAAGCACCTTCTTTTTTATTACATATATGATCTCGTGATTTGTGCTTTTCAAGTTTATTTTCAAAAATTTGCGAGTATAGTTTGTTTATTATTGTAGATCTTGATAATGGCGCCGTGTGAGCGTTGAAACATGCCTATCTTTATATTAAAAGGTTTTTATAAGCCTTTTGTGTTCTGTTTGTATCACTTAAGCATTTTTATCTATATTTTAATAAAAATTGTTTCAATAAAAACTCCATTGCTCCACTTCTCCAACGTCTCTGTCAATAAAAATTCCATTATAAAGCGAGACAATACTCAAATAAATTAACTTTCGTATAATTTTCATCTTTTCCTATAATAAGAGCTATAATACTAAACTTTTATATATATATATATAAAGAAATAACATCGTCATTTTAAACTTCAAGAATAAAGAAATTCTATTATCGATTCTTCAACCTTAGTGTCAGCCAACCTGCCAGAATAAGAAAAATTGAGTACCGTGCATTGAAATCGCATCCAATTCAGTAGTAAGTTTTCGTTAATTGGGATAATTTATTTAAAAGCACTTATAATATTATTTATCCTATTATGTTTGATTATACGTATCTCTACAAAGTAATTTGCAGTTAAATAATTGTAAGTATGCCCAAAAAATTCATGCCAATAATAAATAAAATTTAAATATATATTCCATTAACTTCTAAAATATCCTTATGGAAGTAATAGATCACTTTCCTGGGAATTTATTATGATGAAAATTTTACAGGAATGAAAGAAATTTATTAAATAATCAATTTTAATTTTTAGGTAGATTTCGTAAGAAATACTACCTATTACATTCACCCCTAAGTTGGAATTTTTGAAAAAATTTTGCAGATCTACGCCGATCATGACTCCCAGAACCCAATCCAACCCCCTGTTCAAAACTTTATCTATCTATCTATCTATCTATGTCACTTTTTTATGGACACGATAACTGAAAAAATTCTGCATAAATCTCTTCCAAACTCATACATAAAATCAAGGGGCATAAAATTTCGGTCAAGTTCGTTAATGGGCTAAATCGAACCAGGGGGGGGGGGGGGGACGTTTTGTGAAAACAGAAAAAACACATAATTTCTTAATTATGATACGTATCGAATCCGTTTAAAGTTATTATTACTTCTAGGAAAAGGGCCAAAAATTTATGTATGACAGATTTTTGATATCATTAAAAATGGCCCCAAGGAAGGTGAAAAAGGGGGTTTTAGAAGAAAAAAAACATAACTTCGTCAATTCACAAGATATCAAATCCGCTTAAATTTATTATTAACCCTCTTAATATTATCTAAAACTTTTACATTGACAAGTTTTTTATAGGGCCAACCCTTATAGAAAAAAAATAATGACCGGCTCCGCCTGCAAACAAGTTAGGTTTTGAAGTGGGCGGTTCCCATCTGCCGTATCATGGCAAAAAGGTAATTTCTTCCGCAATTCGCAACAAACAGGCGCCCCACGGTCTACCTGTGCCTGTAGGCCGAGCCGTCAGGGATTTTTTTTATATTGGTTAGTTCTTAAATCTTTTGGTGAATCAGCCTTTAGTACACATTTTAAATAACACTATTATTTTAAAACGGTAAAGGGTTTTAATTTTTTTTTGTAAAATTGTTCCTAAATCGATAATTTATTAAATTTAGAATAAAATAAAATTTGGTAGTTTGATTATACGCTCAAAACACATCTTTAAAGAGCTGTTACAGAACTTTTGCTTCAAATTATAGTACATGAGTAACCAATATCTTGAGGGCGCATTATACTCATACATACACATGTGCATGTGTGTGTGTGTATCGTGGGCTGGCTCATTTAGGTAAGTATACTCAAACCAAGATATATTCAGATATTTGATGAATATATGTATATTTACAAAAATTTTCAAAATAAAAGCAGTAATTTTTTTTTACAAATATGCGTATACAGTTGGACGGACTCATGCTTAAATAAACTCATACCAACATAGATATTTGATAAATAAATGGATATTTACAAAAAGCTGCAAAGTCAAAGCAGTAACATTTTTTACATCTAACCAGAAAATAAAAATAGTAGAATGACGAAAATTTCTGACAGAATGAGACTTTCAACATTTTTTTTCTAGCGTAGATTTCATACTAAGGAAAACAATTATATGGATTAAGACCCCCCCCCCCCTCTCCTCTTACTATCAAAATTAATTCTTAATATATTCTTTGAAGAGAACAAATGTATACCTATACATTTAAATTCTTAAACACTTTGCGGGTTCAAGAAAATGTGTTGCTTTGGTGTTTTCGAGTGCGCCCACGAGATGACTTGTACTCGCCAACAGCGAGTTGATGAAGTCGTCTTTAGTATGAGAACTTTAGTATATTAAATTTGACCTCTGATAATGTATTAGAGTGTAAAGTAAGTTTTCTCATACGTTTATTGGTTATATGCTTTATTTAGAGATGGCCTCGTGAAAAGCGCAGAGACCACGCCATCATTAAATTTTCCATATTCAACGAAGAAAGAGTCATATAATCTAGCTAAAGAGATTGATTACTAAGGCGGTTCAGACAAAAAATATTTTTCACCGTTCAAAAACGTGAAACGTTCTGACATGTTTTGTGTAATTTTTAAACGCAAAAAATGACATCTGTATAAGCATGATTATTCAAGAGATTTGTAATTGGACAGTTTTTTTTTTATTTTTTGATAAAATAATGAGTTATAAGGATTATTGTATCACGACATCAGTTTTTCCCTTTCCTGCGTTGTGGAATTTTTAAACTCCGTTTAAAACGCCAACTTTGACAGCATCTTCTGTTTTTACCGAAAAATGGGGAAAGCAGTTCAATTACAAAGTTTCTGAAAAAGAACACCTGCCAATTTCATGCATTTGCGGGGGAAAAAAAAAAAAAGTAAACAGTGCGTCAAAAAGTAACCAGTTTGGCTTTGTAAGCAACATTAAGCAATTTTCCCTATCTTTTTCATTAGCCTAAACCATTCTATGTTTTCGCGCAACTCATTGCAAAAAACTAAATTTTTACATATGTAATTACTGCGGAGAAATAACTGAATTATGCCCGAAGATTAATTGCAGTTTTAATATATATATATATTTAAATTTCGAAAGACATTTCTTCTGCTGACTGCAAACAAAATATTTTAAAACATTGATGAATGCTAATGGTTTCTTTTCAGGAAAAAAAAAAAAAAAAAAGGCGAAAGTATTTTTATGGTTAAATAATTTTGCATAAAAAAAAAGAAATATTTTTTCGGTAATTGAAACATTGTCTTATTTTATCTTGATAAAATGTAATAGTTGTTTTTATTTCAAAGGGAATACTGACTTAATTTTCATTGTATTTTTTATATTCCTAATTTCAGAACGATTTTCAATTCACGAAAGCGAAATTAATCGAAAAAGATAACTTTTTATTTTTTTAGATTTGGGGAAAGGTTATTTTAAAGGATAGGATTAATTTGTTATGTACAATGGAAAAAAAGGAAAATGTTTCTTAATCTAAAAAATACAATATATAACCACGAACGGAAATATACAATAAATAATCTTTTCCGAGTTACTCGTGATTCCAAAAAGCGTTCTCCCTATTTAGAAACCTGAGAAACAAACATATTTTCGAAATTTAAAAAAGAATTTTTAGAACAAAATTTATTTTACTGTCCCTGATTTTTGAAAACATTTCCGAGTAGTTTTTATAGTGTATTAATCAGTTTTCTAAAACTGGAATATCGGGTTTTAGGATGCTATCAATTCTCAATTAAACATTCGCAGCTAGGTAATTGAATTTATACATGCAAGAGTAAAAAAATAATATTAATTTCCATGTTAATGTTAATGCTGTTTTATCATGTTTGTCTGTAAAACATGTTTGTTGATCAGGAAAATGCTCACTTGAGAACCAATAGTATCCGAAAAACATATATTCCAGGTTGAGAAAACAGTTTACTGCACTATAACTGTTACTCAGAAACTTTACCGAAAATCAGTGGCAGCAAAGGAAACTTTGTTTTTATAAATGACTCTTCAAATATCAAGAACTTGGGTATTTCTGAGGTTTCTGAAGCTAAAGAATGCTTTTATAAATCAGGGGTAGTTGATGAGAAGTTTTCAGTTCGTAGTTGTGTTATATTTTCCTAGATTAAAATACATTTGTATTTTTTACAGTGTAATTTCAACTCGTTTGTAATGGCATATCTTTTTGTTCACTTTTATACTGGAGTGAAATTTACTGCTTTCAAAAATGAAAAAAAAAACATTTATGAATATCGATGTCAAAATAAATAGAGAAATAATTTCCTTTTTCACCTTTTTCTGGATAAAACTAAATACTATTATTTTAATTTCAGATGTATTGTTATGTTTGTATTTTTTTATATTTTTGTAATCACTAATTTAAATGTTATCATAAATTTATTAAGGTAAAGTTTGTAGTTTTTACTCTTTCACATTTGATATAAAGTATTTTTAAAGAGGATAAATAGCTAAGCTGTATGTAATCAAAGATTTTGTTTTTGATAGAATGAATCTTTCTTTATTTCAAAGTAATAATTATTTCACAAACTTATATAATTAATACTATTTCACATTTTTTAAAATGACATTCATAACATTTTCAACAAAAATAATATTTAAAAACTTTTGTAAATGTTAATGGTTTTGTTTTTAGCAAGAACACCAGTTTAAAGAAGAAAGTACTTATTACGTATAAAGAACTTCGAATAAAAGGGATACACATTTATTTTCCTGTAGTTGAAATATCGTCTCCATTTTTATCTTGATAAATTTCTCTAGTACTTTTTATTTCAAATTCTTACTGACGCTTGTTTTTACAGTTCTTTTATCACTAATTTCAGAATTACCACATTTATTAAGGCCAAAACATTAAAACAGGCGACCTTTCACGTTTCGTGCAACGATTTTTTTTTCTTTAATCAGGATAATAAACTAATTTCTTAATCAAATATCAATCAAATCAATCAAATTCGTTTGTTGTACAATAGTTCTCTTTACTTTTATAATCTTAGAATTTGTTTAAGGTAATTCAGTATCTGAAGTAGGGCGCTATAAGTAGAAAACTGCAGAAGTAGTTAATTTTTATGGTGGTTTGTAGTGTAGTGGGTTATATTGTGAAAAAAATTAATGCAGGGGGTAGCGTGATACAAAAAATCCGTAATCTATAGTTAACACTGAAGCTAATTTTAACGCTACTTCATGAAAAAATATATATTTGCTTCTGTCACGTGATCTTAACTTGTTTCTTTTGTGAATAAGCTTTTTTAGTTAATTTTAAAATAACTAGTCATAGTTTTCTGAATAGGTAATAAGTTTTGATGCTCAGCAAAGAAGCTTAAGAAATATTTTTTTCCCCTTAAAATAAAAATAGTATTATCCTTCCATAACATTTTGTGAAAATGTCAAATACGATCTTATAATAAGAGCTACAGTACTTTTAGAATTTATATAGAACTTAGATTGTGTTTTTTCTTCTTCTTCAAGAATACAGAAATTCTATTATCGATTCTTCACCCTTAGCGTCAGCCAGCCTACCAGTATAAGAAAAATCGAGTACCTCCCATTGAAATCGTACTTTATTCAGTAGTAAGTTTTCATTAGTTGGAATAATTTATTTAAAATCAGTTATAATATTATTGAACATATTGTGTTTGATTACACTTATCTTTACTAAGTATTAATTTGTTTTTGCCATAATTTATTTTAAGTAAATATATAATCAAATATTTGAGTACAACTTTTATTCACTTATAGGACAAAGAACAAGATGTTACGTAGATGTATCTTTTTAAGATACAGTTACATTAGCCTAAACCAACTCATTGCGAAATACTACATTTTTATATTATTTAACTAGTCTGGAGAAACAAGCGAATTATGTCCGAAGGTTAATTGCAGTTTAAACATTTTTTTTTTTTTAATTTTGAAAAAAATTTCTTCTGCTGACTGCAAACAATATATTTAATAAATAATCAAATAATTTAGTACAACTTTTATTCAGTTATAGGACAAAGGTTCAGTTTTAACTCAGATGTATCTTATTAAGATACAGTTACATTAGCGTAAACCATTCAATCTTTTCATCCAACTCATTGCGAAAAATTACATTTTTATATTATTTAACTACTGCGGATAAATAAGCGAATTATATCCGAAGATTAATTGCAGTTTTAATATTTTTTTTCTTTTAAATTTCTATAATAATCTTCTGCTGACTACAAACAAAATATATTAAAACATTGATAAATGCTAATGATTTCTGTTCAATAACAAAAAAAAAAAAAAAAAAAAAAAAAAAAAAGAAAGAAAGAAAAGCAAATTAAAGGCGAAAGTATTTATTTTTAAACATTGTATTATTTTTTTTTATCTTGATAAAATGAAATAGTTTTTTTAAAATTTGAAATCGAATACTGACATAGTTTTCATTGAATTTTTGTTCTCCCACATTTCAGAACGATTTTCAATTCACCAAAGCGAAATTAATTGAAAGAGATAACTTTTTATTTTTTTAGATTTGAGGCAAAATTTTTCTAGAGGATATAATTAATTTATTATGTACACTGTAAAAAAAAAGGCAAATGTATCTTAATCTAAAAAATACAATATATAACTACGAACGAAAATATACAATAAATAATCATTTCCGAATTTCCCATGACTCCGAAAAATGTTCTCTCTATTTAGAAACCTTATAAACTAACATATTTTCGAAATTTAAAGAAGCGTTTATAAAAGCAAAGTTTCTTTTGCTTTCACTGATTTTTGGAAACATTTCAAAGTAGTCTTTATAGTGTATTAATCAGTTTTCTAAAACCGGAATATCGGTTCTTAGGATGCTATCAATTCTCAATTAAACATTTGCAGCTAGGTAATTGAATTTATACGTGCAAGAGTAAAAAAAAATAATAATATTAATTTCCATGTTAATGTTAATGCTGTTATTTTATCATGTTTGTCTGTAAAACATGTTTGTTGAACATGAAAACATTCACTTGAGAACAGATAGCATCCGAAAAAACATATATTTCAGGTTGAGAAAACAGATTACTGCACTATAAAAGCTACTCAGAAACTTTACTAAAAATCAGTGGCAACAAAGGAAACTTTGTTTATATAAATGACTCTTCAAATCTTGAAAACGTATGGATTTCTGAAGTTTCTAAAGATAAAAAATGTTTTTCCGTATCGGGGGTTAATAGTAAGAAGTTATTGTTTACTTTTATATTAGAGCGAAAACACTGCTTTGAAAAATAAAAAATAAACATTTTACGAAGATCAATGTCCAAATAAATAAAGAAAAAATTTCCTTTTTCACTTTTTTTCTGGATAAAACTTAATACTGTTGTTTTAATTTCAGATGTATTATAATATTTGTATTTTCTTTATATTTTTGTAATCACTAATTTAAAATTTATCATAAATTCGTTAAGGTGAAGTTTGTAGTTTTTACTCTTTCACTTTTCATGCGAAGTATTTTTAATGAAGATAAATGGCGAAGCTATGTATATAATCAAAAATTTATTTTTGATAAAATGAACCTTTCTTTATTTTAAAGTAATAATTATTTCACACGCTTAGATAATTAATAAAATTTCACATTTTTAAAAATGACATTTATATAACTTTCAACAAAGATAATATTTAAAGACTTTTGTAATTATTAATGGTTTTCTTTTCAGCAAAAACACTAGCTTAAAGGAGAAAGTACTTATTACATATAAAGAACTTCGAATAAAAGGGATACAAATTTATTTTTCTGTAGTTGAAATATTGTCTCTATTTTTATCTTGATAAATTTCACAGTACTTCACAGTACTTTCACAGTTTTTCAAATTCATACTGCCGCTTGTTTTTACAGTTTTCTTGTATCACTAATTTCAGAATTATCACGTTTATTAAGGCCAAAAAATTAAAACAGGTTTAAAATTTTCGATCTTTCACGTTTGGTGCAACGATTTTCTTTTTTAAATCAAGATAATAAAATAATTTCTTAATAAAATATCAATCATATCAATCAATCTAATAAAAAGTCGTTATTTATTATTATTATTTTATTTATTTTATTATTTTTTTTTTATAATTTTCTTTACTTTTATAATCTTAAAATTTGTTTAAGGTATATTTGAAATATGTCAGGCTTATTCAATGTCGGAAGTAGCGCGCTATAAGTAGCAAACTACAGAAGTAAATTTTTACGGTGGTTTGTAGTGTAGCGGGCTATATTTTGAAAAAATTAATGCAGGGAGTAATGTGTTACAAAAAATCCGTAATCTATAGCGAACACTGACGCTAATTTTAACGCTACTTCATGAAGAAAAAAAAAAAAAAAAAAAAAAAAAAAAGTTGCTTTTGTTACGTGATCGTAACTTGTTTCTTTTGTGAATAAGCCTTTTTAGTTAATTTTAAAATAACTAGTCATAGTTTTCTGAATAGATAATAAGTTTTGATGCTCAGTCATTCCTTAAGAAATTATTTTTTCTTTTTCCTGAAAATAAATCTTGATTTGTCCTTCCGTAACATTTTGCGAAAATGTCAAAGAGGATCCTATAATAGAGCTATAGTACTTTTTAAAATTTATATAGTACTTAGCTTGCTTTTTTTTTTTTTTTTTTTTTTTTTTTTCAAGATAACAGAAATTTGATTATTGATTCTTTACACTTAGCGTCAGCCAGCCTGCCTGTATAAGAAAAATTGAGTACCTTGCAATGAAATCGTACCTAATTCAGTAGTAAGTTTTCGTTAGTTGGAATAATTTATTTAAAATCAGTTATAATCATTAATCCTATTGTGTTTGATTACACTTATCTTTAGTAAGTATTAATTTGTTTTTGTCCTAATTTATTTTAAGTTTATAAATAGTGAAATATTTTAGTGAAACTTTTATTCAGTTATAGGACAAAGATCAAGATGTAACTTAGATGTATCTTATTAAGATACAGTTACATTACCCTAAACGCTAAACCATTCAAT
Source organism: Maratus michaelseni (assembly GCA_963931845.1). Lineage (NCBI taxonomy): Eukaryota > Metazoa > Arthropoda > Arachnida > Araneae > Salticidae > Maratus > Maratus michaelseni. The sequence continues at coordinate 276,375,469 of OZ007587.1, forward strand.
CTTTTCATCCAACTCATTGCGAAAAACTACATTTTTATATTATTTAACTACTGCGGAAAAACTAAGCGAGTTATGTCCGAAGATTAATTGCAGTTTTATTATATATATATATATATATATATATATATATATATATATATTTTTTTTTTTTTTCGAAAGACATTTCTTCAGCTGACTGCAAACAAAATATTTCAAAACATTGATTGAATACTAATGGTTTCTTTTCAGCAAGAAAGATATTTTAAAGGCGAAAGTATTTTTACGCATAAATAATCTGGAATGAAAAGATAAATATTTTTTCGGTAATAGAAATACTGTATTAATTTTTGATAAAATGTAATAGTTGTTTTTATTTGAAATGAAATATTGACAAAGTTTTCATCGTATTTTTGTTCTCCCATATTTCAGAACGATTTCCAATTCACCAAAGCGAAATTAATTGAAAAAGATAACTTTTTATTTTTTCAGTTTCGGGACAAGATTTTTTAGAAGATATAATTAATTTCTTATGTACACTGTAAAAAAAGACAAATGTTTCTAAATTTACGAAAATACAATAAATAACCATGAACGAAAGTATACAATAAATAATCTTTTCTGGGTTATCCATGATTCCAAAAAGCGTTCTTTGTCTTTAGCTACCTCAGAAACCAATATATTTTTGAAATTTAAAGACGCATTTATAAAAACAATATTTCTTTTGCTGCCACTGATTTTAGGAATCATTTCCGAGTAGGTTTCATAGTGTATTAATCCGTTTTCTCAAACCAGAATATCGGTTTATAGGATCCTATCAATTCTGAATTATACATTTGCAGCTGCGTAATTGAATTTATACACTGTAAAAAATGACCAATGTTTCTTATTTTATGAACCACGAACGAAAATATAATATAATCTTCTGAGTTATCCGAAATTCCGAATAGCGTGTTCCATTGTCTTTTGAATCCCCAGAAACCAATACATTTCCAAAATTTAAAGAATTATTTATAAAAACAAAGTATTTTTCGCTGCCTGTATTTTTCAGAAACGTTACAGAAGGGTTTTTATAGTGTATTAATTAGTCAACCTGGGATACCTGTTTTTCGAATGCCATTTACTCTCAAGTAAACATTTTCATGCTCCAAAAATATGTTTAACAGACGAACATGCAAAATTAACAGCATTAACGATAACATTAAAATTAAGATTATTTATTTACTCTTTCATGTATCAATTAACTTATGCGGGTGAAAACTTTGCATCAAATGTGAAAGAGTAAAAATTGATAACTTCACCTTAATGAATTTATGATAACTTTGAAATCAGGGATAAAAAAAGTATAAAGAAAAATGTAAGTGTAAAAATAAATTTGAAATTAAAAGTATATTAAGATTTATCCAGAAAAAGTGATTCGATTACTAAAAACATTTATTTAATTATTCGGAGCTCTTTATCCGTTAAAGTATTTTTTTTTTAATATTTAAAACAGTGTTTTCGGTTAGGTATAAAAGTGAACAAAAAGATATGCCATCGCAAACAACTTTTAATTACTCTGTGAATATGGAATCAAAGATTTTCTTTTTTGACAGACTGATACTTTTCTTTATTTTAAAGTGATACGTATTTCACACATTTATATTATTAATGAAATTTCGCATTTTTTTAATGACATTTACACCGTTTTTCGCAAAGAGAAGATTTAAAATAGTTTTGTTTTCAGCAATAACACTAGTTTAAAGGAGAAAGTACATCTATACAGATAAAAAACATCGAATAAAAGGAAATATTTTCCTGCAATTGAAATATTGTCTCTATTGCTATCTTGATAAACTTTGATACACTGAAAAAAAATGTTTATTTTACAACATAATACTGGCGTACAAGAGTATTATACCGTAAAATTAACAGTAATAAACAGTAAAATAAGCAGTAATACGCTACCGCGTATGCATGGAAGTATTACTGCTTTTTTACTGTTTATTACTGTTAATTTTACGGTATAATACTGGCAGCTGGGATGCCAGTATTATGCCGTAAAATCAACATTTTTTTTTCAGTGTAGTTAGTACTTTTAATTTCAAATTCAAACTGACGCTTGTTTTTACTGTATTTTTGTCATCACCAATTTCAGAGTTATCATATTCATTAAGGTAAAATAACCAACAGAGGACACTAGATTTTTTTTTTTTTTTTTTTTTTTTTTTTTTTTTATCACAATTACTGGTTACCAGGTTAACTGGATGAATTATGCCCTCCAGATTCGACCGGGATAGCTCAGTGGTAGAGCGTGGCGGTTTCAGCCAAGCGATCCCAGGTTCGAATCCTGGCCCGGACATTTTTCGTCCAGTTGGAAATTTACAACTTAACCAACAGAGGTTTAACACTTTTATTCTTTCACATTTCGTGCGAAACTTTTTTTGAATCGGTATAATTAAGTAATTTATTAGTTCTATCTGAACAAAAGTCGTTTGTTTTATAACAGTTTTCTTTACATTTATAATCATGGAATTTGTTTTAGTTAGTTATGTGTTAGGCTTATTGATTACATTTTCACATCAAGAAAAGGGATATAACGTTAGCAATAACTTTGTAAATCTGTAACGTTGCTATAAATATACAACTTGTTCTGAAAGTGATATATTTAACACTTTTCGACATAGTTGAAAAGTGTTTATGACGTCGGTTAGTCTGGCCATCTGTGTATCTGTCCTTACTATGCCTCTCTTAAAGGTACTCTAATTTCTATGTAATTGATATATGTTATTGAAGTTTACTATGACTTGTTTGCTTACTAAAAATGAAGTGTATGTAGCTTTTATAGTTAGTTTACAGGGCCACTCAAAATAATTCCTTTACATTATGGTCTACGGTGGAAAATCATTTGAAATGTACTTTAATGATGCTACACTATTTCAAATTTATTGAAATTGATATACATCACTGACCTACACGACAAGATACTTACTATAAAATATAGTGTGCATAACAATTATCATTCATTTACAGAGACACACAAAAGAGTCCAGTGTTACAGTAGTGTGTATATGAGCGATAATTACTTGAAGTGCGTTTTCAGTTGTGGTATGTGTTTTTAAATTTAGCTAATTTTGTAGGTGCGTTGGTAATTATATAAATACGTGGCAACTATAGTTGTTGTCTGGTCCGTCCGTCTGTCCGCATATAATAGCGCAAAAACTACCAAACCGAATGGTTTGAAATTTAATATATATAATCGCTGCAGAATTTTATCGAGTCATTTCAAATTTTATGAAAATCGAATCAAAACTTAAAAAGATATTAATAAAAGTTTTCTTCTTTCTATTAAATCCTATTATACGTAATCTATATAATAATAAAAACGCAAATCATGTGACTGAGGAAAACAAATACGGGCTGACCATTTCTTTTTTCATATGCCAGGAGGCCGTTTTTATTAAAAATTATTTTTTTAAATAAAATTCCATAAAAGTTACTTTTTTAGAAAGATCGTTCAAAAAATTGTTTTTTTTTTGAGAGATGTTACATTCAAATATGTATAGATTCTGAGATAAACTTCAGTTGAAATTAGTTTGAGAGCCGAATATCTCAATCGATTAAAGTAAATAAACACAGGAGATTCGTTCATTATGAATCATAAAAATATTAAACCATGGAGGTAATCATTCGCAAAACAAGATCTCCATGGCGAATTTTGCAGCGCTATCTGGTGTCGAAAAAAAATTCGCATCTGTAAACGGGGGGTGGGGGGGATACGCAATAAGAAAAAAAAGGCATCCCCATTTCACTCATAGCAGACGATATAATTGATTTCACTGAAATAATAAAAATGATTTTTTTAACATTGTAAAAATATTTATAATGCGAACTCAACTCATTTGTCACGTTTAACGCACAATTTCCAACTTGTTTATTATTACTTGGTGTGTATATAAATTCTATAGGTCATGTACAGGGCTGCACAAAAGTATTCGAGTACATTTCCGTTTCTTGACGGAAGTCGCTGAAGAAGGGGAATTTTCAACTGTGTTATACGCGTTTCTTAACTGAACAAAACTTCAGCATACTATGTAATGTATACATTTTTATAGATGATATACAAAGATGCATAAAAAAAAAACGGATATTTTTCCGACTGTTTACGGTAAATGTTGAAATTGAGTTTTCAAATATGTTATTTTTACATTTAATATGTATTTTTTTAGCTTGCCCACTATCAACACTAAAAAGTATTTTTATATAAAAATATCAACAATGTATTAAAAAAGTAAAATTTGTTAAAAACAATGTTTTTATATTAACTGCATGCCAGGAGTTAATAGCCGAAGAAATCATCAAAGACTTCGCAACTGAAAGCAGATTTTTTGACTCTGATAATTTCAGTAGTTTAAGCGCGTAGTTAGATTACACGTCTGTTAAATTTGTGCTTTATTTATATTATTTCATTTATTTATGATCTAGTTTTTATTACTTGCCCATCATACTTAGTATAGGGTAAGTCTTGTAATTGTTTTGAAAATCGAAATTTTTTTTGACGAATTTACACGTTTCAGACACTGGAGATTCCGAAAAACATATTTTTAGAAAAAAAAAAATGCCGTTCGTCTGTCTGTGTGTCTGTAAACGCTCTATCACCCGAACAAATCGAGATGGGGACTTGAAATTTGGTATGTACTTAGTATGTAATAATGGGAAGAAATTTATTGAATTTCAGTAACCTCGATTATCCGGAACTATTTTTTTCGGACTCTCGAAATATTCGTTCTGATAAAAGGTATATAAAAATTTTCGAAATTGTTTATTTTAAGGAAGGAATATAAAAGACAAAAAAAAAATTGCATAAAGAGTGAAGTTGATCGGATAATTAGTTGCCGAGATATTTGTAACCATATTTTCCACACACTTCGATTTTTCCTGACCCTGTATTTCATTCAAATTTCAATTCAAAGATATATTTTAATTGGAAATGAGACGCTTAATTCGACGCAGTAAACCGTTAGTTAATATGATTGTCAATTTCGGAGTAATAGAGCATTTAAAGTTTATGACGTCATCAAGCCATGATTTTATTCGAATTGCAATGTATTTTATAAATAGTTTACACATGTTTTAGTTTTATATTTTATATTATGCATATATATGATGGGTAAGTATTATGGTTGCCCCCAACGACTAGTTTTGTTATGGAATTTTAGAAGGAAACAAAATTAGAACTATTTATATTGTTTTAAGTGCAAACTGGTTAATCTTTCAGGCTGCATGCGATATAGAGATAGTAATAGAGATAGAGATCAGTAATTGAGATACAGTTTCCACACAGATTTGTTAGAACATTTTTTCCCTATTCAACAGCGTAAAAATTGAAATTGCGCGATATTTAGAACTTAAAAAAAATTTGCAATACATATGACATTTATCGGTCAGGTGTTGTCACCGTTAATATGACGTTAGCATTAATCATGTATATATGTTTTTGCTTTATAATATAAATTCATAAAATTCCAATATGAGATTCGATAGATCCCACTGTTACTTAACAGGTGACATTTAAAAGACACAAATAGATGTTTAAAATGTTTAAAAACTGTCACAGTTTTTAAACATCTTTTAACATTTATTTGTGTCTTTTAAATGTCACCTGCTAAGTTACAGTGGGATCTATCGAGTCTCATATTGGAATCTTATTAATAAAGTAAGGTGAAATTTGCATTTCGCCCGCTAACATGTGTTTTGAATATAAATTTAGCTTACTAAAATTAGCTGTGATATCTAAAAAAAAGGTAAATCATTGTATTTTTCACGAAATCCAACATATTTTGTTACTAATTGATGTAATAAATACATTTTATATAAAACTTATTAATGAGATTTTATAGTTGGCATGAAGGGTTAAGAAAGTTGTAGCAAAGAACATAATTGAACAGTTACCATTTATCCATATTTATCCCTAATTTAAAAAAAAAAATTTTTTTTTTTGAAGTCATTATCGATTGATATCAATGCTGAACTCGGTATCGGTATGATTCTATCGGCGACACATATGCATAATAACGTATGCTAATTCATAACGTTAGAACGGATGTATCATATACCAATTTCATAATTTTTATTTATTCAAATGTATGTATTGTATATGTTATTTTTCCTTTTAAGAAAATGTTTTCTGTCTGATCCTGTATAATTTTTACAATGAGAAGATTATAGCATTTTGTCCTTTGTTATGGTTCTAAATTTCTAGAGAAAACTCAGATTTCGGTGAATTCAAATAAGTCGTTATGGTCAACAACATAACCCTTTCTTTAATTCTGCGCTGTTTTTACAGGATTTATATATTAAAAATAATAATAAATAATAATAAAATAATAATAAAAAAATAAATAAAGGTAAGTGTTTTGATCTACGATCTTTGTAAAGATACCTAAGTTGCTACGAAATTTCTATATACTGTTTGACTAGAACACCGTATTTTCGATTTTTAAAATTGATAATTACCTAACATTTTAACAAAGCTATATCAAAAGTTTTATTTTAATGTCGTGGATGATTGTTTGAGTTCAACAATTCAAAATTGCTCAAAATAACTGATAAAGGCATAATGTTATGTGAAAGCTCTAGCCAACACCTTCTCTACTAATACATTGCATAATATCATGTTACATCATGAGAAAATTTAAATCAGCATTACTCATTACCTAATAGAATTTTTGGGTTTTCACTATAAGTTTACAAAACCATTGGTCATTAACTAAATTATTTTTTCATTTTAATATATCATTTGATTATTCCATTTTGATCTTATTTACAACTTTTTTGAATTATACAAGATTTTCCATAGAATTTTTTAAAAATCATATTCTAATCAGAAAAGGCAAACGAATTACGCCTTCATTAAAATTTCCATCTTCAACGAAAAAAAAAATGTTTACTAATCTATTAGCCAGTTTGGTCTCCTTTCTTATTCAGAAATTTTTACTTTATGTTATGAAATGTCCGTTACTATTAAATAGAGCACAAAATAAAATTAGGAATTTCTGAATAAAAAATGGAGGGGAAACTGGCGATACTCATCTTAATTAAAGAGATAGATGATAAAGGAATTTCCCCATCTTTTAAATTAATCCAAATCATTAATTTTTTTCATAGTCATCATTGTCATTCTGAAAAATTAAATTTTTACATTATTGAATTATTTCGAAATAATAAGCAAGCGTATTCATCTGATTAACTGCAAAATTAATAAGAATATGTATATTTAAAAATTTTAAATAATATTTTCACCGTTGACGGTAAAATATAATATTAAAAACATTGATAAATGGTAGTCTTTTCAGCGAGGACACTATTTTAAAGGGAATAAAATACTTTTACAGATAATGAAAATCAAAGAAAAAGAGGACTTTTTAAAATTTATTTTTAATTTTTTTTTGTAATTTAAACACTCTCTTCATTTTTATCTTCAGAAAATTTAACAGTAGTTTTTAGTTCAAAATCAATTTGATTAATTTCTTTTTGTATTTTTGTATTTCCCTAATTCCGAAATGTTCTTAAATTTACCCAGGCAGAATTTATTGGATTTTCTTTTACTTTTTTCACAATTTCATGCAAAGTTTTTGTAATGGAGATAATTAACTAATTTGTTTGCTGTATGCAATCAAAAATCGTTTTCGATAGTAATTTTTTTTTTTTTTTTACTACTTTCATACTTGTGAGAGAAAAGTATTTTAAAGGAAAAAATAATACTTTTACAAATAAAGGATCACGAAAAAAATGAGAATTAATTTTATGTAATTGAAACACAGTCTTCATTTTTATCTTGATAAAATTTACTAGTTTTTTTTTTAAATTAATTTTAACACATTTTTTTTCTTTATACAGCAAAGCCTCTTAATAACGGACGCCTTAAGAGCGCGGAATTTGTCCGATGTTCGGAGTTGTCCTCTATTCTGGAGTAAAATTATACAAATGTATATGTATTGGGGTTGAAAAGGTGTTCGTTAAAAGGAGGTGTTCGCTGTTCGGGAGTGTCCGTTATGGAGGCTTTACTATATTGTTGTTATTATTAATTTAAAAATAATCTTAAATTCAGCAAGGAAAATAATTGAAAAAAAGATAACGTTTTTCGTATTTGGTGCAAAGTTTTTGTAATGGATATAATTAACTAATTTGTTATCTGCATGAAATCAAGGGTCACATATGATAAAATAATTTTCTCATTTTTGCAACCAAAAATTAGAAATTTTAAATAAGAAAATGTATAGTAAAAATATTATAGCTAGCACATTAAAAATAACAAAATTATACGAATCATGCTCCCGTTAAAATATTCAAATTCAAAGAAAAAGTTTAATCTATCTAACGAGATAAATGATTAAGCAAAATATTTCTAATCTTTTAAATTAATCTAAATTAAATCTTTTCATCAGATTCTTCCCGTAAATTACTTTATTAAATTATTTAATTATTTTGAAGTAATAAGGAAACCTATTCAACGGATTAAATGCAAATTAAATGTAAAATAAATGTTTCAAAATTTCACAATTTCGAATAATATTTCCACCGTTGACTGCAAGAAGCATATCTCTTAAAAATATTGATAAATATTATTTTTTTTTTTCAGCAAGAATACTATTTTAAAGAAGAAAGTACTTTTACAGATATAAATGAAGGCAAGTTATATAAGAATATATTTCTCTTTTTGCTTTAAGGTGTTTATCATGATAAAATTTGCTACTTATTTTGACTGCAAATTGATTTTGATTCTTGGGAAAAAACTTTTACTGTTTCACGTTTGGCGTAATACTTTCTTAATGCAGAAAATTAACTAATTTGTTACGTAGCTGTATGTAATTAAAAGTAGTTTTCGATTGTATACATGATACTTTCGTATCAACCGCAGGCCACTGACGAACTTGGGAGCGCTTTACTATCAACAAATACTTTTTTTTTTTTGGCGGCAAATATTTAGTTGTCTTTAGGATGACATCAAACGTATAATGAAAATAATTCATACATGAAAACATACATGTTAATGCATACATGCAATGAATGAATGCATACACACATTAAATGAATGAATGCAGCGCATACATGCATTTATGAATATATATATATATATATATATGTAATGAATTAATTCATACATGAACGCATACATGTAACGAATGGATACATATATGTATTCATGAATACATATATGTAATGAATGAATTCTTACATAAATACAGACATGTAATGAATAAATACACACATAAACATTTATTATGAATGACAACATAGATGCATACATATATATAATGAGGGAATACATACATGAAATGATAAACACATACATGAATACATACATGTAATGTATCAATACACACATGAATACATACATGTAATGAATGAATACACACATGAATACATACATGTAATGAATGAATACATACATGAATAAATATATGTAATGAATAAATACATACATTAATACTTACACGAATGCGAATATGGAATGAATACATACATGAATACAAAAATGCAATGAATGACTACTTACACAAATACATATATGCCATGAATGAATACTTACACACATACATATATGCAATGAATGAATACATACATAAAATCATATATGTAATGAATGAATAGATACATGAAAATATACATGTAATAAATGAATACATACATGTAATGAATGCATTCATACCTATAATGCTTGAATGCATACATGAATACATGCATGTAATGAATAAATGAATGCATGCATGAATAAATACATGTAATGAATATATACATACACGAATGAATATTATTACACACACATGAATATATACATGTAATGAATGAATACATACATGTAATGAATGAATACATACATGTAATGAATGAATACGCTGAATACATTCATTTAAGGAATGAATACATACATTTAATGAATGACTACATACAAGAATGCATGCAGATACATGTAATTAATGAATGCATACAAAAATTCATACATATATACGTAATGAATGAATACATACATGTAATGAAAACTCGAATACATTATTACATTCATAGATGAATGAATACATGCACGAATACGATGAATGAATACACAGATAGATGAATACATGCATACATGAAAGAATGGATACATGAATGAATGTATACACATAATGAATACGTACATGCCATGTAATCTTTTCTTATTTCTTTGGGGATTAACCACTGACAAGCGGCTAATATGAAAATACCGTCTATCTTTTCCTTTCTCTTTATTTTTAGATTTGAGAGATAATACTATTTTAAAGTAGAAAATACATTTGCAGATAAAAAAAGTATCGAATAAAAAAAAAAAATATTGTGCTGTAATTGAAACAATTTCTTCATTTTATCTCGAAAAAAGTTAATAATAGTTTTTATTTCAAATTCATTCTGACGCTTGGTTTTCTTTAATTTGGTTATCACTAATTTCAGAATTAATCAAGGTGAAATAATTGAAAAAGGTTGAAGGTTTAAAGTTTTTTATTCTTTCACATTTGGTGAAAGTATTTTGTTACACAGATAGTTAATTATATTGTTAGCTGTATGTAATCAAGGTGGTTTTTCATAGAATATCTTTTTTTTAGATACGTTCGTAATTATATAAATGCGTAGCACCTATAGTTGTCGTCTGGTCCGTCCGTCTGTCTGTCCGCATATAACAGCGCAAAAACTACCCAACCGAATGGTTTGAAATTTAATATATATTATCGTTGTAGAATTTTGTCGAATCATTTCAAATTTTGTAAAAATCAAATCAAAACTTAAAAAGATATTAATAAAAGTTTTCTTTATTATATTAAATCCTATCATACCTAATCTATATAATAAAAGCGCAAGTCATGTGACTGAGGAAAACAAATACGGGCAAACCACTTCTTTTTTCATATGCCAAGCGGCCACTTTTTTTCAAAATTATTTTTGTTGAATAAAATTGCATAAAAGTTACATTTTTAGAAAGATCGTCCTTGCATCCACTGGACTACAAGAGATACGGAAAAACGAAGGTCACCATATTGCTTGTTTGAGAGATGGGTTACATTAAGAAATGTATGAGATTCTGAGATAACTTCAGTGGAAATTACGTTAACAGTCAAATATCTCAATCCATTAGAGTAAATAAACACAGGAGATTCGTTCATTATGAGTCATAAAAATATTAAACCATGGACGTAATCGTTCGCAAAGCAAGCTCTTCATGGTGAATTTTACAGTGCTGTCTGGTGTAGAAAAAAACGCATTTATAAACATGGCATACGTAATAAGAAAAAAAAAGGCATGCTCATTTCGCTCATAGCAGACGATATAATTCATTTCACTGAAATAATAAGGATTATTTTTTTTTAACATTGTGAAACTAGTTATAAAACGAACGCACCTCCTATGTCCTGTTTAACGTACAATTTCCAACTTGTCTTTACTTTTATAGCTAGAAAAGCTATTTAAGTTAGAAACATATATGGTGAATAATAATCAAATGTTTTCTAGTAGTAAATTCATATGGATCATGCTTGGATTAAAATTTAGCATCGTTCATGGAGAAAATTTTAATAGTACTATAACTTATAACATTTTGAAGAAACACAAATAATATAACAGGAAAAATGATTTATGAGTTTTTTTTTCACCATCATAAATTAGCAACAATAACTTTTAGCACTTGACTCTGGAATGCTGTAAGTAAATTGTCCACAATGTCAGTGTGATTTCTTTATATTTTACTTAATTTCACGTATATTTAAGGTAATCCCGGGTCAATGATGGGCGGGTCCGCTAGTTAAAAAGTTACCGTAATTGATATATTGTATTTATTTTTATCTCGTTAAAACTTAACTATTTTATTTCAAAATAATTCTGACGTTTTTCTCTATTTTTGTTATCACTAATTTCCAAATTATCACATATTCATTAAGGTGAAATAATCACAAACTATAAATTTATATTTTTTCACATTTGGCACGCTTTTATAACACAGATAATTAATAAATTTGTTAAATATAAATGTAATGTATTCAAACATCGTTTTCAACAGTATTTCGTTTTTCTTTTTTTACTTTTATGCTTCAGCGAGAACATTACTTTAAAGTAAAAAGCACTTTTATAGATAAATAAACCTGAATAAACTGAGAAATATTATCCTGTAACAGAAACACTGTCTTCATTTTTATTTTTTTAAATGTATTGTTTTTTATTTATTTATCTTGAAACTAATTTTCTTTCTTTGTATTTTTGTTATCACTAATATCAGAATTATTTTAAATTAGTTAAGGCAAAATAATTAAAAAGAACAAAAATATTTTTAGTCTTTAACATTTGGTGAACATTTTTGTAACACAAATAATTAACTAATTTGTTATCTGTATGTAATCAAAAGTATTTTTCAATTGTATATATTTTCTTTTATTTTATACTCGAGAAAGAATGCTAGTTTAATGGAAGACATATTTTTGCAGATAAAGAACCTCGAGTAAAAAGAAATATTTTTCTACAATTGAAACATTTTCTTCATGTTTATCTTCATAAAGTTTAATAGTTGTTTTATTTCAAGTTCATTTTGACACTTAGTTTTATTTATTTTTGTTACTGGTAATTTCAGAATTATCAAACATTAATCAAAGTGGCATAACTGAAAAAAATTTAATGACTTTACTCTTTCACAATTGATATCTATGATTTTGCTACATAGATAGTTAATTATATTGTTAGCTTTATGAAATAAAGGTTGTTTTTGATAGATTATCTGTCCTTTACATTTACAGCCAAAAAGTCTGCTTAACTTAGAAATATGCATGGTGAAATATGATCTAAAGTTTCCTAAAAAAAAAAAAAAAAAAAAAAAAAAAATTCATATGGATTATGCATGGATTAAAAAATCCATCTAAAATGCAGACAATTTTAATACTAATATAACTAACGTGATAAATTATTATGAAAAATAGTTTTATACTATTTTAAACTAATCTAAATAATTAAATTTTTTCACCATACTCCTTCCGCAAAAGTGATTTTTTAAATTATTTAATTATTAGGAAGTATTAAAAGAACTTATTCGGTAGATTCACTGCAAAATTACTATGAATATTTAATATCTCAAGTTCTGAATGACATTTCAACAATTAAAGGCAAAGAAAATATTTTAAGAGTACCATTTGAACTATTTTCTTCAATTTGAGAATTTTACAATACCTTTTTGGCATATTATTAAACGGTTTTATGAAAAGGTCGATTAAAACAAGAAACAATGCAACTTTTATTGTAAAATTGGGAAAAATGAAGAACATTTTTAAACTTTACTTCTTTTACAATTTTAAACTTTTTGAAGCATTTTTTTGCATGATTTTCTTTTTAGTGGCATATAGTTTAAGTGGTATAAGTAGTGGTTTCTATAGCGGTATAGATCAGATTTCCAAAAAGTTAATTAAGGAAAAAAAAAAAACTCCACTTTGAACTAGAAAATTTGTTTAACTAAATGCGTCATTTTGTTTCTATGTAGTATTCATTTGAAATTTACTTGTTTTCATTCATTAAATAAAATTTCTGCTTCAAATATGTTTATTTGAATGGGACTATCTCGTTAAAAACTGACAGGTATGTATATGTAAAAAATACAGTAAAAGTAACGATTTACTTGAAATTTTAATTACTGAACCATCACATTACTGAAAATTCGATTCCTAATTTTATGAAATGCACCTTAAGAATCGACAAAATAAATAAATAAATAAAAATAGAGAGTTAATTAGAAAATATTTGCAAAAGTTTTGTGACTTAGAACATACTGATGCATTGAAGAAACATTAAATGAATTTAAAGATTGCAACACTGAATAATTTAAAGGGAAATGGATGCAGTAAAAAGACATTTTCACATATTTATAATAATCGGATCATTGCTTAACTTTGCCCGTATATACTACGGATGTCTAAATATCTTTTAAACAAAATATTGAAAAATTAGCAGTTTTGTCATTTTTCGCCAAATGAAAGGTACCAAGACCCCTTAGAATTGATAAACGTAAAGGGGTTTCTTTTTAACGAGAAAACTACTTAAAATAATAAAGTACTATTATAAAAGAATATCTGATATTAAAATAAAGAGAAATATTTCATTGTACTTGAAACACTGTTTTCATTTTTATCCGGATAAAATAGTATTTCGTTTTGTTTACTTTTATAGTTCAGCAAGAACACCACTTTAAAAGACAAAAAGAAGCTTTTACAGATAAAGAATTCCGAATAAGTGGAGAAATATTATCCTTCATTTCTATCTTGATAAAACTTAATGGTTTTTATATTTTAAGTTCATTCTGACGCTTATTTTGGTTATCGCTAATTTTAGAATGATCACAAATTAATCAATGCTATTGAAAAAGGTCAAATGTTTTTTACTCTTTCGCATTTGTCGCATGAAATTTTTTTGATAATCAATGACAATAAATATGTTTGTTGTACCTAATCATAGGATGTTTGTGATCATAATCGTTTTCTTTATTTTTATACTCCAAGAAGTTGTCTAAGTTAGGTTGTCAATGTATTAGGTATATTGATCACATTTCTGCCATAATCAAAATAAAATTTTTTTTATAATATAAACAACAACCTCGTAAGACTGCAAAATTTCTATAAATACACAACTTGTTCTAAAAGTAATAATTTTATAACTCTTCTTTAATGGATATCATAGTATCAAACTATTTCGTAGACAGAGAATAAATGTAAACGATACTATGTGGCAACACCATCAAGGCCGCCGCGTTGTAACAGAAACATAGTCAGATTTTAAGTTTAAAAGACTGTTTATTTAAATCAAAATAGGGAAGGATTGCGATGAAGTTTTTCAATTTAGCCTACACTAACTCTGCACTTAAAAACAATCTAATCCTTAAACTATCTCTCAACAACATAAAAAAGGCAAAATTACTAAGCCTAAAACTAACTTACATATAGAAGGCTGGCTGCTCCAGTGATATACAAAAAATGGCTTCGATACCCAACACGAATATCGCTGAAAGGAATTGATTAGTTCTAAAAGTCATGAAACTATATAAATGTCACTATATACTGGTAACCCGTGGTCGCTTCATACCTTTATTGAATGACGACGAAAATTCTCTATTACCCAAGATTCAGTTATTTCTAAACTTCCGATATCGCAGAGCACGTGGCACGTTTCAATCTCAAACAGAAGATAACTGGTTTCGTGTTCCTTACGGAGGTCGGTCTCAACAAGAGATCCGCCGATACAAACTTTCACAATCCCTCTTTTATACTTTGCAGATTGACCAGCATACCCTATTTAAATTAGCATAAAAATACACGAAAACCACGAACCTCAATTCCAAGAGCCACAAACTCGCTTGAGAAAATTAAAGAAAAACGAAGGATAGAGGTCGTTTTTAAGCACACACGTTAATATAGGACAGAGCCCTCTCACTCAAAAAACTAGACTCCCTTTACAAGAAAGTAGCTTTTTCTCTACAACAAGTAAAAAATAATTATACTATGTTTTCACAAAATGACTACTAGTATTAATTTTACACCAAACGTTTTACATTATTGTAACCTTTTATGTCCTTATGCAGAATATAAGGAAAATTTCACCTTAATAATTCTCTTTCCCTTAATATTTGAAGAGTTTGGGAATGAAACAAAATAACTAGCAAACTGGAAGTTTCAAGATATTCAAGATTCGTCGTTTTCTAAAAAAAAAAAAAAAAAAAAAAAAAAAAAGAAAAGAAAAAACTACAAGCAAAACTATTGTGATTACTTCCTTTAAAACTGTTGATTTATTAAAATTGGACCTTCAGTAAATTTATGTGCAATTTCTTTGGTCTGATAGATTTTATTTTATTGGACTTATATGCAAAGAATATTCGTTATTTAAATTCACATTTATAGTTTATCTTTGATTATTATGACACATATTGAGTTAAAAGTAAATCTTATACACTGTCAAAATTTTTGAAATTGTAATATTGTATGAAATTGTAATATAACCACGAAAGTCATTGATTTTCGGAAACGTTTCCGAGTAGTTTTTATAGTGTATTAATCTGTTTTCTCAATTCGGAATATCGGCTTTTGGGATGCTATCAATTCCCAATTAAACATTTTCAGCTGCGTAATTGAATTTATACACGCAAGAGCACCAAAATAATATTAATTGTAATGTTAATTTATCATGTTTGTCTGTTAAACATGTTTGTTGAGCATGAAAATGCTTACATGAGAATTGATAGTATCCGTAAAAACGCACATTTAGGGTTGAGAAAATTCATTAATACACTATAAAAACTACTCGGAAATATTTCCAAAAATCAGTGGCAGCAAAAGAAACGTTTGTTTACCTTATTTTTATAAATTCCTTTTTAAATCTTGAAAATATATTTGTTTCTGAGATTTCTAAAGATAAAGAACACTTTTCGGAATCGTGAATAATCCGGAAGAGGCTATTTCTACGCTAACCACTTTGAATTTTTTCTCATTTTAAACCCATAAAAAACTCTTTCTGAACTCAGTACTGAGTGATAAATTGGATATTGATATGAATATATAGATAATATATATATATGTGGTATACATGCTTATTCTTAAATTTGATATATATTCACCATTTACCTATTTTCGTAATTTTTGTTTGGAAAAAAAAAGTTCTCTGGGCGGTCCTGCGTAATATGTTTAATGAGCAGATTACCATTTGTGCGCTAACATTTGTGTGGATTAACATTTGTGTGGTTCCATGTGTTCTAAGTTTCGTGAGAATAATCAGATTGCTACGAAATGTGAATAAGTTTTGAAGGCAAACATTAGAATTCTTTTTCCATATTGTACTACTTTTTCGGGGTTTTATAATAAAAAAATTGTATATTATTATGTAGGTCTTTGTTAAGATACTAAAGTTGCTACGAAACATGTTGTAAACGTTAGAAAAACATCGTTTTCAATTTTGGAAATGGTTATTCTGTTAAATCTTTACAGAGATACAGCAAAAGTTTCATTGCAATACACTGTAAAAAAAAAAAAAAATCCTAATCTACGGAATAATAATATAATTCGTACGAAAATGGACAGTAACCTCTTCCGAGTTATCCATGATTCCAAAAAACATTCTTTATCTTTAGAAACCTTAGAAGCCAATATATTTTAGAGATTTAAAAAAGCATTTATAAAAACAAAGTTTCCTTTGTTGCCGGTGACTTTCGGAAACGTTTTCGGATAGTTTTTATAGTGTATTATTAAATTTTCTCGGATAGGAATATTGATTTTTAGTATGCTACCAATTCTCAATCAAACATCTTCCATTGCGTAATTGAACTTATACATGCAAGAACAACAAAATAACATTAATTTTAATGTTAATGCTGTTAATTTATGATGCTTGTCTGTAAAACATGTTTGTTGAAAGTAAAAATATTTATTTCAGAATTGGTAGCATCCTAAAAACCTGTATTTCGGGTTGAGAAAACGGATTAACACACTACACTGTAAAAAATGACCGATGTTTCTTATTTTATGAAAATGTGCTATAACCACGAACGAAAATATAATATAATCTTCTGAGTTATCCGAAATTTCAAATAGCATGTTACATTGTCTTTTGAATCCCCAGAAACGAATACATTTTCAAAATTTAAAGAATAATTTATAAAAACAAATTATTTTTAGCTGCCCGAATTTTTCAGAAACGTTTCCGAAGGGATTTTATAGTGTATTAATTAGTGTCCTTAGCCTGGAATACCTGTTTTTCGAATGCTATCAATTCTGAAGTCAACATTTTCATGCTCAAAAAAATGTTTAACAGACAAACATGCAAAATTAACAGCGTTAACAATAACATTAAAATTAAGATTATTTATTTACTCTTTCATGTATAAACTAACTTATGCGGCTGAAAACGTGTACTTGAGAATGGATAACATTCGAAAAACAGGTATTCCAGCCTGAGGACACTAATTAATACACTATAAAAACCCTTCGGAAACATTTCTGAAAAATTCGGGCAGCTAAAAATAATTTGTTTTTATAAATTATTCTTTAAATTTTGAAAATGTATTCGTTTCTGGGGATTCAAAAGACAATGTAACATGCTATTTGAAATTTCGGATAACTCAGAAGATTATATTATATTTTCGTTCGTGGTTATAGCATATTTTCATAAAATAAGAAACATCGGTCATTTTTTACAGTGTACTATAAAAACTTCTCGGAAACGTTTCCGAAATTCAGTGGCAGCAAAAGAAAATTTGTTTTTATAACTGCTTCTTTGAATTCCTGAAAATATATTGATTTCTGAGGTTTCAGAAGATAAAGCACGCTTTTTAATATAGTAGATAACTCGGAAGATGTCATTGTATATTATTGTTCGCTGTTAAATTATATTTTCTTAGATTAAGAAACATTTGTATTTTTTTTCCGTGTATCATTGATGATTATTGTTTAAATAATGCATATAGTAATTCAAAATCTATCCCATATGTAGCAAAGGATTGCTAAATATTGTCAAGGAGACGCTTTTGCTCAACAGGTTATCTGCTAATACATCGCAAAATCCTATAAAGATCTATGAATATGAAGACCTATGACTATATGAAATCCTATGAATAACCTTTGAAGAATTTTAAAATTAGCATTATTCATTACATAATATTTTTTTTTTCAAAGTTTGGTTTTCATCATAAAGAAGACATGCTTTTTTTAATTGCTAAAAGGCGTCAAATAAAAAGATTATAAACAGTAAAATAAATTTTATTAGGCTGTTGACAGGTTTCAGCTCAATTCGAGCCTATAATTGCGCGGTCTATGAAGTTATTATTTGAAACGCTATGATTTATTTTTTCAATTACGCACGTTATTTTTTATTTTTTACTTGGATGTTTATTTCTATATTTGAAACCATGGAGTAACTCGAGCCACAATTTTGGTAAGTTAAATGATGCTGCATCCTTACATATTGTATTTTTACGTGTTACAATCTCTGTGGTTTCTCTTATAATGGATTAATAGCATAGATTGCAGGTGAAAATTATTTTACTTTCATTAAATTTTATTTGGATGGTTTCTTCTTGACATAATCTTTCAAAGGCTGTGGTTTTTCTATAATACTTAATATCAGCTATATGCTCTTTTTTTCTGTAACTAAATTTCTGCTTGTCATACCAATATAGTAATTCTTTGATCCGTCTTCTTTAATAAATGGTATTTCATAAAGAAAACGGATTAAAGAATTATTACATTGGCATGACAAGCAGGATTGACCAGCCAGATCTTCAATCCTAAATCCCATAGAGCATATCTGAGACGCTCTGGGGAGAGCAATTGCAACTCGCATACCACATCCCATAGAGCATATCTGAGACGCTCTGGGGAGAGCAATTGCAACTCGCATACCACCTCCCAGAACCATCCAGGACCTGAAAACAGCATTGCTGGAGGACTGGGACCAACTGCCACAAGGACTCATAAACTGCCTGATTTCCAGTATGAATTCATGTTGTGAAAGCTGTATAACTGTAAGATGGGACCACACTCACTATTAACCCCTTTTATTGTTTAATATTGTAATCTCTAACTCATAATTAATTCATTGACAATCTTTACTAAAAAGTTTAATGCGTAAATTAAAATAAACCAAAATATAAAACATAAAATATCTGAAACCTTGCACTTTCAAGCGCAATCATGCTCGTCTTCCGGATTGAAAAACTGACAATACAAAATCCAAGGGACTGCTTCCTTTTTTAAATCAAAGGTCGCTGGACCGTTCCAAATTGAACAGCAGGGTAGATGGTGGTAAAGATTGTGAATAAATTAATTATGCGTTATTGAATATAATAGGTGAATGTGTATTCCACATATTTTTCAATTTATATTATAAATGTTGTTCTGTTCATCATAAATATGCTCTGTTTTTTACCTTCCGACGCTGATGAGTCTTACACACGATCATGCGTGTGTGTTATAAATGTTGAATGACTATTATTATTATTATTACTATCATTATTATTATTTTGCTTTATATCAAACCTATCTACGTACCTAATTTTATTAAAATCTGTCCAGTAGTTCTTGGAGATAATAAACCATATCTGAAACTTCTCATAATTTTGAACATGAGTGTCTATTAATCTAACTAACGAAACAGGTATTGAGTTTTCCCCATCTTTTTACTTAGTTTAATTTTTTAAATATTTTTATCATGCTCATTCCACAAAATTAAAACTTTACATTAATCACCAAATTTGTTCAGCAGATTAATTTCAAAATTAATAATAATAATAATAAAAAAATCATAAATTTCAAATGACATTTATGCTGTTGAGCGTAAAGAAAATATATAAAAACGTTGATAAATGCTAATGGTTTTGTTTTTAGCGAGAACACTATATTAAAGGAGAAAGTACTTTTACAGATAAACCTCTGAATAAAAAGAGAAATGCCTTTCTGTAAATTAAACATAGTCTTCATTTTTACATTGAAAAATGTAGTAGTTGTCTTTATTACATAATAATTTTGAAAAATGTTTTTTTTCTTTATGTCTAATTTCGGAATACCATAAATACGTCAAGGTGAAATATTTAAAATGATAATGTTAAACTGCAGACGTAAATGATTTATATTTATTTTATCAAATACCTAATTAAAATATGACTAATATCTTTTAGGTAACATTCATTACAAAAAGCTACCTATTGCAGCCGTTCGGAGGAAAGCAATAAAAAAAAAATTGGTATATTTTGACCGATCATGACCCTCAGACACCCAAACCACCCTCCGTTCAAATGTTGATTTATATATATGTATATGTATATATACAGGGTGGCCATAATTAAACTGCAAGCGTTCAAGGGGTGCTGGAGAGAAAACTACCGGGTATATTCCAGTGAAATTTGGTATCTACACGTTTCAGAACAGGCGTAAGTCAAATATGCAAAAACAAAATCTCCATTTTCGCCCGATAGATGGCGCTGTACCGTATTTAAACGTTCACCGGCGGCATATACAACCTCCAAAATCGATAGACAGAGCATAATGACATTCTAAGAGGCATATAAACAATATAAAATATAATTTAGTCTATCAAAATTCCATACAATTCGCTTCAGTAATTAAATTTTTACAGTATCATGTAATAAAACTTAGCGTAAATAAGATCACAAATTAAACAATCCATAAAGACGCTTTGGAAAACAAGCCATTATTTATTCAATGAAATTATTACATGATGTGCGGAATATGTGAACCACCAGATGCAAACCCATGCTGAAAACGTAAAACAGTATGGTCCACCGTCGCATTTAAAATCCTCACGTGTCTCGTTATGCTAGATTTTAATTCAGCAACAGAAGAATGTCGTTCTCTATAAACCATATCTTTCAGATGTCCCCACAGATAAAAATCGCAAGGATTAAGGTCCGGTGAACGTGGGGGCCAAGCGTTGTCGAAACCTCTACTTATGACTTGGTCGGCACCAAAGGTATCATGCAGCAATTTTTAAACATCTTTAGCGATGTGAGGGGGTGCTCCGTCCTGCATAAATACCGTGGCTTCTAAACAATGTCTCTCTTGCAATGCTGGAATCAATTGTTGTCTCAACATCGCACCGTAGCTAGTCCCTGTAACACTACAGCGTTTGGGACCACTTGGAGTTGGGGTCTCAAAGAAATATGGGCCCACAAGAAGATCACAAGTCATTCCACACCATACAGTTACATAATCGGAATGGAGGGGTTCTTCACGTTTAGCGTATTGTTTGTTCGTTCCCCATATCCTGCAGTTATGCGCATTTACACTACCTGATAGAGTAAAATGCGCCTCGTCTGTCCACAATATTCTCTGTATCCAAGTGTCATCTTCACTGATTTTCGACAGGACAAAGTTTGCAAAATCAAATCTTAGAGTGTCATCATGAGGTTTCAATTCTTGAAGAATTTTAATTTTATACGGATAACGCCGAAGAATGTGGCGCAACACTTTATGCACAGTTGACCAGGGAAGAGATAATGTCCGAGCCACACTTCTTGCTCTCATTTGTTGCAGCATACTGGCTCCTGCACTGCTACTCGTAGTCGCAATGGCGTCATCAATTTGTTACACTATTTCCGGGTTTACGGGACGTCGCCCTCTTGTGCCTGGAATAACGCCCAATTCTCCTGATTCTTCAAATTTTAAAATCATATTTTTCAATCCATTGACACTCATTGGACCTCTTCTTAATCGTTTCATACGCCGGTGTTCTTTCACAGTAGCTGAATAATTGCTATCATTCTGATAGAATATCTTTACTAACAATACACGTTCCTTCTTATTCAGAGTCATGACTGGCCTTTTCTCAATGTATTGATGTTGTTATACTGTTCGATGGGCTTAAAATTTGCATATATGCCGTCAATAAGCATTGAAACACGGTATAGCGCCATCTATCGGGTTAAAATGGCGATTTTTTTTGCATATTTGTCTTGCGCATGTTCTGAAACGTGTAGATACCAAATGTCACTTGAATATTCCCGGTAGTTTTCTCTCCAGCACCCCTTGAACACTTGCAGTTTAATTATGGCCACCCTGTGTATATATATATATATATCTGACATATGTCATGCTGTAACTCTTCGATTTGGATGTGACTGTGTGTGTGTGCATAGGACATACCAAGGTCTCGACCGAGTTCGTTGGTCAGCTTCATCCGCCATCTTGTTTAAAAATGGCGGCCTAAAAAAATTTAAAAATTCAAAAAGTTGTACAAAAAATTATAAATTAAAAAAATGTTTCTGTGAAGTGTTAGAACGTGATACAAGGATTCTGGAACATTTTTTGTTTTGGCTATATCTTAAAAAAATGGCTCAGATATGGTAGTTTGAAATTCTAGGGTGGCTGAGATTTTGAAACAATCTGATATTTGTTATGCTGCAACTCTCGAATTTATGAACCGATATGAATGGGGATGATCATGTGCAAAGAACATACCAAGGTTTCAACCGAGTTCGTTGGCCAGCTTCATGCGCCATCTTGTTTCAAAATGAACAAATCTACAAATTAAATTTTTAATTTTTTTAAAAAATTCAAAAAGATGTATAAAAAATTGTAAATGGAAAAAGTTGTTTCCGTTAAGTGTTAGATCGTGATATAAGGATTCCGGAACATTTTTTGTTTTGGCTTTATCTTAAAAAATGGCTGAGATATGTTAGTTTGAAATTCTAGGGTGGGTGACATTTTGAAATATTCTGATTTTTGTTATGCTGTAACTCTCATGCTGAAATTCGTATTCAAATTCAGTATTAACGAAAACCGGGATTGAATCTTCTATAATCGGGTTCAAAGCATTTTAGCTTCGGGGGTTCGAATAAAATGAGTTGAATTTTTAAAAACATGGACTATGAAAGCTACCTTTTCCTCCCGGTACAGGCCAGAAGGACTTTTTTTTTATCATTTGTACACTGTAGAAAACGTGTACAAATGTTTAAAAAGTGTCACAAACGTTTCTTAATCTACGAAAATATAATATAACAACGAACGTAAATATACAACAAGCTCTTCCGAGTCATACACGATTCCGAAAAGCGTTTTTTATATTTAGAAATCCCAGAAACCCTTATAATTTCGAGACTTAAAGAAGCATTTATAAAAACAAAGTATCTTTTGCTGCCCCTGATTTTGTGACAGCGTTACTGAGTAGTTTTTATAGTGTATTAATCAGTTTTCTAAAAGCGGAATATCTTTTTTTTAGGATACTATTATTTCTCAGTTAAACACTTTCAGCTGCGTAATTTAATTTATACATACAAGAGTAACAAAATAATATTTATTTTAATGTTAATGTTAAGGCTGTTAATTTATCGCATTTATCTGTAAAACATGTTTGTTGAGCATGAAAATGTTCACTTGGGAATGGATAGCATCTGAAAAAGCTATATTCAGGTTAGAGGAAACTGATTAATATACTATAAAAACTTCTCGGAAACGTTTTCGAAATTCAGTGGCAGCAAAAGAAACGTTGTTTTTATAAATGCTTCTTTAAATTCCTGAAAATATATTGTTTCTGAGGTTTTAGAAGATAAAGCACGCTTTTAAAATTTTTTCTGTGCGTCGCGTCATCTGCACTCTAGCTGTAAACATTTGCATTTTCATTTATGATTAACTCCTTCCCAACTTTGTTTAAACATATATCTGTGACTTTTTATGATCAAATACTGAAATTTTGTACATGTAGTGTATGAGTACTTAGTGTATGAGGCAAATTTTACTGATTGGGAAATTTTTTGTACGGAGAATAATTAACTAATTTGTCAACGATACCTAATTGAAGATCGTTTCTGTCTTAAGGTAAAAGTAATAAGGTTGTTTGTAAAATCGCTGTCTTCATTTTTATCCTGATAAAATTCAATAATTGTTAAGGGTCGTTTGTAAAATTATTGTCTTCATTTTTATCCTGATAAAATTCAATAATTGTTAAGGGTCGTTTGTAAAATTATTGTCTTCATTTTTATCCTGATAAAATTCAATAGTTGTTTTGTTTAAAGCAATAGTCGTTTATTTTCAAGATTTTGACTTTTTTCTTCTTGACAATTTTGTAATCGCTAAAGTCTGAAGCATCACAAATTCATATATATATATATATATATTTAAATTAGGGATAATTAATTAATTTGTCAACTATTACTTAATTTTATCTTAAGGGAAAGGTCTTAATTCAAAGGTCGTTTGTATTACAATAGTTACTTTACTTTTATACTCTAAGACATTAACAAAGTTAGAAATATGTTAGGCCTATTGGTCATATTTCTGCAGTAATCGAAGTAGACAAGTTATAATGCCAATAATAACCCGTAAAACTGTATCACTGCTGTAAATACGCAACTTGTTTGGAAAGAAACAATTTTATTGCTCATCTTTTACGGATATCATAAAATCTGACCATTTCGAATATAGGGAACAAACTGGTATTAAATAATTATTCAGTCTTTTCAATCAATTTTTACAGCTAATGTTTGATATCCGCATTTTATTTTTTTATCTAAAGAAAGTTATAACATCAGAGATTAGTCGATTGTGTTTCGGAGTAGTTATTATTTTAGTTTTTTGAACAAGCATTGTTATCTAAGACCACAGAGCACTCGGATTAAGAAAGATTTCACAAATGAAATATTTTCTTAATGTGGTTTATTTGAATAAGGATATTTGTTTAAAATATTAACAAATTTACGATCAAT
Organism: Maratus michaelseni; assembly: GCA_963931845.1. Classification (NCBI taxonomy): domain Eukaryota; kingdom Metazoa; phylum Arthropoda; class Arachnida; order Araneae; family Salticidae; genus Maratus; species Maratus michaelseni. The sequence goes on from OZ007587.1 coordinate 276,400,658, forward strand.
TTATTAAAATTTTGAAAAAAATGCTTTTTCAATTAAGATACGACACATTTTTCTTGTAAATGTGTCACATTTTTTTAAAAATTTTTAACATGTTTTACTTACTTGCACTGGGTGTAACGGATTCCGATCAAGAAAAAGCACTCGGATTATGGAAAGTTGATGAAGGAAAATGTTTATAACTATAAAGATAATGAAAACTGATACTATAAAAATCAAATAATTATTTAAAAAACAACACAAATGTCACAAAACACATACGCATAATTTAATAAAAGCTTTACTTAAGGTGTTTTTAAAAATATACATAACTGTATTTCATATTGATAAAAAACCTAGCGCTTTCGAGCAACCTTAGCTCATCATCAGGGTTAAAAAACACCAACACGTAGACACACACAAAACAAATAGTCTAAAACTAGTAAAAACATCATTTTCTGCTGAAGAATGGTCAAACCATTACAAACAGGTCACCAGGGGTGGGAAGCATTGGGAGGGATGTGCCAATCTTACTCAATCTTAAACTATCTGTAAAAGTTTATACCACAATTTAGGGATGTTGTAAGATACCGAATCATTGCATATTTTATCTTTTCTGGTTAAAATTTCTATGGATTAATTTATTATTGCTTGATGAAAGGAGGATGTGGGTTTAATTATTTTAGCTTTATGAAAATCTATTTTAATCGACTGCTCTTGTTTTAATCTGGAAAGTGCCGATTTACTTCTATTGTATTTGATATCTGCAATATGTTCTTTTAACCGAATTTTAAATTTTCTTAAAGTCATACCAATATCGTCTTTAACTTTATAACATTTCATCCTATTTTCAATTATTTCTATAGTAACTGGGATTCTATAAATTCCTGCTAAATCTTCTATCGGTATGGGATCAAACTTCTTATGTAGTAACGCTTTCAATTTAACTGGAGGGGGTGTTACCAAATTTATTTCATATTTCCTTAAATTATATTTTAATTTTTCAAAAAGTTTCAGAATATATTGAAATTTGTAAAATTTTGTTGGTTTTCCTGTTAATTCTTGCTGTTTTTTATCCTGATATTGATATTGATTAACTTCTTATTGACTAACTTCTCTGAAAAACCATTCTCATTTGCTTTAATTTTAATTCTGTCAAGATCTTCATTGATATAACTATCAGTACATACTGAAAATGCTCTACGGATGTAAAACCTATATGCAGCCAGTTAATAACTTAAAGGTGATGAAGCATCTCTGGAAATAGTATTATTTAACCGCATATTTTTCCTATAAACTGTCCGATCTATTGTTAAATTACTGTTTTTTATCAGCTCCACATCAAGAAAATGTAAACGATTCTGTTTTTCTAACTCCAGGGTAAATTGTAATTTTGTATCAATTTTATTAAGTTTAACCACAAAGTCCTTCAATAAATCCATATTATGCTCCCATATAATAAAAATATCATCTGCATATCTACACCAATATGCAGGTTTTACACTAAAATCATTCATAACCATATTTTCAATGGGTCTTAATTTAATCTCTGCGCATAAACCCGAAATGGGGGAGCCCATTAGTGCTTCATCCTTTTGCTTATAATAAATATTATCAAACTGAAAAACGTTATTGTTTTTGATAAGATTAAACCCGGAAATAAGTGTTTTTTTTTGTGTTTATGCTAAAAGAAGCATTACCATTAACAGCTTCTTCCACGAACAAACCCACATCATTCATATCTACAGATGGATATAACGATACCACATCCAAACTCCCAAAAATGCTGTTCTCAGTAATCTGAAAAAGTTTTACTTGCTTAATAAAATCCATTGTCGATGAAATTACGAACTCAGACTTAGGGAGGATAGTTTTTAATAAGGTAACATATGCCCTTTTTAGATAATATGTAGGTCCTATAAATTTAGTTACAATTGGTCGAAGAGGGTTTCCTTCTTTATGATCTTTTAAGCGTCCTATAATTCGTGGAGTGACTGCTGTTTTATTAATCTTAATCATGTGTACCATTTCTTTTGGCCAACTTTCATTATTTACTATTTCTTGTGTTTTTCTTGCGATCAAATCAATTGGGTCCTTATTCAGAACATCTACATTTAAATCATTTGTACAAATCTTCATTTTCTGTATGTAATCTTTCCTATTCATTATAGCTAATTTATTTGACTTATCTGTCTGCAATACAATTATATCATTAATTTCACGAAGTTTTTTAATAACTTCATTCCTGTCCCTAACCACTTTCATGCGTTTTAAATTACTTGATTTTCCATTATTCACGAACTTATTTACATTATAATAAATATTATTTCGTATTTCATCCTTTACATGACATGGTGCTGAACTCAATGGATGAAAGATCTGGTGATGGTGGTGATCATAGAATGAATAACACCTATGCGAATAACATGAACTGGGACTTCAGCACCATTCACAAACTTAGATTACAATATCATTCATCTGAGCACTGTTTGATTACCCGAGAGGTACGCCAAGCACGAAATTCCACTGTAAAATTTTAGAGAGGCCCCGAAATGGTTAAAAACTTGTGTTTGCGATTTCCATTTTTATTATTTTTCGAATAAATTTCTAAATTTGAGTAAGATTGCGCAATGTGAGATAACACTCTGTCTTTTTCAGAAAACAATAGTCATTTGACAAGTAAATCTGAATATGATCAATAAATAAGTTGTTAACCAATCAATTGACACCCTGATGTGTTGTTTAGAAGTCACACAAGTATCTAAATCAGGGCCGTCACCAGAGGGGGCGTGGTCGGCTGAGTCCCTCCCCCTAGTAACTTCTTGAGTCCCAGACTTCATAATATTTCAATGTTTATAACAACTATAATACATTTAAAAAATTTTAATTTTTTAATCGATAGTTTTATGACAGGAACGGCTTGATCTTAATTCTGTCTATATTTATGTATTATTAAAGTAGTGTGAAAAAGACAGCTGTGACTTAGCCTCATCAAAAAGTTTCAAAGTACTCCCTGACTTGGCCGACAGGTTACTGTTCTGTACCTAATACGCAACAATCATATATACTACAAATGTACTGTAAATATTTTTATAATGTGAATATAAACAAAAGCGGTTTAATGTAATGAAATATATACGAACACGGCTAAACAACTCCTAGGAATAATATTTCTAGCATTGATAAGTTTCTAAGTGTGTAGAATTTAGAAAACATTCCCGAATAAAAGAAAGTCCCAGAATGTTACTGTGGTTACCCAAGCTTCAGACGTTAATTGGGTTCTGCATCTGCTATTTAACTGATACCCAACAAATTAATATTTCTCAAATTATTCAGTTACGAAATTGTCCAATTAATTTATATTCATCATATATATCGTTTAAAATACAAATTAAAAGTATTCATTAATTCATTATAGCGCGTAAAACTCACGAGTTCTCCGATCCAGGATAGAATTATCTAATATAGTTCAATAAGGCAACGCAGAGCGATCTCCCATCCGCCAAGGCACCGAGTGAAATCAGGCCGCAACGACAGCAAACCCGCCAGTAGCAACAGTAAGAAAGGGGGCGGAGCACTAGGTGCACTCCTGTAGAAAACTTCGAAATTCGAAGCCCCTAATGAGGTGGATTATTTAACATCCGCAGATTATTTTGATGAGTCTAATTCTCAAGGAAATTTCTGCATTAGGGTGGATAATTCGCTAGCGGTATCTCCTGAAGGACCGGGACAGGACACCTCCAGGTACCAAAGGATCCAAGCGGTTACCCAAGGCTTAACTTAAAGGAAAACATGAGCGAACAGGGTGGTTTGTTAAAGATGACAACTCAAGACCATCGTCAAGAAACAAATAGCTGCCAACTGCGTTACTTTGCCACATACCAAAACACTCCACAAAGGACTTAGCAGCGTCCAAAACACCGCCAACAGCACCAAAAGTCACGACACTGACGTAGTATGCGTGCCTGAATAAGTAGGCCGTAGCCTAGAAGGAATTAAATGCTTCTGCGATAGGGATCAATACCACTCTAACTGATAACCCTGGCAGCCAAAGGCCCCGGAATTCCAAGCTGCCGAGGCCAGCTCAAATTCACAGGGACAGCAGAGCTATCCGTAAACACGGACTCCGAGATACGCACACAACAGAGGGTTGGGGAAATCCCAACCCGAAGAAAATAGACAACTGTTCATCTAATTGGTGACGCAGACACTTCGCCTGCGTACAGACACGCTGGACTGGCCCGCAATCCAGAAAATATAGCTCAGTAACCTCAGAGTTCCCACCTCGTACGTACCGGGAATTGCAACAAGCCACGCATACATGACTCAGAAAATGGAATTCTGAAACCGACAGCACTCTGGTCAAGGCAGACATTACATAAGACTACAAAACATTAAGTTGTCCGCAAAGAAAGCGACATTCTGGAAGAGGAAGTCAGTATCGGGTCAACTCGCTCCTCCTAAGAATTGGCTGGTTCCATGAGTAAAGCACCCCTTACCAGCAGACGTTGGTACCGGTGGTCCGCACTTTCCTTTACTCAGGAAACTAGCGACGAGAAAGCAACCATCGGGAAGAGGACGTCGGTCTTGAATCAACTCGGGCCTTCTACAAGCTGGTCAGGTCTCACGGATAAAGTCCCTCGTGCCAGTTGCAGTCGGTACCGGCAGTTTGCGCCTTTCCTTTTCTCAAGGAAGGCGCTTCTTCAATAGTATGCAGAACAACAACAATCAAAGAATATCAAATTTGGGCCCAACGACCCACACAAGCAATACGTTTTTATAATAATTTCCTCTTTATTTTACTTTTTATTTCATTTTGCCACTTTTCTAGTTTTTAATTATTATTTAATTATATATTTAATTATATATTTTATTAATTTTAAACACCAAAAGCAGAGTCCATGAGGACTACCGTGCCTTTCTTTCATCTCTAGATGAAAGGTTGGCACTCTCTTCTCAACGTGCCATCCTGTACTCCGCAAAACGGGGAAAAAGAAACATCTGGGATCATGATCCCAGTCTCCTTCCATTATAGCGCATAAATAAAGTCTGCCAATAATGCAGTTTTCTTATATTTAATTTTTTTCTTTATATTTTTATTATCACTAATTTAAGAATTATCAGACATTTATCGGGGAGGAACAATTGAAAAAAAACTTTTAACACATTTTTACTCTTACAAATTTGTTGGAAGGTTTTTCTAGAATCCAGGATTATTAACTAATTTGATAGCTATATCTAATCGAATGACTTTTGTGTTATAATAGAATTTTTTTCTCATTTGATGCTAGTTATCTAAGTTAGAAATGTGATATGTTTAGTTTATTGATCAGTTTTCCGCATTAATCTAAATAATAAAAATATATATAATGCTGAAAATAACTTTAACATTGTAACACCACTGTAAATACGCAACTTGTTTCTAAAACAATAATTTTATTATTCTTCTTTTATGGGTATCATAACATTTGACTATTTCGCAGAAAGGGATAAAAGTCTACCAGACTAGTATTCAATAATTATTCTGGGTTTTCAAGAAATGATTACTACTATTGTTTTTACCTCCAGCATTTTATGTTATGTTAAGGGGTAACATCACTGTGCTGTGATCGGTTCAAAATTTCGAATATTTTGTTTGTCGCTTAAAGTATTCTTTATACACACGGAAATCATATTTTATTAAATAGGAATCGATATTAGAAATCGAAAGGGAAAGCGCAATTTTGGAGCTACAGAAATAAAACTCGCCATAGCTGGATCTTTTTGAAAATTAATCGTCACACATCTTTCTAATAAAATACGTAGGATGTTTTTGATTGATATTTCGCTTTTCTTTGTAACTTTAAATAAAGAAAATTTTAGTTGAAAATGTACATTTTGCTTTGAACTGATGCCATTTCACTAAAAATAATTGTTTTTTAAAACGGCTACGTATGTTTCTAGCTTTTAAATTAAAAAAAACTAACTTGTTTTGTTTCATTGTTCTAGGTTAACCCGTCGTCGTTGGTCGAGCTATCAGCATTTCTCTTATGTTAAACTTAAAAAACGTGTATGTAATTTAGAAATGACTTTGGTATAATCTTGTTTCTCTTTAAATATAAATTATGATGTATTTCGCCTAAAGAATGTTTTTATAACTATTTTCATGAGGCACACTGCTTACACAATGGGTAAGGATAGTGTGAGAGACACGCTCGCATGTGATCAATGGCGTCGTTCAAAAGCACGTGACTAATAACGGGTTTTAAGTCTACTATGAGTTATCGTGTCCATCACTTGATCTTCTTCCTTTAAATGCTCCCGCTCCAGCTACGAAGACGCAATATTTGATTTTATAAACTTAATTTTCTACTTTAATATATGTATAATAATTTAATGTAAATGGATTTTTATAAGCACTTTGCATTTCTTTAAATAAATAAATAAATAAATATTACATTTAGGTTGTTAAGCTAGTTTTATCCCCTTAAGAAAATTATAACTTCAGATATAGTTTTCATTTTGAATTTTTGCTCTTTTTAAACGAATAATGAAAGAGAAGCATACTATTTTTCGAATTCAATATTGATATGAGTGTATTGAAAATATACAGGGTTAGTCAAAATTATATAAATACTTAAGTGAGATAAATAGTCAAAATTCCATTAAGAATTTAATGATTAAACTTTTTTCCCTTTTGAAATAACCATGTGTGTGTTGATAACAATGGGAAGAAGAATGATACCTTATATTAAATACATTTTAATATATATTCAATAAATATTCAATAAATATTATACCGTTTAAATATTAACACAATTTATATTAGAATTTTCCCCATTAATTTTGACTAACTCTGTGTATATGAATCAAACCCTTTTTGAAATGTTTTAATTGCTAAGTTCAAGAAATTTACAATTAATCATAAAAACTGCACTTTGTGTACAAATTTGTTTTGTATAATACTACATTAAAAATTATAATAAATCAAATTTGTAAAACATGCGAATGAAAATACTTATAGGAAATATAAGCAGAATATAAATTTTTAAGTGTTGATAAACCCTCTTTACAAAATAATATAATTATATGAATTTACTTTATTAATTAAAATACGCGAAGAATTTGCCTAAGTTAGAAATGTACTAGGTTTATTGATTAAAATTTCTGCAGTAATTGCAATAAAAAGTTATGTTGATAAAAATCTCGTAAAACTGTAACATTACTGTAAGTATGCAACTTGTTTCGAAAGCAATAATTTTATGATACTTCTTTTATAGGTATTATAAAATCAGTACATTTCGTAGAAAAGAAACATGTCTAATAAATTATGGTGTTAAATAACTATTCTGATTTTTCTAGAAATTATAACAACTATCATTTTTACTTTGAGTATTTCTGTTATTTCAAGAAAGTATTAGTAAGACATTGAATATAGTTAAGGGTTTTCATTTTAAACCTTCTCATCTTTAACGTTATAAAAATAGATAAAACCTTCCTTATTGACAAAATTTATTTACCCGACAAAGAGAGAAAAGATTGATAAACACATACTTTTATTTTTTCTTTAAACAAAAAAGAAATACTTTGCGTCAATTAAAATCTACCGATGAAGCAGATTTTTATTGTTATTATTTAAAATGCAAGTATCTTTCTAATTTTTGTAATATTCTTTGCCTTTTTCCGTGAACAGAGTGCATGTCCTTTTTCTATGATGGGCTAATTTCCGTCCTATAAGGTGAGATGCAAAAAAATATTTTTTTAAATACAAATTAAAAAATATATTAATTTTAAAAAAATGATATCTTAAACGAAAAATAAAAATGATTTTATTCAAAATTTTAATTTATTCCACATGAAGTATCTCGATTCAACTAAAATATAATACTTGTTCTTATACATTTAAATTAAAAAAGCTTTCATAATCGAAGGATTTTTTTAAATAAGAATGCGTTTTCTACAAATGAAAATAATAGCTACTCTTTCACTGAAATGGAACGTCTTTTAACGATTGGTATTGACGCTTAACATTGACAGTGAAGTGGGTACCGGCGAAGTAGTTGTGAATGTTTTGATGTTATATATTTTTTGTCTATGTAACCTCACTCAAAACTTTTTTAAGCGACTTTAAGAAACAAGCTTCTGTTTTGATCGTTATATTTTAATGCATGTATGTATATATTTTAATACTCTATGTTTTTTCTTATTTAATTTGCTTAAGCCTCTTTTTTAAAACCCTCTAAGCGTGCCCGTATTTTTCCATTTCCTAGAAACAACTTAAATTGGCTGTAGACAAAAATATTTTTAACGGAAATATATTTTAAGATGTATGTATGATAAAGAGATATGAAGTGTATTTTTGAAACAAACCGTGAATGAAAATCTCAATTAATATTAGTTTTATGAGCGTTTATGTGAAAATCAGGAAAGCCCTCTGACGCTCAGAGGGTTAAATTATTTCCTTTTCTTCCCCTAACTCAAATTTCAACTATTTCTATGCCTAGTTGCTTAGCTTTCTCGTATCAAAATTCATTCCATTTTTAGATTATTCTATTAATGCTGAAAGGCTAATTTTAACTTTTCAAAAGATTAATCCTGGTATCTTTCGTGCTGTATTGCATCAATTTTTTCCATACGTCCATAACGAGATCAGGCGGTCATTTGCACAATTCCAGAAATTGTTCTATACACATTATTTCGATTTAACATTTTGTAGATAAATAGGGTTGCTTTAGTAAGAACTGGAAGTCTTAACTAAACTCTTTAAATAAGTTCAACTCCCTAGTCTAATTCTTTAAATAAGCTCAGTATTATTTGTAAAATATCAAAAAATGTTCCATACACATTATTTCAAACTAACATTTTTCAAATCAATGCCATTTGCAGAGTAGTTTTTGTAAAAATGTGAAATTTTCGACTAAAAAAATTGAGTCATTTGCACAATTCCAGAAATTGTTCTATACACATTATTTCGATTTAACATTTTTCAGATCAATAGGCTAGCTTTAGTGAAAACGGAAATTTTAACTAAACTCTTTAAATAAGTTCAACTCTTTAGTCTAATTCTTTAAAGAACTTCAGTATTATTTGTAAAATATCAAAAAATGTTCCATACATAGTATTTCAAACTAGCATTTTTCAAATCAATGCCATTTGCAAAGTAGTTTTTGTAAAAAAAAGAAATTTTCGACTCTTAAAAATAATTGAGTCATTGACACAATTCCGGAAATTGTTCTATACACGTTATCTTGATTTAACATTTTGCAGATCAATAGGCTAGCTTTAGTAGAACCGGAAAATCTTCGGCTTCTCTTTGGGAAAAAAAAATACAATCTCAAGAAATGTTCCATATAGATTATTCCAAACTGACATTTCTCGAATTAATGCCATTTATGGGGTTGTTTTAGCTAAATGTTAAAATGTTTAGCTTTAATCTTTAAATGTTTAGCTTTAATCTTTAAATGTTTAGCTTTAATCTTTAAATGTTTAGCTTTAATCTTTAAATGTTTAGCTTTAATCTTTAAATGTTTAGCTTTAATCTTTAAATGTTTAGCTTTAATCTTTAAATAACTTTTCAGTCGTTTATAGGATTTCATAAAATATTCCACATTCATGTTATTCCAAACTAAATTTTATTAAATTAATGATATTTGCCGAGTAGTTTTCGGAAAACCGAAAATTTTTTAGGTGACTAACTCTTTAACCTTTTATGTGTTACTTGATGAATCAAGTCAGTATGCAAAATGTCAAGTCTCTAACTTATACAGTTTCCGAGAACGAACTGTTTATTTTCCCAGTGAAAATGAGTTTTAATTACTGATTATCAAAAATTATTTTGACCAGGAGGATTAAAACCGAGTATTACTTTTGTTTTTTCTTTAATCATCATGTCTAAATTGTGTTTAATTCTTTTAGGTTAATTTTATTTCTTTTATATGTATGTTTGTTTTCCCGTGAATATTAGTTGTAATATTTTTAATGATTATTATTGTGAGCTTAATGATAACTTTTCAGAAAAGTCTCAAAAGTATAGGGATTTCTAAAATACACAACGCAAAAGGTGTATTACAATATTTATCCCAATTAATATCTAAATAAAAAAATAAATAATTTATGTAATAGTAACTTTAAAGTATTCATTAAAATTAACTTATTAAATCAGGATTTTTTGTAAAACAATTTCAACAATGCTTGATTAACAACTGTTATTTTTTGAAATATCTCAATTACTATAAAATAATAAATATAACTTTATTGTGGTTTTACCAATAAATGAGTTTTTTGGATATCAAAGTTTCCACCACACGTCTTTCAGCAGCATAAAACTTCCATATGTAAATGGTGGAGAAAATATCCATTTTTTAAAATAAAATTTGATTAATAAAATTGTTATACAAACTATTTTTCGCGAAATCTAATATTTTCTGTTGTTAAGAGGAGATTCTATAGTTCTTTGGCCTAAAATTTACGTGATTTTTAAGATATTTTTTTTTTCGGTTATAAAGAAAAGAGATATCACCTTCGGACTTTTGAGTGATGTTTATTGTTAATGTTAATTGTTGATGCTTATAATTAAATTTTCGTGTGTAAAAAATAATGAATAATACGCCGTTTTTCTTCTGTCACAAGCATCTGTAAAAAATTTGGTCGCCAAATTATGAAAGAGGATTAAATTCTCTAGAGTTTATACCAACATTTAGTTAAAAAAAATGATTTTGACAAAATAACGGTCACTAAAATAAAAAGGTTTTTTTTTTTTTTTTTTTTTTTTTTTTTTTTTTTTTTTTTCCCGATCAATGCAAATTAATAGTTTTCAGTGGTATGAGCTCCAGAAAAAACGATTACTTTTCCTTTTTCTTTAAAAAATGAATTAAAATGGTCCAATAGTTCTCGAGAAAAATGCCCGCCCAGTTTGGAAAACACGGTTAAAACAAATTTAACGTTTTACTATAGCGTTACGTTCAACGAACAACAACAACAAAAAATATTATAAGGAATTGGACTATCACGAAACTACTTTAGAGCAACAATGTACATACTTGAGAGATGCAAAAAGAAAAAAAAAATTTTGACTGAAAGAAGTAGAACCTCCCCTTAATAGACATGAAATACATTTTATATAAAATTTCCTTTAACCTCTTAACAGTTTTTTTAATGTAAACATAATAAACTGATTAAGGACAAAAACATGGGCAATAAAAAAAAAACAAAAAAAAACACGTTTTCTCAATCATAATCTGCACCTTTTAAGAATTTCTTTCATTAAATAAAGCGGAGATTACTAATTGAAAGCCCAAGAGTAACGGAGCATGTGGAATACAGGGTTAACAATTTTTGAATCATTTATACAATTTTCTTTCACCTCTTAACATTTTTTTTTTATTTAGAGATAATAAACTGATTAGGAACAAAAACAGGGAGAAAATACCACTTTTTCTCAAAAGCAATCTTAATTTTACTTAATCGAAGAATTTATGTCATTAAATAAAGCGGAGATTACTATTAAAAAATAGAGAAATTCAAAAGCTAATAGTAACGGAGCATGAAAAATCTTCTAGCACGTACAGAGTACAGAAAAAAAACTTAACAGAATAAATAGACTTTGAAGTCTCGTGGCATAAAGGTTTAAACATTTTTGAATCATTTATACAATTTTCTGTAACCTTTTAAGTTTTTTTTAATTATTATTATTTAGACATAATAAACTAATTAGGGACAAAAACTTGGGCAAAAAATCATTTTTTCCCAAACGTAATTATTATTTAATCGAAGAATTTCTGTCATTAAATAAAGCGGAGATTGAAAAATCGAAGTACTCAAAAGTTAATAATAACGGAGCATGCAAACTCTTCTAGCACGTACAACGTACAAAAAAAAAAAAAAAAAAAAAAAAAAAAAAAGACAGAAAGAAAAAGAAACTGTTAAGAGGTTAACAGGATTTTGAAATTTCGTGGCATAAAGGTTTAAACATTTTTTAATCATTTATACAATTTTTTTTAACCTCTTTAATTTTTTTAAAATTTAGACATAATAAACTAATTAAAGACAAAAACTTGCGCAAAAATCAGTTTTTCCCCCAAACGTAATAGGCACTTTATTTTATCGATGAATTTCTGTCATTAAATAAAGCGGAAATTGAAAAATCGAGGTACTCAAAAGCTAATAGTACACTGCAAAAAAAAAAAAAAAAAAAAAATTGCTTATTTTACAGTATAATACTGGCAGCTGGGGTGCCAGTATTATATTGTAAAATCAATTTTTTTTTTTTGCAGTGTAACGGAGCATGCAAACTCTTTTAATACGTACAGCGCAAGCAAAACAAAACAAAAAAGACTTAAGAGTTTAACAGGACTTTGAAGTTCCGTGGTAAAAAGGGTTAATTTTTTTTAAATCGTTTATACAATTTTAGAAAATCTTTACATATTATTACAAAGTGACAACTTTTAACTCAACTTTTAACTCTTTCACTTTTAATGCAATTTTCCATTCCAGCTAATACTGCTCTCTCTAGAGAGAAAGAGAGAAGTTGACCGTCTGTATCGATTCCCGTTTAAATTCATCCTCGTCTTGTTGACTCCGTAAAAGCAGACGCGAAGTCGCACTCCTAGATTTTTAGGATGAATCGCAGCAGACATGACCCCCAGATTTTCAAACTTTTATTACCTTCAATTCCGATGAATGTGAACCTCAGATAAGAGATTGAAAAGGTCACGAGTTTGATATGCAGCTATTTTGAAAAGGTATCGTGATTGGAAACTTTTCTTATCGGATTGTGCTTGTAATAAAATTTGCATCTTCAAGGAAGCAGCAAAATCTCGAGAGTTTAACGAGATAGGAAAAATTAAGTGTTTTAATTAACTATAGATTTTTAAAATAAATCTATAAAATATTTTAATCACGCTTACACTGGCAAAGCTGTTTTGAATCATCAAACCTAACTTGCTTTAATAATAACTGGAGCCAATCCGACAGGCAGTAAATAATTAAGAAGCAACCCGTATATAGTGTCCAAAAATGTCATTCAAAGCCATACCCAAAACTGAACCGAACCTGACACACTTGAGCCCGAAATTGACACGAAATCCAAAACAGAAGAAAATTCGTCATATTTTAATGCGACTAAGGAATCCACCCTGGGCTTCTACAAAAGGTAGGTTAAAACCATTTTTTAGGTGCGTTCGTAATTATATAAATACGTAGCACCTATAGTCGTCGTTTGGTCCGTCCGTCTGTCCGTCCGTCTGTCTGTCTGTCCGTCCGTCTGTCTGTCTGTCCGCATATAACAACGCAAAAACTACCCAACCAAATGGTTTGCAATTTGAAATATATTATCTTTGCATAAATTTGTCGAGACATTTCAAATTTTATCAAAATCGAATCAAAACTTTAGGAGATATTAATAAAAATATTTATTAAGAAATTTGATTTTTTTTTTAAATCGGTGCTTTTTTGTTATATGAGCTTCCGATGGATGTTAAATCGTCAAGCGACCGAGATACTTATTTTATTACAGAAATTAATCTGCAGACGATATAATTCATTTCACAGAATTAAAAATCATCAAGATCTGAATATTTATATAAGTAGCTGATACATATATATCTGAATATTTATATAACTAGTTAAGATATTTGTATGAACAGTGTCATAAAATATATACTTAACTAGCTGTTTAACCCGTTCTACGCACGGGATATCATGAATTTAATTCTAAAACGTGCGTACGAACGCACCTCGTTTGTAACGTTTGACGTACAATTTCCAACTTGTTAAAATAAAAACTCTAACAAATATTTTACATTCAATATATTTTTTTTATATTACCCGCTAACAACACCAAGACATATTTTTATATGAAAAAATATCAATTATGTATTCAAATAAAGTTTTGAAATTTGTTAAAAACGATACTTAGCCGCATGCCAGGAGTTAACAAGAACGAAAAATCATGCGTTAAGCATAGATTATGTAGCACTTTCCAACGCTTCCAAAATAATTTTACAAATCATACCGTTTAATAAGCTAAAAGATAACTTCTAAGTAAACAATTTGGAAAACGCATAACATATTTAAAAACATAATTTCAGGAATTTCCAACATATACAATATTCGGAAAAATATCCGAATACTTTTATTCAGCCCTGTATAGGATATATAGAATTGTATATATACTACATAGGATGCTAAATTTTAGTTCAGTTAGGAAACGTGTAGCACATTTTAAAATTCTCCGTCTGGAGTTTGTCAATAAACAGAAATGTGTTCGCGAACTTTTGTGCTGTCCTGTATAGGATCTACAGAATTTATACACACCACGTAATAGACAAAAAGCAAGTTAACATTAAAATCGCGTTCAGTAACTTAAAACGCACTTCCAGGAATTATTGTTAACAGACAGTAGATAATTCTTTTGCGTGTCCCTGTAAATGAACGATGACTGCTATACACACAATATTCCGTAGTAAGTCTCTTGTAATGCACCTTAGTGATCTATATAAATTTCAATGCGTTTAAAATAGTGAAACATTATTTAAATAAACCGCAGACGATTTTTCTCCATAGACGTAATGTAACGGAATTATTTTTACTGTCCCTGTAAAGTAACTATAAGTGCTATGCACACCCTGTTCCATATTAAGCTTCTTCTAATGCACCTTAGTGATATATATAAATTTCAATGCGTTTAAAATAGTGAAACATTATTTAAATAAACAGCAAATGATTTTTTCCCATAGACCGCAATGTAACGGAATTCTTTTGAGTGTCCCTGTAAAAAAACTATAAGTGCTACACACTTCCGTTGAAATAGGGAACATGCTATAGATAACGATAATAACATATAAAAATTGCAGAGCAATCCGAGCATATTTACGGGAGTTAGAGCACGGACAGACGGCAGACGGCAGACGGCAGACGGCCAGACGGCCAGACGGCAGACGGCCAGACGGCCAGACGGCAGACGGCCAGACGGCCAGACAAACCGAAGTCATAAGCACTTTTCAACTAGGTTGGAAAGTGCTAATAACACATGAGCTGATAAGTTCCCGGTCTAATAAAGAAAACACAACTTAACAAAGCTTTATAACTTTAATAAATAACATAACTTTAATAATAAATAATAATAATTTAATAATAATAATTTTATAATAATAATTTAATAACAATAATTTTAAAAATAATTTTATAATAATAATTTTATAATAATAATTTAATAAATGATTAATAATAATAATTTAATAATAAATAACATAATTTTATAACGAAAAAGCTCCAAACAGTGCTCAGAGCTCGTTGTTGTTTTTGGTCGAAAGTCAACACGCGCGGCAGCCACTTTGACAACAGCTTTTTCATAGACAAATGTTCATTCAAAATAAAACCTACACGTTCCTTGGATATCTTCAGAGTCTGAGCTATCTAATGCAACTTCACTTTACGGTTTCCAAAAATGATTTTGTGGACTTTTTTTATGTTTTCCGGAGTAACCACCTCTTTTGCGTGGTGCATCACTGGTGTCCATACGACCACGTTTAAATTCAGCAAACCAGTCAATAATGGTTGATTTACCTGGTGCAGTGTCCGGATAACGCTTATCTAGCCAAGCTTTTGTTTGAACGGTATTTTTCCCCATCAAATAACAATTCTTGAAATTCTTGTTATCCATTTTTTTGTTTATCAACAAAGTCGTTCAACTAAAACCACTCTAACGTTTTATCCACACGGCGAATCGTCATGGCATTTTTTCTACTACCTTTTAAAGGTTAGTATTTACTGAAAAAACATCGGTTCGGCGATTGCAACGCCATCTGTGTGCCAGACCGGGAACTTATCAGCCCATGTGTTAGCCGAAGAAATCGACGAAACTTTCAACACTTACAGCAGAATTATGATTCTAATAATTTGAGTGGTTTAAGTGAGTAGATCTATTACATGTCTATTAAATTTGTGTTTTATTTATATTACTTTACTATTTTATTGATTTATTGATGCTGCTTTAATTTCGTTATGGAATATTATTCTAAAACAAATGCTGAACTGTTTATATTGTTTAGAGTGCAAACGGTTAATCTTTCGTATTCGGGCCGCACGTGATAGAGATAGATTTAAGAAAAAAATCATGCTTGAAATTTATATTTAGAAACCTAAAAAAAATCAGTAAATTGAGATACAATTTTCAAACTAATTGCATATGAGAAAAAGAAACTTTTTTTTTTCTATTTGCTGGTGTAAAAATTGAGTGATATTTAGAAAATTAAATTGCAGTAAACGGGAAAAAAATATTGGTCAGATATTAATTACCCCTGTCAAAATGACTCACGGACATATGTTATCTTTAAAATATAGATTATGGAAAAGTAGCCAGTAAACATCTTTCTGATATTTATTTTTTTTATGCAGCCACTATACATACACATTCATATTACAATACAGTAGGAAATAATATTCTGGTCGTTTTATTAATCGGATATAGTTGACCTAGACCTGCACAAACTGCAATCGAACTCGAAAAAAAAAAAAAAAAAAAGCTAACGCAACCCGATGCAAGATTCTAGATTGAATTATGCTTGCATTAAAATGTCTATCTTCAGCGAAGTTAAAAAATATAATTTTCATGTTATTTAATTATTCCAAAATAATTAGTAAATTTTTTCAGCAGATTACCTGCAAAATTAACACTAGTTTGAAATATTTTTCACAAGGTTCTAATGACTTTCCATATTAGGTTGTAATGCAAATATTTAAAGACATTCATAGTAATGATTTATAATAATAAAAACATTTTATTATTATAACATTAATTATAATATTTTAATTATAATTATAATATTACAAAAAAGAAATTGCTTTTTCAGATCCAGACTTTCATTAAAAATGCACTCTCGTCTTATTGAATCCCAGACACGAAGTACGACTCGTAGATTTTTGAGATGAATCGCTGAAGACATGAAACCAGAAATTCGAAGTTTTCCTCTTTCAAATCTGACTGAATACGAACCTGAGGTAAAAGATTGAAAAGGTCACGAAAAATATTGAAATCATGAGTTTGTTTGGCAATTATTATGCATAAGGTAAAGTGTCGTGATTAGAATCTTCCCCTTATTGGGTTATGTTTTCTTTAAAATTTTCAATTAAAAAAAATCTCAACAACTTACCAAATAAAGACATTATTAAAAAAAAATCTACTACAAAATGAGAACCTAATCCTATTTATTTATTTTTAAATGCTTTTGTATCATAAACAAGTACATGCGATACTCGAAAACAATTAACTATTACATACTTAAAACTAATCTTATTTTAAATCTTATTAAAATCTTATTAATCTTATTAAAACTAAAAAATTATCTTAAAACTAATGTTATTAAAAATCTTATTAAAACTAATCGTGATTGGAATCTTTCCTTGTCGGATTATGTTTGCTTTAAAATTTTCAGTTGAAAAAAAAAAATCTCAAAAACTTACCAAATAAAGACATTGTTAAAAAAAATCTACTTAAAAATAAGAACCTAATCGTACTCACTGATGCACAGAGGTAAATACTTAGAGTGATAAAATAAGAACGCAAAAAGGCTTATAAAAACCCTTTATTATAATGATCGCAATGCTTCGAACGCACAAACAGCGCCACTATCAAGATCTACACGATAAACAATTTTTTTTTCGCAAAAAATTCAAAATAAGCCATTCTACAGGGTTATTCTAAATGATGGACCCATTTTCAAAAAATTGTATTTATTAAAGTACAAATCCAAAATGAACAATCTTTATACCAATGAAAAGAGGAAGTGTCAGTTTTTTTTTAAGACATTATAAATGTTCAATGTGTCCACCGTTTGCTGCACGGCAAACATCTACGCGATAGCCAAACTCGTCCCACACACGAGAAAGCGTATCTGCTGTTACTGAGTGCACGGCTTTCAAAGCGGTGATGGTTCCAGAGGCGGCCGGTAGAGGTCGCGTGGCAATAGGCCGCGATTTCGTTTCACTGTCAGTTGTGAGTGAGATGGCTACTGTGGAGCACAAGGTTTTCTGCGTTCTTGAGTTCGCAAGAAGTGAGCAAACGGTGGACACATTAAACATTTATAATGTCTTAAAAAACTTTGAAACTTCCTCTTTTCATTGGTATAAAGATTGTTCATTTTGGATTTGTACTTTAATAAATACAATTTTTTGAAAATGGGTCCATCATTTAGAATAACCCTGTATTTTCAAATTTTTGCGAGAATAGTTTGTTTATCGTGTAGATTTTGATAATGTCGCCGTTTGTGCGTTCGAAACATGTCGGTCATTATATTAAAATGTTTTTATAAGGCGTTTTGTGTTCTTTTTTATCACTTTAAGCATTTACACTGCACAAAAAAGTGTTGATTTTACCGTATTATACTGTAAAATCAACACTTTTTTTTGCAGTGTACCTCTTTAATTTTAATGATAATTAGGGATTTTATTATATGATAATCTAATCCTATTCGTTTATTTTGAAATACATTCATATTATAAAAAAGTGCATGCGTTAATCAAATACAATCAACTATTATCTACTTAAAACTAATCTTATTTATAAATATAATATCGTATTACTCCATTTTAGGAATTTTAGATTTTAGAAGAAATTACGCATGTGTAATAAATTAGCATTTACGATTCGGAAATATTTTATTTGAATAGTTTGAAGCATTGGCACTTCCAAAACGAAAGTTAGGGAGGGGCTTTGTTTTGGAACAGATGTGCTTCTAGTCGGCAGTCTTGGACGCGTTTTTTGTAAGGAAGACTATAAACATGAAATAGCTAAATTAAGAATTATTTTGTCAAAAGATCCCGTGCAAGACGATTTAAAAACCATATCAACATAAAAGAGAATACAAAATTGTAACAATTAAAAGGCATTTAATGCATAAAAATAAGTTTCTAGTTGCATTTTTCAAAAACGAGAATCGTAATAGTTTCTGGTTAGAGGGGTTTGCTCCCATGAACACCTCGGTTAATATAATTTTTAAACACCTTATGTAAAAGGATAAACAGAAATAAAAATTGACTTCCAAAGGGGAAGTCACTTTCACCCGAAATTGATTCACTGTTGAAAAATCCTTTAGTTTTTCTTTGTGTTAGAGATTATTTTAAATCACTTGTAAAAAATTAATTTTACATTTTTTTTTTGCAAAATCAGAGAATTTTTTTAAAAAATTAACTTTCAAAATTCATGAAGGGGCAATGACCCACTTCTGACCCTCTTTACCGACGCTTATGGTTTCACGAGTAAAAACTGTGCATTTCAAACTTCAAGAAGTTTACGTAACTAGGATGATTGCATTGAATTTGCGAGGAACTATATTTGTCTTTTTTAGATTACATTTCATGTGGTGCAGTGATTTATCATATTCGTAAAAGTGGAGTATATACTCATGAAAAGAATACGCGTGTTTTTTAAATCGATACTTAAATACTCGAAGCCATAAATATTAAAAATTGTTTCGATAAAAACTCCATTGTTCCGCTCCTCCAACCACTCTTCTATTGATAAAAATTCTATTATAAAGCGAGACAATACTCAAACAAATGTATTTTACTTATTTTAAACATCCAATTTTAACATTGTATATAAAAATAAGAAATGCTTTACTCAATAATCTATCTTTTAAATAAATCTAAATAATTTAATATTTCATCATATATCACACAAAAGTAAAATTTGATGTTACTTCCTCATTGCAAAATTATAAACAATTTTATTCAGAAGATTAATTACAAAATAACAACACGGTAAAATTATATTTTTGGAAATTTTCGTGATATTTCCGTAATTGATTGGAAAGGGAATACCATCAGACATTGATAATATTTATTGACTAGTTTTATTTTCTCAGAGAACACTACATTAGAGGAAAAAATAAGAAATGTGTTACTCAATAATCAATCTTTTAAATAAATCTAAATAATTTGATATTTCATCATACTTATTGCACAAAAGTAAAATTTGATGCTACTTCATTATTGCAAAATGATAAGCAATTTTATTCAGAAGATTAATTACAAATAACGACACTGTAAAATTATATTTTTGTAAATTTCCGTGATATTTCCGTAATTGATTGGAAAGAGAATACCATCAAATATTGATAATATTTATTAACTAGTTTTATTTTCTGAGAGAACACTACATTAAGTGAAAAATTCTTTTACAGATAAAGAACCTCACATAAAAATATATATTCGTTTTGTTGACTCCGTACAAGCAGACGCGAAGTCGCACTCCTAGATTTTTTGGATAAATCGCAGCAGACGTAACCCCCAGAAATTCAAAGTTTTTTTTGCTTCAAATCTGACTGAATGTGAAACTCAGATAAGGGATTTAAAAATGTCACGAATAAATATTAAAATGATGAGTCTGATATGCAGTTATTTTGCAAAAGGTATCGCGATTGGAAACTTTCCTTATCGGACTATGTTTGTAATAAAATTTGCATCTTCAAGGAAGCAAAATCTCGAAAGTTTAAAGAGATAGGAAAAATTAAGTGTTTTACTTAAATATCGCTTTTTTAAATGAATATGTAAAATATTTTCATCATACTGGCAAAACTATTTTGAATTGAACTTAACTTGCAGAAATAATAACAAGAGTCAATCCAACAGGCAGTACGTAAATAAGAACAAATCCGACCCGATATAGGATTTCTTATAGTATTTTGCTTAAATTTTAAAATAACCGTCTTCAATGAAAAAAAAAAACGAGACAAAATATAAATAGACGGCGATGCAACACATTCATTTTTTCCTCTCCTTTAAATTAATTATTAAATAGTTTCATCTTCTTTGTCCACAAAAATAAATTATTTAATTAAAGCGAGAAAAATAAATGGATTTATTCAGCACCTTAAAAAAAAAAAAATGACGCTATTTTCAACTATTTTTTGCAAGTTGTAATAACATGTGCATTGTTGACAATAAAGAGAATTATTAACAAATATTGATATTAATTGTTAATGGTTATATTTTCTGCAAGAACACTACAATAAAGGAAAAAATGCTTTTACAGATAAAGTAACTCAAATGAAAATGCATTCTCGTCTTGCTGACTCCGTAATAATTGACGCAAAGACGCACACGTTAATTTCGGGATGAAATGCAGCAGATATAATTGTGGGGGGAAAAAATCCCTTCAAAACTGTCTGAATGCGAACCTGAGATAAGAAATTGAAAAAGTCACAAATAATATTAAAATGATGAGTTTGAGATGCAGTTATTTTGCATTTGATGTCGTGATTGAAATTCTTCTTTATCCGACTTGAAAATGGTTATTAAGATTAGAAATAATTTCCTTTGACTGCTTTTATTTAGAAATTTTTTGCTTCAATATGAACGAAATATTGAAAAAAAGGAAGAAACACAAACTTTTCCTTTTTGGCAGGAATACTCCTTGCATACATCTTACTTATAGTTTTACATCTTTCAAAGAAATTTTATAACATACATATTTACATACAACTTACAATAATAGCTAGAGACAATCCGGCAGACCATAAATACATAAGAACCAACCCGACCCGATATAGGAATCGACATACTATCTATCATGCTTAAACTTTAAAATAACCCTCTTCAATGAAAAAAAAATCGAGAATCTAATTAATGAAATAGACGGTGATGCAAACCATTTAATTTTCTCTATCCTTTAAATTAATTATTAAATAGTTTCATCGTCTTTTTCCAGAAAAATAAATTTAATTATAGCGGGAGAATAAATTTATTCAGCACATTAAATAAAAAAAAAAAACGCTATTTTCAAGTACTTTTCGCAAGTTTTAATAACAGTTCCATCATTGATAGTAAAGAGCATATTAAAAAACACTGATATTAATGGTTTTATTTTTCGTAAAAACACTACAATAAAGGGAAAAAATATTTTTACAGATAAAGAAACTCGAATAAAAATGAATTATCGCCTTGTTGACTCCATAATAATAGACGCGAAGTCGCACACATGAATTTCGGGATAAAGCGCAGCAAATACGATTATGGGAGGAAAAAATTCCTTTAAACTGTATGAATGCGAACCTGAGATAAGGAATTGAAAAGGTCACAAATAATATTAAAATGATGAGTTTGAGATGCAGTTATTTTGCATTATATGTCGCGACTGAAATTCTTTCATATCTAATTATTAGCTTATATATTTTGATAGGATTAAAAAAAAGAAAAAATCTTTGACTGTTTTTATTTGGGAATTTTTTACTTAAATATGAACGGAAAAAAAATGGAGAAACACAAACTCCGTCTTTTTGGTAGGTTTTATTTAAGTGCCACAGTGGCTAAAATTAATAAATACTTTTAAAATTTTAAATAACTTGCCTAAATTAATATTTTTTACTTTTATACCCAGTACTTCTTGTATCCTTACTTGAATACAACTTTTTTAAAGTCTTACATCTTACAAAGGAATTTCATAAAATACATACTTTACATACAACTTACAAAACACACAACAGACTTACAATGCATTCACTGCATTAAATATGTACAGTGTGTCTGATTAGTCAATCAGTCTTTCCTCGATTTTCAAAATTTGTTCATATCCGCTATATGCATGATAGACATGTGAAAATGGTTCCAAAATGTTGAAAACTTACCAAGTTTTGTGCTGCAAGTTTCATTAACGTGGCTGTATAGTGCAGCAGTCTTAGAGTCCAGAAAACCGGAAATGATCACAAAACAAGGACAAAGCTCTGTGTGTTCACGAGACCTTTTTAGCATCTGTAATTCACGAGATGCCGTACGTACTAATTTCCTGGGACAACGCACAAAAGACGGTCTCACTTCTTCCACTCTTTCAGCCGAGGTTGATGGCCGGCCAGTTCTTGGCACGTGGTCAGTTTTCCTGTTCACTGACACTGCTAGTCTAGAGCTAAGTTACTGAAACCTGACACACACACACACACACACACACACACACACACACAAAAAAAAAAAAAAAAAAAAAAAAAAAAAAAAAAAAAAAAAAAAAAAACTTGGTGAGTTTTCCAACATTTTGGCACCAGTTTCTTATATATAGCAGATATGAATGAATAAATTTTGTAATCAGGCAGGGAAAGACTTTTTGGACATCCTGTGCAACATACTTGTAATCATACATTGTATAAAATATATACAACGAAATATCTTCAACAAATGGAAAGAATAGTGACCACTTTGTGGTAGTAATAAAGAGCAGAGTCCGGATTACATGCATTTGCATATTTTGGTTATAATATCTGTAAATGCATAT
This sequence comes from Maratus michaelseni, assembly GCA_963931845.1. Lineage (NCBI taxonomy): Eukaryota > Metazoa > Arthropoda > Arachnida > Araneae > Salticidae > Maratus > Maratus michaelseni. The sequence goes on from OZ007587.1 coordinate 276,423,870, forward strand.
GAATGCATATAAGAAATTTGTGGCGGGGACTGATATCGCGAGACATTTTGCGGGTTACTTGTAGCGTTCAGAGACTGACATTACCCAGACTTCCGGTAATCCACATTACCTACAGAATTTGGTTGCGTAAAGTGATCACGTGGTTGGGAAACTTGGTTTGTTTGTACGTTTTATATCTAACTGCAACTGTTAACTGTCGTTCTTTATGACTCCTACTGTACACTTGAGTTCTGACCATTCGATTGGTCTACGTTTAACAAGTCTATGATATAATAGGCCAACGTCGCCAGGACGATTTCTGCAATGATCGCTATGATAAAAATGTAGTGATATATTGGTTGACGGAAGTGTTTGTTTGCAAAAAATGCCCACCACTTTACCCAAAAGCGTTCACAGTCGTTTTAACGAAACTTTACCCTGAGAAAATGGGCCCACCGTGGCTGAGTGGTCAAGGCATCACACCGCTAATCGCTTGCGAGTGTATGTGAGAGCGGGTTCGAATCCCGCTGGCTCCGTTGCACACTCTTTGTGGAGCTCACGGCTGTATTTCTGTGCGTTGTAAATTTTCCTTGTGTGTGCTATCTCGTTCCTGTATATATTGACGATGGCTTATAAGCGAACGCTTGACGCCAAGAACACAGGTCAGATGTATGTTAATAAAATGTCAAATGTCTGAGGAAATCATACAACGTCATTCCCTTATTATACGAGGCTAACGAAAAAGACAGGCTACCGCGGTGCATTCCACTTATCGTTTTTTACAGACCGCTAGAGTGACGTGATGCTCTTTCGTACACCTTCATTGGTGCATTCGAGCATCACGTGACTTCGGCGGTCTGTAAAAAAAGATACGTGTAAAGCACCGCGGTAGCCTTTCTTTTTCGTTAGCCTCGCTAATTATACGAGTAACCCGCGTTTCGGTCTCTGAACGCGCTCTAAATGTGCTCACGAAATTGAAGTGTTCTTTGTAGTTTACGAAATATGATAATGAGATTCACGCGTGGCTGTTTAGATACAATAAAATGTGAAGATTCAGCTGAGTTAATTGAGAATAGTAAAGTGCTTCGTCCGCCTGGATACCGGAGTTTTCAAGCTTGCATGTTCGTTGAAAATCTGAGTTACAGTGCCTAGAATACATAGTGCGGAAACCGGCAATGCCAGTAATGCTTTAAAAAATACTAAAAAATTGTAGCCGATAAATGTGCAACGATGCTGTACGATAATAGGGAGATCGCAGCGACATCTGCAAGCTCTTTTCAACGTAAACATTTTATTGAAAAAACTTAGTAAATATTATATGTATTTTAACAGTTATCATATATTCTAATACGAGCAAATCTTGTGTGTGGTTATATATATACGAGCAGGGAAGACCGAGCTATGCTCGGTCAAAATTGAATTTGAGTTCAAATATCATGACCCATGACCAAAACGACCCACTAATTGAATTTTCTCGAACATTTGACCTAGCCCAACAGTCTTCTCGTGCCCGAAAACCATAGGATGCAAAATTTAGTGTAAATAGTCTGAGCCGTTTTTAAGATAAAATGGCTTGACCCATAATGACCCATGACCAAAATGACCCACTAATCGAAATTTCTCGAACATGTGACCTAGCCTAATAGTCTTCTTGTTCCCTAAACCTGTAGGGTGCTAAATTTATTTCAAATCCTCTGAACCGTTTTTAAGATAAAATAGCTTGACCCATAATGACCCAAGACCAAAATGACCCACTAATGGAATTTTCTCGAACATGTGACCTAGCCCAACAGTCTTCTCGTGTTCGAAAACCATTGGATGCAAAATTTAGTGTAAATTGAGCCGCTTTTTAGATCTTGACCCACAATGACCCAGAAATGACCCACTAATCGAATTTTCTCGAATATGTGACCTAGCCCAATGATTTTCGCGTGACCGAAACTCGTAGGATACAAAATTTAATCAAAATCGTTAGAGCCGTTTTTTAGATAAAATTAATTTGACCCGCTTTGACCAAAAATGACCCGCTAATCGAAAGTTCTCGAACATGTGACCCAGCCCAATAGTCTTCTCGTGCACGAAAATAGTCGGATCCAAAATTTCGTCAAAATCGTTTGAACCGTTTTTTAGATACAATTAGCTTGACCATGACCCAAAATGACCCAAAATGACCAACTAATTGGATTTTCTCGGACATGTGACCTAGCCCAACAGTCTTCTCGTGTCCGAAAACCATTGGATGGAAAATTTAGTGTAAATTGAGCCGACTTTTAGATCTTGACCCACAATGACCCAGAAATGACCCACTAATCGAATTTTCTCGGACATGTGACCTAGCCCGATGATTTTATCGTGCTCGAAACTCGTAGGACACAAAATTTAATCAAAATCGTTAGAGCCGTTTTTTAGATAAAATTAATTTAACCCGAGTTGACCCAAAAATGACCCACTAATCGAAAGTTCTCGAACATGTGACCCAGCCAAATAGTCTTCTTGTGCCCGAAAATGGTCGGATACAAAATTTCGTCAAAATCGTTTGAACCGTTTTTTAGATACAATTAGCTAGACCATGACCCAAAAGGACCCAAAATGACCCACTAATCGAATTTTTTCGAACATGTGACCTATCCCAATGGTTTTCTGGTGTCCCAAAACAGTAGGATACAAAATTTCGTCAAAATCGTTAGAGCCGTTTTCAAGATAAAATTTTCATATATATATATATATATATATATATATATATATATATATATATACCGGGTGATCCAAAAGTCAGGACGAACTTTAAAAATGAATAATTCGAAAACGAATCAAGATACAAAGATACGGTTTGCACCAAACGGATGGAAAAGAAACCGGGTTTTGTGTGGCAACGAAATAAAAAATAGTTCTGTTGGCGACCAACAGATGGCGCTGTCTGATTTCTGATGTAGGATTATGCAAAGCAACAAACGATATAAAAAGGAGCAACTGCAGCAGGTAATGGTAGTCAAAGCTTGTATGCATCGAAATGAAGTCCATAGTTGAGAAAGCCCTCTTAGTTAAACTGTATTATAAGAATTCGGAAAGTGCCATTGCGGCATTGCGAGCATATCGCTACATGAAGGGTATGCGAGATAGAAAAGGACCAATAACGTCTTCTGCATTGAACAAAATGATGAAGAAATTTGAAGCTACAGGTTCTTTGGCGTCCCGTCAAAGAAGTGGACGTCCCTCAACAGCCACTGCTGTTGCCACGACAGTGGAGCAGACGGTGCAATCCATGTTGGCGGTTGCTGCACATGGGCAGTGCAGCGCTCGAGAAGTTTCGAGGCAGACAGGAGTGTCGTACGGAAGTGTCTGGAGAGCACTGCGAATAACTTTACAACGGTATCCCTACAAGTTGCAACATGACCAAGATCTGAAACCTCCTGACTTCGACTCTCGCCGAGATTTTGCTAATTTGGTATTCAATAAGATGGAAGAGCAACACGACTTGCTTCACACTGTGCTTTGGACAGATGAAGCGCATTTCACACTCTCTGACGCTGTTAACACCCACAATTGTCGAGTGTGGACCACAGAAAATCCACATGCATTTGTTGAGGTACCCTTGCAACAGCCTAAAGTGACAGTCTGGTGTGTGGCTTCACTGCTGATTTCATAATTGGTCCATTTTTTTCGAGGAAGTCACACAGACGAGTTTCAAAACAGTTTCTGTCACTGGTCAGCGATATGTAGCACTGTTACAGAACAACATTATTCCTGAACTGCAAGCGCGACAGGCACTCCAAACATTCACCTTTATGCAAGATAGAGCACCACCTCATATTGCTCTGCCTGTGCAACGCCTGCTACGCTCAACATCTGGGGAGGATCGCATTATTAGTCGCTACTTTAATCACGCATGGCCTTCAAGATCTCCCGATCTGAAACCCTGTGTATCGAAAAGAAATAGAGAAACTTCGGAGTAGAATCAAGAATTGGTTCGGAGTATGGGAATAGTCGAAGAATTTGTAGTAGCATCTGAAATAGGGGAAAATTGTTTTCGGTGGGACATAGGCACTTAGGTCCCGAGAGACGTATAGTGAATTCACATGTTGTTTCCCGCAATGACTCAAGTTGACGACATCCTGCTGAGAACTGGAAAAAGTTTTGTTTCGACGAGGAAGAATCAAGAAGTATTTGACAAACATCTTTTCTTTATTTTAAAACGATGAAAATAAGACATATCTATGAAGTTATTCCACAGTTAATAATCCAAGGGTATGAGAAATCACATCTTGTATGATGGGGTGACAATCCAAATTTTTGACAGAGGAGCGAAGTAAGAATATCGAGAACTTAGGCTGAATATCCGAATTTTAAAAAGTGGGAAAATGTTTTAGGAGAGTACCATAGGGTGGCCAAGGGGCCAGAATATTTTTAGAGATGTTACATCGCGGAGATCAGAGAGGAAAGTGTATTTTTGATAATGACAGCGTGCGTTGGAAAGTATGCCAAACCATTTACATTTTTAGAGCCAAGAGTATTGTATTTTGCGTGGGAATTGTAACCGTTACATATACATCATATCAACTTCATAATTGACGTCATTGGTAGGGAAATCTTTATTGGCGAAGATTGCACTTTGGCAAAAAAAGAGAGTGAAATAGAATTTTAGTGGTTAGTTGTTTTGAGAAAATGCAGGAAAGATATTTCAGAAATATGTTATAAGGCGTCACTCAGACGGAATTAACATCTGGATTCAGTATGAAGTCAAAACTGACCATGAGAAAGGAAACATTTTATGCCTTGGATAATTTCATTTACATTGATGTGTGGAAGACCGAATAAAGTACGTTAATGATAATTTACAAACAATATGTATGATTTTGACTAAAAGTTATCGTTGAAAGAGAATGATCAAAAGAGTGCGCGTTTTAACAGCCGGGAATGTATATAAATTACGATAATACAGAAAGGGGAAAGTATATTTAATAAAATACTTAAAATATAGATTTCTTTAATTTTTGAAAAAGATATATATGGTATCTTTACCATATATATATCACCCCTTCACAAGATTTTGAAAAATTTAGAATGTCACCCTAAAATATAATACACAATATCAATATATAAAAATAATAATAAAATAAGTATGCATACAATATGTAATTAAAAAAAATGTAGTACTACCAAAAAGCTTCATACTAGTATAATAAATGGCCATAAAATTTTCAAATTGCAGCAGCATGTATTTCAGTAGCTTTCAAAAGTTCCATTTATCAACATGAACATAGTTGTTTTTGGCTGCATAAATAATATATCATTTTCTTTAAAATGGCATGCCTAATGATATTTTTATAGTATTAGTGCACTTGTTTAAATAGTCATATTTTGTCTCATATTTTATTTCGAAGATTAGAATGTGCACAATTAAACTTTTCACTTTAAAATCTGGTCATAGTGAAATATAAACACAAATAATATTTCAATATTGAAAAATAGTTGCAATTATACAATATAAGAGTGACACAATAGAGGTTACAAAAACACATATACCACATGAAAAATTTAAAAATTTTGTGTATTAATCGGGAAATGTGCATAAACAGTTTACAAAACCACCTTGTAATTTAATAATTGCATAAATAGTCTTTATTTTATTTTTTTTAAATTATTTTATATAACTGGGAAAACAAATTATTATAGTACATAAAAGGGATTATCTTTACCGAATATTAAAATAGCAATTGAATAAATAATTTTGGAATAACCCATAATAGTTGTAATCATTTTAAAAATTTATATCTAACTTTCATTAATAAATGTCTTTATATAACAACTTTTTAAGGCATCTCAAAAGAATTTCTGAAATATTTAAAAGAAACAATACGATGAATAAATGTAGAAGAATTGAAAAAAAAAAATTTTTTTTTTTGAATGAGTTGCTTCTACAAGTGAGAAAAAGAAAATATAAAAATGCCTAAAATATTACTATAATCTATATAGTGTGAAGTAAAGGTGTTAACATTATGTATGTTCGATGAGAGAGAGATGTTTACACCTGAACAATATTTAGAAAAAGCAACATGTACGTTATCGAAGTAAGAAGGCATATCATAGAATTCAAAAATTTAACATAATTCCAAATTTTAAGAACGATTATGGGAATTATCCGCTGAAATAAAGTTCAAAAATTCTTTCTAATTGATAAAGTGAAGGTGGCATGTAAAGTGATGTAACTTTAAAAATAAAAAAAAACGATGATATAGTGTATATGTAAAGAGCAATAGAAATTAATGTATACACTAATATGTGAAGTGCGAAAAAGATAACGGTATGTGTGAATGCTCGACCATAGCTATCAGTGAACACGAATCTTAAGTATAGAAGTGTAGTAATAATGAATAAAGGAAAAAAAAAGAAAAGGTTTGGATTACAAAAGAATCAGACCGGAGAAAACTAAGTGAGAAAACGGTAAACAAAAAAAATTCTGGTTACAAAGGAACCAGTCACACAAATAAAAAAATTTCTGATAAAAAAAATGTCATTACATATTTCTACCAAAGGAAATTAAAAAAAATAGCTGAATGGTGTGAATTTCTGCAAGAATGTGCCAAAGTGAATAGTGTGACGCCAAATTTTTTTTTTTTTTTTTTTTTTTTTTTTAATTTTTAATAACAATTTATTTTGATTTATTTCTATTATTTTTATTTTAAAAGGATAGTGATGCAAAGAAGAAGAATTGTCTACTCCTGAAATGTCGAAAATACAACGAAGATAAAAGGTAAAATTAAGCTGTGTGTACAGATCAGTTACACTTATTCAATATGCGAAAAATTTCTGACGACCCGCACCAAAAAAAAATCTCGACATACAAATATACCTCTAATCGCTCTACCGTTTCCGTACGCTAAACAGCCAAACGAAAAGAGACGAACCATCTATACACACAGGTGTGTAAACAATAAAAACATTAACATATGAAATAGAAAGAAAAATCTGAAGTCAAAAGTGTACCGCGACCAACCGGCATCACTAGCAGCACTGAAAGATGCCATCCGCCAAAATGTGTCTGCTATAACGCAAGAAATGCTACTAAATGCTGTGAACGGTGTGATGCCTCGTCTAACAGCTGTACTTCTGAATGATGGATTGCACATTGAACATTTACTATAGTACTAATTAACTGTAATTAAGCTGACTTGTAAGTTATCAACATTTTTTCATTTGTAATTCATCTTTTGGTGCAATAAAACACTATCGCGCCATCTGTTGGTCGCCAACAGAACTATTTTTTTTCGTTGCTACACAAAACCCGGTTTCTTTTCCATCCGTTTGTTGCAAACCGTATCTTTGTATCTTGATTCGTTTTCGATTTATTCATTTTTAAAGTTCGTCCTGACTTTTGGATCACCCGGTATATAACCACACACAAGATTTGCTCGTATTGCATATATATGATATATATATATTTGCATATATATGATATATATATGCAAAATTTATCTTAAAAACGGCTCTAACGATTTTGACGAAATTTTGTGTCCTACCGTTTTGGCGCACCAGAAAACCATTGGGCTAGGTCACGTGTTCGAGAAAATTCGATTAGTGGGTCATGGTCTAGCTAATTGTATCTAAAAAACGGTTCAAACGATTTTGACGAAATTTTGTATCCGACTATTTTCGGGTACGAGAAGACTATTGGGCTGGGTGACATGTTCGAGAACTTTCGATTAGTGTGTCATTTTTGGGTCAAAGCGAGTCAAATTAATTTTATCTAAAAAACGGCTCTAACGATTTTGATTAAATTTTGTATCCTACGAGTTTCGGGCACGCGAAAGTCATTGGGCTAGGTCACATGTTCGAGAAAATTCGATTAGTGGGTCATTTCTGGGTCATTGTGGGTCAAGATCTAAAAAGCGGCTTGATTTACACTAAATTCTGCATCCAATGGTTTTCGGGCACGAGAAGACTGTTGGGCTAAGTCACATGTTCGAGAAAATTCAATTAGTGGGTCATTTTGGTCATGGGTCATGATATTTGAACTCAAATTTAATTTTGACCGAGCATAGCTCGGTCTTTCCTGCTCGTAAGTTGATAATCAAGCAATGACATAAAATAAGTTGCAGAATATCTTTTAAGAGGATAACTATTTATCATCATTGCTAAATCACTTCAGTAATAAACTGAAAAAAAAAAGGAATTGTTTTTTCAAAAATGTGAAAATGAAAATCCGGACAGCTTTATCCTATTACTAGAAAAAAAAGAATATAAAAATAAGGAAATTTTTATACAGAGAAATTTCTGAATCACTAATGCACGTACACATATGAATTAGTTCCTCCGTATGCATACATAATACTGCAAACTGATTATTATTAATATTACTTGTAATTTATCAAATAAATGCTACTATTGAATGTATTTGAAAAGTTGCATTGAAAAGAACTAGCTGATGTCGCTGCGATTGACCTTTTATCGTTCAGTATCGTTGTACATTTATCGGATTCAATTTGTTAGTACTATTTTGCAGCCGTTTTCCACACTATTTATTCTAGCCGCTGTATCTGAGTTACTGTGCTTGCTTTAGCGACGTTATTTTGTATTAATATTGAGTTCATCCTATTTGAGTATCACAAGTGGCAAATTTCGATGTGTTCATTTGAAGCTCACAAAACTTTGTTAAATTTAGTTTTCAAGGTGAAGTGTATCCATGTTACTAGATTTTAATTCTTAATGTTGTTTTATCCGGTAATAGAGTTTAAAAAATTGTTTCTAATGATTGAAATAAGTTTCAATAATTTTAATTGAGACATTAACAAAGCAACAATCACGATAAATTGTCCTAAATGATCCAATTTGAGAAATTGAATAAGTTAAAGAAAGATATCTAACGAAGAAAAAAGATAAATCATACCGAAAAGAAAACCTCAAATTGTTAAATAAGAACTCAGAATTTTCCGATTGAAGCAGATAAACAGTCTCATTAGCGACGATAGAAATGATCTATTAAAAGAAGTAACATCATTTATTGCAAAATTCTACAAATTAGCTTAACAAATCTGTGAATGTTGAAAGAACACTGCTTAGTATCGAACATTATTAATGATCAGAGACAAAGTTTTACTATATGCAATTTAGAGAAGCTCCGCACAAAAGTTTAGATAGAGGAATAATTCTTAAGAAAATGATAATAAAACTAGTCGGATGTGTCAATCCCAAAACTTTCTTCTATCTCATACAGGTTTCGCATACACTAAAAAGAATCAGCACCAATTTGTATTAAGGTTTAACTGAAACTCAAGTTTTATTAAATTCCATGCATTATTTTTTGAGATATGACTATCGCTAAAATCGTGTAAATCCTGCAAAATGCTGCATAGCAGCGCCACCTGCGTGGCGATTTTTACCAAAAACTAATCAGCACCAATTTATATCAGAGACTAACTGAATATAAAGTTTTATTAAATTCCGAGCATTAGTTCTTGAGATAGAGCTATTGCGGAAATCGCGAAAAATGCTGCATAGCAGCGCCACTTGCTAGGCGATTTTTACCGAAAACTAATCAGCACCAATTTATATCAGGGACTAACTGAATATAAAGTTTTATTAAATTCCGAGCATTAGTTCTTGAGATAGAGCTATTGCGGAAATCGCGAAAAAGGCTGCATAGTAGCGCCACCTGCTGGGCGATTTTTACCAAAAACTAATCAGCACCAATTTATATCAGGGACTAACTGAGTATAAAGTTTTCTTAAATTCCGAGCATTAGTTCTTGAGATAGAGCGCCCACAAAATTTTTGTCACAGACAGACAGACAGACATTTTCTAAAAAATAGTCAAATCGTGTTCAGGACCTTCTAAAATGTATAAATCCGTCGAAAACCGGAAGTAGAAAATTTTCATGAATCCAATACTTTCTTCTTGTAAAGATAGAAAAAAGTAAAAATCGTCGAATTTTACTTATATTATACAGGGTGTCCCGAAAGTCCTTGACACATATTAAAAGTCATTAAAAAATTAAGCAATTGACGTGCGAGAGTGCAGTTCGGACGAAATTGCTTCTTATTAATCGAGAATTTTATTTAAAAAAAAAATGTTACAAAATTTTCTTATAGATGGCGTTATTTTTGCAAAGCTACCAAAGAGGTAGAATGCCTTTATATAAACAGTGGCGAAAGACGCACAAAGCGTATGCACAGTTTTTATCCAAATTATGGCAACCCACATTCCAGAACATAACAATACTCGCCTTCATGAGTTCGATTAGACGAGTGAGAAAAGTCAGCAAAAATTAGTTTGACGATAATAGAAAGCTCGACAAGTTGTTTGGCGATTCGTTTTTTTCTCCAAAATCGTATTGGCCAATCGAATTTTTTTGCCCGTATGTCGCTATTATCTTACAGAGGCATCCTATAAATCTTGTCGAGTTTCCTATTATCGCCAGACTAATATTTGTTGACTTGTCTCACTCGTTTAATCGAGTTCATGAAGGCGAGTATTGTTAAGTACTGTAATGTGGGTTACCATAGCTCGGACAAAAACTGTGCATACGCTCTGTACGTCTTTCGCCACTGTTATATATAAAGGCATTCTACTAACGACATCTATAAGAAAATTTTGGAACTCGTTTTTTTATTTTTTTTAAAGAAAATTTTTGATTCTAAGAAGCATTTTTGTCCAAACCGCACTCCCGTACGCCAATTGCTTAATTTTGTATTGAATTTTAAAATGTGTCAAGGACTTTTGGGACGCCCTGTATATAAAAATTCTAAAACAAATCGGAAATTTTGCTATATGAAATACTTACAAAAATATTGAAACGAATTTTCTAATATCTAAATATTTGATTTTGCATGCCACAAAAGTATATGCAAGTTTATGAAATTTATGCAAATTTGTCAATTGTGATATATGAAATATTAAGAAAAATATTGAAATATATTTTTCTAATAGCTAAATGTTTTTTTTTTAATTCAAAAAGTCGATTGTGATATATGAAATATTAAAAAAAAAATATTGAAACATATTTTTCTAATAGCAAAATGTTGTGTTTTGTATACCTCAAAAACATAGGCACATTTATGAGATTTATGCAAATTTATAAGGCAAAACGATTACATGATAAAAGAATGTTTTTCACAGTTGTTATATAAACCCCGAAGTAGTTTTTAAATTTTTTTGAAATATGGTGATGATAGTACATTTTCCGAACGAGAAAATACGTACATCTTCACATAAAGTCAACGAAACAGTGGTCGAGGGCTAAAAATACGACAATTTTTGGCTATCTTGCCCAAAGTCCTGACTTTTATTCTATTAAAAATGTATAGGGCATTCTAACGAATATTGTGTGTGTGAATGGAGAATAGTATTTCAGAACTTAAAGAGACGATGTAAGAGTCGTGCTTAATATTAAACCGAACACCATTTAAAAGCTTATGATATCGGAAAAATATTGCGTGCTTGATCGAATAAAAATAAATGATGACTTGATCAATTAGTAAAATTGTTTTTTTTTTGTAAAATTGCTAATTTTTCAATTTGTGTCTAATTGTTTGTGTCACATTTTTTTTCAGCTTAAGTCATATTGCGGCAAGTTTGCTACAGGCGCTGCTTTTTTGTTTTTATTTTTCAAATTATATGTGTTTATAATTAGTAATAACAAAAAATATTACTCGAGACTTAATAGTGTGTCATTCAACGCAAAATTTGTGTAGACTTAACTTTTTTGCAGGCCTGTATACAAGCTTGATGAAAAGTAATAAAATTATGCAAAAAATGTTTGCATTCATTATTAATTTATTGTTGACTCTTTCTTTCACATCTATACGCAGTGCAAATATGACTATCTATGAAACTGGAAGTAAAGTAAAAATTTATAAGGGCATATTTACATTGTAATTTTTTATAGTAAATATAATTCGTAATCTAGTAATGAGAAATCTTTCATAATCCTGAATTGACCGAAACGTAACAAACAAACATTTAAATTGAGGGATCTTATTTAAGCGGACTGTTCTACAATCTTTGATAACATTGCTTTTTAAAGAAACTAAAATAAGTGGATAACACCAGACGCTAAGTTTTGTACATTTGTTTAAACTTTAGGATGAAACGCAATAGACGTGTCTGTACATATAAAGTTTTTCCTTTTCAATATTGATTAAATCAGCCCTACTTAGATAAGGAATTGAAAAGGTCATGAATAAATATCAAAATTATGAGTTTGATATGCAGTTATTTTGCATAAAATATGGAATCTTGGCTTATCTGTTTATTTCAGTATAAAAGGGCATTTCTGTATTTGGACTAGATTAAAATATTATCTCTCTCTATCTATATATATTTCTTCTTTGACTGTTGATTTTTTCTCACAAACAAAAACTGGATTGCAGAAATTAAAGAATAAACAAACAACCACAACAACAAAAAAACTGAATTAAAAAAAAATGTAACTTTTTTTTTGCTACTAAGAAAACAAGAAGTAAAATCAATCATTTCGCATGATTTAATGCACATAAGTCTTTTCAACATTATAAACACTACTACGCTGAAAAATTTACATAAATAATGTATTTTTTATTTTCCCGTATTCAAGTTCTGGTTTAAAATACTATGAAAAATCCTCGCTCTTGAATGAAAATGCCTTTTTTAATGCTTTAAAACAAAGTTGAAAAGTGTTTATGCATTCGATTTTTCTGTTTGGCAGTAAGTCTTTTCGCGTTCTTATTCTCGTAAATATACCTGGATTGTCATGATATTGGTTGGTCATTGATGTAATACGTTTTTGAGTTTCTGTCCATCATGTTCTTTATTACAAAGGAAGGATGTAGCATTAATAGTACGTTTACAGACACACTTAAAAGAATTCGTATATATTATGTTCTATAAGCGATAATTGTTTCAAGTACAATGTAATGACGTTATGCTACTTGAAACATTACGAAATTCATATATGTTGTTGGTGAGCGAAACAACATGTTTCCTATAGAAATTGTGTCTTTAGTAAAAAAAGAAATTGTGATTTATGGGTGAAAAATGGGGCATATATAAAAAAACATTTAAGTACTTCAAAAAGTTTATTTTCATAAGATTACTCAGCTTAAATCATCTTGTAATGATTATGGTGAAAATCGATGGAAAAGTATAAAATATTACGTATAGAAAAAGTCAGGCAGTGAAAAGGTTCATTCAGTGGATTTAATATTGTTTTTTCAAAAAACTTATGTTATTAAAATTATAATCTTCACAATATACAACTAGTTGGATGTGTCACTCACAAAAATTTCTTCTATCTCATACATATTAATACTTCAAAATTTGCTATCACATCGGCAATAAAATCAATAGTACGGCAGCTGCTTGCGAATCGTCGGGTTACCTGGATGCGAGCAAGCCGATGTATACTAAACTACGAAAAGTCTTTCTGGTGTGTTCCGGTAGGAAAAGATAGCCTCCATATTTCTTGTTTTTCAGATTTTAGCTAATTTTACTGGAAAACCCGAAGCTAAAATCAGTGGAACCGGATTAAAGAAGATTCATTCCCAGTTCTCGTCACTATTGAATTTGAATGAGAATATCTCCAAATTAGTCAGTTATAGCCAAGTGGGCTTCATTTATGGCAACCTATTTTTATCGCCAAATTTGGTGATATTTCACCAATTATCGCCAAGCTTAGCGATAATTTGACGTGGGCGAATATAAATATATAGTGTTAAGCATATAAGAGTTGGAACGATGGTCAGAACAATGAAAGACATTTTACCAAGAAATTATTCACTAAAACTCATAAATTAAATCCGTTCATGGATAATTTATTCAAAATATCAGCCACCCTGCTAATTTCAAACTGCTATATCGCAGACATTTTTTTAATAGAGGCAAAACAAAAATTACTCGGAATCCGTGGATCAAGGCCGAACATTTAACGGAAAAAACTTTTTGATTTCTAATTTTTTGGTACATCTTTTTGATTTTGAAATCTTTAAATGCCTATTACAGCGTCCCATTCCGGCGGAATATCCCTCAATTCAACTGGGTCCTGCAGGTCATAGTCAAAAACATATAAATAAAATTTTGTTCAATTCTATGCATAACTTCATACACTTTTCGATGATACAATAATAAAAATAGCCCCAAACTTTGTATCGCAGCGCCCCCTTCCGGCGGAATATTCCCAAATTAAAGGAAGACCTACTGGCCATAGTCCCAAACCTATAAATCGAATTTGGTTCAAGTCTATTCATAACTTCATACACTTATTAATGATACAATGAGGACAGACACACAAACAGACGGACAGACAGACATTTTGTAAAAATATGTTTTTCGGAATCTCTAACCACTAAAAAGTGTTTCCGTCGGACACCGGAAGCCGTAAAAAATTTCGATTACAATACTTTCTTCTAATATAGATAGAAAAAATAAAAAAACACAACTGACAGAAAAAATAATCTAATCTCAAAGGAATGAAAGTAGGTAGAAAAGGCCGGTTTCACGCCAGGTGGCGGTGCTGCGGTGCTATCAGGTGGCGGTGCTGAGGTGCTATCAGGTGGCGGTGCTGTGGAGCGGAATTGTTCTCTAAGACTACGATGATAAAATTCAAACTTAAAATCGAGGGTGGGGCGAAAGGGTGTGCTATAGGACAGGGGGTTTTAGGAGGGGGCAGCATGTTATAGTAGGGGGTATTTTTTTTAAGGGGGGGGCTTAATTTTAAAAAATTTAAAATTGTCTTATATTACGAGGTATCGGTGATGGTAGAGTACGACCACTATCCCTCTATCCCCTACCCTCTACCACCCCCCTCCCCCTTGCCCCCCCTCCCCCCCCATTTTTTTTTTTTTTTTTTTTAGGAGAGATAAAGTTTAAAGTGGTGTCGCCCTCTATCGTAAGGTTAAATAGTTATGGAATTTAAAATGACTGCTTCTGAATTTTAAGTTATAGCATAGTATAAAATAAAATATTCTAAAGTAGCTAACCATACTGCTTACAATGGAAATTTAAGTTATAGCATGGTGTAAAATAAAGTAACTTACCACTGCTTACAATGGAAATATATAGTTATAGAATAGCACTTAATAAATAATTTTAAAATGTGTTACCATAGTGCTCGCAAAGGAATATGAAATAGAAATTTAAGTTCTAACATAACGCTAAATAAATAATTTTAAAGTTTCTTAGCAAACTGCTTACAATGAAAATATTTAGTTAAAGCATAGCACTTAATAAAATATTTTAAAGTTTCTTACCAAACTGCTTACAATGGAAATATTTAGTTATAGCGTAGCACTTAACAAAAATTTTAAAGTGGCACATGTAAATAATTATAGTTATAAACCGACATATAGGCAGACACACAGACAAGCAGGCAGGCAGGTAGGCAGACAGCCAGACACACAGTGAACTATTTGTTACGTACACAAGCATGCATATACGAAGTGAACTAATTGTAATAAAATACAAGACGTGAATACGTTTTAAAACATTTTTTTTTTTCTTCACAGAAATTAAGAAAATATTAAATTTCGACTACAACTTTCACTTTGAAATAGCGTACTCCCTTGTTAAAAATTATTAGCTTTTAACAAACATGTAAATGAAGCGGGGTTCGAACCTCGAACTTGACAAAATGATCTCATGATGTGTTGATTTGCAGTAGGTTTAAACGAACACACCATGAGACCATGTTTATTAGACGCGATTTAAGATATATAAGAAAAGGTGTCACGTGACTGAACATATTGGATTATTACTATACAGTACTAATGATATTATAAATTTTGTAAAATAATTTAAGCTTTACGATAAACTTTAATGTTTAAACTTACAAACACATTGGAATGTATTTATAACATATAAAATAACCTTATAAAAGGTTGGTTGGTTTGTTGGTTTTATAAACTTGCAAAGCAAAGCGTATCTTACCAATTTGCATACAAGAGATTTTGTAACATAAATTATATAATACTGCAAATTTTAACTTACCAAGTGAGGTTTAAGGATACTGTAATAGAATTTTCAATTGTATACTTTAAAAAAGAAAGTTTAACTTACAATTATGTTTATGCTCGGATTCGAACTGTCAACCTGGCTAGCTTTCCAATGCGCTCCCAATTACGCTACGATGGCTCCGTACAATTAATATAAATAATGAAACCTAACACAATGTTACTTTTTTTCCTAAGATTTTCAAGTTAATAAAACAGGATATGACGACATTTATAGAATAACATCCTGTTTTACAACGATAAGAATAGCAATATAAGAAGCTTGTACACCATAATGAATTTACTGTTTAAAGTTTTGACTTAAACGATTATTCTTCTAATTAAAACCTTGCTGTATATTTGCTTGATCACCTATCTGTTTACCCTGCTTTTTGGATACTTCTAAACCTGAAAATGACTACTTCGCTTAACACATCTTACTATGAAATTTCAGAAATCAGCGAATTTAGTAGAATATTTCAGTATTTTGACGTTTTTACCCCATACCATTGGGACTTAGGAAAGGATACGATTGTCGAAGTGCAAATGAATAAGTACTGTGAGTTAAACGTTCACATTCAAAAATATAAGGAATTTAAGAACAGTGGTAAAATGTATCCTACAAATGAAGGAATTACAATATCGTGCGCAACCTTTGATAAATTTGAAACGAGAATGACAAAATTTAATTTTGACTCTGCAGAAAAAGAAACATTCGTATCTAACAACGACTTACTAACGATTTATGTGGATAAGGAATCATGCATACTGCAAAAACTATTGAAACATGATTGTTTACTACTTACAAAAGAACAATTTCTCAAACTAGAGAAAAACTGTATTGAAATTAGCGAATGTCTTATTCAAACTTTTTTAACAAAACTTTTACCTGTTTATGTTTTAAAAAACGTAAAAATATGTAAATGTTCTCACTTTACAGAGGAAGAGGCGATGGACTATTTTTTAGAATGCTTCGATCATGAATTAGAGAGATCAGTATATCGCACGTTTGACTGTTATTTATATTCAATCGGCCAACCAGTAGAAATGGATCATGAATGTATGAGATATAATTTAAGAAAACAGTTTAACTGGTGCGCAGACAGTGCTTTGTTAAATTTCAACATTAAGGAATTTGTGAAAAACCTGCTAGAGAAATGTATATGTAATTATACTTATTTATTTTTTGAATCTATGAATGTAGACTTTTATAATAAGCATTTGAGCAATGTATTTATAAATTATCGTAGAAATGTTTTATATTTAATAAATATTTGTTTAGTTTTTCATCATGTGTCTGTTTTTTATTTATGTATAAGGAATAAATAAGTTTAGTTTTCGGAAAGTTTTACAATTTTTATTCAGAAAATGTAGAAACTTGTTTTATTTTTCTACAAAAATTAAGGATTTTATACTATTTCATTAAACATGTGTACCATTATTATAATATAACTTACATATTGTATACAAAATACTACCCTTTACTTGATAAATTATTTAAGATTTTAAGCCAAAACTGAGCGAATATTATAAAGATTATCGAGTTTGAAAATAGATCTGTTGTCTACCAGAGCAAAAACAGGAAACTACTTATTTGCGGATAACATCCCTGTTTTCTTACTGATAACGATACTTCTTGTATAGTTTAAGGTATAAAAATTATTTCATTTACTTAATTAGCAATACCATATAATGAACGAGTATATTCACACATTTAAATTTGCATTTTAAGCCACGATGAATACATAATAAAACATTACTTGTATACTTTTACATAAAAATTGAAAATACATTTATTCTTAACGAAATCACCCACTGTATAATAAAAGATACTTTGCTAAATTACTTATGTTTAACATACAGACTAATTTCTGTATACGATATATAACACGTGACGCTATTTTTAATTATTTTAAGCATGCGCGCCCTCTACAATTAAATAAATATTCATGAAAAGTTTTATTTGAAATAATATTCATACTGTTTCTGTGCCGTTAAGACGTTCTAATTTTTTCTCCGTTTAAGTGATCTGCGATTTTAATTGATTTAAATTAAATAAGTACAATGCAAGACATGATGTTAGACGAACCAACCAAGATAAGAAAAGCCTTGACATCGGAGTTTAAGGAGCAAATAGACTGTACTATTTTAATGAAACCTGTTTTGAATAAGGAACCGATGGCCTCTTCATCAGATCAAGTCGATCAAAAGTTACCTTTTACATGTGATACATGTAAAAAAGTATTTACTAAAAAATATATGTTATTAAGACATATGAACTTACATTTAGAAAAAAAACCCTCTAAGTGTGATAATCTGTTTACTACAAAGAGCGCTTTACAGGATGATATGCTAATTAATCCCAAGACATCTGCCACATATAAATGTGAGAAATGCAGTAAGACTTTCTCACGAAAAAATGTGTTAGTTAGACACATGAAATTTCACTTAGAAAAGAAACCTTTTAATTGTAAAATGTGTTCGAAATCATTTGTGCAGAAAAGCGACTTACAAAAGCATAACTTAGTACAGTCTAAACAAGGCGTTATGCATAAATGTAATGAATGTGATAAAAAGTTTTTACGGGAAAAAAATTTAATAAATCATACTATGATTCATAACACTCCTCAGCAAAAGAAAAGGAATATTGAACCGTTTACCAGACATTATAAATGTGTCGATTGTTCTGAAATATTTAATCACAGATTTGACTTAGTGAAGCATAGAAAAATTCATCTCTCGCCCAAAGAACATATATCTGAACAGCGTACTGAACTTTTAAACCATTTACAGAATTTATTACTACGTATAGACACTTTACAAAATGCTATAAAAAATGAAACTATTCCTTTTTGAAATATTGACTTTACCAATTTATTTGAACTATACATATTCTTGTATATACTAATGTATGTGTTTAAATAATTAAATAAATAATAGATAAGTGAAAAAGCTTTTATGTTTTATTTTTCAATATGATTATATTATATCACTATTATGTGAATGAATGGACTTGTAAATTTAAACCCTATGTATAAAAATAAATTTCTTGCACTTTTACAAGAAGTAAAAATTTAATACAAATATATTTAAGATTTTTTAAATATATTATTGATTCACATATGATAGTTAAATTAATATGCTATTAAACATATAATTTTGTATAACCTATATTATTAATTTTCTTTAACACATATTACTTTTTACAATAAATCGATTTAACTAATTATACATTTGTGTAATTAAACAAACTTATTTTACTAAATATACGTATCGATAATTAATTTTTATTATTTACATACACATGATTATACTTTTTATCGTACGCGATTAACTATTTATACATTTAATAAGCGTTGCCATACCCGCTTTTATAAATAATTAGATATTATAAAGCATACGGATTTCACATAAACAAGCAATATATATTTTCGTTAAATGAACAACTTGAATCTTTAATCTATAACGTCATACTTACTTTTAAACTTGCTTTTAACTGTAACCATCACTCTTTTTTAACCTATGTTAGTAACTGTTTAGATATAATATAATCAGTTTACTGTTGACTTTTGTCGTGACTGAACCTTTTACTGTTTGTTATATAAAAATGGCTTATGAATTAGATAGGATTAAACGGTCGTGTGAAGAAATGACTTCTTCAACAAAGTTTCAACGTTTAGATAAACCTATGGAAAATTCTGATTTTTATAAACATGAATTTTTACCCAAATCTAATATACAGGAGAACTATGAAACACTATCACCTACCATGGACTTGTATGCTGCAGAGCCTAAGATTGCCAAGGATTCTACAACCCCAATATTTACTAACTGTGATAATGATGAAACGTCTTTCCCTGACACCTGCTGTGAGTCTACCTCTGCTAAAAGCTTTTTGGATACAATGTTTAAGGATCTAGATTTTAAAAATTTGGAAACATATCTTACCTCACAGCCTACAAGTGGTTTAATTTCTTCAAATGAACCATCAACTAGCATTACACATAGTAGTGAACAATTATATAACATACCCCCTCCCATCGCATGTGTGAATAACATTTCCAAAACCAAACATGGTAAATCTCGCATTTTTGTCATGTTTCGGATTAAACTTGCTGATTTTATATTTTTAACTTTAAAACGACATTATAAACAGTTTTATGTACATATTGAAGAGATCAAACACAATGTATTTACAAATGAAGAAATTTCATCAACAAATAGAATTTTTATGGATATTTCAACATGGTATGAATTCCAATATAATATTTTTGGATTTAATTTAAAATATAAAAGTTCATCGTTTATTGCTAACAATACAGTATTAGTGTTAAATTATAATAATTCTATTATACAAATAAAAAATTTAAAGAATTATACACATTGTGTTTTAAACGATTTTCAGTTAGAAAATTTAAAAGAAAAAGCTATTGATTTTAATAGCAATCTTATTAAACACTTGTATACAGTTCATCTACCGCAGTTAATTAAGCAAAAATGCACACTCGTTAATTTACCTTCTGAAATCGAGCGTGTTTTACTAACGAAACTTATCTCTTCTATTGAGGATAATGTACTGACAATATTAAACCAAATTTATGAATGTGTAGGATGTATATTTAGACACCAATCCCAAAGTCTACATACATGTTTCACCTTTAATAAACGTGAAAGATTTAATCACTTAGGGGATATGATTTTAATGCTTGTAAATTTTGATTATGTTATTTCAAGGTTTTTAAACGGAGTTGAATGTATCAGTGAAAACTTTTTACGTAACATTAATGTGGAATTTATTCGAAATGTATTATTTAAGTCCTGAAAATAAAATATTTTGCTTTAAATCTGTGTGTTTATTTAAACAAAATGTGTGTATGTTTATTAATATTGTTTAACTTGCAATTTAAGATTAATAATTTCTCTTATATGTTTATAACAGAAACATGATAACATAGTATGTATACTAAATGTTAGTAACATACTACACATGTTAGTAAATGTATTTTTGAACTATTATAAAAGTTTTTAAAATTTTACAAGATAGCAAATTTATTTTTCAGTTAAAAAAGTTTTATAAATTTACAATTTTAAATTTAAAACTTAATAAAAGTATTTCATACTTTATCAATGTTGATTCGTCTTGTATGTTAATATTATATAATGGTAACATACTATATAGTTGTTATGTTACTACATATACTTATAAAAATAATTTAAACATGTTATATTATTGTAAAAGTTTTTAAAAAAATTACAAACTAACTTAATTAAATTAAAAAAATTATAAGTAAACAAAATAATCAATATAAGCGTTATTTATATTGCAAATGTAAGGTAAAAGCACTAAATTATTGTTTAAAAGCATTTTATTTTGTAATTATATCGACCATAAGATGATGTAATACATTTAAAATCTTACTATTGGGTTTTATTTTAGCATAAACATTATTTATTCAACTGACTATTGCTTTTAGAAGTAACTTAATTTTCTTACACAAGCGGAAAATAATATTTCTTCATTAATATATCATGTTTACAAAATTTTTAAGTTATATATAATATAACTTGTAAATACATAGTATATTTATATACCAAATCCATAAGTATACATATATACTTAAATAACATGTAAGTATACATATACTTATAGATACTTATAGTATAAAAATATACTATGTATTTACAAGTTATATTATATATAACTTAAAAATTTTGTAAACATGATATATTAATGAAGAAATATTATTTTCCGCTTGTGTAAGAAAATTAAGTTACTTCTAAAAGCAATTGTCAGTTGAATAAATAATGTTTATGCTAAAATAAAACCCAATAGTAAGATTTTAAATGTATTACATCATCTTATGGTCGATAGAATTACAAAATAAAATGCTTTTAAAACAATAATTTAGTGCTTTTACCTTACGTTTGCAATATAAACGTTATTTAAATTAGATCTTCTTAATAAATTGTAAAATAAAGTGTAAAATAAAGAATACAGGACATTATAACTTACCAAACAAGCCTCTTCTACAGCAGAAGTGAAAATGTCAAACACGTTGTGTTTAATTCTTATCTTCATGATCACGTGACTTTAAAGGAAATCACGTGGTACGACAAAAACATCCTGTTGCTAGGATAGTAACAAGCATAATGTCTGAAGTAACTATGTAAGATGGACGTGCTATTATAAGTGGGTTATATTTGTAAGTATAAATTAATCTATTTCTTTAATTTAAAGCTAATTGTTATTAATTATCAGAATATAGGGTTTCTAATGACAAAGTTTGAGAATTTCTATTACTTAACTAAAGTTCCACATGTATATAGGTACATACATATATATATATATATATATATATATGTATACATAGACACAATTTAATAAAATTAAGTATTTTAAAACATTTATAAAATAATTTTGATAACTTTTCATTTTTGTTAATTTATTTTAATTAAAAAAATAATTATTTTGTTTACTTATAATTTTTTAATTTAATTAAGTTAGTTTGTAATTTTTTTAAAAACTTTTACAATAATATAACATGTTTAAATTATTTTTATAAGTATATGTAGTAACATAACAACTATATAGTATGTTACCATTATATAATATTAACATACAAGACGAATCAACATTGATAAAGTATGAAATACTTTTATTAAGTTTTAAATTTAAAATTGTAAATTTATAAAACTTTTTTAACTGAAAAATAAATTTGCTATCTTGTAAAATTTTAAAAACTTTTATAATAGTTCAAAAATACATTTACTAACATGTGTAGTATGTTACTAACATTTAGTATACATACTATGTTATCATGTTTCTGTTATAAACATATAAGAGAAATTATTAATCTTAAATTGCAAGTTAAACAATATTAATAAACATACACACATTTTGTTTAAATAAACACACAGATTTAAAGCAAAATATTTTATTTTCAGGACTTAAATAATACATTTCGAATAAATTCCACATTAATGTTACGTAAAAAGTTTTCACTGATACATTCAACTCCGTTTAAAAACCTTGAAATAACATAATCAAAATTTACAAGCATTAAAATCATATCCCCTAAGTGATTAAATCTTTCACGTTTATTAAAGGTGAAACATGTATGTAGACTTTGGGATTGGTGTCTAAATATACATCCTACACATTCATAAATTTGGTTTAATATTGTCAGTACATTATCCTCAATAGAAGAGATAAGTTTCGTTAGTAAAACACGCTCGATTTCAGAAGGTAAATTAACGAGTGTGCATTTTTGCTTAATTAACTGCGGTAGATGAACTGTATACAAGTGTTTAATAAGATTGCTATTAAAATCAATAGCTTTTTCTTTTAAATTTTCTAACTGAAAATCGTTTAAAACACAATGTGTATAATTCTTTAAATTTTTTATTTGTATAATAGAATTATTATAATTTAACACTAATACTGTATTGTTAGCAATAAACGATGAACTTTTATATTTTAAATTAAATCCAAAAATATTATATTGGAATTCATACCATGTTGAAATATCCATAAAAATTCTATTTGTTGATGAAATTTCTTCATTTGTAAATACATTGTGTTTGATCTCTTCAATATGTACATAAAACTGTTTATAATGTCGTTTTAAAGTTAAAAATATAAAATCAGCAAGTTTAATCCGAAACATGACAAAAATGCGAGATTTACCATGTTTGGTTTTGGAAATGTTATTCACACATGCGATGGGAGGGGGTATGTTATATAACTGTTCACTACTATGTGTAATGCTAGTTGATGGTTCATTTGAAGAAATTAAACCACTTGTAGGCTGTGAGGTAAGATATGTTTCCAAATTTTTAAAATCTAGATCCTTAAACATTGTATCCAAAAAGCTTTTAGCAGAGGTAGACTCACAGCAGGTGTCAGGGAAAGACGTTTCATCATTATCACAGTTAGTAAATATTGGGGTTGTAGAATCCTTGGCAATCTTAGGCTCTGCAGCATACAAGTCCATGGTAGGTGATAGTGTTTCATAGTTCTCCTGTATATTAGATTTGGGTAAAAATTCATGTTTATAAAAATCAGAATTTTCCATAGGTTTATCTAAACGTTGAAACTTTGTTGAAGAAGTCATTTCTTCACACGACCGTTTAATCCTATCTAATTCATAAGCCATTTTTATATAACAAACAGTAAAAGGTTCAGTCACGACAAAAGTCAACAGTAAACTGATTATATTATATCTAAACAGTTACTAACATAGGTTAAAAAAGAGTGATGGTTACAGTTAAAAGCAAGTTTAAAAGTAAGTATGACGTTATAGATTAAAGATTCAAGTTGTTCATTTAACGAAAATATATATTGCTTGTTTATGTGAAATCCGTATGCTTTATAATATCTAATTATTTATAAAAGCGGGTATGGCAACGCTTATTAAATGTATAAATAGTTAATCGCGTACGATAAAAAGTATAATCATGTGTATGTAAATAATAAAAATTAATTATCGATACGTATATTTAGTAAAATAAGTTTGTTTAATTACACAAATGTATAATTAGTTAAATCGATTTATTGTAAAAAGTAATATGTGTTAAAGAAAATTAATAATATAGGTTATACAAAATTATATGTTTAATAGCATATTAATTTAACTATCATATGTGAATCAATAATATATTTAAAAAATCTTAAATATATTTGTATTAAATTTTTACTTCTTGTAAAAGTGCAAGAAATTTATTTTTATACATAGGGTTTAAATTTACAAGTCCATTCATTCACATAATAGTGATATAATATAATCATATTGAAAAATAAAACATAAAAGCTTTTTCACTTATCTATTATTTATTTAATTATTTAAACACATACATTAGTATATACAAGAATATGTATAGTTCAAATAAATTGGTAAAGTCAATATTTCAAAAAGGAATAGTTTCATTTTTTATAGCATTTTGTAAAGTGTCTATACGTAGTAATAAATTCTGTAAATGGTTTAAAAGTTCAGTACGCTGTTCAGATATATGTTCTTTGGGCGAGAGATGAATTTTTCTATGCTTCACTAAGTCAAATCTGTGATTAAATATTTCAGAACAATCGACACATTTATAGTGTCTGGTAAACGGTTCAATATTCCTTTTCTTTTGCTGAGGGGTGTTATGAATCATAGTATGATTTATTAAATTTTTTTCCCGTAAAAACTTTTTATCACATTCATTACATTTATGCATAACGCCTTGTTTAGACTGTACTAAGTTATGCTTTTGTAAGTCGCTTTTCTGCACAAATGATTTCGAACACATTTTACAATTAAAAGGTTTCTTTTCTAAGTGAAATTTCATGTGTCTAACTAACACATTTTTTCGTGAGAAAGTCTTACTGCATTTCTCACATTTATATGTGGCAGATGTCTTGGGATTAATTAGCATATCATCCTGTAAAGCGCTCTTTGTAGTAAACAGATTATCACACTTAGAGGGTTTTTTTTCTAAATGTAAGTTCATATGTCTTAATAACATATATTTTTTAGTAAATACTTTTTTACATGTATCACATGTAAAAGGTAACTTTTGATCGACTTGATCTGATGAAGAGGCCATCGGTTCCTTATTCAAAACAGGTTTCATTAAAATAGTACAGTCTATTTGCTCCTTAAACTCCGATGTCAAGGCTTTTCTTATCTTGGTTGGTTCGTCTAACATCATGTCTTGCATTGTACTTATTTAATTTAAATCAATTAAAATCGCAGATCACTTAAACGGAGAAAAAATTAGAACGTCTTAACGGCACAGAAACAGTATGAATATTATTTCAAATAAAACTTTTCATGAATATTTATTTAATTGTAGAGGGCGCGCATGCTTAAAATAATTAAAAATAGCGTCACGTGTTATATATCGTATACAGAAATTAGTCTGTATGTTAAACATAAGTAATTTAGCAAAGTATCTTTTATTATACAGTGGGTGATTTCGTTAAGAATAAATGTATTTTCAATTTTTATGTAAAAGTATACAAGTAATGTTTTATTATGTATTCATCGTGGCTTAAAATGCAAATTTAAATGTGTGAATATACTCGTTCATTATATGGTATTGCTAATTAAGTAAATGAAATAATTTTTATACCTTAAACTATACAAGAAGTATCGTTATCAGTAAGAAAACAGGGATGTTATCCGCAAATAAGTAGTTTCCTGTTTTTGCTCTGGTAGACAACAGATCTATTTTCAAACTCGATAATCTTTATAATATTCGCTCAGTTTTGGCTTAAAATCTTAAATAATTTATCAAGTAAAGGGTAGTATTTTGTATACAATATGTAAGTTATATTATAATAATGGTACACATGTTTAATGAAATAGTATAAAATCCTTAATTTTTGTATAAAAATAAAACAAGTTTCTACATTTTCTGAATAAAAATTGTAAAACTTTCCGAAAACTAAACTTATTTATTCCTTATACATAAATAAAAAACAGACACATGATGAAAAACTAAACAAATATTTATTAAATATAAAACATTTCTACGATAATTTATAAATACATTGCTCAAATGCTTATTATAAAAGTCTACATTCATAGATTCAAAAAATAAATAAGTATAATTACATATACATTTCTCTAGCAGGTTTTTCACAAATTCCTTAATGTTGAAATTTAACAAAGCACTGTCTGCGTACCAGTTAAACTGTTTTCTTAAATTATATCTCATACATTCATGATCCATTTCTACTGGTTGGCCGATTGAATATAAATAACAGTCAAACGTGCGATATACTGATCTCTCTAATTCATGATCGAAGCATTCTAAAAAATAGTCCATCGCCTCTTCCTCTGTAAAGTGAGAACATTTACATATTTTTACGTTTTTTAAAACAAAAACAGGTAAAAGTTTTGTTAAAAAAGTTTGAATAAGACATTCGCTAATTTCAATACAGTTTTTCTCTAGTTTGAGAAATTGTTCTTTTGTAAGTAGTAAACAATCAGGTTTCAATAGTTTTTGCAGTATGCATGATTCCTTATCCACATAAATCGTTAGTAAGTCGTTGTTAGATACGAATGTTTCTTTTTCTGCAGAGTCAAAATTAAATTTTGTCATTCTCGTTTCAAATTTATCAAAGGTTGCGCACGATATTGTAATTCCTTCATTTGTAGGATACATTTTACCACTATTCTCAAATTCTTTATATTTTTGAATGTGAACGTTTAACTCACAGTCCTTATTCTTTTGCACTTCGACAATCGTATCCTCTCCTAAGTCCCAATGGTATGGGGTAAAAACGTCAAAATACTGAAATATTCTACTAAATTCGCTGATTTCTGAAATTTCATAGTAAGATGTGTTAAGCTAAGTAGTCATTTTCAGGTTTAGAAGTATCCAAAAAGCAGGGTAAACAGATAGGTGATCAAGCAAATATACAGCAAGGTTTTAATTAGAAGAATAATCGTTTAAGTCAAAACTTTAAACAGTAAATTCATTATGGTGTACAAGCTTCTTATATTGCTATTCTTATCGTTGTAAAACTGGATGTTATTCTATAAATGTCGTCATATCCTGTTTTATTAACTTGAAAATCTTAGGAAAAAAAGTAACATTGTGTTAGGTTTCATTATTTATATTAATTGTACGGAGCCATCGTAGCGTAATTGGGAGCGCATTGGAAAGCTAGCCAAAAGGTTGACAGTTCGAATCCGAGCATAAACATAATGGTAAGTTAAACTTTCTTTTTTAAAGTATACAATTGAAAATTCTATTACAGTATCCTTAAACCTCACTTGGTAAGTTAAAATTTGCTGTATTATATAATTTATGTTACAAAATCTCTTGTATGCAAATTGGTAAGATACGCTTTGCTTTGCAAGTTTATAAAACCAACAAACCAACCAACCTTTTATAAGGTTATTTTATATGTTATAAATACATTCCAATGTGTTTGTAAGTTTAAACATTAAAGTTTATCGTAAAGCTTAAATTATTTTACAAAATTTATAATATCATTAGTACTGTATAGTAATAATCCAATATGTTCAGTCACGTGACACCTTTTCTTATATATCTTAAATCGCGTCTAATAAACATGGTCTCATGGTGTGTTCGTTTAAACCTACTGCAAATCAACACCTCATGAGATCATTTTGTCAAGTTCGAGGTTCGAACCCCGCTTCATTTACATGTTTGTTAAAAGCTAATAATTTTTAACAAGGGAGTACGCTATTTCAAAGTGAAAGTTGTAGTCGAAATTTAATATTTTCTTAATTTCTGTGAAGAAAAAAAATGTTTTAAAACGTATGCACGTCTTGTATTTTATTACAATTAGTTCACTTCGTATATGCATGCTTGTGTACGTAACAAATAGTTCACTGTGTGTCTGTCTGTCTGCCTACCTGCCTGCCTGCTTGTCTGTGTGTCTTCCTATATGTCGGTTTATAACTATAATTATTTACATGTGCCACTTTAAAATTTTTGTTAAGTGCTACGCTATAACTAAATATTTCCATTGTAAGCAGTTTGGTAAGAAACTTTAAAATATTTTATTAAGTGCTATGCTTTAACTAAATATTTTCATTGTAAGCAGTTTGCTAAGAAACTTTAAAATTATTTATTTAGCGTTATGTTAGAACTTAAATTTCTATTTCATATTCCTTTGCGAGCACTATGGTAACACATTTTAAAATTATTTATTAAGTGCTATTCTATAACTATATATTTCCATTGTAAGCAGTGGTAAGTTACTTTATTTTACACCATGCTATAACTTAAATTTCCATTGTAAGCAGTATGATTAGATAATTTAGAATATTTTACTTTATACTATGCTATAACTTAAAATTCAGAAGCAGTCATTTTAAATTCCATAATTTTCATACTTACCGATAGAGGGCGACACCACTTTAAACTTTATCTCTCCTAAAAAAAAAAAAAAAAAATGGGGGGGAAGGGGGGGAGGGGGGGCTAGGGGTAGGGGGGGTAGAGGGTAGGGGATAGAGGGATAGTGGTCGTACTCTACCATTACCGATACCTCGTAATATAAGACAATTTTAATTTTTTTAAAATTAAGCCCCCCCCTTAAAAAAATACCCCCCTACTATAACATGCTGCCCCCTCCTAAAACCCCCTCTCCTATAGCACACCCTTTCGCCCCACCCTCGATTTTAAGTTTGAATTTTATCATCGTAGTCTTAGAGAACAATTCCGCTCCACAGCACCGCCACCTGATAGCACCTCAGCACCGCAGCACCGCCACCTGGCGTGAAACCGGCCTTTTCTACCTACTAATGAAGCCCATATAGAAAGAAAGAATGAAGAAAGAATGAAAATTTATTATTTGTCCTTTTTAACACTTTCCAACATAGTTGAAAAGTGTTTGTGAATTCGGTTCGTATGTCTGTCTGTCCGCGCTCTAACTCTCATAAATATTCTTCGATTTCTACGTTATTGTTATATGTTATTGAAATTTACCATAGCATGTTCAGTATAGAAAACGATATATGTAGAATTTAAAGTTCGTTTACCAGAAACACTTAAAAAACAATTCCAAAACATTTACATAATGGTCTATGGGAAAAGTCGTTTGCAATGCATTTTAATGATGTTACACTATTTCAAACATAATGAAATTAATATTTATTTACGATGTGCGTTAAACTTACAATCTGTAGAATATGGAGTACAAAACCTTTCTCATTCATTTACATTTGCAGAGTCTTACAGAATAATTCAATAACATAATGGGCTACGAGGAAAAATAGTTTGCAGCTTATTTTAATAATTAAATATATAGAATTTTTTTTTCTGATATTGGAACGTATATTACATTCCGGGTGTTACAGAATATTTTCTCATTTTCGCCCTTTGAGGATGGCCAGGTTCTGGTCAAAAGCGCTCGGGACTCCGAAGAAAGTTGTAACATCTATAGAATGGATTTAATGTTTTAAAATCTTCATTTCATTTTACACCTATTTTAGTAATAAATAATGTGTGATTCATTTTAAGTGTTTTCATGTTTTTAATTATTTTAATAATGTTCATTATTTCAAACAAAATGGAATTTATATACATTACTGAGATGCATTACTAGATTTTTACTGTAGAATATAGAGTAGGGGAAGGCCGGGCAAAGTGGCCACCCAATATAATGACGTCACCAGAACGCTGGCATTACGTGGTTTGTGGTCAAATTCGTTTGATGGTAGTGAATAACCAGACAATCGTTGAACAATGTGGTTCCATGCTTTATAATTTTTGAGCGGGTTTTCCAGTTTTTGAAGTTTGTGATCTTAGGTAAGTGACTTATATTACATACAATTAACGATAACCTGTTGTACTTGCATTTATTTATTCAATGTGTAAAGAAATAGCATGTTTTCAGCTTCACATTGGTGAGTGAGTGGTCGCTGATCGTTCATTACTTTCCACTGTAGAACGTATTTTCTGTCATGGCTCCCAAATGGGCAAAGTGGTCAGGGTAGTGACCGTTGATTGCATCAAGTGATGAAGGTTGGATCAGGTGCAATGTTTGTCCTGAGAGGTGACCCACTACATTATTTATTTGACAAATGTAAATTTATGAAGTATAAATTCACATATAATGAAACTAAAACAACTCTTGACAATATTCTAGATATACTATCTGATAAAAAGCAACTATTTCAACTTTACGAAAATTATAATATCTTAAATAAAAAATATTCATTTATTAAATACAAATTCCTCTTATAGTAAAAAATAAATAAATAAATAAATAAATAAATAAATAAAAGTTTGTTTTATGTATTGTATCAGTACCAAATTGTAAATACAGTGGCCTCTCACTTATGCGCGATGTTCGGTGGTTGCTTTTTCGTACCACTGTTTTAAACAGTATAGAGGATTTTAGGGAAAAAAAAAAGGAATAGTTTTTATTTTTACATTTGAGTACGGGTGTTACTTTTTTTTTTTTTTTGGGGGGGGGGTGGGGTTCTGGTGATGAGGTTTGTTTGCCGTGTGTCGCGTGTGGGTGAGGGGCCACTGTATATAGTGTATTTTAAAATGTTATTGTGTGTAAATAAAATTGTTTGAATTTTATATTGTAATTATATATTGTAATCATATTTAAAAATATATTATACCTCTAAAGGTTATTGTATACGTACTAATGCATTCAAAATGTACGACTACAAATAATTGTCATCATAATGTTAATCTCAAAATGCTATATAAATAACTAAAATTAAAGTTTATGTAAAATATCAATTATTGTAATAATTTTAACGTTCGCCCAGCCTTGTGGCAAAATTGGGTAACGTTTATACTTTGTAAAAATTGTAGTTTAACTTGTAATTATTGTAGCTAGCGCCGGATAGTAATATTTTTCCTTCCCTAGTCTTAGGGGTTCGTCCTGCCCATTAGCCAAAAGCTGGTCCCTAGGGTGGGCGCTGCCTGTCTGTCTGTCTAGGCTCATGGGGGCCTGTTCACTTCGCGAAGAAAATGACGTAGAGTTCATTTGCGAAAAATGCAGTGTTTGATTCTGATTTATAAGTTTTTATATGGGTTTGTCAACTCTTATTGGATTTTCATACCATTTTCAATATTTCGTTATGTTTCAAAGGATTTGTTATGACAATAAAAATGTTCTAATCATTTAAATAGTGTTTTCAATCTTTTTACACCTGTAGGGCAAAGTGACCATGGAGCTTTGCCCGACCACTTTGCTCGACCTACACGGGCAAAGTGGTCATTTTGACCTTTTTTGGAGAAAACCAAATTCTCACTTCCACTTTATTATTTCGTAAAAAAATACCCTTACACTTCTATGTTGTCACTCTAGTTCAATGCAAATTCTCAGTTATGTATATGGATTTTAAGGGGTAACAAAAAATCACCAAACCTTAGGGGGAGTACTTTGGTGTAAATTGTCGAACAGGTGATGCTGCCATACTACATTTTTCACGACTTCCACCATCTCAAGAACTAATTACGGAATTTCCCCAAACTTCATAGACAAAAATATATCCTTATTAAGGTTTGGATGTATGCCGCGCAACAGGTGTCACTGCTATGCTCTGTCTTTTTTATGTTTTCATGATATAATTTAAAAAATGTATAGATTGTTATTAAAATTTTTTGTAGATGATTTGATTTATATAGGAGAAAGTCTTGTGATGGCTACAACATACTAGTTGTAAATGAAATGTTTAAACTCATTTTTCTCAGTTCGTATTTTTTTATATTATCTTTGTAATTAAAATGCTAAGGCTTACACAATAATTGAGTTTTAAAATGTATCTTTAGATTCTATGAGAGATAACTAAGAATCGATTTTTTGTTATCTTTGAAATTTTTGTTTAAAAAAAACTGAACTTAAATACATGCGATTTTCATAGGTTTATTTCCTATACATACAATTATTAGTTTTTTCTTCTGATCTAATATTTGTAACAAAAATCCGATACTTAGGTTTGTAGAACAAAGTACCCCGAGTATAAAAAAAAAAAACATCTAGTTTCAAATATCAAAATTGAAAAAAAGCAAGGGAAAGAAAAAAAAAACTAAACAAAAAAATCCGGTCGCCGCCGGCTGTAAACACTTTTTGTAAAAGTGGAACTATTCTTCTTTGGAATACAATATGTACTCATCAGAATTCATTATTCCTTCTACTGGAACCAATAGTACTGGTCCATAAACGGTCATATAGCCCCAAAAACATTTTTCTTTTTTCGGAGGATGTTTTGAATGAAAAAAAATTTCCAGCCGGCGACGGGTTTCTCCAGCAAGATCTTGCACCTTGCCATACATCTACAAAATGTAAAAACGTTTTCGTTCAAAGTAGTATGAATGTTCTTCAATGGCCTTGTAACTCACCAGACTTAAATCCGATCGGAAATCTCTGGTCAATTTATAACTAAAAACTTACCAGAGAAGACTATAACAAAAGCGTCTATGATTTCTTCACTAATCAAGATATGGTTTCATGACAATAAACTAGAACAAAAATGTGAAAAACTAGTTGAATCAATGCCTAAACGTTGTCAAGAGGTAATAAAGAACAAGGGAGGACATATCAATTGTTAAAATAAACTATGTCTGTACTTTTTTTTAATAAATTGCGTATTAAAATAAATTTGCCTTTTTTCATTGAGTGTTCCAATTAATTTTAGCGATACTGTATATATTCTAAATGCCGTACCTGCAGTTGCTCTGTAATCGTATCTCTTTTTTAAGCCACAAGTTTCTGGTTAACAGAAATAGTCGCGGGTGCTCATTTACAGACATGAGCAATTTTTTTAACAAATAGAAAAAATTAGCTTCTGTGAAGAGGAATTATCTTCACATATTCCACTTCTAATTAATTTACACCTTAGCCCCCCCCCCCCCCCCACCTAAAATACCTTTTTTCAAAATTACCATCCTAAATATATTTTATTTTTCTACACTGTAAATGTATATAGTCCCAGCCTTTTTTCCACTTTTATTATAACTCCTTAAGTTGTGGTGATCACTCACCCTACATAGAAACTATATCCCACGTTACACATTTTTTTACAGTCCTTAAACTTTGTCAATATTTGCAAGATATGCGATTTTACATTTTTATATAGAATTAGGTCAGTTTTTCTAAAGATGCTACTTCGCCAAATTCTCTTTCATATTATTCCTCATAATCAAGTATGCTATATATTTATTTACATTTAGCTTTATTTACAGTTTTTTTACATATATGTACAGCAATTTATTCTGCTGATACAAAAATATGTCTCATATTAAAGGCCTTCAAATAATTGAATATAGTTTGATATATGGCCAAATTACATTTACTTTATACATTATATTTTTTTGTCATGTCTCAAAAGCATAAGTTTATGTTGGAAATACCCAACAATTGTAGCAATAAAAGTAATTGCTATTGCTTGAATTTGCATTTCAAGTTAATGATTAATTTTTGTTTCTGGTTTAAATAATGATATATGTGTGCACACTCTAAAAAAACTAAAGATAAAAAGAAACTCCAGAAACATACTGATTATTATTTTGAGCTCATATTTATGTATACTTTTCAAATCTTCAAGCATAAGAGGTCGACCCAGCTTGTTTTTATTTTATCATGCCTATACGCATGCATATATTACTTGAGACATGGTGTTTTTGTTTTTGTTTCAACATTTTTTTTTTGTGAATTATTATCAATTATGCTTAGATAATTTACCAGGGTTCTATCACAAGTGTTTTTTTGATGATTTTATATGTGAATTGCTATGTTAGTGAAGAGGCGCAGGTAAGTTTTCCGGTGCTCATGCCCTCCTTAATACAACAAAAATAATTTTTCTTTCTTCGGTTGTTGGGGAGAAATATGTGAAGAGGAATTATCTTCACATATTCCACTTCTAATTAATTTACACCTTAGCCCCCCCCCACCTAAAATACCTTTTATCAAAATTACCATCCTAAATATATTTTATTTTTCTACACTGTAAATGTATATAGTCCCAGCCTTCTTTCCACTTTTATTATAACTCCTTTTCAATTCATTTGTAATTATTTTGCTTTGCGTTCTCTTATAAAAAAAAAAAGAAGAAAAGAAATTATTTTGTTCGCCTAGCAACTGTGGATTGATCTCTATCCCACGCTCAGTCAAAATTTACCAGATGCCCTCTGCTACCCTTTCTCTTTTTACATTTTTGTTCCTCTATCTTCCGAAATTGTATTATCATTGTAACGAACATGTCTATTTTTAATTTTTAGTAACACTCCTTAATACAACCCTATGTGAACCAGACTCTTGTGGTTTGCGAGGCTACTATATTCATTCCTCACTGTTGGCATCTAAAAATTCATATTTGATCGTCATCAATCTCCCATTGACTTAACATTTAACGGAAAACAACACCTGCGTTTCTATCACATTCCTCTCGTCAAATGTACGTTAATCTGGCTACTTGGCTTTATGTAACTCTGTTATCACTGCTCGGTATCCACCGAAGAAATTATTCTAATTAATAATCATTCTCTCTCGAACCTTGTGATTGATAACAACATGTAAAAGCTGTATTAAGTGTACGTTTGGAGTCCCGGGTACCATTGCCTTCGGCAGCTGTACCTATTCGACGATGTACCTGTGCTTTATTTGAACCTGGATTAAACCTGCATATATATATTTAATTTTCGACTTTTTCTTCAAGATGTCTCTCCTGTGTCTTCTCTTATTTTTTTTTAATAACTTACGATCACGACGCACGAAAATCACGACGCACGAAACTCCAGTACAGCTTCCTAAGCAGAACATTTAAATTTTGGGTACAAAATCGAAATGATTGGCAATTCTGGTTACAGCAATAACTGTGAGTTTAACTTTTTCCCGTTTATATAAATATCAAGATAGAATTTCTTTCAGTCAAAGATGTGGATAAGCATAAAACAAATAAAAAAAATTCTGCACATTAGTAATGTAATTACAAAATTTCACTATGATCTTCTGTGAAAACGTTTTTGGTTTTTTACACTTACATTGCGCTTACTAATTATCCAAATTCTTCCCCCTTGGCGCAATTCGTTTTTCGTATTTCCTTTATCAGTTAACTTTCATTTTATCGAAAAACAGTAAAATAGTTTAAGATTATTATTATTATTATTATTATTATTATTATCATCTAAATTAATTTTTTTCCCATAGTAACTGACAAATGAATTTTGATTTAAAAGGAACAAATATAGCTAACGGTCGGCGCAAAACTATGTTCGAAAGCTTGTTCAAAGTGTAATCAATCCAACGAGCTCATCGGCGAATTGCTACGTACAGTAAGGGCGGCGAGAATGGGAAAATCCCGGGGTAGACGTGACTCATATGTGTCGGGTGACTAGCATACTGCAGATACTACGCGCAATGAACGTGTTAAACTGCTTTAAATATAGAAACGACTGTAACATCTAAATATATCTCCATTTCGTTCTTATCCTTTGATTTTGTAAATATTTAGTCAGGTGAAGGTCTCGTCACCAGAAAAGGTTCTAAATTACGAGACCAACTCGAGTAGCGATGGCATGACGTATGAATGAGCGATGCAGCAAGGAATTAGTAAATATCTCAACATCTTACATCCGTCCGGCATGACTTCGTTACAAGTGCTGAACCGCCTCATCCAAAATCAATTAGCAACCGGCCAACTAAGAAAAAGCAATTAAAGCAACAAGACGCACTGAAGCCACGTCGGTCTATAGATTTATCAAACACATCTCCGAAAACCGGAGAGCAGGTGAATCCTCGCCCCATTGCCAGGTGTCAACCCATTAAGCTGGGAAAAATCCTGGCAGGTAGGGACCTAGTCAACGGTCTAAGGGAAAAAAAAAAGTTCAGACATTACACAAAACTTTGAAAGAAAATGCAACCAAATGCCTTTAGTTTTATGAATCATAAATTCTTTACAAATATAATTGAGTGTTTTTTATTCGAAATTTGTGATTATTTTTTGAAGATTTCGTGACTATTCACAATATAAATAAAAAGAATATACCTTTAAAAATAATGTTATTTTATTGATTTTCTAAACTATTCTTCAATAACTTTTAATTTCTTTGAAATTATTAACGTTACTTTAATAATATCGAAATTCATACCCTAAGAAACTTGCTATGTTCTTCTAAATCAGAATTATTTGAATTTTCGATTTAGATATAAAAAAACTTTGCATGAATATGAAAATCTGTAATTTATAATACGCATTTTGAGTAACAGAATGTATTATAAATTATATCGTGTTCTAATGGTCGGAAATGTTACTTGACACGCAAAACATTTTAGGTTAACAAGTACATGAAGATTAAAGTTGAATCGTTATCAAATCATGTGAATTTCTCATTTTCAAGCAGCAGTGATAACAGCTACGTGCAGAGCTGTTTTAACAGTAAATAGTTAGAGAATACTTGCTGTGCATAATTAAATTGATTTTATTTTATGTGCAGCATGATTCATATATCCAAAGTAAAAATCTCATTTTAAAGCCAAAATATTAATTACTTTAGAAAATGTGTATATATACAAGGTTAGCAAAAAATACATTACCCACTTCAGAGAGTTCTGGAGTGAATTTTACTGCTCTGAAGTTTACGATATTTAAACTACAGATATTACAAATGGTGTGCCAGTCTAATGTTAAACGAAAATTTTGTAGTACAGAAATTCACTAATAAATGTATCTGTGAAACCACTGAAGATAGCATTCGTTACCATGTTTTTTTTTTGTATATATTTTCCACACTCACTGCTCTTTGTTATAGGAAATATGATTTAGAGATTTCAGCACGTTGTTGACACTGAAGACAGGCAAAACACTTATTGGAAGCATATTAACACGTTGACCGCTCTAAAGTAAAAAAAAAAAAAAAAAATATATATATATATACTTAAGCCAACTTCTTCTTGCTTTGCAATTAGTTGAAAGTGACACCAAATAATCATAATTCATAATTTTTTATCCATTTTATGCAGCTAAATAACTTTATTAATTACGAATCACATGCAGCGGCTAGCGCCTTTATACATTTCATCACTTGATGCAGAAAAATTAAAGGTCAACTCATGCGTAAAATACTTTAGACTTATTTTGTACGAATTACTATTTGATAAATACATATTAGAAAATTCACATATACTAATTAATTAAAATAAGCACATTTAATTTTGTAAATAACATTAAAAATATGCCTGAAGTTGCATTGAAACAGGAAAAAGAATTCACGTAAGCTATATATATGTTCGTGAAAAATTCTAAAACTCGATGTAAAAATAAACAAGTGGGTAAGTGTGATCGAAGATCGCTCAAAGGGTTTCGTTTAATATTCCTTTCAAAACACTTCATCCTTTCTTTAATAAAATCAAATAAATATCATTTAGCAAAAAAAAAAAAAAAAAAGTCATGTTTTTTATAAAGTAAAAATTTACCGGTCTATTTTTTCGTTTTTTTTCGAATATCTAAACCAGTCGGATAGCGGGCCAAGCCCGCTATTATATTCTGTCATACTAATATCCGTCATACGGACTAAATGCAATACTTAAAAAAATAATTTCAAAATTAAACAAATTGTACACCTTCAAAATGTTAAAATATGCGAATATTTTCATAATCGGATTTTTATCACGATTCAATATGTTTCTCAAACTCATATATTTACTATTCTCTATTATTTATATTGATACTCGCTTTGTATTATTCTCAAACATTTGAAAAATTAGTTAAACTTCCCATATGACGCCAAATTTTCTTTTTAATTCTCTAATGACGTGATATTAATCTGCTTTGTGTACTTACTCATACTCCTTGTATTATTGAGAAATCTTAGACATTTTCCGTTTTATTACGACTTGACGTCAATCAATTTTATTTCATATTAATCTTTTTTTTTCAATTGGTGAAACTTTTTATTTCATTTTTCACGTGGAAATCGTCTGATAGAAAATTAATTATTGTAGAAAGAATTTCATCGTGGATTTTTAATTTTTGGCATCGGCTATAACGAAAAATGTTTAAATTTAATAGGAAAAGGCTGTTAGAATTTTGGTTTTTTATCTCTATTTATTAAAATAATACGAATTTTTCAAATTTTAATATTTTCAGCTCTTCACAGCTGATATTCTGATTTATACACAAAGTTTCAACTCTATAAGTTACATAGTTTTCGAGAATGGCTCTGTGACAGACAGACAACGGAGCGGGAGCAATAGTGTTTCGTGAGATGAACGAAACCCTAAAAATAAGGGTACATTTTCCATACATAGTGTTTTTTAATGCCATTGTTCTGAATGTTATTCCCAAGCAGACGAAGTTTGCTAGCCTCGAACCCAAATGAAAAATATTGTCCATAGTGGTGGTATAAAAGTCCGAGAGGCAGCGACATTTTTTACTTAATCATTTTATGCAAGCTGACTTTAAAATGTGTAATTGATCTTACTTATCAATCACGAAAACATCTGCCAGCTGTCGCGACAGCAGTGGATTGTGCACCGAACATACTCCAGTCAAAAGGAAATGCATGGCGACCCGATTACATCAGATATTCACTCTTCGGGATAATATCGTTTAATCTTCCGTAATCGGGTAATAATTTTATAACGAAGCAAATTAGCTTGTTTTTAGAGGCTGTGAGGTCTTTATAGAGGTTGGCTACGGGCAGAGCCCCCTAATATAGAAAATAAGTTAAAAATTTTAATATTCTGATGAGAAATTTTGAAAAAAAAAAACATGAAAGCATTTCAGATCCGTAGGATTAATATTGGAGAGGGGAAATTCAAATTTGACATACGGTGAACCTTAAATTACTAAACTAAAATAACTAAAAATAACTTAAATAACTAAACCTAAAGAACTGTAACTAATAATTGGAATCTTAGACTAAGGAATAAAAACATGTATATTATATAAAGTTTATTTTTGCAAGTATAACATTTTTATTTTTTGTTTTCTGTACGGTCGACTAAAATATCTGGAAAAAAGGTTTTTAATCACCAATTATTTAATTTACTTCTGTGAAGACTCTATACAACCAACCAACCGAAGAAAAAAGGCGTATTTTTTATGAGAGTTCTTTGTGGATTTTAGTTAATATTTCAGTAAATAATTAAAATATTAAAATTCCGAGCCTCAGGTGAATCAGGAGAGGACTTGGACTATCTAAATTGAAATTTTCAGGCTTCTAGGTGCGCTAGATTTTCCTAGCCATCGCCGACAGACACAAACACACACAGACGCACAGAGCGAAACTCTCTTTTATTAGTATAGATTAAATAATAATTGTAGGAGACAATACTCATGCTGAAAAATGAACAAACTTCAATATGAGCACTTAATTCTCACGCCAAAATACTAATTTAGACCCTCAAATTAGCTTAGAAATGATTTTTTTTTCGAAGTTTGTATAGTTCATTCCGGAAAAATTCAATATTAAAAATTGGGATAGTTTGAAAATTATTTTCATTAAGGTCAATTCAATAGAAATTTTACGAAGATTGAAAGAAGTGAGTGTGAAACTTAAATTTCTGATCGAGACAAAATGGATTCTGATTTAGAAAATAAATTCTAATTTAGAAGAAAAAAAAAATGCTTTTAAATATTGCATTAAACAAAAAGAGTGTAATTTATAATACGCTTTTTGAATTACAGTATGCATTATAAATTATATCGTGCTCGAGTAGTCGGAAGTGTTACATGACACGTGAAACATTTTGGTTAACAGGACAAGAGTTTAGAGTTGAATCGGAACGAGATCACATTAATGTCTTGCTTTCGGGCAGAACTGTTAATAGCTTACGTGTAGCTTACTGTTTCAACTGTAATTACTTTTGGGGAACTGCATACTTAAATTTATTTTTCTTTGCAATATGGTTGAGGTGCACAATTTGAAAATCTTGCTTAAAAGCGAGCTATTGAACATTATTATTTAGTACATGTGTTGGATTTTTTTTAACGAGTAATTTTTAATTTATTATAAACATCCATGAATGAGTTTAGCGAGTAAATAAATTTATGTATAGAAAATAAACCTGTTCATGTGTGTGTGAGCTTGAACTTACAAGGGGACCACCAAACATTTTGCACATCAATTTTGATGATTTTAAAGCATATTATAAAGTTCATACCACTGTAAGGACTTAACTGCGAATTCCTTACTAATTATATTAATTGGCACTAAAAAGCAGTTCTGTCCGCTTTCTCTTGTGATGTTAAAAGTCATTTTCTAGATGCTGTCTCATAAAGTATTTCTGAGGGTCCATCAATATTCTTTTAATGGCTGATTTTGAAGTTACATAACGCGTAATTCTCCGAGGAATTTTGAGTGGAGACAGTACATCG
Organism: Maratus michaelseni; assembly: GCA_963931845.1. Lineage (NCBI taxonomy): Eukaryota > Metazoa > Arthropoda > Arachnida > Araneae > Salticidae > Maratus > Maratus michaelseni. The sequence goes on from OZ007587.1 coordinate 276,464,611, forward strand.
ACATTAATGAGAACATTTATTGTAGGTACTTTAGGTTACTCTCAGGCGGTTCCCAAGATACTTCAAGATGCACTTAGCCTCATCAGGCCTTCATCAAGCTTTCAGAGGCCTAGAAAAAGAAAACGCTCTGATCTGTCCAAGAGAGTTGAGATCTCTGCCTCTCGCGTTCTAGAGAGATTCGATGGGCAAAGGACTTTGACGGAAACCAAAGCCCCAGAAGCGAAGCCTGAACTGAACTTACAAAAAAAGACTTTCACATTGCTTGCGTGTTGCTTTCTGTAATTTTCGTGTTTCTGTGAAGTGATGCTAATAAATTAATGTAGTGTTTAACCAGTCTTTTAATTTAGAAATGGTGTACCCCTAACTATGGCGATGAAAGGTTTTCTTCAAATGGGCCTTAGATTTTGAGAAATTGGAGCTTAAAGTTTAGCGTAAATTTAAAGTACCTTTTAGTTGGCTTCATGTAATGCGGTCTTCCTGGCACCGAGGTAGCATGCTCGCACGCTGGTTAAACGACCAGGGTTCTGTTCTACCTTCTGACTATTTTCTTTTTAAATTGGTTTTATGTGTTTGACACGTTACAAGTTTTAAGCATAGTTATAAATTGCTGCAGCTTTGAAAATTTTGATATTTTCCTAAAAGTAAAATACATTTACGTTTCTCAATTTTTCATGAAAATTTATATTTTTTTCTGAAATTTTTAAACCAACATCTCTGTTGACGAAAAAAATCCAAACTAATTTATATCTAGATTCTTTTTTTTATATTTAACATTAGTTATCGTTTTATATTTTTATACTTTGAGCACAGTTCTTATACAATACATTTTTTTTTTTTTTAATTTTCCTTTTCTGAATTTTAAACGAAATTTTATTTTTATTTTCTATAACTTATAAATAATATTTCTGATGTCGAATATCCGAAACGTATTTATGTTTAGATAATTCCAATAGCATATTTTCAAAAGAGTAATAAAATATTAAAGCGGTGACGCTATTTGTAAATTTTTACCAGGTGTATAATTTTTTAATGTACTTTATACACATTTATCTGTAAAGTTCAAACGCAGAATCATTTTTCTTTTCACGAATAAAAATTGACAGAACACATTTGAAATTTTTTTTAAATTCTAACAGAAAAAAAATGTAGATGTCATATTTAAAAATTTTAGTCAATTGGAAATGCTAAAATCATCTGCAAATGCCTACATAAAACTTACAATACATTTTTTTTTTTAAGAAATCGTCTGCTGAACATTCCCAATAACATTAGAATACATGAAATTTTCTTTTTATTGATAGCAAAAATATGTTTTATAGCTATTTTTCTAATGCCATTTTAATTTTTTAAAGATTTTTACTATATTTATCGCCTGATTAACTGCATGTTTATTATTTGATTAAAATATTGGTGTCAGTAATGATAAATATTTTTTTATTTCGCCATATTACAAATTTTAATATATTTAGAAGAAATAAAATATTAGAAAGATATATTTTTCTAGTCAATTAAACGTATTATTTACAGAAAATGTAAGGAAAAAATATGCATTATTTCATAGCTATAATAATATATATATATATATATATATATATATGAAACAAAAAAAAAAAAAAAAAAAAAAAAAAAAATTTTTCGCCGTTGACTTCATTAAGACTATAATTCTGTGTAAATCCCATTATTCTAAATTATTTTCTCGCTCCAGTATTCGATTGTCAAAATTACATCTAGCGAAATATATAGTTTATTCCAAATTCATTCTCTTAAAAAAATGGCACTGATAGAATGCTCTATTAAATTTACGCACTTTTATTTTCTTTAAATAAAAAGCATCCTAGAATCTAATAATTCAAAAAATACCCATTTCCCAGCTAAAAATATTTTACTCTTTTGAAATAACAACCTATGGATTTCTTTTCTTTATTTTTTATTTCCCTACGATTCCTGACAAAATATTACTTTTCAAATTCTGAAAGATTTTAATCTCAATGTAAAAATTATTTTGGCATATTGCCATACTTGATAAAAACATATGTACTCCTTTTCTCTCTGCTTTTATTTATTCGAAGGAAGTAGAAGGCACGAGATTGTTCTAGAACATTTTTTGGCGCGCTTTTGCCAGCTTCGGTAAGTTCACTTCGATATTAATTCGCCGAAGAAGTTAAGCCGTGAGCGTTGATTGGCCTAGAGGCTTTTTAGATAGAATGTATTCTGGCGCGCTCGGGAAATGATATACGGATTTTTCCCGCGTTTAGAGCAGAATGTTCCGGGATTTCGGTGGTGGATGCAACTAGTGATGTACTTCCTAAATCTTCGAAGGTTCTCCTTGGCCGCCGATTGATTTTTAAAGAATACCTGCCTGTACTAACTAAGATGTCTTCTTATATTTAAATTTAAATCATCAAGTTTCGCCACGACCCTAAATTTAGCAGTGCATGGAGTGAGTTTTCAATAGAGTAAAGCTTAATCAATTAATCTTTAAATTTTTCGAATAAAGTGTGAACTGGAACGAACTGCCTCTTCTCTGTAGCTTATACGTACACAATGAAGTAAGTCTCGGTGCTCGACTGAAAATCTCCTCGGAGAAACCTCCCTTGCCTTGAATAGGAGTCTACAAAAGTATGGTGACTCCAGTTAAATCGTCACATATTGAATTTTTTTAGTCGACAGGATATTGACAGTATTCTTACATTAGACGAACATGATTTTGAGACATTTTTTGGAGTCTAGCGAATATGCTACAAGTTGTGCTTTTGTTCAAACATTTTGCCGGTGCGTGCAGACAGCAACTGTCGCGACGGATGGAACGATGTTTTGGTATGATGTAATCAAGATTGAAATATGTGTGTACAGCGGATTTGAAGTGTGTATCATCGAATTAAATGGAAATTTGAAAAGACTTATTTTATGAGTTGCGGCCAAGTAAATAAAAAAAAGAAGACGTGGCAGTGTAAGTTATTTTTTCATGATTGATATTTTATTTTGTGACTTTATGATATTTGAATATTTTTATGTGTTTTATTTTTACTGTTTATGATTATTTAAAATTCTATTGTTATTTAAATGATACTTAAAGTCGGGGCTTTGTAAAGAAAATGAAATACATTCTTATATTGATAAAAGTAATTGAAAGATAAATATAATTAATTACATTTTTCGTTCTAAACAGACTATATTTTTCTTATTTCCACTCTAAAGCAATTTGACTGGAAACCATTTGCGTAATTTACTATTTTTGCTTCCTTTTTATTCTGTGTTTATGTTTTCACTAAAAAGATGTAATATGATTGAAATTTATTATGCTGTTGAAGTTATTTCCAACTATTTGGAAAGAATTGATGGTTTGTAATTTAAATAACAGAATATTAGATCCTTTACGTAATTTGATGTGTAAGTGTATACTGATATTACTTGTTGTTCTTATGTTGTTTATTATTTTGAATTTTAGAGTCAGATAATTTTATAATTGTTGTTAAGTTAAAGATTAATATATTATGAATTGATATTAGATATTATTATTATTATTATAAGTTATAAGATTATATTATTAGGTTTTAAAAAATTTAAATTCAAGTAATTACTAAGATGAACTGTTGGAGTAGTACAAATACCTTAATGAAGATCAGAGCAAAATATGAACGTGATTTCGATCAATCTGGGAAACAGTATGTCCATTATCTGTCAGTTGAGCATAGGAATATAATGGGTTCTTTAATCAATCGCCAATACACGGGTAGACTTTCGGGTACTTTAAATTTTTCGGGTCCCAATAGAGATATCACACAAAATGATATTCGGACAATTCTTATTGATGAAATATACAAATTTGAAGGAAAGTCAGGTGAGCTCACGACAAGTGATATAGCGGAACATGAAATCGATTTTGATATTTATGACAAAAGTGTAGACAATAGAAAAATTGACAAGTGTTGTAAATGCTTAGTGAAATTTGTGGAGCAAAAAATAATGTGTAACTATTGCCACGAATTCTTTATGTACCCTAAAAGTAAAATTAAATTGGATTAAACTCAAAATTTTTATGTGAATATTATATTTGTACTGACACATTTACTGTGTAGAATGTTTTCTGTTGCAAATTCCTATAATTAATAGAATTCAGTAGGGAAGCTTATCAGAAATGTCTATCAGTATTTTGGGGTTGAAATATGATGTTTACTAATAAATTAATGGTGATTGGATAACTTTGAAAAAAAAAAAAAAAAAAAAAAAAAAAAAAAAAAAAAAAAAAAAGGGTTTTCACTTTAAATTATATTTGTTCAAGTGATAATTTTAGTGGCAGAAGGAATACGGTCGCAATTTAGAAACATGGAACAAATTGCGACAATATTATTTTCCAGATGACTTCAAATTATTTCATGAAGATACACAAAAACCAGCACAAACAACTTCACATACAGGTTCACAAAATCAAACTAAAGTAAAAACAATAGATTAAACTCAAATTCTTTTAAATATCGCTTATTACCATAATTTCAACATTATCAGGTATGTTCTTGGGTCGACACAGGAATATTACTTGTTTTTGAAAGTTTTTGAGGTTAGGTAGACACCTTATGCAGGCATAAGATGTGTATTATGATTTTAGGAATTTTCAAATTGATGTTGAAAAATGAAATTAAAATTTATATATAATTACAGGTTTTAGTAAATATAAGTTATATTATTTAATGGATTCACAGAAGCTATATTTATTTTGTTTAATACAATAAAGGTCTTGAATTATTCTTGAATGCTGATATTCTGTATTAGTCAGAGTTGATATTGTGATGTTGTAGTAAAATGTTAAGAGAGATTAGTTGAAATTTAAGGATTACAATAGTATAAATAATAGTTTTATATTCCAATTCTCTGTCACCTATCTATCTAACAATTATTATTATTATTATTATTTTTGCTTATTACTTAAAAAGTGTAAAAAGAAGAAGAGGATTCTACACTTAAATTTTGGTAATTAGCTATACCCGATTATGTCATAGATTTTTTAGTAGTCAAAAGAAGAGTATCAGAAAGGGATATTATTGTTCACAATTGTTGGTTGAGTGAATCCTATCTAAATATTTGGGCATCTAAATTATTTAGTATTGGAAAATAATGTAGAGTTAAATTTTTTTATATAGATTTCGGCTAGCAAAAAATTATTTCCTTATCCTTTCAAGTAAGGAAACAAACATATTTTGCTATGTATTTTTTTTTTTCCTCAACCAAGAATTTTATATTGAATGTAATATTTACTGTGATATATTATATTGTTAGAGTAGTTATTGAAGTCTGTTGATATTATTTATTTTTGAAAAGATTTATTAATGTTATTATTTATTAAGAGAAAATATTAGAAAAAATGTTGAGAGAGATTTAGAGTTAATATTAGAGTTATTAGAGTATTAGAGTTTTATTTACAAATTGAGTAAACTGCTTACAATGAAATGTAGTTATAAAATATATGATGAATTAGAATTTTTGTACCAAGGTTGTGATATTTCAAAGTAGTATGTATACCATGTTGTGCAATATGGACATTTATTAATTCAAAAATTTTACTGATTGCGACAAAAAGGATAGCTATCGAATGAAATGAATTAGCTCTGGTCTTCAGTGTGACCACAAAAAGACTGGCACCACAGATTAGAGTGGGGGTAATCCCAAAACCACAATGGAGAAAGACTGAAATTTAGTCAGAACTGTTTTGAGACTGTTGTTGACTGCTGTTGTTGTTCAAACAGTGACTGTTTAAGACTATTGAAACTTCGGTATTCAGTTATTCAGTATTAGTGTAATTAAGTTTTTCAATAGTATTCTGAAGAATACAGTTTTTTCAATTGGTAATATTTTTCAGTTTTCAATGTAACTAATTTCCAACTTTATTATTTATTATATTATTTATTATATTGATTTATTATTTATTACTATTATATTATGTTGGTAATATTATTATTATGTTAGTTATTTCTTAGTTTATCTTGATGTATCCCATTTATTTGCACTTGCAAAAAGTAAGTGTTGCTGTAAACTTATGTATTTGAGGTTATGCTTTACTCTAAAAATATTTTAATTTCCATTCTTCCAAAATTTAAGACAATTACTTTGTTTGTGATTCTTGATGATTAAAATTTTTAGAATTTTATATTTTAGGAAAATTCTCTATTTTTTTTTTTATCTGAACTGCTGTTAGGGAACTGCTATTCAGATAAGCTTGTTTTTTTTTTTTTTTGGGGGGGGGGATATTGAAAAAAAAAAAAAAAAAAAAAAAAAAAATTTGCCGTTGACTTCATTAAGACTATAATTCTGTGTAAATCCCATTATTCTAAATTATTTTCTCGCTCCAGTATTCGATTGTCAAAATTACATCTAGCGAAATATATAGTTTATTCCAAATTCATTCTCTTAAAAAAATGGCACTGATAGAATGCTCTATTAAATTTACGCACTTTTATTTTCTTTAAATAAAAAGCATCCTAGAATCTAATAATTCAAAAAATACCCATTTCCCAGCTAAAAATATTTTACTCTTTTGAAATAACAACCTATGAATTTCTTTTCTTTATTTTTTATTTCCCTACGATTCCTGACAAAATATTACTTTTCAAATTCTGAAAGATTTTAATCTCAATGTAAAAATTATTTTGGCATATTGCCATACTTGATAAAAACATATGTACTCCTTTTCTCTCTGCTTTTATTTATTCGAAGGAAGTAGAAGGCACGAGATTGTTCTAGAACATTTTTTGGCGCGCTTTTGCCAGCTTCGGTAAGTTCACTTCGATATTAATTCGCCGAAGAAGTTAAGCCGTGAGCGTTGATTGGCCTAGAGGCTTTTTAGATAGAATGTATTCTGGCGCGCTCGGGAAATGATATACGGATTTTTCCCGCGTTTAGAGCAGAATGTTCCGGGATTTCGGTGGTGGATGCAACTAGTGATGTACTTCCTAAATCTTCGAAGGTTCTCCTTGGCCGCCGATTGATTTTTAAAGAATACCTGCCTGTACTAACTAAGATGTCTTCTTATATTTAAATTTAAATCATCAAGTTTCGCCACGACCCTAAATTTAGCAGTGCATGGAGTGAGTTTTCAATAGAGTAAAGCTTAATCAATTAATCTTTAAATTTTTCGAATAAAGTGTGAACTGGAACGAACTGCCTCTTCTCTGTAGCTTATACGTACACAATGAAGTAAGTCTCGGTGCTCGACTGAAAATCTCCTCGGAGAAACCTCCCTTGCCTTGAATAGGAGTCTACAAAAGTATGGTGACTCCAGTTAAATCGTCACATATATATATATATAAACGACAATAGTAAGTTTTAAAAATATGAGAAATTAGTTTAGATTTTTGTCAGCAGAAATGTTGGTTTAAAATTACAGAAAAATTATAAATTTTCATGAAAAATTTAAAACGTAAATGTAATTTTTTAGGAAAATATCCAATAGTTCAACGCTGCAGCAGGTCACAGCTCTGCTTAAAACTTGTGACGTGTCAAAAATATAAAAATGTTTAAAACTGAAAAAAATGTCAGAAGTAGAACATAACCCTAGCCACCTAATCAGCGAGCGAGCATGATACGTCCACGCCACGAAGACCACGCCCAGAAACGCAAACTATTAGATATTTGAAACATAAGTATAATGAACTTTAACCTCCAATTTCCCAAAATCTACGGTGCATTTGGAAAAAACATTTCACCACCATAATTAGGGGTAAGAACCATACAACATACTCTAAAATAACCCAAATCAGTGTTCACCATGTTTGGCAAATATTTGTCTTTGCAGATAGTTTCTGATAGGACAGATATGATTAGAATGACAGTGGAGTAAGTCAAAAATTTGAAAAATCTAGATAACCTTATTTTCTCTGAAACGTATATTAATTTCTACCCAGTGTGATAGTCAAATAAGTCATAGTTCACATAGGGAGTGGCTAGAGGGAAAAAAAAGTTGGACCACTTAATGCAAGGGCAATACGACAAGTTTCACAAAACCCTTCATTTCTCAAATTGCTAAATATTGACTTACTACTCCATTGTAATTCTAACCCCCTCATATTATACTACGATGATTTTACATATTTACATACATCTTTTAACATAGAAGTATTTTACAACACATATAGAATAGATAAATATACATCTGTAACAACTTTCAATACATACAACTTATGAGACATAAATTACATAAAATACTTACAAGAGTGCAATTTCAATAAACAGAAATAATATTGAGTACTACTCTGACATTAATGAGGAATCTTATTAAACTAAATCTCATTAAATATACATTTAAATTGAGAAATCTTCTATAATCGAGTCCTATAGTTTTTTAGAACAATGTTTTTTTTTCAACAAAAAGAAAACGATCCTTAATTGCTAATAAGGAGAATATATCTTTAAGAATCACTTTGTTATGTTTAAGATATATATATTTCATATTCAGCTTTAATAAAAATTTACTTCTTTAATGTTATGAAAACCCTTTTAGTGAAAATTAAGTCTTTTATTGAAATTCAGATTATAATAATCTTGCCATGTTTCCTAAAATAATATTTATTATATAAGAAGATTGAAACAAGTGCATGTAAAACTTGGATTTCTGATTTAGACGAACGAAAAACAAACTTTTAAATGTAGCATGAAGATGAAATGTATTATAAATAATATCAAGGTCGAAACTGCTACTGAATTTTTCTTGCAAAGCATTTATTTTAATCCAAAAAGCTAAAATATGTTTTTATAAATTTGTCAAAATGGCGTCATTTTCATTTCATTAGCTAACGAAATTAGAAACCAACTCTTAAAAGAACAATAAACTTTTAACAAATAACTTTTTACATCACAAATCACTTAATCTACAAAATGCAATTTTCAAAATTTCCATTTAACCTACATCTAAATAGGGCTTTTTACTTGAAATTAAATATTTAACAACGTTGATGTTTTAACATTTTTCTAAATGTACAATAATATTGGATTTCTTTTTCCCTCAAGAAAACCGAAAGATCTGATGCAATGCAAATGCAACATATTGGGTTTTCACGCAGGTAATATTATAGAAAATGTATTAAATATTTTAAAATGTTTTAAATATTTGTAGAGCTGAAAAGGGGTTTTCGTGTGATGAATACTTAAATTTAGGATATCTGTTAAATTACCAAAATAGTTAAAATATCGATTTGTAGCAATAATTCCTTATAAATATTCGTAAACTACAAGATCTGATTAAATTATATCTTAGGAAATGTGCTTTAAATAGAGGAATAGTCTGTAATACGAGCGTATTAAAACTTTTGATATTGATTTTTTTTTAACCATAATATTAACTACTCTATCGCTAATGAAAAGGATATATCTTTAAGAATATCAGTAAAATATTTAAGCTATAAATATTCAAACTCAGCTATAATAAGTTTTACTTTTTTAAAACTATTAATATTCTTTTGATGATTTTGAAGTGGTGATGAATACTTAAATTTTGGTTATATAAATTTTTGGTTAAATTATCGAAAGAGTTAAAATATCGATTTATCACAATAATTCCTTATAAATATCCGTAACATATAGGATCTGTTTAAAGTATGTCTTACAAAATGTGACTTAAATAGAGAAATCCTATGTAATAAAAAAACTTAATATTAACTTCTCTATCGGTAATGAAAATGATATATCTTTAAGAATATCATTAAAGTATTTAAGCTATAAATGTTCAAACTCAGCTATAATAAATTTTACTTTTTTTAAACTATTAATATTCTATTGATGATTTTGAAGTTCAGCTGCTTAGAATCTTGACATGTTTTGCTAAAGAAACATTTCATATTCTTTTAATTTGGATTAAAGAAAGTGCGTGTAAAACTTAATTTCTTGATTTCAAAGAAAGAAAGAAAAAAAGCTAGTGACCATTGCATGAACATAAAACCCTGCAATTTCTAATACGCATTTTGAAGTACCAGCAAATGTTATAAATTATAACATGTTAGAGTGGACGGAAGTGCTACTTGACACGCAAAACATTTTCGAGTAACAGGTACAGGAGTTTAGAGTTGAATCGGAATCAAATCGTTTTAATTTCTCGTTTCCAGGCAGTAGTGTTAATAGCTATGTGCAGAGATGTTTTAACTTTAGTTATTTAGAGACTACTTTTTGTGCATAATTAAATGTATTTTATGCTCAATACGGTTGATATGCCTAATTTGAAAATTTCGCTTCAAAGTAAAAGTATTGAATATTACAGAAAATGTGTATACATAATAAGTGAGTATTACAGAAAATGTGTAAATGTCATTTGAAATATATTTATTCAGAGCTGAAAAGAGGTCTTCGTGCGATGGATAGTTAAATTTGGATTATCAATTAAATTATCGAAAGTATTAAAATATCGATCTGTCGTAATAATTACTTATAAATAATCGTAAGCTAAACCGTCTGATTCAATTAAATCTTAGTAAATGTACTTTAAATTGTAGAATCGCCTCTTATAAGAGTGACCTATAATTTTTGATAACGATTCTTTTTCAACAATTCTACTCTATCGCTAAAAAAGGGCATATCTTTAAAAATCAGTTTACTGTATTCAAGCAGTAAATATTCAAACTCAGCTTTAATAACTTTTTATTCCTGTAAAACTATTAAGATTATTTTAATGATATTCAAATTCAGGCTCTTAGAATCTTGACATGTTTTTCAAAAGATATAGTTTTGTTAAGTAAGATTAAAGCAAGTGCGTGCAAGATTTTTTTTTACTGCGATTACACGAACAGGAAAAAAACAAAGGCATGAACATAAAACACTGTAATTTACAATACGCATTTTGAATAACAGCATGTATTATAAATTATATCATTTTCGTGTGGACGGAAATGCTACTTGACACGCAAAACATTTTTGGTTAACAGGTACAAGAGTGTAGAGTTGAATCGGAACCAACTCGTTTAACTTTCTTGTTTTCAGGCAGCAGTGTTAACAGATTAAGAGTAGAGCTTTTTAAACTATAATTTCCGGAAAACGACTTATTCTGCATAATTAAACACATTTTACTTTATGTGCAGTACGATTCATATATCTAATGTGAAAATCTCCTTTCAACACGATAATATTAAGTATTATAGAAAAATATGCATGCATTCCTATAAAGTTGGTATATTTAAAGCTGAAAAGACATTTTCGTCTCAAATTTGAGTTCTCATTTAAATTCTGGAAAGCATATAAATATCGATTTGTCGTAACACTTCCTTACAAAAAATTGTAAAGAATAGGTTGAAAGTTGATTAAAGCTCGGATCGATGGAGTCGTGGTCCTAGGACCAAATTTCAGGGTGATTTTTAAAAATCTTCAGTAATGTAATTGAAAAAAAAAAGCTACAGATGTTTTAGGTTAATTCTAAAAACAATATTTCATGAAAATTTTACTATTAAAAGCAAATGAAAATATTCACAAAATTGATTATTTCATTTAGTATTGATGCACTCTAGTCATATTTCATCTTCAACTCATCCTACAATGTTATTATTAACGAAAATCATTGGACCATATACAAATACCCTGTATAATTTTTGGGATATGCTTTAGATCAGGGCATAAAATTTCAGTTGAAAAGGTACTAGCCAGACTAACATTTTTGCTCGCCACTATTTTACATTCATTTAGACAGTAACGTCGGCCACCACACCTGCCCAGAAAAGGAACTATTTATGACAAACTGAATTTAAATTGACCATTGTTAGAAAGAGCTGTCTGTTAAATCCAGAATATTTTACATTCATGAAAAATATGGACAATTTTTAAAATGTTAAAAATTCGGGAGAAAGCGAATAATTTTTACCGTGTTTCAAGCCGCTGAGCTTAGGTGGCGAAACCTGATTCACTTCGCGCAGAATTAAAGAGCGATCAGATGTGGTGTCGGAAGCAAAAAAAGTAGCCTTGGCACTTGCGCGGTGCGAAAGTGGGGGAATGCAGACGGGGGAAATTCTTTCCTCCGTAGGAGAGAAATGGAAGTGGGTGCCGCATTTTTTCTTCTTTTGGAAGATAAATGCCGTCGCTTGATTTTAAAACACTTCCGCGTGTCGCTAGATTGAGGCACGATATTCTGGGCGTATACAGTTTGATTTGTAGCACAATATTTCAAAAGACGAAACTTACTCGCCAACCTTAAATATTTGCTCTCCAATGACAAGCTGGCGAGCAGAAATTTCGTGCCCTGCTTTAGATGATAATTAAATATTTCATTAATATTTGTCAGTGTGTTGCGGCGCATAGGAATGGAATCGGGAATGAGTACCAGATCCCCGGGCGTCGTTTTGCCTTGGTCGGGGGTCCAGTAAAGGACTTAATTACTGTAATGGATTTGTTTACCTGAATCCTAAAGTTCTCGACCAATACGAAGTTCAACTTCAGGTTAATATCAAAATTGATATTGAATCCTCCACTCCAATGTTATGATTTCTGAGTATTGTTAGAAGCTATAGTAAGTTATTTTAGTTACTGACCACGTTTGACACAGAATTATAGTAAAACCTTAATAACTTGATACCCCAAAACATCTAAATTTAAATAGATGCCGATTTAGTGTGACTTTACTTCATTTCTCCTTTAGACTATTTATAAAATTTGCTTATGGCACAGTAATATTATTAAATATACAAAAGTATTATTATTAAATACGTACTAGCAAATAATAGTCACTTTTTCTTTTTTTTTCATAAGTAATGAGTAAAATTTTTTCAAACGTCTGCTACTTACATTCTTTTATAAAATCACAGACAGAAAATGTAAACGAATGCCTTATAAATGGCCATGAAATAAAGAAGTTTTGACATATAATGAAACGAGATGTCAAATCTTTAATACTGTACAGCTAAAAAAAATAGTTATAACTAAATAGTAAAAAATTGTTACTTTAGAGATTATTTACCAGATTGAATTTACAAATATGCCTCCCACATGTAGATATTGTCGCATTACTGCAGCGGTGAGTCGACTGCATCGACTTTATATCTCACCATCTGTACTAAATTTTTTTACAATCGAAAAGGACATGAGTCATCTAATCACACACTGTCATTTTTCTGTTTAAAATTATTTTTCACTTCAAAATCTGGCTCATGCCACGTGCTATAAAGTAAAATATATTCATAGAAAACGTTGAGCCTATGGAGTTTCGTTATACAGCAATTGTTGTGTCTTACCACAACAAAAAGAAAGTATTAACAAGATTAAAAATTAATTAAATTATTCATTAACACCACTGAAGAAAAGTTAAGAGTGAAAATCCAAGTTACCCCTAATTAGATTAATAACTTAAGAAAATAAAATATTAAAATCTTCCTACATAAGAAAATATTACCTTGATGAGCACAATAAGAGAAATTTTCAACCAGACTAAAATTTTAGGATAGATATTTAAAAGATTTTACTGGAAGAAGAAGGAGCTGCGTTGTGAAAAACTCCTGAATTTAGAATAAGGAAGTTAATAAGTTTACAATAACCCAAGCCATGGTCAGTGAATATTATCTTTGCTGATCCAACATCATCTTCATATTAGCCCAAATTAATAAAAACTGCTGAAAATTTAATTAAAGATTAATTTACTAAACATAATGCAACAAATGAAAATTTAGAATAAGAAATGAAAAAATGGCAGGCCCTCATGAAGATGATCTTAAATTCCTAAAGGAAGAGATAATAAAAAATAATAATTGAAAGATAGGCACTGCAGGAATGACTCAAAAAAATATATAATTAAATGGGATTTATTCAGTTAATGTCATGATCTTTATATGCTGTTACTTAAAAATTTAATAAACATTCGTTTTTTTGGGTAGATTAACATTAGAAATGTATTATATTAAATATTAACTGTAAACATTATAAAATTTTACACATGATTACAATTCTCATGCAAGTAGATGAATAGTCTCCTTATATGATTTGACAAGACATTTGTAAATGATATTCATTTTTTTTCTTATTTAATTTTAACAAAATAGAACTTTACTTTTACTCATTATAAAAAAATAACACCCTTTAATTACAAAAAGATTGAGATTGAGCTACGGAGAACCTTTAAATTTGCAACAAATTGTGATACATAAAAAAAAAATTGGCCAATAAAAATAAAATAAAAGGAGTAAGATTAATTAAAAATAAAGAAAGATTGAATTAGCTGTATCATGCTGAACAGCTAATATAAAAAAAAAGGAAAAAGAAAAACTTAGCGAATTGAAGTCGATGGGCCCATCAATCTGCTTTCTTCATCATCTCAACCACCTTCCTTGTCGCTGGCTCCTAAGAGAATGCTTATTCAATGCTCCCCCGGAATCTACCTGCACCTCTTTGACAATCGTATACTGCCGCACTAAAAATATAGTGCGGAACCAAAACTATATGATAAAATTAAATCCTCTTTTTAAAAGGTTATAATGTGCATAAATTTGCACATCAAGACGTTTACTGTTTCTTTATAATGATAATTCTAGTTGATTTTAATTTTTTTTCTTTTTAAATTTATCCTTTGACAATGTATAACCTTCCGCAGAGCATGACGTCAGTCCTCTTCTCTAAGCGGCGTCACCACGTGACCTTCCGATCATTTTGGCGGGAGATGCCGTATCGATGTTACGATCGTTGCCACAATAAATTAATAGCGTAAAAATTGAAGAAAAGGGAAATGTCAGGATAGAAAAGCCAAAATATAAAAAGGAATTTTAATATTAATTAAGGTTAAATAATTTAATAAAAATACCTAAAATAAAATAATAACTCCTGTAGCTCAAATTCGGAACAAAACACTCCAGTAGCTCAAAATTAACTTCTACATAATTACACAATTATGCATATCTATCATTTGTAAAAATAACTATATAAACAATAGTAAAATCACAATTAGTTAATTATTAGTGAAACATTTGATATTCCACAGAATGAAAGCGCGCTATTTGAACCTGCGCAGCACCAAATACTTAACATCCAACCAACCAAACGATTGAAACATCACACACACAGAAATTTCATTTTGATTTAAACCTGATGGATAGTGTGAAAAACCATTAAAAATTTTGTGCCAAAGATTAAATAAAACATTTTAAAAGCATAATGAATTTAAGTTTTACTGCAAAATAAACTGTGACCGCTAACCCTAACCGCCGACGCCGCGAAAATGTAAACAAACCGGACCGAAGTCGCGATTTGTAAACAAACGAGATCGAAAAGCGATCTTGAATAAAAATAAAACCCCAATTTAAGATTTAGCAAAAATATGATTTTAAAATTAAAATTAAAGAATTTTGTAGAATAAAAATGTGTTGTTTGCGACACAACACAATTACCATAATCATACATATAGCACTGTGACAAGCACACCCTGATTCAAATGGTCAGTTACTGTCCACACTGTAGTCAAGTGACGTGGAAAATGAGTTTTGCTATTCGACTTCACTATGAAGTCGAAAGCTCCCAATTTGTAACGAGGTGCAAATGACTTAGAATTCGGCCACGATGATAACACGTTTGAGTCAAGAAATTTCAGAGTGATAGTATGGAGAAATGAAAATGTCATCTTTTGATCACCGTTGCGATTGTGACTATTTGATACAATTGTTGTTATCACATCGATTGGTTGTGCTATTAGGGTAGATCTTACTATTTTATTCTATGTTCTACTTTCCACCCGTTTACAATTTAATATATAAAATGTCATATTTAAAATGTGCCTATTGATCAAACACCCTTTCTTTTTCTCGCAGAAAGTACCGAGTGCTCCATAAATTTGTTCATATTTCAAAAGGTTATAAACATTTAACAAATTGTCATATTGGAGTGCAATTTACACCATCAACGAGTACGATTTTTTTTAGGCTAAAGAAAAATTAGTTTAAATTTTCATCGAAAGGTAGTATTAAATATATTAGTATATATTAGTAGTATTATCTATTAAATAATATATTTGCACTTGAGAATATAATATTCTCAAGTGCAAAAAAATACCTGTTATACAATGCCAGTATCTTTTTATATATTTTAATAATGTGGACCTTAATAGCGCCAACTACCGGCGAAAAAATATATTTTTTTCTCTTTTACGATAAAAAAAAAATCAGATTCTTTGAGAAAACATATGAATCAAACCACACTCCGATACAGCAGTTTGTTAATTTTTTATGAATATTTCAAATGGGAACGGAATTATAGGACACCTGGTATACGGAGCTCAGTTTTACATAGGTAAAAATAAAATATTATAGAAAACGTACATTTAATTTAATGTTTATGCTAGTGAAACCAACCATCAAGTGAAGGAAAATACATACTATGTGTCGGAATTATTAATCTCACCTGGGGATTATAAAAAACTATTTCACTCCAAGAAGAAATAATCAAATTAGCAGATGTTCTAACGCCGTAGAAAACTTCGGAACATTCATTAATTCATCGCAGCCTAAACACGGAACTAATTAATTGTGATTAATAGCTTTTCAACATCGATATGCAATAGTGAAAGTAACATTTATTGTTTAATGATTGTTTGTGAAATATGCTGAAGATTAAACATTAATTACTTTATATTTTTAATATTACTGCTAATTGACTGTTTCATCTCTTTCCAAGAAACCCAGTAACAGTGTAAAGTCCAAAAGACATCATATAAAAGTGAAACCAAGTGACTTTATTCATAGAACATTAATTTTACGTTACTTCTGCTCAAAAATGTAACGCGTTAGTCATGGGCTGAAAAGCTCTAAGATATGAATTTAAACTAAATGTATAACAGTAGTGTGTAGCATACTGTATTTGTAGAAATTTTGACTATATAATCTTAAATGGAATCACAAGCGTATTTACTCCGTCTCGTTTAACATAATACATTTAGTATTTGAGCTAAGAAAGTGAATGTTGACAAGAAGTGATGTGCCAATTAAATTAAAGATACTCATAAAATATGGATTACTTTAAGGAGCTCGCAACATCATAAAAGGTAAGAAGATTTTTCTTATCCTTTATTTAACTGTGAATGCATTGAAGAAATTTTTTTTCTAATTTTATTCATATACTATGACCCGCGCCGCAACGAATGCCCCTTCACTATGTTCTAAACTTTATAAGTAAGTGTGTCTGCAATAAAATTTTGTAGACTTTTTAAATTCTTTTAAAATTGTTTTTTTAAAAGGATTGTTATAATATTCAGTGTTGAAATCTTAATGAAATTTCTACGTGATATACATTTATTTGCACAAACATCTTATACAATTTTTCGTCTATTTTTAATTTTTATACATACACGTGCATCGATATCTTGTTAACTGTCTATTCAGTCATTTATCTATGTATTATTTATGTATCTGTCTTAAGACTTATAAAGTTGTAATCACTTCGCAGTTTAAGCCAATTTTGGTTATTTATTTATGTTTATCCACATAGATAATAAAAATAACAATAATTTAGTGAAATTCCAAAGGATAGGTAAAAAAGAAAACTGCAATCTACAGTTCCAAGAGCTGTATGCCTTTTTGTCATCTAGAGAATATACGTAAAATTTTCAGATAGAAATTTGACTCTCCGTTAGACTTGTTTCTAACTTAACCCATGTATGCCTAGAATCCCAATTTTGGGACGCTTTAGTAAAATGGGAAAAAGTGCATTTCACACCACTTTTTTTAATGCAAATTTGGTGTCCTATTTTATCGAGCAGTACTCGATAAAATAAGACAACAAATTTCTATTTAAAAAAAAGTGGTGTGAAATGGACGTTTTCCCATTTTACTTAAGCATTGACGCTAGGCATCAATGGGTTAAAAGTCCTTTCACATTCTTCTCCAGTTCATGCAAAGAGTTATAAATCAATTGCTGTAGAAATACCCTTCTCGTTTATTTTTAGAGTTTGAAGTTTTTCCCGAAAGAAAATCATTTATCTTTTGTTTTCACCCTCATCTAACAATAATAATATCGATTTTTTTGCACCACTTGCAAAAAAATGCTATATTTTTTAGCAAGTGTTAGCTTTTGTTGTTAGCCTTTAAATGTCTGTCGCTTGGCAATCTCTAATAAGAAATGCATCCCAAAGGATTTGTAAAAATAACAGCTATTTAATAAATTACTACGAAATATTAGAAATTGCTTCGTATCATTGGCAGCTATTGCATAAAAAAAACAATCACTTAAGAAATTGTTTATTAGATTGTTTATACAGATTTTATATTTCTCTGATCTTAAGCCATTTTGTGGGTCCTCAGGGTAAGGGGTTTCCCAATCTTAACTCCCAAGTTATTGCTGAAAAGTTCCACAGGTGTTCTGATTCAGTAAAGTGTTTTGTAATCCAGGAGTAGAATTCTTGCAAAACGACAAGGCAGATGGCGAAATGTTCTAAATCCAAATCTGTGAAAAAACCCTGAAATCAAGATCGCATACATAATATGGAACGAGGTAGTGATAATATGCGAGTTAATCTGAAAGGGTATGAGGTGAATTCCTGATCAATCTAATGTCACGAAGGTAAGGTATTATAAGAGTCTATCGGTATTATCGTTATTCGTCAAACAACTATGGGGAATTTATAAGCTACTTGCATACGAGATCAGAGGCAACATTTTCAGTTTGCACGATAGTTTGCATTATTGCATCATCCCGATTTTATCTTATTAAAGTTCAGATTTATGTGTTGACATTCTGGGATATGAACTGAAAAACAGTACATTAATTAAAAAAACAAACAAACAAAAAAAGCGAAATTATCTGCTAACGAATCACATTTCACTTTAACAGAAACAATATAAATTCTAGAGTAAAAGATTAATTTGTTTCAGTGATACTGCGTTTACTGTGAATAATACCTCTTAAAGGAAGATTTCTCGTATTACTACAAAAATGAGAGAATTCATAACTATCCATAAAACATTTTGGTGTGTTTGCTGTTTCTAAAATTTAGTTTTGGATTGTGAACACATCTTTAAAAAATAGTTTCATTATAGTTGGCTGCTTTATTTTTTAATTAATATTTATTCTCATTTTTTTAAAACCTTATTCTTATGAAAACATCAAATTCTAAACCATAAATGTCTAATATTCTATTTTCTTTAATAAAAGTGGAGCATAAAAAGAGTCTATGGGACAAATAACGTATTAAAAGCCGGACTACATGAATCAGTTCAGTCTAAAAATAGACGAAAAATTGCGCATTTGTAACTAAAGTTAAAAAATCTTTAGTTATTAGCTTTCTGCATGCTAAAAAAATGATGAAGAGGAGACATGACGCTTATTAAGCTCTGGGCTAGTGATAATCTGTAAAAAACTTTAATTTAACTCACTAAATGCGCTTGTGTTGATGATTTGTTTATTCTCTTGTTGAATCGTCTCATTGGTTATTTTTTTGTCCCCTCTGACTTCAGTCTGTATGGTGATCTGGAATCTTTCATTTCTCTTTGATGCTTTCATAATTTTGTCGGGATTATTGAGTGCTTACTTTATATTACTACCCGGAGAGACTGCTCAGACTAGGAACCAAGTCTGTAGAGCATAGGTATCCCACACCGATCCCTTTTATTGAGGTTAAAAATAATACAAAATTCCGTCCGGTAAACGCGGCAGAGGGCGGGGTGGTGAACAATAGTTAAATGAAATTATGAATATAACGAAGACAATATTTGTGAAAGAGACAATAGTACAAAATAATATCACTTCCGGAGAATAGAAAAGTTCCGACCCGACAATGGCAGTGAATAGGGGGGAACCCGAGTCCCTGACTCAGTGATGGATTAAGATAGAAAGGTTAAGATAGAAAGGTCACATAGAAAGTTAAAGTTGTTTTTAAGCTTTGAGAGCAATGCCTTTAAGTTTTTAATTGATTGTTTATACATTTTAAAATAATTTCGTTTCATTGCATTCGCTTTTTAACTAATTTTTACTTTATATATATTTTTTTACATTTCAAGCTACTTGCATGCGACAAGTTAACAATTTAAATCTTGGAATGTTAACAATTTAAATCTTGGAATGTTAACATTTTAAATCTTGGAATGTTAACATTTTAAATCTTGGAATGTTAACATTTTAAATCTTATTCTTGAAAAAGAAAAAAAACATCAAAAGATTAAAACACAAACCTTACGCTTAATTTGCGACAGACATTTCGAGGCTGTCATCTCAGAATGAGGACATGAAGACGATTGTACAAAAATACCAGCTTATTAAAACATTTTAAAAGGAACGAAGAACCAACCAGTGGAACAACCAACTTAACTTTTAAATGGCACCAGACTCTTCTCCAAGCGTTTGAAACTGCAAGTCTTGCAGTTAATTTCACAATGACTCTAATAACTATATTTATCAGAAAGCACAATTCCCAATAAAGGCTAACAACTGGATAGACTCCGTGAGTATTAATACTTTTTTATTTGGAGTATGATAATCAACTCCTTACCAAACTCTCACAACCTGGTAGCAAATTATCCTTCCCACGCTATTATAATTTAACGTGACTTCAAACGGGAACTTGATGACCGTCACTTTAATAGAGAGGTAATATGCGCTCCAAATCTGCTGAATCCAGTTCACTATATATACCCAATACACAACCACAGTCATGTAATTAACATATCATTTCAAAATAACCGTGTCAGCCAGATTTCGCAGATACATCCGCCCTTTGCGAATCTTCTAGCGAACTTCTTTGCAAAACTAGATTCCCCATCATGCACAAGTGTTAGTGATTCAGGACACCAAGATCGTACGAAGAATCACAAAAACTCACTCGTCCACTAGAGTACCCTTATGAAAGAGTAACTAGGCACTCTGCTACAAATTCTTATCATAATTGTTTTATTTTCCGTATTAAAAGGGGAGCACGAAAAGACTCCTTGGGATAAGCACAGCTGTCAACCTTCCGTTTTTTTAAAATGTCAAATGAAAGATTTTCTAACCAGAAATTTTACTTAACACATAAAATAAAAGTACTACATAGAAACAAGATACATTTTATTAAAGATTTTTTTTTTTGGATTTATTTGAATTGATAAAAAAAAAAGAAGAAGCGTTGGCAGGTACAGACAAATATTCTGTTAAAAACAGAATAAGTCTAATGTAAAAATAGACGAAAAATGGTATATTTCTAACTAAACTTCCAATTATCTTGCCCCGTATCCTAAAAAATGATGAAGAGGAAACATGACGTTTATTATTCTCTAGTCTAGTAATAATCTGTAAACAACTCTTAATTTAACTCACTAAATGCGCTTGTGTTCATGATTTCTTTTTCTTTTCTTGTTCAATCGCCTTGTTCATCTTTTTGCTTTTTTTCCCCTTTCAGTCTATATAGCGGTCTGGAATCTCTCATTTCTCATAAGCTGTCGTAATTTAGCAGATACATTCTCCACGCGTCATAATTGTTCTCGTTATCGCAAAAGAAGTTGTTTTTAGAATAAATACTGCTGCGTAAATATAACCATTCTTTACTTAGTACGCAAATGGGAGATTTTTGTTTAAATAAGTAAAGTTAACAAAGTATCTATTTTTTTTTCTTTTATCCATTTTAAAATTACATGAAGTTTTTAACCCTGTTAGATAAAATCTGAAATCTCTATGTTATGAGAAATACTTGAAACGTAAAACGACGTAAATAAATTAATAAATAACAAGATTAGCATACAGTTGTTTCAATAAATTAATTTCTTCAAGATTTGTAAAATTAATCTAAAACACAAACGGTGTTGAAAAACAAAGGAGAAGGAGAGGTATCGTTAAAAGCGTATATTAAAAAATTTTACTATTTTCCTTTATTTATTTATTTTTTATTTTACAGTAGTGGACAAAAAAAAAAAAAAAAAAAAAAAAAAAAATACGCATCATTTATGAGAAAATGGAAAAGTGTGCAAATAATATGTTTAAGTTTCAGGTAAAGATGATGATTTTATAATTAAATAAACTTATAAGAATAATTTACCGTAAAAAATGTTTAACGAAACGTCTAATTACTCTGAATAAATTCTGGAAGTGAAAAATGCAATAGTTAACCAAAACATGGAACAAACTGACACACAAATGCAGTAGTTTAAATAACAAATTTTACATAACTACAGTCATGTTACATGCCCTTTGATGGGATTACACGAAAAAGGATCATTATAATACTTCGTAGTTCCTCCGCGAGCTGCAATGACAGCCTTGCAGCGATCCAGCATGGAATAAATCAACTTTGGAACGTAATTGTGGTCAATTTCATAGGAGAAAATCCTGATAATATTTCTCAACGATTTAATGTTGGTAGTCTCTTTTGCAGCAAATTTAGCACCCATTATATGACAGCAATTTTCAATGGGATTAAAATCAGGGCTCTTTCCAGGCCAGTCCAAAACTTTAATACAAGATTTTTTCAGATAGGCCAGCACCTAAAGTGGGACATAGGGGGAAAATTACTTTTGTAATATCTGTTATATTGTGGGGTTAAAAAACGGCAAATGACACAGAGAAATCATTTATGAATAAGTTAGATTTTACTGACCGATTTCGCTGTATGGCAGGATGCTGAATCTTGTTGAAAAAGGCATTTTTCTGAAACTTTAAAATTATTTCGAACAACTGACTTTAAACATTCCTCCAAGATATCAGTGTAAACTGATACATTCACAGCTCCAGCAATAAATTTCAGCCGTCCAACCCCTTGACTGGATATGCTTGTACAGACTATTTGACTTAATGGGAGTTTCACAGTTGGCGATATGCAGTCTGGATATTTTTCACTTTTTTGTCTTTAAATATACCGTTAACCATCTGATCCATAGAGGTTAAATTTGGATTCATCCGAAAAAAAAAATACTGGGTCCCATTGAGACCTTGTCCATGAAACATTTTTTTTCGCCAAGCACATTTTTACAAGCAAGTCACTTCTGCATCATTTTTAAAGTAAATATTTTTTTCTTGCAGCATGCAGAGCACAATCCATAAGCCATCTTTGGGCAGTTCGTGCACAATTGTGAAATGCCAATGAACGATTCTACTCCAGCTGCCATATTTTTCGAAAGTTGCAACCCGATTTTAATACTATTATGATAGAGGTCCTGGTCCTACTACTGTAGTATGTTCATGGGTCCTACTGTGACGTATAAACAGCTTCGGTTTCGATTGATATTTATACTGATGTGGAGTTTGTAGAGAGTACGAACGGTCTACTGTATTAACACTTTGACTGTCATGGCACGCAAATATGTGCGCCAGAAATATTTACCGGGGCGCCATACCACACGAAAGCGTGTGCTATGAATATTGTTTCATTGCACACAATTTTTTGCTATATGAAACGGGACTATTGATAATTTATTTCTATGTATTTAAAATTAGAACACCGTGCACCGTGCACCCCCCCCCCCCGCACCCCCCAGACATATTTAGTGATTTCAGTTTGGCGTTCAACGTGTAAAAATAACTAAAATTTGATATTTTTCAATTAAAAATGTATAAAATTAAAACTTTGTATAAAATTAACAAACACTGCCGCGATTAGCAGCTGTGAACCGACACGATAAACACTGAAAACCGCTTTGTAAATGTCTTCCAAAAAGCTCTTCGTCGTAATCTGTGTCGGTTGACGTGTTAATTGATTTTATTATGTGATTATTAGTGTGTTGTTTTTTAGTTTTATTAAATGTCTTTTTAATTTTAAAATTTTGATTCAGACGTAATATGTATTATTATTTGTAACTCGTAGTTCTGCCACTCTGAGATGATCCTGGATTTCAGGACCCTCTTGATGAACGACTGGGGCACTGGGAGGTGGTGACCAATATTTTAGTAAAACCAGCCATCCTTTATGCAATCTCCGGTAGAAATGACGATGTGTGTGAAAAACCAACGTTTTGTGTGTTTAATGATTCTTTTCCTTTTTTGCTTTTCTGTAGCACAAGCTAAAAATATAATCGCCTGAAATCTATTTATAGCAGCACTCTCTGACTCAGGGCGTCTTTTTCGTTTACATGACGTATACCCGATTCGAGACTATGAGAATGCTCTGGAAGTTTTTTCGTGCCCGGAGGTTAATTTACTTCAAAATTAATCCACCGGAACTGTTAATTAAGTCCCTATTTAATCGATTATGTTTGGTGTAGAAATATCAATTGGCTTGAATTGTCACTTTGATTACTGAAATACGGAAACAGAGCAAAATCAACAGATCGTGTGTTACGATTCTGAAAAACGAGACGCAGGAGAGCAGTGGAATTTTGTCATCGAAGAGTTGTAATTGATATGTTCTTCTGTAGAGAGTAATGAAATTTATCGATAGCTAAAGAGAGCATTTTCCCGCAGTTTGATCATGTTTTAATATAAAGAATGTGACTGTCATCTTTGTGTTTCTTGAAATCACTCTACACTACTCGGCTGCTGAGATGAAAATTAAATTTTACGACTGCATTATAATTAGGTGTTTGCTAGATATTTCTTCAATTGTGACAAAATGTAACACACACACACACACACACACACACACACACACACATATATAAAATTAGCATACTGCGTTACTTTTACAGTTTTCATCCAAATTATTTAAATATTTCAGCATATTTTCTTTACTCAGTTGTCAGCAATAATGCACAAAAAACAAACAAAAAGCGAAAACGAAACAATTTACAGAAATTATATAGATACACTTATATATAATGTATTCATATGTTTATTCGAAGTGGCGTGCAATATTACTACTAACGTTTTAAATGATGGACTTGAAAATTTCCGGACGTCCTCTCTCTAATTACGTAAGAAGATATTAAGTTAAAAAAAACACAAAACGGAAATCTCTCCAATTATGGAAGCGTTTACGTAAATGCTTTTTAATTTGGAAATGGGCTCTTTTATTTTAATGACTCACTCATTTTATTTTCACAGCACACCAAAACACTTATTTGATTCATTCCTTAGCTCATTCAAAAATATAAATCATTTTTCATACTTCCAACATAATTGAAAAGTGTTTATGAATTCAGTTAGTCTGTCTGCAATCTTCGGTCTGTCCGTGTTCTATTTCTCGTAAATATACTCGAACTGCCATTTAAATGATATATGTCATTGATGTTTACTATGGCATATTTGCTACTGAAAATGAAGTGTGTAGCATTTATAGTTTCTTTACAGGGACACTAAAAAAAAATTCCGTTGCATTACGGTCTAAGGAGGAAAAATAATTTGCGGTGTACTTTAACGATGTTACACTATTACAAACGTAATGAAATTGACATGAATTTATGAGGTGCACTTGAACATTATTTCTGTAGAATATAGAGTGCAAAACATTAATTATTCGTTTACAGGGTTACTCAAAAAATTCCGGTATACAATGGTCTAAGGGGAAAGACTTTTTGAATAATTATTTTTATGATGTTACGCTATTTCAAACACAATAAGATTGATGTACATTACTGAGGCTCAATACAAGATGCTTAGTGTAGAATATGGCATGCGTAGCATTTATCGTTCATCTACAGGGACACACAAAAGATTTCTGTTACAGTATTTCCTATTAGTGATAATTGCTGAAAGCGAATTTTCAATTACGGAATGCGTTTTTAAATTTAACTAAATTTTTGGATACTACGTGGTGTGTATAAATTCTATAGATCATATACAGGGCTACACAAAAGAACTGGTAAGCATTACTGTGTGTAGGCGAATTACTGAAAGGTGGTTTTTAATTGACCTGAATTTTCCAGCTGAAATACATTTAGTATACTAAGAAATGTTTGTAGATATAAATAAATTCAAATACAGTGTTACTCAAAGAACTAGATACATTGTCGTTGTTAATTTTTGGAAATGTGTTTTTAGTACTGTCATGCGTTTTTTGCATGAATTAAATTTTAGCTTAATATAAGGCATAAAAAAACTTGTAGATAATGTACAGGACAGGGCTTTATCTAAAAAAGAAATCGAGAAAATTACTATGATGAAGATCATATACATATTTTCAGTATTATTTAAAATTTATAGTTCCCTTATGTTTCCTAAAGATTAATTAAATTTTTATTTAAACCCTTTCTATTTTAAAGATTAAAAGCAATTATATTTCATCAAATACATTAGCGTTTCTTTTCTATCATTTTTATGTCTGGCTTCTAACCACAAAAATGATCTTCCTTTTCTGCAAAAATGCAGCTGCAAAATTATTCAATATGTACGTTAGATATTTTCATTATTATCCTTTCAAACTTTGCTTTCTGTCTGGAAAACTTAATGATAAATTCAAAACGTTTTTACATTTACGCTTTTGACCAAGCAGAATATTAACTTCCTGGTTTCAATGTAAATGCTGTCTTTAATTAATTCCCAACTGCCAAAATTCTATATGCTCATCAAATAATTCATATACAGAAAGCCACATCTGACTTCTTTCTCATAACATTCATTAGATTGCTGCTCCAAAAATTACGAAAATAGCAATAAGTAGCCAGGCATGGCACTCCTTTGATTCATTCCCCCCTGTAAATTAATATGCCAGATGCCTAACTGTCCGAAATTCTTTCTGGCGAAAAATGTGCGATACACATGTATATTTGGTGTGGAAAACAAAGCATCGGCGAATGTATTGTAAAAATTAGAGCAGAGCCTTTTTATCTCGGGTACGGAGAAGATCTAAACTTTCATGATGTGAACTACGTTCTGAGTGCCGAGGGGGCCACCTCAAACTTTCAACTCTCTTTCTCTTAGAATAAAAAACATTCCATGGAAATCATCTGTTTATTTATTATTCTTGCCATGCATCTTTACACGGGAGGAGAACTATGGGTTATCTGCTAAAAAAAACGACGCAAAGTAATTATGCTTATTTCTTTCCGAAACGGCCAGAAGACACTTGGACTCGAAACATCGCCATAATTACTATCTATTGGCAGAAATTTCTGAAGATTAATTTTTGAAAGAGTTATGCTTTTTCTAACTAAACTAAATTTTAGTAAACTATGTAGAATATATAAAAATTTATAGATTATATACAGGGCTGAACAAATGAATTAGAATACCTTTATGGCTATGGACGGTAATTGCATAAATCTGATTTTCCAATGCGTTTTGCGTTTCATAAACTCTTTACTTAGGCATCTTCTTTACCTTATTAAATAGTGAAGTATTAGTTAATGAACAGTTAAAGTATTCTGGAAATGTTGGAAAGTGCTTCATAATCTATGCTTGATGCATGATTTTTCTTTTTTGTTTTATTTTAAGTGCAATAGATTTTAAGAAATCGCTTAAGATTTTTTTTTTTTAATAGTATGTTATAATTTAACAAAAAGATAAAAGACGACAGTAGAAGGGGAAAACTTCCAGAGAATCGATAAAATATGTATGACATATTATTTTAATTAAACTATATTACTGTTTATCATTTTCTTAAAAAAAAAAAATAAATAAAACAAAATAAAACTTCTGTAAAAATTTCCCTTCTTTCAACGTCCTACCTCTTAAATATGAAAGGATCCCGTTTATCTTTTGTCGGTGACCTGTTCATAAATTCTTAAATTTCTTGTACTTGATTTTGTGAAAATAAACTGCCTAGAGATATAAAAACATCTCAGTATTAAGCAGATTATTTTTTCGTGTATTTGGAGTACTGTCAAAAACGAAATATATATTATTTTTTCTCAAGCTCCCTTGATAAGAGGTAAAAACTCGTAAAAATGATAATTCATTACTCTGAAAGCATTTTTGAGATTCCAAGAATCTGCAAGGAAACATAAAGAAATCATACATCACGAGGAGATGATTTATTTCATCTTCTGTTCTTGCTTATTTATGCAAATTCTATCAACCTAGAGAAAAATAAAATACAATTACTAATATTAGAGAAAAAAAAAAGGTAGTTGCAGAGAATTAATGAAATATGTGTAATAATTTTTTTATATTAAATTACATCACTGTTTAACATTTGCTCAAAAGAAAAAAGCCTTTTAAAAGTAGCTTTTTTTTTTTTCGAAGTCTTACGTCCTGAAAATGGAAGTTTTCTATTACTCTCTGTATTTTCTCTCTTCGTCTATCTAGTTATAAATTATTATTCTTATTGTACTTGTTTTTGTGAAAATAGACTACTTAAAGATAGAAAAACTTCCGAGTGTTAAGAAGATTACTTTTCGTGTACTTGGAATACTGTCAAAAACGAAAAAATTATCTAAGGAATGAAAGTTTAATTAATAAATATCTGATTTATAGTTATTTCCATATTTATAATTTATTTATTTATACTTTTTTGCATTACATACGAGTTAAAATTCAAAGTAATAAAAGTAGTCCTTGGTCATGCAGTTTTTGAAAGTGGGAAAATGCTATACATTTTGAAAGGATAATGTAATTTTTTATATTATGACTGAGATATTATCGTGCATGTTTACTGAAGTTAAAATTTCTCCGATCAAAATGCTTCAATTACGGAAGATTTTAATTGCTGTAAAGAAAGGTAAATGTTAATGTGGTGTTAATGTTTGAATGCGATTTTCATCGTATTAATGTGCTATCTTCACCTTGGTAATATATTTAATGATATACTCTTAGCTCCAAATTTGGCAACATTTCACCAAATGTTACCAAGACATATGATCATCATTTGGGGACTTTTAGCATTATTTCAGATTTTACTCGAACGCAGTTTCGAATAGCATAGGTGGATAGTCAGTCAAATTGGAGTATTTTTTTTCCAAGAAAATGAGCTAAAATTATAGTGTATTTGTAAAGCTTTCAATCAACTTTCAAACGCATTTCTAACGATAACTGTACAGTCGTGGAAAAAAAAGTGAACACCCCCTACTAACTCTGCAACAAATTATTGTAGACGAAAGTTACTGGTACCGAACGAATGAAAATAAAGTCTACTTTTAAATGATGTATATACAATTGCGTTCCTACGATTAGTTCCAGAGAAATTAATTATTTTAAAATAAGATATTTTAGGTGTTGTATCCAAATTGAAGTTCGGTGCTCGATTGTTCAAATGCTACACAATGCCTAAGTCACTTCTATTAATGCATTATTTCTTACCAATAGGACCATTTTACTCACTTAATTACTTCGGCTATTGTTATATACGGTAAAATCCTTTTCAATCTTCATATTATAATGTTTACAAAAGTTGAATTATCCGATTAAAATATATATAAGGTTATGTGTTATTAAAATAGTTTTCGACTATATCAATGTGGTTGAAATTTTATAAATATTTTTACAATGTTTTTTCTCAGATTTTGAATTTATTTTACTTACTCTTTTTTAAATTTATATGTAAAAAATATCGACGGATACAAAATTTGGAATAAAAAATAGTATGAAGGAGTATGAGGAAACGATGCAGAAAAAACCCAGACAAATTTGTTTTTCTGTGTGACTATAAATCTTAACTCGATTGTTAATGGCATATTTTTAAAATTTTTCCAGCAAATACACAACACATATATGCATTTATTATAAGAAACTTTACTTCTATATACCGCAGAAAAAATAACGTAGGTGTATTAGACTGGCGAAGATGCTAGAAATAAGAAATTCAATTAACGATATCAAAAATAATGAGTAAAAATTTTTTTTTCTAAGGGAGAACTGTTCATTTTTAAAAAAAAATGAGCTTTGTTAATTTAAAAATAAAAGCGAAACTAATTTACATAACTGACGTACAATTGTATCTCATACAAATACGATTTACGTAATTTTGATTAAAAAAAAATTAAAAGCAGATATAGAGAAAAAGTAAAAAAAAAAAAAAAAAAAAAAACTTATTGTAATTAACAATAAAATGAGCAACATATTTTTTCAAATGTTGCTTTTCTGCACATCATAGACGGCCCCTTAAATCAGCATCTTGTCATTTTTTAAGCATAATTAGAAAACTGCTTGGAAGAAAAATTTGAAATTTTGAATGCGCATAAAAAATGACATAATAAATATAAATCCATCAAAAAATTGCAGTTTGCAATTAATATATTTTTTTTTTCGAATATTACTTTCATAATTCATATTATAAAATTACAAATATTACAAATTCAACATATTTAGGTTTGGTTTTTCAGTATTATAAACAAACAAAAAAATTAGCACATAAGGATTATAATTTCAGAAGATATTAATAAAAATATGAAAATGTAACTTAACATTAGAAGCTTTAAATTTTGAATGTTTATAATTCAAAAACGTATCAACCAAATGACTTGAAATTTGGTAACTAGACATAGTTTGAACCGAAGATTTAAAATTTCCTGTCAAAATTGGGTGTTGCCATGGAAAAAAGTTTGCGCTGGTTTTGATACGTAGATGTCCCCCTAAGCAAATTTTATTTAGAAGTAGACTTTATTTCCAATTGTTTGGTACCAGTAACTTTCTTCTACGATAATTTGTTGCAGAATTAGTAGGGGGTATTTACTTTTTTTCTCACGACTGCACATAAATGATAATGTTTTTTTTTTTTTCTTCATGCTGCAAAAGAACTGTAAATGCCACGTACAACATTTTCAGTAAGAAACATATCGATACGATTTACAAATTTCGTTCAGTTTGAACAATTTAATGTAATTAAACTGTATTTCACATAATTAGAACATGTGGACGCTAACGTGTACAAATTTTATTGTACAACCCTGTAAAATAAAAATCAAATGATAAGCATCAGCATCTGAAAAAAGGGACAAAACTCTCATTTGAATACTTTCTTAACTGAAAAATATTTGTAGTCTAAAATAATGGTAAGTTCCTTTTCTATATTGAACACGCAATCGGGCAGTTATAGTGTGCGTTGAATCCAAATACTTAGACTCGAATTTGACATTTTGTTTCACCTAAAATATAAATTAAGACTGGGTTTTATGTTAATCTTCCGCAATCAGGTAAATAGCCAACTGGTGAATTATAGTGAGTGTGATTTGGTGCAAAAGTGATCTGTTTAAAACTTTAATGGTATTCAGATTTAATTTTAAAGGACATCGTAGTCACTATCACTGATGTTCGATACCAACTCTTAGCATTAAATCAGATTACGGAAGATAAAAAAGCTTACTAGGAAGATTAATTAAAAAAAACAAAAAAACATAGACAAAAGTATTTAAATTTAGTTACCACATTTTCCGCCAGGGAGCGCTATAATGGCAAAAAAAATTGTGTTTAATCTATCGTACCTATTTTTAACTTGAGTACGGATGTCATACAGTAAAACATAAAAGAAAATCAATTTTATTTAAAACTTGGTTATTTTATCTCCCGCTAGGAGGCTTTACCATCGTATAAGAAGGTTGAGTTGAAACTGCACTATCTAATTTTAACTTTAA
The DNA here is from genome assembly GCA_963931845.1 of Maratus michaelseni. Taxonomy (NCBI): domain Eukaryota; kingdom Metazoa; phylum Arthropoda; class Arachnida; order Araneae; family Salticidae; genus Maratus; species Maratus michaelseni. Next base: position 276,495,879 of record OZ007587.1, read on the forward strand.
ATATGGTTGCCATATGAGAAAATATAAGCAAAAAATCCATTTTTAAAATTTTAGTTATGCATATTCCTACCAAAAGTAACACAAACGTCCAAAAAAAAAAAAAAAAAAAAAAAAAGCTATCGTGAAAATGTTAATTAAAACATTGTTTGACAAATTTGACAATGGCGGAAGCTTATTCTGAAGATTTGAGATAAATTTTTCTGTGTGAAATGAGTTTAAATTGCATCCGAAAAATTAGATGAAGACTTTTATACCGGGTGTTCGGATTTCCCCGCACAAACTGTGCAGAATATTAATTCTCGCTCCGAATACATGGAAAATGTCCCAAAAAAAAACGTATTTCTAAAATGCAGGGATTTTGAGAAAAATGCGAAAGAAAAATGTATGACAACCGGAGCGCCACAAATAAAATTTATTGAACCTCATAAAATTGCAAAACGAATGAGAAATAAGATTTTTTAAAAATAAAAGAATCTAAAGCGTAAAAATTGCACCCCATAGGCTTGTGGACCATTTAAAAAGAGATTGGACGTAGGCGTGTGTTTAATATGCAAATGAACAGTCGCCGTTCGACTTGCTTGAAACTACTGGAAATCTTCGCATAGTGCTAATGTATTCTCTTCGCGAGTATTGCGATATGTACTTTACTTTCGATCAATGCAATGGTAATGCATTACAAACTGCTAGGGAGTGTGCAACGTCATACTTTATCTTCTGCGTTTTTCTCGAAAACTATGCGTCATCGAGCTGTGGTTCTTTGGACAACTTTTATGTACTAATCACGAGGATTTTCGTTCTGCACAGTTTCTGCGGTGGTATCCGAACACCCTGTATACAGAGATACAGAAGCCACATAAGTTAAAAATGTGACAGTAGAAAAAAAAACTGCAATGCATCTGAATTCTTTTGTGTCGCTCTGTAAAAGGACTATAAATGTTATACCCATTACTTTCAAAGTAGAACATGTACTAGTGAGCCTCAGTAAAATATAAAAATTTCGGAGCGTTTCAATTAACATAATGGCATAATAACGTAAAGTACTTCATGTAATTACTGTCCATGTACGGTAGTGTAATCTAATTATTTTTTGCTGCTCTGTAAAATAACTGTCAGTGGCATACACACCACGTTAACTACACAGAAGTATACACATAGATTCCAATGTCTCATCTTATAAATACAGCGAATTAAAAAAATATGTTATGAATTGTAATCCATGGATGATTAAAGCAGATTTATAAAACAATTCAGATAAATATATTAACACAAAATTTTTCGATTGAAATTTTTGAAAATAATAAGAATCTTACATTAGGTGACTGTAACAACGTATTAATATTATATTACTGTAAGCGTTCTCCAAAGCACACATTTAATCGGTTCATAAAACGGTTTATCGAATTGTTACATTAGGATTATACACTATATTGCCAATGATGATTGGTCACTTGCGATTTTAGACGTTTTGTTAAATATCTGGAAAGATGCATGAGGAATTATCCTGAAACTTCAGGAGTGTAAGCAACATGATAAACGTCATATATTTCCGCTAAGATTTTTTCCCGAAACCCCATAAGGGGCCGTCAGCAAATTGAAGAAAGACGAATATCTTTTGGATAACCCTGTAGAAACTGATATTGCAAAAGCATTCAAACTGTAGATTATGATTAAGTGGTTTATTGTAATAATTTGGGTTCATTTTTATGAAGATAGCATGTATACTCGAAGAGAAATTCAGGTTTTTATGAAAACAGTCCCAAATTTTACCAAGTTTTTTGCTTATAATTTGCAGAGTTTTTAATATAAAAACAAGTTATTTTCAGAAAATATGACAAACAGAATTGTACACAATACCTTGCAATCAGAATTAAAAAATAATAAAAATTGCATGAAAAATAAGCAGGTTTACTAAATATTGTTCGCTGCGCATGCGCGAATTCAATCAAAATATACTGTGCATAATATATTAGCTAAATGTATAGACCAACTTTTATGAAAGTCTCAAAAACATAGCTTGAAAATTCTGATAGTAATCGTCGATAGAATAAGCTCGAAATTCGCTGTTCCCAAAAGGAAACAAAAAGATGAGGGGTTGTATCAAATATAGAATGAGAGACACTTCATTCTTATTATGTCAACTTTCATAAGCTAGTATATTTGGATACAACCCCTCATCTTTTTGCTTCCTTTTGGGAACAGCGAAATTCGAGCTTATTCTATCGACGATTACTATCAGAATTTTCCAACTATGTTTTTGAGACTTTCATAAAAGTTGGTCTATACATTTAGCTAATATATTATGCACAGTATATTTTGATTGAATTCGCGCATGCGCAGTGAAACAATATTTAGTAAACCTGCTCATTTTTCATACAATTTTTATTATTTTTTAATTCTGATTGCAGGGTATTGTGTACAATTTTGTTTGTCATATTTTCTGAAAATAACTTGTTTTTATATTAAAAACTCTGCAAATTATAAGCAAAAAACTTGGTAAAATTTGGGACTGTTTTTATAAAAACCTGAATTTTTCTTCGAGTATACATGTTATCTTCATAAAAATGAACCCAAATTATTACAATAAGCCACTTAATCATAATCTACAGTTTGAATGCTTTTGCAATATCAGTTTCTACAGGGTTATCTAAAAGATATTCGTTTTTCTTCAATTTGTTGACGGCCCCTTATGGGGTTTCGGGAAAAAATCTCCGCGGAAATATATGACGTTTATCATGTTGTTTACACTCCTGAAGTTTCAGGATAATTCCTCATATATCTTTCCAGATATTTAACAAAATGTCTAAAATCGCAAGTGACCAATAATCATTGGCAATATAGTGTATATGTATACCGGGTGGATATAAGATGTCCGTGTAGCTTAATAGTCTACAGTTTAAAGTAACAATGCATAATGCTTACTTTTACATGAATAGTATCATAGGTTGGGTAAAAGTCATGGAAAAAAACTGTAATGTATCTGAATTCTTTTGTGTCGTCCTACAAAAGAAGTTTAAATGTTACACCCCATATTTTCAATGAAGAGCAGGCGTAATGAACCTCAGTAACACATACAAACTCCGTAGAGTTCCAACTAACATAATGGCATTATAACATAAAGCATTTCTTAAATTACTGTCTACCGATGGAAGTGTAATCAAATTATTTTGTGCGGCTATGTAAAATAACTATCAGTGTTATGTTCAAGAAAAATCATGCTGTTATAACAATGTACATAAATTGGTACTTTTCCAGTATTGGGGCCTTGGCGAGATAAAGAAAATGGCTTTTGGCGAGAGAAGGAAATTTTCACAGTTTCACATATACAATCCAAGACCCTCTTACCGTACTTCTGAAGTTGATACAATCAATATTTTCCGTATTTATAAAATTTATTTAAGATAAACAAGCCATTTATCCCTTTTTATATACAAACAGAAGTAAATTGTATATAAAAACAATAATAATAATTATATATATATATATATATATATATATATATATATATATATATATATATAAAGTGGTTATTTGTATATATATATATATATATATATATATATATATATATATATATATATATATATATATATATATATGGAGATTTAAGTAGAATGATACAAGAACTTGATATGTTTTTTTTGAAATTCATAGATATTATAATTATATATATATATATATATATATATATATATATATATTATATATATATATATATAGGTGTAAAAGTTCAGCAAGTTTTTTTTCATAGTGTTTTATATCATTTAGCAACAAATCTCACTTTGGGAAGACTGAATTGGGCCAAGCCTTAAAAAACAGCCAAAGCTCTATACTGGAAAATTACTCCAAAATTATATTACATACAGCGTTCTACTACATGTAACCGTTTCACATTTTTTTTTTTATATAAATCGTTACATTAGAAATTTATAATATGTGTAAGTGTATATGTTTTATGTTTGTTGGTATACGTAGTAGTTGAAAATATCATAGTTCCATAGACTCCATGAAATATGTATGATAAATTCTTTTCATTAAATTACATTGCTGTTTATTATTTCCTGAAAGGAAAAGGTGGAGAAAAAATAAAAATATAGATGCACATCCCCCCCCCCCCCTAAGTCTTACCTCCAAAATATGGAAGATTTCCATTTTTCTCTTCTGCTATCCGATCATAAATTATTAATCTTATTGTGCTTGATTTTGTGAAAATAAACTACTCTAATATAGAAAAATTCATCAAGTGTTAAGTAGATTGTTTTTCGCGTACTTTGAATGCTGTCAAAAGCGAAAAATAAGTTTTGTACTTTTCTCAGTTCTCTAGATAAGTGGAAAAAATCGTAAAGGACGACAACGTATTTCTCTGAAAACATTTCTAATCTTGCAAGAATTTGCAAAAACAGGTAAAAAAATCTTACCCAAATCCTAAGAAGGAGAGGATTTATTTTATTTTATATTTTTGTGTATTTACGCATATGCTATCGACCGAGGCTAACGAAAAAGAAAGGCTACCCCGGTGCTTTACGCCTATCATTTTTTACAGACCGCCGGAGTCACATAATGCTCGAATGAACCAATACAGGTGTACGAAAAGAGCATCACGTCACTCTAGCGGTCTGTAAAAAAAGATAAGTGGAATGCTCCGCGGTAGCCTGTCTTTTTCGTTAGCCTCGCTATCGACCAACTTCAAAGAACAGTACAAAGATAAATACTAGAGTGAAACAAAGTGATTGCATATAAATTATGAAAAATATAATAATGCATTCTTTTTCTTAAATTACATCACATTCCTTAAATTAATTGCACATATATATTCGTTAAATTAATTGTCAAAATCTATAACAAGAAAAAAAGCTCTAAAATTATCTACCTGTTCAAAGTTTTATCTCTTAAAAATAAAAGATTTCCATTTTTTTCACCACTTTTTTTCTCTTTGGCAAGCTGGTTATAAATTATTAATTTTTTTGTGCTTGTTTTTGTAGAAATAAACAACTGAAAGATACAGAAAAACATCTGAGTATTACTCAGATTATTTTTCGTGTTTTTGGAATATTATTAAAAAAAAATTAGCTTATGTATTTTTCTTTGTTTTCTATATAAGCAGTAAAAAATCATAAAATACATTAACATATTACTCTTAAAACTTTTCAGAGACGAGGTCAGGTATTTTCCATGTATTTCAGAGTATAATAGAGGGGGGAAATCATACTTAAAACCAGAGATGATTTATACTTTAGATTTTCACCTACATATACTATTAGACCAACAGCAAGATAAAATGTATAAACATATATAGTAAACAAGTTGGAAATTGTACGTCAAACGTTACAAATGAGGTGCGTTCGTACTATAGCTAGTTATATAAATATTCAGATCTTGATGATTTTTAATTCTGTGAAATGAATGATATCGTCTGCAGATTAATTTCTGTCATAAAATAAGTATCTCGGTAGTTTGACGATTAAACTTCGGAAGCTCCTATAAAAACAAAGCACCGATTTAAAAAAAAATCAAATTTCTTAATAAATGTTTTTATTAATATTTTCTAAAGTTTTGATTCGATTTTTAAAAAATTTGAAATGTCTCGACAAAATTCTGCAAAGATAATATATCTTAAATTTCAAACCATTCGGTTGGGTAGTTTTTGCGTTGTTATATGCGGACGGACGGACAGACAGACGGACGGACAGACGGACGGACCAGACGACGACAATAGGTGCTACGTATTTATATAATTACGAACGCACCTAAAAAATGAAAAGTTGCAGAGAACAATGAATCAACGAAATATGTATGATAATTTTTTTCCATTAAATTGCTTTACTGTTTACCATTTCTTTCCTTAAAATAAATAAATAAATAAATAAATAAATAAATAAATAAAAAGATTTTTTTTCCCTGCTCTTTTTTTCAAAGTCTCACCTCTTAAGCATAGGAATTTTCCATTTTTCTCTCTATTTTGTTCTATCTTCGTCTATCAGAATTAATCTTATTGTGTTTATTTTTGTGAAAATAAACTGCTCAAATATATAAAAACATCCAAGTGTTAAGCAGATTGTTTTTTGTGTAATTGGAATGCTGTCAAAAGCGAAAATAAGTTTTGTATACTTTTCTCAGTTATCTAGATAAATGGTAAAAAATCGTAAAAGACGACAACGTATTTCTCTGAAAACATTTCTGATATTGCAAGAATCTGCAAAGACAGGTAAAGAAATCGTATTCAAATCCTAAGAATGAGAGGATTTATTTTATTTTATAGTTTTGCGTATTTATACACATGCTATCGAACAACAGCAAAATACAATACAAAGAAAAATAATACACTGTTAAAAATCTGCAGCAAATAGTCCAGTATTTTAACCGTTTTTAGGTGCTTTCGTAATTATATAAATATGTAGCACCTATAGTTGTCGTTTGATCCATCCGTCCGTCTGTCCGCATACAACAACGCAAAAACTACCCAGCCGAATGGTTTGAAATTTAATATATATCGTCGCAGAATCGTTGAAATCGAAACAAAACTTATAAAGATATTAATAAAACTTTTCTTCATTCTATTAACTTCTATCATACGCAATCCATATCTATATTATAAAGGACAAACGTGTCCGTGCGTAACGCTGACGTCATGTTGCGAATGGCAACAGTTTTGTATTTTGACGATGAAATTTCGGTTTTGCGATACTTGCTACTGCATTTTTTAATTTCCAAACATTTCCAAATATGTTTTTTTATTTTTTCACCGTTATATAGGGGCAAAAATCTATTTTCAAATGCAATTTGCTTGAAAACTGTATCGCAATTTACTCATTTATTATAGCATTTAAATTAAATTCCAAGCATGATTTTTTAACAAATATTTCTCTTTCGCTTGCAGACGATTACAAAATATTAATCCATTTGCACTTTAAACAATATAAGAAGTTCAGAATTTGTTTCCAGCTAATATTCAGTGATGAAATTAATACTTCATTAAGCAATAAATAAAATAATATAAATAAAACGCAAATTTAACAGACATGTAATTTAAATAAGCGCTTAAAACCGCTGAAATTATCAGAATTTTAAAAAAAAATGTTGTAGATAATAACGGAATTTTTAGAGATTTTTTCAGTTATTAACTTCTGGCACGAGACCAATACGAAATTACCGCGTTCAATGAATTTCAAAATTTTATTTGAATAGTTAATTGTCGTATTTCACATAAAAATGCTCTTTGATGCTGTTAATGGGCAATTTAAAGAAATTTATTAAATGTAAAAAAATCTATTACAGTTTTCAATAAAAAAATGGTTTTCACATATATTCTCTATCCCGGGAAGCCCGGGTTAGAAGCCCTAGTAATAATAAAAACGCAAATCATGTGATTGAGGAAAGCAAACTGACCATTTCTTTTTTCATATGCCAGGAGGCCGTTTTTATTCAAAATTATTTTTTTAAATAAACTTGCATAACAGTTACATTTTTAGAAATATCATTCAAAAATATTGTTTGTTTGAGAGATGAGATACATTCAAATAAGTATAGATTCTAAGGTAACTTCAGTTGAAATTGGGTTAAAACCCGAATATCTCAATCCATTAAAGTAAATAAACATAGGAAATTCGTTTATTATAAGTCATAAAAATATTAAACCATGGACGTAATCATTCGCAAAGCACGATCTCCATGATGAATTTTGCAGCGCTGTCTGGTGTCGAAAAAAAATTCGCATCTGTAAACGTGGCATACGTAATAATAATAAAAAAAGGCATGTTCATTTCGCTAATAGCAGACGATATTATTCATTTCACTGAAATAATAAGCATGATTTTTTTTACATTCTGAAACTAGTTATAATATGAATCATTTGTCACATTTAGCATACAATTTCCAACTTGTTACAAATAACATTCATTCAACCATATTATGAAGCGATCTCATTGGTCAGAATAAAGATAAATTATGGTTATGAATAGTGTAGACACAGACAGAAACAAAATAGTTGCATAGAAATGATGAAATAGGTATTATACATTATTTTTATGAAAGTACATTGTTTATCAATATAAAAAAGAAAAAATTCTCTAAATCTCGCTCTCTCTGTCCGTCTGTCTACCTCTCCGAAGTTTTATCTTGTAAAAATGAAATTTTTCATTTTTTTTTTCCTTTTCAAAATTTTGCTCTTGTCGGAGATAATTTCCTGTGCTTGTTTTTGTGAAAATAAACTGCTCAAAGATACAGAAAAACATCTGAGTGTTAATCCGATTATTCTTCGTATACTTGAAATACTATCAAAAACAAAAAATAGCTTATGTATTTTTTCTTGTTTTCTATATAAGCAGTACAAAATCACAAAATACATCAACACATTGCTCATAAAGTTTTCAGAGATTCCACGAATTTCAGAGAATAATGAGATGATTTATATTTTATATTTTTCCTGTATATGCACACTCTATCGGCTAACTGTGATAAAGATATATCACAGTTTTATCTTTTTTAATTACTTTATATTTCAGCTCAACGTATTTCTATTTTATAGCCTTTCCAGTTTATTTGCTGCTCATTTAAAGGCTATTTTATCGGCAGCCGTCGCCGCCGCGCAAGTTATTTTCTCTGCAAGGCATTCAATCGGCGCTGAGCTGTGACGTCATCGTCATCGACGGCTTTCCACTCCTGCGTTTTGCGCATGCGTCACCGCCGCTCTGGTTCGGTGTGTTTTCGGGAGCTGTTTTTGTCTTGGCGCTGCATGCGAAGGGGGCGTGTCTTTCAAATACAAATTAGAATCGTTCTTTTAATTATTAAATGTTAATTTGTTTCTGATTTGCTCGTTTAATTTTCACGTAATTCCTAATCAACAAATTAATTTAAATTAATCTTGCTGTCACATTTGTGCACCCCTTTTCTGGGTATATATACTAATGTTGCGCATTTTTCTAACAGAATTTTAATAAAAATGATGCTGTAAATTTTATGCAAAACGTCGTCTGATCTGAGGCTGGCCTGTGCCGGCGCTCGTATCCTCGAATGGCCGTAGCGCTGATTCTTTGGAGATCAATTTCGCGTTTTCAGTTTTTAATTATTCTATAAAAATGCTGTTGTAAATTTTAAGTTTGATATTTTAAAAGTTTTAAATCAACTGCTAATTTAATTCTGCATTAATTCTACATCCCTTATTGGATTCTGCCAGAAGGAATATTTTAAAGATTCTTCGAATTTTACGAAATTTGAGCCAGTACTTTTTAAAGACTTGATGTGCAGCTTTCATCTCATCCTTCCTCCTTCAAGAAAAAATAATAAACATTATTGGATCCTACCCTAAACGAGTTCTTATTTCAAGTAGTATGAGTCTCTTATTTTTCAACAAAGAACAAGTAAGAATGTTTAATTTATTTTATATTTTTGATTCTCTTCTCAAAGAATATTGACCTAAAGAACAGATGCACAAATTGTGCAGGGTTAATTGCTATTTTTAATCACAACTGCAATATAATAAATAAATATTTAAAAGTTTACTATACGATCTATTCTTCCATCCATTAAGATAATAATATTATAACGGCACTTACAATATTTTTTTATGTCACCACTAACAAGATAAAATTTAGAGACGGGTAGTTTGAGAAGTTTTCGGCCTGACACAGAGGTGGAACAAGTATGACCAAATGACAATGATGTTTGTAAAGTATGATCCTTTAGATGACATGCTGCCGAGTTTCAGACGGGTGAGTTTATTGGTTATTGCTGGGTGATAAAGTAAAGTAAACAAGTTTTGACATTTTCTAAAAATGGAAAAATTGAAGTTCGAGTTGTCATAAAATACTTTGTTAAGAAAGATTTAACCCCACGGACATACAAAAAGAGTTACATTCCACTTTAAAGGATTTTTGTCATTCATATTCGACGATTCAAAAAAGTGGGCTGCTGAATTTAAACATGGTAGGAAATCAATTCACGATGATGAACGCTCAGGACGACGAAAAACCGCTATGACCGACGATATCGTCTCAAAATTTCGCAATGCCGTATTGAATGATCGCCGATTGAAAATACGCGAACTTGCTGACATTGCAAACATCTCGATAGACCATGCCCACCATATTTTACACGATGTTTTGGATATGAAAAATATTTCCATTCGATGCGTGCTGCGTTTGTTGAACGTCGACCAAAAACGCCAGAGAATGAACATTTCTCAAGAGTCTTCTAAAATGTATTGTTGCAAGTTGAAAAATAAAATGAAACATTATCAAAAATCTTGTATTTCTTTGTTAGGCCGAGAACTTTTCGAACCACCCTCGTACAGGGCCGCCTTAAAGAATTCGCACACAAGAGTGCTTCTTAAATGTATTAAGTTGCAAGGGGACTATACTGAAAAATAATATGAAATTGTGCCAAAAATCTTGTGCTGTCACTGTCAGGCCGAGAATTTATCAAACCATCAGTAAACAAACCGAAAAGTTGCACAGCAATGAATCAAGGAAATATGCATGATAAATTCTTTCCATTATATATCATTATTGTTTATCATTTCTTTCCTAAAATAAAAAAAAAAATCCTCAAAATATTACACCTAATGTTTCTTTCAAAGTTTCACTTTTTAAGAATAGAAGTTTTCCATTTTTATCTCTTTGGCTATTTGGTCATAAATTATTAATCTTATTGTACTTTTTTTGTGTGTGTGAAAATAAACTGCTCAAAGATAGAAAAACATCCGAGTTTGAAGATTATTTTTCACGTACTTGGAATAATGTTAAAGAAAGACAGATACTTTTGTATTTTTCTGCATTTTCTAGATAAGATACATCTGCAACGTATTACTATGAAATCATTCTATGAGATTCGGTAAATTTAAAGGAATGGTTGAAAAACGAAAGAAGGGTAATTATAAGGTAGCTTTCAATACAAAAAAGTATAAACCTACCTATTGCAGCCGTTCGGTGGAAAGCAGTTCCGGAAAACTTCGATATATTTTCACCGATCATGACCCCCAGACCCCAAAACCACCCTCCGTTCAAATGTTGATTTATATATATATATATATATATACACATATCTCCATATATATATATATATATATATATATATACATATCTCCATATATATATATATATATATATCTGACCTATGTCATACGATAACGCTCGTATTTATAAATCAATTTTGATGAAACTAATTGTGTGTATTAAGCTCACCAATGTCTCGACCGAGTTCGTTGGCCAGCTTGGTCTGCCATTTTGTTTCAAGATGGCGGCCACTTAAAAATTTAAAACTAAAATAAATATACAAAAAAGTTAAAAATTCAAATTTATTTTTTAATTACGTGTTAGGCCTTGATACAAGGATTCCAGAGCATTTTTTGGTTTACCTCTATCTTAAAAAATGGCTGAGATAGAGCAGTTTGAAATTCTTTGGTGGCTGACATTTTGAAACAAGACAGCACATTACAAAAATTTTCATTGTTGTAATAATTTTCCCAATCATACGCATAAAACTATATATTCATATCCGTTAGCGCCAAATTCTCGCCAAACTTGGTGACATTTGGCGAAATATCGCCAAATTTGGCGACCAAAATAAGCCTTCATAAATGAAGCCAATTTGGCTATTGCTCAATAATTTGGCGAATTTCTTATTCAAATTCAGTATTAACGAATCTTTTGTAAACGTTTTCTTTGCATTTTAACTTGCTGTTTTCGTGTAACATTAGCTAAAATTTTAAAACGAAGATATAGGAAAGCTACCTTTTCCTCCCGGTACAGGCCGGAAGGACTTTTAATTTTACTTTACTTTCACTTTGGGATTTAACTCGGGGTCCAGAACATAGGTGAAAATGATTTTCTTATAGAAAACTCTAATATATATATTTTTTCTACATTTAATATATGTATTTTTTATATTATCCAGTAACAACACCAAAAAGCATTTTTATATAAAAAAATATCAATAATGTGTTCAAATAAATTTTTGAAATTAATGATTTGTTCAAGCAAAGTTTAGAAACGAAGTTTTGAAAGCGATACTTTCGTATTAGCTGAATGTCAGGAAGAATTAATAGCCGAAGAAATCACCAAAGATTTCGCATCCTTTTGATTCTGATAATTTAAGTGGTTTGTCCGCATAGTTCGATTACTTGTCTGTTAAATTTGTTTTTTATGTATATTATTTTATTCATTTATTGATGAAGTTTTAATTTCGTTTTTTAATATTAGTTAGAAACAAATGCGGAACAATTTATATTGTTTTAAGTGCAAACAGGTTAATATTTCATAATTGGGCTGCACGAGATAGAGATATATGTATAAGAAATACATGCTTGAAAATTATTTTAAAAACCATAAAAAGTTCAGTAAATTGGGATGCAGTTTTTAAACAAATTGCATTTGAAAGAATATCCCTCCGCTCATCGATTCGACTGTGTAAAAATTGAAATTGTGGGATGTCTAGAAGTTCAAATATATGCAGTAAAAAGGAAGTATATTTGTCAGGGGTTGCCACCGTCAATATGACGTCAGCGTTATCCTCGGATATATTTTTGGTTTTATAAAATAGATATACAAACGCTATCGACCATCAGAAAAATAAGACTATGGTAGAACAAAAACAAATTGTACTTGCGTAGAATCCATATAAAATGGATATGATCAATTCTTTTTATGAAACTACATTACTGTTTATCGATTTCATAAAAGAAAAAAAAAACCCGGTAAAAATATAATCTTAAAATAGCCACCTTTGTTTTTAAAAGTTCTTACTCTTGAACATAAAAGATTTTCCCCCTCTCTCAATCATTTTTTTTTTTTTTTTTTTTTTTTTTGTCTTTTTAGCAATGATGTGGTCATAAATTATTAAACTTAATGTACTTATTTTTGTGAAAATAAATTGTTCAAAGACAGGAAAACACTCGAGTGTTAAATAGATTATTTTTCGTGTTCTTGGAATACTGTCAAAAATGAAAAATAAATTTTGATATTTTTCTCAGTTGTCTAGATAAGCCGTAAAAAAAAAAAAAATAATAATAACGTATTACTATGAAAACATTTCTAGGATTCCAAGACTTTGAAAGTGAATGGTAGATAGAAAGAAATGATGTTTGAAACCAAAGAAAGATATGATTTAGGTATTACATATGTGCGTAGTATCGAAGAAAAAAAGATAAAATACAAAGGCAGAGTAAAAAAAATATATATATATTTGCCAGGAACAAATGAAATATGAATGAATTTTTATGTTTCATTCAGGTTTTTTTTAATATATATATATATATATATATATATATATATATGTATATGTATATATAATGTTTTAATCATAAATTAGCTGGATCACAGCCGAATGTGCTGTATTTGCACCGCATAAGATCTTTCGATTTTGAGAAAAAAAAATCTGACTTTCTTCTGCATTTAGAAAATATTTATAATATTGATTTTATTAAATTTCTTATAGTATGGAGAAAATCATATTTTCAATGTACATTAAATGTATATTATTTAAAAATATGTTATTTTGAAGAAATTGTAGTAAAACGTTACAGTTTTCTCAGGAAAATGCATTAAAACTTAATTTTCGATGATGATACATACCTGCCAACCTCCCACTAAGCTTCTGTAAAATCTGGTCTAATATGACACAGATTAAACACGTTTCGAAACTTTTTTTTTAAAAATAAAATAAGTGAGAATGCGTAGAAGTCATAATTTAGAAATCAAGCACATAAAAACATGAAGTTAAGGAAATAATGATATAATAAATACACTTTCTGATTCTAACTTTGGTCAAATTAACCCACATTTTACGGAGGAATAGTTGGAGGTTGGCAGATATCATCATACAATTTGTATCATTTGTCAAAAAGTAATTAGTTATTTGAAGATTTTATCTTTCACTTTGGAATTGGTAGAATGAAAATATAGTAATTTATATTCACCTATTGACATTATTGAATCTGTCCCTGTCTGTAAAATTATATCTTCAATATTATTTATATTGATATTAAAGTATCAATATTCATTTCAAAATTAAAATATCATAAAACTAGAACACAAGAATAGGTTAGGCTTACCTAAATGGTCCTCTTTCGGGAGATAAGATATCTTAAATTGTTCTGACTTTTCGAGAATAAATGTTCATGTTGTTCAAAAAATAATTGAATCTACACAAAGTAGACACACAAACAAATATATTGACGATCACGAACACAATATACATAACATTTTTCGCGCACATCATAAATATTACATCTTATATTCCGTATTACATTTTCTAGTTCATTTCATAAAAGTTCTAAGACAGATCCATTTTTTATCAACAGAAAAATATCGTCTGCGCGAAGCGCAAAAAAGAAACGATTAAATTAAAACCATGGAAGTAGCGATAAAACGCAACACACTCCCACCTTTGAGTTTCGAATTCAATGAAACTCAAACTTTACTTTGGGTTTATATAACCGATCATATCGGGATCGTTTTTCAGGTACAGTCACCACAGGAGAGTCACTAGCACCTTTATGGAAAATAGGTTCAGTAGATTCAGTATCTAAAAAGCAGTCTTTAGCAGAATGTTGGATCATTGGCTTACTCGTAGCAGGGTCTAAATAACAGTTTTTACCAGTCAATTTTACCTTCGGTTTGGTAGGAGCAGGATCTAAAGGACATTCTTTATCATTCGACTGAACTGTAGAATGGAGTTCAGTACCTCTTTCATGGGTTACTTCTAGAGGAATCAATCTGAGAACAGGACGTAGAAATTCGCCGCCTTTCATCTTTACCTTTACTAATCGTACATTTCCATCTTTTGAAGGATAAAGTTCAATAATTTTTGCAAGTGGCCATTCAAGTTTTTTAACATTCTCACTAGTCACAAGAACTACATCACCAATTTGGACAGGTCGCTGATTTTTGTTAAATTTCGAGGATTGTTTTAAACATCCCAAATATTCAGTGCGGAATCTTTTTCGCAAATCTTGTTTTAATCGTTGTCTATAGGCATGTCTCTTATTAATAGACAATGAATCCAAAATGTCAAGATCAGGAATACTTGATTCTCTAATGTCTTGTAAAAACATAGAAGGAGTAAGTGGTATTAAATCATCAATTTCCTCTGAAACATAGGTCAAAGGCCGCTGATTAACAATGTTTTCAGTATCGCAAATAACAGTTTGCATTTCTTCTAAGTCCAAAGAGCTTCGTCCTAAGACTTTTCGAAGGATCCCTTTTATTACGCCTATCAAACGTTCCCACCATCCACCCCACCACGGCGCAGATGGAGGGTTAAATTTCCAAGTGATCTTCCGAGCTGTGCTGTACTGAGAAATAACATCCCAATCAATTTGCTTAAGCAAATTTTCAGTACCCATGAAATTTTTACCGTTGTCAGAATATACTATCGAAGGTCTACCTCTTCGTGCTATAAATCTTCTAAAAGCTTGCAAAAAGTTGTCAGTCGATAAGGATGTGGCTATCTCTAAATGTATGGCTCTGTAGACAGCACATGTGAAAATAACTATCCAAGCTTTCTGACCACCTCGAAGAAGTAAAGGACCGGCGTAGTCAGTCCCTACAACCTCGAATACTGCAGCTTCTTTTATACGATCTTCCGGAAGAGGTGCTTGTATAATCGGTTTAGGTCTTGAATTAAATCTTTTACAACGTACACAGTTTCTAATTACCTTTCTGACAGTTTTCCTGCATTTCAAAATCGAAAAGTCTTCTCTTAAATTACTCATCAATATCTGGGTACCAGCATGATTTAAACTAAGATGTCTTGTCCGAATAAGTATTTCCACAACTGGATGGCTACAGGGTAACAGTATCGGAAATCGGAAATTTCTTTTATCTTCTCTCATCAGAATACGTGTCTTTACTTTAAGTAGTCCATTCGATTCTACATAACACTGAAGTGATTTTAAGCGTTTTTCTTCAGTTCCTAAAAAGGATTCCTTTTGTACTATTTTTAACAAAGATATTTCAGCTCTATTTATTTCTTCTAGAGTTAAGAGTCCAGAAATCCGGTTGGCACGTTCCACTTTACAGTTAGCAAAAAAATCTATAAATCCAAGCAATAGTTCTGATCAGTTTGTCGTACGACGAAATTCTGTTATAAATTTTTTCAGTTGATTCTTCTTGATTTGTAGTGCTAACAACAGTTTTTCTCTTTTCGGAATATACAATGTTGAAATCAGGAACAACGTTGGATTTTGGCCATTCTTCTTCCGGTCTTCGCAACCATTCCGGGCCCTCCCACCATTTTGATTTCGCTAAAGTTTCTGCATTACAACCACGAGAAGGGAGGTCTGCTGCATTTAATGATCCAGGGATGTGATACCAATTATCAGGTTCTGTCAAAGATCGGATTTCTTTAACTCTATTGAAAAAAAAGGAGCCCAATTTTCAGTTCCCTTGATCCAATATATAGCATTTACTGAATCAGACCAGAAACATTTCGGGATATCTTTCAACTGAAGATCGTGTATAACAGTTTGTGCCAGTCTAGCTCCTATATTACAGGAACGTAGTTCCAATCGAGGAATAGAAATGGTTTTCATTGGAGCAACCCTGCACCTAGCCTGTACAAGTTGACAAGATATTGTATTTTCAGTCGCACTTCTTAAAAATATACATGTAGAATATGCATTCTTGCTTGCATCGCAGAATATGTGCAAAGAAATATTTTCTGGCGCTTCATAATTGGGAATAATATATCGAGGAATTTCTGTTTCCTTTAATTTAGAGACATCCTTCCGCCATTTTTCAAATTTCTTGGTAATAGATTCAGGCAATTCAGCATCCCACGAAACTTTCAATTTCCAACATTCTTGAAGGAGAATCTTTGGCCCCAAGGTGACAGGACACATGAAGCCAATGGGGTCGAAAATTCTATGAACAGCACTCAGGATTTCTCTTTTCGTTACAATAGTAGAATCTTCAAAACATTTTCGTAAATCTATTTTCAGAGTATCAGATTTTACATTCCACATCAGTCCCAAAACTGGAATATTCTTTTCTTCTAATAACGGGAAGTTTTCTGCTTCTGTTTTGTTGAGATTATACTCCCACCCTCGAAGATCAAATTTAGCATTTTGGAGAATAATTGTGGATTCTTCAATAAATTTTTCAAGCTCCTCATAGTTTTCAACACTAGTGACGCAGTTATCTACGTAAAAAGACTTTAACAACTTGTCTGCTGTTTCTTTAAATCTAGAAGGCACATTCTTCAGATGATATCGGATAGTTGAACCAAGTAAATAAGGCGAACATGTAAGACCGAAAACAACCCTTTTATGCTGGAAAATTTTGAACTTTTCGGGGTCACCTTCCTCACACCATAAAAACTTCAGAAATGGTCTATCTCGCTCATTTAAACCAATTTGTAGAAAGGCTCTTCGAATATCTGCAATCACGCCTATTTTCTTCAATCGAAATTTATTTAATATAGTCGGAATGAGCTCTACGATATTAGGACCTTTCTCTAAACAATCATTGATCGAAGGTGAATCTTTTTGTCTAGATGAGCCATCAAAGACTGGTCTAACTCTGGTGGTAGAATTTTCTTTGATCACAGCTCTGTGTGGCAAGTAGTGTTCACTTTCGTCATTACAGGAGTTTTTAACTTCTTCAATAACGCCTTCTTGTATCCATTCTTTTAATACATCTTCATACTCTTGTAATGTTTCAGTTTTCTTTAGTGATTCAACACAATTTCTTAATCGTCGTTCAGCGATTTTTCGACCAGTTGGTAAGGGAGGATGGTTTTCAATCCATGGGAGGCTCACTTCATACCTTCCTTCTGCATCTATTTTTATATTTTTATTAAAATGCTCTTCAGTTGCTTTTTCTATTTCTTGTCTGTTTCCGCTTTCGCCAGGATCGAGAATTCCAAGTGTGTCTAGCCGCCATAAATCTGAAATTTTTGCATCATTTACATGAAGTGACATGACGCTGTTTGTGCTATCGGATATGTTACATAGGTCAGTTTTTCCCATCAAAGTCCAACCAAGACGTGTTTCCATCAATACTAAGCCAGAAATCAATTGTTTGATTTTTCCGGTGTACAATTTACCTGCTACATCAGCTCCTATAAGCCCATGAATTTCGTTAGGTGAAAACTCATATAGCAATTCAACCTGGTTATTCAAATCAGAGAGAAAGATATTTTGTTTCTTAATTTCACTCATAAATGAGCCAAGAGGAATTTTAGGAATGTTCGAACAAATTTTTTCTTGATCTAATACTTCGACACAACAGCGATAATTATCAAAGAAGTCGCTCAGACTGATCAAATATTTCTTATGTGATAATACAGTCTCCGTGCCACCGAATAAACTATGTGTCAAATTATCTTCCCCAATGCATTCATATCCCATCTCGGCCAATGCAAAAGATGATAAATAAGATTTACTGCTACCTGAATCAATTAATATTCTTATATATTTCATCTTATTATTACATCTAAGACCTGTTTTATTGGATAAAGCAGTGTCTTTTTTACTTCCGATATCTGACTTTTCCATAATCGGGTTTTCATTATCATTTTTTGCTGGACACATTATTTTGAAATGTAATTTACCGCAATCACAGGGTGGTATTTTCGTTCTACAAAAACGTGATATTTGTTTTCTTATCTCTAAACATTTAAAACAAGCCCCTTTTTTCATTAATATTTGTTTTTTCTCTTCATGAGATAAACTATTAGCATGTCTACATTCGTTACTTAAATGTGACTTGTTACAAAAAATACACGTTTCCCTTTTCATTTTTGATGAATTATGTAACTCCGTAGCCGTTGAAATATCTCTTTCTCGCCTATTTGACACTGTATAAATATTTTTGTTCACATTTTCTAAATTAAACCCACTTCTAGCCAAACGGACTTTTTCTTCGCTTTCGATTTCGTGCTGCAAAAATTTCATCAAAGAACTAACTTATTATTACTTTCGTCTTTTGAATTTAAAGTAATAGAATTTAAGTTTCTTTCCCAAATTCTCAATATTTCAACTGGTAAGCACGATTCAATCAATGGATAAAGAATTGCAGAATAATGTTCGCTTGAAACACCTAACATTTTTAATGATCTTAAATAGGTTTCAATTTTGTCGTATAATTTAAAAAGAGGAATTCTTGGACCTTTTCCTGTAGCATTATTCATCATTAAAGCGAGCACTTCTCTTATATATACTTCGATTAACATATCAGTACGACCAAATCGAGCCTTTAAACATTCAATAACATTTTCATAAGTATCACCAGTAGCGGGGTACGACTCGACTATTTCTCTTGCCCTAGAACCCTTTAACGTTGCTTGTAACAAGTACTGATATTTATCTTCTTTCGCGATTTCAGAATCGTTATGTATTTTTTCAAACTGATCCCAAAAAGCTAACCACTCCTTAATATCTCCCCCAAATAATTTAAATTCTATCTTAGGAAGTTTAAACTTCCGTTTCGTGGTATTTTCAGTTTCGAAAACCTTTAAAATCTTTTGAACTTTCGTTTTTAACTTAATAAATTTCTCTTCATACACACTAAAACCTTCGTATTCCTTATCATAATTTTCTTGAGAACATGTTTTATCGTTTAAAAGAAGATCTAACATTTCTTTTTCTTTTGGTTGTAGATCTGTCCATTTTTCACCTAATTGAGCATATAAAATCTCAATTTCTTCAATATCTTTATTTTCATCAGTTAATTTGTTCTCAAGTAAATTAGCAATTCGCGTAAAAGCGCTTCTTAATGGAGTACGCAATTTTTTAATCTGTTCCATTATCGTATTTTATTTTCTTAAATAATATAATATCCCGGTAGAGAGATGCCAAAATAATATTGAATCTGTCCCTGTCTGTAAAATTATACCTTCAATATTATTTATATTGATATTAAAGTATCAATATTCATTTCAAAATTAAAATATCATAAAACTAGAACACAAGGATAGGTTAGGCTTACCTAAACGGTCCTCTTTCGGGAGATAAGATATCTTAAATTGTTCTGACTTTTCGAGAATAAATGTTCATGTTGTTCAAAAAATAATTGAATCTACACAAAGTAGACACACAAACAAATATATTGACGATCACGAACACAATATACATAACATTTTTCGCGCACATCATAAATATTACATCTTATATTCCGTATTACATTTTCTAGTTCATTTCATAAAAGTTCTAAGACAGATCCATTTTTTATCAACAGAAAAATATCGTCTGCGCGAAGCGCAAAAAAGAAACGATTAAATTAAAACCATGGAAGTAGCGATAAAACGCAACAGACATATATGCCAGCTTTGTGAATTAAAATATATGCTTCCTTTTAAAATGGCGCTTTTACCTGAAATAAAAGAAATCAATTTTAATGAAAAAATGTCATCAATAATGATCTAATAATTTCAATCATTTACGCTTTTTGTCACAAGGATAGAATAATCATATTGCCATAATACAGGTTGATCAAAAATTAACTAGCCCATTTAAAAAATGAACAGTGAAACAGTAGACGATAGAAATGTACCATTAGCTTATGTATATATATACCTAAACATTAACTATATTTCTAATAAAACTGGAACAAACGGTGCATTTTCTATCGCCGTTTTATTATTATTATTATTATTATTAATTAAAAGAGGCTAATTATTTTTAGACATCTTGTGTGAGCTGATACAGAAATTTTATAACAATTTGTAAAAATATTAATATCTCGAAAGATAATTCAAATTTTATGATTTCATCAGCTATTATAACGTCCTCGGATCCTTTGCGAGCTAGTTTGCATTTCAGTTGACAATCTATCATAATCTTGGAGAAGCAGATATGCGATTCTTGCGATTCCAAGAATTTGTAGGGAATTGTAGAGGGGAAAAATCATCATAAGATACTATTAAATCGACCATAAAATCGAAAATTGTTTCATTCATTCATTCTAAAATTTAGTTTATTTGTAATATTTTAATCAAAACGGAAATCAAAGTTTTATGTTAGAACAAAATTTATTATAGAACAAAACTTCAGCTATAACCATGTGCAGGGAACAGATGAAATTCGGTTTTAATCGAAAACTCTAATACATGTTTTATATTTAGTATATTTTCTGAGATTAACTACAAATGACATCACAAAGCATTTTAGGTACTTTCATATTAGCTGCATGCCAAAGTTCAGTTGCGAAACATATTTTACTATTTAGAACAACCACAGTCTGTGTTTAAGTGATATTTCTGTGTTTAAGCAGATAGTTCAATTACATGTCTGTTAAATTCATGTTTTATTATTTATTTAATTTATTTGTGAAGTTGTTATTTCATTTTTCACTTTTACGTACATACGTGCATGCTGTTGACTAAGATAAAATACAAAGACGTATGTTAGAGTTAGAAAAAGAGGAAAAAAGCAATTGAAAAGAATTACTGAAATATGAATGAATATTTGCTTTACATTCAGGTGTATGACTGAGAACGATTCGTCCGAATTGTAACTGAAAAGCTACTTATATCACAAGCGTAATAAAGTCACTCCTTAGCAACATTTATGTATAGAAATATACAACATGAAAATTAGGTTTATTTATCAGAAGTAAAATAAAAACATATTCTTAAAATCGTTTTTACATTTGAAGATTAAAAAAAAGGAAATATTCACGTTGAACAAATAGGTAATATCTTATTCAACTTTTAAAGCGGTAGAATAGATTAGAAACGTAATTTCTCAAATCTGATGGAGTGGGGGGGGGGGGGGGTAGGATGTAAGAATCTACTTGTAATTACATAAATCTTGCAACAATAAAACATAAAATTGAGTTATACAATTGAGTTATTTTTTCGTTATCTTCTTCAATTTTCATTATAGAAATCCTTAAGAGAGTTTATTTTCCATAACTTAAGACTTTTAATCTGAAAAAGGACATTATATATTTAGATATATTGGATCACATTACAAATCATACCATAAGCCTTTTTTTCTTTTAAATATTTCTGAAAAATAATATGTTAGCACAATGTGACTTTAGAAATAGCGAGTCTCATTTAACTCCTGTCGATAGGTTCAGTATAAAAAAGTCCTTCCGGCCTGTACCGGGAGGAAAAGGTAGCTTTCCGATATCTTCGTTTTAAAATGTTACCGAATGTTACACGAAAACAGCAAGTTAAAATGCAAAGAAAACGTTTACAAAAGATTCGTTAATACTGAATTTGAATAAGAAATTCGCCAAATTATTGAGCAATAGCCAAATTGGCTTCATTTATGAAGACTTATTTTGGTCGCCAAGTTTGGCGAGAATTTGGCGCTAACGGATATGAATATATAGTTTTATGCGTATGATTGGGAAAATTATTACAACAAAGAAAGACAATAATTTGCGAGTAATCGCGTTAATGTGCTGTTTTGTTTCAAAATGTCAGCCACCCTAGAATTTCAAACTGCTCTATCTCAGCCATTTTTTAAGATAAAGGTAAACCAAAAAATGCTCTGGAATCCTTGTATCAAGGCCTAACACTTAATTAAAAAATAAATTTCAATTTTTAATTTTTATGTATATTTATTTTAGTTTTAAATTTTTAAATGGCAGCCATCTTGAAACAAAATGGCGGACCAAGCTGGCCAACGAACTCAGTCGAGACATTGGTGAGCTTAATACACACAATTAGTTTCATCAAAATTGATTTATAAATACGAGCGTTATCGTATGACATAGGTCAGATATATATATATAAATCAACATTTGAACGAAGGGTGGTTTTGGGGTCTGGAGGGTCATGATCGGTGAAAATATATCAAAATTTTCCTGAACTGCTTTCCTCCGAACGGCTGCAATAGGTAGCTTTATACTTTTAGGTAGCTTTCAATACTAAAAAGTATAAAGCTACCTATTGCAGCCGTTCGGAGGAAAGCAGTTCCGGAAAATTTCGATATATTTTCGCCGATCATGACCCCCAGACCCCAAAACCACCCTCCGCTCAAATGTTGATTTATATATATAGATATATCCATATATATATATATATATATATATATATATATATATCTGACCTATGTCATACGATAACGCTCGTATTTATAAATCGATTTTGATGAAACTAATTGTGTGTATTAAGCTCACCAATGTCTCGACCGATTTCGTTGGCCAGCTTGGTCCGCCATTTTGTTTCAAGATCGCGGCCATTTAAAAATTTAAAACAAAAATAAATATACAAAAAAATCTAAAATTCAAATTTATTTTTTAATTACGTGTTAGGCCTTGATACAAGGATTCCAGATCATTTTTTGGTTTACCTCTATCTTTAAAAATGGCTGAGATAGAGCAGTTTGAATTTCTAGGGTGGCTGACATTTTGAAACAAAACAGCACATTAACGCCATTACTTGCAAATTATTTTCTTTCATTGTTGTAATAATTTTCCCAATCATACGCATAAAACTATATATTCATATCCGTTAGCGCCAAAATTGGCGACATTGGCGACAAAATTGGCGACATTTGGTGAAATATCGCCAAATTTAGCGACCAAAATAAGTCTTCATAAATGAAGCCAATTTGGCTATTGCTCAATAATTTGGCGAATTTCTTATTCAAATTCAGTATTAACGAATCTTTTGTAAACGTTTCTTTGCATTTTAACTTGCTGTTTTCGTGTAACATTAGCTAAAATTTTAAAACGAAGATATAGGAAAGCTACCTTTTCCTACCGGTACAGGCCGGAAGGACTTTTTTGTATTGAAAGCTACCTAAAATAAAAAAAGAGCTAAAGTATGCATGGCAACAATGCGTATTTCTAATCTTGTGTACACTTTCTAATGTTGCATGTACTTGCGTACTTTGTTCCTTATATATGCATTGGTAAATTGAAAATCAGATAAGTAAGGATACCAATTGTTTCAGTTTACTAACTTGAAAAAAAAATACAGATACGTAGCCCATGTTAAGCTTCTAGAAAAATTCGTCAATACCTGTAAAAGTAACAAAAATTGCGCAAATGGCGTAGTTTTCAAAAATATAAACGAACAAAAGTGTTGCAAAACTGCAGTCCAGAAATACAAGAAACTTTTCAAGAAACTTAATGTAATTTTAAAGAGGGTATTTTCTTTTGGATAACAATACTAATAAAAAAGAAAATTGCCCAGTTATTACTGATGGCATTGAGCTCACAGGCTATTAACACTAATTGTATATTACACTCTTATTTCAAAGAATAACGCTTCTCGAAAAATAAAGAAACCGACAGTAAATTAAGGGGGAATTAGCCCCCCCGTTCCCCCTCTTTATACTTAACCAATGAACCCCCAAAACTATTCAGAGAAGCGCCTTATCACAATGAACCTATATACAAAATTTGAAGCACATCGAATAATTCTGTCTGAAAAACCCATTTATCTAAATTAAGGGGGGGGGGATTAGCCCCCCTTTCCTCCTTTTATACTTAATCAATGAACAACAAAACTAATCAGGAAAGCGCCTTATCATAAATGAACCTGTATGTAAAATTTGAAACTCATCGGATAATTCTGCATGAAAAACCAATTTATCTAAATTAAGGGGGATTAGCCCCCCGTTCCCCCCTTTTTACTTAACCAATCAATCAACAAAACTAATCAGGAAAGCACCTTATCACAATGAACCTGTATACAAAATTTGAAATACATCGGACAAGTCTGCATGAAAAGCCCATTTATCTAAATTTAGAGGGGGGAGCTATCCTCCCGTTCCCCTTTATACCTAACAAATGAACCCCCAAAACTAATCAGGGAAGCGCCTTATCAAAATGAACCTATAAACAAAATTTGAAGCAAAATGGATATTTCTATCAAGAGTTATCGCGTTACGTACATACGTATATACGTACGTGCATACATACATACAGAACGGCCGGGCACATTAGCTCTCAGGCTTTGATAGCCTGTGAGCTAAAAATGAGTTTCGGGAGAAACCGAAAACTTTTCCGGAAACTTTTCGAGATATATATGTCGTAACTCAAATAAACAGTATCCACCGAATTTGAATTACTATTATTTCTCTCTGTATAGCTTTCCATTAAAACTTTACATTTCGGTATCACCAATGGTTCTGCATGAAAGAAGCGTTTAAATTAGGAGAGGAAAATGCTCACATGACGGGCTACGCAGAAATCAGACTCTAACCTAAAATATGCACATATCTGGATTTGAGTTCGATCGTTCTTTATGCAGATATAAAATGTAAATTCCAAGCTCATTTCCGAACTTTTTTTTTTTTTTTTTTTTTTAATAAGAAGAAATATGTAAGCTTATTTCTGCTTACAAAAATCTATATAAAAACATTT
Organism: Maratus michaelseni; assembly: GCA_963931845.1. NCBI lineage: Eukaryota > Metazoa > Arthropoda > Arachnida > Araneae > Salticidae > Maratus > Maratus michaelseni. The sequence goes on from OZ007587.1 coordinate 276,521,141, forward strand.
ATCATATAAATTTATCTGTATTAAAACATATCAAACATATTTAAAAACATTTATGGACATTTTCATAATTCGATATGCTTCAATTTTGGTCACTGTAGCTCAGACTTACCAAAAACATATTACAGCAAGAAGATTCAGAAATAACTAGACACCAAAGATGTTTTTCATCCAAACAATAAACTGCAAAAAAAAAAAAAAAAAAAAAAAAAAAAAAAAAAAAATTAAAAAAAAAATGCTTTTATTTTATAGCAGAGACAATTTTTCGGGATCTGTACGAATTAAATGGAATTTGATGGGGATTTTGGAGACGTATTTCTTTAAAAAATAAATATGAATTTGCTCTTTCGAATACGAAAAATTTTCTATAAGCGAAACCATATTATAAAATATATATATATATAATTTTGTGTATTAAATATAAAAAAAAAAGACAACTGTATAAAATATTACTGTATTGTCCCCACTGTTAAGTCAGTAGCTAATCCCCACTTTACCAGTAGTTTTCAAGAAGTTTTGTAAGATCTAAAGTAGGTTTCCATTTTGGCAAGAAAGAGTGAAAATCTACAGGGTGCCTCCGACGTCCTGTCTTACTTTATTAACTACAGAACGGCAGGCGATAGATTTGTTCATGGTCAAAGTACAGTAAAATGGTTATGAGCTATGTGATGAGGCCACCTAGAGACAAACTGCCGAATTAACATTCCTATTTCGAAAACTGTACCAGATATGAGTAAAAAGTCAGCTACAAAGTTATAAAGCGTTCTCGATTTAGTTTGAAAAATATATAAATTATTATCTGAAAAAAATTATCTGTCTTACATGTAAGATGACTTTATTAGAAGTCCTGAAATGTAATTTTAAAAAAATCCAATCATTAGATTAATGCTGATGATAGGATATATATATATATATATATATATATATATAAATCAAATGCAACATATTTTTACAAATTTAATAAAATTAATTATTTACAATTTTAATAAAATATGGCAACCAACAAAAAATTCTAATCGCACCCCCCCCCCCCCCCCCCACCATTATTTGAATAAAAGTTTTTTTTGTGAATTAATTGAGAAAAAATAATAACAAGCAAAATTTAGAATTTATTAGTTACATAATTTAAAATAGTACGTAATTTAGAAAGATAATATAAACTAAGTTTTCTAGTGAAACTTATCAAAATTATATATCTCTGGCCAAAAAAAAAAAAAAAAAAAATAAAGAAATACTGCAAAGGTTGAATAAACCGACATGTTCGGGAAATGTTGATTGCCGAATGCTTCATATGTCTCGATAGTTGAGTGCTACAAAACTGATATATGATGAGGGGAGTATCGATGAAATAATGAAGTTAGAAAACAGTTTTTTGAATATTTTCCTGTCAAAGTCATTCAAATAATGCTTAAAAAATAAATCCCAATATGAGAACTATCAAAACTAATTACGTTTGGAAAGTAACTGAAGAGATATTATGTAATATGCATTGCCAAAATACACCATTCTCCCGTGGTGGTATTACGTAATCAGAATCAGCAGTCTGCTGTGTAGAAAAGGTTTATTTTGATCCAACAATCTACGATAAAAATACTCGAATAAATAAATAATAATAATTTTAAAAAACTTACCGTTCTGAAATGAATGATTTTTTATTTCTATTTACTGCAGATAAGAATCCACCAAAAAAGAAAAAACTGCCAGATTAAAAAATTTGGTAGTCAGATCAAAGAACTTGGTAGCCAGTGCCGACCGCATTTTTTAAGCCCTGTTCATAAATGTGATAAGAGATAAAGATATGTTCGAAGAGTAATTTTACATATCAGTAACAAAAATCGATTTTTAATTTCAGTACTATTTGTGAGAAAAATGTTTTTGAAAAATCACGTTTGTCGTAAAATTTATAACAACGCGCCTGCTGGGAAGTTAATTTGAATCATCAGAAAGTATTCTTGGAGTACAATATAAGGTTGAAAATGTTAAATGAAAATACTAAGAAAAAAATTATTATTTCATCGAATTGCGCTCTTATTTTGATATATATTTAATATAAAAGTATCAAACTAAAGTGTAAATTTTATTTGCATCTGCATTATAATTCAAATAACTTATCTGAAATCCACGGAATACGATTATGATGTACTAACCTTTGCAGTTGTCGAGTTCCGGAGAATTTTAATTCATAACCTTTGTTATTTTATAACCACCATTTATAGCTTCAGGTTTTTATGGTTTCTGCGTTTAAGGTGAAAAAATATATATCTTAACTTCAGTAAATAAAACTCTGACATTATGATGAAATTGATAATTTGTTTGCTTAGAGAGTTATTGTGTTATAAAGAACAATGCACGTACGGGCAATGAACCATCGCCAAAAAGCTGAACCACCCAGATATTCGAGTTTGTGTTGCAACCAAGAAATTCTTTACCCCAAAAGAAAAATTGAATTTCAAACTCATCACTGGACTTCAATTTTATGGCAAAATGAGAACATAAACTTAATTCAATAATAATATTTAAAAAATTATATTTACACGACTTTTAAAATCATTCACCAGCATTCATTCAATACAGTATACGCTCTAATACAGTTTTTATCTGTCCCTTTAGCTCGGAACAATGGTACAGCATAAAAAAATAACTAAAAATATTTTTCATACAAACAATGAGCCGTGAAAAATAAAGATGTTTTCTTTTCACGCTGAAAAAATAAAAACCTCTTATCTTAGACAGAAAAGTTTTCGGAATCCGTACAGTTTAAAGAACTTTAAAGGAGATTACGGAGAAGTTTTCGGTTGAGAAAAACAAAAACAAAAACAAAAACAAAAACACGAATTTCTTCTTTTATAAATAAACTTTATTTGAGCGAAACCCTTCTGGAAGAAAAAGTTTAATTTTTTTGAAGTAAAAAAAGAAGCAAAGCGTCTTGTTCCTTGCTATAAATTTTCAACGAAATATTAGTGTAATAATTATTAATGAGTGTCTACCGTTAGTAATACACCCCCAATCACTAGTAGTAGTTTACCATTCCAATTTTTAGTAATTCTCTCTCCTCCTTATTTTTATCGCCCACCTGTTTTTCTCGTAGTAAGGGCGCTGACTACTGGGACAAAGGGCGCCGTATTCGAATCCCCCTTTAACGGAGGTCCCGGTATGTTTGGACTTCGCGTGCAAAATATTGTCATGAAACGCCCCAAACAAACCAAACCTTATTTTTTCTTTCCTTTTTTAGTTTGAAGGCTCAAAATTAGGTTTTTAATATGGTAAGAGACTTTCATCTGAAAGTTTTTTAAAGTAAAATGCGATTCTAATACTTATTAAAGAAAATTTAAAAAAATAAAGTTAATGCGTAAAATTTGCACACACTCTTTTTTTATGTTTATGTGCAACAGAATAGAATCAAATATCAGTGAAAATTGTTCAACTTATTCGTATTAGACTTCAAATAAATCATCTAAAATTCGATGTGATTTACTAAACTTGGAATGTTCCATAGAAATTTCATTTAAATTTTTGTTGTTTCAATGTTTTGGAGAAAAATTTACTTAAAAAGTAACACCACTATGACACCCTGTAATTTAAGGTTTTATCGGATTTCTTTTCAAATGCGAAATGTTCATAAAAACACATTTACATTAAATTATTAAAAATGTATAAAAATAGAACTTCATTTTCATTTAGTTTAAAAATAAATAAGTGATTAAGTTTCGGATGATCGAAAATCGCACAAAAGGTTTCGTTTAATATTTCTATCAAAACGCTTTATCTTTTAATTAATAAATCCAAATGATTAATTTATAATTATACTTAACGTTTATCAATACACTTTATCAATAAGAGCAGAGATGGCAGTACCATTAAATTAAATAATAAAACAATAACAAAAGGATGCATCAGATACTGAAATATAAAAATCAAAAATTTTAATTTCCGACCGTCGTCGCGAACAGAACCTGGAACCATTGGGTTAGGAGGAAAACGCTCTACTATTGAACCATCTGTAGCCTACGCGAACAAGACTGAAATTAATGTTCTGTTTTAAGATCTAAGAAAATCACAGAAATGGTCGAATGTCATTTAATTCATTTAATTAAAGTAATATAATACTTTTTCCAAATTGTATGATTTGTTGTGTCACAGGAGGTATTCAGATATAAGTAATAATTCCAAGTCTCTAACTTATACAGTTTCCGAGTACGAAATCTGTGACAGAGAACTGAGACGAATAAATTTTTGGTCAGATGAACAAAACACTAAAAAGTCCTTCCGGCCTGTACCGGGAGGAGAAGGTAGCTTTCCTATATCTTCGTTTTAAAAGTTTAGCTAATGTTACACGAAAACAGCAAGCTAAAATGCAAAGAAAACGTTTACAAAAGATTCGTTAATACTGAATTAGAATAAGAAATTCGCCAAATTATTGAGCTATAGCCAAATTGACTTCATTTATGAAGACTTATTTTGGTCACCAAATTTGGCGATATTTCGCCAAACGTCGCCAAGTTTGGCGAGAATTTGGCGCTAACGGATATGACTATATAGTTTTATGCGTATGATTGGGAAAATGATTACAACAATGAAAATTTTTGTAATGTGCTATCTTGTTTCAAAATGTCAGTCCAACTGCTCTATCTCAGTCATTTTTTAAGATAGAGGTAAAACAAAAAATGCTCTGGAATCCTTGTATTAAGGCCTAACACTTAATTAAAAATAAATTTGAATTTTTAACTTTTTTGTATATTTATTTTAGTTTTAAATATTTATTAAATTTTTAAGGGGCCGCCATCTTGAAACAAGATGGCGGACCAAGCTGGCCTACGAACTCGGTCGAGACATTGGTGAGCTTAATACACACAATTAGTTTCATCAAAATTGATTTATAAATACGAGCGTTATCGTATGACATAGGTCAGATATATATATATATATATATATATATATATCCGGAGGGTGGTTTTGGGGTCTGGGGGTCATGATCGGTGAAAATATATCGAAATTTTCTGGAACTGCTTTCCTCCGAACGGCTGCAATAGGTAGCTTTATACTTTTTTTATTGAAAGCTACCTAAAATGGTAGCTTGACAACAGATGGATGGAGCTCTTCGGAAAAAAGAAGGTCAAGTGGCGGACACTATGACTCATCATAGATGTAATCTAGAGCAGTGAGACAATGTATATATATATATTGTAATTTATAAGCTAGTGGAATACGTAGCTATTTTTTAAAATATCCAATTTTAGATATGGTACCAATTTAAAGTAAAATGTAAAATTTTAACCAAACTTTCGTTGCTTAAAACTACACAGAACAGTGGAATATCAATATTTCAAAGATTTCTTACGACAAATTTGCAAGAAAGGTAAATGATAATTAGTTTTCAAAGTTCAAGTTTATTGATTGAAAGTTGACGGAGCTAGAGTATACCACCAATTTATTAAATACTGTATAACAACAAAATAAAAAAAAAAAAAAAAAAACCGCGTGTAAAGATTTTGTTATTGTATACTCGCTGTGGCGTGATCTACTTCTACAGCTCCAAAATTGTCAATTGCCTTTCCACTTTTCAAATCGATTTCTAACTAACAAAATACGATATTCGTGTGTAAAAAGAGTACTTTAAGCAACAAAAAAATTTTCGGAATTTTGAACCGGTCAAAGTGGTATTACCCGTTAAACTTTATGATTAGAATTTTGTTTTTCAGAGAGTTAAAAAAATAATCTAATAGAAAAACACAAGAACTGGCAATAGCCATTGATACTGAGATAAAACGCACAAAAATCTGGGTGCTATCCGAGATATTCTTTAGCCTAAAATAAAAATAAAATTTCAAACTGCAACTAAATTTCTATTTTTAGGGTAAAAACGAACAAGAATAATCTTATTTCACTTACAGAAATCTATGTAACTTTTAAAATCTTTCAACAGCTTTCTCATGGTGCAATATGCTCTAGTAAAAGTTTATTTCTCCCATTTTCAGTCAAAAAGTAACACTATAAAAGACTGAGAAATAACTAGACACTAAAACTATTTTCCATCTGAAAAGATTGCCAAAATTAATATAGCTTTTTCTTTTCACACTGAAAAAAGAAAAGAACAAAAAAAAGCTTTTCAATAGAGACAAATTTTCTAAATCTTTACAGATTAAATGAACTTAAATGGAGGTTCCGGAAAAAGTTTTTAGTTGAAAAGAGAACAAGATTTCATTCTTTCAAAAACCTTTCCGTTTTTTGAGGAAGGATACACTATGATTTTGAGTAATGAAAAAAAAAAGAGATAAATTTATATTTTTCCTGGTTATAAATTTTAAACAAAAAATGGGAGTATGTTAAATGTTAGTGTGTTTCAATTAGCAACAATGCATAGTTCTATATTTTTCTCATTTTTCTTTCTTTCTTTTTTTTTTTTTTAACTTGGTAGTATGGTTTTGGAATTATTTAAAAGCTTTTAAATAGTGACATAGAATATTAAAACGTATTGGAGACGCAAGAGGAAATTCATGGGTGGTGGTGGTGGGTGCATGGTCTATCTTTTAGAACCTTCTTAAAGGATCTGTTGTCCGCAATCTAGGCTAGGCATCTTTTTCAAATGATATTACTGAAATTGATAAGCAAGTTCAAAGTCGGGGAAAATCCGGAATATTAAAATTCCAAAATTAAACTTCTACCATTAAAAACATAAACAATAATAATGAAGAATTAGATAGTTTCTTCTTAGGTGCTCTGTTACCCTAAATCTCTTGTTTCGGATAACTTTAAAAAAAAAAAAAAAAGAAAAAGGAAGAAAACACTGAAAAGTTTTCTTGCAAAGAATTCAGAGGGATATAATCTTCACCGTAACTCAAAGAAGAAAAAAAAAGAAAGAAACTAAAAATTTTTAGTATGGCTTATTATTATTATTTTTAAAATCCATTTTAAAAATCCCTAAGTTTAATCCTTAACTGCTGTGACAAAAATTGTCGCATATATACTGGGAGCGGTCTCTGAGACCGCTTGATTGAAGGATGAATAAAAGACTCGATTAACTCATAAGATAATATTTTTGTACTAAACTTTATATAAAGGACTATTATAATTCAAATTCACTTATTCAGAAATCCCATGCGGTAGTACTAGGGTTCCAAACAAAACAAAAATTCACTACTATATAAAGATAAACTAAAAACTACAAGTCAAACTGTGAAGATTGAAAAAAGCAGTTGTCTGTCAGACCGCTAACAGCAGTTAAGGTTTAAAACAGTTTTGAAAGGGATCGCCTTTTTGAAAAACAAAAAGAATAAATTTTGCTACTGTTTCAAAATTACCAGGCATAAAGACAATTTATTTAATCACAATTTAAAATCCAGGGCGGGCCATTCTTCTACGCCTCCCTTGTTGGCGACTATAAACATTTAACGAAAAAAGAAAAAAAAGAAACGAGAAAGAAAAAAAAAAGAGTTGTTATTGCATTAATTGTCATTCACATTTTGACTCGAATCTTCAACAGATTAGCATCAAATTATATTGAAAATTGTACAGCACATTAGAATTTATACATAATATATAAAAATATCCACAAAATTTGATTTGATTTACAAACGTTATCGCGTTCCGTAGAATTTTCATCTGAAACATTATATGTCCATAATAGTGGAATTTTAATTACCAAGGATTGCGCAGTTTATTTCTAAAATTTAGTACGAACACGAAACTTGAAAAGTGATATATGCTGTTTCGTTAAGGAGTTTTTAACATTATAAAAGATGTAAAAACAAACATTACAAGCCAGACTCCTGGCTGAAGATTCGAGATCGAGCCGAGACCTTCTTTATTCCAAGTTAAAAGTTAGATTTCGTGTTTTTCGCCAAATTTTCACTTTTATGGTAAAATGGAAAATATAATCCTCTTTTCACTTAAAATAAATTAGTAGGCTGAAACCATCACAATATTTTCTGCTATATCATTCTAAAACAACTATGAATATGGTGTTTAGATTTAATAATGAGTTAACAGTAATAACTTTTTAAATAAAAAGCACAGTGCGACAGCGCTTTGTGTTGGGTATTTAAACCTAAAATTGGACCAACATATTTATTTATATTAATAACCTCAAATGTAATATTTAGTGTCTCTCTACTTATCAGAAACTGAGATAGAGCTATGATGCTCATCGTAAAAGCATGGCGTAGCAGCGACCTTTGTCGAATCATCAACAATCATAGTAAGTACAGTTGACGCTCGTTATAAAGACCGCCCATTATAGCGACCATTCCATTATAACGACTTATGCAAAATGTCCCGAAATATATCCCCTTTATGCTATGTTATTTTTACATCCAATATAACGACCGGCCAGCGGCTTATGTCCCAATACAGCGACCGAATGGACAATTGTACAGCCCATCTTCAGATTACGGGTGGAATGTTACGATGGAATGTTAGATAATAATCGGCGAATCAATGACGAATATTTTGACGAGGAAGAAAGAATACTGTAAGAAATTTCTGGATTTGAAGGAAAAACTGACTTTTAATCATAATGTTTTGATTGACTGTGATGTAGACTGTGTGGAAAATCTGAAGGAAAATGACATAATTTCTCGCTGTTCTATACAAGAAGAAATAGAGTCATCGAATGATGAAAGTATTACCGTGCGTCACCGCCGATACCTAATGTAAAAAGTGTTTTAAATGCTATTAACACTTTAAAACATTTTTTTGAAAGACAAGAAAACACCAAAAGTTACTTATCATCTCTAACTGAGATGGAAAATTCTGTTTTAAGAAAATATCAAATGCACAAAAACCAAACAACAATTTTGAATTATTTTTATAGCAAATAAATGTCAATACGTAAGTAACTTTTTTTTTGTGATTTAACTTTAATTTAAAATCTTATTTTAGAATTATATAATTATTCTCTTAAATTGATTTGTTATAATTTTTCATTGTCAATGTTTATTTCATACAAAAGTAAACAAAAATTTGTAATAAGATTGTATTATAGAGTTTCCTTTGAAACCTTTATTTTACTGCACCTGATTGGTGTTTTTTCGTTCACTATCGTCATAGCGACCTCCCATTATAACGACCCTTTTCTTTGGCACGCCAGGGGTCGTTATAACGACCCTTTTCTTTGGCACGCCAGGGGTCGTTATAACGACCGTCAACTGTATCTTTTACTATAAAGTTTGGCGCGTTTACATCCCATACATGCTGAGGTATAGCATCATGAAAAACATGGCACTAGCAGTAGCACTTATGGAGCGATGGACACTTAAGTCTAATTGGTAGTAGTATATAAACAGGGAAAACTGGGGATATTTGATCAAAAACTATAACAAAAAAAACTATTTCTTAATCCAGGAAAATATAATATAACTACGAACACAAATATACAATAACCTCTTCCGAGCTACCCACGATTCCGAAAAGCGTTCTTTATATTTAGGAAGCTCAGAAACCAATATATTTCTGAGATTTAAAGAAGCAAGTTTCTTTTGCTGCTACTGATTTTCAGAAAAGCTTCCGAGTAAATTTTATAGTTATTAATCAGTTTTCTCAAGCTAGAATATCGGTTTTTAGGATACTATCAATTCTTAATTAGACATTTTCAGCTGCGTAACTGAATTTATACACGTAAGAGTAACAAAATAATCTAAATTTTAATGTTAATGCTTTTAATTATCATGTTTATCTGTAAAACATGTTTGTTGAATGTGAAAATGTTTACCTTAGAGTTGATAGAATCCTAAAAACCAAATTCAGGTTGGAGAAAACTGATTATTACACTATAAAAACCAATCGGAAAAGTTTCCGTAAAACAATGGCAGCAAAATAAATGTTTTTATAAGTGCTTTTTTAAACCTCGCAAATATATTGGTTGCTGAAGTATATAACGATAAAGAACGTGTTTCGGAATCGTGAATAACTCGGACTAGGTTATTGTATAATTTCGTTCATGGTTCTATGATATTTTCGTAGATTAAGAAGCATTTGTCTTTTAAAAGGTTAGAAAAACTTTAAAAGATAATAATAATAATAATAATAATAATAATAATAATAATAATAATAACATTAACAATAAGAATAATAATAGTAATAATAACTTAAATATAAATAATATAAATATAAATAACATAAATAATAATAATATAAATAATAATAATTATAATGATAATAGTAATATAAATAATGATAATAATAATAATAATAATAATAATAATAATAATAATAATTTCATAAATATTATAAATAATAATAATAATAATATAAAAATAAATAATATAAATAATAATAATAATAATAATAATATAAATATTAATAATAATAATAATAATAATGAAAATAATAATCGTAATAAATTACAAATTTCCTTGCAAGAAACAAATTTTGATGAGATTAATTAATTTAATTTATTTGAATAATAATAATAATAATAATAATAATAATAATAATAATAATAATAATAATAATAATGACAATAATAATAATGATGATAATAATAATAATAATAATGACAATTTTACAAATTCCTTTTCAAGAAACAACTTTTGGTGAGAGTAATTTACTATCTGTCGTTATCCTGGCTTTTTACCAGATGTCGAACTCGATAAGAATAGGTAAATAATTGGAATTCTGGAATGCTATTTTTCAACCCAATGGCATGATATCGGAAGCGAAAATACCTCTATTTTCTTTCTGTTAGCCGCATCAACAGTGAAAAATTGTAAAAAAGAAGAAGATAACACAGTACTCCAAGAGCATTCCTAAAATGCCAAGAGTTCAAGGAAAAAGAAATCAAACCCGGGAAAAGAAAAACGAATCATGTATTTTCTTCTCCAGTTTCCGATGGATTTTAGATATCGACATTAAAGGATATCTGATTTTTATTTCATATGAAATTATTTTTATAAGAATTATTAATTTGAAAGCATAAATCTGTGCACTTTATGGTACGATAAGCTCAGTTGCAATTTTTGTATATTTCAGTTGCAGATCTAATGAGATGCTATTAAATATTTTTATTCAATTTTAAAAATTAATTCAATTGATATTTATTATGAAATGTTATTTGTAATGCTGATACGATTCTTCTTTCATTATGATGAGAACTAATCCATAAATAAACATCCACGTTGACTTGATAGTAATACACACTTTCATTTATCAAGTGCAGTCTAATAAAGAAAAAGAGACTGAGAAATAGAGCACCCTCATACTCTTTAATCAGAAATTATCGCAGAGAAAAGATGAAAAAAAAAAGTACATTCCAGAGCTGCCTCCATTTTGAAAAAAGAATAAAAATTTCAGAACTTTTTATTTCAATACCGGAAAATGAATCAAGATTCTCAAACTAGCGAGCTTTACAACCGTGAGAAATCCTGGTATGTTAAGTAATCGGATAACGTAGTGCCTAAAATACATATATTGTAGAAGTTAATGAAAGGATCAGTTTCCATAAGCCGGGTTTTTGGCCCATGAAATAAGACTAAAACTCGATTTTGTTATACTGACTTAATTATTTCACTTTTTAATGTTAGAAGGTTTATTCTGTATGATTTCAACAATGGTTTTTGCATTTTGTTTGGATTATGACTTACACAAGCTCAAAGTTCGTATTATTCGTAGTTTTTGGTGGAAGATGGAAAATACGCAATTTCTCGTAATTTTACCTCAATTATTTATGTGAGCGCAATCGTGCAACACTTTCTTCTTCACATATATTATAAAATACATCAAAATGTACAATATATGTAAAAATAAAAGTGTTGCAAAGCTGCGCTCACAGTAAAACATTAAAAAATGTATTAAAAATTGGGGCAAAATTAGGAGAAATTGCGTATTTTTCATCAAAAACTATGAATAATGCAAACTTTGAGCTTGTGTAAGTTATATAAATCCGAACAAAATGCAAAACATATTGTTGAAATCGTACATGATAAACCTTCTAATATTAAAAACTGAAATAATTAAGTCAGTATAACAAAATCGAATTTTATTCTTATTTCATGGGCCAAAAACATGGCTTATGGACCCTGATCCTTTAAAGTTATGTTTAGAAAAATACCCTCCACTGTCAAAGAAGTAATTAAAAAAAATAGTAATGTTTCTTATCGAGCGCTGATACTTTGAATTTCATTAATCCGGGGGAAATGAATTTCTAGCGTTTTTTGGCACTAAAAACGAAAAAACGCATTTTTAGCTCCGGAAAACGCTGAAAATCTATAAAATTCAAAGTATGATATCTCGGAAAATTTTGGTCACAAATATATGAGTTTTGTGTTTGTTTGTTTTATACTTCTTATTACACGTGAGGAAAAAGTATCTATTTATAACTTATAATACCAAAGAATGATATAAAAAAATTAAATTTCATAACTATTACAAAAATAACTATTTTGACGTATTTACAAAAATAACTATTTTGACGTATTTACAAAATAACTATTTTTACGTAATTGGCTTTTAATATAATGGAGACCAGCGTTTGAAATATATTTGCCTCCATACTGAAACTTTTGAAGCTAGGTTATCCAACCCGGGCTTCCCAGGTTACAGAACATAAAGGAAAACCATTTTTTAAAATTATTAAATTGAAAACTCAATAGATTTTTATCATATAAATTATTTTTGTTGTCAACATATTTGTCTTTTATACATTTACAAAACGCACAAAATGAGGTATCATTCGAAAGGATTTTGAACTGCTTTCTGACATAGTACACTCACATTTCGTTAAAACATGTTTTTTGATTAAAAATTGTAGTTAATTAAAAAATAAATCAGCATTATTTTCATGAATGAAATCAGAAGTTTTTCTCAAATCAATGTTGCTACAAAAAAAAAAAAAAAACGCAATTCTATTATTTTCAGCAATGATTATAAAAATAAATAAATAAATAGCACAAAAAAGTTTGTGTGATTTCTCCGCGCGGGTTTATTTTATATTTATGATTAAAAAGCAAAAATGACATTTAAATGTGTAAAAAGAAAACAAAAAAAAGACACCATCGATCAATAGAATTAGTGGTATTTCATGTGTAGTCTAAAAGTGAAGCTTTGTTATATTGGATTAAATTTTATTTTATATGTATTCCATTTATATTTATTTGTTCGATGTTTTTCCCGAAGCGGATGGCATAATCTTCTAATGTAGCACCGCCCATTGGATGCAGGTAAAATACTATTGTTATTTTTTTTTTTCTGGCGCATGCCTTTTGCTATCTTTGATCACTTTTTACTCTAACTTTGATTGAATAAATGAGATGATATTCTGACTTGACTAATGTTGTTTGTAGATATTTTTATCCTTATTTTTTCTTTGCAAGTTTAAACCTGCATCCAAAAAATGTTAGCTATTGCTAAAAAATATTAGATTGCAATGCGAAATCCTCGCACGGGTCCACTGGTATTTAATATATTTTTATATTGTCCACTAACAACAGCAAAAAGCATTTTTATATGGAAAGTATAAATAATATATTCAAATAATTTTTTGAAATTTACTATAAGCGATACTTTTGTATTAGTTGTCCTATCAGGAGTTAATAGCCGAAAACATCGCCAAAGATTTCGCTACTTACTGAGATTCGATGCCAGAAAATATCTACACCTTTAGAGATTATGATAATTTCAGTGGTTTTTAAGCGCGTAGTTCGATTACAAGTCTGTTAAATTTGTGTTTCATTTATATTATTTTATTTATTTATTCATGAAGTTTTAATTTCGTTATTCCGTATTAACTGGAAACAAATGCTAAACAGTTTAAATTTTGTAAGAGCAAACGGGTTAATCTTTAGTAATCGGGATACATGCGATAGAGATAGATTTTTTTTTTTTTTTTAATCATGCTTGATGGAAATAATTTTAAAAGCCATAAAAATCAGTCAATTGAGATACAGTTTTCAAACAAATTGCTTTAGAATTTTTTTTCTATTCGACGGTGTAAAAATTTAAATTGCGATATGTATTCAATTGAAGTTTTGAAAATTAAATGCGACACTTTCGTATTAGCTGCCACAAGCAGCGGTTAACGGCCTAAAAAATCGTCAAAGATTTTGCTATTTAACGCAGCCTTTTTTATTATGATAATTTTGGTAGTTTAAGCACGTAGTTTGAATACATATCTGTTAAATTTGTGTTTTATTTATATTATTTATTATTATTTTATTTATTTATTGATGACGTTTTCATTTCGTTATGGAATTTTAGCCGGAAACAATTGCTGAACTTATTGTTTTAAGTGACGACGGGTTTATCTTTTGGGATGCACGCTATAGAGATAGATGTAAATTCATGCTTGAAAATTATTTTTAAAACCATAAAAAATGAATAAATTAAGATGCAGTTAAAAAAAAAAAAAAAAAAAAAAAAAAAAAAAAAAACGCATTTGAAAGTGCATTTCCCCTTCTTCCCCTTGGTGTAAAAATTGAAATTGTGCAATATTTAGAAGTTAAAAAAATTGCAATAAAAGCTAAATTTATGGGTCAGGTGTTACCATCGTCAATATCACGTCAGCGTTGCTCATAGATATGTTTTGATTTATTATATAGATGTAAACAGTAGCGTTCTTATGTTAACCTTTAAATGCATGAATTTTCTTTTAGAATTGTGTTTTTTTATACTTATATTAAGGATTATACACCAGAAATTTAAAAATAGATTTTTCACCATTTTTAATAGCATATTTATGTAATCTTTACAGGATTAATATTTCTATATAAATATAGTGGTTGCGAAGAGCTTGATTTATTTATTAAAAGTTAAATAAAAAATGATGCAAATTTGCATCACTATGCATTTAAAGGTGAAAAGAACCATGACATATGGAATTATAGAAAGAAGCATTTTAAAAGAAAAAAGTAGTCTAACTTTCCCTATCATATTTTAAGTTTTCGTTAAAGTAAAAAAAAAAAATTACATTGTTCTGTAAAATCTAAAAGTAACTTAAATAGAATACACACTTCCATTGTAAATTTGCTTTTTCATCAAATAGGAAATTAATTTTCATTAAAGGCAAAAGAGGGAAAATCAATTTTTTTGCTAGACAGTCTCTCCATGGTAAATTAATTGGTTTGTGTTGTCGTAATTATGTTGTTTTCATGTTTTTCAAAATGTAAAGTAATTTCAACACTTTCTAATCGAATTCTTGAAAAAAATGTATTTATTTAGTATAGATTTTTTTCTTTGCTAAATTAATTGAGCTATTTTACAATATTTATATTGTTTATTGTCTTTCAAAAGGTGAAAAAAGTAGACAGTTTTTTATAAATTTGTTATTAATTTGTTTACAAATTAAAGGAGGAATTTTGTTAAAATTTAACTCGCGTTATTAAAATTGCAAATGACTATTTTCTTATTTAAGAAAAAATTGTTTACACGCAAACTTTATTTCAAACTTATATGAATAAAATAATTATTATTTGAATAATTTAAATTATAGTGGTAATTATAGCAGAGAATGTTTTTTTAATAATAAGCAACAGTCAATTTTACAAACGGGACATTCTGATTTTTAGTATTTTTGCAATATATTATTTAGTGTAGTCAAGTTTATGTTAAAAATATGTAAATTTTTTATAATAATTTAAAAATTTGTTTTTATTTAATGCATATTTTAAAACAAATGACTTTTAAGGGGGAATGAATGATTTGAATGGATTATTTCTGGCCTTATTTCATTGATATTTACTTAATGTACTCTGATTGGTGCATTTTAATGAGAATAGTGTGGCATAAAAATGTTTTTGTGACAACCTTTTATTTTTATCAACAATTACTTTAAATTCCATTGTTTCCAATGTTGCTCATTTTGATGCCCAGTAAACTATATTGTTTTAATTCTTTGACGTGTCCCTGTAAATATATATAGTGTGTACGAAAAGTCTTTCTTTGATTACAAAATTTATTCATATTCGTTATATACAGGGTGTCTACTGTCAACGGTATTCAATGGCTAATTCCTAAACCATTAGTCATAGACATATAGTTCCAGTTGAAAAAATGCTTTAAAATAGGGTAATGAAGTATTCAAAAAAAGATTTAGGTCAATAAAAACATTTCTTAAAAAGTTACTAAATTTAATTTTTTATACGGTTCCCGGTCCTATAAGTGATATTTAGTAAAAATTTCCTATTACGCTAACAAGTAATACAAAAAAATTTCCATTCTTCTTTGACTAAAACGGACCGGACCGAGTAATAGCTTTTTAAAGTTAAGAATCTTTTTTTTGCTGCGAAATAGGGGTCATTCTCAAATTTACTAGAAATATAAATAATCCTCAGATATATAAAAAATAATAACAGTTGAGAGTAAAATGAACATCACAATATAAATTTGAAATCTGTTTCCATTCTGACATATTAAAGCAAATTATACAAATTGTACTAAAAATATAAGTGAAAAAAAAAAACGGAATTTTTGTCAAATATAATGATGAAAAGTAACAGTCTCATTTCATTACTAAATAAAACATGTTAAAATACAATTATTTTAACCAATCTGAAACTTAATTAATAAAAATGAACACTATCGTAATACTTGTACGATGTGACTACTTTCAGTTAAAGTGCAGATACACTCGAAATAAATTCTACTAATACTTTAAGCATTTTTTGTACGATCCCTCGAAGCGTAGCCCAACTCATCTGTATCCAGATGCAGAAAATTGGTATAAGTCATGTAATTCAAAGTTTCATAACTCGGTCAATTTTAGTGTTACATAAATGGGACTTTTTTTTTGTCTTACTTGTTAGTGCAATAGGGCATTTTTACTATACTGTAATCCCTCAACATTCGCGAGGGTTACGTTCCTGGAAAAGCTCGCAAATGTCAAATCCGCGAATGTTAAGCTCTTCGCTCTGCAGCCTATCGCTCTGCACTAGAAAAGGAGTTACGTTCTATAAAATTTTAATGGCACAGCATCTCAAAGAATAAAACGATACTTACGCTATGCATAACAAATATATGTAGAAGGAGAAGGTACACACATATTTATAAATATGAAATCTTTTTATTGAAGATAATTCAAATTAATTGACTGGAGAAATAATTACAGCTAAAAAAGCATTCATTTTTGTATAAAGCAGTTTCGACTCTCTCTGTTCAAAAAGTGAGTTTTTGAACGATACAATATTATACGATGATACGATTAAAACGATAATACGATAATACGTTTAAAATACGATACAATATTAAAATACGATATTTAAATACATCCAAATGCTTCAGAAATGCTGTTATTTTCTATCTAAGTGGAGTTTCAGCTCCATCTCTACGAGAACTTAAACATGTTATATTAATAGATTAAAGATGCTGTTACCTTACCACTTCTAATATCCCCATTGCAATGAGTATTCTACTGTTATGATTTTGTTTTCCTACAACACTCGCTCCTTTTATTTACCCATCATACGTAGTATAGGGTAAATCTTGTAATTGTTTTAAAAATCGAAAAAAAAATGTTACGGATTTACACGTTTCAGACATTGGAGATTCCGAAAAACATATTTTCAGAAAAAAAAATTGCCGTCCGTCTGTGTGTCTGTATGTCTGTAAACGCTCTATCTCCCAAACAAATTGAGATAGAGACTTGAAATTTGGTATATACTTAGTATGTAATAGTGGGAAGAAGCTTATTGAATTTAAATAACCTCGATTATCCGAAACTATTTTTTTCGGACTCTCAAAATATTCGTTCTGATAAAAAGTATATAAAAATTTTCGAAATTGTTTATTTTAAGGAGTAAATATAAAAGACAATAAAAGAACATAAATTTTGCATAAAGAATGAAGTCGATCGGATAATGAGTTACCAAGATATTTGTAATCCTATTTTCCACATTCTTCGATTTTTCATGACCCTGTATTTCATCCAAATTTCAATTCAGAGATATATTTTAATTTGAAATGAGACGCTTAATCCGACGCAATAAACCATTAGTTAATATGATTATTATTTTTGGAGTTATAAGGAAGTTTCTTTTACGCAATTCAGTAAATAGAGCATTTAAAGTTTATGACGTCATCAAGCCACGGTTTTATTCGAATTGCAACGCATTTTATATGTAGTTTACACATGTTTTATTTCCATATTTTATATTATGCATATCCATGATGGGTAAGTATTACGGTGGCCCCTAACGACTAGTTTCAGTTGACAACTGAAAATTTATTTGTAAATACATACTGAGAAAACACTGACGAAATAATCTTTAACCACTATAAATTCTGAAAAAGAAAGAGATAATAAAAAAGATAATCGCGAATAATCAAGTCAGATTCTCGCGAATGTTACGTTTTTCCGCATTTTCATATTCGCGAATAATCAAAACTCGCGAATGTTTAGGGATTACTGTATATCACTTATAGGACCGGGGGACCGTATAAAAAGTAAACTTCGTAACTTTTTAAGAATTTTTTTTATCCTATATCGCTTTTAAAATACTTCTTTATCTCATTTAAAACATTTTTGTAATTGGAACTATGTCTATAACTAACGGTTTAGGAATTAGACATTGGACGCCGCTGAGAGTGGACACCCGGTATAAGATAGACATGTGAAAATCGTTCATGTGAAAATGTTGTAAAACTAACCAAGTATTTTTGTTGCAGGTTTCCGTAAAGTGTATGTACTGTAACAGTGCCCAGGAAACATCTGGTATCACGAGACCTCTGGACACCAAAAACAGAGCAGAGGAACTTTAGCAGATATGATAATTTTGGTAAAAACTTGCTTATGTGTAACAGAAGACACGAGTAAAAATGATTAAACAAGTGTGTGTGTGTGTGATCGAAGATTGCACAAAAGGTTTCGTTTAATATTCCTTTCAAAACACTTTAAACTTTCTTTAATAAATCCAAATAAATTTAAATTTTTTACAAAAAAAGTTCATGTTTTTTTTTTTATATATAAAGTACAAAATTACGGTCTATTTTTTTCGGTTTTCCGAAAATCTGAACCGACCCGATAGCGGGCGAAGCCCGCTATTATACTCTGTCATAATAATATCTGTCATGTGGACTAAATGCGATATTAAAAAAAATCAAAGTTAAACATGTTGTATAAAGACCTTCAAAATGTTAAAACATGCCAATATCTCTATAATCGGGTTTTTATCACGATACAATACGTTCCTCAAACTCATATGACGTTATAATCACTTGCTGACGTCATATCTACTTGCTTTCTCTGTTACTGATATTGATACTCTCTTTGTATTATTTGAAAAAGTTCGGTAAACTTCCAATATGACGTTAGATTAATTTTCTTTCTAATTCTCTAATGATGTCATATTAACCGCTTTCTGTACTTATACATACTCACTCTTTGTATTATTGAGAAATGTTTGAAAATTTCCGTTTTATTACCAATATGACGTCATATTAATCTTTTTTTCAATTGGTGAAATTTTTTTATTTCATTTTCATTTTTCACGTGGAAATCTTTCAATAGAAAATTAATTATTGTAGAAAGAATTTTATTGTGAATTTTTGTTTGTTGGCAACTGCTATAACGAAAAATGTTAAAATTTAATATTAAAAGGCTGTCAGATTTTTGTTTTTTTATCTCTCTATATTAAAATAATACGATTTTTGCAAAATTTTATGATTTTCAGCGTGATAGTAGGTGTTCAGCTGTAAGTACAAAAAATTTCCAGTTTCTGAGAACCGGCTCTGTAACGGACAGACAGAGAAGCGGGACGAATAGAGTTTCGTGAGATGAACGAGACCCTAAAAAAAGAAGTACTCGGTCGTATGTTTGACGACAGAAACTGGTAAATGGTTAGCACGTTAATTTCAACGTTGTACTTCAATTTTTCTTAAGAAATAGCTGATTTTTGTTGAAGCATCCTTTTATTGCACTGTTTATAGATTATATTTTAATTAGTATTAAATAGTGTGATAATGCGAATTCTTAATATAATATACCGTTTCATAGATTAATTTAACTTGAGAAAATAGCTATTTAATTAAGCAAACTATAGAGTATTTTGAATTAGCGCATAGAGAAACATTTTGCAACTTCCGTATCCACAAAATATCACAGAATAGTTAAGATGGCCGAAGAAAAGCTTGTTAATTAGAACTAAACATAGCAGGAAATGAAGGTACATTTAAAGTCTTTGCGGTTTCTGCAAAAATGAAACAAAGGAGGAGTATTCGAGGTACAAAGCACGCATCGGTAAAAGACTGCAGTTAATTAGAGTTGAGTTTTAATTTTTCATTCCTGGCGCTGTTAGAAAAGGAAGATTTTGATAGTTAGGTGTAAATTAAATTATGTTTTCTTCGTTATAATTTATTTTATTTTATTTCTTAGTGAATACCTCTTTTGAAATATCAAAGAAGTTTTTTAATGTATTAATTATATAAGAGGGTTATTTATGTAAAAATAAATATAAGTAGTGAAGAAAGGAGAGTTTAACTCCAGCAGCAGCAGGAGCCATGATCCAAATCATTGTCTTAGAGTACGATGATAAAATTTAAACTTAAAATCGAGGGTGGGGCGAAAGGGTGTGCTATAGAAGAGGGGGTTTAGGTGGGGGAGCATGTTATAGTAGGGGGTATTTTTTTAAGGGGAGCTTAATTTAAAATTTTTTAAAATGTCTTATAGTACGAGGTATCGGCGATGGTAGAGTGCGACCACTATCCCCCTACCTCCCCCCATGCCCCCCTGCCCCCCCATTTTTTCAAATTTTTCTTAGGGAGAGACAGTTCAAGGTGGTGTCGCCCTCTATCTTAAGGTTTAATAGTTATGGAATTCAAAAATGATTGTTTCTGAAATTTAAGTTATAGCATGCAATAAATTAAATGTCTTAGCAAACTTTTCGCAAAGGAATTTGTAAAAGAATTTTGTTACCATACTGCACGCAATGGAAATATTTAGTTATAGCATAGCACTTAATAAATAATTTTAAATGTATATCACCAAACTGCTTACAATGGAAATTTTTAGTTATAGCATAGCACTTAATAAAATATTTTAAAGTATCTCACCATACTGCTTACAATGGAAATTTTTAGTTATAGCATAGCACGTAATAAATAACTTTAAAGTTTCTTACCAAACTGCTTTCAATGGAAATATTTAGTTATAGCTTACCATAAAATAAATAATTTTATAGTTTCTTACCAAACTGCTTACAATGGGAATATTTAGTGATAGCATAGCACTTAATAAAAATTTTAAAGTGACGCATGTAAATAATTATACTTATAAACCGACATATGGGCAGATAGGCAGGCAAGCACACAGACAAGCAGGCAGGCAGGAAGGCAGACAGACAGACACATACAGAGAACTATTTGTTACGTACACACACAAGCATGCATATACGAAGTGAAATAATTGTAATAAAATATATGACCTGCATACGTCTTAAAACATTTTTTTTCTTCACAGAAATTAAGAAAATATTAAATTTCGACTACAACCTTCACTTTGAAATAGCATAGTCCCTTGTTAAAAATTATTAGTTTTTATCAAACATTTATATGAAACGGGGTTCGAACCTCGAACCTGACAAAATGATCTCATGATGTGTTGATTTGCAGAAGGTTTAAACGAACACACCATGAGATCATGTTTCTTAGACGTGATTTAAGATATATAAGAAAAGGTGTCACGTGATTGAACATATTGGATTATTACTATACAGTACTAATGATATTATAAATTTAGAAAAATAATTTACGCTTTACGATAAACTTTAATGTTTAAACCTACAAACACATTGGAATGTATTTATAACATGTAAAATAACCTTGTAAAAGGTTGGTTGGTTTGTTTGTTTTATAAACTTGCAAAGCTAAGCGTATCTTACCAATTTGCATACAAGAGATTTTGTAACATAAATTATATAATATAATACAGCAAATTTTAACTTACCAAGTAGGGTTTAAGGATACTGTAATGGAATTTTTAATTGTATACTTTAAAAAAGAAAGTTTAACTTACCATTATGTTTATAATGGGATTCGAACTGTCAACCTGTTGACTTGCTTCCCAATGCGCTCCCAGTTACGCTACGAAGGCTCCGTACAATTAATATAAATAATGAAACATAATATTACTTCTTTTAAAGATTTTTGAAAAATTTATAAGTTAATAAAACAGGATATGACGACATTTGTAGAATAACATCCTGTTTTACAACGATAAGAATAGCAATATAAGAAGCTTGTACACCATAATGAATTTACTGTTTAAAGTTCTGTAACATAACTTATACGATTGTTCTTCTAATTACCTAAAACCTTGCTGTATATTTGCTTGATCACCTATCTGTTTACCCTGCTTTTTGGATACTTCTAAACCTGAAAATGACTACTTCGCTTAACACATCTTACTATGAAATTTCAGAAATCAGCGAATTTAGTAGAATATTTCAGTATTTTGATGTTTTTACCCCATACCTTGGGACTTAGGGGAGGATACGATTGTCAAAGTGCAAATGAATAAGGACTGTGAGTTAAACGTTCACATTCAAAAATATAATGAATTTGAGAATAGTGGTAAAATGTACCCTACAAATGAAGGAATTACAATATCGTGCGCAACCTTTGATAAATTTGAAACGAGAATGGCTAAATTTAATTTTAACTCTGCAGAAGAAGAAACATTCGTATGTAACAACGACTTACTAACAATTTATGTGGATAAGGAATCATGCATACTGCAAAAACTATTGAAACCTGATTATTTACTACTTACAAAAGAATAATTTCTCAAACTAGAGAAAAACTGCATTCAAATTAGCGAATGTCTTATTAAAACTTTTTTAACAAAGCTTTTACCTGTTTATGTTTTTAAAAACTTAAAAATATGTAAATGTTCTCACTTTACAGAGGAAGAGGCGATGGGCTATTTTTTAGAATGCTTTGATCATGAATTAGAGAGATCAGTATATCGCACGTTTGACTGTTAGTTATGTTCAATCGGCCAACCAGTTGAAATGGATCATGAATGTATGAGATATAATTTAAGAAAACAGTTTAACTGGTGCGCAGACAGTGCTTTGTTAAATTTCAACATTAAAGAATTTGTGAAAAACCTGCTAGAGAAATGTACATGTAATTATACTTATTTATTTTTTGAATCTATGAATGTATACTTTTATAATAAGCATTTGAACAATGTATTTATAAATTAACATAATTCTTTAATAAATATTTGTTTAGTTTTTCATCATGTGTCTGTTTTTATTTATGTATAAGGAATAAATAAGTTTAGTTTTCGGAAAGTTTTACAATTTTTATTCAGAAAATGTAGAAACTTGTTTATTTTTCTACAAAAATTAAGGATTTTATACTATTTCATTAAACATGTGTACCATTATTATAATATAACTTACATATTGTATACAAAATACTACCCTTTACTTGATAAATTATTTAAGATTTTAAACCAAAACTGAGCGAATATTATAACGATTATCGAGTTTGAAAACAGATCTGTTGTCTACCAGAGCAAAAACAGGAAACTACTTATTTGCGGATAACATCCCTGTTTTCTTACTGATAACGGTACTTCTTGTATAGTTTAAGGTATAAAAATTCTCTCACTAAATTGAATATTATGTTTTTATTTTTCGTCATATGTAACTTAATTAGCAATACCATATAATGAACGAGTATTTTCACACATTTAAATTTGCATTTTAAGCCATGATGAATACATAATAAAACATTACTTGTATACTTTTACATAAAATATGGAAAATAATTTTGTACTTAATTAATTAAATCACCCATTGTATAATAAAAGATACTTTACCTAATTACTTATGTTTAACATACAGACTAATTTCTGTATAAGATATATATCATGTGACGCTATTTTTAATTATTTTAAGAATGCGCGCCCTCTACAATAAAATAAATATTCATGAAAAGTTTTATTTGAAATAATATACATACTGTATCTGTGCCGTTAAGACGTTCTAATTTTTTCTCCGTTTAAGTGATCTGTGATATTTATTGATTTAAATTAAATAAGTACAATGCAAGACATTGTGTTAGACGAACCAACCAAGATAAGAAAAGCCTTGACATCGGAGTTTAAGGAGCAAATCGACTCTACTATTTTAATGAAACCTGTTTTGAATAAGGAACCAATGGCCTCTTCATCAGATCAAGTCGATCAAAAGCTTCCTTTTACATGTGATACGTGTAAAAAAGTATTTACTAAAAAATATATGTTATTAAGACATATGAACTTACATTTAGGAAAAAAACCCCTCTAAGTGTGATAATCTGTTTACTACAAAGAGTGCTTTACGGGATGATATGCTAATTAATCCCAAGACATCTGCCACATATAAATGTGAGAAATGCAGTAAGACTTTCTCACGAAAAAATGTGTTAGTTAGACACATGAAATTTCACTTAGAAAAGAAACCTTTTAATTGTAAAATGTGTTCGAAATCATTTGTGCAGAAAAGCGACTTACAAAAGCATAACTTAGTACATTCTAAACAAGGCGTTATGCATAAATGTAATGAATGTGATAAAAAGTTTTTACGGGAAAAAAATTTAATAAATCATACTATGATTCATAACACCCCTCAGCAAAAGAAAAGGAATATTGAACCGTTTACCAGACACTATAAATGTGTCGATTGTTCTGAAATATTTAATCACAGATTTGACTTAGTGAAGCATAGAAAAATTCATCTCTCGCCCAAAGAACATATATCTGAACAGCGTACTGAACTTTTAAACCATTTACAGAATTTATTACTACGTATAGACACTTTACAAAATGCTATAAAAAATGAAACTATTCCTTTTGAAATATTGACTTTACCAATTTATTTGAACTATACATATTCTTGTATATGCTAATGTATGTGTTTAAATAATTAAATAAATAATAGATAAGTGAAAAAGCTTTTGTGTTTTATTTTTCAGTATGATTATATTATATCACTATTATGTGAATGAATGGACTTGTAAATTTATACACTATGTATAAAAGTAAATTTCTTGAACTTTTACAAGAAGTAAAAATTTAATACAAGTTACTTAAATTATATATTTAATAAATTTTTTTAATATATTATTGATTCACATATGATAGTTAAATTAATATGCTATTAAACATATAATTTTGTATAATCTATATTATTAATTTTCTTTAACACATATTACTTTTTTACAATAAATCGATTTAACTAATTATACATTTGTGTAATTAAACAAACTTATTTTACTAAATATACGCATTGATAATTAATTTTTATTATTTACATACACATGATTATACTTTTTATCGTACGCGATTAACTATTTATACATTTAATAAGCGTTGCCATACCCGCTTTTATAAATAATTAGATATTATAAAGCATACGGATTTCACATAAACAAGCAATATACATTTTCGTTAAATGAACAACTTGAATCTTTAATTTATAACGTCATATTTACTTTTAAACTTGCTTTTAACTGTAACCATCACTCTTTTTTAACCTATGTTAGTAACTGTTTAGATATAATATAATCAGTTTACTGTTGACTTTTGTCGTGACTGAACATTTTACTGTTTGTTATTTAAAAATGGCTTATGAATTAGATAGGATTAAACGGTCGTGTGAAGAAATGGCTTCTTCAACAAAGTTTCAACGTTTAGATAAACCTATGGAAAATTCTGATTTTTATAAACATGAATTTTTACCCAAATCTAATATACAGGAGAACTATGAAACACTATCACCTACCATGGACTTGTATGCTGCAGAGCCTACGATTGCCAAGGATTCTACAACCCCAATATTTACTAACTGTGATAATGACGAAACGTCTTTCCCTGACACCTGCTGTGAGTCTACCCCTGCTACAGGCATTTTGGATACAATGTTTAAGGATCTAGATTTTAAAAATTTGGAAACATACCTTACCTCACCGACTACAAGCGATTTAATTTCTTCAAATGAACCATCAACTAGCATTACACATAGTAGTGAACAATTATATAACATATCCCCTCCCATCGCATGTGTGAATAACATTTCCAAAACCAAACATGGTAAATCTCGCATTTTTGTCATGTTTCGGATTAAACTTGCTGATTTTATATTTTTAACTTTAAAACGACATTATAAACAGTATTATGTACATATTGAAGAGATCAAACACAATGTATTTACAAATGAAGAAATTTCATCAACAAATAGAATTTTTATGGATATTTCAACATGGTATGAATTCCAATATAAATTTTTTATTTGCATAATAGAATTATTATAATTTAACACTAATACTGTATTGTTAGCAATAAACGATGAAATTTTATATTTTAAATTAAGTCCAAAAATTTTATATTGGAATTCATACCATGTTGAAATATCCATAAAAATTCTATTTGTTGATGAAATTTCTTCATTTGTAAATACATTGTGTTTGATCTCTTCAATATGTACATAATACTGTTTATAATGTCGTTTTAAAGTTAAAAATATAAAATCAGCAAGTTTAATCCGAAACATGACAAAAATGCGAGATTTACCATGTTTGGTTTTGGAAATGTTATTCACACATGCGATGGGAGGGGATATGTTATATAATTGTTCACTACTATGTGTAATGCTAGTTGATGGTTCATTTGAAGAAATTAAATCGCTTGTAGTCGGTGAGGTAAGGTATGTTTCCAAATTTTTAAAATCTAGATCCTTAAACATTGTATCCAAAATGCCTGTAGCAGGGGTAGACTCACAGCAGGTGTCAGGGAAAGACGTTTCGTCATTATCACAGTTAGTAAATATTGGGGTTGTAGAATCCTTGGCAATCGTAGGCTCTGCAGCATACAAGTCCATGGTAGGTGATAGTGTTTCATAGTTCTCCTGTATATTAGATTTGGGTAAAAATTCATGTTTATAAAAATCAGAATTTTCCATAGGTTTATCTAAACGTTGAAACTTTGTTGAAGAAGCCATTTCTTCACACGACCGTTTAATCCTATCTAATTCATAAGCCATTTCTAAATAACAAACAGTAAAATGTTCAGTCACGACAAAAGTCAACAGTAAACTGATTATATTATATCTAAACAGTTACTAACATAGGTTAAAAAAGAGTGATGGTTACAGTTAAAAGCAAGTTTAAAAGTAAATATGACGTTATAAATTAAAGATTGAAGTTGTTCATTTAACGAAAATGTATATTGCTTGTTTATGTGAAATCCGTATGCTTTATAATATCTAATTATTTATAAAAACGGGTATGGCAACGCTTATTAAATGTATAAATAGTTAATCGCGTACGATAAAAAGTATAATCATGTGTATGTAAATAATAAAAATTAATTATCGATGCGTATATTTAGTAAAATAAGTTTGTTTAATTACACAAATGTATAATTAGTTAAATCGATTTATTGTAAAAAGTAATATGTGTTAAAGAAAATTAATAATATAGATTATACAAAATTATATGTTTAATAGCATATTAATTTAACTATCATATGTGAATCAATAATATATTAAAAAAATTTATTAAATATATAATTTAAGTAACTTGTATTAAATTTTTACTTCTTGTAAAAGTTCAAGAAATTTACTTTTATACATAGTGTATAAATTTACAAGTCCATTCATTCACATAATAGTGATATAATATAATCATACTGAAAAATAAAACACAAAAGCTTTTTCACTTATCTATTATTTATTTAATTATTTAAACACATACATTAGTATATACAAGAATATGTATAGTTCAAATAAATTGGTAAAGACAATATTTCAAAAAGGAATAGTTTCATTTTTTATAGTATTTTGTAAAGTGTCTATACGTAGTAATAAATTCTGGGAATGGTTTAAAAGTTCAGTACGCTGTTCAGATATATGTTCTTTGGGCGAGAGATGAATTTTTCTATGCTTCACTAAGTCAAATCTGTGATTAAATATTTCAGAACAATCGACACATTTATAGTGTCTGGTAAACGGTTCAATATTCCTTTGCTTTTGCTGAGGGGTGTTATGAATCATAGTATGATTTATTAAATTTTTTTCCCGTAAAAACTTTTTATCACATTCATTACATTTATGCACAACTCCTTGTTTAGAATGTACTAAGTTATGCTTTTGTAAGTCACTTTTCTGTACAAAAGATTTCGAACACATTTTACAATTGAAAGGTTTCTTTTCTAAATGAAATTTCATGTGTCTAACTAATACATTTTTTCGCGAAAAAGTCTTACTGCATTTCTCACACTTATATGTGGCAGATGACTTTGGATGAATTAGCATATCATCCCGTAAAGCACTCTTTGTAGTAAACAGATTATCACACTTAGAGGGTTTTTTTCCTAAATGTAAGTTCATATGTCTTAATAACATATATTTTTTAGTAAATACTTTTTTACACGTATCACATGTAAAAGGAAGCTTTTGATCGACTTGATCTGATGAAGAGGCCATTGGTTCCTTATTCAAAACAGGTTTCATTAAAATAGTAGAGTCGATTTGCTCCTTAAACTCCGATGTCAAGGCTTTTCTTATCTTGGTTGGTTCGTCTAACACCACGTCTTGCATTGTACTTATTTAATTTAAATCAATAAATATCACAGATCACTTAAACGGAGAAAAAATTAGAACGTCTTAACGGCACAGAAACAGTATGTATATTATTTCAAATTAAACTTTTCATGAATATTTATTTAATTGTAGAGGGCGCGCATTCTTAAAATAATTAAAAATAGCGTCACATGATATATATCTTATACAGAAATTAGTCTGTATGTTAAACATAAATAATTAGGTAAAGTATCTTTTATTATACAATGGGTGATTTAATTAATTAAGTACAAATTTATTTTCCATATTTTATGTAAAAGTATACAAGTAATGTTTTATTATGTATTCATCATGGCTTAAAATGCAAATTTAAATGTGTGAAAATACTCGTTCATTATATGGTATTGCTAATTAAGTTACATATCACGAAAAATAAAAACATAATATTCAATTTAGTGAGAGAATTTTTATACCTTAAACTATACAAGAAGTACCGTTATCAGTAAGAAAACAGGGATGTTATCCGCAAATAAGTAGTTTCCTGTTTTTGCTCTGGTAGACAACAGATCTATTTTCAAACTCGATAATCGTTATAATATTCGCTCAGTTTTGGTTTAAAATCTTAAATAATTTATCAAGTAAAGGGTAGTATTTTGTATACAATATGTAAGTTATATTATAATAATGGTACACATGTTTAATGAAATAGAATAAAATCCTTAATTTTTGTAGAAAAATAAACAAGTTTCTACATTTTCTGAATAAAAATTGTAAAACTTTCCGAAAACTAAACTTATTTATTCCTTATACATAAATAAAAACAGACACATGATGAAAAACTAAACAAATATTTATTAAAGAATTATGTTAATTTATAAATACATTGTTCAAATGCTTATTATAAAAGTATACATTCATAGATTCAAAAAATAAATAAGTATAATTACATGTACATTTCTCTAGCAGGTTTTTCACAAATTCCTTAATGTTGAAATTTAACAAAGCACTGTCTGCGCACCAGTTAAACAGTTTTCTTAAATTATATCTCATACATTCATGATCCATTTCAACTGGTTGGCCGATTGAACATAACTAACAGTCAAACGTGCGATATACTGATCTCTCTAATTCATGATCAAAGCATTCTAAAAAATAGCCCATCGCCTCTTCCTCTGTAAAGTGAGAACATTTACATATTTTTAAGTTTTTAAAAACATAAACAGGTAAAAGCTTTGTTAAAAAAGTTTTAATAAGACATTCGCTAATTTGAATGCAGTTTTTCTCTAGTTTGAGAAATTGTTCTTTTGTAAGTAGTAAATAATCAGGTTTCAATAGTTTTTGCAGTATGCATGATTCCTTATCCACATAAATTGTTAGTAAGTCGTTGTTACATACGAATGTTTCTTCTTCTGCAGAGTTAAAATTAAATTTAGCCATTCTCGTTTCAAATTTATCAAAGGTTGCGCACGATATTGTAATTCCTTCATTTGTAGGGTACATTTTACCACTATTCTCAAATTCATTATATTTTTGAATGTGAACGTTTAACTCACAGTCCTTATTCATTTGCACTTTGACAATCGTATCCTCCCCTAAGTCCCAATGGTATGGGGTAAAAACATCAAAATACTGAAATATTCTACTAAATTCGCTGATTTCTGAAATTTCATAGTAAGATGTGTTAAGCGAAGTAGTCATTTTCAGGTTTAGAAGTATCCAAAAAGCAGGGTAAACAGATAGGTGATCAAGCAAATATACAGCAAGGTTTTAGGTAATTAGAAGAACAATCGTATAAGTTAGGTTACAGAACTTTAAACAGTAAATTCATTATGGTGTACAAGCTTCTTATATTGCTATTCTTATCGTTGTAAAACAGGATGTTATTCTACAAATGTCGTCATATCCTGTTTTATTAACTTATAAATTTTTCAAAAATCTTTAAAAGAAGTAATATTATGTTTCATTATTTATATTAATTGTACGGAGCCTTCGTAGCGTAACTGGGAGCGCATTGGGAAGCAAGTCAACAGGTTGACAGTTCGAATCCCATTATAAACATAATGGTAAGTTAAACTTTCTTTTTTAAAGTATACAATTAAAAATTCCATTACAGTATCCTTAAACCCTACTTGGTAAGTTAAAATTTGCTGTATTATATTATATAATTTATGTTACAAAATCTCTTGTATGCAAATTGGTAAGATACGCTTAGCTTTGCAAGTTTATAAAACAAACAAACCAACCAACCTTTTACAAGGTTATTTTACATGTTATAAATACATTCCAATGTGTTTGTAGGTTTAAACATTAAAGTTTATCGTAAAGCGTAAATTATTTTTCTAAATTTATAATATCATTAGTACTGTATAGTAATAATCCAATATGTTCAATCACGTGACACTTTTTCTTATATATCTTAAATCACGTCTAAGAAACATGATCTCATGGTGTGTTCGTTTAAACCTTCTGCAAATCAACACATCATGAGATCATTTTGTCAGGTTCGAGGTTCGAACCCCGTTTCATATAAATGTTTGATAAAAACTAATAATTTTTAACAAGGGACTATGCTATTTCAAAGTGAAAGTTGTAGTCGAAATTTAATATTTTCTTAATTTCTGTGAAGAAAAAAAATGTTTTAAGACGTATGCAGGTCATATATTTTATTACAATTATTTCACTTCGTATATGCATGCTTGTGTGTGTACGTAACAAATAGTTCTCTGTATGTGTCTGTCTGTCTGCCTTCCTGCCTGCCTGCTTGTCTGTGTGCTTGCCTGCCTATCTGCCCATATGTCGGTTTATAAGTATAATTATTTACATGCGTCACTTTAAAATTTTTATTAAGTGCTATGCTATAACTAAATATTCCCATTGTAAGCAGTTTGGTAAGAAACTATAAAATTATTTATTTTGTGGTAAGCTATAACTAAATATTTCCATTGAAAGCAGTTTGGTAAGAAACTTTAAAGTTATTTATTACGTGCTATGCTATAACTAAAAATTTTCATTTTAAGCAGTATGGTGAGATACTTTAAAATATTTTATTAAGTGCTATGCTATAACTAAAAATTTCCATTGTAAGCAGTTTGGTGATATACATTTAAAATTATTTATTAAGTGCTATGCTATAACTAAATATTTCCATTGCGTGCAGTATGGTGACAAAATTCTTTTACAAATTCCTTTGCGAAAAGCTTGCTAAGACATTTAATTTATTGCATGCTATAACTTAAATTTCAGAAACAATCATTTTTGAATTCCATAACTATTAAACCTTAAGATAGAGGGCGACACCACCTTGAACTTTCTCTCCCTAAAAAAAAAAATTTAAAAAAATGGGGGGGCAGGGGGGCATGGGGGGGAGGTAGGGGGATAGTGGTCGTACTCTACCATCGCCGATACCTCGTACTATAAGACATTTTAAAAAAATTTAAATTAAGCTCCCCTTAAAAAAAATACCCCCCTACTATAACATGCTCCCCCACCTAAACCCCCTCTGCTATAGCACACCCTTTCACCCCACCCTCGATTTTAAGTTTAAATTTTATCATCGTACTCTAAGACAATGATTTGGCTCCTGGCTCCTGCTGCTGCTGGAGTTAAACTCTCCTTTCTTCACTACTAATATATAATAATTCTATAAAAATGTTTATATAATAGATGATGATCAAATAATAGAAATTTTTACATTACACAAATAGAATTTGATGGACTTTATTATTTTTCACTCAGTTACACTGATTGGTAAAGATATACAATTTTGACATTTTTCAACCGAGTGAAAACGTCATAATTCCCAGCCTAAACACTTTTTTTCACTCTGTTGGAATATGTCGAAATCATATGAATCATATATTTACCAATGAATATGCTTGAGTTAAAAATAATAAAATCAGTTGAAGTTTCTAATTAAAAAAAAAGGTCAATTATTAATAGGGGAAAGTGGCCTAGAATGATCCCCTTAAGGGAAAAACGTGTGAAAAATAACATAACTGTTTAAATAAAACTTTGGTCCTTTGCTAGTATGTTTTACACTATATTTTGCATTATAAATATATTTTAATAATATTTTAAACCCAAATTGAGTAATGAAAAAAATAGATTTTTTAAAAAGTGTCCAAAGGATCATTTTACCCTCACCAAAGGGCAAAATGATCCTTCATTTAAAAATAATTGTAAATTGTTTTTTTATTGGCAAAATAAAGGATATAAAAGCCATTATGACAATACAAAAGTGTTAGTCACATCTGAAAACGTACTCCATTAAGTAAACCAAGTTATATTTCTGTGCATAAAGACTGTATATCTAAATAAATATGAAAGTCAGTGCTTGCCTTATGATAGAGGTTATAAAACCCAATTTTTCAAAGAATTCTATTCAGACGCGTAATACTCCGATATCTTGAATACCACCATTGCTTCCTCTTTACATATCACAACTAGTTTATGTGTTACCCTGTAGATAGCGCGACCTGTGGAAGAAAACATATGTGGATCGTTTTGCCCGTTAGGATCATTTTAGCCACCTTCCCCTACATTTCACACAGATAACCTTATTGGCAATAGCATCTGGTTTGCTATCTAGAAAGCTCAATAGAAAATGCCGCAGGTGTAATAGAACTCATTAAACGTTGGATGCCTAGGTACACTTTATTATTTTTTAACTCAATCAAACTAATTGTTAAAGATATCATACGAAATTTTTTTTCCAACTAAGTGAAAGAGTATATTAAAACACACATAAATAACGCCTGCATTCAGCATTTAAAGATATACAATTATTATACAGACAAACATACATTAAATACAATAATCCAACATGGAGTGAAAAATTAGCCGGAGCCAGGAATCGAACCTGGGTCCACAGCGTTCCGGGCTGTTGTTCTAACCACTGAGCCACTCTGGCCGATTCCTGAGTCTGCAATATTTCACTAAAAAACAATAATATTAGTGAAAAATTGCAGACTTAGGAATCAGTGGCTCAGTGGTTAGAGCAACAGAATAGCTCCAGAATCACTCCCATAGACAACAATGGATTTTCTTTTATTTTTTTTTCAAATATGGCAAAACACACATACCCTAGTGCAGCAGTTGCTGACATTATTACGTTCGAAACAAACTATCACAATCTTGTTTGGTATACTACTTTTTTTGTAGTGACTGAAATTGGAAAATAAATCTTTTTAAGGCAATATCTATTCAAAAATAGTAGTGACAAAAAACGTTCCGGTTGTCAACTCTGATAGCGCAACACGCTCACAATCGAAGTGAATCATTTTTATTATTACTCTGTTGTAAAATTTAATACAGTTAATTTTAGGGCGGGGGGGGGGGGGGGTTCTTTAATTGACAGTTTACGAGTTTTTTTAATTGTTATTGTGCTTTTTACTTTTACAATTTTATTATTCTTAAAAAGAAATTAAGACAATAGTGGACAGGAGGACAATTAATGGTAATTTAATTACCATTTCTAACATTTGCTCGCGTGAAATTTATTGTAATTAATCAATTTATACATTTATATTAATAAAAGAAACAAAAGTACGTTCGTTTTCACTGTACATTTCTAGTACAGATAGTATTATTCATTAAAAAAAAGGAATATTTACTATTTTAAAAGAACATGTTTTCTGGAGGTCGTTTTTAGCACTTTCCAACCTAGTTGAAAAGTGCTTATGACTTCGGTTTGTCTGGCCGTCTGGCCGTCTGCCGTCTGACCGTCTGGCCGTCTGCCGTCTGTCCGTGCTCTAACTCCCGTAAATATGCTCGGATTGCTCTGCAATTTTTATATGTTATTATCGTTATCTATAGCATGTTCCCTATTTCAACGGAAGTGTGTAGCACTTATAGTTTTTTTACAGGGACACTCAAAAGAATTCCGTTACATTGCGGTCTATGGGGAAAAATCATTTGCTGTTTATTTAAATAATGTTTCACTATTTTAAACGCATTGAAATTTATATATATCACTAAGGTGCATTAGAAGAAGCTTAATATGGAACAGGGTGTGCATAGCACTTATAGTTACTTTACAGGGACAGTAAAAATAATTCCGTTACATTACGTCTATGGAGAAAAATCGTCTGCGGTTTATTTAAATAATGTTTCACTATTTTAAACGCATTGAAATTTATATAGATCACTAAGGTGCATTACAAGAGACTTACTACGGAATATTGTGTGTATAGCAGTCATCGTTCATTTACAGGGACACGCAAAAGAATTATCTACTGTCTGTTAACAATAATTCCTGGAAGTGCGTTTTAAGTTACTGAACGCGATTTTAATGTTAACTTGCTTTTTGTCTATTACGTGGTGTGTATAAATTCTGTAGATCCTATACAGGGCAGCACAAAAGTTCGCGAACCATTTCTGTTTATTGACAAACTCCAGACGGAGAATTTTAAAATGTGCTACACGTTTCCTAACTGAACTAAAATTTAGCATCCTATGTAGTATATATACAATTCTATATATCCTATACAGGGCTGAATAAAAGTATTCGGATATTTTTCCGAATATTGTATATGTTGGAAATTCCTGAAATTATGTTTTTAAATATGTTATGCGTTTTCCAAATTGTTTACTTAGAAGTTATCTTTTAGCTTATTAAACGGTATGATTTGTAAAATTATTTTGGAAGCGTTGGAAAGTGCTACATAATCTATGCTTGACGCATGATTTTTCGTTCTTGTTATATTTTGCAGTTTGTCTGAAGTTCAAAAGGGTTATTCACGTTGCCCCGATGGAAATAATAATAATAATAATAATAATAATAATAAAATACCCAGGGATGGACAGTAATTTTCTGTGGACCCGGGCAACCCCTGGCATGTTTGCTAGTAAATTAATAATACACACTTTGTAACAGCCATTTACTGTTAGTGAGAGTGAACCAGGCTAGTCAGTGTAAGAGAGAGCACAAGATGTAAAATTCAGAAGTCAAGTATATTAAAAACTTAATCGCGCAAGGGTTTTGAAAAAGTACACCACTAAATTTCCCTTATAACCAAAAGAATTCAGCTCCCCGAGGCTTTACTCAGCAGAAGACAACTTCAATATATTAGATATAAAGAATTCAAAACGAACTTACAATCTTGGCAATGCAGTAAATTAAGATACCTTCAATAAAATTCCAATCTCCACGAGGCAAGCTAGTCGAACACTGATTTCAAGATGTCCGCCTAGTCTAGTACTGAAAGTGGCACTCCGTGAACGCTCAAAATTGACTTTATTTGATTAGCAGAAAATATTGTAAATAACTGACGGAGAAACCTTTTTTATGCAGTTAATTAATCTCCATGTGCAGCGAACGATTGAAAAACATGTTAAAAACCAGACCCCAATTAACTATAAGTACTTTAAGTGACAACCGCAGATGCAAAACAGTGAATAAAACCAGAGACTGTCGAAACTAACTAATTGGAGAAATACTGCAGATGTCCCTCCTTCAAACTACAGCTGTTTGTCCCGCACGTGTGCACAGAACTCAAATAACAATCTCCCTTCAGTTTCCAAAATGTATCCGAGCAGTTAAGACGCTCTTGTATATATATGATGTAAATATATTTTAATATAATGTAAAATTGGAGCACTTATACGCAGCCTCCAAAACGCGATTTTAAACATGTACATCTAGCCAAGAATTATAATATTATATTCAAAGGAAAATGAATCTTCTGCTCATTTCACACAATTGTTATTAACTACTAATACTATTTCTATTAGTTCAATATAAGTGAATCAATGGATAAGATAAATATCGCTACAACACTTTGGATTACTGTGGATATCACTTGGCGCAAAAAGGAAAATTTCAGGTAAGCTGAACAAACTTCTTTAACATATCAAAAGATGAAAATGTATATTAAATTTGAAGACTGATTTAACTATTTATAAAAATAAGAAAATTTATTACGCTACCGACGGTTCCCCTAACAAACGCTTACCAACTGCTTATCCTCCTTTTCAGCCTCAGATAGATGAGCTCAATAGCCGGATCTAATTTCACTCTCATGGAGGAGAAACTCGACCCAAGTTCCAATTTCCCAACGCATTCCGAAGCTTAAATACTCATACATCGATTGACCAGTTGTGAAATTTTGCATAAATATCGATGAAAAGCAGAAACTCACAAGTTCCGAGGTTTTCACATTCATTCGTTGAAAGTTAAAGAAAGACAGCCTTGATCAACTTTTACGCACATGGACAATTAGTGGACAAAAACTACGTTTTCATTCAAAACTTCGCTTACTCTTGTGATCAGAGTAGTCGATACATCATAACTTTAAACTAGTTAACATAACGTTTAACAACTGCACAAATGATAACGCGATTAAAAAAAAAAAATTAAAACTCCATGTTTTTTTTTTTTTTTTTTTTTTTTTTTTTTTTTTTTTTTTATCAACCTTTGACATTAAAGTAGTATTAAATTACAGCATTATTTCTAACACTGAAAATAAAAATCCTGAATTAATGAAACATGCTTTATCTTTAACATATATTGCGTAGTTTAGACAGAGTAACATTTTGCAGCTTCCGCTGTTCAGAATATATCACAAAAAAGGGAGAATTGACGGAGAAAAGCTCGTTAATTAGAAGTAAACGTTGCAGGAAATGGAGGAAAATTTTACGTCTTGCAGCTTCTTCAAAAGTGAAACAAACGAGGAAAAAGGACGCGGGGGTAGATGAATAACATGCTGTGGTAAAGAGTGTAATTAGAGTTACGCAAGTTCAGTTTAGATTTTTTAATTTCTGGGAATTTAAAACATAAACTTCGTGATAACAAGAATAAATTAAATTGTTGTGTTGCATAACTGGATTTCTTATTTTAATATTTTTAACAATATGCGCTTTTGTAAATTTAATGCTTTTTGATATACAAATTAGAAGAGGATTATTTATGAGAAAGATATTGTTATTATTTATTCATTAAAAACGATGTTCAGATAATGAATTGTTTTCAGATACGTTTCATTTAAATTATTTAATTTTAAATGATAAAATTTACAATTTTTAGGCTCTAAGGAAGTGACGAATTCAGGGGTTGGTCCAGGGGCCACAATCCACAGAACACCTACACCCAATGTCTCAGGCGGGAAGGGGGGGGGGGGTGTCCCGGTCATCAAATCAAAATATCAACCCCGGAATATTTCTGATTTGTGTTTCTTAATGGTTTAAAAGAGGGAATCTCTGACCCCCCATAAATTCCCCCCCCCCTCTTTCGGAGTAAAATTTCGAAATTCAACACTGCTCTAAGAATTTAGGCTTGATTATTTGACATAAATGTACTTGATACAGACAGCACGTGTACAGGTATTTGACTTTATAGCCAGATCTGCATTTAAATTTTCTTAAAAAAAAAAAAAAAAAGAAAATAAATTAACAATTCACACACACACACACACACACACACTTACTCGTACGTGTGTACATACATGTAACATTAATACTTTAAAAAAATAATACAAACGCAGTTTTGCTGTAGTTATATATATAGTTATATATATATATATATATATATATATATATATATATATATATATATATATATATATATATATATATATGTAGTTATATATATATATGTGTTAGCTTTTTACGCAGATGATTTAATATTTCACGAGAAAATGGCAGTTGTTACAGACGATGAATTATTGCAGTCGCTATCAAGAATCATGGCGAGGAGGTTAGGCAATGATGGAACACCATAAGAATTTCTCCAATGATATGCAGCCAATTTCCAGATAAATTGTTTGTTAACGAACAGGAACGATGCCAGTAACAGTTCCCACAAGATCAAGGTGTAGTCATATACCCCTCAGGATTGACGTTAACTCACAACATTATTTAATGATCTTAAAGTGCTGTTAGAAATTCTATGTCACCGAACACTAGATAACGCTTTGGTCAGCAATTCCAAACACGACAAAAATCTGCTCTCCAAATGCTTGCTGGCGAGTTTTGTTAAACTCCACGTAAAGTTACAGAAGCTACGTCACGAGCACACGAGCCAATTATTGAGAGGCGAAAATAAGCTAAGCGAATGAGGTGCGATGGAGAAGATTTAAGAGGAAATAATCCCGATCCCAGCTATGCATTAATTTTGAAGTGAAAAATACCCAGCGCGCGAAGCGAAGCATGGGATAAAAAATTTAAAAAATGGCTTTTAAAAATATTCGAAATGACAACAAGCGTCTCTCAGAATATTATAGATTGGGGAGTTGATAAAAGTTAAGAATGAACTTAAAGTTTCAGATTAAGATTTGGAATAAGATAATTTTTAATATACGTGTCATTACTTTTAAAAGGACATTAAATAGGAATAAATATTATTAAGAATTAATGAAATAATGACTATGTCAGAATTTAGATTAATTTAAAGGAATATTGTGGAATAAATTTTTTATATAACATATATATATATATATATATATATATATATATATATACATATATGTATGTGTGTGTGTGTGTGTGTATCAGTGTATGTATATATATATATATATATATATATATATATAAGTCTGTTTTATTTTTTATTAAAAATTACTTGTAATAGAAAAATGTGTATTAGCTTACTAGAATAGATTTATAGGAAGCTAATACACATTTTTCTTGCATTTATTGAAATATCTGCTATAAAAAATTTTTAATTCCCTAACAAAAGCAAATTTTTGTGTGTCAATATATTAGATTAAGATATAAAACGAAAAAAAAAACAGATTGACATTATAAATTAACCTTTAAAATTTCCAAAACAAATCTATTACAAGTAATTTTTAACAAAAAACAAGTAATATAATTTTTTTTTTAAAGTCAATTCCTACTTTTTAATCATAAATATACAAAATAAACCCGTGCAGCATTAATGTCCCACGTTATATTTTTTGAACATTATTTTATAATCATGGTTGCGGTATTTTATTTTTTGTTGGCATCCTAATTTGTGATAAATCTTTCATTTCATTTATGAAAACAATGGGAGAAATCTTTTTCTCCCATGTAAAAATTAAAATTAATTAATTAAATTTAATTAATGAATTAATATTTGAAAAAACTGTATTAACATCAATTGTCATCCAGTACAAGTTTAAAAAAAATTATTTGAACTTGAATGGATGAACAGAAAATATTTTATTAACGATTGAAAATTCCAACAAGATATATATAGAGAGAGAGTGTGAGCTAATAGTAGGAATTTAATAATAAAACAGACTTCAAAGGATTTTTCTCACTTTCGCGTTTTTTATAACAATCACTTATCGTTATCTAGATGAGAGTTCTAGAAGGGTTCGGATTATACAGAGCCGAACGCGGAAATTCTATTTGAAATCATCCCGGAAAACGACCCGAATCCGACGCTTTAAACACGAAATGAAAGAAAATTAATCCCTATTTTAATATAATTATAATAATGTACCCTGTAATTATATTTATAATGTCAATTTTACCTTTTATCTAGAAAAATACACACACACACACACACACACACACACACACACACACACACATATATATATATATATATATATATATATATATATATATATATATACACGGCGTCCCAAAAACATTGACTTGTACTTTTAATCCTTAAATATTGATCTTAAACATATATTATAAATTACAAAGTTACATTAAAAAAGGGTACAGAGATTTATGAAATCGATTAAACTTTTCAGGGGATTAAATTTGAAGAAATACAAAAGTTCAATATTTATACGGCTCCCGTACAGTTTTGGATAAGCTTGTATATGAGAATTTATTCACACCATATAATATTCTAAAATTTAGTTAGACTTGAAAACTCATAACACAACTGTAAAAGAACTCCTTGCAATTATCAATCATGGATAATGATGTACCTGAATTGTTTTGTGCCGCCTTGTAAAATAACATTAAATGTTACATACACCATTTTCTATACGGAATATGCAATCGTGCACCTTAATAACTTTCATCAATTTAATAAAGCACACTTCAAACAATATTCTGTGTGAGTGAAAAATAAATGGTACACACGCTATTTTCTATTGCGTATAAATAATGCATATCGATTTCGTGATCTTTGAAGGAGCACGACATCATTAAAATGCACTTCAAACATGCATCATTCGTATATCCTCACGTAAACACATAATTTTTATTGTCCCTGTAAACGAAACATAAATGCCAAGCACTTCAGTTTCAAAAGATCACATGCTATAGTAAACTTCAATAACATATATTAATTTCTTGGTGATCCAAGTATATATTTACGAAAGTTAGAATGCAATCAAACATTCAGACGGACTGAATTCCCTCTGTACCTATGTTGGAAAGTGCAAAAAATAATTTAAGGTCTAACTGTTTAAAGTTTAACTTTGACATCGTTAATTTAATTCTAGAGATTAAACAACTTCAGAACTGTATTTTATTTTTTGAAAGATTTTATTTTATTTTATTTATTTATTTATTTTTTTTATTATTATTTTTTACATACATGAAATATGCCATTTCCTTTACCATATTTAGAATCAACACACAGAAACATTTTGCAACTTCCGTATCTTACCACAGTAAAAGATTGCCAAACAAAAGCTCGTTAATTAGAATTAAAAATAGCAAGAAATAAAGAAACATTTAAAAGTCTTGGTACAATGCATGCTACGTTAGACTCTAGTTAATAAACCTGACGCAAGCTCTAATTTTTCATTTTTTGGTTCATAAAGAAGAAAGCTTTTGATAGTTGATGTAGTTAAATTGTGTTTTATTACAACATAACACTTCTTAACGTAATTTTTAAGTATGCAAGCTCTTAAAAAATTAATATTGGTTTTAATACACTAATTGTTAGAAGATTATGTATAAGGGAAAATCTTTGTTATTAATTCAATAAAATATATTCAAATAGCACATAATGTTGATATAATAGAAAATTGTTTTGTAGTATTATTAAAGTATACAAATCACAACCCTTTTTTTTCTCCTTTAATAAAAAAAGAAGGAAAAATCATGCTACACACATAGATAATGAATCACTTTTTTTTGTCTAAACTACCAGTGTGTTGCTGTGGAACAATATCTTGTCATACGGTGAAACGAAATATCTTAAGTTAGCAGTTTAGAAAATATATAACACAGTTAAAAAACCATTTTGAGCAATTATTGCTCATAGATGCTAATGTATTCGAAATCTTTTGTGCAATCCTGTACATATGATCTATAGATTTTAATGCACACTACTTACTATACTAGGATTTCATTCAGCTGCAAAAAAGGTATAACACAACTCAGGAATTTTTTCCCGCAGTTTTCATCCATAAACAGCAATGCATGTACATACTTTTGGGCAGTCTTGTATATGAATTCATTTATACTTTATAGTGTATTAAGATTTAGTTGAAATAATAAACGCATAGCATAGTTAAAAACACACTTTCAGCAATACCTGCCCACAGACGATAATATATATGATTTTTTTTGTGCTATCCTGTATGTTATCTATAGAATTTATACACATCACATATCATACTAAAATTTAGTTAAGATTAAAAACATAACATACGACTGATATGCGCATTCTAACAAGTATAATTCGTGGATGAATATGTTTCTAAAATCTTTCATGTGGCTCTGTAAAAGAACATTAAATGTTACATGCACTATTATCTATAAGGATGATGTTATCCTGAATCTCATTAATGATATCAATTTCATTATATTAGAATGAAATCGATAACTTTTACGCGTCCCTATGCAAAAGGAACAATATATGCTAATTACAACTCTTGCTAACAGGAGACATGTTATGGTACATATCGATAATGCATGCCAATTCCGTGATATTTTCTGACACGCTTCATGTTATTTCAATTTCAATGTACTGTTTTCAGATTTTGTTAATTTATATTAACTAAAATTTATCTAATAATAAATTTAATTTTAGAAATCGTAGATGTTGTTTCCACATTTGGAATACATTTTGGAATACATTTCAATGAATTATGTATTCCAATAAAATAAACTATTACTTTTTATGAGTTTCTTTAGAGTAGCTATTTTTATTTTAATAAATGATTTGTTCTAATATAGATTCAAGTAGTGTAACATAATTAAAATGTACACCAAACGATTATCGACTATTAGACTACAAAACTGAATTATCTTGAAGGAACTATAAATGCTACATACTTTGTTTTAAATAGGGAAAATGCAATAGTCAACCTCAGTAACTCCATTGCACGGTAATCCAAGCATCTTTGTTGGGGTGCGGACAGACAGACGAGTCGAAGTCATAAACACTTTTTAACTGTGTTGGAAAATGTTATTAAAATTGATATGCTTTAGTAATATTCAACCATAGTACTTTTTCTCACCCAAATGTTTTATCGCAAATGTATAAAACATGCTATTTTCTAAGACATATTTTAAAGTAAAATGCAACTATAGTTTCTCCTATAGTTTTCGCTTTTAGAAAATATCACAGAAAATGGAAGAAAAGGTCATTAATTAAAATTAGCCAAAGAAGTAAATGAAGGAACAGTTAAAGTTTTACTGCTTTTGCAATGATGAAACAGGGAAGAAAGTAGCGGTACAAGAACACGCCGCTTTAAAGATTGCTATTAATTAAATTTATACAAGTTACATTTTGAATTTAAATTTTGAGGTTGTTAGAGGTGGAAGCTTTAGAAAGTAGATGTAATCAAATTATGTTTTGTTATAACATAACATTTTTTATCTCAATTTTTTAGACAAAGCAATTGGAAAATTAATAACATTTTTAATGCACTAATTGGTAAAAAGATTAAGTATCAGACAAAAACTTTATTTTTAATTCATAATAAATAAATAAATAAATACTATATAATGATAAGATAATTTTTTCCCAAATCCGATAAATAAAAGAAACTATTTTTCTATTATTTAAAAAAAAAATTAAACTGGTTTTTGCGATTTAGGACTTTGAATTTTGTAAAAATAAAGAATGACCAGTGTGCCAGTGCTAGGACTTCACATTGCAGTCTGTTATTTTGTAGGAATATCAGTTATTTTTTAGACACG
The DNA here is from genome assembly GCA_963931845.1 of Maratus michaelseni. Taxonomy (NCBI): domain Eukaryota; kingdom Metazoa; phylum Arthropoda; class Arachnida; order Araneae; family Salticidae; genus Maratus; species Maratus michaelseni. The sequence goes on from OZ007587.1 coordinate 276,564,676, forward strand.
AGTTTAAACTTCAAAAGAAAAATTAAGGATAAAAATATCTGCAAACAACATTAGTCAAGTAGGAATATCATCTCATTTATTCCACCAACGTTACAGTAAAAACTGATCTACGATAGCAAAAGGCACACGCGAGAAAAACAAAATAACAATCGTATTTTAACTGCATTAGAGGATGACGTCATCCGCTTCGGGAAAAACACGAGACAAAGAAAAATAAATTGAATACATATAAAACACAATTTAATCTAATATAATCACTCGCAATTTAATATAATATTTTAGGTTAAACGTGAAATATCACAGCTTTGATTGATCGATGATATCTTTTTTCTTCTAATCATTTCAATTTCAATTTTACTTTTGAATCATAAATATAAAATAAAAGCGTGCGGGGATTTTCAACTTTAACTTTTTTGTGAAATATATTTTTTTATAATCATTGTTGAGCACGATATAGTGCATTTTTATTTTTGTGGCAACATTTATTATAGAAAAACATTACATTTCATTTATGAAAACAGTGCTGATTTAATTTTTAATTAACTGCCATTTTTAAACAAAAGACATGCTGAGGCCGGTTCAAAAGCCTTCTGAATGATACCTCATTTATTGTTGTGCGTTTTTTAAATGCATAGAAAAATGGATGTTGACAACAGAAATCAAATAATATATATGATAACTGGATTCCATCGTGATGACTCTGTAGTCAAAATCTAGGCTTAGAACTAAATTCAGTAGTAACGTAACGTAATTAATATTACATTTAAGACGCTCCTCCCCACCCCTTAAAAATAGATTAACGTAAAATGTAATTTAACAGTACTATGATTCTTTACCAAGATTTTTCATACGAATACATTTAATGTGTATAATAATTTCTTAAGACAAAGTAAAATTCTCTAACATTTTTCTGTATAACTTCCGCTGTTGGTAAATATCACAGAAAAAGGGAAAATTGCTAAAGAAAAGCTCGTTAATTAGAACTAAACATGGCAGGAAATGAAGGAACATTTAAAGTCTTTCGGCTTTCACAAAGATGAAACAATGGGGAAAAGTAGGGGTATAAGAACACGCTACATTAAAGACAGCTGTTAATTAAAGTTCCGTAAGTTAAGTTTTGTTTTTTAACTTTTGAGCTCTTAGAACGAAAAGCTTTTAAGTAGGTGTTGTTATATATTGTTTTTGCTGCTTCATGGGATTTCTCTTATCTTAATCTCTTATACAATAACCCTTTAATAAATTTAATAATGTGTTTAATACACTAATTGGAAAAAGATTATTAACCAATAAAAAAGTTTTACTTTTCATAAATTAATGAATTTTTAAGATAATAATTGATGATCAGATAATAAAAATAATTTCGAGTCTAGATAATTATTATTTAATCGATATTTAAAAAACTGTTTTAGATATGCGAGATAAGGGTTTGGGATTCTGGACGAAAGAAGAAGCCAAGAGCTGTAATTAGGTATAGGCACTTATAGTAATGTAACCAGTATGTGCCGTCAATTGCGAAAGTGTGGAAAATAGTTACTGTGAAATCAATATGCCTCGTTTTGTGACGAGAAGAAAATGACGTTTAAAAGTTACAATTTTATTACAACATTGCTTAATTGTTCTAATAACACAATGACCCGAATGTGGCCGAAAATGTGAAAACACCGGACCGAATTGTAACTCTTGCTGTCCACATCGTCGTCAAGCCACATCGAAAATGAAGAGTTGTATCATTGCCAGTGTGTAATCGATATGTCCCATTTTCTGACTAGGTTAAAGTTACTCAATTACTCAAGTATCGATCACGCTGACTTCACAGTGGAGTCAAGAGGTGGTGGTCACTTCGAAATAGAGTCGCAGCAAGGGTGGTGCGAATGATACCCCCGCACCAGGTGCTGTCAATTAGGGTAGACGCGGGCAGACTTCATTCACGACATCAGTTCTCATTACTGATACACCGACGGTGTGTAACAAAGTTTTTCGCACCTTGCTCCAAATGGAGGTGCTGCGGTGTTATCTCAGAATCCTAATGGGATAAAATAAAGATGTCACCTTTTTGATCACCGTTGGGATTGTGACTATTTTGGACAATTGTGATGTCACAGTGATGTTCAATTGACTGGCTGTGCTAATACGGTAGTGCGTTTAACCGTTTCTCAACTGTAAACCTCCTAATATTTGGCTCCAATATGACTTCACCTGATGAAGAAACGGTCACGGTGACTTCATGTTGAAATCTCCAGCTAATGGTTTCACAAAAGTCATTAGACAATTATTTAGTGAAAAAGCACTTTGGTCACTTTGTGGCTCTGGCATTTGTGACAAATTGTGATACCAGTGTGACTTCAAATAGACTGATCGTACTATTAGGATGATCCTAGTATTGGTCATAATTTTTAGAGTGATATGCCAGTAAAGAACGTGTTAGAATATATCCATTAAATACAAATATTTCACAATAACAGATAAAAAAAATCTAATGTGTAATCATGTATGCTATCGAACGGTTAGATAATGCTTTTAATACCTGGTATTGCAGCTCATTTCTCATAAAAATATAATATTACCTTTGCGTCATAACAGACTACTGGTAGATATGCTGAGGCTTCCAAAGTCAAACTTCGGTAAGGTATGTATTAAAATTAGATATTTGAATATTATTTTATGTATTTATTATAATAAAACACTAAATGTTGATCATTTCTCTCTTACGAAAGAATAAAGAATAAGAAAAGGTAATAAACACACACCGCGTCTTGTCCCATTTTTACTTTCCGAACACGTAGTGTAAGGGAAGTACTGTAACCATGATTTGTGTGTATGTGTGTGAGAGTGAACACGATAACTTCCAAACGATACTTCCAATTCAGCTCTACATTTGGCGAATATGATGTAGATCACTGTTTCAAGAACTGTACAGATTTTCGAAAAAATCGGCCGACGGATTGGGTAATTAATCAATTTTTAATCCATTTTCAGACTATGTTGCGACGGTTTCTATAGTGAAAATCACCAAGGAAATGTGACAGAGTACAGATGATAAATAATGTGGTGGATGTAATTGGGCTTTAATTGCGCTGTACAGTTCCGTACAGTTTCCACTGTTCCGTAAACATCCGCCGATGGCTTAGGTATTTAATTTAAAAAAAACATTTTTTCGGTCGATTCTAAGTAAAAAAAAAATCACCAAGGAATGTGACAAAGTATAAGTAGTAAATATCGAGGTATAAGTAATAAATAAGTCCGCATGAAAGTCGCAGAGGTAACGTCTCCAGTTTCGAAACGGCAGGCCTTGCGTGCGAATCCAAGCAATTCCATCGTCTCAGAAATTTGTGAAAATTTCCTTTTTTTTTTAAATTTTTTGAGCATGGAAAGTCAATCTAGAGTCACTCCAGATTTTTTTTTATCTTGAAGCACTCGTATGTTTTGCTCCAGTCTGTTTTTATTTTCATCCCGTATGCAGTTCAAATATTGTATGTTAAAACTATATTTAATGATAGTATTTTTTTCTCTAAAACATTTTGATTTAAATTGAATTTAATCAAAATATATTTCTTTTGAAATATTCCGAAGTAATAATAATAATAATAATAATAATTTCACTTTCACTTTTCATGCTTAGAACATATTACATAAATTGTAAGGATTGTTTGAGAAAAGCTCCCTAATTGAAGTTACAATCAAAGAACTACGTTTAAGACCTTAAGACCCCTCCAATGCGTAATATTAAGGGGGCGGATGGTAGAGGCTAAATGTGCTGCGTTCTAGACTGCAGTTAATTAGAATTATGTCAGAAGGAATTAATATTTCATTTTAGAGTAGCTAAAACCAGAGGTTTGCTTTTATGGGCGTTGTTCATTGTTAATTTATTACACAAAGGACTTCTTACCGTATTTTCTTAAGACGCATTATGTCAATTTATAATTAGATAGCATTTTAAAATTAAAATTCAATTAAGAGAAAATGTAGAAAGTGTACAATTTATACATACTTTATGTGTATTTATGCATAGCTCTGAAATGCGCAAAACTTGGATTTTTTTTCTTTTACATATTTTCATTAAAAGGATATTTTACTTTGCGGTTGCGTATAAATGTTATTAAAACAATATTTTGAGTATTCCTATCTCATAAAAAATTGTTTTAAATCTATACAGAATGCATTTTTTCGACTGTTTCTTAAGAAAGTAACATTTATAACTCCAACTATAACATAGTAAGATTTTTTTCTGGAAGAGCTAGCTAATTAAAATGGAAGAACGCTTGGTGATTTTAAGGGGCTTATATATATATATATATATATGTTATATAAAAATTTATTTCCTTCATATCCTTCCATTTTATTCGCATTAATATTTTAAAATTAATCTAACTTCTGTCATAGTCAGTATTTCCTTAATTCTTAATAATATCTATTCCTATTTAAAGTCCTTTTAAAAGTAAATATCCGTATATTAATAATTATTTTATTCCAAATCTTAATCTAAAATTTAAGATCATTCGTAGCTTTTATCAGTTCCCCAATCTATAAAATTCTGAGACGCGTTCTCATTTCGAATCTTTTTTAAAAGCCATTTTCTTTTTATTATTATTATTATGCTAAATTTTTCGCGCGCTGAGGTAGTTTCACTCCAAAATTAATCCGCTACCAGGTTCGGAATTCTTTACCGTCTTAGCTCCTCCTTCGCACCTCATTTGCTGGGCTGGACCTCTCACTCATTGGTTTGTACGCTCGTGACATAAATTACTGTATGTCTCCGCTGAAGGAACAAAACCAGGTCGCATCGGTCGGAGCACTAGATTTTTGACGTTTTTGGTAGCATAAACAAATATGTATCTGGTGTTGTTATGTCCGTAGAATATTCAACTGGCCCAGTAACCTTAATTCAATGAAGTGAAGCAACGTTAGCCCGAGGGCTATAAGTTTTAGACCTTTGGGAATTGTTTCTGTGTTGTTCGTCTTCTAATAAAATTATTTGTCTGGAGATTGGCTGGATTTATTGGAAAACTTTGGTGGACTCATTTCATTGCCTTCTACTTCGCCATACTCGCTAATATCGACTGCAACTTGCTATATCGTTGAAGGACTGCCATCTTTTCATCGAATATTATTCATCGTAATATCTCAACCTCGTCAAAATGCTACAAAAAGCCCGTTAGGATTCCATGAACTTCTGCTGAGCTATGCCAATGTTCTGATGGACGGATGAGCTGCGAATGTATTGCCGGCTACTGTTGTACATCTTCATAGCGAAGAGTGTGCGTCTAGTTCTCGCGAAGAGTATATCGATTAGTTGTTCTTCTGATCGTCTGATAAACGGAGAAGCTGTGATATGTTGCTGAATGCGGATGCTGTACATTTTCCATTGTGGTGTGTGCAACTGATTCTCACCAAAATATGCATCGAATTTTTCAAAAAGTGTTGGAATAATTTATCCCTGGAAACACCAGATGCAGACCAGTGTGAATGTTCTACAAAAGAACATCTCAATAATGACGGAATGATCTAAATAATATTTTCTTTTACAGAAAAAAAAATGAAAAAGTATCATTATACAAAAAATAAATAAATTGATCGGTCTCAAAAATTTCAAAAAGTAAACACGCAGACAACTTGTGAACGGAATTACGTAAGTTTGAAAAAAGTTATTATTGTATGTATTATTTATTATTTTATTTATTTTTATGTTATTTAAGTTTCGCTCAGATTTTCTTATTTGTTGTATTATTATTATTACTATCATTATTTATTAGAGATGGAGGTATTTACATTTGTTATTTAATTTAAATTTTATTTTACATCTGTTGTGTTAATTCTCTTTAATTTTTATATTAATATTATTGCGATCTGGACTTGTAAAAGTCCTTGGTGATCACAAAATGAGTTTAAACGAAATAAACATAATTCCTTTTGATTTCGAATCTGGAATGAACATTCAATCTTGGTTAAACCATTTTGACAAAACATGCCTTTCTGAAAAGAAAGATGAAAATTGGAAGATTAAAAATATTTCAAAATATTTGAAAGGAGAGTCTCTGAAGGTATTTATCAATGAATGTTTAGAATGTAAAGCTTTTGACAAAATAACTGATATTCTTACTGAAAAATTCATAACTGTTCATGTTCCTCGATTTTCAGAATTTGCTTCTATGAAATTAAATGATCTCAATGATTTGGATAAGTACTTTCGAAAAAAGGTTGAAATAGGTAGACAACTTTGTTTATGTGAAACTATAATAGTACAGGGATTAACAGACGGTCTCAAACCTGAGTACCAGAATTATATGATTAGTAATCCTCCAAAAAATGCAATAGACTGGTACCTAATGGCTAAACAGCTAGTAGTAATTCCTACTTCCCAGGTCAACAATAGTAATTCTAGGAGTAATTTTCAGAATTATAGATCATTGCCACAATATGATCAGGCACCTAGACATTGGGTTCGCCCAAGTCGAAATTTTCATATGCCAAATTCCAATTTTCATTCACAGAACAATTTTAATGCTCCAAATTCTAGATTTATCAATCCTAGGTTGCCTACTACACATTTTCAGAGCAAATACCCAAGTAGACCATGTCGAATGTGTTTAAATAGAGGTATACAAAATGCTTATCACTGGGAGAGGAATTGTGTATTCAATGTGAGCCCTTTGCAATCTTCTGCACCCCCTCTTAGTCAACCAGAACCACCTACTGATAATATATGACAGTTAATTGTATCAGGATATGTAAATAACAGGGAACTACCTTGTGTAATTGACTCTGGCTCAACCATAAATATTTTACCTTTTAAAATTGTTAAATTGTTAAATGCTAAAGTTATAAATATTCCACCTGTTATTATTGGCCAAGTCAAAGGAACTGCTGTAATAGATAAAGCTTGTAAATTATTGTTTAAATTAGGTAATGTGCAACAAAATATTAGATTTTTGATATGTAATACAAATTTAGATTATGCTATATTAGGTTTAAAAGAATGCTGTAAGTTTAATTTAATTATTGACTGTGCTACATGTCGAGTATTACAAGGAGACCTTGTTTTAAATGAATCTAAGAGCATATCCAGTGATAAATTAAGATTACTTCATTTTAATGTTAACTATGATTATCAGAGAGTGCAACCCGATTATGGAAAGATCATATCTTCTCAATCCTTTGTTCCATCTAATGTTGATAATTCTAAATAAATTCTATAGAAAATGAAACTTTAAGGGAAAGTATAAGGGATTATTTAGACATTTTTTCTAAAAATAAATATGATGTCGGGAGAATTAATATTGAACCGCAACGTATTTTTCTTAATTCTGACCTACCAATATCTCTGAGGCCATACAGAACTTCCCCTTTAGAAGAAAAAGAGATTTCGGATCAAATTCAATCACTATTAGATGCTGGTTTAATTAAAGAGAGCAATAGTCTCTATTCTGCCCCTGTTACATTAGTAATGAAAAGAGAAGAAGGTAAGAAAACTAGATTATGTGTTGACTATAGAAAATTAAATGCAATAATGAAAAATGACGCCGAACCCCTACCTCGTATCGATGGAATTTTAGATAAACTGAGTAGTGCACAGTATTTTTCAACTTTAGATTTAGCCTCTGGCTACTGGCACATACCCATACATCCATCCGATACTGAGAAATTGGCTTTTGCTACCAACTTTGGGCTCTTTGAATGGTTAGTTCTGCCCTTCGGGATTAAATTAGGCCCCCCGATATTTAATAGAACCCTTAGAAGAATACTTACTAAATACAAAATAGACTTTGCTTGCCATTATTTTGATGATATCATTATTTTTTCTTCCTCATTAGAAGAACACATGCAACATTTAAACCAAATATTTTAATTATGTAGACGTGAAAACATTAAACTTAAACTATCTAAATGCAATTTTGTTCAAAGTAAAATTAACTTCTTAGGATATACCATCCAGAATGGCACATTAACTCCTGCTAATGCTAATATTGAAGTAATAAAAAGACTAAAACCCCCTTCAAATGTAAAAGAACTTCAGAGATTCTTAGGATCTATCAATGTTTATCACAAGTTTATAGATAAATATGCCGAAATTCGAGTCCCTCTTAACAGATTACTCAGGAAAAATACATTATGGGAATGGAATACAGATTGTCAAAATTCTTTTCAAAAATTAAAAGATGCCTTAATAGCCAAACCTATCTTAAAAATTTATGACCCTAAGTTACCCCTCCATATGTTTGTTGATGCCTCACAGGTGGCAGTAGGTGCAGTCTTAAAACAACCTGATAGTAATAATTTTTTACATCCAATTGCTTATTACTCTAGAGGATTGAGAAGTTATGAGAAAAATTATTTTATTACCGAGTTAGAGTGTCTTGCCATCATTGACACCTTAGACAAATTCTATCATTATTTTCATGGTGTAAATTTTACCATTCATACTGATCATGCATCTCTTGTATGGTTAAAAAATACTAAACATTTGAGAGGCAGGTTATTTAGATGGTCTTTGAAGTTGAGCATGTTTGAATATAATATAGTTTACGAAAAGGGATCCACAAATGTCGAAGCCGACATGTTGTCGAGAAACCCAGTTTCACATTTTATTCAACCACTTACTTTTCTTCTGGACGTTAAAAAAATTATAGAGAGGCAGGAAAAAGATAATGTGTGTGGTAAAAATTATCTAAATGAAAATGGACTTATGGTTATTAAAAGGAAAGGATTTCGAAAAATAGTAGTCCCCATGTCTTTAAGGAGAAAAATACTAAATGTTGCTCATGAAAAATTTGGTCATCCTGGTATCCAAAAAATGTTAAATTTAATCTCCCTTAATTATTATTGGCCTGACATGACGCAAGATATAACCAATTTTGTAAAACATTGTGATATTTGTCAAAAAAATAAAAAACCCAGACAGAAAAAATTTGGCTTATTATAAGCTATGCCCACCACAGATCAACCTTTTGAATGTCTTTCTATTGATACTGTGGGAGGATTCAATTATTATAACTCCAACTTTGGTGGACTCATTTCATTGCCTTCTACTTCGCCATACTCGCTAATATCGACTGCAACTTGCTATATCGTTGAAGGACTGCCATCTTTTCATCGAATATTATTCATCGTAATATCTCAACCTCGTCAAAATGCTACATATATATATATATATATATATATACCGCTAATCAGGCCCGTAACTGCTGGACATGAGTGCCTAGCTTGACGAGTTAGTACTTGGACGCGGGGCGATATTCGCAGCATTGCTGTGATCCACCTGACAAGAACCTTATTTGCATCACTGCAGTGCTCTCTAGTGGTTTGATACAGTTTTCTTTGTTTGCCAGTTCATGGTTTCTATTTAACTTTGTTGAATTGGTAAACTTAAAAAAAAGCAAACATTAAAACAGAGAAAGGAATTGGTCTTGTAATTTAGAACCTTGATCAGGTGATGAGAGCTTCACCTGACTAGGCATTCACCATAGGTATAATTCATAGGGAACTTGGGGCTTTGAACCCACGACGGATTTTACATGCACCAGGCGCCATTAGCGTACGTGGCTTTGTATCTGCTATAGTTATTCTATACAATATTTTCTGATACTATTTACTTTTTTTTAAGGTTATCGCTGGTGTTTTTATCACCGTTCTTGCGACATTGCCTGTTTCTTGTTTTTAATTATTTTAGTTGTTGCTATTTATTTTGGCTTGTATCTTTCTAGGTGGTGTGTCACTGTCGTGTTTAACGCCGCTTTTATGGGCTAGTCTCTTTTTTGCCGTTTTTTTGGGCTCACCCCTATTGTGTTGTGTTTTTCATTTTCTTGGTGATTTAAGTCTTGTCTCTGGACTGGTTATTGGTTATCACTAGCTTTGTTGCTGGTGATTTTTGTCTCTTTCTTGGGTTTTAGTCACATTGCGAGGTTTTCTCTGGTTTGCTGTCACATTTGTTAGGTTTGTCACATTGCGACTTTTGTCGCTGGTAATTGTCACATTCTTTATTGCTGCACACTGTTTATTTTTGTCACTTTTATATATTTTCCTTTTCTTCCCTTGATTGCTGTTGGACGGAAAAGTGGGGAGGGGGGGATTTCAACATTTACGAAGGGGTTGTATAGTGGATGGAGTAATAGTACAAAAAAAACTTTACCTTTCGGTGGCGTTGTGGAACACTGATAATAAATGTAAAGAGGGTTCGAAGTGATTTACTGATTGAACTTTTTGTGAATAAAATAATTTTTTAAATACAAAATTAAGAATACAGTACAATCTTTAATAAAGAAATAGAAAGCTAAAATTAATAAGAAAATCAGTTTATTTATTTATATAATGGGAACATAAACAATATAGATAAATAGAAACACAATTCAATTACTTCTTAAAATTATCAATTATTAAAAATCGTATTTTGCAGCAATAACTCTTTCTGATTTAGAGCACACAATTATGATAAATCATTACTTAACAACACAGCATTGAATCTTCGTAAAAATTTTGAGAGAGGCAAATATGCAGAATACTTAAGTTTACAAATATACATATGAATCAAAATTAATTTAACGCTTTTTCTTACATAAATCAAGACATCAGAATTTAGTATTTATTATTATTATTAAGCTTTGCTAGCCAGGGAAAATGTATAAAAGGAATCTCACCAATTGGCAATTCTTTGAGAGCAGCGAGATTATAGGATACCGTGATGAATGTGAACTGTTCCTTCTAAGTTCATACTTATCAGTGGCGTAGGAATTGGCTCATTCTTGCTTGTCATTAACAGTGTGAACATATGGATGAGTCATTCGTAAGAGGTTGGATTAGACAGGATCATTCTCGGAGATGAGTTTGGGCTAGGACCGATAGTTCCGCTTTACAAAATAGGTTCAGGAGTAAGCACCGTACTTGGACCGCTGTGAGAGCCGCTCAGACGGGATTCACATTCGGCTGCTGCCGAGGCCTAGTAGCGCTTCGGAGGACGCTGGGTCAGGATGGGCGAGGTCAGCTTCTGTTTCAGCGGGGCTTAGCAGTAGGATCCATAAGGGGGATGGAATGACGTATTCAGTTCGAAGTGCATTTTCTATCACTGGATGGAAGAAATTAGCAAACTTCTTGAACCTATGGAGTTTTGTTCTGAAGTGAGAAGAAAAATGTCTCTTTTTATTATTATTTTTTTTATCTGGTCTCAGCCTGGACGTTGATATAGAAAAAAGAGTCTCTTCCTATTGGATACCCTTTATGACCTATGCAAATTTTTGTTGCAGCAAAATCCCATTAGTCATCTCTTTGAACCAACGGTAATGTCTTTTGGGATGGGTTAATTTCGCAGCTGCATGTTTTCCCAACCGGGGCAGTTCTTTGGAGATAGATGCGCCCGACATACGAGATTCCCTAGAAATACGATATTCCATTCCGGTTTCCCCAGCTAGCGTATCCGTGAATTTAAATCTCTAACATTGGTTTGGTTGACGAGCATATGGTATATACAAGTATAATATATATAAAAAGGAAAATAATGTGACATAAATAAATATAATGCAGTATATCTAAACAGTACATAAAATAAGTTTAAAGTTTTTGTTATTTATTTATTTATTAAAAATGTGTGAACAATCGTTCCCACAATTGCATTATGGGGTATTTATCATATTGATTACTCCATGAATGCGCTCTTTGCGATCAATCCATTGAATCCTAATGGCTGTTATCACTACTTGGTTTTGTGTGCAGCTTAGTTGGTTAGTTACTTGAAGAACTTGACGCACTAATGAGGTTGGGCTTGTTCCAATGTCCGTTACTCAGTCTTTTGCCTATGAGGCAGTTTCATTAGATGGGACATACTTTTTCTATGGTTGGTTTGTGTTTGCGGGTGTGCGTTTTGCGTTTCACCCTATAGGTTTGTTGACACTTGTGACACATTTTGTTTGATTACACTTTATCTTTTTGGTGGTTTTACAATCCTTCATAGACGGCTTCTACTCCTCACTAGAACTAAAAAGAACAATATATATATATATTTTTGTAGCAAGGACGTTTTCTTGCTATATATTTTTAAAGCAATATTAAATTATACTTACCAAGTGAAGGGAGCTAATGAAGGCGAGGGTTATTCGTCAAGGATCTCGCTGCTAAGGAAGTATATTTACTGCGATATTAGGTTAATGTTTTCTGTTAGCCATCTGATCACTGCTTTTCCTTTTGTTTGTACATGTTTGTTGTTCGCTAACTGTTTGTGCCATAATTTCTCATTGTTGGGTGTTATGTGGATCAGATGGAGTGTTTGGGTTAGTGGGCAGGATATTAAATAAGGTTTGGGGGTTCCCAGTTCCCCTATGAACAGCATGGTCCGTCCTTGTATTTAAACCTACTTAGGTAGTTAGGAAATGCTCCATATCCTGTTTATATTCGCATAGTAAATAGCAGCTGATAATTTTGCCCGAGTCTACTTTTGGGAAGTATTCATAGGTTGTCTTGCCCGTGTCCCCGTAATCCCACTCGAACTGCCATTGTTTTATTGTCAATTCTTTTAGTTTTCTTTTTAAATTTGATATTGGTCTTTCTAGGTGGTATGGAATTTCTTTTGTTTGATTTTCTGTGGCCTTTTTTGCTAATTCGTCGGCATCCTAGTTTCCTTGAATGTCCACGTGTGCTTTTACCCAGCTAATTTTAAATTTTTGTTCTGAGTCTGCAGTTTTTTGTGTATTGTCAATAAATGTTGTTACATTGAAAGTTTCACTGAGTGATTGAATGGCCGATATGCAGTCCAAGCGGATGCTGTATTCCTTTCCTGTGCTGTTTCCCCATTCTGCTGCTTTGAGTATAGCCAGTAGTTCTGCTTGGACAACACTGTTGTACTTCCTTGGAGGTGCTGACCATGTTTTTATCTTTTGTTCATTTTTGAGTGCTACGAATGCCGAACCCGTAGCGCCTGATTCCAATTTCGATCCGTCTGTATATATTACTATGTCCTGAAAATTGTGGCCTATTGTATCTGCTGGGTGTGTCTCCCAGACATTGATCTTTTTGATGTAGTCTGTGTGGTGAAATGGCGTTCCATGTATTTCTGTTATTTCTCTTTATCGTGATACTGTGCCGTATGCTGCCTCGCATTTGACCTGGAGGTGAATTGGAATGAGGCCAGCTAGTACCTAAAGAGCCTATTTTATACGCTTTGACCATGGCCAGCAAGAACTGTCTTCGACAGGTTGTTAACACTTCTTTACTCCTTTGATTTAGCTTGTGTCCCCAGATTGGGGATCCATAGGTCAGTGTTTTTTCAACTACTGCCTTATACTATGTTTACCTGAAAAGTCGAAAAAAACGTGTATTTTTGGGAATTTTTTTCAGGATTATGAAACAAGATATTTGAAAAATACTTTTTGTATTTTGTTTATCATACTTCAGAGAAAAGAAAATGATATTTGAAATGACGAAATAAAGGGGGCATCCCTAGCAGACCTGCCCCCCCCCCCCAGAAATACTGTATTTCTGGTAGACGTCCCCTGTAATCCTCGTAACTCTGTCAAATGTTATCTGAAATTATAAAAAGCATAATGTCTTTACTTCGAACACTACAAACTAGAGAATAATCGTTTGATTTGGATAAAATGATTTTGAACAAAATGCCGGCTCAAATGCCTCAAACAAAGTTGAGGTACTGATTTTCACAAAAAATTTTGAACTTTGATTTTTTATAAAATATAGGTAAAAAACATCAGATAGCCAGAAGGAACGAATACACTCTAGATAATATTGTTGTTAAAAATTTAACAAATTTATTTTTGTTCGAGTTATCGTGATGACCGTCTTTAAAATTATTGTTTTGAGATAATCACGTTTAAAGATTCAAGTTATGATGTATGTATGATAGAACAAAATAAATTAAAGCGACGAAGCTTCCCTATTTTTTATCGTATCAACTAGAAAAATGTAACTATTATTTTTTTTATCATATCAGCTAGAAAATGTAACTACAGAATTCAATACGGTTGGATAGGGAAGAGAGAAGGGGGAAACTAAATATGTTGCACTTTTCATTGTTGTTAATTAATAGAAATATGATATTTAATATTTCAGTTTTGAGTAGTTTGAACCAGAAATTTGCAATTACGGGCATTATTCATAGTTATTTATTTTATATTGCAACAGATTTCTTACCACACTTTCTTAAGGCGCATTATGTTTGAATTTAGGTAGCATTTTAATGTAAAAATTCTAAATTCACGATAAAGTAGGTGAAGTAGTATTCATAAAAGTATGTGTATCAAAGTCTAACTTGGAAATGAGTACACTGCTCCTTAATTTACTAAAAAATAATTGTGTGATTTTGTGTAAATTTTGTTATCTAACAGTTGTTATGAGTTTTATCAAGACAAATATTGGTTAATTAAATCTAATCCAAAATACATTTTCTGTACTACTTTCAAAGAATGCTGCCTTTCCCATTTAACTACTCACTTTTCATGTTTAGAACGATACACAATGATTTACGAGTTTGAGAAAAGTTCGCTAATCTAAGTTCTAATAAAATATTTAAGATTTTAAGGCTCCTTCAATGAGTAATATTGGGGAGAAATGCAGACTATGTGCTGCGTTCTAAACTGTAGTTAATTAAAATTTTATCAGGCGAAAATTAACATTTCATTTCACAGTAGCTAAGAAAATAACTACAGTAGTTTGTGATTATGGGCGTTAGCTCATTGCACTTTTTTAGCGCAAAGATTTCTAATCGTGATTTCTTTAGATGCATTGTTTATAATTAGATAGCAGTTTAAAGTAAAAATTGTAATTATGAAGAAATGTAGAAGAAACACCATTTATACATTAAATATGTGTAAATACACAACTTTTAGATGAATACATTAGTCTTTTATTTACATATTAGCGAAAATGCCTTCCTAGGACGTAGGTAGAAATCGTGGTTTTCACGTAAAATTTGAAATAATTCATTAAAATATTCATATACACTGTAAAAAAGTTTCGTAAAATTTCAGTAGATGTACCGTAAATTTTACGGTACTTGTACCGTTTTCACTCTTTACGGTATATGAGTACCGTGCGTCTGAGGTATATTAAGCGTAAAGAAACAGCATATGTGCCATTTCGATTATAAACGGTATTTATACCGTAAAATGATTGTTTTTCAATAAAAACTCGCTATTTATACCGTAAAATAATTATTTTCATTAAGGAAAATCTGGTAGCCCCGCCACGGTGTACGGCAATCCCTGTAGTGATGCTCTTGCTCTTGTTACGTAATACTTGCAGGCCTGAGGAGAGGGGGGGGGGTGCCGCCGGTACATATACTTTAAATATTTTATGGTATATATACCGTCCAGTTAAATTACGGTACATTTACTGGTCACAAAGTTGCCAGTATATGTACCGTAATTTTTGCCCAATTTTTGTTTACAGTGTACTATTTATCGACAATAAGGAAAACTGACATGAAACGTCAAGTTCAGGGCCTGATTAATGCATGGGCTTGTAAGATTTTAACAACAAATTTGTAACCTGATGTAAATACGATGGAAAAATAGGAGAAATTGCACATCTATCTTACTTAGTAAAAGGGAACAGATATATATTAAATATAATATCAATGCAAATAACTTTTACTGACTGATTTGTATAAGAAATATAAACATGTTTATATACTATTCATCGACAGTAAGAAAAACTTACCTGAAACGTTACGTTCAGATCCTCTGGAGTTTTAACAAAATATTTTGAATATTATGTAAATAAGATGACAGAACAGAGAAGAAATTACAGATCTTTCTTAATTAGTAAAAGGAAATAGATATAGATATAGTTCTAATTTGTATTTTATTATGTCATCTTAATTTTGTTATGGTATATTAGCTGGAAACAAAAGTTGAACTATTTATATAGTGCAAACGTGTTAATGTTCCGTAATCGCTTCAAGCTTTTTTCTACCAAAAGAATACTTTTAATAATTTTATTTTTCCTGAAATCCTCTACTTTTTTTAAATCTTTATTAAAAAAAATTAATTCATCTTAAGTATGATTTAGTTTTATAAAAAAGCAATCGCTAACATGTTATCAAGGTATACAATCAAAATCAATAGCTCAATTGTAATCTTTATAATTAACAATTGAAATATAGGTGCAAATTACGTCATTTTGGCACAATTATATAATTTTTTTTTTGTTTTATCAATGTAAAAATGCATTACAAGTTGAGCATAACGTCACTTTTACCGGCGCACACTTTTCAGGCGTACTTTATATACGTACTTTTATGCTTAACCAACTTGAATTCAAATAAAAATGTATTTCCTATTTAATTGTAATGAAAAAAGAAAGAAATCCCTAAAGATAAAATACATAAAGATAAAATAAACCCAATAGACGCTATTCTCGTGACGTCACAGTAAATATGAATTATTATTCACTGATGGTTTCGTGCAGGAATCATCAATTATTAATCAACACACTGTGTTTTATTACAGTCAAACCCCGATTTAGTGCCATCTCGAAATAGCGCCAATTCCGTTTAACCGCCAATTGCGTCTATGAACAAATCTGCCAAATAGGAATTTCAATGTAATGTATCCGTTAAAGCGCCAACTCGATATACCGCCAAAAAAAATGTCTAGAAATTACTGTATTTTCTTTGCATATCTTTCTTTTTTAAATTTTTTGTTAGAATTTCAAAGGACACTTCCTTTTCATGTGTCTAGATGTTTTCAAGCTCAATTCAAACTTTATTGAATATCAAAGAATTTATATTGTTCTCAACACCGGCCAAAATGCACCTGCTACCCATTCTACTTGTCATTGGGAGAAGAAAAATAACGCGCACTGAGTGCCGAGCAAGTAAAACTTCTGATTCAGACTGGCGAGTCACGTGATCCGATCCGCTTCTGGAGCGGGGAGAAAACAAGGCATGGCACGCCATTGGCTGAAAGGGTCTCTCCTCTCTCAGGTGAGAACAATGTAAAAAATAACTTCTCCCTGTACTTTATGTCGATTTCTTAGAAAGAAAACGGTGTGCAGTGCAAAATCTCTCATTCAAAATTTTGGTCGGACGTTGATTGAAACATCGAAGAATTCACCAGCTAAATCTGTAAAATATCATTCTGTCTCTTCATTTTAACTCATTATGGCGAAAAGAGCAGTTTTATCAATTTCAGAAAAGCGGGAAATTTGTGAATATAAAGAAAGAAATGTGAATGTATCGCAGCAACACATCTCCAATCATTTTTCTACACTCTGGAAAAAGCCTGTTAGCAGGCGCTGCATCGGAGACATTTTGATGAATACAGAAAAATGGATTAACACCAACGAACTGCAATCATCTGTAAAAAGACTGCAAACAGCGAAACATGAAGACTTAGAGGATGCCCTTTGCACATGGATACAACAAATGAGTGCTAAAAATGCCACTATCAACGGAGATGTCATCAGAGAGCAGGCAAAAGTTCTTGGCCAGCAAATGAATATTACAGATTTCGAATACAGTAGTGGCTGATTGAACAGATTTAAAAAGCGACGAGGATTCTCTCAGTACATACGAAGTGGTGAAACTGCAGGTGTTGATGAAGATATTGTGTCAAATGGTCGCAAAAAACTGAGTGCGCTGATTTTAGAATATAAACAAGAGGACGTTTACAATATGGATGAAAGTGGCCTTTTTTACCGCTTGCAGCCAAATAAAACAATTTCGAGTGGGCCTGCTAAAGGATTAAAAAAAAAAAAAGATCGTTTGTCTCTTGTGTTCTGTGCGAATAGTGATGGATCTGATAAAAGAACTATGACAGTGATTGGAAAATCAGCTAAGCCACGATGTTTTAAAAATTTTAATCCTGCTCTTTATGTAGATTATGAGAATAATAACAAAGCGTGGATGACTTCAGCATTATTTCAAAAATGGTTAGCGAATTTCAACATAGAAATGAAAAGAAGCAAACGCCATATTTTATTGATTTTGGATAATGCCCCTTGTCACAAAGCATATCCAATGAGTAATATCCGCATTGAATTTTTACCTCCTGACTGTACTGGATTTTTGAAACCTTTGGATGCTGGTATAATAAACTCATTCAAAGCTCATTATCGAAAGTATCACGTCCGCCATATCATTGAAAAAATCAGTAAAGATGATTTTTCTCCAATCCTTTTACATGATGCTATTCGCATGATAAAAAAAAGCATGGGATGAAATTTCATCAGAAACTATTGTTAACTGCTGGAAACATACTGGATTGATTAAACCTGAAGGATCTACTAAAAAACAAAACAGTACAGCACTTCAGGAACTACAAGACGAAATACACAAATTAACAGAAATTGAGCATCCTCTATCGGCAATTGAGTACATTAATATAGACAAAAGTGTTTCAACATTTGAAGATTTGACAATCGAAGAAATTGTTGCCAATCAAAATGAAAATTCAAATTCATCTGACAGCGAAGCTGAAGAAGCTGAAACGCCGCATGTTACATCTGATGAAGTTAAAAATTGCATTGGGAAAATAAGAATTTTCTTAGAAAAACATGCAACTGATAAAAAAATGATGAACAATCTTTTAGTTGTAGAAAAAGATATTGAAAAAATCAATATTGAAAGGAAAACTCAAACTAGCATATTAAAATATTTTCCTGTAAAAGATAATTAAAGTAAAATAATTCAGTGTGATATTTAATGTGTGTGTGTCTGTTATGTGCATAATTATCTACTTTATCTAAAATTGACTATATAAAGAGGTAAGTGCATGTTAATTTCATACATCAATTGGATAATTTTGAATCATGTAGCATTAATTATATTATGTATATTAATTATATTATATTAATTTATACTATTATAATATACTATATACCATTGGATAATTTAATAAAAAGGCATTACTGATATTTATTTTTATAATAATAATAATAATATTAGTATAATAGTATGAAAATTAATTTTTATTGTATTTTAATTCGATATACCGCCAAACTCGTTATAGCGCCAAAAATTTCTTGAACGGATAATGGCGGTATAACGAGGTTTGACTGTATATTTAAATTTTTCTTCAAAGAACTTTTCTCTGTAGTTTCGTGTAAATTTTATTAAGGGGAAATTCTCTCACTAGGATTTGATTGCTAGAGTTTTATTATTATTATTATTATTATTCATGTAGAAAAAAAAATGGTTTTTCACATTGATATTATGTATTTTTGTCTAAGTGTTTGAACATTGTCATATCAATATGTTGGTATTTCAATCGATTTAAACCCCTCTAAAGTTCTCTACGCATAGTGTGCACAGTAAATGGGGGTACGTGATTGCGCTCTTAATTATTAATGAACAAATACTTCACCACACATTCCTAAAATACATTAAATATATTAGATGCTACATCTCAAATTGGTAAAAGAAATCAAAATTTTACAAAATGGCGGCTGTTTGAAGTTTGAAGTTAATAATTGGAACAAATTTTTCATTTTCAAATCTGTTTAAAAAATCGAAATTATTAAAAGAATTAATTTTTGAAGGTTTGTCTTCCAATTAGACAAATCTAGTTTATTTTCCAAAAATCAAACAGTCGGTACTTTGAATGGTTTAAGTATAGGAACGTGCATTGATTAAAAAAAAAAATGTATTTCAAGAAAAATACCTTTAAAGTTTTTAATCAGTCCTTCTATAAGTGTGACACCAGCCCGTTAACCCCTTTGCGACGATTATTACAGCATTTTTAATCTTTTACCACCGGTTTTTCAAAACAGAAATTTTCGCCTAATTGAATTGCAGAAATGCTAAGATTTAATGAGGCAAAGCTTACAATAAAAATCGAGGTAAAAATCGAGGATTCTGAGCATCTTGTGTGTATACGTGTCGCTCATCCCCGAGCGGTTAAATTGGTTACCACGACTTAAATATTAGGTGGAATAAAAAACATTAGACATTTTAACTGTAAAAAAAAAAATGAAAAAAATTAGTCTTTTGAAAATTTTACGGTAGTACCCCCCCCCCCCTTAAAACTGTACTTATATGATATATGTATTCCATAACAATCTTTTTAAATTTAATCTACTCAAATTACGGTTTTTTGTTATACTATTTTCCAATAAACTCATATTTAGCGCTTTGTCATTCGTTTTTTATGTCTACAACATATTAGAAAAATAAGGGTTCCTCTAAAAGCTGTTTAATTACAATAAAAAATGCTTAAATACCTTAAGACATTCCATTGTGGACATTGACAGGATATGAATACTAACTGTATTGCGTTTTAGGCTGCAGTGAATTAGAAATGTTCCTGTCTGTAATTAATATTTATTATGCAGTAGATAAAACAAAAAAATTGTTTTTGATTGTGGTGTTGTTCATTGTCATTTTATTCTTCAAAATGCTTTCTTATCATATTTTCTTTATACATATAACTTACGATTAAATAAACAAATAAAACGATTGGAATTTTAATGGGGGAAATCTCATAAAGAGAAGATATAGAAGAAACATATTTGTTATAGACAGATTCAAAATACAGTACAGAACTGACAATCCGGACACCTTCGGAATGATCCTGGCCATCGGCCATCGGAATTCTCCAATTTTTTAAAAATTGCGCTATTTGCGCTTGAAATAAGCATACCTTAAAATTAAATATAATAAACTACTGAAAATTGTGAACTGAAGATTATTTAAAGGGAAAAATTGAAAATATGTTTACAGATTTTATTCAAAAAAGTCCTTCCGGCTTGTACGGGGAGGAAAAGGTAGCTTTCATAGTCCATGTTTTTAAAAACTCAACTAATTTTACTCAAACATTCGAAGCTAAAATACTTGGAACCCGATTATTGAAGCTCCAATTACGGTTTTCGTTAATACTGAATCTAAATGCGAATTTCAGCGTGAGAGTTACAGCATAACAAAAATCAGATTGTTTCAAAATGTCAGCCAACCTAGAATTTTAAATTGCCATAGCTCAGCCATTTTTTAAGATAAAGCCAAAACAAAAAGTGTTCTAGAATCATTGTATCACGATCTAACACTTAACGGACGCAACGTTTTCAATTTATAATTTTTTATACATCTTTTTAAAGTTAAAAAAAATTAAAAAGCTAATTTGCCGCCATTTTGAAACAAGATGGCGCATGAAGCTAACCAACGAACTCGGTTGAGACCTTGGTATGTTTTGTACACAAGATCAGTCACATACATATTGGCTCATAAATACGAGAGTTACAGCATAATAAATATGAGATTGTTTCAAAATCTCAGATACCCTAGAATTTCAAACTGCCATATCTCAGCCATTTTTTAAGATGTAGCCAGAACAAAATATGTTCCAGAATCCTTGTATTAAGTTTTAACACATAACAGAAACAATTTTTTCAATTTATAATTTTTTTGTGCATCTTTTTGAATTAAAAAAATGTAAAATTTTTAACTGACCACTATTTTGAAACAAAATGGTGGATGAAGCTGGCCTACGAACTCGGTCGAAATCTTGGTATGTCCTACAGACATTCTCATTCATATCCAATTCGTGGCATCCAATCACATCCAATATATATGTATATATATATATAAATTAACAGTTGAACGGTGGGTGGTTTGGGGGTCTAGGGGTCATGATCGGTGAAAATATAGCAAAATGTTTTGAAATTGCTTTCCTCCGAACGGCTGCATAAGGTAGCTTTTTGTAATGAAATCTACCTAATAAGGAAAAAGTTACACGACTAATTATTTGTTCTTAAATAAATCGGTCAATTTTGTTAATTGTTGTATGTGTTTTTGTTGTTTCTTGATAAAAGCCTTTTGGAATCTATGCAAGTGCATTATTTGTGTTTACTGGTTGTATTGCCAATAACTACTCTGAAAACCAAACCTGATGGGCGTGCGTGTGCAGGAGAAATATAAATTCTCTGGATCAAGATACATTGAGGAGTGTGCTGTGCAAGACTTTTTCCTTTTACGAGAGTCCAGAAAGAAATTAGGAGTCTCATAGAATAATTTTCCGAAGGCACGTCAAACTCGCAGGAGTCTGGGAACTCAGAAAAACTATTGTGGCATGTGACAGTTTTCTCTCCAGGTCTTCAGTGCACATGCTCAGAAAGCAGACATTTTTCGTATCTTAAATTTAGATTAATTGAAGAAAAAACAAGTGTACAAAGTTCGCTTATGAATATGAAAAATGAAACTTATATGTTATATCTTATTCATTCCTACAACTTTACGTATAACTTGTCATACTTATAACGAAACGATCTTAACACGTGAACTCCACACTAGTGCAAATTTGCACCCACCAAAATTTCAAATTCGCCGTTTTTTGAAAACATGTTTTCATTAATTTTCATTTTACATGCATGAAATATTTTTTTTATAAAAATAAATGCCACAATTTTATTTCTCATTAAATTTCATGTAAGAATCGTGGGCTATATTTCATTATAACTATATTGCCAGTAAAGTTACAAGAAGTTGAAGTTACGGAATCCGAAACAGCATTAGTGTGGAGTGCGCGGTTGCTGAACCGAAGCGTAGAGTTTACGGGTTAAAGTACAGATCAAACATTATATATATATAAAAAAACTATAGTATAATCTAAACATTTGGTGTAAACTGGCGGAGATATAGCTTGATGAAATTTAGCTCCGGTCAAATTGACGCGGTGTGTAACGGATGATCGAAAAATGAGGTGCGTCATGGAAGTGTTAGGATTATTCCATTCCGGAATCGCCATACACAGATTTATGACCTACAAAAGAAAAAGGTTTTGGATTTCGGGATTTTTGATTTTTGATTTTGTTTTGTATATTTGGTTCATACATACACGATGGAATAGCGATAACACAACCACTCCTTGGTTATTTATCATTCAAAATTTAAACTAAAACTCATTATTTGAAATTCATTGAATCTCATAGTATATTAGAAAGTCTATGATTTCAGTTACATTTTCCCCTATGTATTGCACAATATTTCTTCAATGAAAAACATATACACTAGCTTGATGCATATTAACAAAAACTTGCTGGAATTGTCTACAAAAGATTTTATTTGCGAGGAATTTTTCAACGTTGACTCCGGTCGTGTGACTTAGGAGACTTTAGATGCATAATTAAAATCAAATAATCAATTCGCAAGTTTTATTTCTATAGGGAATTAACTGGATAAAAATACGCAGCATATGCAGCTTTTCAGTAACAATGCAATGAAATTTCCAGAAGTTATATATGAAGTAATATAGTTTCATATAAACACAGATAGAATATATAACAGCGTCCAATCAGTAAAATAATCTTGAAGATTTTTGAAAACATGTAACCTTTTTAGAAACCTTTTTAGAAAGATTTATTAGACAAGTTTTATTTCTATAGGGAATTAACTGGATAAAAATACGCAGCATATGCAGCTTTTCAGTAACAATGCAATGAAATTTCCAGAAGTTATATATGAAGTAATATAGTTTCATATAAACACAGATAGAATATATAACAGCGTCCAATCAGTAAAATAATCTTGAAGATTTTTGAAAACATGTAACCTTTTTAGAAACCTTTTTAGAAAGATACGCAAACAAAAATCATTATTTAATTCTCATGAGATAACTAAAATTTACTTTCTGTTATATAAATTATCCCAATGTATACTTATTATGAAGTGAAATTTAAAGTGAAATTTATTTCAATAGTGTTCAGCAAACAGAGTTCATAAGATTGAAAGTCGACAAGAAAACAGTCTTTTGGACGTCACACTATTTTATTATTATCTGAATACTCCAAAAGAAACAGGAATACAGGAGTAAATAACACTATTTAACAAACAGGAAAATATCTCGAACGTACAGCTAGACAGCTACAGTGAAACAGTGTAACACAATAGAAATTACAAGAATAATATTCCAAAAAAGATCTTGAAAGTCTCACTTCGTCGCACTCACACATGAAATCAGCTAGGTTAAATCTGACGACTATGCGCTTTTTGGGGAATGTTTATTTATACATTGGACATATGAATGCGATCCATCTGAAAAGTTCCAGATTATTAAGAAATATTAATTTCATAATAATTAATATTTGCAGCAAATATTATTAATAATTGGTTGGAACCAGTCACATTTTTCTATGATCATTTGCGGTAGAGTTAGTAGGGGAAGCGGGGGTATTCTTTTTTTTTTTTCACCACTGTACAGTCTTTTATGAAAAAGTATATTACTTCAGGGGTACCATGTAGGATAAAAACTAGAGAAACACATAAAATGTAAAGGTGTGTCTCTTATTTACGACATATAAAAATGTGCCTTTGATTTACGCCCCACTTCAATACTCTTGAAACATTATTCTGAATGTGTGCACAAAGGTTTCATTTAAAATGCATCCCGTTTGGTAATACACCACTTTTCCTATATATGGTTAACTTCCTGTGCTTTATTTAATTGATTTTAAAAATAAAAACAAACCTACGGCATATAACGTTTCTCATATGTTACTAATGTAACCGAAAAAGAAAGATACCTTCAACTACTAGATGAACGTTTTCAGTGTTTCCCTACATAAAATAACTAGTTTATTTTAAAAATCTGTTTGATTAAACTATGCTACAATAATGCACATATAATGAGTTTAAGAATGTGTTACATTTATTGCGGGTAATAAACCACGCGTTCAAAATTATAAATTTTTAGCATGACATTCGAACATTTTGGACACCACGGCCTTTCCTGTACGTAGCATACTTACATAATAGAGTTTAAACATGTGAATAACATAATAAAAGGTTTAGTTTGAGATAATTTAATTTTAATTTCAACAGAGTGAAAAATGTTCAGCCCTGAAGTCGAACTTGCGACCGCCAAAGCTTTACCAACTGAGCCATCCCGGACAGCTTGGGACGACGTAATTTAGCTTCAAATGATTTATACTCCATTCGGTGAAAGAAGATAATAGAAGTAAACAAATGCACATGCGGATTGGCGATGCTTAAACCTGGCGCTGTGCCAGAAGCGCCAAACAGACTGCCTGAAGTGTTTGAGCTTCTGCTTTTTCAAATCGAAATAAAACAAGTAATATAAAAACTTTTTTTTTTAAGTCAATTCCTACTTAGGTCAAATAGAAATTTTTTTTTCCAGCGATCTACACGCTTCGCCACTGACGGTATTTATTCCTAAATTTATATCCTGCTAAATATCTTACATAAGAGAAATTTTTGAAATTTATTAAAAATTAAATAAAAAATAAATAGCTAAAATACCAAAAATTAATATCTCGAAAAGTATTTCTCACAAAATTGTTAGACAAACTGCGTTAGAAAGTTAAAAAAAATTGTATTTTTCTTGATATAAATTTAAAATCTAATGATTATCCGTTTTTCAAATATTGAATTTAAAAAATTACCAAACTTCACAATAAAGTGCCATAGCGATGTTACAGTTAACGATAATACAGTTTTTTTTCAAATATTAATTAATTAATTAAATTTTATTATTTAATTTTAGTTTTATACTTCATTTCTGTTCAAAAGTATAGACTCACTCAACATTTATAGTCTCCTTCGCCCGCGAGCCGCCTGATCTTCGTCCGTGAACAGCCCCATGATCTTTTTACGTGTGAAGGTGAGACTATAAATATGGAGTGAGTCTATACTTTTGAACAGAAATGAAATATAAAATTAAAATTAATTAATTTAATTTAATTAATGAATTAATATTTGGAAAAACTGTATTAACATCAATTGTCATCCAGTACAAGTTTTAAAAAATTTATTTGAACTTGATAGGATGAATAGAAAATATTTTATTAACGATTGAAAATTTGAACAAGATATATAAATATAGAGAGAGTGTGAGCTAATAGTAGGAATTGAAAAAAAAAAGTCCTTCCGGCCTGTACCGGGAGGAAAAGGTAGCTTTCCTTATATCTTCGTTTTAAAATTTCAGCTAATGTTACACGAAAACAGCAAGTTAAAATGCAAAGAAAACTTTTACAAAAGATTCGTTAATACTGAATTTGAATAAGAAATTCGCCAAATTATTGAGCAATAGCCAAATTGGCTTCATTTATGAAGACTTATTTTGGTCGCCAAATGTCGCCAAGATTGGCGAGAATTTGGCACTAACGGATATGAATACATAGCTTTATGCGTATGATTTTGAAAATTATTACAACTAGTAAATCTACAGATCAGGAGCCTCAACGTCAGCTCTGAAAGTCAATGTTTTTTAAACTCACTTTTCATAATATTTAATATCTTACAATCCGCAAATTAAATTATTTAAATTACTACATATATATTTATATGCATATAAAATAATTCGAAGGTTTCAGAACTTAAACGTTAAATTAAACACGGTTTATGCAATAATATTCTGACATTCTTATGAATTTCTTATTCTATTTTTTAGATTAAAAAAATACATTTCTTCAGGGGGTGGGGGGGGGGGGGGGGGGCTCAACCCCACTGAACCCTCCATAATCTTATTAAATTTTTATTCGTGATTTCCTATTATTTGTGTGAATGATTCTAGTATATCTTCCATTTCGTTCTGCACAGTGGTTTTATTACGATAAGCAAAAATTTTGAAAATAATTTCATGTTATCCTAATACCTAAATAGCAATATTTACCAATCACGAAACACTCGTATCTGATTGATACGTTGAATAATATCTCGTGTACAAAAGTAACTTATGGAAATGTAAACTGAATCTACTATATATTTCACTTATCTATTTCAGAAATCTAGTAATATTACAATTTTTGTTTCGGAAAAACAGTTTTGATGGTCATTGTACAATATTTATTTGACCTAAGTACATCCTGATCTAATTCGATGGCAATAGCATACTAAAATCTCCCCAAAATAGGCTTATTTGGAAACTTTTAAACCTATTGTGTAATCATTCATAATCGTGCCCACTGCCAATTCACTAAATAGCAACCTTGATTTGGCGCTATAATGTATTTTTTGTGATAGCATTTTATGATCTCAGTTTCCAGTGTGTTCCAATTGTGCTATTTCAGGCTGTATGGATGCGTTTTACTACGCTAATTTCTTTAGATTAACTATCTCGTTGTACGCGATATGACATTCTATTTTTAAAATAATACTAATTTTCAACCACGAAAAATCTACATCTCTTCCAGAAAATTAATAATATCTCATATAAAAATGTTTCGGCTATCATTATATAGTAGTTAAAAGGTAACTTGTACAAAATAAATTCTCATTTATTTCAATAAAATATTAAAATCCTCCAATAATATTTTATTTTCCGAATAAAATATTGTAGCAAAATCGTCTGAGTTACTTGAATTTTATCATTTTGATATTCTTTGAAATATGGTTGCTAGGTTACTGTTAAATTGAAAAGGAAAATAAAAATGATTGCATTTTAATATTTGCAAAAAGTGATAAAATAAATGTATTATATTATTAGAACAGATGTATAAAATTGCACCAAAAATTATACACCTAATTTAAAAATTCTGACGAATGTATAAACAAAATTTCAAATTAATTTAAATAATTTAACACCTGACTTGATAAATTTTAGCCTTCATAACTTACCGTTTAAATACATTAATCAAATGCGACATTTTATTTTCAACGACTGAAAAATTTCAAAATCGTCTGAATTCCCATAGGAAAGCATTATGATCAAAAAAGAAATGTTCTATATTTTCCGAACGAATGAACTAAATGTAACTAAAAACTATACAGCTAATTCCGGGTATCTCACCAACATACCTACCAAAAATCAAACTAATCGGATCATTTTTACGGCAGTTATCGCGTAACAGACAGACAGACAGACAGACAGACAGACAAACAGACAGAAACCAAAAACTTTTCGGGTCTCCACAGTAAGCCTTCACTGACGTTTCGGCAACAATGAAAATTTTTGTAATGTGCCGTCTTGTTTCAAAATGTCAGCCACCCTAGAATTTCAAACTGCCTTATCTCAGCCATTTTTTAAGATAGAGGTAAACCAAAAAATGCTCTGGAATCCTCGTATCAAGGCCTAACACTTAATTAAAAAATAAATTTGAATTTTTAACTTTTTTGTATATTTATTTTAGTTTTAAATTTTTAAGTGGCCGCCATCTTGAAACAAAATGGCGGACCAAGCTGGCCAACGAACTCGGTCGAGACATTGGTGAGCTTAATACACACAATTAGTTTCATCAAAATTTATTTATAAATACGGGTATTATCGTATGACATAGGTCATATATATATATATATATATAAATCAACATTTGAACGGAGGGTGGTTTTGGGGTCTGGGGGGTCATGATCGGTGAAAATATATCGAAATTTTCCGGAACTGCTTTCCTCCGAACGGCTGCAATAGGTAGCTTTATACTTTTTTGTATTGAAAGCTACCTAATAAAGTTCGCCAACCTAGGGATTTGTGCCAAATGTGTGGCTCCTTGGCGATTTTTCTGCAACCCGTTTGTTTACTTTCGTTATCTCCTTTCCCTGAACAGACTATAGTTGTTTAATTTTGTCTGCCGTAACTATTCAGTTTTTTTTTTCTTTTTAGCCACACACAGGGTGGCTTATTCTTTCAATCTCTATCATTTTTCATGTTTATGAAAAGTCACAGCAATCCATCGTTGCCACAGATTAATCTCGGAAAATGAAACATTTGAAGTTACTTAAAAAATTAATAACTCGAAAAGTATTTGTCACAAAATTGTTTT
Organism: Maratus michaelseni; assembly: GCA_963931845.1. Taxonomy (NCBI): domain Eukaryota; kingdom Metazoa; phylum Arthropoda; class Arachnida; order Araneae; family Salticidae; genus Maratus; species Maratus michaelseni. Next base: position 276,593,311 of record OZ007587.1, read on the forward strand.
ACAAACTGCGTTACAATGGTAAAAAATTGTATTTTTCTTGATATAAATTTCAAATCTAATAATTATGTCGTTTTTCAAGTATTAGATTTCAAAAATTACAAAACTTCACAATGGAGTACCGTAGCGAAACTTTTACGCGTAAAAAGATAATGATAAAGGCATTGTGGCTCGACGTGTATCGTGTATACCGGCCGAATTATAGTAAACTTATTATTCTGTTAAAATATAAAAGTGAATTATGTATATACATTTTTAAAAAATAAAGAAAAACATTTTATCACAAACATAAAAAAAAATTTCTTCTATTTATTCCCTTATTCCAAAGATATCGTTTTATCGTCTGCTGCCATAGCAACATGAATTAAATTTCATTAAGAAAAATTGCTCAGTGGTAGAAAAATATTTTTCTAAATCGAATGGTTATTCAACAACTCAACACTTTAACAGGGGAATTTTTATTTGTTATATAGATATTTTAAAATTGTTATTTGTCATTGCGTTTTTATTCTGAGTTACAGCTAGTTTATTTATTTTTTAAATAAAAGCCGTGTGTGGCAATCTATATTCTGCCTTATAGCAGAATTTTCCCGTCTTGTTAATATTTACTGTTTTGTCTCTGAAAGGTGCTCGTGGATAGATCAGATCTTTCATTAGCAAAACGAAAAACTTTTGTTCATAAAACTACTTAAACATGTTATTTACAATCGTTATGTAACATACATTATCTCAAATAATTGTTTCCATAGAGCAGCAATTTTTTCTCACTTTTGTTTCACTGGCACGATAATGTTACGTAATCCCAAGAGTTCTTTAAATAACGGCACACAAAAAAAAATGCAGTTATATATGTGGTGAAATCGATAATTTTCTTTCATATATCCAAATGAACAAAATAAAATTTTGGAAACGATTTATTTCGTTACAGGGAAGTAAATACGGTACACTCTCAAATATGCAAAACTTTAGAACAGAGATATGCGGATTTTAAATCGCCTAATTAAAAAAAAGAACCTTAATTGATTGAAAATTATTTCGATGAAAGATAAATTTATCTATTTTTGTAGGGGAGAAAAGACGTAGTTCAATGCAGCAACGTAAAATAAGTTATGATTCAGTCGAAAATTTTGTAGCGGAAAAAATAAGCCAAAACATGCGAAACATTCTGGTAAAATATTTAAATTTCATGAAATTTTCTAGCGAAAAATGTTTAACATTTAATTTTCCTTACTGTAAGCTTATACACATAGTAAAAATATCACATATAAATACATAAACATGAAATATCGAACACAACGCAATCGCACTCTAATGTTACTTGATTCCAATTTTAAAGAGTTCCTTAAATAAAGCACGGAAATAAAAATTGTTATTATATATGTGGAATCGATATATATATTTCATATTTCCAATGAACAAAATTAAATTTTGGAAAATATTCCTTTTGTTACATTGAAGTAAATGCGGTAAACTCTCAAATCTGCACATCTTGAGACTAGAGATTTTAGATCGCCTGATTAAAAAAAAGAACTGTAATCGATTAAAAATGATTTACATGAAAGATAAATTTAACCCTTTTTGTACAGGAGAAAAGACGTAGCTCAACGCAGAAAAGTAAAATAAGTTATGATTAGGGACAAATTTTTGTAGCTGAAAAATCGGGAAAAATAGACGAAATATTCTGGTATTTTTTTTATATTTCACGAAATTTTCGCGCGAAAAATGTTTATAACATTTAATTTTTCTAACTGTAAGCTACCATACATAGTAAAAATATCAAATATAATTACATAAACACGGAATAATTGTAACAATCCAATTTATCTTATTTTACTACATTATTTTGTAAGTAAACAGAAATTTCATATAAAGCATCATTACTATTAACAATTAAATATATAACTTACAGTACTCAGCGTGCTGTGTAGCGCGATATAATTGCAAGAATGGTACCAAATTTTGTATTATGATTAAACATGACGGGGATGAAGGATTCCGCGAAAAAAAAATTGGTTCCAAAAGTCACTGCTAGGTGAAAATGTGGCACATCCCATAATTATTAATGTCCGTGAACGTCTGTGAGTGAGTGAGTGTGTCTGTGCATTCCCGGTCTGTACACTCAAAGGCTCCGGGACAAATCGACGCACTGACGGCGGACGCGGACCGAAAAATTCGGAAAAAAGGCGCGGATATCAAGTTTGGGCCGCGTCGGGAGTCCGACCCGGGCCCGGGGAGTTATTAATCGACAAAACTGTTTTAATTACGGACCGAAACCGAACTTGAAAAAGAATCGAAAACCACAAATTTTCGCCTCCGAAAGGGGTTGCCGGTCTCTCTCGGGACGGGGAAGGAAAAGGCAGCGGGTTCCCAGGGAGCAATTTAAGCCCCAAACCGCAGTGCAGGTCCGACCCGTATCTCCGGAAGTCGGGGGGCCAGAAATTCCGAAGTCGTACGGTCGGAAGCAGACAGCGTCCGGTTTCATAAATTCGAAAAATCATTTCCGTACTACAATTAGAACCGAAAAAATCCTTTAAAAATCGATCGATAAAAAATTATTTTTCATTTTTTTCCGTGCCGGGAATGCGAGAACGCAGACACGCGCCCAGACGATTGTCTGGATCGATTTTCCAGAGGCGAGGAGCATTTTTTAGACGGAGGTCACGTGACGTTCAAGTGGGTTTTTTCAGAGGGGGGCCCAATCTCAGAATCTAAGGGGCGCAGTAATTCCTAACTTTTACAGGACGACGCAAAATTAATTCTGCTTTCAGAATATCTAAAAATTATTCTTATATCTCCATTACGAGCCAATATATTATTTAATTGTATAATTAATCAACATTCCTATAATTAACGCAAAAGAAAGATTTCCATCACAGCTCCCGCTATATATTACGATTTTAAGAAGTAGGCCGCGTCCAAAAACTGCATGACGAGTATTTTACGTTTTTCTTTTAGAGTCGCAACCAGATGTTATGATAAGGAAAAGGGGGCTTCGCCCGTTATCGAATCGGGACGGTTGCTGTAATTAAGACATATTTGTACATTTGTATTATTTTTGAGGAAACCAATTCCATTTCAACAAATTTACCATTTTTAAACGTTTGATTGTTTATATGTATAGAAAAATAACCACTATTTTCGATTAGTAAAAAGCGGGCTTCGCCCGTTATCGAATCCGGACGGTTTATGTAATTAAGACATCAGATTTTTTTTTCCGGCAGTCTAACTCAGTTGTTTAAGGAAAAGCAGTGTCCTCGCCCCCTCCCCCCCCCCTCCTTCAAGTTTTTTGATCTTAACTGTGGTCCGTTTCTATAACTCAGAAACTATGTTACGATTTTCCCCCAAACTGATTCCAAACATCAGAATTAAAGTAATAAGGACCCTCTATAACATTCGTATAGAACACATTGCGCCCCCTGGTGGTGGAAGGTGTAATCAAAGGATTTTTCAGCCAACTCGGGTTCTATGGGTCACATCACGACGCGGTTTGGCTCAATCGACTCGACATCGATAGAGGATACTAGAGCTTATCGGTTTTAGTTCGTTTTTCACCACCAGGGGGCGTTTTGTTATCTCTGTTTCTATGGCCCGGATTACGACGGGGTATGGCTCATTTGACTCGACATCGAAAGCCTCAACGATTTCAGTTATGATCGTATAAACAGTTTGCGCCACCTGGTGGTGGAAGGTGGAACTAACGTATACTGCAGCGCGTGCGCAGTACGAATGCTATACAGTGCCGCAGGCAGCGGGTACCCGAACCGGAGGTTCGTTCAGTTATAGGTTTATGCTATTCGACTAGATCTTATCGGTTTTAGTTCGTTATTCACCACCAGGGGGCGTTTACTTATCTCTGTTTCTATGGCCCGGATCACGACGGGGTATGGCTCATTCGACTCAACGTCGATAGAGGATACTACAGCTTATCGATTTTTGCTCCGACTCTCACCACCAGGGGGCGCTTTCCTATCTCTGTTTCTATGGGAAGGATCACGACGGGGTATGGCTCATTCGACTCGACATCGATAGAGCTTACCGATTTTATTTCGTTTTTTCACCACCAGGGGCGCTTTCCTATCTTCGGTTCTACGGGCATGAAAACGACGGGGTATGGCTCATTCGACTCGACATCGAAAGTCTTAACGATTTCAGTTATGATCATATAAACGGATTGCGCCACCTGGTGGCGGAAGGTGGAACTAACGTATACTGCAGCGCGACTGCTATACGGTGCCGCAGGCAGCGGGGACCCGAGCCGGAGGTTCGTTCAGTTAGAGGTTTATACTAATCTATGTGCAATTTAAGGGATTATTCGGTGCGTGCGTAGCACGACCGGTATACGGTGCCGAAGGCAGCGGGGACCAGGGTCGGAGATTCGTTCAGTTAGAGGTTTATACTATTCGATGCGCAAATCCTTTAAGGGATTATCCGGTGCCGAAGGCAGCGGGGACCCGGGTCGGAGGTTCGTTCGGATCGAGGGGGATGCGAGCCGGAGAATACAAAAGTTTCGAGGCACCGATGTAAATTAGGGGCCCGCTGGCGGGCGAAGCCAGCTAGTCCCTAATATTAAGAACGGTAAACGTCTGTGTGCGTTTCTGTCTGTCTGTGCACTCCCCGCTGTACACACAAAGGCTCCGGGACTAATCGACGCACCGGCGGCGGACGCGGACCGAAAAATTCGGAAAAATAGCGCGGTGCTCAAGTTTCGATCGGGTCGGGATACCGACCCGGACCCGGGGACTTATTAATCAACGAAAGTGTTTTAATTACGGACCGAAACCGAACTTGGAAAAGAAAGGAAAACCACAAATTTTCGCCTCCGGCAAGGGTTGCCGGTCTCTCGGGTCGGGGAACGAAAAGGCAGCGGGTTCGCCGCGGAGCAAATTAAGCGTCCCAAACCACAGCGCGGATTTTTAAACCGACCGGTATCTTCGGAAGTCGGGGGTCCAGAAATTCGGAAATCGGACAGACAGAGTCAGGAGAGCATTTGCTTTCATAAATTCGAAAAATCATTTCAGTACGACGATTAGAACCGAAAAAATCCTTTAAAAATCGGATCGATAAGAAATAATTTTTCATTTCTTTCGGCACTGCGAACGCCAGATCGCAGACACGTTGCCAGACGAACGTCTGGATCGATTTTCCAGAGTCGATGCGCATTTTCTCTGACGGAGGTCACGTGGGTTTCAACTGGGTTTTTTCAGAGGGGCGCCCCATCTCCGAATTTAAGGGGCGCAGTAATTCCTAACTTTTACAGGGCGACTCAAAATTGTTCTGCTTTCAGAATATCTAAAAATTATTCTCATATCTGCATTACGGGCCGATATATTATTTAATTGTATAATTAATCATCATTATTCGTATAATTAAAGCAAAAGAAAGATTTCTATGACAGTGCCAGCTAGATATTATGATTTCAAGTAGTAGGCCGCGCCTAAAAACTGCATTACGAGTATTTTCAAGGAAAAGCGGGCTTCGCCCGTTACCGATTTTTTTTTTTTTTTTTTTTTTTTTTTTTTTTTAGTTTTAAGTTTTTCTACAGCTCACTGTCTTTGAACTACAACTCAGGTAGTCTAAATAAGTTGTTTAAGGAAAAGCAGTGTCATCGCCCCCCCCCCCGCTTTTTCTTTTAACTGTGGTCCGTTTCTATAACTAAGAAACTATGTTATGGATTTCCACCAAACTGATTCCAAACATCATAATTAAAGTAATCTAACGTATACTGCAGCGCGTGCGCAGCACGACTGCTATACGGTGCCGCAGGCAGCGGGGACCGAAATCACCCACTCGTGGACAGCCACCCGTGAGGTATAGGAACAATAAGTCCACGAGGGGAAAAATAAACGCTACCTGACACCGATAGCACCCATCCGTTCCAACCCCCACCGCAGGTGGCGCCTGTTTATTAGATTTGAAACAATGAATATAATTACATAACAATAATAAAATATAAAAGGTAAAAAATAACAATTTTTTGCAAATTGAAAGTTAAATATAAAATATTTTCGAAGTACTATAAGTTCATGATGTCCTAAATTTATGGTATTTTAGTTCAGAAAGTCAATGGTCAGTTCAGTCAATTTTTTTTTAAATTCTTTCGTAATGAAAGAGAAATTATTATTGAGAATATTATAATTCTCCTTTAACTTTTGAGAGTTTGAAGGATTGAAAATGATATTACGAAGGTTATATCTGAGAGTTTCGTTCTTATCAAAAGGGAAGTGATGGATCATAAGAGGGCAGCATCCGAATATGTAGTGAACTGCATCTCCTTCTGCTTTATCGCATGGACATCTAGGTGAGGCTCTTTTCCTTATTTTATGTAAGTATTGTGGGAAACTGCCATGGTTACTCAGATAATACGGCAGTGTTGGCTGTTTGCAGAGATAATTTGGATCGACTTTATTTATAATTTTATAGGTATCTCTGCCCTTATTACATGAGTCCCAAATGGCTTGCCAGGAGGTTCGTTCAGTGAGAGGTTTATACTATTCTATGTGCAATTTAAGGGATTATCCGGTGCGTGCGTAGCACGACCGGTATACGGTGCCGAAGGCAGCGGGGACCAGGGTCGGAGATTCGTTCAGTTAGAGGTTTATACTATTCGATGTGCAAATTAAGGGATTATCCGGTGCCGAAGGCAGCGGGGACCAAGGTCGGAGGTTCGTTCGGTTAGAGGTTTGTACTGTTGAATGTGCAAATTAAGGGATTATCCGGCGCGTGCGTAGCACGACCGGTATATGATGCCGATGGCAGCGGGGACCCGGGTCGGAGGTTCGTCCGGTTCGAGGTTTTACAAGATTCGAGATTTTCTACAATTCGAGGCACCGATGTAAATTAGGGGCCCGCCAGCGGGCGGAGCCAGCTAGTTGTAATAAGAAAGTTGTTATATTGGGGTTGATTTTATTCGTTAAATGTGCTAAATTAAAGTTAATTTTATTTCAGGAAACTCTTTTCTATTACACAGCTCCCAATCCACCTAGCGGTGAATTTTGGAATAATTTTTTTCCGCAGAATTCATTGTGTCTCTTCTTGTTTAGTCATAATACAAAAATTGGCTCCATTTTCGCAAATAGATCGCGCTACGGAACACGCTGAGTACTGTAACTTTAGTTATGGCCACTCTGTACTTCATTAATTACTAAAAGGTGTTAAATAAAAATTATAAAAATAGTACAAAATTTTAATATATAAACTGCCTACATGTGTCGGCTTCACCGAAGCCTTTTCAAAACAAATTAGAATTTTTTACAGTTACACGATCTATAATGAAATGACTTGAAACGTCATCATTCACGTTTTTCACGTTCACTATCGGATTATTCACGTTATTTTATTTTATTATTACTTTGATGTTTATTTCCATAGTTGTAATTATGGTGTAACTCAACGAATAATTTTGGTAATGTTCGGGCGAATTAGTGCCATTAGACAGTTACCTGCTAAATTAATAGTTGAAACTTGTTTAAAGCGAAATCCAACTTAGTACAATGGGATGAGATCCGTATTGGCAGAGGATAGGAATAGAACTATTAATAAAAGAGGGATATCATAGTTTTGAAAATAGTCGCCAGGAAAGGTGCGAAGATAAAATATAATTAAAGATATTTAAAAATAATTAAAGTTAAAGATAATTAAATTATTAACACTTCTGACGATTAGTAACTTAATTCTAAATAAAGGGCTGAGTGGTGTGATTTTATGAGAGTTAATCTTTCCATATATGACAATCACAATAATAGCCCGTCTTGAACTTGAAAGAATGGCGTTATTTAATCATATGTGTTGATATCACTTATTCAATAACATTTACGTATTACTTCAGCTAATATCTTAAATTTGCTGAAATGAAACATTTAAATCATAACTACTAAAATGAGAGAGAGACTGGTTTAACACTAACAATTAGATTTATTTACATGAGAATATATACAATTACAAACAATGAAAAAAATTAAGCTTACCAGAAATTGTCAAAATAAGGACGAAAACAAGTAGAAATAATTCTATTTAATGAGTACATATTCGCACTTTAATTTACTTAAAATTTCACTAATTTTATTACAATCATTGTATATTGACTAAATATCATTTACAAAAAATAAATAAATAAATAAATAAAAAATACTTAATTCAGAAAGTTTTTTTTTATATTTTATTTATTAAACAGAGGTGTGCTACCTACTTCCGGGGATTACCAGATAATTTCAGTATAAAATTCAAAAAATAATGAAAATATCGAAGTTCAATTGAACTTATTTTTACAAATACCTTCATTACTTCTGGGCTGATGACATCTCAAAAGCACTTCAACATGTTTTTCATCGTGATGTAATCCCTATATCAGGGTATTGCCCAATTTTACAAATCTATTTTATGAAATTCACAATTAAGCACTTAATGCTTTATTAGCATGATGTTCAAGTTAAGGATTATTAAATCTGCATAAGCTTCTGTTTAAAATTTTAATTTTTCATAACTACAGAATATCGTTATTAACCTTAAAATTTATCTTAAGCGAACAGCATTGTCACATGAGCTAAAATATCCAGCATCTAGCTGTTCCCTCCATAAAATAGAAAAACAATGATACATGTTACATGTATGTAAGGTCAAGCTATAGATTATATATTACAATTAAGAAAATGTGTGTGGTTAGCTAGTCCTTAGTTGTCCTTCTGCTTTGAGCCTGTCCATCGGTGTCCAGTGGTTCACATTTGGTTGGCTGCTTCTGTTGCAGCATATAACAAATCAACAAGTTGCACAAAATTCAAAAGCAGTGATAACAGCCATTAGGATTCAATGGACTGATCGCAAAAAGCGTATTCACGAAGGGAAAAAAAATCAAAATCCCCAATGCTTGGGTGAGATAAAGTGACAAAGACAACAAAAATGAGTGTGCAACATCCAGAAATGTGACAACCACCAGTAACAGAAGTTACAATGTGACAACCACCAGTAACAAAAGTTACAATGTGACAACCACCAGTAACAAAAGTTACAATGTGACAACCACCAGTAACAAAAGTTACAATGTGACAACCACCAGTAACAAAAGTTACAATGTGACAACCACCAGTAACAAAAGTTACAACGTGACAAAACCCACGATAGTGACATAATAACCAGTGAAACTCTCGAAAGAAGACCAAGATTCAAAATGTGAAAACCAGCTCTAGCACAAGCTAGAGGTAAAAATATATCAAGAAAGAGACAAAAAACCAATGAATGATAGACAAAAAACAACCCACAACAGGGGCGAGCCTATAAAAACGCCAAAAGGCCTTGACAGAGACAAATACAACAAGAAGGGAAATCAGCCCATAAAAGAGGCGATAAACACTACAGCGACAACCCACCATGAACGTGACAAGCCAACAGACATGGTACATATGTAAATCTATGTATGCTAATGGCACCTGGTGCATGTAAAATCCGTCGTGGGTGCAAAGCCCTCCAAGTTACCTGTGAATAATACCTCTGGGGGTGCCTAGTCAGGTGAGGGTCTCGTCAACTGATCAAGGTTCTAAATTACGAGACCTATTAAATCTGTCAATTCAACAAAGTTAAACAGAAACCCTGATCCGGCAAACAAAGATAACGGTAGCAAATCACAAGAGAGCAAGCACAGCAGCGATGTGAACAAATCAATAGTCAGGTGGATCACAGCCATGCTGTGATCAGGCGATTTCCGCCCCGCACCCAGGTACTAACCCGTTAAGCTAGGCATTCATGCCGGGCAGGTAGGGGCTTGGTTAGCGGTATATAAAAAAAAAAGTACATCGGCTATCTTATCGTTGGCCTATGTGTATTTCGTGCTTTCTTAAATTTGCATATATTCTGATTTTTTTTACGCTATGGCTGTCTGCCAAAATCCTGTTACCATGAGTTGTGACTTGTGATCCTTGACATCTGTATAAGTGTTTTTGATCATAAAACTTCCTCTAAGACAGCTTCCAGTAAATCGTGCTAAAACTCATTGTGTTAATTTGTATAAAACACATTTGTTTAAAGTCATAAAATCTTCAAGTTCTTGAGACCCTTAGAAGCCCCACAAGAAATATTGTGATAAAAAGAAAAACAAAAGTCCTTCCGGCCTGTACCGGGAGGAAAAGGTAGCTTTCCTATATCTTCGTTTTAAAATTTTAGCTACTGTTACACGAAAACAGCAAGTTAAAATGCAAAGAAAACGTTTACAAAAGATTCGTTACTACTGAATTTGAATAAGAAATTCGCCAAATTATTGAGCAATAGCCAAATTGGCTTCATTTATGAAGACTTATTTTGGTCGCCAAATTTGGCGATATTTCGCCAAATGTCGCCATGTTTGGCGAGAAATTGGCGCTAACGGATATGAATATATAGTTTTATAAGTATGATTGGAAAAATTATTTCAACAATGAAAATTTTTGTAATGTGCTGTCTTGTTTCAAAATGTCAGCCACCCTAGAATTTCAAACTGCTCTATCTCAGCCATTTTTTAAGATAGAGGTAAACCAAAAAATGCTCTGGAATCCTCGTATCAAGGCCTAACACGTAATTAAAAAATAAATTTGAATTTCTAACTTTTTTGTATATTTATTTTAGATTTTAAGTTAATTTAAATCTTTAAGTGGCCGCCATCTTGAAACAAAATGGCGGACCAAGCTGGCCAACGAACTCGGTCGAGACATTGGTGAGCTTAATACACACAATTAGTTTCATCAAAATTGATTTATAAATACGAGCGTTATCGTATGACATAGGTCAGATATATATATATATATATATGGATATATATATATATATATATATAAATCAACATTTGAACGGAGGGTGGTTTTGGGGTCTGGGGGTCATGATCGGTGAAAATATATCGAAATTTTCCGGAACTGCTTTCCTCCGAACGGCTGCAATAGGTAGCTTTATACTTTTTTGTATTGAAAGCTACCTAATAAATACAAAATTATGCTTACGTAAAATAATAAGCTATTAATAAACTAGTAAATCTACAGATCAGAGGCCTCAACGTCAGCTCTACAAATCCCTCATTTTTAACATTATCTGTATCTTCTTATGTGACCTATATTCAATTTACGCATTCAACGTTTTTATTATTTTCATTTGGAAACCGATTTGGTAATAATTTTTTAGTAGTTAAAATAAATTCTCATCTATTTCATTTAAAAAAGCATATTAAAAACTTATGTAACCCGAAAATTAGCTATTTTTAATAAAATTTCGCGTCAAAATAATGCGATTCACTTGAATTTTCCTTTGTTGATATTCTTTGAAATAGAGTTGCTTAGCAACCATTTAATAAAAGAGAAAAAAAAATGCATTGGAATCTTTTGTAAAAAATGAGAAATTAAAATGTTTGATATATTTCGAAATTAATGCATAAAATGTCCTAATAATTTATTCAATTAATTTCGAAATTCTAATAAATATATTGGCAAATTTTCAAAGCGATAGGATTTAATTAAGATCTCCATTTCGTAAATTTAGAATCCATAATTTAGCATTTACAATTATCCCAATGCGACATTTTCTTTTCGGTGAATGTTAAAATTAAAGAAAATCGTCTGACTTTCCATTGAAAAGCATTATGACCTAAAAAGAAATGGTCTATATTTTTGAACGAATGAATCAAATATAACTAAAAACTATACAGCTAATTCCGGGTACCTCACCAAAAATCAGCCTAATCGAACTTTTTTTACGGCAGTTATCGCGGAACAGACAGACAGACGGAACAGACAGACAGACAGACAGAAACCAAAAACTTTTCGCGTCTCCACAGTGAGCCTTCACTGACGTTTCGGCAATTATTACATATACAGTGTCTCACAAAAGTGATGGGACACTTGTGCTTTATAAAAAGAAACTGCAATAAAATAAATAAACAAACATGTGCAAAAATTTTTTGGGTGTGTTTCATATTTAAAGTTAGTAACAATTATTACATAACATACATTTTGTCAAAATATTAAAATATTAATTTAGTAAAAATACAATTGTTCAGAACGGAGCAAAAAATGGCTCACATAAGTGATGGGACACTTACTTTTCCATCAAATATTTATCCAAAAATTTTACTTTTTAAAAGGTTTTAATATTTTGTTGGATTTCCTTTTACTTTTAAAACATGATTTAATCTTTTTGGGATGGATTCGACTATTTTTTTTGTGATTTCTGGAGTGATTTTACCCCATTCTTCTTGAAGCACCGATTTTAGTTGTTGTTTTGAAGAAATGGTGTGTTTGCGAATTCTTGATTCCAATTCTTGCCAAATATTCTCTATGGGATTTAAGTCTGGAGATTGTGGTGGTGTTTTTATTATTTCAGGACAGTTATATAGCAGCCAGAGTCTAACGTTCAGAGCAGTGTGCTTGGGGTCATTGTCCTGGTAGAATTTAAAATCGTTATGAAGGTTCAATTTTCGTGCTGAAGATTTCAAATTTTGCTTTAAAATATCAATATACTTGTACTGATCCATTATACTGTCAATAAAAACAAGATTACCAACTCCAGCGGACGACATACACCCCCATACCATAACTCCTCCTCCACCATGTTTTACTGTTGGTACCAAGTTCTGTTTGCGAAGTTCTTCCCTGGGTTTTCTCCACACCAAGATTCTACCGTCAGAACCAAATATATTAAATTTACTCTCATCAGCAAATATAACTTTATTCCAGTAATCAGAATTCTTATTTATGTTGGATTTTGCGAAAGCTAGTCTGAGTTTTCTATTCTTTTCACTTACGAAGAATTTTTTCCTGGCTACTCTACCGTGATATCCAGCAGATCGAATTACCCTTCTAATAGTTTCAGGATTAACAATTATTCCATATAATGCTTGTAAATCAGCAGCAACTTTTGAAGCACTAATTCTTGGATTTTTTTTAATATTTCGAACGATAATTCGCTTTATTCCATTGGATAGCTTTGATGGTCAGCCAGGTCTTCTTTTATCCTGAATCATATGATTCTTTTTATATCGTTTAATGATATTGAAAACTGTTGAACGACTCAAGTTAACTGTTTCAGCAGTTTTTCTAATAGATTTTCCACGTTCAATATGCAAATTAATAACTAATTTTCGAATTTCAGGCGAAGTTTCTTTTCGTTTAGCATTCATGACTACACAGAGCTAAAAAACACAAAAATTCCAAAACAAACTGGAGAGAAATACTGCAGACGATTTTATAAATTATTGCCAATTGCTTTTAAGTAAAAATAAAACCCCAAAAAATATTTTTATTGCTTATTTCAGACGATTTTTGTTGCATATATAATGGTGTCCCATCACTTATGTGAGCTATTTTTTGCTCCGTTCTAAACATTTGTATTTTTATTAAATTAATATTTTAATATTTTGACAAAATGTATGTTATGTAATAATCTTTACTAAATTTAAGTATGAAACACACCCACAAAAAAAATGTGTACATGTTTTTTTAATTTATTTGATTAGTTTCCTTTTGTAAAGCACAAGTGTCCCATCACTTATGTGAGACACTGTATACTTATACGCATATAAAATAATTCGAAGGTTTCAGAAATTAAAAACGTTAAATTAAACACGGTTTATGCAATAATATTCTGACATTCTTATGAACTTCTTATTCTGTTTTTTAGATTAAAACAATACATTTCTTCAGGGGGGCTCTGCCCCCCTGAACCCCCCGTAATCTTATTACATTTATATTCGTGATTTCCTATTGTTTGTGTGAATGATTCTAGTATATCTTGGATTTCGTTCTACACAGTGGTTTTATTAGGATAAGCAAAAATTCAGAAAATAATTTCATGTTATCCTAGTACCTAAATAGCAATATTTACTTACCTGCCAACCACGAAACACTCGCATCTGATAGATAAGTTGAATAATATCTCGTGTACAAAGGCAACTTATGGAAATGTAAACTGAATCTACTGTATTTCACTTATATCTATTGCAGAAATCTAGTGTTATTACAATTTTTGTTTCGGAAAAACAGTTTTGATGGTCATTCTTATAATATTTATTTTACATACGTGCATCTTGTTCTAACTCGATGGCAATAGCATACTAAAATCTCTCAAAAATAGGCTTATTTGAAAACTTTTAAACCTATTGTGTAATCATTCATAATCGTGCCCACTGTCAATTCACTAAATAGCAACCGTGATTTGGCGCTATAAAGTATTTTTTGTGATAAATTTTTATGAACTCAGTTTCCAGTAATTGTGCTATTTCAGGCTGTATGGATGCGTTTTACTACGCTAATTTCTTTAGATTAACCATCTCGTTGTACGAGATATTATATCCTATTTTAAAAATAATACTAATTTTCAACCACGAATAATCCACATCTCTTCCAGAAATGAATAATATCTTATGTAAAAATGCTTCGGTTATCATTCTGTAGTTAAAAGGTAACTTGTATCAAAATAAATTCTCATTTATTTCAATAAAATATTAAAATCACCCAATAAAATATTGTGGCAAAATAGTCTGAATTATTTGAATTTTATTATTTTGATATTCTTTAAAATTTAGTTGCTAGGTTACGGTTAAATTAAAGAGGAAAATAAAAATAAATGCATTTTAAAAATTGCAGAAAATGATAGAATAAAATGTATTATATTATTAGAACAGATGTATAAAATTGCACCAAAAATTATACACCTAATTTAAAAAATCTGACGAATGTATTAACAAAATTTGAAATTAATTTGAATAATTTAAGACCTGACTTGACAAATTTTATCCTTCATAACTTACCGTTTAAATACATTAATCAAATGGGACATTTTATTTTCAACGACTGAAAAAATTCAAAATCGTCTGAATTCCCATAGGAAAGCATTATGATAAAAAAGAAATGTTCTATATTTTCCGAACGAATGAACCAAATGTAACTAAAAACTATACAGCTAATTCCGGGTATCTCACCAACATACCTACCAAAAATCAAACTAATCGGATCATTTTTACGGCAGTTATCGCGGAACAGACAGACAGACAGACAGACAGACAGACAGACAGACAAACAGACAGACACCAAAAACTTTTCGGGTCTCAACAGTAAGCCTTCACTGACGTTTCGGCAATTAATTAGTATATCCCCACAGTAAATTTCAAACGCAATGCATAGATTTGTTGATCATAGAAAAATAATGATACATGTTACATGTATGTAAGATCAAGCTGGATTATAATATTACAATAAAGAAAATGCGTGTAATTGGCCTGTGGTCCCTCAGCTTTGCGGTCTGTCAATCGGTGTCCAGTGGGTCGCATTTGGTTGGCTGCTTCTGTTGCAGCATCAGTACATTGGTTATCTCATTATTGATCTGTGCTATTTGTGTTTTCTGAAATCTGCATATATGCTGATTTTTTTACGCTATTGCTGTCTGTTAAAATCCTGTTCCCATGAGCTGTGATCCTAGACATCTGTATAAGAGCTTTTGGTGATAAAACTTCCTCCAAGACAGCTTAAGACAGCTTCCAATAAATCGTGCTGAGACTCATTGTGTTAACTTGTCAAAAGGACACTTGCTGAAGTCATAAAATGTTCAAGTTCATGACACCTTCAGTAGCCACGCACGAAGTGCTGTGATAAGAAAAACAATTAATGCAAAATAATAAGTACATAAAATAATAAAAAAATAATAAAATAATTAATATATTCGGAGAGTACATTTCAAACACAATGCATAAATATGGTGATCATTGTTGTACGTTGATTACAACATATATTATCCTTTTAAATCATAGTAATAATTCTGTAATTCGTGATTTTAAAAAAATCAAGATTTTATGAAATATGCTGTTGTGGTGGAATATCGATGATCGTTCTAGGAGGTAAGTTAAATTATGCTGTATCGTTACATATTGAATTTTTGTGTATTACAATTTCAATGGTTTCTTTTATGAATGGATAGTACTAGATTGAAGGAAAAACCTATTTTGCTTTCATTGAAATTTATTTGGATAGCTTCTTCTTTATATAATCTCGTAAGTGCCGCGGGATTTCTATTATAATTTATATCAATTATGAGCTTCTTTTTTTTCCTTGAACTAAATTTCTTGCTAGTCAAGCCAATGTAAAATTTCTTTGGTTCGTCGGTTTAAAAAATATATATGATTTCATTTACTTCTGAATATTTTTTTTAATTAACTGGATCAATTTTAGTGAAAATTATATCATTTAACTTTGGAGGGGGTTTGACTATTAAGCAGATATTGAAACGTTTAAGGCTATATATATTTTAATTTTTCCAAAAAACTTGGGAAATATTGAAGAGTATAAAGTTTGTTTCTTTGCGAATTAAATTTGTTTTTAGACCCAATTAAAGAATATGACTTGAGTGTGAAAACAAGTTTAATTCACAAAGAAACAGATCGAAATTGATATATGTTATTGAGATTTATGTCTCTTATTGGAAATTAAGTGTTGCATTTACAATTCGCGTTTATCGGGACACTGAACAGAATTTGGATATATTTTATGTTTAAAAACTAAAAAAAAGTACTTTTTTATTTAACTCCTTCTATTCATACAAATTCTTTCTACTTTCACATACTATCTAAGTATTACTTAAAGATAATACAACGTGAAAATACCATTTCCGCTAATTAAAAATGTTTCATTCATTTCAAAACTGTATTTTTATTTATAAATTCTAATATTCTGTCATATAAATCTAGCTATTATTTTATTGGAAAAGTTATTTATATCTTAAACAGTGTGTGAGGTTTTTAAACAGTCTGTATTGGTGTGAAATTCTAACTTTTCGACTACCATATGCTATTCGTGTACATAGCATACCTTTACTCAGGTTTAAACTTCTGAATGACATAATGAATAACTTTTTTGTTTAACTTTGTCTGCCGTAACTATTCAGCTATCTTTTAGAAAGTTTTACTTTTATTTTTCTAAAAGGTGCTCGTACATAGACCTTTTATTAGAAAAACGAAAACGAAAACTTTTGTTCAGAAAATTAGTTAACCTGTTATTTAGAATCATTATGTACCATGCATTATCCCGAAGAATTTTTTTATGAGAGCGGCAATTTTTTCTCGCTTTTGATTCATTCGCACGATAATGTCACGCGATGCTAATTTTAGAGAGTTCTTCAAATAAAGCGTGGAAAAAAAAAGTTGTAATTATATATGTCGTGCACAAGTGGAACTGATAATTTTCTTTCATAAATCCAACGCACAAAATCAAATTTCCGAAAAGATTATGTACCAATAAATTTGTAGCAGACTTCATAAATAATTTGTTTCTGTGCTTGCAGAACATTACTTGCACGTAATGTTTTTAAACGCATCACAAAGATTCTTGCTATTGTTTTAAAAGGCTTAGAAGGTGATTAGAACCGAACGAAAGTATTCTTTATACTATCTTATTTTTCCTAAAAAGCTTTGCATAAAAACTCGAACATTTCGTTTGTTATAATGAAGTGAATATACTTTTGTGCATACAGAACACAATTTATAGGTTCAACATAATCCCCTTCTACGAAATTTATAACAGATTGTTACGAACAGTCGTCGGAAGTTGCGCGCTACAAGTAGCGAAAAGGGTCAATGCATTTTCTAGTCAATACATTTTCTAGTAGTTTGTAGTGTAGGGCTAATTTTAGCGTAGGTTACATTTTGAAAAATGTAATGTAGCGATTAGCGTACTACAAAAAAATAGTAGTTTGTTCAGAGCCCGACTTAGACTATCTGGGGCCCCGCATAAGTCGGGCCCTGGGTTTGTAGAGAGCACTGACGCTACTTTTAACGCTACTTCAGGGGGGTAAAGTGCCATTCTTCAAATAAGGTGATCATAACTTGACTCTTTGGTGCAAAATGTGTTCTGTGAATGTCAGCAGCAAATTACTGTAAGCTATGTAGTGTATAGTTATGAATAAATATATTATGTACAATAGTAGCCTCTCGTTATATCGCTTGATCATATATATATATAGTTCTTTTCGTGTATCTCAAAATAATACATAAGTTTAACTGCATTTTTATGTCATTTATATAAATGTTTATTGCATTACCACATATATCTCAATTTCGCTAAGTAAATTATAAAATGTGTGTAAACTAACATTGTGGAGACTAACACAAAACATTTTCTTGTATGTTACCTTTCTTATTTTTTTTTTTTTTGTTGTTGTTCCTTCGGTTTGCATTTATTTATGTTTGAATAACTGGCATATGCGATATATCGAGACGTCGTCGCGTCGTAGTAATCCGTGTACTAAATTTCGAGTATAGATTGAATCCTCTGAGAAAATCTGAAAAAAGCGGAATATTTTCCAAAATTAGTTGGTATTCGCTATTTTTTAAAACAAGTATTTGTAGTAGTTAACTACATATTCTATAAAATAGTTGTAGTTGTAGTTCGCTACAAAATAAAACTAGTTTTTTCGACCACTAATAATGATTATCTTAATAAGCTTTAAAGTTTAAAATACTTTTAGAATCGACTGAAACTCTTCAATACATTATTTTCCCTTTTAAAAGCCTTATACGGGGTTTCCCATTAGAAGGTAGCCTTGGAAAATATGGCTTTAGAAATAAGTGTAAAAGTAATAATAATAATAATAATAATAATAATAATAATAATAATAATAATAATAATAATAATACGCTCTTTTATAAGCATTTAATATTTATCTAAAAAATCCCGCCTAATTTTATATTGTTCAAAAAATATTTCCAGTACAATATCTGAATTTGGCGAAGCTCTCGATTAGGAAAAATTCACAGCTTTGATTTAAGCTTGGTAGAAAGCGCAAACAAGTCAATGTATTAAAAAAAATTATATATAATATTAGCTCAGTTTGTTTTTAAGATATGGCAACAGAAAAGAAAAAAAGTCATTATTCAAACTATCTATTCAGGATTTCTAAATTGTTTTATAAGTGCATTATCATAATTTAATTAATATTAAACTAGTAATCGATGAACGAATAAAACTATTATTTTTTTTTAATATTTGTGTACGTTTTATTTTTCATTTATATTTTATTTTCTACTTTTTAGTGCTTAAAATATTTCATTTTTGTTGTTTAACAGCCAGGTGGTCTATTTTAGCGGGCGTGGTTACAGGATCTGATGACCGGCGGAGAAAACTTCCACCAGTAAATTTAAATAAAAATTATTGGCGTATTTAAAAGTTGTATTCATACCAAATTTCTGTCAAAAACAAGCCAAAAATGTATATTCATTTTTACTGGTGGAAGTTTGCCCCGGCTATAATCAGACCCTGCGTAGTTAGGTGCATAATTAACTTCATTGCTGTTGTAACTCGTATACAGTTGTAAACAAAAAGAATAATTGGCGATTTATCATCTGCTCCCAGCTAACGGAAATCTGCCTTAAAATTAGCGATTTATCATCTGCTCCCACCTAACGGAAATCTGCCTTAAAATTATTTTATTAGGTGCGTTCGTAATTATATAAATATGTAGCACCTATAGTCATCGTCTGGTCCGCCCGTCAGTACGTCTGTCTGTCCGCCTGTTTATCCGCCTGTCTGTCCGTCCGTCCGCATATTGTAACAGCGCAAAAACTATCCAACCAAATGGTTTGAAATTTAATATACATAACCGTTGCAAAATTTTGTCGATACATTTCAAATTTTATGAAAATTGAATCAAAACTTAAAAAGATATTAATATAAATTTCCTTCCTTCTATTAAATCCTATCATAAGTAATCTATGTAATAAAAGCGCAAGTCATGTGACTGAGGGAAACAATTACAGGCTAACCACTTCTTTTTTCATATACCAAGCGGCCATTTTTATTCAAAATTAATTTTTCGAATAAAATTGCATAAAATTACAATTTTAGAAAGATTGTTAAAAAAAAATTGTTTGCTTGAGAGATGAGTTAAATTAAAAAATGCATAGATTCTGAGATAGCGTCAGTGGAAATTAGGTTAACAGCCAAATATCTCAATCCATTAAGGTAAATAAACACAAGAGATTATGGGAGGTAATTATTTGCAAAGCAAGATCTCCATGGTGAATTTCGCAGCGCTGTCTGGTGTCGAAAAAAAATCGCATCTGTAAACAGGGCATACGTATTAACAAAAAAGAGGTATGCTCATTTCGCTCATAACAGACGATATAATTTATTTCACTGAAATAATAACACTGATTTTTTTTATATCGTGTCCGTATACTTATTTGTGTTTAAGAGCGTGTGATATAACTTGTTATTATGACAATTATTTACCTTTTTTCATTACATTTATAAGTCACAAGATTTAAGAACCCAGATCCGTCTTGTTGTCGGATCGTTGAATAAAGTGTATGAAAATAAAACAGGCCGTTAGTATAGTAATTTAAATCGTAGTTTATTTAGAAGCTATTATTCATTTTAAAGCAATAGAATAGAATATCAATATTAAATCACAACATTAAACAAAGTCGAATGATCATATTCAAGATCAGTATTACCGAGGATACCCTAGCCGCGTCCTAAAAATTCAATATACTAATTATCAGGGATTTCATGGATTAGTTATCAAAATCACCCACTTACCTAAATAAACTCCAAGCATTATCCGAGACCAAGGGAAAACTCCCTCTCTTTCATTCCATCACTTTATCTTTCCATCGGCGAGGCGTCGGTTCCGTTTATTTCTCCACAGGCCACTTTACTTAAGGTTCATTTCGACACCTATCGCAAAGTTCGACTCTCTACGGACTCTAAAAGCTGAGTCAAATTTCAGAGAGGAAATTAGTACTCCCTTTCCACACCAAAAGATATTTTCAAGACCCCTTGTCTCCCAAGCCATCCCCTCTTCTCCGCATCCCCCTTTTTTATTTTTCCTACCCCGAGGGAAAATTTTTCTCTAGTTAAATTTCTGTTTCATTCTTATTGGCCAAAACGTTAATCCTCACCCTCAATATACACACGCCCTCTTATAAAATTTATACCTAGTGCACCATTGTCCGACAACTTATTTGTGTTTAAAAGCGTGTAATATAACTTGCTATTATGACAATTCTAAAACTAGCCATAGCCTGAACGCACCTAATTTGTCACGTTTAATGTACAATTTCCAACTTGTTAATTTATAATTTAGTTCCAAAAGTACTAGAATGTTGTATTGTCATTGGAAAATCTACTGTATCAGATGATAGACTGATATATTATTCATTTGCTAGATAAAATGAAAACATGAAAAAAGATATTTTCTCTATCTTAGTTAAAATAAAGTCCATCATGAAAAGCCCTTTTGTTGACTTTGTCTCACGTACTGTTTGTTCTGTGTGGTGACTCGTATAAATTTCCTGTAGTTAATCCGCTTATATAATTTTATTCCATTTGCCAATGTGTCTTTACTAATGTTTTATCTATTTTTATTTACATATTTTTATATTATTATTTGTTTATATATATTGTTAATGAGGTAAACCAATTTTACACGAGTTTTTCAAGATATTTTTCTCTATTTTCATAAGATACAAGTTTTATTTAATAACAGCTATACTGGTTAAATACGCATGTAATCAATTTAAAATTTCCATTTGAAAGAAAAAATTAAATTTTAAAATTAAATTAAAACCTTTTAAAGTTTCTCTCAATTAATCAATTATTTTATTTTATCTTCAATAATTATATTTTAATAAATAAATTAGTTGTTGTACACTTTATTTATCTATGTTTAAAATTTTTGAAAGAGCATTATATCTTCTAAAACAATATTTAAAACTAAAATTGGTGTAATAGAAGCTACAAAGAAAAAAACTTCATTTACTTGAAAGACTTTGAGATATCGTTTCAGATTCTAAACATGTGATATCACAATGCCATCATATCTCTTTTCTAAAAAGGTGACCTCCAGCAATATAGACTGGTAATGCTTCCTGGGAGACACAATTCTTATTGTTAGTCAACTAAATAAAAATGTAGTAACAGAGGTTACATTTTTCTAGGACAAATGTAAAATTAATTGAATAAGAAATATAGTCTAGTTATTGAAATTGTGTCCATAATCATTTGGACAGCTTAATTTGATATTAAATAAAAAAGGGAGAAATTGATATAATTGAGAAAAAGAAATTGGTGTCAACCAAAACTAAATATTTTTTCTAAGAGATGACAATGGCAAAATATTATGGTTCATTATATAAAATGCAAAAGTAAATAAATATATAAGTAAATTGATTGTATACATGTGTTGTCTCCTTGTTGCACAGACGACGAAATGTGTAAGTTGAACTGAAAAGAACTTTTGTGTATTAAATTGTTTGATGCATTCCTTTGAGATAGAAGTATGGCAGACCCTTCGAACAGAAATTAACAATAGAAACAAGTTATTTAAAAACAATAGCAAACTTTGGTTTGGAAGTGGAGCACGGAAGTTAAATTAACGATGATAAAATTATTGCTAACCGTACGAAATTCTTTTTAGAGAATTTCGTGGCTGGGTTACATTGGCTTAAAATAAACTGTCTGCGGTGATTGTATTTTGGAACCTAAGAAAAGTTCACCTCAGCTTGCTACGAACTAGTAACTGTTAAATAGCACTATACACAATATCATTAGAAAATGGGATAATGTCACTAGTTGAAAGGAATTCCGTGGATTCCAATACATTTTAATTTGAAGTATTGAACTTGAAACCTTACCACGAAGGCAAACTTTCAGCTAAAAATTCTTATTACAAAATCAATCGAAACGGAGCGTCACAGGCTATCGGTACGCGGACGGTTCGATGAAAGTTCAAATCTTGTCTTGGTTTTCCAGCAGGCACGAGATTGAGAAAATACGTTAAATCAAACTTCTACCACCTTATTTATACTAAATAGATGACAAAATGAACCCAATTATTATATTATCGCTCGAAGTAATCGTGAAAATCAGATTCCTGCCGATTCAACCATACTTTGAAAAAGTAAAAGAAATGACATAATAGGTGGCTTGTTAACGCACAAACCTTAGAACCAGAACAACACATTCACACATAAAACTTAACTATTTATTCGATCCTAGACTACTTTCATAAGAGAGCTGCTAGGCATTTACGATACAGAAGCTCCATCGCACAGTGATAATTTGTAAATATTGATAATGTAAATACTTTAATGTTTTTTTTGTGCCAGTGTTTGTTTCTACGTGAAATTAAAATGTTTTTTTTTTTTGTCTAAAGATGCAGTTTTCTCTTTAAGCAATACTTACATAAAATATCGACTCTTATAAAAACGTAAATAACTCACGAACGAGGTAAGAGAGCCTTTATAAATTTATTATGGATAAAATATTGTTCTTACCATTTAGATTTATTATATTTATTTTATTTCAGCATGAAAAGCTTATGTAAAATTGGTTTCACCTAATAATAACAATAATTAAATCTTCATAGTTATTAAAAAATATATAAACAGTTTAATTTAATGTAAACAGAAAATATTGTAGTAATTTATACACAACACGTGATTTTATTTTTATTTTTTTCCGATTTCAACTATGCAAAACTAATCAAGCAACGTCAATATGCAGGCAGTTAAAATAATAATATTAAAAATTATTATTCTTTGGAGTACACTTTATCCTGGATAGTAACATGTTTTCTTCATTTTTTTCTTATTTACTCTTGTTTAAAGGCATACCGATTAGAAGAAATCTGCATTTTTACAAGATAAACATTATTTCCAATTATAATTTTTCTAACAAATCTTCTTTATTGCAACAAAAAGAATATCTTCTTTCATTTTATCATGTTTTGAAAATTACAATGTGTTTATAAACTCACTGACGAAAAATGTGTTACAGAAAGTATATTATCTTAAAAGCTTTCAAACATTGTTTAACTTTGTAACTGACTTAATACAAATTTCTTTTATTGATACACATAGTATACAAAACTCTATCTTTTCAATTAAAGGCAATGTAAACAACTGGAAACAATTTCAAAATTGAACAAATTCTTGTAGATTTATAAGAAAAATATTTTATGTACACAATTTCACGAATTTTACAGTATTAGAAAAGAGTGAAAATGATATGCAATTAATGATGTTGAAATTATTATTTTCTAGTAATATATTATTAAAAAATATGACTGTATTGTTCTGAAATTTTGTCAGTATATGTTTTTTTTAAGTTTCGGCATTATTTTATCTCTAAAAAACACACCTTTAACTTATTAGTAACTATATTTTATTATTTAATCTTTTTTATTTGAAATTATTTTTTAACAAGATTCATAGACTGTTTCCATGGACAAAACAAAACAAGAAGATTTTTTCCCTTTAAAAAGTAACATTTTTCTCGCTAATTCTATTATACTTTGATTGTATTTTTATATAAAAAATTGTTGTTTGGCAGTCAAAAGAAAAAAATGATAACAAATTAAAAGCTTTAAAATCTATAAGTTTTTTTTAAAATCAACTTTTACATAAGTATAAATAAACTTTTCTATTAAGTGATAGGAATTCTTACCTATTAATTAATAGAAACGTTTTACAGGGTGTCCCAAAAAGGAGTACCTATTTTTAAAAATGAATAAGAAACAAACGAATAGAGTTATTAAAAAAATTCTTGCAGGAAACGGATGTGTGAAGTCTGGAATTTTGTTTAGAACACTTTATTATGATAGTTCAAAATCTGCCCGACAGATGGCGCTACAGCACATTTTGATGGCTATATGAACAAACGGAGCATGCGTGAAGACCAGACAGAAGCAGTCGTGGTCAGTGAAAGTTCATTCTAAGACTACGGCATGTTATTGGGATGAATTGAGGACATATTGAAAATATTGTCATTTAATTTTCAACTATTGCTGATGAATGCAGTAGCCGCAGCGCCATCTGTCGGTAAGAATTTTAACTAACATAATAAAGTACTCTAAACAAAATTCCAGACTTCACACAACCGTTTCCTGCAAGATTTTATTCAATAACTCTATTCGTTTGTTTCTTATTCATTTTTAAAAATAGGTACTTCTTTTTGGGACACCCTGTATATATAAAAATGTCATGCATTCTCAGGCCTACATATTTTTCTCTATAGATATTCCTAAGTGATATATTGAATATTGGTATTTGATAAATTATTTATCAATATACTTCAACTACGATAAGTTGGTTGTGCCTTTGAAGAGTCCGCTACGCTACAGGAATAGGGTTGGGGGGAATAGTTACAAGTAACTTTTAAGGGGAAAAAATGAGCCGACCGTAGGAATTTTTTATTACCTTCGAGATTCTGTGGCAACCTCTTATTATGATCCACATTAGAGACCAGCATGGATTGGATTATATCCGACCCGAACTCGAAAACTCTATTTAAAGTTAGCCCGAAACCTTATCTGAATCGGAAAAAAAAAATCGTTAACACGAAATTCAACGCATTTCAACTCGAAACCAACCCGAAAAAGAAAAAAAAAATTAACCCATCTGTTAACGCAACTGAAGAAAAATAGTTTGTAATTACATATCTCTAATATCAATTTTATCTTTAATGTATAAAATGTAACATATATAACATATATACTTATTTATATTCAAATATTTTCTCACCCGAAACAAGTTTGTGAACTTTCTTTTGAAAAATAGGATTACCAAACCTGATCCGCAAGTTAGTCAAAAGCCAAAACAACACCAAACGACTTGAACACGAAACAATTAGGAAACCCGAACAGAACCAGACCTTCACACACAAGCATACACACTCACAAAAAAAAAAAAAAATAAATAAAAAATAAAAAAGGCTTTAACTTGACCCAACTTAAACCGGGGACAGAAATAACGGCTGTCGTTAAATCATTCGACTTTTTAAAACATTTGACGGTTCGTAATTAACATTTTGTTAAACAGAAGAAAGTTTTAATAAAAGTAGACCTTTTCCCCTTTGAATACGATAACTCTGAACTGCCTCTCTAAACTGTTAATACATTACATGAAATCACTTTAAAAAATTCACACATTATTTAAGAAGTAGCAGTATTTTAATTAATTTTTTAATACTTTTCAACATATTTGAAAAAGTGTTTATGATGACTTCAGTTTGTCTTTCTGTCTGGCTGTGATCTAACTCATGTAAATATACACGGACTGCCCTGTAATTTTTATATGTTATTGACGATAACTCTAGCGCAATTGTTATGTAAAATTAACTGTGTAGCATTTATAGTTTGCTTACAGGGACAGTCAAAAGTAATCCGTTATATTATGCTCAATGGAAAAAAATCGTTTCAAGTGCATTTTAATGATAGTAACCACTTCAAAACATAAAAAAAAATTGTTCTACATTTCTGAGGTAAACTAAAAAATGCTTCTGTAGAATGTGGGGTACAAAGCGTTTTTTATTTCATTTACAGGATCACACAAAAGAATTCCATTACATAATGGGGGAAAATCGTTTGCCATGTATTTTAATGATGTTACACTATTTCAAACATAATGAAGCTTACATGAATTACTGAGGTGCACTATAAATTGCTTACAGAAAAGTATGGTGCGGATTGCATTCATCGTTCATTTACAGGGACACACAAAATAATTTGGTTACAGTACTGTCTATGAGCGATAATTGCTGTAAATGCATCTTAAACATTGGTTTGTGTTTATAAGTTTAAATAATTTTTTGCATAGTACGTAGTGTGTATTCTATAGATCATGTACAGGAATGCACAAAATAATTCGAGTACATTTCCGCTTTTGACGGAAATTGCTGAAGGTGAATTTTTTACTGTGTGATGCGTTTCTAAACTGAACTAAATGTTCGCATGCAATGTATAACATGCAATGTATATGTAATGTATATACAATTTCAACAATTTTATAGATCATATACAGGGCTGCACAAAAGAATTCGGATATTTTACCGACTATAGATGGTAATTCCTGAAATTGGGTTTTCAAATGTGTTATGCGTTTTCCAAACATCATCTTTCACATTATTAAACGCTAAAGTTTTGTTATAGAGAATTCTAAATGTGTTGGAAAGTGTTTCATAATCTATGCTTGACGCATGATTTTTATTTCTTGTTAATAATTTTTCATATTTGTCCTATAACAAAATTTAAACAAATTGTTTTCGTGAATCTTGGACATTTCCTTCGCACCAGACATCCTGTAAATATTTTGATTATATTATCTCCTGGCTGTTATCTGTCAGTATACATTTTTAATAACACATTTGGTCACATTAAAAGTCCAAAATGGAATATTTTTATCAATTTGCATCAAACTTAAAGAACAAAAATTATCCAAAAGGTCTGACATTTAAGCGAACTTTAAAAGCTTTCTATTGAATAGAAAATATCATCATTTGTTGGAATTCAGAATGTACTGCATGCAAATTGAAGAGTATATACCTCCTCGCCCACATATGATTAAATATTATTTATTATTTTGCAGCGACGTAATGCCTGTATTTCATTAAAATTGTATAATATGGTATTTAAGTAGATTGTCATGGAAATTTTATTAAACCCATTTATTTTATTGAGATACATGGCGACTCAGAAGTAGTCAAGTTAAGTGCACTAGTAATGAGCCATGTAAGACCAATTTGCCCTATTACCATTTGGATACATGTTATTTTTCATCACATTAATTTTTCTACATGTTACGCATAATTTTTAATTTTTCACATTTATTCTATAAATTTCGGTAACTTATTTTTTTTATGAATTTTAAATATTTAATTAAAGAAAACGAACAGTTATTTGTTCGCATCGCGCACCGCTGTAAAAATTTTAATTATATCACCTCTTGGTAGTTATATGTTAAATTACTTTTTTAATAACACAATGCTTACTAAGCATTTAGTCGCATTAAAAGTTCATAATGGAATATTTTAATAAAATTCTATTGAAGTTAAGGGAAAATAGAATGCAAAGGAATCTGACATTTAAGTGATCCTTAAAAGCTTTCTATTGAATATAAAATACCATTACTTGGTGGAATTCGAGATACGCTGCATTCAAAACGTGAGTAATTTGTCGCCCACGGGTATTTTAATATTATTTATTATAATTTTCTAGTGACGTCGTAGTGGCAGTATTTCATTAAAATTATATAATACGATATTTAAACAGACTGTCATAAACATTTTATAAAATAAAATCCTGATATTGAGATGCAGTGTAACTCACAAAAAATTACATAATTTAAAACCCTTTGGGATTCAACAATTCCGATTTCAAAAATATTTACTCGTCTTAGAATAAATACATCATTTTATGCATGTCAATAATGTACAAAAATAAACAGATATTGTAATAAGTTTTTAATAAATCATTTTTATTTCTCTCTGAAAGAGAAATAATAATAATAATAATAATAATAATAATAATAATAATAATAATAATATAAGCTTTTGTATGAGGTGTTCATTGTGTTCGCTCTCCTATTAATATTGCACATAGTATAAAGTACTTAAAAGGAATTTGTAAAAAATAGATAATATTCTTCTCTCTCTCTCTCTCTCTCTCTCTCTTTTTTTTTTTTAATTTTACTTTTATTAATTAATTTTTTATCATCAATAACATTATTATTATTATATATGTTTGTCAACTTAAAAAAAAAAAAAAAAAAAAAAAAAAAAAAAAAAAAAAAAAACTCATGATTATATTAATAAATTTACTATAATATTTAATGCGTATTTTACCCATATATTCCATTTTTTGGAGAAAAAAAATCCTTTCACTCATTTCATAAAAACATCTTTCATGGAAATTAATTCATATTTTGTTTGAAAACTATTCAGCTTTTTAAATCACGTTTTCCTCATAAAAGAGGAAATTCATTCAAGCAGTTTTTGAAAATCACACTAGAAATTATAATAGAATTTGTTTTTGTATAAACAAATTTTATTTTTGCCAAGAAAAAAAGAGGGTTGGGGGAGTTTTTGTACAACGGTTTTCATTATTAAATATTCATGGCAATATCACTAAGAATGTCAGCCGGTGCTGAAAAATTAATTTGCGTAAATTATATGTTTTTCTTTATACCTTGTTGTTTAGTTTTTGTAAAAAGAAAACAATTTCTCTGTTTATAGTAGAAAGAGAGAGAAAAAAAATAATGTATATATACAAACATCACAGTGTTTAAATAAATATTGCAGTTACCACTCTGTTTTTAATATTGAAACATAAAAAAATGTTTTTATAATTTACGGACTTTTCTCGTCAGATTTACAGGTTTTCTTTGTAAAAAACACAAAATATTTCTGTTAAAATAACAGTTTATCTCTGTAAATGTAACGGTATGAAACTGTTAACTGTTTTCTTTCATAAAACCTATTTAGGAAATATCAGGCTGAAAAACTATTTCTTGACTTTTAAAAGCTTCTTCAATACATTTATTTTATTAGCTTCTGTAACCGATATAGTTCACTTTAGATTAGATCAATAATTGCTTCAAACACAATTACAAAATATTGGAACAAATATTGAAAAGGAAAAGAAGGTAAGTTAGGGAATTTCAAAAACGATTTTAGCGTCAGTGTTTCACGGCGAATCTATTTCTAACATTATTTTAATATGGCTATAGTTTTTCTTTGATTAGCCAAATCAATTCAAAAGCCAGTGAGAACCCTAGTGACAACCCTTTTTGGTATCAACATTCGCTTTAAGCCATATTGTTGCAAACATCACGCATGGTCCACGTGCACCAGACAATAATGACATATTAAAATGTTTGACATCTCTCTGTAAAATATATATACAGTAAACTCTACCTAAGTCGGAAGCGATCGGGAGCGAAAAAAATTTCCATAGTAGACGATATTCAGTCTTAGACAAAGCTTGCTATATTGAATATCGTTCTGCGGGATTTTAAAATCCACCCACTAGACAATAAAAATATATTTTTAAAAAAATTTCTACGTCTCTGTAAAATATTACGTATACAATAAACTTTGTCTAAGGCGGAATCAATGGGGACAGAAAAAAAATACCGTCATATAGACACTATTCAGCATTAGACAGAGCATTGAAAAGCGTTCTGAGAGAATTTAAACCTCTTTCCGCGTTAGACGGATTTCTGTCTTACGCAGAGTCCGTCTCACGCAGAGTTTAATATAGTATATACATGATGTTATGATGACTATTTTTAGAACATCTATACTAATAAAAGAAAGTTTCGCTCTATGTGTGTGTGTCTGTGTGCGCGTGATGGCTAGCAAAAACTAGCGCACCTAGAAAATTGAAAATGTAGGTGAGGATAGTCCAAAGCCTTTCCTGATGCACCTGAGTCTCAGAATTTTAATATTTTGAAAATTAGCGTAAATATTAATTAAAACCCTTTAAGCATCGAATAAAAAATTCATTAAAACGCGTTTCGGAAATAGCTATTTTTATCGTAACCGCAAAAGAAAGTACCGTTTTGATAATTCCATACAACGAAATATTCTCATTTTCACTTTTCCTCGAATATTAAAAAAAAAAAAAAAAAAAAAAAAAAAAAAAAAAAAAAAACTATTGGAGGTATCGATTTGAAACTCAGACTATATACGTAGTTGATTTTTCTGATTCCAAAAATAAAACTTTTGTGAAATTCGGACGGTAACTACTTTTCTTTATTTCGGCCAAAAACTAACCAGACTTCCAATCAGACCCAGACAGGAAAGAGGGTTACTGTAAATGCGGGTTTGCCACGTCCGAAGACAATTCGCTTAACTCGCTTTTTGAAACACGTCGAAATAATTACTCCACGTCCACAAAAATTTGCAAACACATGTAAAAAAAAAATCGCGAATTCAATGAAGCAAAATTCATAAAAATCGATTAGTAACTTTTAAAAATATCCCATTAATGAAAATGGAAAACGAATTTATTTCTATTCCAAAAGAACAGCCGCGCTTTATTCGCGCGTGTTTTGATCATTTTAGTGGAAGTACTAGGGGCTTTCAGCCGTCTATAATTTTTTTTTGAAATATTGCATTTATTAATTTGAAAATTATACATCTAAGCGTATTTTTCAAAAACGAATCCAGAAATCTAATTTTCATAACGCTGAGATTATTAGATCCTGAGATATGTTTTTTTGATTAATCGGATCGCTTAAAAATAATTTTTTTTAACGTGTCAAATTCTCGATGAGACCACGCGCGCTTTCTGCGGAAAGAGATGAATTGATAATTTTTATAGGCTATATAAAATTTTTTTAAATAGTGGATTTTGGGATTTGAAAATTATTTATCCTTGCTTAAAATGGGCTGAGAAATCAGAATTAAAAAAAAATCGAATTCGGCTCATAATTTTTGATTTTAGCAAAATACTGATTTTGTATAGAAAAAAAGAAATACGGATTTTACTATTCATTTCAAATTATCTCGGATTGTATGTGTCCGATCACGAAACGGTTTGGCTCATTTCACTCGATATCGATAGAACTTACTGATTTTCACCATCAGGGGCGCTTTTCTATCTCTGGTTCTGTAGGCCCGATCACGACAGGGTAAGGCTCATTCGACTCGACATCGATAACCTTACAAATTTCGGCCATGTTCGTATGGAACAAATTGCACCCCCTGGTGGTGGAAGATAGAATTACAGGAGTATCTAGGGTTCTATGGGCCCGATTACGACGGGGTTTGGCTCATTCAACTTGATATCGATAGCCTTAATTATTTTAGTTGCACTTTCTACCTCCAGGGGGCGCTTTCCAATCTCGGGTTCTATGGGCCCGATTACGACAGGGTTTGCCTTATTCGACTTGATTTCGATAACTTACCCTTAATCATGTTCGTGTAGAACGGATTGATATTATCACGAACCCGGACAACGCCGGGCGGGTCAGCTATTAATGTAATAAAGTATGTTTTAACCCATTTAAATTTCGTTGTGAATGGCCAATTTTTATGAAAATTAAAACCCAGAAAAACAAAGGAAAAAAACAGGCACCCAGACAGACAGAAGTTCCATTTTGGATTGTGATGATATTTATACGGGTATATTTTTTGTGATGATATTTATACACC
This sequence comes from Maratus michaelseni, assembly GCA_963931845.1. NCBI lineage: Eukaryota > Metazoa > Arthropoda > Arachnida > Araneae > Salticidae > Maratus > Maratus michaelseni. The sequence continues at coordinate 276,625,233 of OZ007587.1, forward strand.
ATCAACATGAGCCTTTTCAAACAGACAAAATAATCAAAATCGAAGGATCCATTCAAAAGTTATGCGTTTACATTAAAAATATATACAATAACCTCCTTTGTTTGAAGTCTGTTAACAAAAAACAACTGAAATTGTTTTTTCCTTTGATTTTTTATAACGTCAATAAAATCATCATCAATGGCATTACCATAAATATTATTATTGTCAACTTAGTATAAATCGGCCTCACCAAACCAGCAATTAATATTCAATATTTATTTTTGGAATTTAATTTTTGGAAAAAAAAATCATTTAATAAAAAACTACATTTTTTATGGAAATTAGCTAATATTTCGATTGAAAACTCTTAATCTTTTAAATAATGTTTTCCTAATATAAAAAGAATTTCTTTCAGGCAGTTTCTGAAAAACATAATAGAAATTATAATAAGAAATTTTTTTTACAGCGATTTTTTCTTCGTAAAATAACTAATACAAAGACAAGTTTTTGTACGAGGGCGTCCATTGTATTCTCTCTTCATTTTAATATAGCGCACAATAGCAATCAATAATAATAAAAAAATAATTTATGCAAAAATGATATATTTTTTTCATCTGTTCATTTATTTATTTTTTTTTTAATTTCTCTTATGAAATATACAGGTTTGTTCATAAATATATCAGAAAGTTCTTTTTTCAATAATCTTTGAATCATCACTTATATATTTAGAAAATGTACACCAAATAAAATTAAAAATGTGCAAATTTTGTACAAAATCTAATACTGAGTAGACTAAAAAACTTTTGTTTTGTTTTGGTGAGTTTAAGTATTTTGTGTAGATTTTTAAAATATTTGTCTTTTAACTTCAGGGAAAAAAAAAAAAAAAGAGAATGATAAAAATGTCTCTATGTCTGTAATAATATCTATGATAATAAGGAAAGAAGCTTGTGTGTGTGTGTGTGAGTGTTTCTGTCGACTGTGCTCAGAAGAGACCGCTGTACGCAGAGCTAAAAAATTTGGTAAGAAGGTACCTCTATGTATGTAATTATGCACCTCTACCATCAACAAAAGTACTTGTCTCGAACCATATACCTAGTATAATCGTAGAGTAAGAACTAATATGGAACACTCAACTAGGTCTCAAACTCTCAATAGGATTGACATCTGGTGACCTGTAAGGACAGAGAAGTGTTTCAAAATCACTGGGGGTTCAAATCAAATCTTTGCCATGTGTGACGATGAGGAGGTGCATTTTTGAGTTGAAAGCGTCATCATTTGGGGGAAAGGTTATGATATACGGATGTAAATTATTCCCAAATACGTTCACACATACTGCACCGGTTAGAAAGGAGAGATCACTACCACCTGCTTATAGAATTCTAATCAGGTTCAAGCTATTCACCGTTTCATGATATTTACACCACGTATGTACTCTTACTTAAATGTATGTAAAAGTAGGAACTTTGTTTTTCTGACATTTCCAATCATCAACGATCTAATGGCAATGAGATTTTGCAAGCTGCAGCCTTAAAATTATGTGCCTTCTACTATGCTCTTAAGCGATGAGGTCGTTGGCTCTTGTATCACTTCACCATGCTTCGACCAGTAGTCTTTGTGAATATGCTTGTAGGACAGCCAAAAAAAGAGACAGATCGCGATACTTCCACCACTCTTGAATAGGCTGAATTTCATCATTTGTCCAACTGCCATATGGTCAAGTTAGACTGAAAAGCAGTCGATATTGGTGCATTCCACGGCCTGTGTCTTTCGTTGGCCGCGGCTGCATTAAAATTTGCAGTGATCAGTGATTTGCAAAGATGTCTTCCTGTTCTAATATATTACGTGACTGAGTTTCCGTTGATCTCAATCATTGATTGTAGATTTCTTGCCACACTTTTTTCGATTAATACAAGATTTACTTTTACATACTATTGGACACACCCTCTTTACCAGCGCTTGGCAAATAAAAGTTTATTTTATCTGGCAATTAAGTTACTTAATCTGGAGGCTTTTTGGAGGAAGGTACAAAAATTGACCTAAGAAATGAGAACAAATGACTTTTTTTTTGTTCCCCTACCTTACTAGTGCACGGCAAACAGTAACATTCCTCTTCTTTCGTATTTTTAATGGATGAACTGAGATTAACAGGCATTTTCCATCGCATACACACAAAACACCTTTCTTTTCCGCACTAGCCAGATGACATGTCACGGGATTACAATGTAGGGAGGAGGGGGGAGATTTCAATAAAACAGTAAGAAATACTCTGAATCCAGTATCTGTGGCATCTAAAATTGGAACATATTTCCAACCAAACAATTCTAAGAAAATTTTCAAGTTTTTTTGTAAGTTCCAAATTAGATTTTTGTGTTCAGAATTCAAAATGATTAATCTATCACATTCATTTTTAGAAATAATAACATATGATTGATTATAAGTAATTCCTTTTAAGCAAATCTATAAAACTTAATTAAAATTTCAAGAATAATTAATTGTTCTCGAATAATTAATTAATAAGGGGTGGGGGGGAGGTAAATATTTTCTTCTGGCGATTATAATTTCTTGCTGGCTGCCAGATTTGATCAAATTTGTAAAGCCCTGTTCATTACGGTACATACCCAAAAGTTTGGTAGAAAGGAAGAACTTACCAGAAGCCCCCATAGTGCACAATAATAATTAAAACTTCTTCATATTGTTATAACCAGGGTTCTACAAGTTGGAAAAACATCTGATAGCCAGCAAAATTTTCTGATCATCAGTAACAAATATTTACCCCCTCCTCATCGTTATCAGTTTTTGTCCATTTTTTTAATTTTTATTTAATCATGGATTTTTTAAAAATTACTAAAATTATTTTATGAATCTATTGAAAAGTTTAGTCATGAGCATAGCAATATTATATCCTAAAGGACCTTAATTCGTCAACTTAATTAATAAATAAAATTAATATAAATTAAGTTTCCCGACGAAACTTATAACAAGTAGGCAAGTGTGATCGAAGATCGAACAAAGGGTTTCGTTTAATATTCCTTTCAACACACTTTAGCCTTTGATTAATAAATCCATATAAATTTCATTTTCCATTAAAAAAATCAGATTTGGGATAAAATAAAAAGTTACTGATTGATGTTTTTTTATTTTTTGAATTTCTGAAATAGAATATGATTTTACGTATTTATACCAATTTTAAGATCCCTACCTTATATAGTTTAAAATTTTCAATATACCTTAAAATATGTGAGTACGTTTTTTAATTATTCTAAGCATTGCTATTTTTTTTTTAATCTTTCATATCCCAAAGTAAATGAAATAAATAATTTTCTTGGTGAAATAAAGTTAGCGGTCGATTTTTTAGATTTCTTAAAATTCTTAAACAAAATATGATTTTGCGTATGTATACCAATTTTCAAATCCATATCTTATATAGTTTTAAAATTTTGTATATACACCTTCCTAATTCTGACTGGAATGTTTATCTGCCATACCTTTCTTTGTAACCTTTGTTTAACCTCTTTTCCGTCTGTGCTGAAATGTCAGCACCTGCACGTGTATAAAAAATATTCATTTTTGCTTGAAAAATTAATAACTTTTTAATTAATATCTCAGGGCGGATTTTTACGATAATTAGATTTTTGGATTCAGAATTTAATTTTAAGCATGAATGCGTAATTTTCAAATCGATAAATACAATAGTTTTTGTAATATCATAGAGACCAAAACATCCTCCAGTGCTGCAAATTATCTGTGGTTTTATCACTTTGAACGTGAAAATCTTTATTGAAAGTATGCTCGCATCGGGGTCCAACTCCAGCTAACCTCGACAAAGGATCCCGATCTAGGCAAGATTGATATCTGAGCTTCTTATGAGATTTCAAGTATCTAACTTTTACAATTTCCGAATTAGAACTCTGTCACGGACGGACAGACAGAGGAGTTATACAAATAGAGTGACGTCAGATGAACAAAACCCCAAAAAGTCGATTTTTTTTTTTTTTTTTTTTTTTTTTTTTTACCTCACCAAATGACAGAGGAAAAATTTCAAAGGGGATGAAGATTTTAGATATGAGTGATACTTATATGAGATGATGTGGATGATATTTTAGATAAGTCGCCTTACTATAAAAAAAATAATAATACAGGCACATTATAAAGTTTGGCTGAATAAAATATGCAACATCATAACAAAAACAATGTTTTTTTTTTTAGTATCATTATCTTTTTAACACTTTCCAACCTAGTTGAAAAGTGTTTATGACTTCGGTTTGTCTGGCCGTCTGGCCGTCTGCCGTCTGGCCGTCTGGCCGTCTGCCGTCTGCCGTCTGTCCGTGCTCTAACTCCCGTAAATATGCTCGGATTGCCCTGCAAATTTTATATGTTATAATCGTTATCTATAGCATGTTCCCTATTTCAACGGAAGTGTGTAGCACTTATAGTTTTTTTACAGGGACACTCAAAAGAATTCCGTTACATTGCGGTCTATGGGGAAAAATCATTTGCGGTTTATTTAAATAATGTTTCAATACTTTAAACGCATTGAAATTTATATATATCACTAAGGTGCATTAGAAGAAGCTTAATATGGAATAGGGTGTGCATAGCACTTATACTTACTTTACAGGGACAGTCAAAAGAATTCCGTTACATTACGTCTATGGAGAAAAATCGTCTGCGGTTTATTTAAATAATGTTTCACTATTTTAAACGCATTGAAATTTATATAAGGTTCATTACAAGAGACTTACTACAAAATATTGTGTGTATAGCAGTCATCGTTCATTTACAGGGACACACAAAAGAATTCTCTACTGTATGTTAACAATAATTCCTGGAAGTGCGTTTTAAGTTACTGAATGCGATTTTAATTTTAAATCGCTTTTTGTATATTACGTGGTGTGTATAAATTCTGTAGATCCTATACAGGGAAGTACAAAAGTTCGGGAACACATTTCCGTATTATTTAACTCCAGACGGAGAATTTTAAACTGTGCTACGTGTTTCCTAACTGAACTAAAATTTAGCATCCTATGTAGTATATATACAAATCTATAGATCCTATACAGGGCTGAATAAAGTATTCGGATTACTTAGATGTTATCTTTTAGCTTATAAAAGAGTATGATTCGTAAAATTATTTTGGAAGCGTTGGAAAGTGTTACATAATCTATGCTTGACGCATGATTTTTCGTTCTTGTTTTACAAGAAAATTATTTAGGTAGAAATTACTTAGGGAAACCACTGACCAATATCCTTAAAGTGCAAGCTTTACGGAATTTTACCTTACATAAGAGTTTTACAAACACATTTTTTTACCCTGGTCCTTCAAAATCTGTATTTTAAAAATTTTCGCTTCTTAACTATAACAGTTATATGTCCTTGTGTATGTCTGTATTTCCTTTAAATAGAAAGTACCACACCCATCTATAGCTTTCTTTAGTTTATAATCATTAAATAAACCGTACACTTGAATCATCATTAGATCCCTCAATGTTGATGCTCCCAGTCTACAGTTAAAAATTTTGGTTGCCAATGGCGATCTGGTGACCACAATTGTTCAGCTTTCGTTATAACTGTCGTTATATCAGTAATTCTAAGAAATTATTCCCAAAATTATATGAATCTCATATTTTCCAATCGCATATTAATTAAAACATGTGTTTATTGATAATTTAGCTTTATGTCGATAAGAATAGACTATGATTAGTAAAATTTTCCATTTTTAACCACAAGGGATATATTCCTCAATCTGAATACATTTACAAAAAGGATAAAGTATAATTTGATATGTAAGGGATTCTCGAAACTCGATGAACTTAGTTCTTTCAAAAGCATTAAAATGGCCTCCCCAGTGGCTGTACAATACATCGCAGTACACACAATCATCTCTCATTTTTTATGTAATTTTATACTAGATTAGATTTTTACCCGCAATCAAAGTAAGATATTTTATTCAGCGTCCACTAAATGAGTTTGTCATCTTTACTTTGTCAATCAATCGATCTGAACACCAGATCAATCAATAACGAGCTATATGAATTCTGTATGGTAGAGTCACGAAATTCCCAAAAGGACAATCAACTGGTCGGATGTGACGTTAGTGCTTTCAATTTCCGATGTGCTGCGATGACGTTTTAAATGAAGATTGCAAGGAACCGATAAAGAGGAAAAAGAAAAATGAAGGATGACAATTAAAAAAAAATCCTTTTTGATGAATAACATCGTTTCAAAGTAATTGGTGAATGTAGAATTATTAATAGTTCAGGAAATAGTTAAAGTTTTCTTCGCCCTTGACGTGACAATTTAAAAACTTTATTTATTACTTTTAAAAGAAACCCTAGTATTAAACCAATATTGCTTGTTTTGTTTATATTGAGACCCAATGTTGGGCCAATATTGCATTAATCGAAAATTCATCCAATGAAATGAAACTAATTGTTAAATTTTAGTTTTGCATTGGAAATATTTCCAATGAAACTCCAACATTACAGAAATATTGGATTTATATTGGAAACATTAGTAATGCCATGGTGAGATATTTGTTGAGCGCAAGGTGCAATTTGACAAAATGTCAGCACCAAAATATCCAGACAATATTTCATGCTGATACTGTCGAGAAGAAGCTAATGGAAACAAAATTGCTTCACTTTGTTTTTCTACTAGGAAATATTCATGTCTTATTACAAAAAAAGGTATAAAGAAAAAAAAGTAGGAAGACCAACTAATGAAAAAATTTTCTTTTCATAAATAACATCGTTTTAAAGTAATTCGTTAATGTAGAAATATTAATAGTTCATGAAATAATAAAATTTTATTTCAACCTTGGTCTTAGCTTTATAATTTATAAACTTTACTCAATATTTTTAAAAGAATATTCCCATCTGAAAAAAATCTAGAAGTAGCAATAGAGATTTATCTATGTATTAGAGTAAAATTTATTTAGACATTTTTTGATTTTTTGACCGCACTAAGATGTTTGTAGATTGTACATTAAAAAGGTCCTTCGATTGTATTTTTCTTTGAAGTTCAGCTTTCTGTGTCTGGGGATTTCCTATAAAATATGTTTGTGATGTGGTATCACATATATTTTTCTTAAATTAATCTTTTTCTGTAATTTTCAGTTTAAACTATCTTTTAATTACTTAGTTATTTTATCCTAACTTTTATTTCAGCTCCCGCCGTAATTTTCCTCCATTAAAAGAAAATATCTTTAACATATGCCCTTTATCAATAAAACTTTCTCACATAGATAGAATTCATTTAAACGATTAATCACCCTCACTAGATATCCAAAAAAAAAAAAAGAAAAGAGATAAAGATTGACTTTGTATTCGGTTTGCATTTTATTTCTCATTCCGTCCAACGTTCGTTAGAAATGTCTGTGTCTGCTTAATTTTTGAGTTTAGCCTTTTCGGTAAATCCTAAACATTTTCAGTACATGAGAGTTGTTTTGTCTACTTCAGCTAGATTCCCAAAACTTTGCTCTCAACGTACATTTGGCATTCACATTCTTGTTGGCTCACTTTTTAGGACTGCTATTCTGGTACCCCTGTCCTGTAATTCAAAAATTCTCCTAATTGCCTAATGCGTAACTGATAATTTTTAGCTTATATGACATCATTCATTTTCATGTGCTCTTTCGCCAATTTCATGTTGCCAATATGTGTATGGCATGAAAATCGACATGTGTCGGAGCGGACATTCTCTCTCTCGCACGCTCCTCTGATAAGAAGTTAATAATGTAAGCTCACGTTGGTTAAAATGCTCTCAGGCACCATCCCATCCCTTTATGTACGTACTTTGTAATCGTACGCTTATAACTCGAAGTTTAATAAACAAATATCGTAAAGAATCCTTTCAGAGCATTTAATTCTACAACCTACTGCCTTTTATCCTACTTTCAGTGAATGCATAGCGGACTTGGATTATTTGTTACGCAATGTACTTTTAAACACGTAGATTCCCTTTACCATAAATCTTGGTGCCTGTACAGGGCATTCGCTGATTTTCTTTTTAACTTCATGGGATGGTGCCTGCCTGTTAGTTTGCCTGCCTTTTTTTTTTGAAAGACCTGTTTATACGGATTCAATATTTCTACACTCCTGCCGGATCCCTAGATGTTTCTTTTACTGGACTAAGGATTTCTGTTCTCCTGTCAGATGATTGCTTGTCTGCCGGATGATTGTGTGTCTGCGGGATCCTTAAATGTTGCATTTACTGGACTAACAACGATTTCTGTTATCCTGCCGGATGATTGCTTGTCTGCCAGATGATTGCTTGTCTCCCAGATGATTGCTTGTCTCCCAGATGATTGCTTGTCTGCCGGATCTCTTGTCTGTTTTCCAAATTTCATGAGTTCAAGATTTCTACACTGCAGCCGATTTATACCAACTGAGGCGGTTTATTCTTTCGAAAACAAAAAAAAAAAGATGAAATCCCGATGTTCGCCTGCCTTCGGTCGCTCCCGCTGGACTCTATCCCTTCGAGGTAGGCCTAAGAAGCTGCGATATGGACGATTTCTGACTTCAAGTTCGCCTCGCATAGCGTTAATGGGTGTTCTACGATCATCGATATTGTGTGTTTTTTTTTTTTCTAATTCTACTGGCTCTTCAAATCTCGTGCTTTAAAAGTGAAGTATGTTTTTTTTTAATATGTGAATGAGCATGCATTCATACGTCGTACCTACAAAGAAAGTTCTATTTCTTCCCTAATAGTGTGAATTATTTTTATAAAAAGTGGCAGTACATCTACAATGACAAGAATACATTCGTCGGTTTTAATTTTTGGTGTCGCCACATTACGTTAAATTCCGCCTAACTTTCAATTTACAGTACATTTTCTATACTAGTACTGTTTATAGTGGATAAAAAACAGTTTAGTGAACAAAACAAAAAACATATACAAAAAAAAATAAGAAAAATATTTTTTACTTATAGTACAGAATTTCAGCAAGTAACGAACTACAGGAAAGAAATTTATATATATTAACACGAATGGTTCGAAAAGTGAGTATGAGAAAAGAAATATTAAATGATGTTGTATTTTTATAATTATTATTAGCTTTTATTTTGACTGCATATGAGTTTTATTCTAAATTAATAACGTAAAATAATCTCTAAATATTTTTCCTGTTTAAATATTGTTGTTTTCTCGTGCTCACAGTATTTTTGTTTGAATAATAACATATTCGAAAATAGTTTTGGATTGCTTAGAAATATCTCGCAATACCTTTTTACCAATGCTATTTAAGAACTCAAATGAAAAGCTAACGATACTATTATGAAATAAGATTTTTTTTCATGTTACTAAAATACTTACTGACTGTTCACCATATTTGCTGGAATATGTTCATATATTTCCAAAAAAATCAAGATAATCTAGTGACAAAGGATCCAATTCAGGATAAGTATTGAATTAATCTCATTCTTTTGCATCGTTGTGTGTGTAAAAAAAAAAAGAAAAGAAATGAAGAACACGTTACATATATAGATTGATATGAGTACTTGTGGAAAATATAAAACCCTATAGGTATATAATATTTTATACTTTGAACCGCATCTCATATTTTTATGTCGTAATTTAAAATGCTTAATTTATAATTCAATTATCTGAGTGATATAAAAAAAAATCTAGCAATACAATTTACATTTTTACTGTAATAATTTGAAAATTTCTGAATTTTCAGGTAAGTTATGTTTTATTATTTTTATTGTATTCGCATTACTCAGACATTGCATTTTTCTATGTGTTTTTTAAATACCCATGTTCTTATTTGCATAATTTAGTCTGACTAGTTAATGAATAACTTTAAGGTGGATTATCCATCCATTATCTATTCATGCATAACTAGTTCTTACAGTTCGTATACTATAGACCGAACATGAAATATGTTGTCTTATCATTTTATTATGTTGGGGAATTTTTTTTTTTTTTTTTACTTTAAAATAATTTAAATTTAAATGTACTGCATTCAAGATTAATTTCCACCTATGATTATTACCTTGTGATAGTTTGAAATTTTAGGTTATTGAATAAAGAAACAGGGGTAAGTTTTTTTTGGTGCATTCTGGTATTTTTTATTCATTTAGTTAAGAATTTGCACAAGAATGCTTGCAAAAAATAATAATAAGAAATAAATAAATAAAAAGAAAAAAATATTTTCAGGTTCAACATCATTTTTTTCGTTAAATGCTTATTAATTTTCTAAAATTTGTGTTGATAATAATGTGTTTTGAAGAGAACCCATATTCCATTAACGATATGTCAGGTTTTGCAGATATAAAAGCAAATGCATTAAGTCATATTTTTATTTGCGATTTAAAGGTTTTCAAATATTTCTGCAAGTAGTGACTTTTCTATTTTTATTTTTGACTTTAATTGTTTAGTATAAGTGTTTTAATGCGCTTATTTTTAGATTATTATCGGTAATATTTAAATGACATTTCTGATAAATGTGTATTGTTTCGGTATCCAAATATTATAGAGAAATTAACAACTTACATTTGGATGTGTTTCTGCTCGTTTGAAACTGCCATAAGATACATGCAATTTTATAATATTGCACTTTTCAGATAAATTATGATTACATTTATTTTTATAGTTGAGGGATTTAGTACTCCCCCCCCCCCTCTTCACCTATTTCAAAATGTTAAAAAATATATATATCACTCTACAAATATTTCAGTTCATGTTAGGCATTATATTTCTATTTTTAAGGAACAAAAATAATGACTCAGTTATTTTAGATGGTTAATCAAATCTTGTTGCATTTTCTCATATTTTCAATGTCACAGGTCATAACTTTATAACAATGTGCATTTTTTTTCATGTTATTAGTTTTTGATACCACATGCTTTAATTTTATTATACTTTTCTTTGGTTAATTATTGTTAACATGAAAACACACATACACACAGGCTTACTTATTCATTATATTAGTACATTTTCTTTGATCACATCTCTTTAGATTGGCGTTCTTTTTCATGATCTTTAAATAAATATATATCCAGAACTAGATCCTTATTTTTTTTTCCCTTTTTGCAAAATTTTACTTCTAATTTTTAATTAAATTATGGTTAGAGTGTTCTACGACTTCCCGTTGAGCCATTACTGCAGGAATGTCTTGATGAGGGTACATATTTCATATTTGGTTTAATTTTAATATGGCGCTGGCGTCAGACCCTTTTCAGTCGAATTTGAAATATGGTTTGTGTTACACTCTTTCTCATAACTCTTTTTTTAATATTTTAGAATGGTTATAGATACCTTTTTTTCTTTCAGAATATCATTTATTTCTTATTACAGATAGTGTTCATATTGAGAAATTTATGTATTTTTCATATTTTTTGCAAGAATTTTGAATTGTTTATTTTTTTTAACTTATGTAGGTACACTTTTCCCTTTTTATTACTTGTACATGTTTGAGTGCCAACCACAGGTCATCATGTATGATAGTAATTATGAAACATAATATTGTCACTCATCTGAGATTCACCGTTTGACATGTCATTTGTCATGGAGTTTATGTTCACTGGGGCTACGCATTATTGCACATACCTATGATTTTTCATGGTGTCTCAAGGTATACTTCTCATGGTATACACACGCTCCTGTTCAGCTCCTGTAGTACAATTGGTTACGTCATACACTTTGTTCTCAACATAAGGTAGCTCTTTTACAATATTTGTTTATAAGTGATTTCACCTATCATATTCCTTTTTCTTAAAGCTTACTTTTGACATAATTTGCTACCTTGGTAAATTTGTTGCATTTCTCGATGCTTAACAAAGTTTATATTTACTATCAAAGATTTTCTTTCGAGTTTTGCTGAATATTTCATTTGATGCATTTTACACAAATTTACATGCTGTGTTTGGATTTTGCTACAAAGTATTATAAAGCATCAATGCACACAATTTTTTTTTTTTGCATAATACATCATTTCATGTTTTTCTATTTTCACAATTTTCACATATCTTTGATACACGTATTTTTTTTTTTTGGTAATGCACTTTTATTAATTTTTCCATGTTATATAGATTTCTTTTTATGCCCTTTCCACCTGATCATAATTCATATTTATAGATTAATTCATGTTGGGATATGTAACAAGGTATTTACTCTCTAAACATTTTTAACGTTTTTGATTTTTTTTTCTGTTATGGTATTTTCACTCATTGTTCCTCTATCTCTTATATCTCTGATACATGTTAAAAGAAAGGTGTCAACAGTTAATTTTTTATTTCATTTTCTTGAGATTTACCCTTTACCTATGACTTCTTTACAATTGCTTGGAAATTATATTCAGACGTCATTTGAATTTACAACACGAAAATTCTCAGTATGATAGTTTTCCTTTTCTCTAACATTTTTAATTACTATGTGGCTTTTTTTTCATTTTTCAGTTGCTGTAAGAATTTCGCTTTTGCGTTCATAACTTTATTTCCTTTCACATACATTTTTTTTGGTGTTGTCATGGACATTTGACAATGAAACATTAAATATTTGTACAGGTCATACTAATATTTATACATGACATACACAGGTCAAATATTTGTACATGTCATACATGACTCACTGACACCATTTGAAAAACAGTTTATAATGCACATTTCTTTAGTTTTATTAGGATACACATGATCTGCAGATGTACTTCGCACCACATACACTACAATACATTTTTTTTTCCAATCAAAGTATATTTACACACGTATTATCTGTATTGTCGCTGTACCTAATGAGCTTTCTATTTCTTTATTTCAAAATTTATCAATTTACAAAATTTGATTATATATATGTCAAGATTCACACACTTTTTGTAACACCTGAATTTTTTTACTCAATTCTCATCCTCCTCTAGTTTGTACAATATAATTCCACATTTGTTCATAGTTTAAATACCAATCAATATTTTACACTACCAATCAGGACCAGTCATGCCCATTTCCAATCATTGCTACACCCTCTACCATTCATTATTATATTTGTTTTCTTCATTTTTTATACCTTTTAATATTGATATTTTTTTCCCGTTCACATCACCTGCATTTAGTAATCTCATGGTATATTTGTAAGTAATAGTTACACCAAAATATTAAATGGATACATAACATTTGTTATACATGACATTGTTGGTAAACAACTATACTTATCTACCTGTTGCATTCTCTGTAATGCTGTTAACTCATTTGTAGGTTGGTGGTGATATTTTTTTTTGTTTATAAAATTTATATATACAACATTTACTATTCTTCCTCTTCATTTTACATGTTTTTTTTTCATCTATAATTTCACTTTGATAAACACATTAGTCAAGAGTAAGTAAATAAACACATAATTAAAAATAAAATATCATACTTTTTCATTAAATGATACTTGTTTGCTGATGCAAAATAAGTGGTGCATTACTGAATCACGCCTTAATGGTACTTATATTATTATAATATTGCGATTCTTAGAGATCTACTCAGATTTCTGTTCAAAGCACTCATTTCATGAAACTTTCATGAGTAACGCATCAAATATTTCATCCTGTTAATTTACACAACTTCTTACACATACTTCTATCATCTATACTTAATGCACTCAATTTTATCATTTACAGTTTTTTTTTTACTAATCAATGATATACACTACTAGTTAATGCCTTAAATATTACCAGTTAATTAATATTACACAAATTACTAATCAATCATGTATTACCAGTCAATGTATTAACACAGTCATTCAATGTGACATTCTTTCTTTTCTCATTCATACATTTTAAAATTCATTGTTCTTTCACATTAGATGCATTTGATAATTTCAACACCTCAATTACACCCCTTGTCTTGCCCACTCAGTGCTCGCGAATTTACCTTTTTAAAGTTCATTCAATATAGGTAATTTTTAAAGACATACATTTTTTCGAATTTTTTTCATACACTACACTTGTTTCTAGAAGTATATTTATTCACAGTTGTTATGTTATCACAAACTTTTGGTGTTTATACCAGCTGTATGTTCTGTCGAAGTTACATATATGGGTTTGCATACATTGATTTCTCACACATCTTTCACATACTTACTGATTTTGCATTTTCTACACTTTATTAAATGTATTCTAACCACCAGTAATTTTTTTTTCAATCTAAACATATTTATAGGTGATAGGGAATGTAAGCAAACGAAAAACAAAATTACGTTTTGATACACATAATCATTTGTTACATTATGGAATTGAGTGACTTATGGCAGTGTTTCAAACATTTTTTTTTCTTCACATACAGATATTCAAATATTTCTGAATCCTCATCTCTAACATAACTTTGTTTTAAATTCATGTTGTGAGTTTAAAAATAAAATTAGAAACGCATAAATTTCCAAATTATACCTTTATTCATTATTTTGGGGATTAATACAGAATCCTTGGTTATTTATGCTGTATTTCTGTTTATCTGTATATTATATATGTTATATATATATATCATATTACTCCAGTATTTTATAATGATTATAGTATTGATCAGTACCCATATTTAGCCACATTTAATGCTTATTATAATACAAGCATATTTTTAAATTAATGCCAGCTGGTAACTGACCTGTAAACATAGGCCTAATGTTTGTTTTATTTGTATGTGCACAATTTGATACAGGTCAACGTCTGACTAAGACGAATTGAAAAAGTGATCACGAATTTTATTAAAATTGCTGCAGCTGTTTCTAAATAGAAACAATATATGATGTCACCTGTATGACAAATTTATGGTACCAATATAATTATATCATGATATACTTTTATTTTTGGATGGATGCCTGCTAAGAGAGATCTTCCATTGCTGTTTGCTTTTTGTCATGTTTAGTTTTATTTACATGTATCTGCTATAACTGATGTAATCGTAAGAGCATATGAAATTTTTTTTCTCTCGTCCTCAATTCAAAATTTTTTTCGTCGGTTTAAGGGGAGATATATGTGATGTGGTATCACATATATTTTTCTTAAATTAATCTTTTTCTGTAATTTTCAGTTTAAACTATCTTTTAATTACTTAGTTATTTTATCCTAACTTTTATTTCAGCTCCCGCCGTAATTTTCCTCCATTAAAAGAAAATATCTTTAACATATGCCCTTTATCAATAAAACTTTCTCACATAGATAGAATTCATTTAAACGATTAATCACCCTCACTAGATATCCAAAAAAAAAAAAAGAAAAGAGATAAAGATTGACTTTGTATTCGGTTTGCATTTTATTTCTCATTCCGTCCAACGTTCGTTAGAAATGTCTGTGTCTGCTTAATTTTTGAGTTTAGCCTTTTCGGTAAATCCTAAACATTTTCAGTACATGAGAGTTGTTTTGTCTACTTCAGCTAGATTCCCAAAACTTTGCTCTCAACGTACATTTGGCATTCACATTCTTGTTGGCTCACTTTTTAGGACTGCTATTCTGGTACCCCTGTCCTGTAATTCAAAAATTCTCCTAATTGCCTAATGCGTAACTGATAATTTTTAGCTTATATGACATCATTCATTTTCATGTGCTCTTTCGCCAATTTCATGTTGCCAATATGTGTATGGCATGAAAATCGACATGTGTCGGAGCGGACATTCTCTCTCTCGCACGCTCCTCTGATAAGAAGTTAATAATGTAAGCTCACGTTGGTTAAAATGCTCTCAGGCACCATCCCATCCCTTTATGTACGTACTTTGTAATCGTACGCTTATAACTCGAAGTTTAATAAACAAATATCGTAAAGAATCCTTTCAGAGCATTTAATTCTACAACCTACTGCCTTTTATCCTACTTTCAGTGAATGCATAGCGGACTTGGATTATTTGTTACGCAATGTACTTTTAAACACGTAGATTCCCTTTACCATAATGTTTTTTCTATATTAACCCTCCGACTACTGAACAAAAAGACTGTACAATAATTATCAGTCGGGTTTATTGCTCCCATTTGTAAATATAAAAAATTACCACTATACAAATAAGCTACTGATTTAAAACAAGTATAATAATAAATAATATAACGTAGTCAATACAAAATAGAAAGTAGAAATTATATTGCAATGATTAGACACGTATTGTTTTTATTATTTTTAATTACACCATGGATGACAAAACTGGAAAAAATTGCTTTCGACTCCAATGGGCCAGTCTTGTTAATCGGAATCTTAATTTTTAACAGTTATTGGCGATTGATCGAGATATTTGAATTTTTAAGCGGTTTTCATCTGAGATAATGTGCATACCAGGAGCTAGATATTACTCAAACAATTCTCTTACGGTTGCGAGAGCAATTTTTTATTGTGTAGACTTCGGATAGCCTCTGGCTTGTAACAATATCCAGAGGATTCGGGATAAATTAATGTCCTGAAGATAATCATATCATATCCCATGCGATGTATACATGTTATACGTATAAACGTCTTGCGAACAAATTTATTTTATATATTTATAGAGCGATTGCATGCTGTGAAATGGGCTGAATAGAAACAATTTTCTACTATTGGCTTAGAAAACCAGTGTTAACTATTTTATTAAAGAAACAGAATTCTATTTAAAATTTTCTGTCTTACATTCTTTTTTTTTATATCAAAGAAATAGGCAGTTAAAAAATGAACTATGTATTAGTATAAAGTGTCTAATATATATATTGTGTTCCTAATCATGGGATGCCTATTAAATTCCACGTGTTTTCCTATTATCTACTTGTGAAAGATCAAAAGAAATTAGTAACAACTGCAAAGGTTGAATATGAACACAAAGATTTTATCGAAAGAAATGACGTAGTTACATAAAAATAATCTCTTTTTAACATAAACACAACTTTCATGAAAATGAGAAACTGTTTCTTGACATAATACATAAACGAAATTACCGAGGTCGTTCCCGACGCTTGTCATCTTCTTAAAAATGTGAAAATGTTTTGACATTTTCTATAGGAGTCAATTTTTTCATAACGTCTTTCATATCAAAAAGTGTCTCTTCTCCGTTTCGACAAAAAAATTCCTAACTTCGAAAAAAACTTTTTATAAAAAAAATTCCAGTTACTCGTCATCTTGAGGGAATAGAATTTTGCTTACATAAAGCCTTTCTGAGTCCTTAGTCTTATCTAGGGTGCCTGTATTTGAATGTGCGACACTACTAACATGTCATTGATTTAGATGATTTTGGACAAATACGAATAGCCAAGCATTTTAGAGAGCTTAGCATTATCGCCAAGCATTTTGGCGAGCATAGCATTATCGCGAAGTTAATGTTTATTAACTTGTTTGCCACAGTTTGAACAAACACGTCTGTCTGAGCACACTCTGAAGATGGTCTTTGTATGTATGTCTCCACTCTCATATATACTTTAGGTATCCTAGTCTTACCATATACTTTGACAATGAATAAGTCTCTCGGACAGTAAAATTCTTCAGGCGTTTCAGGGCATTTGTAAATTTCAAAAAATCCCTGACGGCTAGGCTTACAGGCACAGGTAGATTTCGAAGACACAGACCGTGATGGAGCGCCTGTTTGTTGGGAATTGCGGAAGAAATGACCTTTTTGCCATGATGCGGCAGTTGGGCAGCAGTTACTTCAAAACCTAACTTGCTTGTAGGCGGAGCTGGCAGGGTTTTTTTTTTTCTATAAGGGGTGGCCCTATAAAAAACTTGTCAATATAAACGTTTTAGATAATATTACGAGGATTAAAATAAAGTTAAGCGGATTTGATATCTTGTGAATTGACGAAGTTATGAATTTTTTTCTTCTAAAATCCCCCTCCCCCCTCCCCCCTCCCCCCTCCCACCCCTTGGGGACATTTTTAATTATATCAAAAATCTGGCATACATAAATTTTTCGGCCCTTTTCCTAGAAGTAATAATAACTTTAAACGGATTCGATACGTATTATAATTAAGAAATTATGGGTTTTTTCTGTTTTCACAAAAAAGCCCCCCATTCCCCCCTCGGTTCGATTTTGCCCATTAACGAACTTGACCGAGATTTTATGTATCAGTTTGGAAGAGATTTGTGCAGAATTATGGGAGTTGTCGTGTCCATAAAAAAGTGACATAGATAGATAGATAGATAGATAAAGTTTTGAACTGGGGGTGGTTTTGGGTTCTGGGAGTCATAATCGGCGTAGATCTGCAAATTTTTTTCAAAAATTCCAACTTAGGGGAGAATGTAATAGGTAGTATTTCTTACGAAATATACCTAAAACCAGGTTCTCCCTCAGTCTTTTTCAAAATGGAAATTCTTTGTCAATGTCTTGTATGGAATAGTCTGAGTAATCTGGTCTTCTTTTTCAGACGTTCTTTAGTATTTATATCTGTTGGAACGGAATAGAAAAACAAAAAAATACTTTGTTCCTATTCACATCACACGTTACAATTTCTATGATATAAAAACAAGAAAATTCATTTACACGAACTGTTTAATAAAAGTGGAAAAGCTAATATGGAATGTCATTATATAGGTCTATATCTAAAAAAAAAATAATATTATATCCATAGTAATCTTTGGATAGTAGAGGGGAAAAGGGGCGTTTGCCACAATAGCAGGAGGGATGAAGAATATCCATCCTGCTATGGGCTGATAAGGATGGCTCAAATGAAGTGATATGGATGATTTAACTGATAATTTATGATCTCACTCATGCTGTGAATTGATAAGTACTCCTCCTTCAGTTCGTTTGTTATCGAAGATAAAAATTGCTGTTAAAAGTAATTAGAATATTTTAAATAAAATTACTATTTTTTTGTGGGGAATAATTTTTTTACATTTTTTTTTTAACTTTCAAATTATTATTTAATTTTGAACCGTTTGCTAACAATTGAATGTGAATATGCGTTATTTAAAAATGTTTTTAAGACAAGTGAAAGTAATATTGAAATGAGTAGTTAGTGTAAGTTTAATTGTTTTGAAACAATCCAGCTTCCAAACTGGATAAGCACTTCTCTATGGTCTCCTAGGGTCCGTGTGAACTCTTGACTCCGCTGTTTGTTTTTCAACACTAACCGCCATTTCGTCCTTTGGCGAGAGCTGTGATCTGCGTCGCTTGCATGTTTCTATGTTTTAAATACTTACCTCTGGTAATTTTAACCTTTGCAGTGATGATGGAGCTTTAAAAGCTCCGAAATAGCCGCCTTTCCTTTTTTACACACATTTTTACATTTGTGCTATTTTCATGTCTTAATATAACAGAACAAAATTCAATCCTCCGATTTTAACAATAAATTATACCTCTTCACTTAAAAGTCATTCAAGTTAACAAAAATAATAAACACACGCGTACATGTGAATAAACTATTTTTTTAATGTTTTAAACAATACATTTTGAATGGTTTCAACATTAATATCACATAAAAAGCGCTCACTGTTGTAATCAGCACGGTTAAAAAAGATACAACAAAATCTAAATTCATAAAAAATTATCTGTTAATATTTTTCACGGTTATTATAAAAAATACAAGGACGAAGATTTTGGGAGGGGCAGTTTAGGATGCATCCATTACATTGATAAATTCTGTTCAGTATATACATGGTTCGTACGCTTTTACCACAATTTTAATAGAACTTTTCTCCTTATTTAAATGCAGAAAAGTATTACAAATCCTGCAATTAAAGGATGCGTCTACAATTTCTGCTATTTAAATATTAAATTAAAAAAATTCTATTAAATAATTGTGATAACAGCGTGCGAGCACTGATACAGCTATTAAATTTTCTTTAATGCAGAAAATTAGCCTTTTCATTGTCAAAAGTGTTTCTTCTCGGGTACAGCTATAAGTGTGCATTTGAGATTAATTATGTTAAATGTAGATAAATGTTAAAAATTTTATTCTTGCTTGAACCAAATTTTGATGCTGCAGTAACTGCAACCGTAAGAGGGTGAAATCTCGTTCCAACATTTAACGAGATTTCACCATCTTAAGGTTGCAGCTGCTCCAGCACCAAAAGTTGGTTCAACCCAACACAAAATTTTTAACAGTGTACACATTTACACAGTGTACACATTTTCACAGTGTGAATTCTTTTCTTATTTAAATCAGAAGCTTTTTTTTTCTAACTGACATTAGTTTAATTCAATACAAGAATAATTCTTTAATTTTTTATTACATAATGAATTATTATTATACAAAACTAAAATTGTGTTATTAGCAATGAATGATGAGCTTTGATATTTTAAATTAAAAGCAGAAATTTTAAAGCAGGTGGTATTTTACTGAAATCAATTATTTTTTTATTCATTCTTACTGTTCTTGTCTTACTGTATAATTATTCTTAAGATATCACATGCTAATATCACATATCACATAATATCACATATCACATATCACATATCACTAATATCACATATCACATGCTAAGGGCTTTTTGCCTATTTGCATGATCAAATGTTTAAAACTGTACTATTCTGTAAAAGATTACTTACGGTAATCCAAAATACTTATCTCGGAGATATATTTCCCGTTTATTAAGATGAGATCTTAGTCGTTTCAAAAGTGTAAAATACTCAACAATGTAAATTTCTAAATTCAACACGAAAGAAATAAAAAATAGAAATCATGCCTCACGCATAAAAATATGAAATACTTTCCAAAATTTCCAGTAAATGTTAATGCAACTCAATATTTAATGCGGGGAAAGAAGGAAATACATAACATAGTTTAAAATCCAATTTCAGTAATTATCGCCAATAGTCTCTCAATAGATTTCTGTGAATCCTTGCATATAATCTATACACTTCTATGAAGCTAGAAAACGCATAACACAGTTGAAAATCGCTTACAGCAATTTCCGTTCATGTACTGTAATATATTCGTGTTGTTTTGAGCAGCCCTGTGTATGATCCAAAGATTTTTGTGCTTACCACGCAGTTTCCTAAATTTTAATTTAGCTTATAAGACGCATAACATAACTAAAAGAGCACTTACGACAATCACTATCCATACATGACACTGTGACTACTTTCTTTTTAGCGCTCGTATATTATTTTATATATATTCTATAAGCTTACCTTAGTATATTAAAATATAGTTCAACTGGAAAAACGCATAACACAGTTCAAAGCACACTTTAAGCAATTCATGGATATAGACAGTAATGCTTTTACAAGTTCTTCTGTGCAGCCTTGTGTATCAGCTATATAATTTAAATCTACTACGTAATAATATTAAAATTTAATTACGTTTAAAACTCATGTTACAGCTGAATTACCAGCAATTAACACTCATAGATAGTACTGTAACTGCATTATTTTGTGAGTCCTTGTAAATGAAAGATAAAACTGAGCTGCGCCGTCAGGCACGTCGACCGCCGTTCTCAAGTTCTGAAGAACATTTAACGAGCACGACCAGGAGAGTCCTGTGTGCTCTACGGACAGTAGGGGAGCCGCCACCTGCTGATCACTCCCATTCTCCCAAGAGATTGACAACATAGGTCGCTGCGATTTGCGATTCAGGGTGGATCCCACCCTCCTGGGAAACACTTGACACTTGACGTTTTACACTAGATGACGAACCGGAGTCTCCCAATAGTTTCGGGTACCGGACTCCCAGAAGGAAGCCGACCCTAGGCCTTAAGCCAGGTTTCTCGGACCCGTACTTGCCGTTGCATAGTTCGAGGGATGTGAAGATTTTCAAAGGATAGTCACTTGCCCCTTTCGCAAGTAATGTAAATGAAAGGTAAGTGCTACGCATACCATATCCTTTATATAAAGCGTGTTGTGCTGCACCTCTGTAGCGCATATCACTTTCATTATTGTTGATGCATTGTAATACCAATAAAATACACTGGAAACATTTTTCTTTCTGTAAACCATATTGTAACAGAAATTTGCGGTCCCTGTAAATGAACTATAATTACTACATACTCCAATTTCAATAGATAATGACCTGTAGTAGACCTCAATAACATAAACTAATAAAGTGAAAATCCAAATAAACTTAGGAAAGTTGAAGCGTGGACAGACAGACGAACCGAAGTCATAAACATTTTTCAACTGTGTTGGAAAATGTTAAAAATAGCGAAAAATAAAATCATTTATAAGAATACATCCCAACAGAGAAATAATATAAAAATAATATTAATTTTTTTTTAGAAAATACATGTATTTACTTAATTTCAACACAAGTATAAAGAATAATGTCAGATATGCATACAAAATAAATAAATAAATAAATAAATAAATAAAAAAGCCAATTGATAAATAAAATTTATAATATTAATTTATTTTATTTATTAATAAATGAAAGTTACTCTATTATAAAATCAAATCAATCACATTTTTTATATTAATAACGGCATACTTCAACTTTAACATCCCGAAGCATTTCATTTGGTTAGAAAAAAGTAAGAAGGGAAAGAAAACGCTTTCGAGAAGTTTTCTACTTTAGACTAGATTATTAAATTTACCTCGGAGATTAGCGAGCACTTTTCAAATAAACCATCTCACCATGATGTCTTTCAAGGAAATAAATACCGGAATTCACTATTGTTAGTTTCTAAACTGAGATATTAAATTGACGTTCTTACTTTAATCTTACATATTTAGCTGAAAATGGTGAAAAGATTGGTGTTATTCACTTTACAAGTAGTTTAGCTATTTTAATTTCCTTAATAATAAGGCTTAGACTCAAACTCGAAATTTCAGTTAAAAACACTAATCATAAAAGAAGTCCTCTATCGAACACAAACCCAGACTCCAAGATTTATACATTTTTCTGTTTGAAGTCTGTTGTTCGCACATCCACATGTAAGTCTGTGTGTTCTTATACATAACTGAATAAAATGTAGAAACTACGTTCATCGCAGGGATTGAAACTAAAAGTATACGTTTACTGGAGTTCCATTACCTGCGATTTATTCTATTGAGCTGTTTCAGATAACAGACCAAATGCCCTGATCAAAAGGTTGACTGAGTGAATTGTGCCCGCCAGATTTTTCTAGGATAGCTCATTTGGCAGAGCATTGGTAGCTTAAGTCAAAGATCCCTGATTCAAATCCTAGTCTGGACACTTTTTAACTCAGTTGAAAAATTACAACTCATATTTTAATGTTTTGTTTTGTAAATAATAATAATTAAATATAACCACTATATAATTTTTTTTACTAATAATGTCATACTTTAACTTTAATATCTGCAAAATTTTATTCTTCTAAATAAAAATCAGGAAGGGGAAAGAAAGATCTTACAAAAAGTTTTCCACTTTGGAATAGATTATTAAGTAAATTTATCTCGAAGCTTAGTGAAATCCTCTTCCAAAACGCATCTCACCATGATGCCTTTCACGGAAGTAAATAAAAAAAATTGATATTGTTAGTTTCTGAATTGACATATTAAATTGCTGTATTTACATTAATCTGGTATTTAAGTGAACATGATGAAAAGATTGAAGTTGTCCAATAGGGTAGTAGTTTACGTGAGCCGGTATTATTTTTATTTCCGTAATAATAAAAGTTTGAGGTTTCGCTTAAAATTCGAAATTTAATTTTGTCAGTTTGGAATTGAACATAAAACGAAAATTTTATTCATTTCAGCTTAAAGTCTGTTGTCTGTACATAGACATGTATAGTCCTGGGAGAATAAAAGTGATCATATCCTACTAACTCTGATGAAAATCATCGTATAAAATTGCGCATGGTAATAATAACGTCTACTGATTAATGCTATACTTAAATTTTGCTTATTGAGTCGTCTAGATGTAAAAACTGTACCAAACTTTATAATGTCCAATACTAATACCTAATTTTGATCATCATATTTGAATTCTACGTAAATTTTTCCTTCAGATACTAATCCTCTGAGCGTCTGAGGACTTTATCTGGATTTTCATAAAAATGTTCATAAAACTTACATTAATTTAAATTTTGTTTCCATTGTTTGTTTCTAAAATACACTCCATATCTCTTTATTTTAACTATATCTTAAAATAAAATTATGTTAAAAATATTTTTCTCTACAGCCGATTTAAGTTATTTTGGGGAAACAGAAAAAATACGGGTAACCCGCTTAGAGGACTAAACGGCAACTCAATCGATCAAGTAGTTTAAGAAGTATAAACGTTTAAATGTTGGAATTCTCACTGATGAGATAATTCATTTTTAGACTTAACGTGTTTGACACTGTACAAAGGAACGCTTTTCCTGCGTTACAATATGTTAATTAATTAAAATTTGCATAATTCCCATAATAATAAAACCAGGAAAACAACGTACCGTATATACTCGCGTATATGCTGACCCCAAAATTGATGAAAACAGGTTTAATATCAATAGTTTTCAATAGTTTTTTTCGCCTTAATTAATTTATAATTAAATGAGATTACATAAGGCGTTGAAAACCATTCTGAATTACTGGTGTTAAACCTGTTTTCATCTCGAATTTTGGGGTCGGCTTCTACGCGAGTATATACGGTAATAAAAATCCGCACATCTTAGAGTTTCAATTGATGTTGTTGGCAATTGAAAAAACTTCTAAAGTCTGCTTATATTACGAATATCCTAAAAATATCCTTTTTTTAAAATCCTGAGCCTAATTTTTTCCTAAAAATCTTGTTAATTTTTATTTATTAGGATAGTTATTTTTTTCTTTTCTTTTTTTTTTGGGGGGGGGGGGGGGGTAGAAATACGTACGTTAGTGATTTCTTAAATTATTCCAGTTAATATTTAAGAAATCTGCAATGACTCCACTCGACTCCTGAACACAGATGTATGTACACAGAAAATTAAAAGAAAAAGAGGAGTTTTTATAATTTTTTGACACGTTCAACCGAGCAGAGCGGCCTACCAAAAAGGTTCTAGCGTACATCGCTGCCGGTAGGGTGATTTAACCGCGAGCCACAAACAAGTGGAAAAAACCTCTGAAAATGAAGATCTCTTAACCCTAAACACTGACATTATTGAACAGAGACAATACTTAAATAGAGTACAAAACAGAATAATATACAGTAACAACATATTCCATACACTAATTGTACTGAACATCAACATAGTTTGCTTAAAGTTAATAACACAAATAAAAGAGAAAATGCTATACCACAATTAAACCAATATCTACAAAACTCTTACCAAATGTTAACTTTTTTTTTTTAATCAAATATTATTCAAATTATTATACTCTGCATATACTTTTCAAATTCAAATATTTAAAAAAAAAATATGAGCATTGTTTCTTCTTTCCTTAACTTCTCCTCCTTATCTTTCCTAATATTTTTTAAGCTAAATTTCTATTACCTTTTCTTTTCTATTGGAACAGGCTGCATTCGAATACTGGATCTCCCGTTTTGAAACTGGAGATGTTATCTCTACACCCCTAATGCTTGATTAAATCGCCGCAATATTTATTAAGCTCTGTCACATTTCCTGGGTGATTATCGCAAAAGAATCGTTCCCAAAATGGTTTAAAATACCTAATCCGTTAACCAATTTTTACGGACAGTTACAGTTCTTGCGACTGACATTCGCTAAATAGGGGCTCAATCCGGAGTATAGTTTGAGAATTATTATGTTCACACACACACACAAACACGTGCATACACAAATCATGATTACAATACATTCCTTACACGATGTGTTGGAAAGTAATAATGCTAATGTTAATAATAACGACCGGTTAATATTAAGAATAAGCTATTATTATAAACTATCTGATCCCGCTCAGAGCATCTGTGCTTTAATGTCTACTCTTTGAAATATATGTATATTAGAATACACGAATTTCAGCATTAAATGTATAAATACTATGCATAAAAACTTCTCCACGTAGGACTGGGTACTTTGAAATAATATATATATATATACATGTACACACATCATAAGATATGGACATCATTTAGAACTATGAAAACAGAGGTTTTTTTTTCAATATCATGCATATAAAAACCTTTGCATGCCCGCAATAGTGGCTGGATACTCCTTAAAATTAAGAAAGTGTATACATATTATGTGGAAAACATCATTGTCAAAAGAGAAATAACCGCTTTTTCGCCATCACGTACCTTAGTGTTTTATCGTGTCAAATATTGTAATCATAAGTAAATCACTTTTCTTTTGCCAGAATTACGAAAAATATTTCACGCCACAACAAATAACGAACCTGCTAAAGTTAGGTTTAGCAGATTTGATTTTCTAAACAAACTACTCGTTACCAGGGTTGTAAAAAACCCAGGTTTAAAAAGAAAAACCAGCCAGGATGGGTAGCTGGGTGGGTATCCGAGCAGCTACTTACTACAATCCTTATGGTTGTAAAAAACCCGTTCTTTTTTTAAACCCAGCCCGGGCGGATAGCTGGGCGGGTACCGGGGCAGCTACCCACTACAACCCTGCTCATTACCATCAGTAAAAAAGAAATAACCGATTTTTCGTCTCCACGTGTCCCTTAGCGTTATATACATATAGATAATAAACCGATGAATCACTTGAACTCCATCACAATACGATAATACAATTAGATAAAATATGTTTTGAATTTATTAATAATAAAAGGTCACCTGCTTATAACGC
The DNA here is from genome assembly GCA_963931845.1 of Maratus michaelseni. Lineage (NCBI taxonomy): Eukaryota > Metazoa > Arthropoda > Arachnida > Araneae > Salticidae > Maratus > Maratus michaelseni. The sequence goes on from OZ007587.1 coordinate 276,651,686, forward strand.
ATCATTTTTTACACTAATAACGGTATATTTCAACTTTAACATCTTGAAGCTTTTTACTCGATTTGAAAAGAAAAAAAAATAGGAGAAGAAAGAAAAATCTGACGAGAAGTTTTCCACTTTAGACAAGATTATTAATTTACGTTGGAGCTTAGCGAGCACTTTTCAAATAACCATCTCACCATGATGTCTTTCATAGAAATAAATATCCTAAGTTGCTATTGTTAGTTTCTGAACTGAGATATTAAATTGCCGTACTTATTTTAATCTAGCTATTTAAGTGAACATGGAGAAAAGATTGAAGTTGTTCAATAAGTAAGTACTTTATGAGTTAGTTTTATTTGTATTTCCTTAAGAAAAGAAATTTGATGTTAAAGATTCGAAACTCGAAATTCCAACTTGTCACAAAAGAAGCCTCTGATTGAACTCCAACACAGGTTTTTATACACGTTTCACCTTAGAATTAGAGAAGTAACCCGATTTTACCCGAATCCGACAAACGGTTCGAGTCGAGTTGTCTATACTTTTTTTTTCCAGATCGGGTTCGTTTGTGGTAGCTGTCATTTTTCTAGTTTAAAATTGGGTTTTGGTTCTAGGGCATTGGGTTTGGTATTGTAACAAAGTCTGACTAACTAATTAGAAGACCAAAGATGTTAAGAATTACTTCCTTCAACTGAAACTGCAAGTCGATTCCAGATGCACACATATGAATATTCTCAAGAGTTTAATAGACTTGCCAAGTACATATAAATTTTATCGCGCTTCTTCTGATCTGACGCCATACAGACGTTTATTATACGATAAATTCGTAGTATTTAAGTCCATAAGTTTAATATCTATCAACCACTTCAAAAGCCGCCATAGCTGCTTAACATGGGACGTTAAGCCCTCGAACTACTTGAAATTCTTCAATGAGATATACTCAAATCTTGAGGGAAAAAGAAGGTATTCTGTTGCGAGCTCCGAGAGAGGAGTACGGTAGTTCTCTCTCTTGAGAGAAAAGCGTCTTTTGGCCCCTGTGCCGTGGAATGTAAGTTTTGCCCGGAAAAGTGAAACGGGTAACCTGGCAATCAAAAAACTGAACTACTACATGTGAACTACAACTGATCTACAACTGGAAACTACATGTATGTTGCTTCTTGTATCTGTAATTTTGTTGTGTACTGTAAAGTAGTCTAATTAAAGTTAATGTTGCACCAGCAGTTCTTTTAATTTAATTATGCTACAGTATATCCAATTTTACAAAAGCTCAGAATATTGTTTACGGTAAAAACTATATGTTTAAATGAGTGTATGTTTATTTTTCTTTTACATAAATATCAAATTGATGTTAGAGATAGGATTAATTATTTTAGCCTATTTTTCCATAACATCAGCCATAATCCATTAATCCAAATATGAATTAATATTCTTTCATTTCAAATACAAGTATTTCGGGCCTGGGATAGATTATGGGTCGGATCACACGACCATTATAGGTCTCTACTCACAGACCGTGAGCCGTATTTCCATTCATCTCTATCTGCTTGTGTATGTAACTATTATACGAGGTTCTATGTTTGACTTAAATATTTAAAAAAAATTACAATTTCAAACTTTGGTAAATTTTAAGAGAAAGAAAAATGTTTGAATTTTAGGTTGGATCTTTTGAAGCAAAAACTATACAGGATACAAGAACGAAAGAAAATCAAGTTTTTAAGGAGTTTTTCTTATTTTACTTGTTTGCATGTAAATCGTCACAAAACGGCAATTAATTTTCGGCTGTACTCAGTCCCACTCTGTCTGTTTTTCACTGAATAATCCTCTTTTTAATTTTTTTTTGCAAATTTTGTAGAAAAATATCTCGAATGTCTTTTCTATTGCAAATTTTGTAAAAACCTACCACGGAAAATTTTCTTCTAAAATACTGGTATTCAAACAAGGAACCAATGGAAGCCCTGTGTAAATGCTTAAGCTAGGATACCTTCAATGTGGACTTCTGAAGGGAAAGTGACTCGATTTCTCGTTTATCAAGACAAGGAAGACTAAGAAAACTTGGGCAGTGACTAAGTTTTTGCATAATGTTTGAAAATATTTCATTATACAGAGTTGCCAAGTCTCCGGCTTTTTGGACACCAGTAAATTTTTAGAGAAAAATGTTGTTCTTTCAAATCCCAAAATGCTACAATAAAATAAAACAACATTTTCTGCACTAAAATACTGGTATCCAAAAAGCTCGAGTGTTACTGTGTAAAATGTGTTACTATGCGTAACACATTTTATTTTATTATATTTTGACGATTGTCAATGATATAATATACTACAGGGTAGTTCAAAATAAATGGTGCAAATAGATGGTCTTTTGCATATAAGTAGCCCATTTCCTCAGACTGTTTCAATCATTTTATCACGATGTTGTGACAGTGAAATGCTTCTTTAGGCAATTTGGTCGCGAAATTTTTTCTGAACAATGTTGCCAATAAAGTTTTTGCTTATTCTAATACGCAATAAGTTTTTGTTTACGCTGATGCTGCTATTTTGAATAACAATAACAACTTTTACGTGTTACCCAAAATTGGAAAGTTATGCTTTTATGCTATATTAGTATTTGTGAAATAAATTTATCACATTAATCATAGGAATGTTTTCTTTTTGCACTGTTCATTTAAATATTTAACTTACCCCAATAATATAGTTCAAATTAGTTTGTTCATAGATCTTGAAAATATGTCATAATTTAAGCGTGGTACAGTCGTGGAAAAAAAAACGGAACACCACCACTAACTCTGCAACAAATTATAGTAGAATGAAGTGACTGGTACCAAACGATTGGAAATAAAGTCTACTTTTAAGTGATGTATATAAAATTTGCTTAGGGGGCCATATACATATAAAAACACACCCAAACTTTGTTTTTTTCAATAGCAAGACCCAAATTTGACAACATATGTGAAATCTGCAGTTCAAACTATGCCTAGATACCAAATTTCATTAAATTCCTACGATTAGTTTCTGAGAAATTAATTACTTTATAATGAGCATATTTAAGGGGCTGTATCCAAATTGAAGTTCGGTACTCGATTGTTGAAATGCTGCAGAATGTCACCTTTTAATGTATTATGTTTTACCGATATGACCATTTTACTCACTTAATAAGTTTCGATTATTGTTATATGCTGTAAGATAATGTTTACAAGTGTTGAATTATCCGATTTTAACCCCTTGGGGACGAGCGACACGTATGCGTGACGCATAAGATGCTCAGAATCCTCGATTTTTCCCACCAGTTATTTTTTATTGCAAGCTTTGCCTTATTATATCTTAGCATTTCCACAATTCAATTAGACGAACATTTCTGTTTTGAAAAACCGGTGGTAAATTATTAAAAATTCTGTAATAGACTCTCGTCACGAAGGGATTAAAAAAGCATAATATTATTTGTAATTAAAATAGTCTTAGAATATGTAAATGTTATTGGAATTTTACAGGTGCTTTTATAATGCTTTTTCTCAGATTTTGCATCTATTTAACTCGCCTTTTCTTTAGTTTATTGGCAGAAACGTGAATAATATTGACAGATACAAAATTTAGAATTAAAAAAAAATAGTATAAAGCAGCGTAATGAAACAAAGTAAAAATAACAAAAAAAAACCGCAGATAAATTGTTTTTTGGTCTGAAAATAAATTCCTCCTGGCAAGAAAACTTGCCATAAAACATTTATTATTTATTATTATTATTATTATTATTAGATTTTTTTGCACACTTCTAGCGATTGGGAAATAATCTTGCCTATCAGAAAACCATAAAAATAACTTGTAATTTTTTTTCAATTAGCCTGTTTAATCGAATAGATTTAAATACGAAAGTTATAGAAGAAATATTGTAATTTTTTCTTCGCAATAAACTACCAATATAAACCTTACCTATTAATCCATGTTGAAACAGTTTGAAGAGACACTTGAAAATGCCCAGCTATATAACGAAAACTTCTTCCAGATTGCCACATGCCAATCATTTGGCCTTTCGTTGCTTCAGTTAATTGTGGGGCCATTTTGTTTCAGCAAATACTCTACACATATGCATTTATAATAAACTTCACTTCAAACATATATACTGCAGAAAAAACAATATAGCTTATTAGACTGGAAAAGAAGCTATAAATCCATTTAAAGGTAACAAAAATGATTAAGTTTTTTCTAAGGTAGAACTGATCATATTTTTCAAAAATGAGCTTTATTAATTTAAAAATAAAAGCAAAACTATTTTCCATAAATTAAAATATATATCTCATGCAAATACGTTTTACGTAATTTTAATGAAAAATTTTAAAGTAGACATTGAAAAAGTAAAAGAAATATATATATATATATATATACTAATAAAGGCTGGGGTTCTGGTGCCTCGCTATCTTATATCTTACTACAATCGCAGGTCGTTGTCAGAGTTGTTTAACGTAAGATCACGAAGCATTGAAATACGGTTTACGCATTGTTTATAGTGTAAAACAGACTTAATCTCTAAGTTTATCAAGTCACTATAATCCCAGCCTATGAGTATAATATTTTCTCAAAGAGGAATGAGAGCTCTCCGACTCGAATATCGATTCTTACCACTAAATTTTAATAGTATTCTCCAACGTAAAGAATTTCAGAAATTTTGTCCTTGAATAAGGTAACAAATACTATTAAAATTTAGTGGTGTCAATCGGGATTTCGAGTCGGAGCGCTCCCATCCCTATTCAAACTATGCTTTAATGCACATCATAGACGGCCCCTTAAAGCAGCATTTTGTCGTTTTTTAAGCATAATTTGAAAACTACTTGGAAAAAAAATTGAAATTTTGAATACACATAAAGCAGGACATAATAAATATAAATCCATCAAAAAAATTGTAGGTTGCAATTCATAATTTTTTCGAATATTAATTTCATAATTCATAATTCATATTATAAAATTTTAAAAATTACAAATTTGACGTAGTTATGTTTGGGTTTTTGAGTTTTATAACCAAACAAAACGTTAGCACATTACGATTATAATTTCAGGAGATATTAATAAAAATATGAAAATGTAATTTAACATTAGAAGCTCTAAAATTTGAATGTTTATAACTCAAAAACTTATCATCCAAATGACTTAAAATTTTGTATCTAGGCATAGTTTGAACCGAAGATTTAAAATATCATGTCAAAAGTGGGTATTGCCATTGAAAAAATTAAAGTTTAGGCTGGTTTTAATATGTAGATGGCCCCTTAAGCAAATTTTAGATACATCACTTAAAAGTAGACTTTATTTCCAATAGTTTGGTACCAGTCACGTCCTTCTACTATAATTTGTTGCAGAGTTAGTGGGGGGTGTTCCGTTTTTTTTTTCCACGACTGTACATACTATTTACTCATTTAAGGTTGTACTCCATCAGCTAATTTATTACAATTTTGGACAACTAACTTTTTTAAAATTTGTATACAAAGCGCATGTGAATCGCTGAAATCAAACATCGAGAAATATAAATTTGTCCCCATTCATTAAACATAGAGCAGCAACTTTCTTGCGTCAATCTATATCTAGTGAAATATCACACCGAAAGGGTAAATGCTAAAGATCAATACAGGAAATTATCATAATTGCTCTTTTATGTAATTTATGGATATTCTCGTAAGTTTATGATAATTTAAAGACTTTAATTAATGGGCAGTAGAGTTAAGATAATGAAACTGAAGATGAAAATAATATTTTGATTTATTCGTGAAAAGTTTATTCTACACTTAATTGAGAAATGAATGTATTTAACCTTAAGATTCAGAAAACAATGCTTCTTTTTTTAAGGTAAATGTGGATAATATATATGTGAACGATGTATTTTCTTTTGTTATACGTTTCTTACACTTATTAAGTGTTAGTAATAACTTTATCAAGCGAAAAGGGTCTGCATGTTAAACTGTTTGACATAAATATGTATAAATAGTTGTGATGATTAAGAACCACGTGGTTCATCTGTTAAAAACACGCGTTATTGTTAGAAGTTGCTCATCGAAAGCTATATTTTAATTATAAAAATATGGTGTTATATGAGCTTATATAACGAATTAAAAAGCACAGGGTAATGTAGTTATGTATTTCCTAGCATTTTTTAAAAATTATAATTGTTAATGAAATCTGAATAAAAAAATGTGCATTTAAAATTCTTTGGAACAAAAATACTTTTTAGACGCAACATTTTAGTCCATTTTCACAGAATTATGTTTACGATTTTAATATATACATGAATATATTATTTTATTTTTTTTAACGAAATGCTTAAAAAAGAGTGATTGAGTACTTTTCGTAAAAGAATAATAATAAAAATTACAATAAGTAAAAAACAATTAACGAGCTGTTATGTGGACGGTTGTTCTATGTTGTGACACCCCTCCCTCACTGCATCAGTTACATTTTTTTTAATTCGATATTAAAAATATTCATTATAAGAAAACTAGGGGGCCTACCCCCTGCGAGCTACGCTCGCCAACCCCCGCTCAGACTTCGAGGCCTCTAAAAACATGACAGCGTGCTTTATTTTAAAAATATTGGTAAATCTGTAATTGGGTTGCCATGCTTTTAACGTTTTAATAGGACATTTTTGATTATCATGGCCTCATACACAGCTGTTGCGACAACTGACGACTGTTTTCGGGATTGATAAGTAAAATCAATTACTACTTGAAAACCAGCTTGTATGAAATGGTTAGGTTTAAATTGTGACTACCTCTCGGACTTTTATAACAACAATCTCTATTCTATTCTTCCTTTGCGTTTAAGGATGAGAAAAATTCCATCTGCTTGTGAATAACATTAAGAACCACGGTATTGAAAAGTACTATGTTATAGACATTTTCAGTATAACAGGTTTTAATTTTCTCTCTATTTTAGTGCACCATCATGCATATTTTCATGTTATTTTAAATATAAATTATTTTTTTTAATTAATATGTATATACGAATTTTCTAATAATTATTTATCATACAAAATTAATTAAATATTTTGTGCATGCATGCCTGCATTTCTTCGGCATCAATTGATGAGATATTTAAACAAATTTGCTATCCGCGGTAATTTTACACCATGTTCTGTCACTTGAATATTGTCCATAAGAAAATCGGGTACTTTTCCATTATAGGATCCTTTGCTTTTAGGTTTGGCGTAATTCGAGCTTCAAAAAGGGATAGATTCGTTAATGTACATAGATTTGTTGCCAAAAGTTATGAAAATAAACCCAATGAACTTTTGGTGCTTTTCTATTATAGGGGTCTGGACGCTTTTTTAAAAAGCTTGGCGGAAAAAACCAAGCAGGATAGAAAACCAAGCAGGATATTTTATTCTTCCGTTCAGTTGGGCAATTATTATTTTATATATTAGTTTCAAATATCCGAATTAATGATTTTATAAATTCGTTTAGTTAAATTTTACAAAAAAAATAACAAAATGATATCAATAAATAATAATTACTATTAATTCCTTTTCCTCCCTTTCTTTTGCGTTTACCTAAATGACGTCATTTGGACGAATTTATTCAAAATATTTTCAGTTTATAAATTAAATTAAATGCTGACAGACGATTGAATCCTAACGATGGAAATGTGATTTTTTTTTTCAATATTTCCTGAAAACATAATTTAATCACAATCTTATATTCATTATCGATTGAATTAAAAGATAAATTCAGTTTCAATTTGAAAATGACGAATAAAAAGAAATCAATAAACCCTATCGGAATCCTTTTCAATTTTTTTCCCTTTTTTGTCACAAAAAAACTGAGTAATTAGTTGCCATCATTACAGAAATGTCATTAAAATTAGAAAAAAATTAATATCTCGAAAACTAATTCCAATTTCAAAATTCTATTACCAGTTTTGACATCCGCGGATTTTTATGAACAATTGGTATTAATTTCACCATCAAGCGTTTAATATTTTATTAAAAATAGCCTTGAAACATAATCAGTCGTTTAATCAGTCGTTTCATAAAATCGTTTCATAAATTCGTTTCATAAAATCGTTTCACAAATTCGTTTCATTAGGATTTTATATATATAGGGTAGATAAAAATTATATACAAGCTGTCAGGCTTATGATGTAGAGTGATTGATTATGTTTATCGAATATCGTATGTAAGGGTGTACTCAAATCCAAACTTCTTATTTTCTGACTCAAATTCATTTTTGCTCTAAAATGCATCCAATTGGCAGGTTCTCTTAATCAGAAACTTTATAATGTGCCGTATTGGTTGATTTTTTGATAAAAACCGAATATATTTCAAAAAATGCTGTCAAAGTGGACATTTTGAACCGAATTTCCCGAAGCGATAATGCTAGGGAAAAAAATGAACGTACTGTGAAAATAATTGTTTGTAAATCAATTTTTAATTAATTGAACGAAAAATAAAAATACAGGTCGCTTATAAATCTCTTCAAAAAATCACGCTGGCAAGTTTCATGTTTTTACTTTTAAAAATGAGTCTGAAAATGTGTCAGAAAATTTTGAGTTGTTGAGCGTGGAAAAATATTTTTTTGAATACAGCCTTAATGTTAAAAGTTTGGAATATAATTTGTCTTTTTTCGAATTTTGCAATCATCCCCCCGCAAAACCTAACACCTAAAATGTCTTACACTTCTGAATTATATACATATATAATTGCCTTCATCAAGATAATTCTCTCCTTAACAATAGTTTAAAAAGACAAAATAAGTGAACGAATTTGCACTTTGAAATAAATAAAACAGCTATAAATAATAGAAAAGATTTATTCTAGTTCGTTAAGTTAATTGATTTTCTTTTGTAAGTTTTGAAAGTTCAATCTTCTTTACAACTTAATTTTTCGATTCTTACGATGTGAATATCTAAGAATTAAATATGCACAAATGTTAGGAAGAAATTCGAGTTTAATGTATAGGAGAATGATTGGTCTGAATACTGAGAAATAATAAAAGTTAAAATATATATTTTTAAACACTCTTTTATAAACATTCAATGTTTACCTTTAAAATCACGCCTATTTTCATGATTCATGTAGTTCCAGACAAATTTCGTTAGAATGCGTTAATTTAGCGTGAACCCTGATTATTGCGAATCCATCGCTTTGATTTACGCTTGATAGAAAGTGCGAACTAGGAAATTTATTAAAAACAATTATAATTTTTTCTCTGTTTCCTTTTTAAATATATAAAAACAGGAAAGAAAAAAAAAGCATTATTTAAACTATTTATTCAGGATTTCTAAATTGTTTTCTCAAAATATAGTAATAAAATAATTAATATTAAATTATTAAATGATAAAATAGTATTTAAGAAAATATTACACTCTTAATTTTTTATTTATATTTTCTACTTCTTAATGTTTAAAATATTTGGTTGTTGCAGTTTCACAAGCAGTTGGCCTAGTTTGGCGCATATCTAAGTCCATCGTAACTTGTAAATAGATGTTACCAAAAAGATTGGCGATTTATCATCTGCGGCCGGCCAACGTAAAAATGTATTTAAAATAATTTATTAATTTATAATTGAGTTCTAAAAACACTGAATGTTGTGTTGTGATTGAAAACACACTTGTGTACTCAATTTTTATAATTCTAGCATATCACGGAGCGAGTGAAAAATCGATACCAAAATTCCGTCTATACATATATTAACCAAGTTAAGTTAAATAAAAGAGTTTAAAACGATGATCATTTGTTAACGTATCCTTGCAGGGACCGTAATATTAGTTCAGACGGCTTAACTGCGCATTTGCGTGCAATAAAACCGTTACATTTCCGAAGCAGTTTGTTACGAAGGAATAAAATGCATGTCTTCCTAACGAAGGATTAAGGATGCACCTTATTTCTGTTTAAAACATATACTTTTCTTAAGAATTGTATTTGCGTGTAGTGTAACCTAGTCGAACTATATATTTACAAAATTTTTTCTTGATGAAATTTCTCAATTTCTTTTAACAAATGCATTATAGTTGCATTAAAGGGGTTAAACTGTTTTGAATTACGTATAATTATTTTAAAATTGAAGTATCTTTATATCCTCAGAAGCTTTATATTAAATATAAGGTAAAGCCAGGAGAGATGGCGCGGTCGGAGAGATTGCGCACATAGAGGTTCGGGGAAAAGGAGTAGAGCGCGATTCCAGGTAGTTGTACAACAGCAGTAGTGGAGTGTCTACTTGAAAGTGCACGTTGATTGCCTTGAGAGTCTAAAATAAAGTATTGCTATTTTGTTTTGTTTTCCCAAAGTGCGTGAATTTTCATAGCTATTCGTCAGAATTTCTATACAATGTCAGTAGTACAAAAGATTTTAAACGATTTCTCTTAAGCTACTAATCTAGACTAACAGTGTGAACATCAACGGTTCGTTTTAGTAGCGGCCATGTTTAAATAAAAGTCCGCGCAATCTCCCCTACCGAAATTGGAGAGTTTGCGCATCTGCTACTTAGGAGAGATGGCGCATTGTTCTCATTAGTTTCCATGCTAGGAGAGATTACGCAGCTTATTGGTAAATTTCCATAAAAAGAAAGTAAAAATGAAAATGGACTAATTTTAAGTTAAACGTGTTATCAAGTAACAATGTTATTTTGTAATCTTATCTGGACTTGCTTTTTCTGATTCTTTAATCATTAGGTTGAAATATTCGCTCCTAATACAATAATATTTTTTCACAAAAACCTTACAACGATGTCATTTAAGTGTAATTATTATCGTTAACAATTTAATTGTAGTTATTATTAGTAACAATCTCTCCTACCCATGTGCGCAATCACACCGACCCTGTAACGATAGATTGCACAAAATAACTTTCTTGTTTTTATTACAACTGTTCTATTAAATTACAACATAACAACAAAATAGCCATGGAAAAGCATAAAAAACAAATGAAGTAAAAATTATTCATAAATAGTTAGCAAAAAATTAATTTTTAGATTTTTTAACACATGGGCTGATAAGTTCCCGGTCTGGCACACAGATGGCGTTGCAATCACCAAACCGATGTTTTTTTAGTTAATACTAACCTTTAAAAGGTAGCCGAAAAAATGCCATGACGATTCGCCGTGTGGATAAAACATTAGAGTGGTTTCAGTTGAACGACTTTGTTGATAAACAAAAAATTGGATAAACAAGAATTTCAAGAATTGTTATTTGATGAGAAAAAACACCATTCAAACAAAATCTTGGCTTGATAAGCGTTATCCGGACACTGCACCAGGTAAATCAAACATTATTGACTAGTTTGTTGAATTTAAACGTGGTCGTACGGACACCAATGATGCACCACACAAAAAAGGTGGTTACTCCAGAAAACATAAAAAAAGTCCACAAAATCATTTTGGGGAACCGTAAAGTGAAGTTGCAGGAAATAGCTCAGACTCTGAAGATATTCAAAAAACGTGTAGGTTTTATTTTGAATGAACATTTGTCTATGCAAAAGCAGTTGTGAAAGTGGCTGCCGCGCGTGTTGACTTTTGACCAAAAACAACAACGAGTCGATGAGCACTGTTTGGAGCTTTTTCGTTATAAATTATGTTATTTATTATTAAATTATTATTATTATTCATTTATTAAATTATTATTATAAAATTATTATTATTAAATTATTATTATTATTATTAAATTATTATTATTATTATTAAATTATTATTATTTATTATTAAAGTTATATTATTTATTAAAATTATAATGTTATAAAGTCATAAAGTTATATAGTTTGTTAAAACGTTATGTTTTCTTTATTAGACCGGGTACTTATCAGCCCATGTGTTATTGTTATTCTTTTGAATTGTGCGCAGACTCTCTTAGCTTTACCTTATATATATATATTCTGAATAATCGTGTAAAATTGCATTTTTTTTTTTAATTATGTTTTTCGAATATCATATTTAATGTTAAAAGTTTGGAATATAATTTGTCTTTTTTCGAATTTTGCAATCATCCATCCGCAAAACCTAACACCTAAAATGTCTTACCCGTCTGAATGATATATATATATATATATACTAGCATGCTACGCCCACTGCGCTGGGCCATTTTTCTAAATGTACCTGAAATCATACGAAATGGCTTTTTATTTTAAAGGAATATGGATCTTCACATACGGATGCTACCCTAGTCAAAATTTTCAAACGAATTATATCAAGGGATTTGAGCATGTATTTTAAAGCAATAGGGACGTTCACCTGGTTTTTCCTTCAATATTGCTGTAAACAATGCGAACGACATTGCGTTATATTATATCATACATTGGACAAAATTTGGGCTAATACGAAGCAACACATTTAGTTATTTGTAGTAGAGTTTGGTTTGGAAATGAGGCCATTATAACCATAAGACCATTATGGGCATTATGGCAACAGGAGCTAAAATGTTCTCTAGTCAACATACTACTAAAAAGAGAGCATTACAATGATTGCATAGATTGACCATTGAACTTAAATAATGTTCGGGTGATTCATTTTTGTCTGTAAGTTCTCGAACTCCGTTCCTCTTTCTTGTCTCTATGTGAGGTTCTGGTAACGTAAGTACAATCTCACTCTATGTTACGTTATATTTCGTAATATACGTCCTCTTCAGGCAAGTCTACTACGGTTTTCCATCTTTCGATTCCAGCAGAGTAAATACAGACAAAAACTTAATAAATTGTTTGCACATAAAGAACAGTGTTTAACTTTCCTATTTAAAAAAACTGGTGAAACATAAAAAAGTGCATTTTTAAAGCTGAATAGTTTGAATAAAATTTAAATGACGCCATTTTCACAGTCTTTCCATTTTTTAGACCAGTTGCATTCGTGTAACCGTTAACCTGAAAAAAATCCCGATGATTAAATCCGGTAAAGAAATAAACCTCTAGTTTTCATCCAATAAAATCTTCCTAATCCTCCATAATCTTGTCGATATCCAAGTTTGACGTCAAACTATAGAAGTGCTTGAAACGATATGGTTACTAATGTACCAGAGTTAGTTACTAAACGAAGTTATTGACACGCCAAACTATGTTCCATTAAATAATATCAAATTACTGTTAATTCAATTATAGATCTTTCATTAGCAAAATTCTATACCTTATACAAAACTGAGAATGATAAAATTAGTTATGCAAAATGTTTAGTAATAATCTTTTTGGTGAATACTTAAACCGAATATTTTCTTTGCATTTCACTAAAGAGCATAACACGCACAAATAAATTCATTTGCCACTATGTTTAGCTGCTAGGGAACCTGTGTATAGGTCGAAAAGGGTTTATAATGATCGAAAAATTATCTAATCAGAATTTCAGGTACTCGTTTTTTCTTATCCAGCCTGCAATGATAAATCGACAAATATTTATTCCATTCGCCACCATTGACATCACAAAGTTTTTCCGTACATTGATTGGAAGCATTGCTTTTTTGGTAAACTTTGCTTAATAATTAAAAAAAAACCCATAAAATTAGCAATAGCTAATTTCAAAAGTCGTCTAATCTTCTGTAATCTGAATCGTCGTCCAGAGTAACTTTGAAACATAAACGAAACTTCCAACAATATAGTAAAAATGCCAACTGGTAGGTGGCCGGAATACGGACGATTAGTTCAATATCTTTTAAAAACAATGATGAATCAAAAAGAGCATCGAAAATTTATTTCAGCACGCAATTTTTATTACAAAATGTTGCCTTTTGTGATAGTAATAACGCATAATTGCACACATCTCCTTAAGAAAATTCTTTAGTTCCTAACTTTTGACGTAGTGAATATTTCTATAAGTGAAATTGGCGATATATTAAAAAAAAATTAAAGAATAGACAATATTCGCTGATCTGAATTCGAGGCTATAAAAATCATATGTTTGGTGAAAACAAACCGGCATGTTTCCGTAGTAAATTTTTAAATGTCTGAAATTTAACTATTTTACAATATGTGTTTGAGTGGCAGACATTCACTAAAATTTAAATATTTGATCGCATATTTATAACAATAACTGCTATTTATAAAATTTGCATTTGAATATAAAAATTTACTCCAAAAAGGATCTTGTATACCCGAAAAAATACTATTATTGCTAATAAAGCTCAAGCTGATGTCATGCTTATGCATTTTTGGCTTAAAATCACATTGTTTGGCGCCAAAGATAAAATCAAAATCGTAAATAAACAAATGACATGTAAATCATAAATGCAGTCATTTTTACAATTACATCTGATGCTAGTTCCTCCTGTAAGTCACATGATAGGGGAGTTATATATATAAAAAAAAATTAACAGAAAGACAAAAAAATTAAAAACAAAAAAAATATTAATATCTAATCAAATGATCAGATTTTGTTAACCTAACGCAAATGATAAATCGCCAAATATTGAATATTTTTAAGCATTACAAACATTCCTTTGGGTTTAAATTATATATTTTCGCTTTATAATATTATCCCTCATTAAAACAGTTTTTTTTCTTTTTCTTTTTTGCGGGGGGGGGGGGGGGGGATTTTAAATAAAATTAATAAGAGATTTTTTCTTTTAGTTTTCTATGTGTTTGAATTATTTTCTGATATAGCCGTTTCAATTCTTTCGCCAACGATAACGGTCGCCACAAAAAAAATGACCTATGGTAACCTTATCGTCCAAAATAGCAGAACTTTCCATCATAATTATATAACTAATCTACGTAGAACGTTGTGTTATATACTAAAACATTCCCTGAAAAAATATCTATCGAACAGTGCAAGTTCCATCAAAATCCATTCAGCGGAACTTGAGTTATAAAGGAACGGAACGAAATTTCCGCTTGTGTTTTATATATATAGTAGATAATTGCCTTTATCAAGAAAATTCTTACCTTAACAATAGTTAAAAAAAAAAAAAATAAGTGAACGAATTTGCACTTTGAAATAAATAAAACAGATATAAATGATAGAACAGATTTATTCTAGTTCGTTAACTAATTGATTTTCTTTTGAAAGTTTTGAAAGTTCGATCTTCTTTACAACTTAATTTTTCGATTCTTACGATGTGAATATCTAAGAGTTAAATATGCACAAATGTTACGAAGAAATTTGAGCTTTAATGTATAGGAGAATGATTGGTCTGAATACAGAGAAATAATAAAAGTTAAAATATATTTTTTTAAACACTCTTTTATAATCATTCAATGTTTATCTTTAAAATCACTCCTATTTTCATGATTGCAATTCATGTAATTCCAGACAAATTTCGTTACAATACGTTAATTTAGCGTGGACCCTGATTATTTTAAATCCATCGCTTTGATTTACGCTTGATAGAAAGGGCGAACTCGAGAATTTATTAAAAATAATTACAATTTTTGCTCTGTTCTTTTTTTTTAAGATATAAAAACAGGGGCGGGGGAGCATTATTTAAATTATCTATTCAGGATTTCTAAATTGTTTTCTCAAAATATAGTCATAACTTAATTAATATTAAACTATTAAATGATAAAATAGTATTTAAGAAACTATTACACTCTTTATTTTTAATTTATATTTTCTACTTCTTCGTGTTTAAAATATTTGGCTGTTGCAGTTTCACAGGCAGTTGGCCTATTTTGGCGAGAGTGGTTTGTCTTTAAATGTCTTGTCGTAAAAATGTCTTTAAAATAATTTATTAATTAATAATTAAGTTCTAGAAACACTGAATGTTGTATTGCACAGCAAAAAAAAAATAGTTGATTTTACGGTATAATACTAGCATCACAGCAGCCGTAAAATCAACATTTTTTTTTTCAGTGTGTGATTGAAAACACACTTGTGTGCTCAATTTTTATAATTCTAGCATATCACGCAGCGAGTGAAAAATCGATACCAAAATTCCGTCTTTACATATATTAACCAAGTTAAGTTAAATAAAAGAGTTTAAAACGATGATCATTTGTTAACGTATCCTTGCAGGGACCGTAATATTAGTTCAGACGGCTTAACTGCGCATTTGCGTGCAATAAAACCGTTACATTTCCGAAGCAGTTTGTTACGAAGGAATAAAATGCATGTCTTCCTAACGAATGATTAAGGATGCACCTTATTTCTGTTTAAAACATATACTTTTCTTAAGAATTGTATTTGCGTGTAGTGTAACCTAGTCGAACTATATATTAAAAAAAAAAAAAAATTATCGATGAAATCTCTCAATTTCTTTTAACAAATGCATTGTAGTTGCATTAAAAGGGTTAAACTGTTTTGAATAACGTATAATTATTTTAAAATTGAAGTATCTTTATATCCTCAGAAGCTTTATAATTAATATATATATATATATATATATATATATATATATATATGTGTGTGTGTGTGTGTATATATATATATATATATATTCATAATAATCGTGTAAAATTGCAGTTTTTTTTTAATTAAATACGAGACAAAACTGGGAAACTGTGAGGGAAAAAAAATATAAAATACTTTTTAAAAAGAAAAGCGGCTAGTAAAACATGTGCAAAAAAAAAAAAAAAAAAAAAAAAAAAAGTTAATATTTGCAAAAAATGTGTTAAGCCAAGAAGATAATAATACATATTTATATAAACTGAATAATAAGATTTTTGGAATAAACTAATAATTTTAGTCAAGTTGATTTATTTTTATTGTTAACTTCGACGTAATTATACAAAACGTTATCAAATATATGTACATAATTTGATAATGGAAATATATTTAGACAGATGAAACTTTTGCCTTATATTTTGTATTTAATACTGACTTTAAGCCTGTTTTTAAATCCAAATCAGCTTTTTTTTTCTGGCACATTTTTTAATTCAGTTCTGTACGCAAACGTGTCAAGTGGGCTGGTACTCCAATTAGGGAAGTGTATAATAGAACTGCATTTTCCGTTTTTCGGTAAAGACAAAAGATTTTTCAGACAAAGCTATCGACCATGCACCATGGTATTTTAAACAAAATTTCCGGATGCGACAGCATAGGAGAGAAAAAAACTGTCGTCCTCAGACAACATTCACTGATAACTCTGATAACATTCACTGACTGGAAACGCCAATAGATTTATCTGAAAAAAGAAAAAAAAAAGAATGTTCGATTACAAATCACTTCAATAATTATGCCTGCAAGTATCATCCGTTTATGTTTAAAAATGAGTCAGAATGTTTCGCGTTATTCTTGAAAGTGGAAAAATATTTATTTTAGAACCGCCTTAAAGCTGTTCTCAAATCCAAAGGAGCTACTTTCTGACACAATTTTGAATTCATCTTTATTCGAAAACAGATGAAATTATCAGATGTTCTTATTCAGAAATTATGTCATCGAAATGAGTTTTCCATTTTTTGTTAGATGCAGATCTTTCAGAAAATACTGTCAAAGTCGCCATTTTGAACCGAATTTCTGATGCAACAGAGCGAGAAAGGGGAAAAACGCGTCGTCACGTGACCAGAATCTCTTGTAACTCGACAAGTAATTTATTTATCAATAAATGGAAAACACATTTCGATTCCAAATCGCTTCAATAGTCAGTACTGCCAATTTTATGCCTTTGCGTTTAAAAATGTGTCAGAAAGTTTCGCGATGTTGAGCAGGTAGGTCATTTGAAAACTGCCTTAACCCATTTTAGGTCAAGCATAGAAATTTTATAAAATATGGTATTATTTGCATTGAAATTTGCTTAAATTACATTCATTAAGACACCAAAAAAGTTTCGTGCATGAAAAATAATATTTTGTTTAATTTGACGTTACCATTATTAATTTACCATTAATAATTTACCATTAAATTTAAATAAAAAAATTTAAGTTTTCTTATGGCATTTGTTTTATTATTTTATTTACAGAACTTGCAACTTTACTTCATTATAAAAACATATGGTTAATCTCAAGTGGAATAATTATACATTTTCAGAAAGTCGAATTTGTCAATAACCGTTTCAAGTAAAGAACCAGCGTATTTTCAAAATTTCTCAACAGAAAGTGATTACTTCAATTGAGTTACTAATATTTTATAGATGTCTCCAGAACCCTTAAAAATAGCAGAAAAATAAAATTAGTGAAAAATATACGTCACAGTGTTAATAAAAATATATTTATTGAAATGATGCGTTTACGCAACTTTGGCCGAAAATGGGTTAAGATACTACTTATACAACTCACTAGCGAAAAATGTAAGATAAATCTATGCATGATGTAATAAAATAATTTAGCTTTAAACGTTAAGAAAATGGGTGGTTATAATAGATTTGTGTGCGCAGAAATAAAATGTTGCTCGTATCTTAACGTATCCTTGGAAAGATCTGATGTTTCTGACGAGTTAACTGTTCATTTGCGTGCAGTGACACCGTTAGTTTTCTCGGCCGCTTGTTAGGAAGGCGTAAAATGCATGTCTTCCTAACGAATGATTAAGGATGGATCTATTTTCTGTTTAAAACTTCTTTACTGAACAGTTAGTTACATATGCATGCAATCTTGTCAAAACGTTTAGTTAAATTTTTTGATGCATTGAATTTCTATAGGTTTTGTTGCATGTATATTTGTTGATAAACGTTTGTTTAATATTACACAAGTAAGGAGATTTATCTGTATACCGACCTTTTTATAACTATATTATACTTGTCATGTTATGTTTTATAATTATTATTAGCTTTAAGACAGTGTCTTTATAAGACTAATTAGTAATATGCCCATCATGTAAATCAAATATGCATGATATTTAAAAAAAAAATCAATTTCAAAATTAAACATGCTGTATAGAGAACTTCAAAATGTTACAATATGCCAATTGTTCCATAATCGGGTTTTTATCATGATTCAATACGTTCCTCAAAAGCATATGACGTTATAATCACTTTCTGACGTCATATCTACTTGCTTTCTCTATTACTCATATTGATACTCTCTTTGTATGATTCTTAAACATTTGAAAAAGTCCGTTAATCTTCCAATATGACGTCATATTAATTTTCTTTTTAATTCTCTAGTGACGTCATATTAACGTGCTTTCTGTACTTACACATACTCATAGTCCTTGTATTATTGAGAAATGTTCGGAAATTTCCGTTATATTACCAATATGAAATCATATTAATCTTTTTTTCTCAATTATTGAAACTTTTAAATTCATTTTCGTTTTTCACGTGGAAACCTTTCAATAGTAAATTAATTATTGTATAAATAATTTTATTGTGGATTTCTAATTGTTGGCAACAGCTATAACGAAAAATGTTTAAATTTAATAGGAAAAGGCTGTTAGATTTTTAATTTTTATCTCTATATATTAAAATAATACGATTTTTTCAAATTTTATGATTTTGAGCTTCATAGCAGGTATTCAGCTATAAGTACACAAAATTTCATGCCTGTAAGTTAAATAGTTTCTGAGAATCGCTGTTGACCGACAGACAACGAAGCGGGGTTTCGTGAGATGAACGAAACGCTAAAAAACAGCGCTTTAAGTCTCCGTTACTGTTTACTCGCTATGTCACACTCGAGAATTTCCCTATCACTTTTGATATCAATTTCTGACTAATTAAATATGATTTTCCTATGTATAAAAAGTATATTGAACGCCAGAAAGAAAAAAAATATCGAAATTTTTCAACCGGTCAAAATTGTGTTTCCTCTTAATTTATTTATTTTCACTTCATAGAAGATAAAGAAAAATTTGAATTGCGCGAATATATATTTCCACGATGATGCGAAAAACGTCAAGCAAAAAAAAAAAAAAAAAAAAAAAAGAAAAAGAAAAAAAGAAAAGAAAGCTGATAATAGGGAATTAGGGTGTAGACAAATCCTTAACGTTTATTAACGTGCAATTTCTTAACGTAACCTCGCAGAGACCTAATAATTTTGACGACTTTATTGAGTATTTGCGTGTCACAACATGTTGCCATTACTTTTTATGACCAGTTGTTACGAAAGAAAATGTATAACTTCCTAACTATTGATTAAAGGTGCTCCTAATTTCTGCTTAAAGCATGTCAGGTACTTTTTTCAAGAATTATATATAGGCGTGTAACTAGATGAATTTGCTTGGTTAAATGTTTTCGTAATTAGTTTCGCCTGAGAAAGGTATTACATATTTGTACATAAATTTTCGATATGTGCGTGGTACATTGCGTAAAGATGAAAATATCTTCTGAAAAAAAAAGGGGGGGGGAGGTTGCAGAGATAACATATTCTACAGCGAGATAAAAAAACATTCAAAATTTTTATCATAATTGAAAAAACAATAAAAAATTTCGGGAAACAGGCGAAGTAGAATAAAAACTGATAGAAAAAGAAATGCCATACGTTTCAGCGTAGAAGTAACTCTAAAGTTTTCCAATCCTGTAAAAACTTGTAAAATGTCAAAACTAAGTAAAATGCATAATTATTCAGATTTTTTTATAGACAGAAACTTTCTTACCGGAAATCTGCAGTGGCATTAGATTCGCCGAGTTGAATAATTCTTCCGGCTCATATTTAGGTTTTAGCTTGTCCAATTGTTAGGACTTTCACAAAAAGTTTGAACAGAACTATGAAAATAAATATGTATTTGAATGTGAATAAGTCAGGGGTCTGAAGAACATCTTTTTTCAGTAGCGAACTACAACTACAACTACTTTATCAAAAATGTAGTTAACTACAACTGCAACTACTTTATCAAAAAATGTAGTTAACTACAACTACTTTATCAAAAAATGTAGTTAACTACAACTACAACTACTTTATCAAAAAATGTAGTTAACTACAACTACAACTACAACTACAACTACTTGTTTTAAAAAGTAGCGACTACAAACTACTTTTCAAAAGTAGTCACTATTTCACTACTTTTAGATTTTGCCGAAAGAGTCAATCTACACTCGAAATTGAGGACAAGGAATTAGAATTCTGCACGTGTCGGGTTGTGTATCCGACCCGAACTTTAAAATTCTGCTTAAAATCAACTCGAAATCGTCCAGAATCCGACCCGAAACCGAAGGAGCAGAAAATTAATCCATATTTCAATACAATTATGAAAAAATAGTCCTCAAAGAAGATAACCTGTAGTAAAACATTAGATATAATAATGCGTTAGTAGATAAAGGGTTAACCGCAAGAAAATTTATTATTTTCGTGAGTTAGCAGTTTGTTTTGTTTTATCAGCAAGAGTCAATGGAAAAATCTATGACACTGCAACTGAGATTTGTCGCTTACATTCGCAAATTGTTGCACAAAAAACATTTTGTAAAAAGAAAAAAAGCGAGTTATGATCAAGTGATTAGAAGAATGGCATCCCCCCCCCCTTACCAAGTAGCGTAAAAGGTCAATTTTCGGGAGTGTCCGTTATGGAGGTCTTACTGCATACATATTTTTAACCAGCAAAAATATTGTGTACATTCTTTTGGAAAAGCGGGTCAACCCGAACCAGCAATACCTCAACCCGAACCCGCAATACCTCAACCCGCAACCCGAACCGCAACAAAAAAGTAGAAGTCAATCCGACCCGAACCCGAACCCGAAACGCAACGAAAAAATATAGCGCCAACCCGACCCGACCCAAACCGCGGGTCGGGTCGGGTGCGGGTAAAAGCAGGTAACCCGACCCGATGCAGGACTCTACTCTCACGTAAGAGACCAAGTATCGAATATGAAATAACTTGACTTAAAAAAAGGACTATGAAATATTAATTTTAAAGGAAAACTTTTTCGATTAAATAAATAATTTTTTTTTTCAATAACAACAAGAACAAAATAATAATAATAATAAAATTGGCAGTTATTTTTTTTTCAGGTACTAACCTTCCTATTCACCCACTCACAGGTACACTTTAAGGACGTGACATGCCACAAGTATGGCATTGAATGTTCCACTCTTTTCTCATGACGTCACTTTTTACATCGTTATTACATCTTATTTGACATAGAAAAGATGACAAGTTATCCGTTTAGATTTCTAAATTTAAATAATCAATGAAGTCCCCGAGCGTAAGAAACTTTAAGTGAGAGTGCACCAGACTAAAATGATGTTATTTATAGAATGAAGATAACTTAAATTAGTTACAAGTTAAAAATTGCATTCAAAGGCAGATTGAATCGTGAAATGGTTTTTCGAATGTCTGAAAATATAACCTGACAATGTCACATTCTAGCTTGTTACATACACACACATATATATATATATATATATAATTATTTTGCTGCATTCGCGCACATAATTATGAATGTATCGATCTATTTTTATTACAATTTTCACTTTGAATAGAAATAAACCTTTTGAAATTGTATTTTTTTTTTTAATTGGAATCTTATATATTATTAATATGTGAATGGTTTGTTAGATTTTTTTAGCATTAAATAACTTTTAAATATTATACGCTATGTTTAAGGCTGCAATTGCGGACATACTATCTGTAAATCCTACTTTTGTAGGTTATTGATACCTCAATTTATAATATTTACCATTGACATCATTTTCATCATCTCATTGGATTTTTATGAATTTTTCAAATTTAGTTTTATTTCTAATTGTTGTATGATGTTGCTGTTTTATCTTTTAACAGTTATTTACGTGACGACACGAGCATTCCATTTATCTAAAAGCCATCATCTCCGACATTCCACCACAAACTCTGGGGTAACTATCACAGTATCTGGTCAAATAATCTACAAATGACAGTCGTATTACATGCTTACTCAACCTGGCCGGTGATTATAGAAGATTTTAGAAGAGAAAACGCCGTATGGAATTGAATAGACTTTATTAACTTACATAAATTATAAGTTTTTAGAACATTTTCATTCTTTCGTGGATATTTTTCAAAAATATCAAGTAAACTTAGATGTTAGAAGAAGAGGCGAATTCGAAGACACAATAATTCTATCTCTACAAGCAGTATATATTTTTAGGCAACTCAAAATCAGTAAAATTCTGTGTTGGCGTAGGAATCTCTTCGCCAATGCAGAGGTAATTTAACCAATGAGCGGGTTACAAGGCTGTGGGGTTCGTTATTGTACGCGGCATAAAATTGAAGTGAACAGTCCTAGCCGATATTGCGCGGGGAATCGAGTTATGGAATTAAAAAAAGGGAAAAAAGGAAATGGTATAAAAATGATAAATGCTTTTAATAGAATGAAATTGGCTTCAAGATGAGGGAACTAAAAAAGGTGTTTTGAAAAAAAAAAAATTCGGGAAGTGAATTCAGATATAATTTGAAAGGGAATAAAATACAAATTTACGCAATTTAAAATAAAAAGAGATTTAAGTACGGAAATAAATGTAACATTGTTTAATATAGGAAAAAAAATAGTAAACTAGGGTTGTAGAATGAATTGAGAACGGAAGATTTTTATAGAAGAATTTTAATAATATACGGAATTTTTAATTTTGTAATATTAGAAGTGTTTTAGAAGAAGTAGAAGTGTTTTAGAACAGTTCAACAATGCCAAAAGAAAAAATTAACTACTTCATAAAACGCGAAGTTGGAAAATGTTCTAAAAAAATACAATGTACAATTACATAGAAAGTACTTACAGTTTTTAAGTAGACAATGAAAACATAAATGATAATATAAACACTAATAAATAATATTATAAATAACATCATCATTACCAAATATGGTCATTACAGAGAACATAGTATGTTCTAAAAATTCTGTTCTTTTTGGTAGATTAAATATATATATATATATATATATATATATATAAACTTATTGTAAAAATTAACCATTGAAACAGAAGAAACTGACCATATACAATGAAATTACTATACCATATAGCAGTGTCAAATTACAAATTATAATATATAGTCCTAATATATGAAGTTTTATTTATTCAAATGGAAAAAAAAGGAAACAAGAGTATAAACACATATGGAGGCTTATAATGTAATTCACTTTTTCAAGGGCAGGGAAACCACATTATAAGCAAAGAATGATTATTTTCTGTAAATGACACCAGCTTAACGCCAAAAATTGTGCCAAATCCATGCCCGAACAATCATTGGAACAAGATTGAAAGACAAGGATACCTTTGAAAATGGAATATTATAATTATACTAACAATTTGAGTAAGAGGGGGAAAAATAAAAATAAAAAGGAAGATAAAGAAAATTTATATATTACTACATTAATTATTTACCCATATTCCGAAGCTAAATTTGAAAAGCAAATGGTTATAAAATTGTATTTAACAGAATAGGTGAAATAAACAGTTAAGAAATATCTTCCATATCATCAACTGTTACCAACAGTTGCAGTTGCTACTTCCAACCACAGAGACTACAACATTTTCTAAGTTAAAAATGTAAAAAATGTAAATAAATATTATAAAATCTATTAGTTTAATTACTATATTTTTAACTTTCATAAATTTAAAATATATATTATATTACTGGAAAATTGTAAATTATATAATTAAGAATTACACCTGTATTCCAAATTCCATCTAGTAATATATTTTAGATAATTTAGATAATTTATTTGGTGCTGCCATCTAGTTTAAAAAATATTAAACTATATCTAGTACAATATTTAACTAATACATTCTTATTTGCTTCATCCATCTAGTGTAAATATATTAATTTTACAAATCAATATTAATTATTTAGATAAAGAATAAGAGTTTCCAGTATAAGATAATTTTATTTTTTACATATGACAATATTTATATATTTTTCTTTAAATTTATAATTATGTGAAGTGTTTAATACCATTTTAACAATCCCATTTATAATCCTATTAATCTAAAACATTAATGTAGAATTCGAATTTTCATTTTATAAATAATTATATCCAAACTTAAAAATAACATAGATTTTCCAATATGTCAACACACTTATTGGAACTAATATCTAGCTAAAAATTATCTACCCTGAAAGAAAAAAAAATTAGAATTCACATTCATTTATATTTTTAATTAATGAATGATATTTAACTAAGATAATCCAATGCAGCTCGCACACAAAGGAGTTCAATCTTTAGCCAAATATATCAGCAATCAAAATGTAAAAGATTTAACATAAAAAATGTACAAACATATAACCCCAATGAAAGCTAAATTTATATGCGTAAAATTGACTTAACTAAATAAAAATGATAACCCTATTCTATTTCATGTTGAAGGATAAGTTTTAGATTTTGAGTTTTAAAATTATTTAAACAAAGATTGTTAATTCTATGTGCAAAATTTAATAAAATATTTACAAATACTGATTTATGTTTCATGACATATAATTAGTAAATAAGTTTACTTGAAATGTAAAATCATTTCGCTTTTCATAAATGTCAAACATAATTTTATTATCTTTAAGAATTATCTTAAGATCAAGAAAATTAATTTCATTATTTACGATAACATTGAAACTATAATTTAAATTTTCGATATTTTATTGGTAGTAAATAATTTGAATTACTATTAAAATAGAAGACGATAATATCATCTATATAACGGTACATTTTACAATTAGCAATATTTGAATTACGCTCATAATACTATAAATACAATTTTGCAAGAATTGAAGAAACAATGCCACCCTGAGGGCTTTGAATATATATAGTCTCATTAAAAACAACATAATTATGATATAGAATAAATCTAGTTAATGTTTTAAAGTAATTTAAAGAAATATTATTTTTTAAATGTATGGAATCCTTGTATTCTTTGTATAATAAATTGACAATCCAGAACATATCCTTGATATCAATATTATTAAATGAGTCATTAAAGTCAAACGTCTTCATGTATTTTATGTTATTTAAATTTTTAATATTATTGACAAGTTGAAAACTATTTTTTATGCTAAACAAATTATCTTTTTGTTTTGTAAGTTCAAACAATTTAGTGAGAATAGTTAATAGAAATTTACTTGCATTATTATTATACATATTACAACCAATAGTTACAGTTCTAAATTTTAAAGGAGTTTTATGGATTTAGGTATAACAACAATATATGGATAATTAAAGTTGTAATCTTTAATTTTTAGTAATTTATAATATTGAAATATATGTCGATTATTAATAATTGTATCAAGATTAGTTTTTTTTTTTTTAAATTTAAACTTGTATTTATAGCATTAGAAATTAGCTGCGAATAATATTTTTTGCAGATGAAAGCATAATTGTTTGGTGATTTATCAACATAAGTAATAATAAATTTGTTTTGTAAATTCTTTATTTCACTATATAGTTGTTTAACATTAAAATTATAATTGTCCATATTTCTGAAAAGTTCAACATTTAAATTACTTAAAACATTTAATCTAAAATCTTATCATTCAGGCAAAACAAATAGTCTCTAAAAACTATTAAAAATCATAGTTTTGTAATAAAGATAATTTATATGTTATTTTTTAAATATGTCAAATAAGGTAGCCAATTAAGCAAATTTATAAAACCGTCATGAAAAAACATTGAATTTACACGATGGAAAGTAACACTAAATTAATTACTATATCACACACACATTTTTCTTAACAATGTGGTCATACACATTGTTAAGAAAAATTGTTGAAACACTGTTAAATTGAAAACACCGTTGAAAACACTGTTAAATTTGTTTTTAGGCGTAACACAAAAGTCACTTTTAAGGTACCCGAAAACTTAATCAAAAAGCTCAGTATGAATGTATTATCATTTTATTTTTTTAATTTTCGCAAATAAGTATTCTAAATATTCTATATGTACTTATGTTATTTTTTAAAATCTCAAATAAGGAAGCCAGTTAGTTAATCAAATTTATAAAAGCGTCAAGAAAAAAAAACATTGAATTTACACGATTGAGAGTAATACCAAATTAATTAGTATCTCACACACACATTTCGCTTGACAACATGATCATAGTTGCAAAGGTAAAAGTAGTTTTACAGGCGAAACACGAAAACCATAATTTAAGATACGAGAACAGTATATGAAAAAGGTCGGCATTGATGCATTATGATACTACCTATTAGTTTAAATTATACTAGGTTCAAGATATCGACGATTTCTACAATAATAATCTCTAGATAAATTAAATTAAAACAATAAACAATTTTTAATTTATTAAATACTCTACGCTTTTATCTAAAGAATATATTAAAATTTAAATTGTACAGGGGAGTTTATAGAAGATCTACTCAAAGAGATTTTTGACAGATTTGCAATATTATTAATATAATAACAGGCTGGAATTTGTAAAACATTTGCATGATTTAAATATAGAATGCAGGGTGTTCCGAGCAGTTGCAAAAACAAAAAAGTCCTTCCGGTAGCTTTCCTATATCTCCGTTTTAAAATTTTAGCTAATGTTACACGAAAACAGCAAGTTAAAATGCAAAGAAACGTTTACAAAAGATTCGTTAATACTGAATTTGAATAAGAAATTCGCCAAATTATTGAGCAATAGCCAAATTGGCTTCATTTATAAAGACTTATTTTGGTCGCTAAATTTGGCGATATTTCGCCAAATGACGCCAATTTGGGCGAGAATTTGGCGCTAACGGATATGAATATATAGTTTTATGCGCATGATTGGGAAAATTATTACAACAATGAAAGAAAATAATTTGCGAGTAATCGCGTTAATGTGCTGTTTTGTTTCAAAATGTCAGCCACCCTAGAATTTCAAACTGCTCTATCTCAGCCATCTTTTAAGATAGAGGTAAACCAAAAAATGCTCTGGAATCCTCGTATCAAGGCCTAACACATAATTAAAAAATAAATTTGAATTTTTAACTTTTTTGTATATTTATTTTAGTTTTAAATTTTTAACTGGCCGCCATCTTGAAACAAAATGTCGGACCAAGCTGGCCAACGAACTCAGTCGAGACATGGGTGAGCTTAATACACACAATTAGTTTCATCAAAATTGATTTATAAATACGGGCATTATCGTATGACATAGGTCAGATATATATATATATATATATATATATATATATATATATAATGTTGATAATATTGTTAATATTATATTTAATTTACCTATAGAGGGCGCTATCGCTTCTATATTTATTTTACTTTTAGGGATTAAAATTGAATGGAATATTTGTATATTCACGGATATAATTTTGTTATTAGTGTATTATCACAAGAATAAATTTGTGTGTTTTTGAATCAATTTGTGTTGGGGTGTCATAGTTAGGGTAATATTTCAAAAGATGTGCTCTCAACGTCTTTCAAATAATTTCTCTCAACTCGACTATGTCAACAAGTATGAGATATTTTATGATGTGTGCCATGTGGACGTGTGGTATCATGGAGAACTTGTGATGTTTAAGGATTCTGGATAATTATTGTGAGTAAAATATTTTATCTACTCTTTACGGGTTTTTATTTCCAATTTTATTATTTCAAACTGATATCTAGTAGTAATTCAGTGAGGTGTTGTATACAGATTTTAGGATAATTGATGTGAGTGAAATATTTTATCTATTCTTTACGGGTTTTTTATTTCCAATTTTATTATTTCCAATTTTAATATTTGCAATTGTTTTCTGGTAATAATTCAGTATACCTGGGTGATTCTACTGATCTTAGCATATATGCCAGTAGAATTATGAAATACTGAATTATTTTTAAAACACATGTGGGTACATCCAGGCTGATGATTATATCTACATTTGTTTTTTCATATCCAATTCTGATTTAATTCTCTTGTCCAATTTTCCATTGTATATGGTTCATATTTCATTTCTTAATGCATTTGTATTCACTTGATAGCAACTCCAAATTATTATTTTTTTCTCTCTCTCTCTCTTTTTAAATTTTCTTCATGTTTTCAGTATTTTTGGCCAATTACCATTGAAGCACAAGCTATGGTAATATTATGATTGCACGTGTTAATATATTAGCTATGTGGTATTCTGTCTACACATTATCATTAATTATCTCTTTGGAGATTTAAGTAGAATGATACAAGAACTTGATATGTTTTTTGAAATTCATAGATATTATAATTATATATATATATATATATATATATATATATATATATCAACATTTGAACGGAGGGTGGTTTTGGGATCTGGCGGTCATGATCGGTGAAAATATATCGAAATTTTCTGGAACTGCTTTCCTCCGAACGGCTGCATTAGGTAGCTTTATACTTTTTTGTATTGAAAGCTACCTAATAGGGCTGGTAGTATACAACAGTGTGGACAGTATTTATTGTAGAAGTTAAGTCACAATTCATTTAGTTATCCAAATATACAAGGTACAATCCGAACATGGATTTCCGTTGATAACTTTAATAACAATTAAGACATTTTAACGATATTTCCAAAAAAAAAAAAAAAAAAAAAAAATCCTGCTTTGTATGAAATGTTACATCATGAGAAATGCTGGAAGTGCAAAATAGCTGGTCAGTATTTAAGAAACATTTAAAGTTTAAAAAGAAATGACTGTATCATTATTTAAAAAAAATGGATATTTTTCGTCTATAAATGCATTATGCTTTGCTCCAAAACTTGTATATCAGATTATTAAAAATCACGATTTTAAGTCTCAAAATAGTTTATAGAGCTGTAACATGTAAATTTCTAAGTTTATTTTGTCCTGCCCGTATTTATTTATATATAATAAAATATTTTGCATCATTAATAGCCGATAAATATTTCAGTATTTGTCACTAAATTGTGTCTAAACCAAACAAACATATGTTTTCGAGATCGCCTTTCCACAGTAAAGCAAATTGTGTATTTGAAAACATTGTTATCATTTAATTTAATAAATATTACTATTAATTATTATTAAGAATTATAAATATGTAAATAATTGATAAATAAAATATTGGATATCAATTTATTTAACAAACATCAGCTAAATAAACACTAAATAAATTTAATTTACATGTAAGGTAGTTTTATACGTATATTTTTAAGGAAAAGAAGGTTTCATTTCATAGACTTTTAATAAATAAAACGCTACGCTATTCAATTCCTTATATTCCAAGTAGAAATATCTTTAAGTTTTATTCTATAACGACAGAAATGAATTCATGAATATGTCAGAAAATTACAAGTTTAGATTTGAGAACAGCCTTAAACAATTACTTGTTAGCGACAAATATAATGCATGTGATATTATCTAATTAATCACTAAATCATAAACAAAAAAAAAATTGTGATGAACAAGCATAAAAAGAGTATTTCTTTTGTAATATGAAAATTTTCTCATTCGCTTTATAATAAAATATATGAACTAGGGAATTATCTTTTACATCTCTCTACTGATGTTTTTTTTTTCTTTTTCCGGCGACCGCTTTGTTTCCTAACGTAACTGGAGTGTCGCCAACAAACTTCATGTCTTCATTAATGTTGGAAAAAATATTACCGTATATGCCTATAATGCGCACTTACAATTTGACATTCCCCTCCCCCCCTATATTTAGGTATTTTCTTCGTATTACGCGCACCCCCTTCTTTGCGAAGAAAGTTTTATGAGATATTTAGCATGATACATGCAGTACAGAACATAGGAAACATATAATAAAGAACATTAAATTATAAAATTATAAATACTAATACAGACATAGAGAAAGAAAATCGGTACTTAAGTGCGAGCTTTACTCGGGCACAAAGGGTTCCATACAATACATTTTTTAATTACTATCTGAAGTATTACAAAAAATCGTTGCTAAAAGTATAATAAGACTTTGTAAAAAACCTAGGATTATTCTATCAATTATTTTTCAATAATTGCCTTCAATAATTGAATTCAATTGAAATTAAATTGATTCATTCATTTTAAGACGTTGACTATTTAACTTTATGATTTGCCTTATTTAAAACACAGACCTTGTGCAAAGTTTAGACTTGGCATTGTGGCAAGCGCGTTTCGAGGTCGCAAAGTTGCAATGCCGTCTGGGCCCGTGCCGCGCTTTTTTAGATAGCTTTTTAATTAATATCTCAGCTAATTGACGACAAGTTTTTTAATCATTATCAACAATCCTTGGATGATTGTGCGTCGACATGTACCTCGAGCGCCCCTCAACTCCCCCGCTGAGCGCCCGCAAAGTAAAGTTTGTGTGAAACGGAGAAATGCGATTTTCTCAAAAACTATGCGACCAAGGATAATCGCTATAGTTTCCATGCAAGGTTTAAATGAACTCTTACTAACCCTAATACCCTAATACCTAATTTTTCATAATTTCAGTTTCAGTATATTCGGAAAAAAGGTGGGACATATTGTTGCAGTACATTTTCGACGATATCTCTGAAAATATAATACCTAAAATTAAAGCAAATATATTTTTGAGTTCGGTGTTATGAGATCTCTCGAAAACGGTGCTCCACACGATAGACAAAATAATAATAATAATAATAACAAAAGTAACTTAATTAGCCCTCTAAATTTTTATTTTAAAATATTTGTGAATGGTTAATAATCTATAAATATGTGTCAATAGTCTTTATAATTCTGCCAAGTTTGAACTTGCCACGTTCCATAATTTTCGAAAAAAAATGTCTGTGACATAACGGACAAACAGACACACGAGTGATCTTATAATGGTTCCGGTTTTACTTTATAAGTACGCTACGCTAAAATTGCGCAAATGCGAAGCGAGAGCATGAGATATTGCATATATATATATATGTCTGTGTGCTTAAATCCTCTCAAAGCCTTTGTAATCTTTCATTGGTTATTTCAGATGAATGAAAATCATTAGTTAAATCTTCAGATGTCTTTATAAATAAATCATTCAAAGGAATTGTAAAACAATTGTAAAATAGTGGAGATTAGAAGGAAAAAGAAACATTTTGTAAGGGAGGACAAATGCGCCAAACGCCTATTGAAATAATATGTAGAGTGGGTAGTAAATAGTAATGGTGAGGAATGAAATAAAGCCAAGAGTCATTTTAAAAATGTGGTATATCCAATACTGTAGACAGAATTGAAGATCATTTATTGTGTGTGGATGGATGATAGCGACACTGATAGTGAATAAGAAATAAAAATCGATTATGTACCAGAGAATATAAGTGAGGAAGATCACGATAAACTTTCCTATATTATCCGGTAGTGAACATTATATCTGGTACTTGTCTATTATCCCGTCGACAACTTTCTATAAAAAAATAACTGTCATCAAACTACAAAATTTCACGCCAAAAATTCATAATTTTTATGTCACATTCGTTACATGTTCCCGATTTTCGGCATATTTGACGTAATGCACACTGCAAAAAATAATTGTTGATTTTACAGTATAAAACTGACACCCAGCTGCCAGTATTATACCGTAAAATTAACAGTATTAAACAGTAAAATAAGCAGTAATACGCTGCCGTGCAAGCAGTAATACGCATACCGCGCATGCGAGGATTTTCCTCATTCGCTTTACAGTAAAAAATATGAACTGGGGAATTACCTTTTTCATTTCTCTAATGATTTTATTTTATTTTATTATCTTTATTTTTATATTTTAGTTTTTTTTTCTGACGATTGCTTTGTTTCTGAATTCAACTGGGAGTGTTGCCAACAAACTTCACGTCTCTATTAATGTTGGAGAAAATATTATACAACGAATTGGTCTTGATATTTTTTGATGTACTGTTTTAGTAAGGTACAAGAACAAGAATTAAGAATAATTTTGTGTTTTTATGGAATTCTTATTTTTAAAAAAAGTTCAAACCAATCCACAGTTTTGGAATTTATCACAACGCTGATTTTTATTTCGGAACCGATTACGAGAGTAAAAGTGTCTTCGTAAAAAACATCCGAAAAGATAATCGAAAAAATAATCAAAGGTGGAAATAGAGACTGATCTCAGCTGACTAATACAAAAAAAAAATCGTTTAAAAGTATTGAAATGCAAACGAGATATTAGAAAAATAACGCCCCATTAACATTAGCGAGTGGGTCTTTTCGCGTGAGGGGAAAATACACTTAATGCTCACTTTTGTCTTACGAACAAACATTTTAACAAAATTTAGACCAAAAATATAATTATTTTATACCGAGTAAACGTTATAAGCCGGTTTGCTCGATGATTGAGCCGACCCTGGTGGTAGGCAAAATAATAATAAAAACAAGAACGGAAAATCATGGGTCAAGCATAGATTATGTAACATTTTCCAACACTTCCAAAATATTTTTACAAATATTTACCGTTTAATAAGGTGAAAGATGATATCTAAGTAAACAAAGTCAAAGTCAAACCGGGCGGGGAGGCCTACCTTTCAGCTTAAGCTCAACTAGCCCGGCCCAATCTAAGTAAACAATTTGGAAAACGCATAACATATATAAACACCCAATTTCAGAAATTGCCAACAATATTTGGAAAAATATCTGAACTCTTTTGTGCGGCCCTGCATAGCTCAGTTAGAAAAAGCTTAGCACAATTTAAAATTCACCTTATTGAATTTCCGTCAATAAGCGAAATGAACTCGAGGACTTTTGTGCTGCCCTGTATATGACCTGTAGAATTTATATACACCAAGTAATAGACAAAAAATGAGTTAAATTAAAAAAACTTGTTCATAAACTGAAAATTCACTTCCAGCAATTATTGTTAACAGACAGTACCGGATTCTTTTGCGTGTTCCTGTAAATGAACGATGAATGCTGTACACAAAATATTCTTTAGTACGCCTCTTGTAATTCACCTTAGGGATATACTATATCAATTTCAGAATGTTTGAAATAGTGAAACATTATTAAAATAAACCCCAAACGATTTTTCTCCATAGACCGTAATGTAACGGAATTCTTTTCAGTGTCTCTGTAAAAGGGTGCTATGCACACCATATTCTGCAGTAAGCCTCCTGTAGTGCACCGCAGTGATGTATATCAATTTCAACATGTTTCAAATTGTGTAACAGTATTAAAATAAACCGCAAACTATTTTTTCACATAGACCGTAATGTAATGTAATTCTTTTGAGTGTCCCTGTAAAAAATTATAAGTGTTAGTGTTACACACTTCATTTTCAATACCGAACATACCA
Organism: Maratus michaelseni; assembly: GCA_963931845.1. Classification (NCBI taxonomy): domain Eukaryota; kingdom Metazoa; phylum Arthropoda; class Arachnida; order Araneae; family Salticidae; genus Maratus; species Maratus michaelseni. Next base: position 276,685,485 of record OZ007587.1, read on the forward strand.
TAGTAAACCTCAATAACATATAACAATTGCATAACAATCCGAATATATTTACACGAGCTAGAGAATGGGCAGACACACAAACAAACCGAATTCATAAACCCTTTTCAACTATGTTGGAAAGTGTTAAAAAATGGTCGCCAGTTTCAGCTCTGAATTTACAAGATATTATACAATTAACTACTAAATGAAAAAAAAAATCGGATAAACAATCACAAAAAGCGTACTTCTTTTGTAATGTTTTACCATGCACTTTACAGGAAAATATATGAACTCCAGATTAAAAACACTTCTAATTCTTAATGTATTACGCGATGTGTATAAATTCTATCGATCATATACAGAGGACGTGAAATGGCTTATGTACGCGGTTGCTTATGCACGAAAGAATTTGCACAGATTACCGCATATGGGCAGAATTGTTGAAAATGGATTTTTACTGAGTTATGAGTTTTTAAATTGTTTATTTAGATATCTCATTTTATTGTATGGAAGAAAAAAAACTTATTTCTACTTGTGTCGGAAAGTGTTTCATAAACAATGCCTCATGCATAAGGTGTTTATTGCCAGCAAACTTCACGTCTTGGAGAAAATATTATATTACGGTTTTGTGTTGATGTTTTTTTATATACTGTTTTAGTGAGTGCCGATAACAAGAATTAAGAATAATTTCATGGAATTGTTGTAAAATAATAACAAGTTGGAAATTGTACGTCAAACGTTACAAACGAGGTGCGTTCGTACGCACGTTTTAGAATTAAATTCATGATATCCCGTGCGTAGAACGGGTTAACCAGCTAGTTAAGTATATATTTTATGACACTGTTCATACAAATATCTTAACTAGTTATATAAATATTCAGATATATATGTATCAGCTAGTTATATAAATATTCAGATCTTGATGATTTTTAATTCTGTGAAATGAATTATATCGTCTGCAGATTAATTTCTGTAATAAAATAAGTATCTCGGTCGCTTGACGATTTAACATCCATCGGAAGCTCCTATAACAAAAAAGCACCGATTTAAAAAAAAAAATCAAATTTCTTAATAAATATTTTTATTAATATCTCCTAAAGTTTTGATTCGATTTTAATAAAATTTGAAATGTCTCGACAAAATTCTGCAAAGATAATATATTTTAAATTGCAAACCATTTGGTTGGGTAGTTTTTGCGTTGTTATATGCGGACAGACAGACAGACGGACGGACAGACAGACGGACAGACAGACAGACGGACGGACAGACGGACGGACCAAACGACGACTATAGGTGCTACGTATTTATATAATTACGAACGCACCTAATAAGGATACTACTACTACTACTGCTATACTACTACTACTAATAATAATAATAGAATAAAAATAATCCCCTGTTTCGAAGACACCATCAATCGACCACTGGAAGCAGTGGTATTTCACATGTAGAATATAAGGTATGCTTTGTTACATTACATTAAATTGTATTTTAAATGCATTCAATTTATTTTTCTTTGCTTCGTATTTTTCAAGAAGCGGATGACGTCATCTTCTAATGTAGCTAAAATACGATTGTTATTTTTTTTCTCGCGCGTGCCTTCTACCTTCAATCAGTTTTTACTGTAACTTTGATGCAATAAATGAAACGATATTCTGACTTGACTAATGTTGTTTGCAAATATTTTTTATCCTTAATTTTTTAGACGTTTAAACCTGCATCTAAAAAACATTAGATATTGCAAAAAAATATTAAGACTGCAGTGTGAAATCCTCGCACGCGGGTCCACCGGTAATAATAATAATAGAATAAAAATAACCCACCGTTTTGAAATTTATCATAGCGATGAATTTTTATTTTATTTTATTTAAAGGATTACGCAATTTTTTTTAATTCATCGTATTTTAAAAAATTCTTATATTTCCATAAAATTAGGATATTGTTTTCGAGGTAGAACACAGATTTTTTTTTTCATTTTAGAAATTAATTGAAAAGCATTAAAATTTGCTAATTAAACCTGTTTTTAGGTGCGTTCATAATTATATAAATACGTAGCACCTACTGTCGTCGTCTGGTCCGTCCGTCTGTCTCGCCGTCCGTCCGCCTGTCTGTCCGTCCGTCCGCATATAACAACGCAAAAACTACCCAACCAAATGATTTGAAATTTAAGATATATTATCTTTGCAGAACATTTGTCGAGACATTTCAAATTTTATGAAAATCGAATCAAACCTTTAGAAAATATTAATAAAAACATTTATTAAGAAATTTGAATTTTTTTTTAAATCGGTGCTTCTTGTTTTAGGAGCTTCCGAGGTTTAATCGTCAAGCGACCGAAATACTTATTTTATTACAGAAATTAATCTGCAGACGATATAATTCATTTCACAGATATAAAAATTATCAAGATCTGAATATTTATATAATTAGCTATAGTACGAACGCACCTCATTTGTCACGTTTGACGTACAATTTCCAACTTGTTCATCTTGTACAACACATTTGAAACAAGCAAAAATCAATCAGAGATGCAGTAAATATAGACGGTAAATTATATTAAAAGAATACAAACAGTTTAGAAAAAGGAAAAATGAGCTCGCTTCCTTTGTTTAATAATTGTTCCTTTGCTTAATTATTGATTATTATACATAAGTACTTGAATTTTATTAGTCCAAGCATAATGAAACAATATTTAAGGGATCTTTATGCAAACGATCAGCTCCAAAATTAAATTTTCAAATCTGTGGTAAGGTATTAGGTATTATTATTGCATTAAAAAATAAAGAAAATATCATGCATTAAACATAGAATATGAAAAACTTTCCAACATAATTAGAATTCTGTAACAAAACTTCATTTAATAAAGTAAGAAATGAATTATATCTATGTAAACAATTTAGAAAGCGCATAATACATTTGAAAACTCGATTTCAGCAATTATCATCTACTGTCGAAAAATTATCTGAATTATTTTGTGCAGACATGTATATGATCTATAGATTTGCATATATACAACATAGTATGCTAAAATTGTTCAAAATTCCCCTTTATCAATTTGCATAAATAAACGGAAATGTACTCGATTTTTTATTCTATACAAAATTTATAAAAAATCAGTTCCATTTAAAAACGCATACCAGAACTGAAAACGCACTTCCAGCAATTGTCGCTCATAGGCAATATTGTAATCGAATTATGTTGTGTGTCCCCATAAATGAACTATAAATGATGTACACACCACATTCTACAGTAAGTATCTTGTAGTGAACCTCGTTGATGTATATAAAGTTCAATAAGTTTTAAATAGTGAAACATCATTAAAATGTATTGAAAATGCTTTTCCTTTATAGACCACAGTGTAACGGAATTCTTTTGAGTGTCCCTGTAATCGAACTATAAATTCTACACACTTCCTTTTCAATATCCAACTTAGTACCATATTATACCCCAATAACATATGGCAATTACATGGCAATTCAAGTATATTGACGCGAATTAGAGTTGGGACAGACAGACATGTGGATAGACAAACCGAATTCATAAACACTTTTCAACTATGTTGGAAAGTGTTAAAAAACACTCATAGAAGATGCAGTGCACTCTTTAAATTGCATGACACACTCGTAACATGACAAGACCATACTAAAGGATCGGGGTCCATAAGCCCCGATTTTGTTAATACAATTCGATTTTGTTATACTGACTTAATTATTTTCCTTTTTAATATTAGAAGGTTTATCCTGTTCGATTTCAACAATATTTTTTACATTTTGTTTGGATTTATATAACTTACACAAGCTCAAATTTCGTATTATTCATAGTTTTTGATGAAAAATACGCATTTTCTCCTAATTATACCTCAATTTTTAATATATATTTTTTAATATTTTACTATGAGCGCAGTTTTATTTTTACATATATTGTACATTTTGATGTATTTTATAATGTATGTAAAGAAGAAAGTGTTGCACGATTGCGCTCATATAAATAATTGAAGTAAAATCAGGAGAAATTGCGTATTTTTCATCAAAAACTACGAATAATACGAACTTTGAGCTTGTGTAAGTCATATAAATCCGAACAAAATGCAAAAACTATTATTGAAATCGTACAGGATAAACCTTCTAATATTAAAAAGTGAAATAATTAAGTCAGTATAACAAAACCAATTTTTGTCTTATTCCATGGGCCAAAAACACGGCTTATGGACCCTGATCCTTTGTCCATAATGTCCTCTAATTTTTTGTTTAAAAAATTCATTAGATGTTGGCTTCGTATTGTTTTAAATAATTACTTGCTAATGGCCACTACAAATTCACGAGCTATTATCCAATTAATCACTAAATGAGATACGAAACAAAATTTCTGATGAACAATCATAAAAATAATGTATGTCTTTTGTGTTTTTCCCCCATTTACTTTACAATAAAATGTATTTACACCGGGATTGTTTTTTTACATTTCTCTAATGATTTTTTTCTTTAAGTAGGGAGGAGGGGGGGTCTTTTTTCCGCGACCTTTGTTTCCGAACTTAACTGGAGTGTTGCCAGCAAACTTCACGTCTCCATTAAAGAAGGAGAAAATATTACATTATGTCTTCGTCCTGATGTTTTTTGACGTACTGTTTTAGTAAGATCCTAGAACAAGAACTGGGAATCATTTAATATTTTTATAGGATTATTATTTTTTTTAAATTGTTCAAACCAATCAGCAGTTTTGAAATTCATTACAAACTTTGATTTAGATTTATTTTATCCATTAAAAATCCACACTGGTTTAACCATTATTTTTTAATTAATTCTCAGTATATTACAGTTTTAATTGAAAAGAGATGTTAATGAGGACAGCATTAAAATAATTTTTTTTAAATCTAATTATAAATATTATATTTGCATATTAATTTGTTAAATATATTTTATTAAAATTATTCTATTTTATTAGAACTTTGTCTGACTTGAGAATGTTGAAATGGCAAACAAAATCTTGATAATTATTAATTTCTTGGCTTAGACTGTTGTTTTAATGCTAATGTTTTCATTTTAGTCACATTTGACACGTTCATTTTCGCTTTTGTGCAGTTTTCGTTTGATTATTTTAGTTTGACCAATGCTCGCTGACACATTCTTAAACATCACATTCGTTAAGGGAGCAACTGCCCCCTAGACTCCCCAAAATGGCACTTCTGTTTCCATAGAGCCGCACATATCGTCGCTACCATGTCAAACTGTCGAATATGAAAAAATGCATTTTTCATTATTTTTATAACGGGCCGATTGTCACCACTAAATTTTCATAGCAAGGGGTTTCAGCAGGGTTGCGAGTTTCACCTCCTTTTTCATTCAGGAATTTTAAATCTATACCAGAAATTTTAAATAGAAATTTTTGCTTTATTTAATGACAAACATTTCATTATTTCTTTATGTAAATTTTTTTCTCAAAATTCCGGTATGAATTCACCATCTCTGAATAATAAATAAGGCCAAACTGGCAACCCTGTTCTTCGCAGAAACTTTATTAATGTACTTACTTGACAAAGAATTCTAATAAAATGTATTGATGATAATCAGCTCATTTTTAAAAGTAATAAAAAATGCATTTTTTCACATTCGATAGTTTGACATGGTAGCGACGCACGATACGTATTCACATAAATAGAGGCAAATCTAGAAGGTATTAATGATATTAACTAATATTTGTTATTATTATTAAATTATTTTTAATCATTTTATATGTTTATAACAACTTATTTTTATTAAATAATGTCAGTTAATGTTTTTAATTCATTTCAATTTAAATCAAATTAACGTTTAATTAAAAATTATGTAATGTCGTTTCTATGCAAAATATAGTTCAGTGCATATATAACTGTATGTTTGCCTGTTGAGCTATAGAAGCAAAGTAGTTGCAATTTTCCAAACCAGTTTAGACAAAGGCAATTGCATCTATCGGGTTACATAATTTTTACATAGATTGTTTTCTTGAGAAACCAGAGAGAGAAAAAAAGACTTTTAAGTAGTTTATTTCAATTAATTTAAATGCAAATTATTAAAAAACTTAAAATATTGTGTATAATTAAAAATTAAATATTTATTATTCAATTTGTTCTACATTTTTAACTACATTGTTAATTAATTGCTGATAAATGCCTATGATTACTGTATTTTATCAAGTAATAAAATATAAAAGTTGCATTATTATATATATATATATATATATATATATATATATATATATATATTTGAAACTTATACATGCACACATACACACATATATATTGGGTCATCCGAAAAGTTCTGGGGGTTTTCAAAGCGAAGTGCGAGAAGTTCTTCTACTTATATTTTGCTACAGCTGATAAGGAGTGACCTTGAATGATCCAAATATTTATGTTAGGTCTTTTCTGCTTGCGTTGCATAATTTTTGTTTCAGTGCACTGCTAAGAATGGAGCACCAAACAGTTCATTTTCGTGAATTATGCTCTTTTATTTCAAGAAAGGTGAAAATGCTAGTCAGACTGCTCGTAAAATGTGTGCTGTATATGGACAAAGTGCTGTTTCAGATGACACAGTTCGAAGGTGGTTTGAGAAGTTCAAGCGCGGAAATTTCAGCCTCGAAAATGATTCCCGCTCTGGACAACCGTCATCATCTGTAAAGGAGGATCTCGTATGCATTTGAATTATTCATAAGAATTCAAATGCATTTGAATTATGCATTTGAATATTCAACATGAAAGTAATTAAAAAAAATTAAACAATGTTTATTAGTATTAATCAGTATGCCATGTAAATAAAATTTTCCAACAAAACAGTTTTTTTTTTACATTTTTATTTAACTCAAATTAGCTTTTTTGTATGTAAAGATGGAATCTTGTAATTGATTAATGTATGACTCAGTATAAGTCATTTCCTGATATGGTAGAATTATAAAAATTGTATAAAAGAATGCTGCAAGATATTCCCCTCGTTTTGCTGAGAAAAGTAAAATGTCACATTTTTCTCAGGCTATCCCGAATTATCCCTCTATAAATGTGAAATTTCTGTAAATAACTTTTTATTCGCAGGCTGTAAAATGTTTTCGAGTGTTGGACCAAACTCAATTCTGACAAGCTGGGGTACCATAATTTTATAAACACTTGGAAAATCTGAAATCTCTCCTGACATGGGAATGTAATAATTCTCTACATGGCAGAGTTGCCAAGTCTCCGAATTTTTGAACACCAGTAATTTTTTAGAGAAAATGTTGTTCTTTTAAATCGCAAAATGCTCCGATTAAAGAAAACTACATTTTCTGTACTAAATTACTGGTATACAAAAAGCCGGAGACTTGGCAGGTCTGCTTGAGACCATAAGGTAAGTACTCAACCTCCACTCGAAATACAATGGTAGAGCCTGGACATATACACGGCTGAAAGAGGCCAAAAGAGTACTTGAACTCAAGAGAGTGAGCTAGATGCAAGTCTATAATTTTTTCTCTGTCGCTAGTGAGGCGAGCAGGCAAAAGCCGGGACTTCGACGAAGCCTGGACATCGGCTCATTTTTACCGGGAGAAATAAGCTGTCCCCTGAAAAGTTACGAACATTGCTAAGAACATTAGCGAGGTCAAAACTTACGGGCAGAATATAATTCTGTCGACAGACTAATTTAATGTAGTCTAGTTGTTATTTTCAAAAAAATCCTTTCTGTCTAGTTGTTTAGTACATTGTGCTGTCCTGTAGCTGAGTGTTATAAAAACCTCTAAAAAAAGCCAGCCTGACTCAGTCTATTGGTCGTGACGCTACAGCGTGTTTCCAATGACACTACAGCACTGTAATATTTTTAGAAATTAATTACAAATTAATAACTTAATATTATGGCATTTTTCCGTCAGCCCACCACAGGTGATAAATCGCCAAATATTCTGTATCGTTACGAGTGTATACGAGTTAAACAGCAATGGATTTAATGATGCGCCAAATCACGCTCGTCAAAAAAGAACCAACTGGCTGTGAAAGTGCAACAGTGCACTATTTAAAACAGTAAAAAGTATAAAATTAAATAAATAAATGAAAAAAAAACACTTATAAATAGTTTAATATTAATTAAATTATGGTTATACATTGAGAAAACAATTTACAAATACCGTGCTTTCTTTTCAATTCCTACTATTAGTTCACACTCTCCCTATATATATTTATATATCTTGTTCAAATTTTTAATCGTTAATAAAGTACTTTTTATTCATTCACTCAAGTTCAAATAATTTTTTTAAACTTGTAGTAGATGACACTTGATGAATAATACAGTTTTTTCAAATATTAATTCATTAATTTAATTTAATTAATTTAATAAAAAGTAACCAAAATAAATTTTTTCTTTGTTGACCTAAGTAGGAATTGACTTATTATTATTATTATTTTTAAAATATTACTTGTTTTTTTTTTTCAGTTGCCATATCTTAAAAAAGAAAATGTATGTTTTCAAATGAATTCCCTTGCTCGCGCTTTCTACCAAGCGTAAAAGAAAATCGGTGAATCTCCCATAATCAAGATTCTCGTCATCTCTTATTCCGCAGCCACAGAACCGAATTGTACCACTTTGTGATAATGGAGAATAATTCCCTTCACGCACAAATTAACGCAGCGTGAAAATTCCATCAGCTCTTTTGTCATGGTCGTTAACCTTTTATAATAAAACACTAGGACGATTCAGCGTCCTTGAACTTTTATTTCAAAGACTTGAGGGAAAAGAGCAATAGACTAGGGAATTGATGACGCCTTTTGACGAAATCGATTAGACAGATATCTTTTATTAATGAGTCGTAACTAGTTTTTTGGTACACGGGCGCTAGCAGGAAGGGACGGGGGAATAGCGTTGCCCCTCCCAAAAAAAATTGTAGTTTAATTAACTAAATTTTCTTTACCTCTGGGGATTTTGAAAATAATATATTAAAATTTATTCTTTCCAAATGGCTTAAAATAATTAACTCTAAGAGAAAAGGAAAAGATATATGTTATGCATATGCGAAATACATAGGCTTAACTAAGAATTTTTAAGCCCCTCTTGCAAGTAAATGTTTTAATTTTGTGATTTATGTTTATAATTTGAAAGTTATGTTAAACGGGACGTTCAGGGATACAGAGATCTCAAGAAAAAAAGAAAAAACTGTTTCAAATTTCAATTTTTAAAAAAGCCAACATAAACTTATTTTTTTGGATTTTTTTATTTCTTGTTTGTTACATTTTTACTTTCTTCTGTCTTAACAAGAAAAAAGTATTGGATTCATGAAAAATTTGGAGTTCCGGTTTTTGACCGATTTATACGTTTTAGAAGGTAGTAAACACGATTTGACTGTTTCTGGAAAATGTCTGTCTGTCTGTGTGTGACAAAAATTTTGTGGGCACTCTATCTCAAGAACTAATGCTCGAAATTTAATAAAACTTTAGATTTAGTTAGACTTTGATATAAATTGGTGCTTAGATTAGTTTTTGGTGTAAATTGCCCGAAAGGTAGAGCTGCGATGCTGCATTTTTCATGATTTTCACAATAGCTATATCTCAAAAACTAATGCACAGAATTTCATCAAACATTAAATTCTGTTAGACCTTGACCTAAATAGACGCTGATTACGTTTTGATGTAAATAGCCCAACAGGTGGCGCTGCTATGCGGCATTTTTCAGGATTGATTTATACAATTTTAGCGATAGTCATGTCTCAAGAATTAATGAACGGAATTTCATCAAACTTCATATTCGGTTAGACCTTGATATAAGTTGGCGTTGATTAGGTTTTCGTGTAAATCATATAACAGGTAGTGCTGCTATGCTGCATTTTTGGATTCTAAAATGTATCATTAAAAAATGTACACTTTTTTAAGTATTGACATGTATAAGATAGAAGAAATTTTTGGGATTGACACAAGCGACTGTGTTTCATTGCTTGTTACGTATTAAAACATGTCTTACGCAGATGAGGGAGGATGGAAAATCCCCTTAAATAAAAAATAAACAAGTTGGAAATTGTACGTTAAATGTGACAAATGAGGTGCGTTCCTACTATAACTAGTTTTATAATGTAAATAAAAAAAATTGTTATTATTTCAGTGAAATGAATTATATCGTCTGTTATGAGCAAAATGAGCATGACTTTTTTTTTTCTTATTACGTATGCCACGTTTACGGATGCGAATTTTTTTTCGACACCAGACAGTGCTGCAAAATTCACCATGGATATCTTGTTTTGCGAATGATTACCTCCATGGTTTAATATTTCTATGATTCACGATGAACGAATCTTTTGTGTTTATTTACTTTAATGGATTGCGATATTCGGCTGTTAACGTAATTTCCACTGAAGTTATCTCAGAATCTATACAATTTTGAATGTAAGTAATCTCTCAAGAAAACAATTTGTTTGAACGATCTTTCTAAAAATGTAACTTTTATGCAATTTTATTAAAAAAAAATAATTTTGAATAAAAAGGGCCGCTTGGCATATAAAAAAAGAAGTGGTTAGTTCGTATTTGTTTTCTTCAGTCACGTGATTTGCACTTTTATTATACAGATTACGTATGATGGGATTTAATAAGAGAACTAGATTAATATCTTCTTAAATTTTCATTCGATTTTCATAATCGACAAAATTCTGCTACGATTATATATATTAAATTTCAAACCATTCGGTTGGGTAGATTTTGCGCTGTTATATGCAGACGGGACAGACGGACGGATCAGACAATGACGATTATAGGTGCTACGTATTTATACAATTACGAACGCACCTAAAAACGGCAGTTAAAACTCGCTTTTGAGCATTTAATATTTCTTAATGGTTTAATTTCAGATCTTGATGTGTTAAATATTGTTTTGCACTGGAGATTCTGACAAAAAATTCTTAATATTTAAACACACCTTAATTAAAATCCGATCAGGCAGTTTTCATCGTTTCATCTCTTATAATAAAACATTTGAGCCATTCAGCGTCCTTGGCCTTTTACTTCGAAGGCTTAAGCGAAGAGAGCAGTGGACTTGGGAATTGATGTCACCTTTTGACGAAATCGATTAGAAAGATATCTTTTATTAATGAGGATTCCGTACTAGTTTTGGTTCATTTATAAAATTTAAAACAACTGGATTAAAAGGAATTATATGATAAATCGGCAAAGCTTAAGCGAATGTGAAGCTGAATATATATACGTTCGCTGAAATGTTGAAAGTTTAGATGCTTTAATAAACTTTAAATATAGTAAATAATTGAAGTTTTATGATAATAGTTGTCAAAATATACTAACTGTTTTAGATTTGTATGTTTAAACTGAAAATTTATTATTTTAAGAAATCTACATTGTTCTACATTAGAACAAATCTGGCTACATAGATACACTTACAAAAATAGGCCTAAATAGACTGCATTGCCTTTGAAGAAGTTCACTTTTACCGTTTAATGGTTTTAAAAGCATTGCGCTAGTTGTAAGCTTGCAATTTTATATGGATTTTGTAAGTTTTTTAGGTATATTTTCTTCTTTTCTTTTCTACTGACTCTCATTACCCAAAGACCATGCCATATTTGCGAATGTTAAAACAAATTAACAAAAAACTCTACATTGAAAGCGAAATATATAGTTAAATAATACACATACACAGAATAATATACAGGGTTTTTGATGCCGATCGACAGTGTGCCAAAATGATTCATTTGACGAGAAAAGGAACGTACAAAATCCTCTAACTGTGCGAACTGATTATTTCCTCTTATATACAGGCGACACTCTCATTCGCGTTGCTAAATGGTTGATGTTCCTTATCACATTCAATCGTACTTTACTATTTACATAACTTTTTTCTAGAGAGAATCTTTCGAATTTCTGCAGCTTTCTGTTTAAAGAAAAAATCAACACCCTCCCCATCCTCTCACCATCACCATCTTGAAACTTTTTCGTTCCCCACCCGCACACGCAACATACAAAGTTAGGAATCTTTTTATTTATTCTATTTTTTTAAAAAACTTTTCTGCTCTATTATTTTAATTTATTGTAGGGATAAATGATCAATTTTCTACCTCCCCCTTCCCAACCCCGTCAGAAATCACCACTTTCCCTTTTCTCACTCCGTCTCTTAGCACTGATTAAACAAATTTAAAATCTTTTAAACGCTTACATTTTCCTTTTTTTTCTGCCTTGTTACTCTGTTGTTACAAAAATTAAGTAACATCAATCGTCTAAATAACTCTCTCCCACCAAAACTCCCATATCTACCCTTTTGTTAGCTAGCTGTTAAATTTTAAAATCTTTAAAACTCTTCACTTTTTTAATATTTCTTCTGCTGCATTTGTTGGTTTGCTGTAACAATAAATAAATATCGGAATTTCATATGAGCGTCGTAAAATTTCCCCCTGTCCCCTTGTCCTGAACACGCAAAGCATAAAATCACTAAAAATATTTATTTATTTTTATTTTTTCTGTGTTATTTGTAACATTCTAGCAATAATAACTTTCTAAAATATTTCTTCCCATCCCCAGAAAAAGGGAAATTTCTAGGTATGAGAGAAGGGAGCTATTCGGATCTTTTTTAGGGATGCATTGCGCAACACCACTTTATTTTAACATCACCCAAAGCCACAACAAGTTTTGTGCGGGTGGTGTCACGAGACCAGGTACCAAGCCTAATTAACCTAGTGGATACCAAGCCTAATTAAAGAAATGGATGTAAAAAATATATATTTTAGAATCAATGTTTCACCTTGAATTTGTTTTTGGTAATATATTTTTTATATTTTGCTACAATTCTTTTTTTGCATAATTAGCCAAATTAATAAAGTTATTCAAAGGTCAACGAGAACTCTGATAAAATACCATATACGCAACACACCATGGGTGTATGCATGTAGTGCGTTAGAGGACTGCCCCCCCCACATACACACACACACCCACATCCTCTTCAATATTTGAAAAAAATTAACCATTGCTTGAAATACTAAAAGTACCACTGCTTCTCCCTCCCCTAACGAAAATCTTGCGTACTCCCATGCATATACAATGATTCATAGTAAAGTGAAATTCGAGTACTTATTTTTACGTAAAGATTATTTATTACTTTTTATTTCAAAATATGCGAAAAACAACTTTACCGCACAACAACAACATAAACAGTGGTGTCTCCTGCAGCAATTTTCTTGACGGACCACAAGGTGATTGTGGCCATGAATTGTGGATATGATTGTGGCTATGGATGGTAGGAGTGCCTATACTTTAGTTCAGACACATCTATCCTGACAATGGATATTATACTGTACAAGACCGCTTCTATCACAGAGTAGATACGAGATATACACTGATGACCATCATTACGCGACGGACCGTCATTACCTCCAGCTTAGCTTCCCTATTTACATCATAAAAATTTTAGTTATTCATTTAATAAATTCCTTCTAGCACAAATTAATGCAGCGTGAATCAATTCCAGCAGCCGCGTTTCACGGTCGTTGATATTTTGTAATAAAACACTAGGGCCATTCAGCGTCCTTGACCTTTTATTTCAAAGGCTTAAGGGGTTGTCAGAAAAGAGCAACGGACTTGGGAATTGGATGGCGCCCTTTGATAAAATCGATAGTCAGGTACATTTTATTAATGGGAATGCCCTAGTAGTTTTGATTTATTTATAAAATTTAAAACAACCGGATTAAAAGGAACTGTGATAAAGCGGCACAGCTTAAGAGGATCTGAAGCTGAAGATATATCTTCAACGAAATGTTGAAATTTTACAGGCTTTAATATAATTTAAATATAGTAAATAATTGAAGTTTGATGATAATAGTGATTGAACTATCTCACTACTAACTATTATAAATTTGCATAATTTCACAATCTTTTTATTGGAAAGTTATTGTTACAAGAAGAAGGCTGCGTTTTAATACGCATCTAGAACTGAAGCTGATTAACTCATAGTGGATTAATCTAGGACTAGGTTGGCATTTTGTCATATATTATTTCAAGATATCTGTGTTATGTGTTTGATACGCGTCTAGAAATGATTCTAGTATTAACTAATAACATTTCTAGGTATTATATACTCTAGGTTAGCATATTAACTATAGATAATATATTAATTTAATAATTATAAATCAGTGGTTTTTACACTTTTAGCTACCACAGATCTCTATTTATACTTTTTCTGTCTTCGAGGATCACCAGGATTTAAGACGGAAATTAATGATATTATTTTAGAGTATTTAAGACATGATATATAAATTAATATACATGAAATACCTTTGAAATTAAAAAAAAGGTATCTAACACAGGGCACGAAATTTCCGCTCGCCAGCTCGCCATTGGCGAGCAAATATTTAAGGTTGGCTTCGTCTTTTGAAATGCTGTGCTTCAAATCAAACTGTATACGCTTTGAATATCGTGCCTCAATCTAGCGACACGCGGAAGTGTTTTAAAATCAAGAGACGGCATTTATCTTACAAAAGAAGAAAAAATGCAGCATCACGCACTTCCATTTCTCTCCTACGCAGGAACGAACTTCCGTCGTCTATATACGTTCCCCCGCTTTCGCATTGCTCAAGCACCAAGCCTGCTTTTTTCGCTTCCGATGACGAATCTGATCGCTCTTCACCCCTGCGCGAAGTGAATCAAGTTTCGCCACCTAAGCTCAGCTGCTTGAAATACCGTAAAAATTATTCACTTTCTCCCAAATTTTTAACATTTAAAAAAATGTTGATATTTTTCAGGAATGTAAAATATTCTGGATTTAACAGAAAATTTCGGAATAAAAACGAAATTGAAGTGGAATGAAATATTCACCTTGTATTTAAAGTCAATAAAATATACATTAAAACATGCTTAAAAGTTTGACAAAAGATGTTAAAAACGTTAAAATACAAACATTTACATCCCTGGATTTAACAGACAGCTCCTTCTAACAATGGTCAATTTAAATTCAGCTTGCCGTAAATAGTTCATTTTCTGGGCAGGTGTGGCGGCCGACGTTACTGGCTGAATGAATGTAAAATAGTGGCGAGCAAAAATTGTAGTCTGGCTAGTACCTTTTCAACTGAAATTTCATGCCCTGCTAACACGTTCGTATAACAAAGGTGACTGAATCTCTAATTTAAAGATGGCATGTAATTAATATTTTACACTAATTGTCATATTAAAATATATATATATATATGGAAAAAACATCTTCATAAATATAACCTATCAGGAAATATCAATATATTAAGAATCATAAACATTTTAAAGATAGATGATGCGAAACAAAATAAATAAATAAATAAATAAATAAAAATAATAAAACAGATTTAATGATAAATTGGAATAAAACTGGAATAAAGAAGGAAAATGAAAAACAGAGTGGCACGTGATTGTTTAATCGGCAGTTGGAAAGAACATCCACTTGTCGCAAAAAAATTTATTATTTCATATAATAGACTAGCGAATAGCTAAGAAGTCGCCAATTTGCCGTAATCATGCATTAAATTAACTAAAAATTGAAGAAGATAAAATATAAACGAATGGAAAATTAAAAGAAAAACCAATAATAAAAGGGGAAAAATATGCTCACAATATTTGGGAAGAACTGATATGTAAATAAATACAATAGGTATAGTTCAGATACAGATAAGAGACAAAACAAACATTCAAAATGTTTTATTACTACATTTACAGTAAAGATTTAATACAGAAAATTATGTTATATATGAAATTAAAATTCCTCAGTGATAAAAAATTACTATTTTACTGGGTTTTTTTTTTTTTTTTTTTGTTGTTGTTTTTTCACCAGTGTTCGTAGTTTTTCCTTTCATTTTACTCACAATATTTCTCTTAGATTGTAGATAAGTAGACATTTTTGCATTGCAATATATATATATATATATATATATATATATATATATATGGAATTATACCACCTGAAAATTTGTTGCGGACATCTTGAGGTCCACGGACAGCAGTTTAAGAATCGCCGTTATAAATTATTTAAAACTAAAGCTGAAGTAGTGTTTGGAGATCAAATTTGATGGAGAAGATAAACTGATGCAATTTACGAATATTGTCTTCAATTAAACTACAGAAAACGAAAATAATTACCTTAAATAAATGATTTTCCACTTTATGTTTCCAATTCTTCTTTGTTAACATCATGATACCTTCTAGTAACATGGGATATAATCACGCTGACAGAGTGAGACGTTTTGCGTTACATAATAGATTGTTGCAACAAATATGACGAAGAATTTTATTCAAACAGTTTTCTGATTACAAAAGCCATATTAGTTATACTAAACCACTGATCTTTATCCTTTAATTTAATTAAAAAAAGCATTTTTAACAATTAATTCTTAATTCTATTAATATGCAATTTTACCATTCAAAATTTAAGCTATTTTATGAATAAACTTAAAAAAAAGTCAGTATTATTAGTTTATTTATTTATTTATTTATTTTTTTTTGTTCTTCAGAACTCTTACGGAGTATTAATTTTGCGAAGATTTAAATCACGTTTCCAGAAATGGTTAAAAATAAATTTTATTTTGGTGGTGATATTCTGCAGAAATAGGTGTCAAAAAATGTCGGTCACGTGAAAAAGAGATCGATTACATCCACCCTTGCTTTTGGCGTAAATGACGAAACTAACTGGATATTTTTTCTGCGTTTTTTTTTCTCTCTCCTCAGAGTAACCAAATTATTCGAATTTAAATGGTATGTATGTAACTTTCTTCTAAAATTGTAACGACCTAAATGCTATTCTGAATGGTGTCGAAATTCGATTCTATAAACGACGTACATACTAGTATTTGATGCAGAAAAAGGGAAGGGGCCGACAAAATCCCGAAAAAAAAAATCTCTCCTAGTACCGATTGTTTGTTTGATAAATAAGCATTGGTTACTACGAATTTTTCTTTCCTCGCTTTATTTTTTTTAAGAGCAGTTCGTTGTAATGTAAGTTGAAGAGTAGATCATTCACCTCTTAATTCAAAAGTTACTGTTGTATTTTTTTTTTTTTTTGAAGCAGTTATTAACTCTATTTCTGAAATTCTGCAAGAACAAGTTAAGGATATTTTTTTATAGAAACAATATCCGGACTTTCAGAAGAACTCTTAATTTTTTTTTTTAGATAAAGATCTAGATTTTAACAAAATTTTCTTTTTCGAAGGACTATTTTTGTTTACGTGAACCACTATGCATATGTACCCTTACAAATTATGTACGAAGATAATGCTTAGGCTCTCCTCTAAAACTTTCTCAAGAGAATCCTTCTGCATCTTTTCGCCATTTCGATTAACTAGACATAGAAATTATACACATGCAGAGAGTTATAAAATCTATACACGAAATTTGCTTACTTTTTCTTGTGTGTGTGTTTGCTTCTGAAAACGTCTTAAAATTCCCGAGAGAAGACTCTTTTAGTTTTATTGAACATTTTTATCGCAAGAAAATAGCTGAGAAATTATTGCTTCTCGATAAAAATGTTATTTTAATAACAAAATTCCCTAAAGACGAATTTAAACTAGTATAGTGTGGCTATCACAAAACTTTCTTCTATATAAATCAAATAAATTTTCAGCATCTCCACTTAGATGTCTGCAACCAAAATTAAATGACAATGTATTCCGTATTCAGGATGATACGCGTGAAGTTTTGTTGAATTATGTGCCTTTAAATTGGTGATATAAGCATAACATATTTCAAACAAATCATAGAATTTTGACCCCCCCTCCCCCCCCCCTCTTAGATGAATGCAACCAAAATTGAATGACATTCTATTCCTATCATGCGGATCCTCAATTTGACGTTTCGGTGAATTCTGCGCACATAAACGGGTTATGTAACGATATAAGCACCACATAAATCGAACAAACCATCGATTTGCGATACCCCCCCCCCCTCTTGGAGATTTTGCCCAAAACTTAATCAGAACCAGTTTAGATAAAAATAGAACTTCGTACGAGACATAAATTTATTCTAGGCAATAGTTCGTGAGTTACAGCACCCACAAAACTTGTGTCACATGCAGATAGATAAACACACAGACTCACGTACAGACATTTTCTAAAAACAGTCAAATCGAGTTCAGGAGATTTTAAAACGTGTAAATCCGTCAAAAACCGGAATTCATATTTTTTACGAATTCAATACTTTCTTCTTGTATAGAATGAAGTGAGAAAAAATATTTCGTTCATAAAGGGTTATTTTTAAAAAAGTATAAGCAAACTGTGCTAAGCCGCTTTTTGAAATATAATGAACAATGATTGTCTGTCTATAAGTAATTGATAGTTAGAAGCAATTGAATATCGAAACAGGCTGGATAGAAATATATGTAATGCTGCAACAGATTGGAGAAGCAGAAACATATACAGGGTGATTATAAAAAAAACTATGCCGATATATGAGCCCCTAACTATCGTATTGTTCACAGAAACTGAATGGAATTTTGGTTTAAAGTATTTTGTGGTATGCGCTTAAGACTCATGTGAAAAACAACAGTTAAATTCTAACAGTTACGGTTACAGTGACAAAATTTCGAAATTTTTAAATGGCAACACCAACTTTTCTTTATTGGGATGTTATCTTCATAGTGAAAAACCATAAAAAGCTTGGAACGGTACCTATAGCACGAAAATCGCCGGTGCTTAGACAGACTAAGAAGAAAAGTGAAAACAATCAATAAGGACAGAGAAACAACAGAAAACAAAACATTTTTTATTGTGTTTCACAAATTTTCCCCCTCACACATGATGACTCTTTGCATGCGGTAAATGGTGTATAGAACTGAACAATAAAATATTTTACTTTCTGTGGCTTCTCTGTCCTTTATTGGTTGTTTTCACTTTGCCTAGCGCCGTCGATTTTCGTGCTACAGGTACCGTTCCAACTTTTTTTTTTATGGTTTTTCACTATGAAGATCACATTCCAATAAAAAAAAGTAGGTGTTGCCATTTAAAATTTTCGAAATTTTGTCACTGTAACCGTAACAATTAGAGTTTAACTGTTATTTTTCATATGATTCTTAACGCGTATATCCCAAAACTATTTTAAATCAAAATTTCATTTAGTTTCTGTGAACTGTATGATATCTTAGGGGCTCATATATCGGGATAGTGTTTTTTGTAATCACCCTGTATATTCAGACAGACGTCAATGAATTTAATAAATTAGTATAACACCAAAATATATACATACAGAAGCATCGAAATTTGGCCTGTCATCATTGAGCGCGTCCAGTAATGGCACCGGTACGTAACCGGTCAGGTCGGTTAGTTACCAAAGCGTTCAGTGCTGCTAACCGGTACGCAACCAACGTCGTTCAGCGGAAGCAACCGAAGTGACCGGTAAGGGACCGAAGGGTAACCGAAGAAAAATCTCGGTTACTTGGGTCACGTGATCGGTTACATGAAAATTTACGATGTTGTGATACAGATGTAATTACCAACAGATGGCGCTACAAGTAAATAATACCATTATCGTCCAGTAGATCTGTCGAACGGCCACTTACCGCCCCGGTAAGTAACCGGTCACACTGGTCACTTTGGTTAGGTCTACTGGACGCGCCCATTCTGAGCACAGATTTTTTTTTTTTTTTTTTTTTTTTTTTTTTTTTTTTATTATTATTATTATTAAATCCTACTTTAGTTGTTATACCAATTACCAATACAGAAATGGCAAACACAGAGTGCAAAAGTAAAGAAGATTGTCAGAGAGAGAGGAAAGAAAAAAAAATGCAGAAATATTTTAGAGGAAATGTAGAATTTTTAGTAGATATACCAAAAGTTAGAAATATGTATATCAATAAAGGAAACTTGTCAAAAAGATGCTACAGCGATCTGGTTCCAGATGGTGTCGCGTCAATTCGTCGCGCACAATTCATCCCAGCGTCAATTCGTCGAGGCGACAACTCATCGCAGCGTCAATTCGTCGTGGTGTCAATTCGTCGCAACGAAAATGTTTTTGAAGGTTTTCACGGAAGTTATGAAGGTTCTTGCTTTTTCACGTTGGATCATTTTATAGTTTTTTTTTCTTTCTTTTTTTTTAAGTTCTTGTTGTCCAAACTCTTTGAAAATTTTATCGTTTGGAAATATAACGGTTTTACAGCCAACTATATGTTTTCTTCTTGCTTTTATTTATTCTATTTTTTTGTGTTAATTTTTTTGTGTTTTAATTTTTTTTGTGTAATTAAATGCATGTAAAAATATTGTTGAAAATTAAACTTAACTTAATTAAAAAGTATTTGAATAAAAAAAATACATCATATAACTTCTTCTCCTGAAAATATGACAGTAATTTAAATAAATTATAGCCAAAAGTATTGAAGAAATCTTTCTGTCTGAAACGGGATTCGAACTCGCACTCTATGCAGACAGCCAGAACACCTTGGAGACCACTGACCAGGCCCCTACCTACCGGGATTCGACCCAGTTTGACGGGTTTGAGTGCCTGGTCATTGGGGCGAAATTCGCCTGATCGCCCTATTGGGGCGGTCCACAAAGACAAGTACCCAGTTCGGCCAATCAACTGAGTCCGGATTTTCTGTGTTGTTCACTCCTAAATTTAAATGTTCTGAGATCTGACGCCGCACACCACGTACTCGTCATGACAGTTGAAATGGGGCTGGACAATTTAGTGCCGAAACGTTGGTACTGAACTTAGCTTGAAAAAGGGGAGAGAATTTTGAGGGAAATTAATAAAGAAATTAACTAGATAATGAAACCACTGAAATGAAAATATAATCAGCCAATAGCTAAGTCGTACCATCGGGGAAAATTTTTGGGCCGAGTTGCAAGGCAGACGAAAACGCTGCGGGGGCTGACGGGACTGCGCCTTTCTACCGTACCCCACCTGGTAAAAACTGGCTCCGTGGGCTGTCCCATTAGAGCGGGTCCGGTAGCTTTTGCGGACAATGTCCAATTGCACCTAATAAAGAGGCGAACAGTCAAAAATAAAATGAATAAAAAAACTGCTGCTAAAAAAAAACCCCTTGTGCTACCAGTTGGGGCCGGCCATTGGCTCGTCCCAACGGCAGCACGAGGAACTGCAAGGGGAACCTGGAAGAGAAGAATGTTACATTTTAAACTGAACTTATTCTGAATTACACTTTAACTACATTATTGAAATTAATTTACTTTTATTGTGCTAATTGACTTGGCTACCCGTCCATTGGGCCCATGAAAGGTTGTTAAATAATTAACAATTTGTAATTTAAAATATGTACTATTGCCGTTAACTGACTAAACCATAATTGGTTGTTGTTGTTGTTGTTGGTTTGGCCCAAGAGCCCGGTTTTGCAGCTTTTTATTTCTATATAGCTGACATGATCCATATAACTGTGAAACTAGTCTCCTAATTTTGAACCAATTCCAGATGAGAGACCTGCATCTGGATTGGCACCCCCAGAGGTAGCGCTTATATAGAACTTGGAGGACATTAGAGCCACGAACAGATTTAACGTGCACCAGCTCCCATTAACGTACACGGTCTACTTTCCATACTTATCCTTTATACTTATCACCTCTTTCCTTCCAGTTCTTCTTCTTCTTCTTCTTCCTCATCTGTCTTCTTCCCCTTCTTTTTATAATATTTTTTAACACAAGGACGGACAAACAGTGCCGGGGGCTATTATAAGCTTCTTACTGTGTCATGGTGCACAACTTGCTGGACCGTTGATGACATGCGTCGTGCTGGTAATACTGTGATTACGGGGCTCTTGTTTCGGGCCGTGGTGCCAGCTGATATTGTGCGACTACCGCACACTGCTACTAGGACAAAACACATAGACATTTTATATTTTTTTTGGTGGCTTTGGATTGCTCTGGGCCTTTTTTTTTTTTAACATATAACACATAAGCACATAAATAGACACTTTTTTTTTCTTTTACACTAGGACGGACAGACAGTGCCGGGGGCTATTATAAGCTTCTTACTGTGTCATAATGCACAACTTGCTGATCCGTTGGTGACGAACGTCGTGCTGGTAATTCTGTGATTACGGGGCTCCTTTTTCGGGCCTTGGAAGCAGCTGATGTTGTGCGACTACCGCACACTGCCATTGGACAATACCCATGGACAATTTTATAATTTTTTTGGTGGCTTTGGATTGCTCCTAGGCCTTTTTTTTTTTAACATATAACACATAAACACATATACATATTCATTTTATCGTTGTGTTACCTTCCACCTTC
This sequence comes from Maratus michaelseni, assembly GCA_963931845.1. Classification (NCBI taxonomy): domain Eukaryota; kingdom Metazoa; phylum Arthropoda; class Arachnida; order Araneae; family Salticidae; genus Maratus; species Maratus michaelseni. Next base: position 276,707,613 of record OZ007587.1, read on the forward strand.
GACTGCTGCTGGGGTGCTAAATATTATTGTGTGTTGTTTTGTATTAGTGTCGTGATGCTGTCGCAGTTTTCTTGGAGCCACCTGATTACTGTCTTTGCCTTGTTTTGTACGTGTTTGTTTTTCGCTAATTGTTCATACCATAATTTCTCGTTGTCTGTTGTTATTTGTGCCAGGTGGTGTGCTTGGGTGAGTGGACATTGAATTAGGTAATGTTTTGGTGAACCCACCGTTCCGCATTCGCAGTCCGGTGTGTCCGCTTTCTTAAACCTGTGTAGGTATGCTGGAAAAGCTCCGTGAGCTGTGTATAGCTGTGCTAGCAGGTAATCGCTTATTAGTCTATTTTTATCTACTTTTGGGAAGTACCTGTGTGTTTCCCTACCTGTGTCCCCATAGTCCCACTCGAACTGCCATTGTTTTAGTGTTATATCTTTTAGTGTTCTTTTAAGTTTTGAGATTGGTTTAGTCAGGTTGTATTTGCTTTTGTTGTTTACATTTAGAGCTGCGGTTTTGGCTAACATGTCTGCCTCTTCGTTTCCTTGGATGCCTACATGCGCCTTAACCCAGCTGATTTTAAATTTGTTGTTAGCTTCTTTTATTAGTTTTTGGATTGTGTCTACTGTTTTGTTTACGTTGAATGGTTTACTAAGTGATTCGATGGCCGATTTGCAGTCCGAGCGGATGCTATATGACTCACCCGTGGTGTTGCCCCATTTTGCTGCTTCTTGTATTGCCAGTAGTTCGGCCTGGAAGACGCTGTTGCTGTTCCTTAACGGCACTGACCATGTTTTTATCTTTTGATTATTTTTATATGCTACAAAGGCCGAACCTGTAGCACCTGATTCCAATTTAGAGCCGTCCGTGTATATCGTTGTGTCTTGTGTCTTGTACCCTATCCTAGGTTCTATCGTGTCTGCTGGATGATTCTCCCATATGTTTATTTTTTTGTCGTATTCGATGTGGTGTAAAGTTTCATTGTGTATTGTTGCATTTTTCCTTAACCTTGAGACTGTGCCGTACGCTGCTTCGTAGTAGACTTTAAGATGGATTGGAATCAGGCCTGAGAGTACCAGAAGTGCCGAGGTTGGGGCCGTTCTATAGGCCCTGACTATGGCCAGTGCAAAATGTCGCTGGCAGCTTGACAATATCTGTATGCACCTTTTGCTGAGGCAGTGTCCCCAAACCGGTGCTGCGTAGGTTAGCGTCTTTTCCACTACTGTTGTGTACCAGATTTTTAGTATATTTGCTTTTAGTCCCCAACCCTTTGCTACCATATGTGCTAAGTTTGTGAAGTTTGCTCGTACCTTATTTGTTTGTGTTTGACAGTGTGGTATCCAGTTTAGATTTTTGTGCAGTGTGACTCCCAAATATCTTATCTGTTCTTTTACTTTTAGTCTCTGGCCGTTGAGTTCTATTCCCTCTATGTCATTGGTGTTTTCTGTTGGAAGGTTTCCCGTGTGTCCTCTGTTAAGATATAATAGTTCTGTTTTTTCCCTGTTCAGCGTTAGGTTATTCCCCTCTATCCAGTCATTAAATTCCTTTAGTATTTTGTTTGCTAATCTCTTAAGTTTATCCTTTGTTCTGCCTCTTAGAATTATAATAAAATCGTCTGCGAAGGCTTGTAATCTAACATGTTTTCCCCAATTTCTTTTAAGTGCTGTGTCTGCGATTAATAGCCAGAGGAGCGGGCCGAGACAACTTCCTTGGGGGCATCCGCCAAATGTCTGCTTTGTGACTTTAATGCCGTTTTCCTCTAGTGAAACGTACCTGTGTTGGAGGAAGCTCACTATCCAGTTTACCAGGTACCCTGGACAGGGAGATTGCTTAATATTATTAATTAATATTGGCCAGCGTATGTTGTCGAAGGCCCCTTTGATATCCATGGCTATTAGGAGTGTTTGGTATTTGTTTGTTTTATCTTCTTTTATTGTGTTGATTAAGTTATCTAATGCGTGTTCTGTTGAGATCCCCTGTTTGAAACCATACTGTTTGTTGCTCCAATAGTTATTATTGTTTAGGTGGAAGTTTATCCGACCGTGTATTATGCGTTCTAACATTTTGCCAAGCGCTGGTAAGAGGCAAATTGGCCTGTAATTTTTTGGATTTGTTGGGTCTTTACCTGGTTTTTGGAACAGTACCACTATGCCTACTTTAAACGATTTTGGGAAGTATTCTAACCTTAGGCATGTATTGAAGAGTGTCAGTAGTAGTTGCGGTGTTGCATTATTAATTCTTTTAATTAGGTTGTAATCTATGAAGTCGAATCCGGGTGCTTTATTTTGTTTAATGTTTCTGATTATTCTGTTTAATTCCGCCTTTGTTACTACCGGTGGTGCTGGTTCATTGTTTTCTTTATTTGCCTTTGTTAGTGTGTGGGGTATATTTTGGTCTGTTATGTATAAGTTGTCCAGGAAATGTGTTAGTGTGTCTTTAATGGTTACTTTTGTATTTGGGGGTAGAATGTTGACTAGTTTTACCCGACCTGTTCTTTTGTTGCTAGCGTTTTTATATTGGGAGCCATATGTGTCTGTGACCTTGTTGCAGTAATCTTTCCATGTTTTGGATTTTGTTCTGTTTATTAGTTTTTTTAATTTGGCTTGTTCTTTTTTGAAGATTATGTGTTGTTTTACTTTTAATTCTTCGTTCTGTTGTTTTTGAAATTTCCTCCTGAGTGCCCTAACCTTGTTCCTCGCTGTTTTAATTTCATCCGTCCACCATGGTGGGGCAGTGACCGCAGGTGTAGATTTTTTCTTATAGCTTGCAAACGCTGTCGATGTGATTTCATTTTGCAATCTGAGTGTTATGTTGTCCAGCTGGTCTGTTGTGCTTGCTTTTTGGAGTTCTTTAATGTATTTGTTTCTGATTTTTCTAATGTTTTTATCAAATTTTGCATGTTTGCCTATCTTTGTTTGTAGACCATGTCTTTGGTAGTCTATGTTCTCGTAGTTTTTAATTTTAAATTTTATGTATCTGTGGTCACTGAGTGAGACATCGTCACTGACATGCCAATCACTTATGTCGTTACCTAGTGTTGCCGTTGTTATTGTCAAGTCCGGCCATCCCTGTATTTCCTTTATTGTACCATCCCTGTTTTTCCCTCGTACAGTTTTGAATGAGGGTGGTGCGTCCGGAGGGTTGTGGACAAACAACGCGTGTAGCAGGAGGAAATCTGTTAGCTCGCGCCCTCTGTGGTCTATGTCATCGTAGCCCCATGCTGTTGAGTGTGCATTAAAGTCCCCCACTAGCAGTACTTCTCCGACCGCTTTACTCAGGGCCTCACCTATCTCGTCTAGTACTTCTGAGAAGTCCGCCAGTGGGGGGGCGTATGTATTTATTATTGTGAAAGTTTTGTCTTTGCTTTCTAGTTTTATAGCTGTTGTGAACTCTCTTGTTAGTATTGTTATTGGTTTGGTGCCTAATCGGGTTATAATCGCAGATCTGTTTTGTGGTGTTTTTGTGACATTCCAATTTTCTGGTTTGAACCCTGTTATGTTACCCGTTTTTTTATTTTGGTGGAAATCCTGTAAGAGTGCTACTTGTATTCCTTTGGCTGCGACATAGCCTGCGAGTGTGTCTGTTGCTTTATTGCTACCGTGTAGGTTAATTTGTATCACGTTTAGGGTGTCGTGTGTTTGTTGCATATTTGTTTGGTTTTGGTCGTGTGGTATTTGTTGGTTTTGCGCTGCGAAACTTGAGCGTGAGGTTCTAGTATTATTTGTGTCTATTACCATAATTGCGGCGCTGAGCGTCATGTTGTATTCTAGCTTCAATGTCATGCCTGGTCATTTTGACCAACTGTGGTTTGCCGTCTGTGAAATTTAGTGACACCCTCCCCTCAATGACTTCTTCTGCTGAGGCTAGTGCTGTGCCCCTGTCCGACTGTAGTTGGCGGACCGTTAGTAGCTGACGACGCACCCAGCATGCACCCGAGTTGGCTTGATGATCCGTCTTCTTCTGTGTTCTTAGCCATAGTCTATTTACTTCGTTGTACTTTGTGCACGCATAACAGCGGGGGGTTTGCCGATTACAGTCAGTGTACAGGTGTTCACCCGCGCAGTTAGAGCATCGCTGTGTCCCCCTGCAATGCGCTGCCACATGATCATATTCAAGACATTTGTGACAGCGCGTCACGCTGATGAAAGGCTTTATTGGGCAATCCCTCAGCCCCAGGCAGATCGTCCTCGCCCTTAGCAAGTGATCTGCCAGAGGCTCAGGGAGTAGGACAGGTTGATGCTTGCTTCCCTCCCGGGCGGCCACCTGCCTGTGCAAACTGATGACGCCCTCCCTCGTATGCGGCCCCAGTCCCAATATCTTCTTTATCTTCTCAGTTATTTGGTCTTCTTCCACGAAGTCTGGGACATGGAATATCATTATTTTCTTCTTTCTGATATTTCCTGATCTTACCTTTATTGTCTCTTTGGCTTCTTCGCTGTTCGTGATGCTGTTTTTGATCTTTATGGCTTCTTTCTCGTCCTCGCAGATTAGCTTCACCCCATTCCTTATTCGTCTTATCTTCTTAACTCCTCCATGGTGTCCCGTCGTTGTTCTTGCTATCTGTTTTTCTAGGTCTTCCGCGTCTCTTTCTGTTGTCCCTTGGATGATGAGGGTGGATGTGGCCACTTTGACTGCTTCCGCATATCCTCTTGGAGGCTTGGTTTGAGTCTCGGCGACCACCTCCTCCCTGTGTACGTTACCTGTGCTTTTTTCTGTGTCTTTGTTTTCCGTTGATCTCCAATGTTGTTCTAGGATTTCGACTTTTGCACTTGCTGCTTGCATTTTCACCTCTAAGTCCATTATGTTCTTCGTGATGATTTCTACTATCTTGTCTATTTCGTTGCCTGTCCCGACTGGTATCCTAGTGCATCTGTGTTGTAGTACCTGTAAGTAATTGAGGGCTTTCATTACTTTTTCCGCCTCCACGCTTCTTCTTATACCTGTGTCTGTTTCTGCACAATATTCTATGATTTCTTGCTTGAGCCTTTTCTCGTATTCCGTTGCTTTTCCTGCTTTGTTTTCTTCTGTTATTTCGCCATCCTCCGCTTCATCTGGGTCGCTGTCGCTGCTATTCAATGTGATTGTGAGATGTGCGTCTATTTTTTCTTCTACTTCTTCCCTTGTTGCTGTCTTCTTCTGTTGTTTTTTCTTCTGTGTTTCTTCTTTTTCTGATGCGCTGGTCGTCATCGAGCTTACCGAGCCCGCCCGAATTGGTCTGATTGTATTCCCTTGTTTGTTATTTTGTAAACCCTGTTTCGTCACCTTGGGCTTGACAGGGAGCACAGGTGGGGAACTACTGAATTTGGACATTCTTTAGTTCCGCGTATAGGTGTGTGAGATAATTGCTTTACAAATTGATAAGTTTCAATCTAACAGTCGCAGTAGACTTTGGGTCCGGGGACCCCGGATGTTCTTTGTGGGCGTGTCAGAGTGTGTCAAGTTGAACCCTATATATTTAAGATGAGCAAATAAAAATATGATACATAATTAAGTAAACGCTTACACTGTTAGAAATAGTGGGGGCACCGGCCTCTGCAGTACAATTGGGTGAATCATTGACTTAACTTTTATTTAACAGAAACACATTTAGCATAATTATCAAAATATTTATTAAATATATATTTAGTAGTACAGTTGGAATTTGAGATTTTTTAAATCAAATTTTTCTGGAAGGCTGAAGGGCCCTCCGTTTAGGAGATATATTGAGTTTTAGCTAAGTATAACAGCTGTGAGTAGTTATATAGATGGATAATTGCATTAATTAGTGTATAAACAATGACTGAGTTAAGATACAGCTTGGAAAATTGTGGGTAATCTAGAACTGCAGTTTGGGCCATAGAGTTTGACCCCGAACACTGGCCTAAAAAAAAAAAAAAAAAAAAAAAAAAAAAAAAAGAAAAACTAAATAATTTAGCAATTTCATTAATTAGCAATGTTATTAATTAGACAGAATAGTTATAGTTAGACAAAAATAGGTGGCGCCAATGAAATCTCCGCATCTAAAAACCACTGGAGCATTTCATCAAATTTTACTGGAATGCCGTTGAGCCCTCCGTTAGGAGATATATTGAGTTTTAGCAAGATATAACGGCTGTTTTTTTTACACAGATGGATAATTGCATTAATTAGTATATAAACAATGACTGAGTTAAGATATAGCTTGGAAAATTGTGGGGAATCGAGAGCTGCAGAGTTAGCCAAGAAGTTTGACACCGAACACTGGCCTAAAAAAACCCTAATTAATTTAGCAATTTCGTTAATTAGCAATGATATTAATTAGACAGAACAGTCATAGTTAGACAAAATAGATGGTGCCAATCGAATCCCCGCATCTAAAAACCCCAAGTGCATTTCATCAAATTTTACTGGAAGGCCGTGGAGCCCTTCCGTATAGGAGATATATTGAGTTTTAGTAAAATTTATCAGCTGTAATTAGTTATTTAGATGGATAATTGCATTAATAGTATATAAACAATGTCTGAGTTAAGATATAGCTTGGGATTTTGTGGAGAATCAAGAACTGCAGAGTGAGAGGAGAAGTTTGACACCGAACACTGGCCTAAAAGCCCCCTATTTAAATTAACAATTACATTAATTAGCAATTATAATAATTAGACAGAATAGTTATAGTTAGACAAAAACAGATGGTGCCAGTCGAATCCCCGCAACCAATAACCCCCAGAACATTTAATCAAATTTTACTGGCAGGCCGTAGAGCCCTCCGATTAGGAGATATATTGAGTTTTAGTAAAATATATCAGCTGCAATTAGTTATATAGATGGATAAATACAATAATTAGTATATAAACAATGACTGAGTTAAGATGTAGCTTGGAAAATTGTTGAGAATCGAGAACTGCAGAGTGAGCCAAGAAGTTTGATACCAAACACAGGCCAGAAAAACCCCTCTAAACAATCTAGCAAATCATTAATTAGCAAAACTATTAATTAGGCAACGGGGACACGTGCTCCTAGGACGCTATGCTGCCGAAATACACGTGGTGAAAGGATATACTTATCCTAATATATATCCCGTTGCTGCTGAAAGCTGTCACGATAGTCCTCACCACGTGGGCATGGGATCGTTAATTACAGCACTAAAAACATTATTACAACTTAACTAATTGGTGAACAGCCATCACATTAGTATCAAACTTTAACAAAAAAAGAAAAAAAAAAAAAAACTATCCCAATCTTTGGTCTAATTGGAAATTTAACCGACACAACATATTAAAAATTAGAGAAAACTGACCTGAGAAACACTTATAATTGCAGATAATTTATTAAAATGCAGTAATTAATTAAGATTTTAACACTTCATATTTACCAAAATACATTTGAATTAGTGGGTAATCACAGAAATATATAATAGCTTGAGCAAATACATTGAAACAGGTATTTAACGAACAAAATTAAGAAAAGCTGTGATACTGCAGAGGCCACGTGGTAATAATATTGAAATATAATCAATTAAGCGTGCATAACTTGATGAATAATTAACTTAAAAGCATGCGACATACCTTAATCTGGAGCTGACACCTTCCCACGTCTGAATCATCCTGGGTCGCCCGTCCCACGGTCCTTGGTCGCGTTTAGCCGGTCATACTAACGGAGCTAACCTAAAACACAACCTACTCCTACGTCTCGACTATCGAGATGATCCAGCCAGAACACCTTATTAGACCACTGGGATAGTAGACCGCGTTCAAGTGCTCCTTGAAACTGAACCGGTTTTAGATTAAATCTCACGCATGCGCAAAAACGTCGAATTTGCGCGGAAAATTAAGATTTTAGCTTGGTGTTTTAATAAATAGGATGATTTTGTTAAAAATGCACAAATAGCGCCGACACACTTTGGTAGTGACATTCTTAACATTATGCCAGTTTTAGGGCTAAACTATAACAAGTGAAATATATGGTATACTTATTCTGAAAGAATCCCAAATCGTTTTACTTTCGCGACGCATACAGTGTAAAGTATTTTAATCGTATGATAAAACCTCCGATTATGGATATTTGTTACTTTTCGCATTATACAGTGTAAGGAAAGTATTGTAATCATGACAAAAACCCGATTATGGATATTTTGGTATTTGGGAGGTTCCTAGATCTTTTTCTTTACCATTTTTAACATTATTCCCTATGTACATGTGTGTAATGTGTATACATACATATACATTAGGATGTTCCAAAAAGAATTATTTTTGAAAAGACATATGCATAGGAGCTTTAATTATGAAAAATGATGATACAAACACAATGTAAATAATTGAAGATTTTCTTTTAATAACAACTGACCTCTCATGAGGCATAAAGATTTAATAATTATGTTTTTTAAGCTTGTCATTATACCAAAGGAATAGTAGCAGTAACGCATTAATTTTCCACACAATTTAATTTAGCTAAGATACCACACAGTACATAAGTGGAGATATAGTTTATTAAAATCTTTATAATAATAAATCACATAAAGTGAAGTGAAGTATAAAGGGTGTAGTGATCTGACGATTCAGTATTTTCTGAGAATAGATACTATTTTCATGTTGAAGGTTTGCAATAACTGCACATAGTAAAAATATAGTTTATTAAAACCTTTATTATACATCACATAAATTGAAATAAATAAGAAAAATTAAAAAAAAAAGAAGTGAAGTGAAGTGTCTAGTATTTTTTGTGAAAGGATATTATTTATTTCATGCTGGTTACATGTTCTGAAATCTGAATTATGATATTCCAGTTCCATTTTCACTATTTTTAAACCTATTCCCAATGTATATGTGTATATATGCATGTATACTGGAATTTCCTCACTTTTTCAGGTCCACACCCAACATCCCATTTTTGGTGTTTTTCGATAATGTCGGTATGTAGGTATGTGTGTGAGTAGTGTTCAAACTATGCTTTTCATTCGTCTCCCACTTATTTACTAGTAAATCTACAGATCAGAGGCCTCAACGTCAGCTTTACAAATCATTGTTCATTAATCTGACTAATTTTTAATATAATCTGCTTAATATTTGATAGCCTAAAATTAATTTTTTAAAAGTTATTTATACATTTATAAGAATATAAGATTTATTGAAAGTTCCAAAAATTTTAGAAGTATCACATTAAACACAATTTTAAGTCGGATAAATGATAGGATAAACTACTTATTACTGTATTATTTTTTTCAGAATAAGATTACATATCTTAAGGGGGGCTCCGCCCCCCTGTCACTTTAATTTTATATTATCAATTTCCAGTAATTGTGCGCTTTCATTCATCGAGTATATGTCTGAGTGCATTTACTATTTTAATTCATTAAATTAACCATCTCTTTGTATAGGAGGTTTTATCCTATCCTTAAAAGAATACTTATTTTTCAACCACTAAATATCATATGTTGCTGAAATTGAATAAAATTCCGTGTATTAAATAGGCTTATACAAATGTAAATTTCTCTTATGAGACTTCCCATTCAACATTTTTATATTTTTCATTTGGAAAGCCGATTTGGTCATCTTTCTTTAGTAGTTAAAATAAATTCTCATCAATTTCATTAGAAAAAGCATATTAAAAAATTAAATCACCCGAAAATTAGCTATTTTGCTAATAACATTTCGCGTCAAAATAATTCACTTGAATTTTCCTTTGTTGATACTCTTTGAAATATAGTTGCTTAGCAACCATTTAATGAAGGAGAGAAAGAAAATGCATTGGAAATTTTTGTAAAAAAGGATAAATTGAAATTTTCATATCTTTCAAATTAATGCGTAAAATTTCCCAATAATTTATACAATTAATTTAGAAATTCTAATAAATATATTAGGAAATTTTCAAAGCGATCAAATTAAATTAAGATATCCATTTCGTAAATTTAATATTCATAATTTAGCATTTATAATTATCCCAATGCGTGATTTTCTTTTCGCGGAATGTTAAAATTAAAAAATCGTCTGACTTCCCATTGAAAAGCAATATGACTTAAAATAAAATGCTCTATATTTTTTGAACGAATGAACCAAATTTAACCAAAAACTATACAGCTAATTCCGGGTACCTCGCCAACATACCCACCGAAAATGAACCTAATCGGACCCTTTTTGCGGCAGTTATCGCGGAACAGACAGACAGACAGACAAACAAACAAACAAACAGAAACCAAAAACTTTTCGGGTCTCAACAGTGAGCCTTCACTGACGTTTCAGCAATTATGTTCTAGGACAATGTTAAAATAGCTGTATTCATTTTCGGACAACGTATTTGATATCTACAACGCATTTAGAAAATGCATAACACGGTTGAACATTCAATTCAGCAATTAACGCGCACAGTAAAGAAAATGTTCGAATACTTTTGAGCAGCCGTGTATATGTCAGGGATGGGACGAGAATTCGGCCACTATTCGGAAAACGGCCCTTTTGCCTCATATTCGGTTAACCTAATACTGAAGGTTATTTGGCCGAATATTGCGATATCGCTAGCCGAATATTGCAATATAGCTCGCCGAATATTGCTGATATCGCACCGATAGATATCTCGCCGAATAAATTCTGTATAATAATTTATTTTCTCTAATCCAAACTGCACTGTAAAAAAAAAAAAAAAAATCGGAAACGTTACTCGGTCTTGTGGGGCAGCAATGTGGCCCATCGGTTCTGTTATGTTTCCGCATATTTCGGTCAGATGTTCGTAAAAGTTTTCGCATATTTCGGAAACATTTACGTGGATTTCGGAAACGTTTCGTTATATTTCAGTCAGATGTTCAGTAACGTTCAGAGAGGCTTCCAAATTTTTCTTTGTAGGAACAGATTTGATTCGTCTGGAAACTTCTTTAGTTTACCTACTACAAGTTTACAAATACAAGAAGTTTAGAAGTTGTTGTATACACAGTTAAATAACTCGTTCGATAGTTTCTTTATACTCTTGTTCCATGAATCTATAATAAATATTAGATATTTGATTGATGAATAATAATGTAGTACTAGTATTAATGAAGTACAGATAGCACCGTATATACGTCTTTAACATCTTTTCGTTTTGAGATCGGTTCCGTTTCATAACTTTTCTAATGATGAAATGTATCGTTTATATGACAGAACAAATTCCTAATTTCACTTATACTATACGTTTTTCACTCAGTTTTTATGAATCAGATATTTGTAAATAAATAACGTTGAAAATTTGATTTATGGATCTATAAATAATTCTTTTTTTAAATGCAGCCTCATGAGTTCCATCCTCTAAATAGATACTCAATGAAAATATTTAATTTCCTATACTTATAAATAGATAGATTTTAGTAATACCTTTCAACATTTTTTAAAATCTTGTAAATAGTTATACTATTCGAAAATATTTTATATTTGTGGTAATTGTTTTATTTTCACGAATTGTATACTTATAAATAGATATATTAATAAAAATGTTTTGTCTGTTTGTAAATATTTTTAATATAGTGTTTTAAAACTATCATGCTTCTAAATATATTTATTTAAAGGTATTATTTTATTCGTATAACTTGAGAAGTGCTGAGATAACCTGAGAAAATAAATATATTTTTATAAGTATACAGTTCATAAAATAAAATAATTATTTACAGATACGAAATTTTTTGACATAATATCTATACTTACAAGATTAAAAAATATATTTATTTAAAGGTATTAAAAATAATACATCTATTTTGGGAAATAAAGCACTTTCATAATGCATATGTATCTGTTTACAGCATTGGTGGAATTCCCGAGACCGGATTTTAAAAAAGAATTATTTATAGATTTATAAATCGAATTTTCAATTATATTTATTTATAAATATCTTATTCATAAAAAAAGAAGGAAAAACGTATAGTATAAGTGAAATTAGGAATTTGTTCTGTCATATAAACGATGCATTTCATCATTAGAAAAGTTATGAAACGGAACCGATCTCAAAACGAAAAGATGTTAAAGACGTATATACGGTGCTATCTGTACTTCATTAATACTAATGTACATTATTAATTATCAATCAAATATCTAATATTTATTATAGATTCATGGAACAAGATTATAAAGAAACTATCGAACGAGTTATTTAACTTTGTGTATACAACAAAAGATTAACTGCAAATGTAATATTAATATGCAATAAAATAAAATCTGATAATATTAATGTTTTTTTAAAAAGCATATTGTTCTCTCAAATAAAAGAAATTAAAAAGCAGAATACTTACAGCTCATATAAATACGTTGCATCTGCATCTGTTTTAAGCTGTCTTTCCTCTCAAGAACAATACAAATCACGTGATAATGACATGTGCAGTAGGTCGGAGTAGATGAGCATGCGCAAATATTACTTCATTTCGAATTCCATTTTTAAACTTTACACGGAATGAGCGTAACATTTCCGAATGTTTCAGTAACCAACATTTTACACTACCTATTCGAAAACATTTCCGCTATGGAATTTAACGTTTCTAACTGCTTCAGAGTATTCACCGCTTTAAATATTTTTTCCGAAAATACGTGTAACGATTCCGAAATAACAAGTAACTGTGGAGAACACAAAGTTTACTATAAATTTCCGGAAACCTTTTCGCATGTGCCGAAATGCTTCTGATTTTTTTTACAGTGTGGCTACTTTCTGACACATGCATGAAGTCTTTTTTTATTCTTAATTGCAAAAAAATTAGTTTTTAGGATACTAAATATATATATAGCATTTCTCTATTTCCTAAAAAACACTGTTCGAATCTAAAACACTTGAATATTCATTAATGTCTGCAAATTTCATTCGCGTAAAAACATGGCTTTATGAATGCGTCGAAAACTTATTTGCAATGTTCAGAATTATATATATATATATACAGTAAAACCTCTAAATAACGGACACCTCGGGAGCGCAGAAATTGTCCGCTATTCGGAGGTGTCCGCTATTGGGAAAACCTCTGAGTTTCACAAAATCGTTAAGAAATGCTTAAGATTTCATTAATTGGCTTTTATTCCAAGAACCTCTATTAATCAAAAATTAAAATTATTTTTAAGCAATAAAACTGAAATGATATTGTACATATACATTTTTCCACTGTTTATTACATTCTTAAGAAAAAAATCTGTTACAAAAGTTTGCTTTTACTTGCGATTACATGTGATTTGTTTTTATATGTAATGTTTTAATTCTAAAAGTAGTTTTAATCGTCCTGAATCATCTTTTTTTACAAAAAATGGAACTGCTCATTGTATTTTGCTTTTCCATGGAAGTTCTCGGTATTGCAGGAAATATCCCCTAGTTTCAGTATCTCGTTCATATCACTAATAGAGTCAGCTTTTGTTGAATATTCTGAAGAAATATAATCGCCTACATTAACTGATTCTTCTTCAGTAGGACATCATCAATGTAGATGAACATTTCGGCAGTTTCTTCGCTCCTGACACATTTCATTAATTCACTTATTGTGCTTAATTATTCATTTCTATCGGAAATAAGTGTTTTGTTTTCTTTTAATATAAAGCCTGCTTTTTTGAAACATTGTCGTACGCTTTCCGGTTATTATGTTTTTTTTTTACAGTTGAAAATATCCAAATTCGAGAACATAGGGAGCAATAAATAATTTTAGGCAGATCTCAGGTGTATTCATAGAATCTAACTTCGAAAGAGTGTGAATTAACAAAAGCTTTCTGTACCAGGCTTTACAATTGTGTATAACACCTTGATCAAGGGGTTGGCATACGGAAGTTGTGTTTGGAGTAAAAACACAGTTTTAACATTGCCCAATTTCAAATGTTTTGGATGAGAAATTGCATTGTCCAAAAACAAGAGAACTTTTCTTTGTTTTTCTATCCCATTATAAAAGGAAGTTAACCATTTAATCACTGAATAACTGGTCATCCACGCTTTTTTATTAGCTCTCCACATAACACAAAATTTATTAAATTGGATGTTCTTTGAGAAACACATGGGTTTCAGAGATTTTTCAATTATACGATGAGATTTCAAATTCTCCTAATACATTGCAACATAATAAAATAGTGAGTCGCTCTTTTGACATTTTTTCGCCGACACAGTCTTACTTTTTAAAGCACAAAGTCTTATTCCGAAAAATTCTGAAAAAGAGTCAGCTTTCATCAGCATTAAAATGTTTTTCTCCCCATAACCTTCACAAATTGATTGCAGTCGTTCATGCCAATCCTCCACTTTTTTAAGAACTACAAATTTTACTTTTCCACATATTGTTTTGATAGCCATGTTGTGCCGAAACCAGAACTTTTCTAGCTATTCACTCAAAGTCTTAAAATCCTGTAATCCGAGTTCTTTGGCGACTTCTAAAGCCTTTTCTTGAATCAAAGGCCCACTGATAGGAATTTTTTTGAACGAAGTGAAGTAAACCAATTCAGAATTATAGAATCAATTTTTAATGGAATCAGTATTCCTCAATTTCACATTTTTGGTGTTAGAGTTAGAGTTAGTAATCCAGAAATTCCTTATTTCTTCTTTATTTCGCAAAATCTCTCCCATTTGTGTTTTACATATTTTAAAACGTTCGGCAAGTATTCGTAAACTCAATTTCTGTTTTTCTGATTCACTTACACTTACAGTTTCATTTTTTTTTCTTTTAAAGTTAATCACTTTCGTTTTAAGGTCATTCTCGAAACATTAATCACAAACAAGACACTAAATTCAGAGTACGTAGAACTCAGTATATTCATAAAACGATAAAAATGGTGTTAACATATTTTGAAGCTTTGAATAATGTATATCAATTAAGTCTCAAGAATCAAACAGTAATCGATATAAAATCCATTGCGAAATTGGGATATTCCCTAGGTCACCCCCTACATTTATCTGCGGTCAAAACATTTGTGACGACACATTGCCCTGATAAATTTAGAGGCTTTTTACTTTTTCCCATTTTCTTTCTCGTTAAAAAAAAACATTTTTCATCCTTTATCGCCAAAAATGCTGTCCGCTATTTGGAATGTCCGCTATTCAGAGGTTAAACATACAAAAATTTAGGTTTTGGGAGTGGGGATTGGAAAAGTGTCCGTTAAATAGAGGTGTCCGCTATTCGGGAGTGTCCGTTATGGAGGTTTTACTGTATATATATATATATATATATATATATATAAAACATTTAAAAATGTATTTAATACAAAATATTGGAATAGTAGCTGTTACCCGTGACTTCGTTCACGTAACATTAAAAGAATAATAAATGCATTAATGAAGCAAAACATTTCACTCCTGATAATTAAATATATATATAATTAACCAGCCTTTTATCACTTTTTATCGGACACAATACGGCATTTCTTTAATTTAATGGCATTAACATAACACCATCTTAAAAAAGTCCTTCCGGCCTGTACCGGGAGGAAAAGGTAGCTTTCCTATATCTTCGTTTTAAAATTTTAGCTAATGTTACACGAAAACAGCAAGTTAAAATGCAAAGAAACGTTTACAAAAGATACGTTAATACTGAATTTGAATAAGAATTTCGCCAAATTATTGAGCAATAGCCAACTTGGCTTCATTTATAAAGACTTATTTTGGTCGCCAAATTTGGCGATATTTCGCCAAATGTCACAAACTTTGCCAGTTTTGTCGCCAATTTTGCCAATTTTGTGTCCAATGTCGCCAATTTTGGCGCTAACGGATATGAATATATAGTTTTATGCGTATGATTGGGAAAATTATTACAACAATGAAAGAAAATAATTTGCGAGTAATCACGTTAATGCGCTGTTTTGTTTCAAAATGTCAGCCACCCTAGAATTTCAAACTACTCTATCTCAGCCATTTTTTAAGATAGAGGTAAACCAAAAAATGCTCTGGAATCCTTGCACCAAGACCTAACACGTAATTAAAAAATAAATTTGAATTTTTAAATTTTTTGTATATTTATTTTAGATTTTAAGTTAATTTAAATCTTTAAATGGCCGCCATCTTGAAACAAGATGGCGGACCAAGCTGGCCAACGAACTCGGTCGAGACATTAGTGACCTTAATACACACAATTAGTTTCATCAAAATCGATTCATAAATACGGGCGTTATCGTATGACATAGGTCATATATATATATATATATGGATATATCTATATATATAAATCAACATTTGAACGGAGGGTGGTTTTGGGGTCTGGGGGTCATGATCGGTGAAAATATATCGAAATTTTCCGGAACTGCTTTCCTCCGACCGGCTGCAATAGGTAGCTTTATACTTTTAGGTAGCTTTCAATACAAAAAAGTATAAAGCTACCTATTGCAGCCGTTCGGTGGAAAGCAGTTCCGGAAAATTTCGATATATTTTCACCGATCATGACCCCCAGACCCCAAAACCACCCTCGTTCAAATGTTGATTTATATATATATATATATATATCTCCATATATATATATATATATATATATCTGACCTATGTCATACGATAACGCTCGTATTTATAAATCAATTTTGATGAAACTAATTGTGTGTATTAAGCTCACCAATGTCTCGACCGAGTTCGTTGGACAGCTTGGTCCGCCATTTTGTTTCAAGATGGCGGCCAATTAAAAATTTAAAACTAAAATAAATATACAAAAAAGTTAAAAATTCAAATTTATTTTTTAATTCAGTGTTAGGCTTTGAAACGAGGATTCCAGAGCATTTTTTGTTTTACCTCTATCTTAAAAAACGGCTGAGCTAGAGCAGTTTGAAATTCTAGGGTGGCTGACATTTTGAAACAAGACAGCACATTACAAAAATTTTTATTGTTGTAATAATTTTCCCAATCAAACGCATAAAACTATATATTCATATCCGTTAGCGCCAAATTCTCGCCAAACTTGGCGACATTTGGCGAAATATCGCCAAATTTGGCGACCAAAATAAGTCTTCATAAATGAAGCCAATTTGGCTATTGCTCAATAATTTGGCGAATTTCTTATTCAAATTCAGTATTAACGAATCTTTTGTAAACGTTTTATTTGCATTTTAAGTTGCTGTTTTCGTGTAACATTAGCTAAAATTTTAAAACGAAGATATAGGAAAGCTACCTTTTCCTCCCGGTACAGGCCGGAAGGACTTTTTTGTATTGAAAGCTACCTAAAAGTGAAATTTTGCGCCAAATAATATAAACAATCGCGAAAATGAAACAGCAACCAATTCAAAAAAGAGTCCAAGGTGAGAGCAGAAATGATCATCTAGAATACCATTAAGTGTTTTACGACGCAAGAAAAAAAATATATATATATAATAACCATTGGGGAAATGTTCCGAAAGCTTAAAAAAAAAAAAATACTGTATTTTTGTGTTATAGCGGCCCCTACAATTATGATTAAGGTAAAGCCAGGAGAGATGGCGCGGTCGGAGAGATTGCGCACATAGAGGTTTGGCGGGAAGGAGCTAAGTGAGCGCGCAGCGACTCCAGGTAGTTGTACAACAGCAGTAGTGGAGTGTCTACTTGAAAGTGCACGTTGATTGTTTTGAGCGTCTAAGATTGCTATTTTGTTTTGTTTTCCCAAAGTAAGTGCTTGAATTTTCATAACTATTCATCAGAATTTCTATACAATGTCAGTAGTACAAAATATTTTAAACTTAAACGATTTCTCATAAGCTACTAATCTAGACTAACAATGTGAACATCAGAGTTTGCGCATTGTTCCCAATAGTTTCCATGATAGCAGAGATTACGCAGTTTATTGGTAAATTTGCATAAAAAAATGAAAATTGAAAATTGACGACTTTTATGTTAAACGTGTTATCAAGTAACTTAATGTTATTTTGTAATCTTATCTGGACTTGCTTTTTCTGATTCTTTAATTTTTTTCCTTTAATTAAAATTTTTTAATCGCTTTTTAAATTATTTCTTTTTTCTGATTCTTTAATCATTAGGTTGAAAAATTCACTTGTAATACAGTAATATTTGTTCACAAAAACCTTACAACAGTGTCATTTAAGTGTAATTATTATAGTTAACAATTTAATTGTAGTTATTATTAGTAACAATCTCTCCTACCCATGTGCGCAATCACACCAACACTGTAAGGACAGATTGCGCAAAATAACTTTCTTGGTTTTATTACAACTGTTCTATTAAATTGAAACATAACAACAAAATAGCAATGTAAATGCATAAAAAACTAATGAAGTAAAAATTATTCAGGAATAGTTCAGCAAAAAGTTAATATTTAGATTTTTTATTGTTATTCTTTTGAATTGTGCGCAGACTCTCCTAGCTTTACCTTATGCCAAGATTGCAGTTATGATTTTGCCAAGATCATCGCAAAGCTTATATATGCATCCAATATGCACATATATATGTTCCAAATACTACTATATGTGCCATATACGTCATTATACACATTATTTCCGTCTTATATGTCGTATATGAAGTATTTACTTTTGCGACAAATTTCGTTCGCTAAAGAAAGCAAACTTTCTACGGACCGAATTACAGAGCCCAACCATCCCATTCTTGGCTATTTTCTACCTATAGATGAAAAAAATTTTCGACTATATACAACGTACTTTCACGTTTATAATATTAGGAATTTGCCTATTTTTAGGAGTTGGCACGATCGGCTTGTTCAAGTCTACGCAATTCGGATCGAGGAAAATTTTCGTTACTATTTTATTTCTTCTTTGCTCTTGCATTAAAAGCGAATTTTTCGATGAATTTTATTTTCATTTCGATAACATAGCTGTTTATTAAAAAATTTAAAAAGCGTTCCAAATACATTTAAACATTGTAATGGAATCTATGAAATTTTTCTAATCCTACACAACTTTACAAAAATCTATTACCAAAAAAGAAAAAGAAAGGGAAACAAAAGCCATTTTTAAAATTGATAATAAACTTTTTGTTCTTTTAAAGCTGATAGAAATGCGGAATTAAAATACTGTTGCCAAACCACGATCTACATACCTGTCTCGATTGTACCAATGTACCTCAAGCTCTCGAACCTTAACTTTAATACTGTAGAAGGAAAATGGTGTTACTTTGTTGCAACAATATTAAATCTTTAGATTTTTATGAACGAAAATGCCACTTCCTTTAAAAGAAAAAGGAAGGTGGGGGGGGGGGGGTTCATTTTTATTTAGATTTCTTGAGATGAATGTCTTAAGAATTAACATTCATCAAATATTTTTTTTTTTTTTTTTTTTTTTTTTTTTGGCAATCGAGTTATTTTTTTTAATTTATTATTTTGTTTGTTTGCTTGTTTCTATGAATGAATATAACTATTTCCCGTTAATCATGACGTCAGTTTCGACATTAATAATTTTGCTGTGGATGTTACTGACATTTGCTATCTATTTACTTTTCAAACATTCTCTTTAATTTTTTTAAGATTTTTAATTAAAAATACCGTATATTTATGTTAGCTGCGCGCAGAAAATAACGCCAACTTCGGAACCTAACTTGTTTGCAGGCGAAGTCGGCAAGGATTTTTTTGTTTTGTTTTTAATTTGTTTTTGCTATAAAGCTTGGTCCTATAAAAAACTTGTCAATATAAAAGTTTTAGATAATATTAAAAGGATTTATAATAAATTTAAGCGGATTTTATATCTTCTGAATTGACGAAGTTATGAATTTTTCTTCTAACCCCCCCCCCCTTGAAGCCATTTTTAATGATATCAAAAATCAGTCTTACATAAATTTTCGGCCCTTTTCTTAGAAGTAATAATAACTTTAAACGGATTCGACACGTTAAACGGATTTTGCCCATTAACGAGCTTAGCCGAGATTTTATGCCCTTGATTTTATGTATCAGTTTGGAAGAGATTTGTGCAGAATTAAGGGAGTTACCGTGTCCATAAAAAAGTGACAAAGATATAGATAGATAGATTGATAAAGTTTTGAACTGGGGATGGTTTTGGGTTCTGGGAGTCATGATCGGCGTAGATCTGCAATTTTTTTTTCAAAAATTCCAACTTAGGGGAGAACGTAATAGGTAGTATTTCTTACGAAATCTATCTAAAAAAGAAACAAAATAATAAGAAGTAATTTCATAACCCAAGATCTTTTTATTTCAACATCAAAGCATATCCGTTTTATTTTCGATATTTATGACGTCATAATCGCGTGCTTTCCGTACTTATACTCGTATTCATGCATCTGGTATTATTATAAAAGTAGCCGCCACTGGCGACCAGTTTGGTCTCCCTTAAATGTATGTTAAGCATTGTAACACGTTACTTTTATTCATAATTTATTTTTTTCCTTAATCCTTCACCACATCGGAAGATTCTAATAGACAAATCAAGAACTTTTACGATCATGGTAGCATTTCGTTATAACATACAGCCAATAAAACTACCATCGTAGTTAAAAGCCATGAATATGATTTTATGTGTTTAATAAATTCATATTAAATTATTTTTTGTATTATTTTACTTTGATTCTCCATTATTTACCATTTTTAATGATGGGTACTTTTGGGTACACGCACTGGGGTATCATTTTGGCGCCAAAATGGCGATTTTATACGTGGTTTACCCGGCGGTTTGGGCTAGATTTTGCTTAGTATGGCAACCCGGTAGAGCAGATTCCGTATGTTTTGTAACAAATTAAATATTGTGTGTTTTATAATAAATTAATCATTGTGTGTGTTTGTTTTTTTAATGTAAAATAAACTATTTCATAATAAAATAAAAGTAACATGCTGTTTTAGCAATCTCTAACAGGTACCTGAAAATGTGGTTTTCTCGCCAAAATCGCGTTTCCCGGTGCGTCTGCGACAGCTGTTCCAATTTAAAATACATGCCGTTCACACTTTTCATTTAAAATAGAAAATAGATAAATAAGAAATACCAGAGGGCCCGTGCGAAGATTTCGCACTGAAATCTAATATTTTTTAGGTACTTCTCTATTAACCCGTCGACCACTTTTCATAACAAAAAACTACCGCCAAACTGTAAGATTAAACGCCAAAAATGCAGTCGCATATACTTGATGTCAGAATCATTATGCGTGTTTGTTACGTCATCTAGTGCTTTACATTCGACATTTGCGTGTATTTTTCATTATGTTTTACTGATTTAGTAGTTATTTTATTAATTAAAATAACAATTGTGACCTTAAATTCTTATATTTTATTTATTTTTTGATATTCCAATGGCAACGTTCTCCCGTTTATTTGGCGATAGTTTTTTGTTATGAAAAGTGGTCGACGGGATAATAGAAGTATCATTTTTTATCAATATGTAATATCTATTAGATGCAGGTTTAAGCTTCTAAAGAAAAAGCAAGGATAAAAATATCTGCAAACAACATTTAGTTGTTAGTCAAGCCAGAATATCATCTAATTTATTCCATCAAAGTTGACCAAAAACTGATCCAAGATTGCTAAAGGCACGCCCGAGAAAAAAAAATAACAATCGTATTTTGACTGCATTAGAGGATAACGTCATCCGCTTCGGAAAAACCATGGGACTTAGAAATATAAATCTAAACATTTCAATTTCAATTTCGCTTTTTAATCATAAGTATAAAATAAACCCGTGCGGTGTTTTTTATAATAATTGCTATGAGCATCATATAATGTGGTATTTTATTTTTTTGGCAACAATAATTTCAGGAAAACCTTTCATTTCTTTCATGAAAACAATGCCGATTTAATTTTTTATTTTCAGCAAATTTTAATCAAAAACATGTTTTAACGAATTGTTAAGCGGGCTATGTCAGAAGCCTGTTCTAAAACCTTTCATATTGTATCTCATTCGTTGTTCTGCGTTTCACATTTTCTGAGTAAAAGGGATGTTGACAGGAGAAATAATATATAAGGATTATCATAAATCAAAACATTTGATTTCAAAATCAAAGCATCGTTTCTAATTTGTACACGCGGAAAATAAAACAAGGGGGAAAATTCTACCTTACGACAGAATATAGATTGGCCACCCACGGCTTTTATCGTTGAGATTTTTTCAGCCAAGTCTAACTCGTCAAAAAAAAAAAAATGTTTGTTAGCATAAGCCAGCTTTTCCACTTTAGAATTTAGTTAGCGCTCTAAGATTTTTTGTGAGGCTCGTGGAACATATTAGGCACGAACGCACCAAGTTTTTAAAAGATTCGGTGACTAGAAGTATTTTTAATAAATATAATAGTAAAAAAGATGTGGCTCCAATGGGCTGAGACGTGGCGAGGTAGTTGTTGTTTACAAATGTGCTGGCTTAATGATACCCTTTAAACTGTTTTTTATGGTTCAAGGCATTTTAGCAAGTAATAGATAACCTAAAAAGGGTAATGAAAAGTTCTATGATAGCAGCTTTTATGATGGATACAGCTAAGAGAAGTTGTTTAACAAATGATGAATTAGCATTAATTGACGGGATCTTGGAAAACGGTGGGGGGAGGGGGGAGCTATACAAAACACAAGTGCTCTACGAGACCCGATTTAAAATGAATCCTCACTTTCAATTGAGAGATGGGACTTTAAAAGGGATCCCCTTTTCGCCCCTCTGCCGGGTCCCCCAAGAGAGATACGTAAAAACCGAGGGCGCCAAAAGAAACGGGGAGGGGATAACCTTTAGGCGGCTTACAGCTAACTTTGGTGAACTTTTGGAGCTGTCCGGCCCATAGGAACAGAGAAAAACGGAAAAAACTAAAATAAATATGACAAATTGAAAAAAATAAATAAATAAAGTGCTCCTGACAGGAGACGAGAGAGAAGGAGGGGGAGAGTAGAACCAGACAAAAGTGCTTGATGAGATCAAACTTTTGATATGGTACATGACAGGGTTTGAACACCTTGAATGTCTCCCCCGTGGGGGGGGGGTAACTCCGGTCCTATGGGAGATAGGGCCTCGGGACTCTCTTAGAAATGTTGGCTTCGACGATTTTGACTTCGTTGGATCCTTTAGAAGAGGCCTACGTCCTCTTTGGGGCTTAAAGGAGTTGAGAAATATGGGAAAAACTAAAATTTAAAAAGAGTTGAAACAGAGAACTATGTTTCTTAAGGGAGGGGGGAGTGAGAGGCGGAGAGTAGGACCAGACCATAGTGCTTGACGAGATCTATCTATTGATATGTTACATGAAGGGGTTTACATGGGGTTTACATTTGGGGGAGCACCAAAAAGGTCTTACTAAACCTTTCCCATGATTATGCCAAGGTTGCAGTTATGATTTCGCCAAGATCATCGCAAAGCTTATATTGGCATCCTATATACGCATATATATATATTCCAAACACTCCTATATGTGCCATATACGTCATTATACACATATTATTTATGTTTTATATGTCGTATATACATCACATACACATGTCATATATATATACATCATATATGCATCATATATGCCTATAACTTGGCCACATACGTACAGAAATGTTATTATATCATATATTATTATAATGACATACATGCTTTATAATTTGGCGATAAATCTTGGCCGCTTGGCAGTTCATCCTTGGAAGCCGCTATAACACGAAAGTACCAAATTTACAATATATTAATGAAAACAGAAACAAAAATATTTCATGCTTGGTGGCTGCTGTAACACGAAAGTACCAAATTTCTTTTTTATTTTTCATATCTGATAATTTGCATCTATCCTTTTTTGTAATTTTAACATTTTTGTAACGATTTTAATCATTTCTATTGCTTATTCAAAGACAAAGTCTTCTAAAGTTACAGAATTTCGTTAAAAACGGTTAAAATATTAAAATGCGAACATCGTTTGGTCCATTCTCGACCGAAAGCAACAACCGTTATCATTATCTTTTTACGCGTGAAGGTTTCGTTATGGTACTTCATTGTGAAGTTTGGTAATTTTTGAAATTCATTATTTGAAAAACGGCATAATCATTCGATTTGAAATTTATATCAAGAAAAAAAACAATTTTTTTCCTTTCTAACGCAGTTTGTCTAACAATTTTGTGACAAATACTTTTTGAGCTATTAATTTTTTCAGTAACTTCAAATGTTTCATTTGCCGAGATTAACCTGTGGCAACGATGGATTGCTGTGACTTTTGATAAACATGAAAAATGATAGAGATTGAAAGAACAAGCGGGAAAAATTCTACCTTACGACAGAATATAGATTGGCCACCCACGGCTTTTATCGTTCAGATTTTTTTCAGCCAAGTCTAACTCGTCAAAAAAAAAAAAAAAAAAAAAAAAAAAAGTGTTTGTTAGCATAAGCCAGCTTCTCCACTTTAGAATTTAGTTAGCGCTCTAAGATTTTTTGTGAGGCTGGCGGAACATATTAGGCACGAACACAGCAAGTTTTAAAAAGATTAGGTGACTAGAAGTATTTTTAATAAATATAATAGTAAAAAGATGTGGCTGCAATGGGCTGAGACGTGGCGAGGTAATTGTTGTTTACAACTGTGCTGGCTTAATGACACCCTTTAAACTGTTTTTAATGGTTCAAGGCATTTTAGAATTAATAGATAACCTAAAAAAGGTAATGAAAAGTTCTATGATAGCAGCTTTTATGATGGATACAGCTAAGAGAAGTTGTTTAACAAATGATGAGTTAACATTAATTGATGGGATCTTGGAAAGCGGTGGGGGGAAGGTAGGGGGGAACAATACAAAACACAAGAGCTCTAAGAGACCCGATTTAAAATGAATCCTCACTTGCAATTGAGAGATGGGACTGTAAAAGGGATACCCCTTTTCGCCCCTCTGACGGGTCCGCCAAGAGAGATACGTAAAAACCGAGGGCGCCAAAAGAAGCGGGGGGAGAGAGAATACCTTTAGACGGTTTACAGCTAATTTTGGTGAAATTTGGAGCTGTCCGGCCCATAGGAACAGAGAAAAAAGGGAAAAACTAAAATAAATATGATAAATTGAAAAAAAAAAATAAGAAAAGTGCTCCTGACAGGAGACGGGAGAGAAGGACGGGGAGAGTAGATCCAGACAAAAGTGCTTGATGAGATCAAACTTTTGATATGGTACATGACGGGGTTTGAACACCTTGAATGTGTCCTCCGTGGGGGGGGGTAGCTCCGGTCCTATGGGAGATAGGGCCTCGGGACCCTCTTAGAAATGTCAGCCTCGACGATTTTAACTTCGTTGGATCCCTTAGTAGAGGCCTACGTCCTCTGTGGGGCTTAAAGGGGCTGAGAAAGATGGGAAAAACTAAAATTTAAAAAGAGTTGAAACAGAGAACTATATTTCTTAAGGAAGGGGGGAGTGAGAGGCGGAGAGTAGGACCAGACCATAGTGCTTGACGAGATCTATCTATTGATATGTTACATGAAGGGGTTTACATAGGGTTTACATTTGGGGGGAGCACCAAAAAGGTCTTACTGAACCTTTCCCATGATTATGTCAAGGTTGCAGTTATGATTTCGCCAAGATCATCGCAAAGCTTATATAGGCATCCTATATACACATATATATATTCCAAACACTCCTATATGTGCCATATACGTCATTATACACATATTATTTATGTTTTATATGTCGTATATACATCATATACACATGTCATATATATACATCATATATGCATCCTATATAACTTGGCCACATACGTACAGAAATGTTATATATATATATATATCATATATTATTATAATGTCATACATGCTTTATAATTTGGCGATAAATCTTGGCCGCTTGGCAGTTCATCCTTGGAAGCCGCTATAACACGAAAGTACCAAATTTACAATATATTAATGAAATCAGAAACAAAAATATTTCATGCTTGGTGGCTGCTATAACACGAAAGTACCAAATTTCTTTTTTATTTTTCATATCTGATAATTTGCATCTATCCTTTTTTGTAATTTTAACATTTTTGTAACGATTTTATGCATTTCTATTGCCTATTCAAAGAAAAATTCTTCTAAAGTTACAGAATCTCGTTAAAAACGGTTAAAATATTAAAATGCGAACATCGTTTGGTCCATTCTCGACCGAAAGCAACAACCGTTATCATTATCTTTTTACGCGTGAAGGTTTCGTTATGGTACTTCATTGTGAAGTTTGGTAATTTTTGAAATTCATTATTTGAAAAACGGCATAATCATTCGATTTGAAATTTATATCAAGAAAAAAAAACAATTTTTTTCCTTTCTAACGCAGTTTGTCTAACAATTTTGTGACAAATACTTTTTGAGCTATTAATTTTTTCAGTAACTTCAAATGTTTCATTTACCGAGATTAAGCTGTGGCAACGATGGATTGCTGTGACTTTTCATAAACATGAAAAATGATAGAGATTGAAAGAATAAGCCTCCCTGTGGGCGGCTAATAAGCCTCCCTGTGGGTGGCTAATAAGTATTTGCGATTTTAAAAATGCTGTTGGCGAGATCTGCGCCCCAATAACATAAAAGTACTTAATGATGTTATGTATTTTATAATTGTATATTAAATTACTGTTTTGAACGCGATTGGTCATTACAATAGTAAATATGATTGACGATTAAGAATAATTTTCGGTGATATCTCTTCCTGCCACGTATAGTACATAAATACCAAATTAACTGACCATTTCAAAATTTGATTCATTAAATATTATTACATGAGTTGTATTTGTTTACATTCAACTTACGTCAAAAAAAGATTCGGAAGGGAGTTGAGTTGTATAAGCACTTCATCAAACGGAATTATGGTAAACTTTAATTGTCTCACAGGTCCTGGTGCGAATTATTTTTTGACATCAGGCAGCGCTCCAAAAAATCATTCACGGAAAACTTACTTTACGAACGATTATCTCCATGGTTTAATGGTTTAATATTTTAAACCTTCACGACGAATGAATCTTTTTTATTTTGTTTACTTTCATGGATAGAGAATTTAAACTGCGAAGCTAATTTCAACTGAAGTTATTGCAGAATATATACATAATTGAACGTAAGTCATCTCTCAAATATTAATTTATTTTGAACGATCTTTCTAAACTTTTATGCAGTTTTATTCGAAAAATAATTTTGAATAAAAATGGCCGCCTGGCATATGAAAAAGTGAAACGGACATACCGGAACTGTTGATGACAGTCACATGACTTACGGTTTTATTATAGAGATGCTTGAAAATGTGTGTTTGACATCTAATAATGTTATTTCCTCTTCTTTTTAATTCGTAATTTTTTTCATTTCATTTTCATTTTTCACGTGGAAAATATTCTATTGAAAATAAATTGTTGAGTAAAAATTATTATTCCGGTTTTGATTTAGTATTTGCAACGATAAAGTAAATTTAACCATTTTAAAATTTTATACGAAAAAAAGGTCCACTTATTCTCTATGATAGTAATGCATGTTGAATTAGGGGTCGTCCATAAATGATGTCACGCTTGGAGGGGGGGAGGGGGTTCATGAAATTGTGACAGTTTGTGACAAAGGGGTGGGAGGGGGTAAGAAGAAGTGTGACATCACACATTTTGATTTAAATAAAATCATTTAAAATCAGCAGATTAAATTTTGAAGTTATTTTGAAATTACCAGAATTTGAAAGTATTCTTTAATCGGGGAAAAAACAATATTCGTGTGATTTGTTTTTACTTATATTCCTTTCTTTAAAAAAAATCAATTGCTCCTTCATATTAGTATTTTATTACTATTGTATATTAATTATATTTTTTGTTGTAAACCTTAATCTTATTTCTTACAGAATAAGTGCACGAATCATTTTTAGTGTTATGCTCACAAATGTCATTTAAAACACATAGTTAACATTTAAAAATAAAATTTGAAATATGATCTATAACGTAGTGCTTTGTTTCTGAACTGCAAGTATATGTTTATGTAATATAGTGTGACATGTGACAAGATGGGGGGAGGGGGTATGGTGAAGTGTGACACTTTGTGACAAAGGAGGGGAGGCGGGTCAAAAATATTGAAAAAATTGTGACATCATTTATGGACAGCCCCTTATTAAAAAATGCTTGAAATATCATATCTATTATTCATGTTGTCAACAGCCCTTTTTCTATCAATTTACAAAACGCCCAACAACGAATGAGATGCCATATGAAAGGATTTTGACCAGGCTTCTGACATAGTGCACTCCCATTTCGTTAAAATGTTTTTTTAATTTAAAATCGCTGCTCATTAAAAATTAAATCGGCATTGTTTTCATAAATGAAATGTAAGGTTTGAATGCAAAAACCCTTTTTTATGCTTGAATTATATGTATTCTGAAATTAAAAGCTTTTAACCACGGTGAAATAACATTTCCTCATACTATATTCTCCACTTGATAACATTTAGAAAAAAAAAAAAAAACTTTCTTTGACCTTCACAGGATCAAAACAATAAGGTTGCTATACATATGATATACATATGACATAACACACAAGAAGGGTTGGTGGGATTCAGCACCACGCTAACCGTTGCACTCGCGCAAAGGTGCTGAAAACGCTTCCCGTTTCTCAAGAAAACCTCCTCTTGAAATACGAGCATAATTGCAGAGAGAGAATAAACATTAAATCTAAAGAAATAAACTTTCATTCTAGGGGGAAGATCATTCGAGTACTCTGATTCGATAAAATAGTTGGAGTTTGTAAAAACTCACTCAATATAGGATTTTATGTGGCGCAAATTATTCTTTTAAAATCGACATTTCATTACAAAATATTTATAAGTTGGAAATAACCAAATCTGTTTCAAAGTATGTGAAGAATTCTTGCTGCAATTTCTAACTCTATTACTGTAGAGAAATTGTTTGTGAGAAAACATAGTGAAATATTTTACAATTTTCTAGCATAATTTGAAAATACTAAGTCTGTTTCAGCGTATGTGAAGAGTTGTTGCAATTTCTAAATGTATTATTGTAGAGAAATAATTGGTGAAAAAAAAATATGCGATACTTCATAATTTTCTTTTAAATATTGTAAATAACTGTATCTGTTTCAGTATATGTGAAGTGTTTTTGTTGCAATTTCTATTACTGCAGAGAAATTGTTGGTGAGAAAAGTCCATGCAATATTTCACGATTGTCTTGCATTTATATTTATTTTATGTGCATGTATATGTATTTTTCTTTGACAGACTTCCTCGACTACAAATATTTTCAATTTTTTCTAAATAATCTGTCTTTAAATTATCTTATCTGAATTTCGTTCGCAATAACTCAGCTGAGTTGAAGTAATAAATACGGGTAAATAATGTACCGTATAACAATAGTTAAACCTTTGATTTATTACCTTGAAATTAAAAATTCTTGCATTAAACTCACACAGTGAAAATTGTAAAATTAAAAAAGAAACGTATATCTGTCATATATTCTAATACGAGCAAATCTTGTGGGTGGTTATATATATATATATATATATATATATATATATATGCAAAAATTATCTTAAAAACGGCTCTAACGATTTTGACGAAATTTCGTATCTTACCATTTTGGGGCACCAGAAAACCATTGGGCTAGGTCACATGCTCGAGAAAATTCGATTAGTGGGTCATTTTGGGTCAGTTTGGGTCATGGTCTAGCTAATTGTATCTAAAAAACGGTTCAAACGATTTTGACGAAATTTTGTATCAGACCATTTTCGGGCATGAGAAGTCAATTGGGCTGGGTCACATGTTCGAGAACTTTCGATTAGTGGGTCATTTTTGGGTCAACGCGGGTCAAATTAATTTTATCTAAAAAACGGCTCTAACGATTTTGATTAAATTTTGTGTCCTACGAGTTTCGAGCACGATAAAAGCATTGGGCTAGGTCGCATGTCCGAGAAAATTCGATTAGTGGGTCATTTCTGGGTCATTGTGGGTCAAGATCTAAAAAGCGGCTCAATTTACACTAAATTTTGCATCCAATGGTTTTCGGGCACGAGAAGACTGTTGGGCTAGGTCACATGTTCGAGAAAATTCAATTAGTGGGTCATTTTGGGTCATTTTGGGTCATGGTCAAGCTAATTGTATCTAAAAAACGGTTCAAACGATTTTGACGAAATTTTGTATCCGACCATTTTCGGGCATGAGAAGTCAATTGGGCTGGGTCACATGTTTGAGAACTTTCGATTAGTGGGTCATTTTTGGGTCAACGCGGGTCAAATTAATTTTATCTAAAAAACGGCTCTAACGATTTTGATTAAATTTTGTGTCCTACGAGTTTCGAGCACGATAAAAGCATTGGGCTAGGTCGCATGTCCGAGAAAATTTGATTAGTGGGTCATTTCTGGGTCATTGTGGGTCAAGATCTAAAAAGCGGCTCAATTTACACTAAATTTTGCATTCAATGGTTTCCGGGCACGAGAAGACTGTTGGGCTAGGTCACATGTTCGAGAAAATTCAATTAGTGGGTCATTTTGGGTCATGGTCAAGCTAATTGTATCTAAAAAACGGTCCAAACGATTTTGACGAAATTTTGTATCCGACTATTTTCGGGCACGAGAAGACTATTGGGCTGGGTCACATGTTCGAGAACTTTCGATTAGGGGGTCATTTTTGGGTCAAAGCGGGTCAAATTAATTTTATCTAAAAACGGCTCTAACGATTTTGATTAAATTTTGTATTTTACGACTTTCGGGCACGCGAAAATCATTAGACTAGGTCACATGTTCGAGACAATTCGATTAGTGGGTCATTTCTGGGTCATTGTGGGTCAATATCTAAAAAGCGGCTCAATTTACACTAAATTTTGCATCCTATGGTTTTCCGGCACAAGAAGACTGTTGGGCTAAGTCACATGTTCGAGAAAATTCAATTAGTGGGTCAATTTGGTCATGGGTCATGATATTTGAACTCAAATTTAATTTTGACCGAGCATAGCTCGGTCTTCCCTGCTCGTAGATATTATATAGCAATTGCATATGCGATTTCAGCAACGAAATTGTGATTTTTATCAAAATATTTTTATTGATTAAAGATATTTCTATTCAATATATAAAATCGATGCTATATTTATTATTAAGAATTAAACAGAATATGAAATGATGTCATATTAGAAATAAAACGTGCGTTTTCAAATATTTGATAATAATACAAAGTGCATAAATACGAGTAAGTATGGAAAGCAAGCGAATATGATGTCATATATAGAAAAATAAAACAGATTTGTTTTGATGTTGAAATAAAATGATCTTGGGTTATCAAATTATTTGTGATTAATTTCTCTTTTTTTCTTTTTCTTTTTCACATGAAAGGAATTATTTTAAATGTACGTAATATATGTATTTTAAATGTATGTGTTGTAAATTAAAGTTCTGTGTTTTAAATGAAATGAGTGAAAGATTTATATTTTTAATGAATTCAATACGAATGATGGGATAGGTTGGCGATTTATCGTCTGCACACGGCTAACATAAAGATACCATATTTTTAATTTAAATTATAAAAAGTAAAATAAAAAAAAATGGATGGCAAATGTCAATGATATGCATCGCAAAATTATCCGTATCGAAAGTCAGAAATATCTTAATAAAAATAATTATATTTTTTAAAAGAAAGTTGCTTTTCTCATAAATGCTAAAGATTTAATATGATTGTGTCGAAGTAACAGCATTTTTCCTCTATCATTTTCCCACAATCGAAAACACATTTGTAAATGGTCGTTTCGAACCGGAATTTAATTTTACATTTCTTTTAGCTTTAAAATAGGAAAAACTTTGTTGTCTTTTTTAAATATAGCTTTTTTTAAAGTTGTTTCATAATAGATTTTTGTAAAGTCTTGCAGGATAAGAAAAATTGCATAGATTTTAAAGCAATGTTTAAGTAAAATTACAATATTTTTTAAACTTAAAAAACAACAATGTTATCGAAAAGAAAATCGATTTTACCAACAAATTCGCATAATGCAAAAGCAAAGAAGAAATAAAAAAGTAATGAATCTTTTCTTCCAGCCAAATTGTGTAAACTTGAACAAGCCGATCGTGCCAATTCATAACATTATAAACGTGAAAGCGCGTTCTATACAGTAGAATTTTTTTTTACATATAGGTAGAACATTTGTGAGAATAGGAAGGTTAGGGGTCTGTAATTAGGTCCATAGTCAATTTGATTTTTTTTTAATCAAGTGAAATTTGGCGCAAAATTAAATACATTGTTGTAACCAGATTTGTTTTTTGCGTGGTAAACACTTAATGATATTTTAGATGATCATTTCCCCGCTCACCTTTGATGCCAACTATGACTGTAAAACATATTAAAAATATTAGCTGATAATTTTCTAATTTTATTATTGCTTCATGATGTAAATATACTTCCTGGTTCATACTTTAAACCTGAATCGGTCATGCCATTGTCGTTCAATTTTTATTCCTAATCCTAACCCTAATCGAATCCTATCCTAATCCTGATAATAACTTTAAAGAATATTCTTTGACACGAATATGTAAATGAAATCAATATCCATAAATGGAATGAATGGAAAACAGAATAAATAGAAATGGCAAAATAAAATAACAAGAAAGTACATTTATTCGACACCTAACCCTAGAGAAAGCGTAAAAAATTTCAAGCGCATGAAATAAATCAAAATAATCCTATATATACTAACAAAAATATGTAAATTTAGATTATCAGATTTGTGTCGTCGGTATTTATTTGCTTATAGTGTTCTTGACGCGATAGAGAAAATATGGAGGTTAAATTGGGCAGAATTTAAAGTACTTTCTAGCAACCTTTATTTACATTTTAGAATCGCATCAGATTGTTATATCTTTGTGAAATATCTATCAATTTATAAAATCCACAAGCAGTTTGTTCACTATTTACACCACTTAGCGTGAAGCACTTAATTTAATATATACATAAACAGGATAATGTAGTATGAAATATATAACATGTCTATGCAAATAAACAATATAATAATGCCCATTTAGCAATGCACACATATACAAATTGTACACCAAATACCACCTAAAATGCACTGTTGTATAGAAGAATTCTGCCAGTGTTGTTTTTAGTTTTACGAAGAGGAATTCCTCGATTTTCACGATTTTACTTGGTCCTCCTTTTTTCATTTGTTGCAGTTTCATTTTCGCGATTGTATATATTATTTGGCATGAAATTTCCCTTTTTTAAGACTGGGTTATGTCAGGGCCCCTATAGCAAAGAAATACCGTATGGTCTCCTATAAAATGTGATAAAGCTTTGGTTAATTATATGTGTTGTTAATTATCAAGTGAAATGTTTTACTAAGTTAATGCATTTATTCTTTTTTTAATGTTACGTGAACGAAGTCACGGGTAACAGCTAGTATATATATATATTATATATATATATATATATATATATGGATATATCTATATATATAAATCAACATTTGAACGGAGGGTGGTTTTGGGGTCTGGGGGTCATGAATCGGTGAAAATATATCGAAAATTTCCGGAACTGCTTTCCTCCGAACGGTTGCAATAGGTAGCTTTATACTTTTTTATATTGAAAGCTACCTAAAAATTCTATAGTGCTTCTTTTCTTTTTACTCATGAATCTACTGGTGTCCATCCTAATGGTACTTTTAAAGGACTTCAAGGATTCATAAACCGATCTGAAATTGACATAACTGTTCAACCTTGTATTATGACCAACGAACGAATAGAAACATTCGATTTTGCTTACCCGTTTAAACTTTATCAATTTGCATTTATGACTCGAAAACCTGAAAACATACCACATATTTTCGGTATTTTTCATACGTTTTCTACATCTATCTGGATAGCTATTATCCTAATCTTAATTGCGATGTTATTAATATATTACGCTACTTTGAAATGGAAGTATTCATTCGACAAAATTTTAATTCACGTGTTCGCAATATTTTTAAAGCAAGATTTGATTTTAAAACCTTCTTCGATGGCAGAGCATTTGCTCATCTATTCGTTGGTTGTAGGAGCGATGTTTCTTGGACTGTTTTATGAATCTACAGTTCTGTCTTTTCTTGCAATTCCACCGATCAATAAAATCAACGACGTGTCGCAGTTGGCTACAGCTGTAGAAAATGGAGAATATCACTGCATAACTTTGGAGAAAAGTAGCATTCCCAAAATTTTATTAGCAATCGGAAAAGATCTTCAGCACAACAAACTTAACAACGACGATCTCTTCAAATTTTTATTCTCTAAAAGAAGCAAGCAAAATCTTGCTTATCTGGCAAACACGGAAATGCTTGAGTTGCTAAAGATAGGGCCAAAAATCATCTCAGAAGACCGCTTCATGGAAAAAAATGAGTTCAATGTTGATCCGAAAAGATTTTTGTTGCAAACAATTAATAGAAACATTTGTACACAAATTTATGGCGTCAGGACTCTATTTCAAGGATAACAGTGACTTTGTATTTTTAACTAGATTGCGTTGTCCAACGAATCCCACATTAAAAGACACCAGTAAAAGAAAATTAACTCTTGCGGATTTTGCTCCCGCTTTTATATTTTTATTGACGGGATACTTTATATCTTTTTTTGGCTCTCATTGGCGAAATATTGTTAAATCGTAAGATGGTAGTGAAAGTTTTGAAGGCAAATAAGAAAAGGAAAAAGAGAATAACAACGTATAAGGAAGAATCTGCATAATTTGCATTTTGTTTACCTGCCTTTTAGTTACTTTAATCTTAGATTATTTTGTTGCATAACGCTTTAAAAATTATAAGATGCTTTAAAATTACTTTAAACAAGAACAACAAATCATGCTTCAAAAACAGATTATGAAACATTTTCCAATATATTCAGAATACTGTAACAAAACTTCACAGGTGAAAAGTGATGTCTAAGTAAATAATCTAGAAAACATATAACACATTTGAAAACCCATTTTCAGAAATTACCACCAACAGTCAGCAAAATATCAGAATGTTTATGTACAACCTTGTAAATGATCTATAGATTTGTATACTAAAGTATGATAAAATTTAGTTCAGTTTAAAAATCCCCTCAGCAATTTCCGTCAATAAACGGAAATGTCTTTGAGGACTTTTGTGCAGGCCTTTACATTATCTAATAGAATTTATATACGCCAATTAATATGCAAAAAATTAGTTAAATTTAAAAACGCACCGCCACAATTGAAAATGCACTTCCAGAAATTATTGTTCATTCACAGTACTGTTACCGAATACTTTTGTGTGTCCCCGTAAATGAACGATAATTCTATGCAATTTTATTATTAAGTAAGCATTAGTACAGTGGTGTACCTCAGTGGTGTATATCAATTTCAATGTGTTTGAAATAATGTAACATCATTAAAATAAATTGAAAACGATTTTTGCCTATAGACCGTAATGTAAAGATATTCTTTTAAGTGTCTCTTTAAACGAATTAAAAATGCTGCACAGTTAATTTTCAATACCGAACATGCCATGATAAACTTCAATAACGTGTATCAATTGCATTATAATCCGAGCATATTTTTGCGAGCCAGAGCACGGACAGACGGCAGGCAGACAGACAAACAGACGGCAGACAGACAAACAAAACTAATAAACACTTTTCAACTAAGTTGGAAAGTGTTAAAATTGCACGATCTTTCTTAGTTAATTATTTGTTAGTGATCATCTATTTTTGAATAGATTGTCACTTCTATAGTATCCTTTGTCCGCTGCGCTGGTCCATTTTCCAAATGAACCTTGAATCGAACGAAGTGGTGAATTCGATATTGTATTTTAAAGTAATGTGGATCTTCACCTGTAAATCCCTTCCGCAATGCTGAATACAATGGGAACGCCATTGAGCTATTATATTATCTTATGCGCGTTAGATGAAATTCGGGGATTAAGAAACAACTATTCTATTTAATAATTTATAGTAGAGTTTGATAGTGGCAGTTTTGTTCCGGTTATTCATTTTCGTTCGTTAGTTCTTGAACACCGGGCTTCATCTTGGTGCTATGCGTGATTGTGGGAGTTTAAATACAATCATACTCTACTTTACATTATCTTTCGTAATATACGTCATCTTATTCTGGCAGGTCTACTACAGTTTTCTATCTTTCGATTCCAGCAGAGTAAATACAGACCAAAATGTATTAAATTATTTACATACAAAGAAATGTGTTTAACTTTCACATTTAAAAGAAATGTGAATCATAAAAAAATATTTTTTAAAGCGGATTTTTAAAGCTGAGCTGTTTGAATAAAATTAACGTCATTTTCACTGCCTTTTCATTTTATACACCCGTTGCAATCATGTGACCATTCACCTGGATAAAACCTCGATAACTGATACTGGTACAAAAATAATCCTCTAGTTTGCATCAAATAAAGTCTATCTAATCTTCCGTAATCGGATCCACAGCCAAGTTTGAAGTCAAACATTAGAAGTGTTTGCAACGATATGGTAACAAATGTACCAGAGTTAGCTACAAAACGAAGTTAATTATGCACCAAACTACATTCCACATTCCACTAAGTAATGCCAAATTGCTGTTGACTGAATTATAGATCTTTCAACAACAAAACTCCTTGAGAATGATAAATAAAGTTATTTATACAAAATTTTTAGTAATAATTTTTTTGGAGAACATTTGAATCGACGATTTTTTTTTTTCATTTCTCTAATGAGCATAATAACATGGAGAAATAAATAGGCTTGCTGCTTCTTGTATTTTCAAGATTACATTATTCTTCAGTCTGTTGTCTAAATAAACTTTATAATGAACATAATCTTTAATTTGTCACTAATTTTGGCGGCTAGGGATGTGCGTCATCCGAAATTGATTTATATAAATCTAATCTCATTGCTATCGAATCTGAATTTCAGGTACTTTTTTTCTTATCTACTTATTTTTTTACATTTTCTAAAATGATAAATCAGAAAATGTTCTTCAATTGGTCACCATTGGTATTTCAAAGTTTTTTTCGTACATTGCAAGTACTGCTTTATTAGTGATAGTAAAATAATTGCAGATGAAAAATATATAATTGTGAATCTTCTTTTGTCCGTTTGCTTCATAATGAAAAACCATAAATTTATTGATATCCAGGTAATCTCCTGGAAGTCGGATTCACCGTCCTGAGTCCTCTACAAATATAAAAGAAATTTCCAACAACATTAAAGCAAGATGGCGTATTTGCTAATTGGTAGGTGACCGATTCCGGAAGATTAATCCCATATATTTTTATAAATTGAAAAAGAACATCATAATTATATAACAAACCTACGTAGAACAATATTTTGTATACTAAAACCTTCCCTGAAAAAGTATCTATCTAACAGTGCACGTACTATCAAAATCCATTCAGAAGAACTCGAGTTATAAGCAGCCGGAACGAAATTTATGGTTTGTATTTTATATATATAGTAGAAGTAGATAAGTTACTGCTATCATCCATGATGTCTGAAAAAAATATATAATGGGGGTGATCAGGAGTTAGCTGATTTTTTTTTCACTACGAAGTGTCATTGAAACGTGAATTTCTTTAAAAGAATCGGGTACGTCCGAACCAGACCCAACCAATCCTATCTTCAGTAGAAAGAATTACAGTCGTTCTGACCCAGGTCGTGTCGGGTTTGATTCGAGCAAATATATTCAATTAGTATACTTCTTTTAACTGCTAAAAGGCGTAAATTAAAACTTTATAAACAGTAAAATAAATTTTATTGGATTGTTGATAATGGCTCCGATAGAGCCGAAATATGTCAACAATCTAATAAAATTATTTTATTTTTTATAAAGTTTTATTTTACGCCTTTTAGCAATAAAAAGAACTATATTATTACAAGGTGTTATAGTTTGTTATATTTTTATACTCAGTTAGTATTAAGAAAAATGGAACAATTTTTAAAAAAAAATAATTCTAAGCATAAAAACTTTAAATTATTTTTTTTCAGTTTGCTCTTTTTTTGAAAACTTGTTGTATTTAAAAAGCTAAATTTAAACAATTATTTTTCAAATGTCTTGATTATTTTTTTATATATTCAGTATGATCTACTTAATAAAATTAGGGATGGATTTTGAAATATAATGAGAAAAAAAAAATTAAAATGCAACGGAATCCCTTTTTTTTCCAGCATTTTTCCATAGATAGATACGTTTTATTTTTTCCTCAAAGACTAATTAATTAATTGCAAAATCGATTCTTTTAGTTATAGAATAGATTCTATAAAAAGAAATTTGTGCTTATTATTGCAAAATGAAGGAGAAGAAAAGCTTTTATGGATTTTTTTTTTTATTCAAAAGTTTTAAATTTTACTTAAAAAATACTTTTTTTTGCCAGTTAAAATGTATTTATCTAGTAATAACTTCTAATAATATGCATAAAAGGTAAGTAAAAATTCGTCAATTTAAAAAAAATGTACAAAGGATACCGAACCCCCTTAACCTAAATAAAAAGCGTTAAGCAAATATTCTTCATACAAACTGAAAATATCTTTATTGTAGTTCCAACCATAATCTAAATTTAAAGTGTAAAGGCATCGGAGTAAAAATTATTTTTAAACGTTTGATAGAACTCAATTTATGACATCATTAAAAATTTATTCTTCCATCAAATGCTCTAGTCACGAAATAACTCTTTCATAATTCGATTAGTTTAAAAATAGAAATGTATTTTGGATCTAAAATTCAATAACTAAGGCTAAGGATTTAATGTATTTTATACTGAGTCAGAGGAATAGTTTTGTGTTCATCGCGTGAAGCAATTAATTATTCAAAGTAAAATAAAGTTATGTAAACTGTAAAAAAACATTACTAATTTTACATTTTACAGAGAAATTATAAATCAGTCTATTTTAAAGAAAATAAAATGTTTTATTAAGGGGCTGTCAATTTATTGCTTTAACGCTTTTTTTTTTTAATATTAACATGTTAGACATTCCAAAATACTAACTTATTTATACCTAACTAGCCGGTCTTCGCCCGTCTAGCCAGTCGCATCCGAGTGGGGCCCAGATACACAGTACTACTTGGGCCCCACCCCTAGATAATCACGGGTAGGGCCCAGTATTACTTTGTCAGGGGGTTCATGAAAAAAAAATATTTATGTCGCGAAGTCTTTATTTAAGTGCTTTTTTATATTCTTATTAGTTATTTTCGTATATTTTTAATTTAAAGTATTTTATTTATATTTTTCTGGTTGCATGTAAAATGCCCTTTCTGAGCCCCAAGCGAAGTCAGGGCGGTACACTGCAATATGTATCTGGGGCCCCACTCGGAAGCGACCGGCTAAACGGGCGAAGACCAGCTAGTAATACATAAAGCTGCTGCTCAGATAGGACCAAAAGGTGAAATGACCTAAACCTTTTGACCCCTTCTCCCCATTTAACCTCTTTAGAGGGTGAATTTCTAAAATTGCCTGAAATACGTGTTTAACTATCTTCTAGTAGATTTGTTATCCTGAATTTCACGCTTTTAACTAAAACTGCTGTTGAGATATG
Organism: Maratus michaelseni; assembly: GCA_963931845.1. Lineage (NCBI taxonomy): Eukaryota > Metazoa > Arthropoda > Arachnida > Araneae > Salticidae > Maratus > Maratus michaelseni. The sequence goes on from OZ007587.1 coordinate 276,746,768, forward strand.
GCGAAAAAGTCAAGTGTCCTAAAACATTCGACCCCCCCCCCCCATTTAACCCCTTTAGAGGTCGAATTTCTAAAATCGCTTGAAATGCATGTTTAACTATTCTTTGGTAGATGTGTTATCCCGAATTTCTTGCTCCTACCTAAAATTGCTGCTGATATATGGCGCAAAGACAAAATGACCCAAAACTTTCGACTCACCCATTTAACCCCCTTACGGTGTGATTTTTTAAAATCTGTGAAATATTATGTTTAACTATCTTCTAGTAGATTTGTTATCCTGAATTTCACGCTTTTGACTAAAACTACTGATGAGATATGGTGAAAAGGTGAAATCATCGAAAATTATCGACCCCCCATTTAACCTCCTGAGTAATTGAATTTCTAAAATCGCCTAAAATACATGTTTAACTATTCTTTAGTAGATTTGTTATAGCGAAATTCACGCTCCTACCTATAACTTCTATTGAAAAATTGCAAAATGATATAAAACATTCGACCCTCTACTTAACCCCCCTTAGTGGCCGAATTTCTAAAATTACTGAAATAATTTTTAAACTATCTTTTTAAGGAGATTTGTTATCCTCAATTTCACGCTTTTTTTCTAAAACTGCTGATAAAATATGGTGATAAGGTGAAATCACCGAAAATTTTCGACCCTTCATTTAACCCCCTTTGTAGCTGAATTTCTAAAATTGCTTGAAATGCATGTTTAACTTTCCTTTAGTAGATTTGTTATCCCGAATTTCATGCTCCTAACTATAACTTCTACTGAGATATGGCAAAATGGTGTTAATTTGAGAGACCAGATAGCAGGGAGCAGACGCTCCATTTCAATTTCAAATACAGCATGAAAATGTTGCGTCCATCTGTAAGTCTTATACATTTATGTTTATTCGTTACATGTTTATTAATTTCAATATAATCTGTTTTTTGCATCATTTAGAATGTTTATATTTTACTTAATAATAATGCACAAGAATGTTTTAGACATATTTTCATTTTCGGCAAAATAGTGTAAAATTCAATTCAGTAGTTTATTATTATTATTGCTTAAATTATTTTTAAACATTATAAATATCTATCAATTTATTCTTTAAAATAGTTTGCCTAGCTTTAAATATAAAAAGTATGACTTTAAAAAGAAAATTACTTTGTTTTCTCTTTCTGGGTGAAGAAATTTACCAGTTTATACTCAAGAAAATTCAGTGACAGTAACAATGAATAGAGTTTCTTATATTTTTTAGTTGCTAAAAGGCGTAAAATAAACAGTAAAATAAGTTTTATTAGACTGTTGACATATTTCGGCTCCATCGGAGCCATTATCAAAACAAATAAGAATATTCTACAATTGCACGTTCTTTGAAGTTATTATTTGAAACGCCATCATTTAATTTTTAACTTCAAAAATCGTGCAATTGTAGAATATTCTTATTTGTTTTGATAATGGCTCCAATGAAGCCGAAACATGTCAACAGTCTAATAAAACTTATTTTACTCTTTATTTTACGCCTTTTAGCATTTAAAAAAGAATATTATTACACTGTGTTATATTTTTAATGGAAAAGAGTTTAATAAAATTTAAGAAAAATGTTGTTGACATTAAAAATTACTGAAAATAATTCTCAGGGATTTTGTAAAGTTTGAAATAATGTATTTTTTCTAAAGTTTATTTCTTTTAATTATATACTTTTAAAATTTATATGAAATGCAATAATTTAAAAATAGCATATGATATAAATTTTTTAAATATATAACAGAAAAAATAAACAAATACTTAATTCACTATGTCAAACATTGTATTTTTAAATTTTTTGAAAAAAATCAAGGTAAGTGAATTTGTAATTTTGTTGAAAAGTGTACCTAAATTATTATTAGTACTTTTTTTCACGCAAAAACAATTTATCATTTGAATAAACTTTTAAAAAGTATTTTCTTTTCTAAAATAAATTTTGATTGATGCCTAAATAACCTTTATTGGGTGACAGTGACTGGGTTTTGGCTAGCTTACATTTATAAAAGTCATAAAAGGCATTTTTATGGGCATATTTGGGTTAGATTTAATTCTCGAAAACCACAAATGGCGTGGTTACGGCGAGTTTCTGGCTAGCTTTTATTCATTATGATTTTTAGTGGCCTAGATATGGCTAGTTTCCATTAATAATTGCCGTTTAAAGTATAATTGTGGCCAATTTTAGGCTATTTGTCATTTATGATTAACCGTTAGTGGCCTCAATATGGGGATCTTATTGTATTTCTGGCCAATTCTGTTGCGGCCACATTGTGGCCTGCGTGACAGTTTTTTTAAGTTGCCGTTACGGCCAATGATAGCGGGTCCCCATCATTGCCGTTACGGCCAATGATAGCGGGCCCCCATCTAACAGTTTGGGCCAAGGCTAACGTAGCCATCAGTGGCCCGAAAGTTCTGTGTTCGTTGGGCTCTTTATAAGTATAGATTAGAAAAACTCCCGAAACAAATATGCTGTATTTTCAAGTGATTAAGGAAGATAAATATGAAAGGAGTTAAAAAAAGGACTTTAAAAAAGTGTTATTAAATGTTCTCGGAAAACGTTAAAATATGCATAAAATAACAATTATCACTGACTTAGTACTTGTATTGCACTTATTAAGAGATACTTTAATTCGTGTACAAATACCTTCAGCATTGCTTTTCCATAAAGAAAGACAGTTTTATTTAATGTTTTACTTCAAAAAATTGTCTACTAATACTAGCTGCATAATAAAATACAGAAAAAATTAAGAAAAGGAAAGAAATGAAATAATCTAGATTCTCTACAAAAAAAAAAAAAAATGCGAACTATTACAAGACTGACATTCCTAAATCTAAATATGGCATACAAAATGCATCATCACATTTCACATACAATTTTTATACGAGAGAGTTTATAACAAAAAAATGCTATATATCAGCTAAAAGATTGATACATTTTCATTTACAATTCTGGATAACAATGAAAAATGAAAAAAAGACATTTTCACTCTCTTAGTTAACAAATAAGTTCATCACGAAAAGCCTTTTTGTTGATTTTTGTCTGGTGTATTGTTCTTTTGGTGTCGCTCGTAGAAGTTTCCAGAGTACATAATTTCATTTTATTTACCACTGTATCTCCGCCAATACTTCATGTATTTTTCTTTATGTATTATTTGTATATTATTATTTATGTATTATTACTTATGTAGTCAGTAATCTATAACGATAAAAAAAAAAGTGTTTGCATACGCGCGTGTCTGTGGACGATGGGCAGGAAAATCTATCGCGCGTAGAGATCTGCAAACTTGGTTTCGGGTACAGACGAAAACAAATTCTAGGTAACTAAGACTCAGATTGTGGAAGACGTATTTTCGCATATTTTTCCAATTTTCCAAGTTCGCCGGAAATTTTGAATCAATTATAAAATCAATCCAAATTCAATGTCTTAGCCTAATATAGTAAATTTTGTCCTATTTTCAATAAAGTTTATTCGGAATTCGTACAGCGATTTTTGAATTTTTTACGATTTTTTTAAGTCACCTTTCCGACGAAAATGAGGACTGCTTTTTATTAAAACATTTCTATTTGAAATTTTAGCCATCTAATCTTGTATTCTATATCCCTATAGGGAGGACACCTTCGGTAATCGTTTCGAAAAATCAAACAATATGAAATCGATTTTTTTGTTGTTAATTTTTTAAAGGCAGTAATATCGATGTATTTTTGGGGGAAAGGAATGAAGATCTTCGACGGGATTTTTATTACTTCAGTGAATTGGAAACATACCAAATTTACTTCTATAGCGACGAAGGACAGAATATCGCAATTTAAAAAAAGTAATTTTTGTCCTATTTAATCGCTGAAATTCTTCTTTAAATAAACTGAACATTTCTATTCAGAAATAGTGGTATTTAAAAAATCTGGAGGGTTGGCAGTTCTGGAAATCATTAAAAATAAAAATTATTATGTATGAGTAAAATATTTAAAATCATCAAACTCAAAAACAAATTTAACAAATTTTAAATTCGCTTCGCACTTTCATAATTAACCTTCGAAACATTTGAAATACACGAAAACGGAAAGGAATTAAGCGAAAACGGAAAGGAATTAAGCGAAAACTTCGCATTTTATTCCTCCAATATCTTAAAATTTACATCTTTTTTGCAACAAGTTCTCTTGTACATTTGTGGAATATATATCATAATCACCATCATTAAACAAATCTACTGCTGGATGTAGGTCTTCCCAGATTTTTCTATTGTTTCCTGTCTAGTGCTTTAGTCATCCAATTAACACCGGCCACTTTTCTGATTTCATCACTCCATCTTACTTGAGGTCGTCTTCTTGGTCGTTTTATATCTCTGGGATACCACTGTAGGGTGTTTGTGCTCCATCTATTGTATTGTCTTCTTGCAATGTGCCCAGTTCATTTCCATTTTAGCAGTTTAATTTTCTCAATGATGTCAAAAACTTTCGTCTGACTTCTTATCCAGGTTATTATCTTTTTGTCTCTTTTAGTTGTGCTTAGCAAACATCTTTCCCTACTTCGCTGTGTTGTTTGTAATCTTTGTACCATCCGCTTTGTTAGCATCCATGTTTCGTTCCATTAGTTAGTGCAAGCAAAACACATTGGTTAAACACCTTTCCTTTAAACCAAAGAAGCATGTTACTCTTCAGAATAATATTGTTCTTTCCAAAAGCACTCCATCCATTTTTTTATTCTTCTATTGATTCCATTCATGATACTGTTGTCCGATGATATTTCCTGTCCAAGGTACACATAACTTTGCACTTCTTTAATCTCATTATCGTTGTAGACGATTTTTTGTATGCAAATGAATTGAACATCACCTTAGTCTTTTTCAAATTTATTTTTAATCCCACATTAATGCTAGCTTCTGCCAAATCTTTTAGCATATTTTCCAATTCTTCAGGGATATTACTGAAAATTAAAATGTCATCAGCAAACCGGGGATGCCTTAAATATTCCCATTTATTCTAATCCCTTCGTTTTCCCAATCCAGCTTCTTGAAAATATTTTCTAAGACATCAGTAAAAAGCTTAGGCGAAATGGTGTCTCCTTGTCTTACTCCTCTTCCAAGCTTGATCTACGCTTTTCCTTTCTCCAAACGGATGGTGGCTGTTGCTTTATTGTAAATCTTCTTTATGTTATGGATGTAAGGTTTGTCTATACCAGTGTCCTCCAGAGAATCAACTACTGAAGATGTGTACACCAAATCAAATGCTTTTCATAATCAATAGAGGCAAGCTAGAGAGGTAAATTATATTCTTTATGTTTTCTATCAGTTTCCTTACTGTTTGAATGTGATCCATTGTGCTAAATCCACTTCGGAAGCCTGCTTGTTCTCTAGGTTGAGCTGAGTCCAGAGCTGATTCAAGTCTTGTCGTTAAAGTTCGGTGAAAATTTTATAAATCACTGACAGTAATCTGATTGAACAGTAGTTTTTAATGTTTTCCTTCTCCCCTTTCTTGTAAAGTAGCACCATCACAGCATCCAAACTTCTGGTACGTATCTGATTTTTCGAGACATTTGGAAAACAGTAAGGCGTTTTTAAGGCTAGAATTTTTGCAAATTTTTTCTCCTGCTTCTTTGATAAGGTCATTTGGAATTCCATCTTCGCCAGGGCATTTACCTTTTTCATGCATCTAATGACTTGTACAAATTCATCTGTCATCACTGGGATTATCTCTTCAGTTTCTGTTATGTTCTGTTATGTTCTGTATGTCTACTCGTGGATCACGCAGGTTGATTTCCCTTTAATCACATTTATATAGATCAGGGGTTCCCAAACCTCTATACAGACGTACCACTAAATCGAAGTTCATACTTCCGCGTACCATCAAGTAAGAAGCGTAAAGCTAATATAAAATAACCAGTATAGCATGTTTTATTATATTTAAAAGTGAATGATTTCATTACTAAATTGTACTTAGATTGACTGCTTTATAATAACATTCAAGTAAAAAGTAGTATCATCATTAAATTTTAATAATATACATACAATATCAAAATACTGTGCTTTGGTTTTGGAAAAAGCCACAATAGTTATATGACATATTGACGCACATTGATTCATATACTGTTACATTAGACTGATAGCACTAAATTTGCTTCTATCGCTAATGAAAGGTGTGGACTTGTTTTATCAAGCACAGCTTCCTCATGTTTGGCTCAATATTAGATAGTTTTAGTCATAAATCAGATTCGATTTTTAGTTTATTCCTGTATTTGTTTTTCGTATAACGAAGGGGAACAAAGCACATTAACAGAGATATGTTGTGCTAAACACAAGCAGACTTTGACGATATCAGACGGTACTCTGATATTCTTACCAGTGACAATTCTATTACAATCATCCTCTTGAATGAGGACTCCAGTAATCCTTCATTAGGAGAGCTGAATAAGTTCACTTCTTTCCTCTCTCGTGGGATACAGTGACAGGGTGTCTCAAATGATAAACAAATTTCTTATCCAAAGCTTAATTAACCTATTTAACATAGGCTTGGTACAACTGCATTAATAATTTTCATACCTTTAAATGCGACAATAATGTCGCGCAGTATAGGCAAACACTTGCGAATTTCTTCATACATTTATGTATATACCACTTCAATATATATGCACAATGCTTTACCTGAAATACGCACTGCATATGAACACAGTTTTTGTTTGATTTCAGATCACCATTTTAAATAACCTTATTCTGTTAAAAACTGATTTCCATGAAATTGGAGAAAACTATAAAACGTTTTGTACAAGAGAAAAAATATATTCAATTAACAGAATGAATTAATTTATGAATTATGTTTGAAATAAAACTTATATTTGAACACCTCCTAGAAACTGTTCTAGTACAAAGAGAACAATGGGTTATCAATTACACTTGGAATTTTATTTTGTTTTAACTCCTCCTACTTACACAAGCTTCTCCTAATTCCAAGCATCCAGATATTTCGATTTATAAAACATGTTTAAAAACAGTTCTTCCGCTAATTAAAAATACTTCATTCATTAATTTTAAAATTAGGTCTTTATTAAAAAAATCAATTTTTATCCATATAAATCTAATAATCAGTGTCGGCTTCGGCTCGTGACTGGCTTTAAATGGGGCACTAAATGCATGGCTGCCAAATTTATTTTTCTCTTACCACTATTATTAAAAAGAAATACTTTGTTTTAGTTATTGGCAGAAGTTCTGCCATTAAACACCCAAAATATTTCTTTTAAAAAATAATGGTATGAAAATAATAAATGTTCCAGCCATGCATTTAGTGCCCCCCAAAAAGACAGTCGCGAGCTGCCACTGCTAATAATTATGTTTTTAATTCTGGAAAACTGATTGTATAATAAACGGTAACGCGAATTTCAGCAAGTCTGCTATTACAAACATTTCAGGCAATAAAGAAGTAGAAAAAGGGTTTACAGATCCTAAATCGTATTCGAATTTTTTTTTTGAAATTTCTCGAGTTATTAAAGACAAACCGTTTTTGATTTCATAATAATATGCTGAATTTTGTGTATTATTCCACGTACCAGTATCGGATTTCTGCGTACCAGTAGCCAAAGCTCCACGTACCGGTACTGGTACGCGTATCATAGTTTGAGAACCCCTGATATAGATCGTTATAGAATTTTTCGATAATGTGTACTAGTATTTCATTATTGATTTTTGTATTTGTTCCATCTGCCCTCTTCAGTGCAAAAATACCTTTTCTTCCAACACACAGTTTGTGCTTAGTTGATTTTAAACTTTTGTTATTGAATCTGATTCATATTCTAATATATATATATATATATATATATATATATATATATATATATATATATATATATATATATATATATATATATATATATATATATATATATATATATATATAGATAGATAGATTTTTTTTCATTTGAATTAATAATATTTCATTTATTAGGACTACATATTTTAATTTGTAATTTGACACTGCTATATGGTATTGTTATTTCATTGTGTATGGTCAGTTTCTTATGTTTCAGTGGTTAAATTTTACATTAAGTTTATATATATATATATATATATATATATATATATATATATATATATATATATATATATATACTCCCATACTAACTCTGCCGCTAATAATCATATAAATATTTTGCTGGTACCAATCGATTAGTAATAAAGTCTACTAATTAATGTTATATTCAAATTTTGCTTAGGAAGTCATCTACATATAGAAATCATACCAAATTTTAAAATTTTCAATTCTAATAACTAAATTTGACATCACATTTGGATCCTTTGGTAAAATTTACCTGCATATAGAAATTGTATCAAACTATAAAAAATTTAATAACCTAATTTTACAACATATTTGCATTCGTAGAAAAATTTTACCTTTCGATATTAAACGGGATGTCCTTCAGTCAAGTAGTAAAACAGATTGTAAAGTAGGTATAGTCTTTTAAACATAACTTCAAAACCACTCCACGGAATGAGCTGTAAATTTTTATTTATATATTTAAAGCTTCCAGAAATCAGTTTCTATTAAATAATTCGTAGGTCACTGTTCATACTTTTCTTCAAAATTAATTTCGAAGATATTATGCATTTTTTTAAATAAAAAAAAAATGTGAAATTTAACCTTTGTTTTTTTAAAATAGAAATTGACTTCTAGAAGCTTCAAATATGCACTACTGCAGCAAGCTAATTCAGTCCAGTAGTTTTGAGTTATGCTTCAAAAACCTCGGAAATTATTAACAAGTTGGAAATTGTACGTCAAACGTGAAAAATGAGATGCGATCGTACTATAACTATAGTTTTCAAAATATTCAGATCTGGGTGGAATAGCTGTTGCACTTTTATACAGAAATGGATGAGTACAAAATTTATTTTATGTGCAGATTTTCATGTTATAGAAATTTTATTTTATGAAATTATGTTTCAATACACTTTTACAAACAATTAATTACAGTTCTGTTACATTAAAATTATACTATGCGTAAATATCCAATACAAGACAATTTAAAAAAATCATCGTTGTTACTTCACTGAAAAAGTTAATTATATCGTCTGTTATTATGATATGATTAATTTCCGTAATAAAATAAGTATATTTTAAGTTGGCAACATTTTATCTTTTTTTGACATTTACCGAAAATTAGTAAGCCTAGTTTTGAAATTTTCAGAACTTGAAATCCATATTTAGACTCTTTTTCTATTTAATATCTATTTCAACGGCAACATCTTATTATCCAAAAAACTGTCGGTAGATTATATGATTATTATAATTAAACAATTTTAGTATACAAATTCGACTTTTAAATTCAGTAATACGAAAATAGTATGACTCCCCCTTAATTATGACGTAATCACCATGTCAACCTAGAATCATTACCTATCATGGGATATCATTGAATTAATTATGTATGATAGAATTTAATATAATGAAGAAAACTTTTTTTAATATCCTTTTAAATTTTGTTTCGATTTTCAAAAAATTTTAAATGACTCGACAAAATTCTGCAACGATACTATGTATTAAATTTGAAACCATTCGATTGGGTAGTTGTTGCGCTGTTATATGCGGACAGATGGACGGACTAGACGACGACTATAGATATTACGTATTTATATAATTACGAACGCACATAAAAATGAATTCATTATTAAGATTTCCAAACTTTAATCCGGCGTGATTCCTAAACTACTTGACCAAATGACTTCGTTTCAGTGTTGAATTCAGACACTTTTCTCCGGGAGGGATATCTGTGGCTCCAGGGGGGGGGGGGACATTGTAGAGTTACGGGATGGAAATTGCACTTTTTAACCATTAAAAGCATAAAATCTTAAATCTTCCGAGGAGGACATCTGAATTCAACACTACTTCGTTTAGTATCCAAAGTTTAAATTTATGGAAGAATTCAAATATGTTGTAAAATTAGATGTTTGTATTCAAAATTTTATAATTTGGTGCAATTTCTATCTGTAGACGCAAAATTGCCATCAGCAAAATGGAAGAATAACATTAATTACACTGAAAAAAGAAAAAAAAAGTTGATTTTACAGTATAATACTAGCATATTTTTACCAGTCACCCTTTTCTACAATGATTTGCGTCAGAGTTAGTATGGGGACATGCTGTTTTTTTCCACGATTGTACAACACCTTGAAACACACGGTTTCACAAATTCACATGCCCTTAGAAAAAGAGTAAAATTCCCACTAAAAATATTTGCTTTAGCGCGCAATGTATATGTATTATGTGAATGAGCAAGATGTTTTTTTTCTCCATATGCCTTTAAATTTCGTTTCATGAGTTGGCAGCAGTTCAATATTTTATCCGCATAAATAGAAGACATTTAGCTCTCGGATAAGTGGAAAATAAATGCTAATAAGGGAAAAATAAATGTAAAGAAAGTAGTTACCTTAAGTCCTTTTTTTCTATTTCAGGATTTTTGTTTTATTTTATGTTATATATATATATATATATATACATATATATAAATATATATATATATATATATATATATATATATATATATATATATATATATATATATATATATATATATATATATATATATATATATATATATTTTTTTTTTTTTTTTTTTTTTTTTTTTTGTTAGGGAAAGTGAATTAGATTTACGAAAGAAAATGTCCAATATATTTTTTTTAATTTTAGTACTTTGAACATGTTTGTAAACAGACGGTAAATTCTAATGAATTCATCTTATCTGCAAATTTTCAAGCATGATTAAAAAGGCGTAAAACTCCAAAATTTCTGATGTGTTATTAGGAAGGAATTTTAGTAAGTACTTAATAGAAAGTAAGTAATGTAAAATAAGTAATTTTTTATCAAAATGAGAAATAAATATATTTTCTCCAAATAGTCTGTTTTTCTCAAGTTCTCCATTATATATATATGTATAATCTTTAACATATAAATTTCAATGTGTCATCCTGTATGTTAAAACATGATTGTCTGATTGTATTTCACACGCCTATCAGGATATGGTTGTCCCACTCAACACAGTGGGTAGCAGACTGACCACAAGATGAGAAGTTTGGATCAATGTTCACGAGTTCGAAACCAGCGCAGTCTCGACGGGGTGACTGTGCAAGGTTTTCAGGGTGTAACATCTTCTGATTCAGTAAGATGATGCTGTACCTTAAAGGCGAATCATGTCAAAGCAAAACAATAAAATAAAATAATTAATTAAAAAGTATTAATTCTTCTAGATTATATGAAAAAAGTGTAGGTTCGGCCGATTATAAACCCAACAATAAGATTAATTCTCGAAAACAACCAGCAATACAATAACAAGGACTTCTCTCCCGTAGGATGAAAGCAGTCTTTTTAAGCACGGCAATTCAATGAAACCTAAGTTCAGTTTATTCTGCTAATCTTTGGATACTGTCTCGGATGAGAATTATATTATCGTTTTGTAAGAACACTTAGTATAGCGACTTGTAAGTCGTCGGATAGCCTGATGCTATTTTTTCGTTCTAGAGTTCAGGATGAATTCTGTTCTACACAAGCCCGTTGCTGGACTTCACAAATCTCTTAGCGGATGCTGTTCTACTCTATCATTGCGAGAGATCAAAGTCTAAGGTCCAACCGCTCTTCACAGATGAAAATCTCTAACTACTTTTTTAGCATCCTGTAACTTTACGACTTTTGGAATAAAATTCAGGAGAGTCTTTGACTCCGGCTTTCGTGACCACAGAAGAGGGATTTCACGGGGAAAATGCTAAGAATCGACTGTCAAGTTCCCCTCGGCACTTGGAGACCATGGAGACCACTGACCATGCCCCTACCTACCGGGATTCGACCCAGTTTGACGGGTTTGAGTGCCTGGTCATTGGGGCGAAATTCGCCTGATCGCCCTATTGGGGCGATCCACAATGACAAGTACCCAGGTCGGCTAACCAATTGAGTCCGGATTTTTCTGTGTTGTTCACTCCTAAATTTAAATGTTCTGAGATCTGATGCCGCACACCACGTACTCGTCATGACAGTTGGAATAGGGCTGGACAATTTAGTGCCGAAACGTTGGTACTGAACTTAGCGTGAAAAAGGGGGGAGAATTTTGAGGGAAACTAATTAAATCCCCTCGGTACTTAGGGGCCACCTGACCTCTCTGCTCTTGTGATCTTATCCTGGTGATTTCTCTATCCATTAGGGAGTGAACCAAGCATGACTTTTTTGCGGTATAGTGTCACAGAACATTAAAAAAATAGATGGATCGTTCACTTGTTTTCAGCGCCTACAACGAACTTTGACAAAAAATCAGATTTTTTTTTTCTTTAACATTAAGTTTATGCGACTATTTCCTGCTGTGAAAATTATTTAATTAAAAAAGTTTTCACAAAATCTTTACTTATACGAGAACGACAATTCGAGTCACTTTCCCTTCAAAAATCATCCCTGAGGGTATTCTTCTTATAGCAATGTGGCCAAACCTGGCCAATTCTTAACAAAAATACCCAGGATATGACAAATTACGAGCTTAAACGAACATCACTTATTCGTACAGATCTGAGTATGTTATAATAGATGTAAATTTCCATACTTCTACACCACTATTTTCGGCACGTCAGTGCACTTCACAAATATTGATGTTCATTCGAAATATTTTTAATATCATAGCTTCTTGTTAATTGCCAAAACGTCAGTGAAGGCTCACTGTGGAGACGCGGAAAGTTTTTGTTTCCGTCTGTTTGTCTGTCTGTTCCGCGATAACTGCCGAAAAAATTCTTCCTATTAGGTTGATTTTTGGTGGGTATGTTGGTGAAGTACCCGGAATTATCTGTGTAGTTTTTAGTTACATTTGGTTCATTCGTTCGAAAAATATAGAACATTTCTTTTTAGGTCATAATGCTTTCCTATGGGAATGCAGACAATTTTCCAATTTCATTTTTAACTGAAATGAAAATCACACATTTGAATAATGGATTTGAACATAAAATTATGGTTGTTAAATTTTTAACATGGAGGTTTCAAATATATCCAATAGCTTTGAAAATTTGCCGATACATTTATTAGAATTTTGAAATTAATTGTTTAAATTATTGGAAAATTTTTTGCTTGTGTTCGGGATATATAAAAATTTTACTTTTATATTTTTTTTACAAATTTTAAAATGAATTTCTTTTTACTTTGCTTTTTAATTTATTAGTTGCTTAGCAACCATATTTCAAAGAATATCAAAATAATAAAATTCAAGTAACTCGCACTATTTTGCTGCAATATTTTTTTTTTTGGTTTTTAGTATTCTAGTGACATAAATGCGAATTTATTTAGATACAATTTACCGTTTAACTACTATAGAATGATTACCGAAATATTTTTCCCAAACGAAAATTACAAAAATATTGAACGTGTAATTTGAATTAAAGTGTCGTAGTATGTGTTTACATTTGTATATATTTCTTACATGAGAAATTATTCATTTTCTGTAACAGATGTGGATGTTTCGTCGTTGAAAAGTTAATATAATTTTAAAAATTGGATAAAATTACTCGTACAACGAGGTGGTTAATCTAAAAAAATTAGAGTAGTAAAACGATCCTGAAATATTACAATTACTGGATATTGAGAACATAAAAATCTATCATAAAAAGTACTTTATAGCGCCAAATCACGATTGCTATTTAGTGAATTGGCAGTGGGCACGATTATGAATGATTACCCAATAGGTTTAAAAGTTTCCAAATAAGACTATTTTGGGAAGTTTTTAGTATGCTATTGCCATCGAGTGAGATCAGGATATACTTAGATAAAATAAATATTATAGAATGACCATCAAAACTGTTTTTCCGAAACAAAAATTGTAATAAAACTAGATTTCTAAAATAGATATAAGTGAAATATAGTAGATTAAGTTTACATTTCCATAAGTTGCTTTTGTACATGAGATATTATTCAACTTATCTATCAGATGCAGGTGTTTCGTGGTTGGCAGGTAAATAAGTATTGCTATTTGGGCAGGATAACATGAAATTATTTTCGTTGCTTATCGTAATAAAACCACTGTGTAGAACGAAATCCAAAATATTCTAGAATCATTCACACAATCAACAGGAAATCACGAATATAAATTTAATAAGATTACGGGGATGAAATGTCCCCCCCCCCCTGAAGAACTGTATTTTTTAAACTAAAAAATTACAAGAATAAGAAATTCATAAGAATGTCTGAATATTATTACATAAACCGTGTTTAATTTACCGTTTCTAATTTCTGAAACCTTAAATTTATATGTAGTAATTTTGAAAATTTAATTTTCGGATTGTAAGATCTTAAATATTATGAAAAGTGAGATTGAAAAACAATGACTTTAAGAGCTGACGTTGAGGCTCCTGATCTGCAGATTTACTAGTTTATTTAGAAACATTATTGGTCGTACAATTCCAAAACCTCAATATCTTTATATTAGCAAGTGTCTAAGTTCGAATTTTTGAGATTCGAGCATGCAAATTATTTAAGTGAAGCATTCTTAAAATTCACTAAAAATAAACATTCTGATACTTGAATAAAATATTTAAAATCACCAAACTCCACAAAAATAAACATTCGCTTCACATATTCATCAATATCCGGCCAAGCATTCAAAATACAAAAGAAAGGAAATAAATTAAGCTAAAACTACCCTCTTCATTCATCAAACACCTAAAATTTACATCTTCTTTACAATAAGTCTTCTCGTACAGCCATGGCAAACATGCGGTTAAACATACATTGCAAAAAGAGGAAAATCCCATGACAAATATTTGCTTTAGCACTTTACCTGTAGTGTGTATGTATATATGAATGGGTGGGTGATTATTTCCTCCCTATTCCTTTAAATTTCCTTTTCTAAGTTGGCAGCAGTTCAATATTTTATTCGGATAAATAACAGACATTTAATTCTCGAATAAGTGGAAAACGAAATGCTAATAAGGTAAAAATAAATGTAAAATGCGATAGCTTAAGCTTTTTCTTCCTCTATTTCAAGAATTTTTTATTATTATTATTATTTTGCTTTAGAAAGCAAATTAGATTTACGAATAAAAAAAAGTTGAATATACATTTATTTAATTCTAGTACTTTCGAGCATGTTTGTAAACAAATGTTAAATTTTAATGACTTTACTAAAACTGACTTTACTAGTACCTTATTTGTGTGTTTTCAAACATGATTAAAAATACATGACACACCAAAATGTTTAATGTACAATTAGGAAATAAGTCCATTAAGTACTTAATAAAAAAATTTAGTAATAGACAATTAGTAGTAATAATTAATCAACATATTTAAATAAATGAACAAAAAAAAGACTTAAAAACGTTTGTGCGTTTTGTATGGGCATAGAAAAAACGATGTTGATATAAAAAAAAATATGTATGTTAGTAATATACCGGAAGTGTTATAAGTTCGTTAAAACGTTAAAAATTCGTTAAAAAGGAACAAATGATGCTGAAAAATTGCGATTCGCAGGAATGGAATTAGAAGGAGGTCGGATTTTTTTTAATAACAAAAAATTTGTGGTTCAAGAATTACCGATAGAGGGCGCTGGCATGCATAATATCAAGCAGGTGTCAAAAAGGACATTCTATTTCGGGACGATCCTCCAAACAATCCGTTTCTTCGAAGAGTATGACAAGCTTCAGTATCCCAGGAAACGTGTCCTTTTCTCGTCTTGAATCCTTTTGCTGCGCAATGCGCCGGTTGCTGATTCCCCGTTCTTGCAAAAGGGCGAAACCAAAAACGCTGATCTGGTAACTATAGTATACTCCTGGCATCGAATAAAGAATTTATGTGCATTGAAGTGTTTTATTGACAGCCTGATTTCCATAAACCTGCTCCATATTATGCATTTCAGCGCCATCTATCGGTAATTTTTTCAACAACTTGTTTTTTAGTTATTAAAAAAAAAATCCCACCTTCCTCTAATCCCATTCCTGCAAACCGCAATTTATTAGCATCATCTGTTTCTTCTTAATGAATTTTTAATATTTTAACAAGCGTTTGGCGCATCTTATATATACTATATATATATATATATATATATGTGTGTGTGTGTGTGTGTGTGTGTGTGTGTGTTAAATATAATATTGTGTAATACTGGGGATATCCAGCAAATACTCTTATTAATTATATAGATAATTTAATAGATCTTGGTTATTATATACAGCAATTATACGACACTTAAATATTTTATACAGGAATTTAAAGAAAAGGGGTGATTTGAGCATCTTTCAGAGCTTAGTGGTCGTCGTTGAGCGTACTTGGGCCGTCCTCCCGAAGTATACGTCTTGCTCGCTTCGAATCTCAATATGCTCTGCCCATTTTGAGAACTTACTTCACACGCTGAGAGTATTAGAATTTGCACTTCTTACATTTCAATCTGGGCAAGGCATCTACGTCACGCAATGAAATACTTACTAAGCGTGTCGTCATGGCTTTAGTCGTGGGAAAATGCTGTATCGCTTGTTGCTATGAGAGTTGGTGGGACCATTTAACCACACACACACACACACACACACACACACACACACACACACACACACACACACACACACACACATATATATATATATATATATATATATATATATATATATAACCTCAACCAAAATCGAAAAGGTACAAACTTACAAAGTCAAACATCGACTTCATTTATCCTAATGCAATGAAAAAAAAAAATCATTTAAATATATTAAAATGCAAGCGAGAAATTCAAAAGGAAAGCCCACTGAGCTCTATAATAATTCTAATCTTCTCTATAATAATTCTATTGTGGAGCTCAGTGGGAAAGCTCAGTGGGATAAATAATAATTTTCACTTAGGCTGTAGGATTTGTTTTTATTTTTACACTGCAAAATTTTTACGTATTTTGCGAGTACAATTTCAGTGCTTTTACGGAGGTTTTCTTTTTTAACAATGTAAATATAAATCCCACTGTCTGTTATCTGCCAAGGATATTCTCAAATCTAGATTCACTTACTGTTTGACACATTCGCGAAATCATTTCCATCGGAAAAGTATTTTCCGATGCTTTAAATGCGCTAGCAAATAACCCTTTTTTTTTCTTTGAGTTTATTTTTTTATACTTTAATTTTTATTGACTGAATACTCGATATATATATATTTGGACTAGATATTCTTTTAAAGAAATGCGTATTCACATGATCACATGCAAGTAAAAATACAATACTCTAAAATAGGCATAAGGAGAAAAAGACATCTTTCGAATGCAAACTAAACATGAATTATCTACAATTAAAACGTTTTTTATGATAGATTAGAAAAGTTCTTTTACAAAGATTTGTAAATAAGTTTTCATTCCTTTATGACACTCTCTGCTTTAAAAGTTACCGGGGATTTTCTTTTCTCTGTATCGTTGCCAAAGAAAAATAAATACTTCGAAAAAAGAAAAAAAAAATGAAACTGTTTACAATTTTTTTTAAAAAGGAAAAAAAAAAAATAATGTTATTTTGCATACTTTAGTGGCTGCCTCATGAATACATTAGAAAGAAAGATTGTGTTTTAGAAGGGAGATTTTTCTCCCAAAACAAATTGTATTTACTGCATTTTGTTATCTGGAAAATTAGGAATTAAATAAAAGCATGATTTCTTTTTATGTGAAGCAGCTTTAGTTTATTTGTAAACATGTTTTAGAAAGGCGTGAACTATGAAAATTGGATAGGAAATAATAGGATTATACGGGGCTCGATTTTTCTGAGATTTTTGATACGAAGCAGCTTTAGGTTTTTTGTAAACATCTTTTACAAAGTCATAAATTGTGAAAATTGAATAGAGGAAAAAATATGATTTTTGTATGATATTTCTGTGCGAAGCGGTTTTAGTTATTTTCTAAAAATTTCTTAGAAAGGCATGGATTATGAAAAATAGATTAAAAAAGGGATTATATATCAGATGAGATTTTTAATATAAAGGAGCTTTAAATTATTTGCAAACAATGAAATTAAATGAATTTCAAATGAGCTTGAATTATGAGAACTGGATTGGATAAGCTGGAATATATATATATATATATATATATATATATATATATATATATATATGTAGGAGGGGTGGTGGATTATATAGAGCAAGATGTTTCTGGGATTTTAGATGCGAAGCAGGGTTAGATTAATTGTAAATGCCTTTGGAAAGGAAAAGAATCATGAAAATTGGGTGGGAAAAAAAACTTATTTAGGACATAACTTTTCAGAGATTTTTTATATAAAGCAGCTATTCATTTTTCATAGCTTGTCGAAAAGATCTTGAATAATGAAAATTGAGTGCAATGATGTTAGAATTGAGAGTTTTTATAATATTACGAAATGTTAAAACTTGTCTCTCCTCCACGTTGATAGTCTCCTTATGGAAAAACTTGTTTTACAGGCGTAGTTGATATTCAATGCCACTACGGATCTCTGCGTAAACATGATCTTCGTTATTTTCTTTACAATTTTGTAAAACACACCCTTTCTAGGAAATTTAGTGAATTTAACGTTGTGATTTATTACAACGTTATGGAAACAAAATATGAAGAACAGTCGGTATAACGAAATGATATTTAAAAAGTTACTCGCAAAGTTAAATGTTAGACTGTAAGTATGTAAATTCCGTTAAAAAAGGATATACCTTCCTTTATAAACTTATAATAGATTTTATAAATATAGATTTTATAAACTAACCGGTAAATTTGATAAATATTCAATAATTTATCACATTTACCAACTTTAGTGGTGATTAAGAATAATCACTGGTAATTATACATAATCACCGGATTAATCACTTAATATAAGCTACAAAATATAAGCTACAATACAATACAATATAAGCTACAAAATTTGTAGTTTCAAGATTAAAAACATTGTAGGTGAAAGTCTCATTTTTACAAATCAAAAGTAAATATTGAATTATATGTTGAAATTGATTTTGACACTTATTAAATTTGTAAAACAAAAATAATGAATTGTTGCCATAATTCAGTATAATCTAATCTATGTTTATGTCAATAATTAAATTAAGCCTAAAAAACATGGTTAACGTGATACTGCATGCAGACAAGAATGAGATACTGAGAGAGAGGGGGAGGTATGGCACATGTTTCATTTCTTTCTTTTGCGTCCCCAAACAGCCACAAATGTTTGATTTCATAATTTATAATCTTTGCTTATACATCTATAAACGGGAGATTTTTTAACTGCAAATGTTTTTAATCTTGCAGCTGTTAATTTTGTAAAACACATAATAATAAATAAAACCATATCATGCTTCATGTTTTTCATTTTACTTAAATTTGTGAAAGAGTAATATTCATTAAAATGTAAATTACTTATATTTTCCCTCCACTTACATGTATGTTCCACTTGTCCGGCACATGAGCGAGAAGTGATATAATATTTTCACAATTTTCACATGGTCTTGAAATAAAAAAAAATTTAAAATACTTTTTATTATTACTATCATTATTCTCAGATTTATCAGCCAGATTTATATTCTACTTAGATTTATATTTTTTTCTTAAGATAACACTAAACCTTATTATAGCATATTGTATCGAAATTAAGTAGCATATATTTGAGTAAGAAATGTTTTTATGGGAATTTGCTCTATTCCCGCCTTCTCTTCCCTAATACTATTATATTTTTTCTTAATTACATTTTCCCTAATACTATTTACTTTTTTTTTATGTGGTATGATATCCTTTTTATAACAAAATAAACTCCCAGGAGAAGATTTTGGCATACACGATCAAAAGTCATTTCTTTATCTGTTTTATTTTTGCATTTATTTTTTGAATTACTTTTTTAAAAACTCTACTTAATCGATTTTTAAAAATGCAAACTATTTTTTTTATACCAATTTTCATAATTTAAATTGATTTATAAAGGATGTAACATAACAAGTTTTGTCATATTAAAAATCCAAAAGAAATCTCTTAGATTACTTACTTTTTTTTTTATCGGGCGCAATATTTTGAAACTAATTTTAATGACGTTTTACAAGTTCAATTTATACATATTTGTATAACAACATACAACATTATACCCTTTCTTCGCACACAGAAAATTTTGAAAAGCGCATAAAACAACTAAGGTGTTCTAGAAATGTGTGAAACTTAAAATACATACATGAATAAATCAGTCTGTGCGTTCATATTGAAATGTGCTCCCCCCCCCTCCCCATTAAAATAATGTATTTAAGAGGTTATACCTCCTGCAAAGTCGAAAAAAAGTGTAATTTTGGGGATTTTTTTCAATAAATGAAACAAGGTATTTCAAAAACTTTTTCTGTATTTTACTTATTACGCTTTAAAGAAAAGAAATTGATTTTTGTAATGACGAAATAAAGTTGGTGCCCTCAGTAGACTCGCTTCCCGTATGTTTCCGCATTCCGCACCCGTTCTGATACTGTTAAATGTTATCTGAAATTATAAAAATCATAATGTCTTAACTCCGGATACTTAAAACTAGAGAGTGATCACTCGGTTTTTGGAAAAATTGATTTTGAACAAAATGGCGGCCGTTCAAAATTAAAGTTCCAATTTTCACAAAATATATTGAATTTTGATTGTTTATAAAAAATCAAAAAAATCATCAGGTCGCCAAAAGGAACGATTACTCTCTAGATGATATTGTTGTTAATGATAGGTCAAACTTTGAAGAAGATTGGTTGAGGTTTATTAGAGTTATCGCTATCACCAATTTTACAAACATAATTTTAAGATAATCGCGGTAAAAAGATTCAAGTTATGATTTATGTATGATAGAACAAAGTAAATTAAAGCGGCGTAACTTTCTTAATTTCAGATCGACTAAAAAATGAAACTAAATATTCTTTACTGATTGTACTTTCAGAAAATGCAATTAAAAGGAATGCTATTTTTGAAAGTTTGCAGGTAGGTATATAACCCCTTAATCCATACACAGAGACTCGTAGAAGTATTTGGACATATTACTGTTTTTGGATGGCTATTAATCAATTTTCAAAAAGAAAAGAGGTTATACAATTCATTTGTGTGTGTACCTAATTCCATTGTATAACTTTTGAACGGATGCTTCGATTTTCATAATCTTTTTTCATTGAAAAGGGTCACTTTGGTGATGACCCGTTTCAGTTTGTCTTTCGATGTGTTTTCTTCTCTCTCTCTCTCTCTCTCTCTCTCTCTCTCTCTCTCTCTCTCTCTCTCTCTCTCTCTCTCTCTCTCTCTCTCTCTCTCTCTCTCTCTTATGTATATAATCTTTTGAATATTACTTTCATAAAGAGAGGCCCATCGCCACAATTTTTCAATATGTTTTAAGATACGCCATACTAAATTATTTTCCTAAAAAAAGTGTTGTATCATGTACAGTTTTTTACAGAGATACGTAAAAAATTTTACGTATGTCATGCTGTAACTCTCTTATTTATGAACCGATTCGGATGTGACTGAGTATGTGTATAGGACATACCAAGTTCTCGACCGAGTTCGTTGTCCAGCTTCATCCGCCATCTTGTTTCAAAATGGCGGCCA
This sequence comes from Maratus michaelseni, assembly GCA_963931845.1. Taxonomy (NCBI): domain Eukaryota; kingdom Metazoa; phylum Arthropoda; class Arachnida; order Araneae; family Salticidae; genus Maratus; species Maratus michaelseni. The sequence continues at coordinate 276,768,273 of OZ007587.1, forward strand.
GTTAAAAAAAATTTAATTTTTAAAAATTCAAAAAGATGTACAAAAAAAAAATTATAAATTTAAAAAACTATTTCTGTTAAGTGTTAGAAAGTGATACAAGAATTCTGGAACATTTTTTGTTTTGGCTTGAAATTCTAGGGCGGCTGAGATTTTGAAACAATCTGATACTTGTTGTTCTGTAACTCTCGTATTTATGAACCGATATGAATGTGACTGATCATATGTACAGAACATACCAAGGTCTCGACCGAGTTCGTTAGCCAGCTTCATGCGCCATCTTGTTCCAAAATAGCGGCCAGTTAAATTTTTTATTTTTTTTAATTCAAAAAGATGTATACAAAATTATAAATTGAAAAAGTTGTTTTCGTTAAGTGTTAGATCGTGATAAAAGGATTCCAAATTTTTTTTTTCTTTTGGCTATAGCTTAAAAAATGGCTATAGATATGGCAGTTTGAAATTCTGTGGTGGCTGAGATTTTGAAACAATCTGATATTTGTTGTGCTGTAACTCTCGTATTTATGAACCGATATGAATGTGACTGATCATGTGTACAGAACAGTCTTGACCGAATTTGTTGGCCAGCTTCATGCGCCCTCTTGTTTCAAAATGACGGCAAGTTAAATTTTTTAATTTTTTTTTAATTCAAAAAGATGTATAAAAAATATATATTCAAAAAGTTGTTTCCGTTAAGTGTTAGATTGTGATAGAAGGATTCCAGAAAATTTTTTGGCTTGGCTTTATCTTAAAAAATGGCTGAGATATGGCAGTTTGAAATTTTAGGGTGGCTGACATTTTGAAACAATCTGATTTTTGTTATGCTGTAGCTCTCATGCTGAAACACGCATTCAAATTCAGCATTAAGAAAATCTTGAATTGAATCTTCTATAATCGGGTTCCAAGCATTTTAGCTTCGGGTGTTTGAGTAAAATGAGTCAAATTTTTAAAAACATTGACTATGAAAGCTACATTTTCCTCCCAGTACAGGCCGGAAGGACTTTTTTGTGTCAAACCAGTTTTACTAAAATACGCCAACTCGTAGAATGAGTAAATGTTAATGGAAAAGATAAGCAGCAATTCCTTGAAGTCGGTTTACTTTTTTCTTTAAAATTATTTGTTTCATGGAGTGTGTTCTAAATTATATTATGCGTTTAATAAACTAAATATCTGTTTGCATTTAACATCTACGTTTTTCATACATAGTCGTGAAAAAAAAACCGTATGCATTACAATGATTTAATGAAACTCTTTTCGGTGGTGATACACATTTTTAAACTGTAGTAACATTGTAACAAGTAACATTGTTGCTATGAAAGGTTATTTGGTATAATGTATTAGATGGTATAGAGATCAACTTTAGCGAAGATTTCGTAACAGTTGTATTATAATGTTGGAAGTATTTTATAATCTATAGATGTGACCAATGGTTTTCCTATCGTGTATTTTTTTAGATAGTGGAAGGCTGTGACTAAAACCTAGGTTAGAAAATATACCCAGTCCAAAAGAGAAAATACTTTCTAATATACAGAGCATTTTTAAAGTTTCTATACATTTTGAGAATTATTTTCTAAATCCATTTTTTTTTTCACATAATATCATAGAATGTCTTCAACAGAAGAAAGAATAGACATCGTTTGTGCTCCTACGTGCATAAACATATGAAGAAGTACGAGAGAATTTCAACCTCAAATTTTGAAAATAAGTCCCTACAGGATTAGCGGTAAAAAACTTGGTAAAAAAAATTCAAGTGAACTGGTAGCATTAAAGATGAATACCGTTCAGGCAATACTCCATTAACACCAGATGTGCAAATAGTACATGAAGTGGTTACGCGTAGCCTCAAATCGAATCATACGAAGACTTAGTCCGTAGCTCACTATCAACTCTACGTTATCATTTAAACAAACATGCCTAGCACATTCAAACTGTGCATAATCTGAAATCTGACACCTATGCAGCTTGGCGGCAAACTATGTGTGAGGATTTGCCGGAATTTGTGCAGAAAGTGAACTTAATGTTTGAAGTTCTCTTACACCAGTTCATACATTAATCCATATAAAAGTACCTGCAAAAAAATTGGATTTAGAAACTATTTCTCAAAAATGGTTAGAGTCTTAATAAACACCCTGTATTTATACAAGAGGCAGCCACTGAAGTATGCGAACGAGCATCTATCCATTAATTTATATGCAAGCTCTTTTCTTTTCCCCCTTTTTTACGGAGTATTTTTTCTTTTCTGACAACAATTCAGAGAAAAAAAAATATCATTAACGTACAAAGCATTGTATCTCATAAAAGAATGAAATCGCACAAAACCACCCATTAAACTGAGCTTTCTAAACGATTAAAAATAACGCTTCAATTTCAAATGGTGTTCGTGCTTAATTTGCATCTAAGAGGAAATGTCTTTATTTTTCCCATTTCGAGTATTTCTATTTTTACTTGCACGTGGAATATTTTATTTGAAGACATTTTAAATGGGAATAATTTTTAGGCGTAAAAGCCTGAATTTAATCCATTAAAATGAAGCGTAGAAGAGAAAGTTATGTACGTAAAATACGTAAAGATGGCTGTAACCCCAGTTTTAATTAATGCAAAAATAAAAGGAAATACCGTTTTAATTCATATAAATTTCTTTATAATTGTATGTGATTTATTTTGTCATAAGGGATCGTTTTCATAGTAAAAATTGTATAAACTTTCTTTTTTTCTTTTTCTAATGGCAGTACCGCAGAAATTGCATAATTTGTACCCTTTTTATCCTTATAAAGTTATAAAAGGAAATATATTAAGGATTTATCCATAAATTTAATATATTAGGCATCATTTTAAAGGAAACATTTGCAGAAAATCCTTACCGTTTAAAAATAACAGACTCATTTAAAAAGTTGTGAAAAAAAAATCTATTCATAAAAAGCATAATTAAGCATTCAAAAACTGTAAAAAATTTCTTTAATAAAATTCGCTGATTAATGTAAAATTCTTGATATTTCGCAATTTTATTCTTTAGATTTTCTAGATTATTTCTTGATTTTCCACTTTCTTAAAGGAAAAAAAGTAAGAATATTTAGTACTTCTCTATTATCCCGTCGACCACTTTTCATAACAAAAAACAATCGCAAAACTGTAACGCCAAATAATCGGGATAACATTACCATTGGAATATCAAAATAAATAAATAAATAAAATATAAGAATTTAAGGACACAATTGTTATTTTAATTAATGAAATAGCTAATAAATCAGTAAAATATCATAAAAAATATACTCAAATGTCGAATTAAAAACCACTTGATAACATAACAAACACGTATAATGCTACTGACATCAAGTAAATGGGACTGCATTTTTGGCGTATAATCTTACAGCTTGGTGATAGTTTTTCGTTATGAAAAGTGGTCGACGGGATAATAGAGAAGTACCGAATAGGTATACTCATTTTAAAAGAATTTTGAAATCAAGAATTATTCTTAAAGTTTTACTTCAGTTTTCATAACCCATACGAATTTAAAGGATGTTTAAAAATAATTTAAAACTGAATAAAAAATGTCAGAAAAATCATGCCTTATAGAATATTTACTTTTTACTCTAATATTGAGAAAAGTGATAAATAAAAACTCTCTTGAGAAATGCCATTCTAAAACACGAAAATTTTTTTAATATGTATTCATGAATCAGTCACAGAACTGTGCAAGTGATGCATTCATTGTTTTTTTCTCTTAATATATAAGTAAGCATCTTATTTTATTTCTTTTTATATGAGCAAAAACTTTTTAATTGAGAGGTAAAAAAAAGTCTTAAATGTTTGAGGCAGCTGACTGGCATAAAAAATGAAAACTCATTAAAAATTCTATACTTCTTAATGATTTAAAAAAAGTCCTTCCGGCCTGTACCGGGAAGAAAAGGTAGCTTTCCTATATCTTCGTTTTAAAATTTTAGCTAATGTTACACGAAAACAGCAAGTTAAAATGCAAAGAAACGTTTACAAAAGATTCGTTAATACTGAATTTGAATAAGAATTTCGCCAAATTATTGAGCAATAGCCAAATTGGCTTCATTTATAAAGACTTATTTTGGTCGCCAAATGTCACAAATTTTGCCAATTTTGGCGCTAACGGATATGAATATATAGTTTTATGCGTATGATTGGGAAAATTATTACAACAATGAAAGAAAATAATTTGCGAGTAATCGCGTTAATGTGCTGTTTTGTTTCAAAATGTCATCCATCCTAGAATTTCAAACTGCTCTATCTCAGCCATTTTTTAAGATAGAGGTAAACCAAAAAATGCTCTGGAATCCTTGTATCAGGGCCTAACACGTAATTAAAAAATAAATTTGAATTTTTAACTTTTTTGTATATTTATTTTAGTTTTAAATTTTTAAATGGCCGCCATCTTGAAACAAAATGGCGGACCAAGCTGGCCAACGAACTCGGTCGAGACATTGGTGACCTTAATACACACAATTAGTTTCATCAAAATCGATTTATAAATACGAGCGTTATCGTATGGCATAGGTCAGATATATATATATATATATATATATATATATGTGTGTGTGTGTGTGTGTGGCATTTTGACGAGGTTGAGATATTACGATGAATAATATTCGATGAAAAAAAAATGGCAGTCCTTCAACGATATAGCAAGTTGCAGTCGATATTAGCGAGTATGGCGAAGTAGAAGGCAATGAAATGAGTCCACCAAAGTTTTCCAATAAATCCAGCCAATCTCCAGACAAATAATTTTATTAGAAGACGAACAACACAGAAACAATTCCCAAAGGTCTAAAACTTATAGCCCTCGGGCTAACGTTGCTTCACTTCATTGAATTAAGATGTTACTGGGCCAGTTGAATATTCTACGGACATAAAAACACCAGACACATATTTGTTTAGACTTCCAAAAACGTCAAAAATCTAGTCCTCCGACCGATGCGACCTGGTTTTGTTCCTTCAGCGGAGACATACAGTAATTTACGTCACGAGCGTACAAACCAATGAGTGAGAGGCTAGCTCGAGCCCAGCAAATGAGGTGCGAAGGAGGAGCTAAGACGGTAAAGAATTCCGAACCTGGTAGCGGATTAATTTTGGAGTGAAACTACCTCAGCGCGCGAAAAATTTAGCATAATAATAATAATAATAAAAAGAAAATGGCTTTTAAAAAACATTCGAAATGAGAACGCGTCTCAGAATTTTATAGATTGGGGAACTGATAAAAACTACGAATGATCTTAAATTTTAGATTAAGATTTGGAATAAAATAATTATTAATATACGGATATTTACTTTTAAAAGGACTTAGGACAATAGGAATAGATATTATTAAGAATTAAGGAAATACTGACTATGACAAAAGTTAGATTAATTTTAAAATATGATATAATGAAAATAATAAAATATAATAAAATGAAAGGATACGAAGGAAATAAATTTTTATATAACATTATCCCCCCCCCCTAAAAATCCGAATGACGGGTAGATCCGATGATCTACAAGTTCATTAAGGCAAGCAAGAATTTGGATTACAAAATATTTATCTGGTATTCTAGTTAATGCCAAAAATTCTTTGATTTTATTAAAGTTAATTCAATAGTTATTTTTGTAAACGCGAACCTGTGGGAATTGTTTAAATACAGAAATACATACAATTATAATATAAATAAGTTAGTAACAAATATATTTTTTTTCACTCTTCAAACATAAATAGTGAAAAGGATGAAAATGAAGTAAACAAAGCATTTTTGTCTAAGCAGTGAAAAGTCCTTTTAATCAGTAACAGTCTGAGTTATAGACCTCTCATTTCCAAAAAAAAGTTTCTTGGTATGGATATGAAGGCACAGATATGTCAAGTATTAGCCAGTAATACAGTTTACGGCAATACAGTGTATTGATTCTGTAGTAGGATAATTCCAGTTAATCATAAAGTTCAAAAACATAAGAAAGTTTCATCCCCACTAAGTTCAATAAACAATTAAAGTACTGGTTTGTGATGCTTGGTAAGTTTTGTGCCTTGATAAGTAGGTATAGCTTGATAAGTGCACTTATTAAGTAAAGTCCAGTCAGTTAATAATGTTCCATCAATTAGATATGAGTATTAGATGTTTTGCTAGTAAGATGTGACTTTTTATCATCAACTAATATACTATCAGTGGTTCTCTTTTATCACAATTCTCAAGAATATTCTCTTTTATAATCTTATCACATAATAAATAACAACAACAATTATAATAACAACATAATGATATCAACAATAACAAACAGCTTCAAAATAATACTAAATCATTAATTCATCTGTATATAATTTAATTCCTCATTCTTTTTCAATATATGAGAGGAATGAAAATATACTTAATAAAAGAAAACAAAAATAATAAATAGTAAAATAAGAAATATCTGTGGAAACTTATCAACAATTCAGTAAGATAATGTGCTCATTCTGTTTTTTGTCAAACAAGAGAAACATAAGCTGTTCAATGAAAATAAGACCTTGAAGTGTATGGTGGATAATAAGTTTAATTATTACTATTAGTAGAGAGTTTTATTCTATTATTATAATTTAATTTAATCCAGTGAATTTTTATTCAATTTATTTTAATTTAATATATTATTCTAATCTAATTTGCTATTCCAATTTACTTTATTGTTCTAATTCAATTCAATCCAATATAAAAAAAATCTTAACTCAAATCAACTAATTTACGCCTGCATAAAAAGTTAACTCAAGCAAAAATATTGGCAGTAATATTCTTGGGAATTCCTATATTCAAGAACATACTGTTATACAGAAGAGAATTCATTAGTCAATTATAATTTGATTTCATTAAATTTCGTTAATTTTTGCTTTACTAAGTTTAATATTAAGCTATTGATTTAACATTAGTTTGTTGCTGCTCATGTGATAACTTTAATTTATCAGGAGGGTAATAAGGGCGTAATTTTGATACATGGACTATTTCAGTAAATTTATTTTGAGTCTGTCTATTAATTTCAACATTTACATCAGATAATTTTTTAAGGATTTGATAGGGACCACTAAAAACTTGTAAGAGCTTTCTGGTATTGGGATAATGGAATTCTTTATAGATAACAAGATCTCCTATCTCAAATTTTGGCTCCACATAATTTCTATCATAATATTTTTTACTTTTCCAGTAAAATTCATCCGTGCGTTTTTTAGCAATGTTGAGGGCTTCCTGGACAGGAGGGTAATAATTTTGCTTAAGAGGGGAATCATAGGGTAATTTGCCAAAAAGTAAATAAGCAGGAGGGAATTTGGTTATGGAATGGGGTGTATTATTGTATTCATTACCTACTTCAGTCAGAAGTTTGGTCCAAGGAATTTTGGAGGTAGTAGAATTAACTTTACATTTTAATCTTGTAACTATTGATTGATTCACTCTCTCATATTTGCCATTCGTTTGGGGGTGATGTGATGTGGTTAAACGTTGCTTAATATTGTGATTCCGCAAAATTTTTTTAAATCTAGGTGAAGTAAAAGCTGCATTCCTATCACTTAATACCTTTTGAGTACCCTCTATATCGAAAATTTTGTTGAAACAGAATAATTGTTGAGGGAATTGAATATTGAAGACTTGTTTTAAGCAATTTGTGTATGTTTCTGTGGTAACACTTTTTGAAGGAAATGCCCAAACATATCTGGTTGCATGGTCGATGATGATGTGTAGATATTTTTTGGTGGAGTTATATTAATTGAATCCTCCCACAGTATCAATAGAAAGACATTCAAAAGGTTGATCTGTGGTGGGCATAGCTTGTAATAAGCCAAATTTTTTCTGTCTGGGTTTTTTTTTTTTTTTTGACAAATATCACAATGTTTTACAAAATTGGTTATATCTTGTGTCATGTCAGGCCAATAATAATTAGGGGAGATTAAATTTAACATTTTTTGGATACCAGGATGACCAAATTTTTCATGAGTAACATTTAGTATTTTTCTCCTTAAAGACATGGGGACTACTATTTTTCGACATCCTTTCTTTTTAATTATCATAAGTCCGTTTTCATTTAGATAATTTTTACCATGCACATTATCTTTTTCCTGCCTCTCTATAATTTCTTTAACGTCCAGAAGAAAAGTAAGTGGTTGAATAAAATGTGAAACTGGGTTTCTCGACAACATGTCGGCTTCGACATTTGTGGATCCCTTTTCGTAAACTATATTATATTCAAACATGCTCAACTTCAAAGACCATCTAAATAACCTGCCTCTCAAATGTTTAGTATTTTTTAACCATACAAGAGATGCATGATCAGTATGAATGGTAAAATTTACACCATGAAAATAATGATAGAATTTGTCTAAGGTGTCAATGATGGCAAGACACTCTAACTCGGTAATAAAATAATTCTTCTCATAACTTCTCAATCCTCTAGAATAATAAGCAATTGGATGTAAAAAATTATTACTATCAGGTTGTTTTAAGACTGCACCTACTGCCACCTGTGAGGCATCAACAAACATATGGAGGGGTAACTTCGGGTCATAAATTTTTAAGATAGGTTTGGCTATTAAGGCATCTTTTAATTTTTGAAAAGAATTTTGACAATCTGTATTCCATTCCCATAATGTATTTTTCCTGAGTAATCTGTTAAGAGGGACTCGAATTTCGGCATATTTATCTATAAACTTGTGATAAACATTGATAGATCCTAAGAATCTCTGAAGTTCCTTTACATTTGAAGGGGGTTTTAGTTTTTTTATTACTTCAATATTAGCATTAGCAGGAGTTAATGTGCCATTCTGGATGGTATATCCTAAGAAGTTAATTTTATTTTGAACAAAATTGCATTTAGATAGTTTAAGTTTAATGTTTTCACGTCTACATAATTCAAATATTTGGTTTAAATGTTGCATGTGTTCTTCTAATGAGGAAGAAAAAATAATGATATCATCAAAATAATGGCAAGCAAAGTCTATTTTGTATTTAGTAAGTATTCTTCTAAGGGTTCTATTAAATATCGGGGGGCCTAATTTAATCCTGAAGGGCAGAACTAACCATTCAAAGAGCCCAAAGTTGGTAGCAAAAGCCAATTTTTCAGTATCGGATGGATGTATGGGTATGTGCCAGTAGCCAGAGGCTAAATCTAAAGTTGAAAAATACTGCGCACTACTCAGTTTATCTAAAATTCCATCGATACGAGGTAGGGGTTCGGCGTCATTTTTCATTATTGCATTTAATTTTCTATAGGCAACACATAATCTAGTTTTCTTACCTTCTTCTCTTTTCATTACTAACGTAACAGGGGAAGAATAGGGACTATTGCTCTCTTTAATTAAACCAGCATCTAATAGTGATTGAATTTGATCCGAAATCTCTTTTTCTTCTAAAGGGGAAGTTCTGTACGGCCTCAGAGATATTGGTAGGTCAGAATTAAGAAAAATACGTTGCGGTTCAATATTAATTCTCCCGACATCAAATTTATTTTTAGAAAAAATGTCTAAATAATCCCTTATACTTTCCCTTAACGTTTCATTTTCTATAGAATTTATTTCCCCAATTAATTTAGAATTATCAACATTAGATGGAACAAAGGATTGAGGAGATATGATCTTTCCATAATCGGGTTGCACTCTCTGATAATCATAGTTAACATTAAAATGAAGTAATCTTAATTTATCACTGGATATGCTCTTAGATTCATTTAAAACAAGGTCTCCTTGTAATACTCGACATGTAGCACAATCAATAATTAAATTAAACTTACAGCATTCTTGTAAACCTAATATGGCATAATCTAAATTTGTATTACATATCAAAAATCTAATATTTTGTTGCACATTACCTAATTTAAACAATAAATTACAAACTTTATCTATTACAACAGTTCCTTTGGCTTGGCCAATAATGTACAGCATCCGCATTCAGCAACATATCACAGCTTCTCCGTTTATCAGACGATCAGAAGAACAACTAATCGACATACTCTTCGCGAGAACTAGACGCACACTCTTCGCTATGAAGATGTACAACAGTAGCCGGCAATACATTCGCAGCTCATCCGTCCATCAGAACATTGGCATAGCTCAGCGCAAGTTCATGGAATCCTAACGGGCTTTTTGTAGCATTTTGACGAGGTTGAGATATTACGATGAATAATATTCGATGAAAAGATGGCAGTCCTTCAACGATATAGCAAGTTGCAGTCGATATCAGCGAGTATGGCGAAGTAGAAGGCAATGAAATGAGTCCACCAAAGTTTTCCAATAAATCCAGCCAATCTCCAGACAAATAATTTTATTAGAAGACGAACAACACAGAAACAATTCCCAAAGGTCTAAAACTTATAGCCCTGGGACTAACGTTGCTTCACTTCATTGAATTAAGATGTTACTGGGCCAGTTGAATATTCTACGGATATAAAAACACCAGACACATATTTGTTTAGACTTCCAAAAACGTCAAAAATCTAGTGCTCCGACCGACGCGACCTGGTTTTGTTCCTTCAGCGGAGACATACAATAATTTACGTCACGAGCGTACAAACCAATGAGTGAGAGGCTAGCTCCAGCCCAGCAAATGAGGTGCAAAGGAGGAGCTAAGACGGTAAAGAATTCCGAACCTGGTAGCGGATTAATTTTGGAGTGAAACTACCTCAGCGCGCGAAAAATTTAGCATAATAATAATAATAATAAAAAGAAAATGGCTTTTAAAAAACATTCGAAATGAGAACGCGTCTCAGAATTTTATAGATTGGGGAACTGATAAAAGCTACGAATGATCTTAAATTTTAGATTAAGATTTGGAATAAAATAATTATTAATATACGGATATTTACTTTTAAAAGGACTTTAAATAGGAATAGATATTATTAAGAATTAAGGAAATACTGTTAGATTAATTTTAAAATATTAATGCGAATAAAATGGAAGGATACGAAGGAAATAAATTTTTATATAACATATATATATATATATATATATATATATATATATATCAACATTTGAACGGAGGATGGTTTTGGGGTCTGGGGGTCATGATCGGTGAAAATATATCGAAATTTTCCGGAACTGCTTTCCTCCGAACGGCTGCAATAGGTAGCTTTATACTTTTTTGTATTGAAAAATACCTAATAGTGTATTTATTCTAACCAGTTCATGCATAGTGCGTATATTTTAAATGGTTCATTTAAAAGATGTCTTTTTTTTTCATTTCAAATATTTATCCTGTTTTCTCTTATACCTGAATGTTTGCTTTCTTTATTATTATTTAACGGAAAGTCTTAACTTGCGGAAATTATTCGTTAAGTCTGCGAACATAAGTGTAAAATCAAATATGTTTGAGAAATTTTTTTTTTTATACTAACAATGAACCCGTTCTTCGCCCGGAGAAAATGAAACAAAAAAAAAAACTTATCAACCCTAAACATTGATTGATATGACATATGTTAAAGATATATCGGCAATTTCATTCATAAACATATTAATCGATTGTTTAAAGAAGATGTGGGCCAAAATCTCATACGTGTGATTTTACAGTCCCCAGTATATCTCTCGGTAGTTCTTTGCAATATTAATTCTCATTTAATGTTAAAATGTTTCTCTGTGATTGTGCTACTATATTATATTACTTCTGCTGTGAAAATCTGTTTTTTTAAATCTTCAAAATGGAATTTAAATATCTCAAAAATCAATATTGTCCCCTATCTTCAGCCCATAGCTTGATCATTCAAACCATCAACAAACAATAATAATTATTATTATTATTATTATTATTATTTTGGAAAACCAATGCATTTTTATTATAAATATGAATTACATGAAGCATAATATAATTTTTATACGACTGAAATGTGTAACATTTGTTTTTATTGGGTTTAAAGTTGTGCTTCTTACTTTTTTGGTCACTGCTGTCCCGGTGATGAATTTTCTCGTATTTCCAAAATGGCAGTATGCAGTCATTTTCATTTCAGCATTATTTCTAGTAGAGAACCACATGTTGGTCTTAAAAAGTCACCATTGCTTGCTGTTTGTTCATAAAGAAGATTTTCTGAATCGAAAAGAATGGAGAAAAGGTAAGCGTATCCTTTTTAGCCATCACTATTGTCCCCATTGTTAATTTAAATATTGATATTTATATACTAACCAATACCTAGCCATTTAATCTTCGGTTTGATATGTCTTGGAAAATATGCATACAACATTCCAAAAAAGCTCTTTTTTAAGTAAAGTGGAAAAATTGCAAAAAATGTCATTACTGTCCTGTCACTTCTGTCCCTTACAATTTGTGTTTTCCCTGATAAATGTACCAGTTTACTAATTGTTATTCTGCAATACATCAGTGGATATTAAATATTCAAACTGAGCATAATATGAGACTTTTAAAAATCAGATATCAGCAGCCAAAAATCACACTTATCAGATTTTGGCCCATGTAGCTTTCACTTTATTTTCAGCCTAAACTAAGATTGAAGTCCAAGCATCACAAAAGTAGTTTTTAACTGACAGGCTATCAAAGCCTGAGAGTTAATGTGCCCGCAGGTTCTGTATGTACGTACGTATGTATGTACGTCACGCGATCTCTTGATAGAAATATCCGATTTGCTTCAAATTTTGTATGTAGGTTCATTCTGAAAAGGCGCTTTCCTGATTAGTTTTTGGGGGTTGATTGGTTAAGTATAAAGAGGAAACGGAGGGTTAATTAACCCCCTCCCCACACACACATACACACTTAATTTAGATAAATTGGTTTTTCATGCAGAATTATCCGATTTGCTTCAAATTTTGTATATAGGTTTATTCTGCTAAGGCGCTTCCCTGATTAGTTTGGAGGTTTATTTGTTAAGTATACAGGAGTGCTAATCCCCCCTTAATTTAGCTAAATGGGTATTTAATGCAGAATTATCCGATTTGCTTCAAATTTGGCATACAGGTTTATTGTCGATTTCTTTATTTTTCGAAGGGCGGTAAGCCTGTGAGCTCAATGCCATAAGTTTAACTGGGCACTTTTCTTTTCCTTTTTTTTTATTAGTTTTCAAATTAAGCAAATTAAACTATTAAAGGGGCTAAATAGCGAAATATATGTCGTGGAAACTGGGTCATTTTTATAAGAAAACGTGGATTCCCATGCATGAATTTAAAGCATTTTCCTTACGACTGCGAAAATTAAGCATAATTCTTAATTTAGAAATCAAAATGGCGCATATCAAAATGGCTTCTCATTTTCTATCTTCACAAAATTTAGAAAATAAACAAACAAACACAAAACATATCATTATTAGTGTTACAGTCAACTTGTACAAATGAACAAGATGAAGAAACAAATTAAACGCTTGCAATTTGACATTTATTGAAATTAAAAGCAAAAAATTACACACGTCTGATTTAGCAAAAAATCAACGATTAGAAATTCATCTAGTATTTCCAGAGGCGTATGCCAATTCTACAAATATTATATAGAGTAAATCCGGGTGAGATGCCGCATATTTTTTTTAATTTGTGTATAAAATCCCAAGGTGCACATAAACTAAAAAACTTTTAATTAAAAAAAATTACACTGCGGCGAGTCGTCTATACATTCAGGGTGAGACGCCGCACTTGTGCGGGAGTTGTGCCGCATTGTTCGTAGAATTCTGGTCTATAATTAACTTTGTAAGAACAAAGAGAAGCTAAATGCGTACAATGAAACGTACTAGTAGGATCAAATCAATATTAGTCGGAGTACTTTATTTATTACTAAAATTATCTACTTATTTTTTAAAGATTGGATTTTAATTGTTATTTCAGCAACGTAACATCAGTGTATTAGAGAGGGAATAGAAGAAAGTAAAATAGTGTTTACATTGTTTAATTTGTTACTAGACCTGTTTTTTCGACCGCAATCTACACACAAAAAGTGTCAAAAATAGTACAGAATCCATGTAACCACATTTGACACATGACGCAACAAAGCCAATCACACTTCCTCTTAGTTTTGGAGTGGTTTTCTATGCATTCCTTGCAAAGAACGTCTACATCACATGTGTAATCCAACTGTTTATTATTATCATATTGACTTGCATCTTTTTTCCCTTTAACTTTTTATTTTTCCCTTTTCCGCCTTAGGTATAGTAAACTTCATACCGTTTGAACATTCATGAATGTCTGATGAACTGAATTTTATTAATCGCGGCATCCCGTTTAAAAGAAACTGCTGCATGTATAATATTGTATCACAGTGCGGCACGTATGCCAGTTTGTACGGTACACACGTCGCAGATCACAGTTGCCTGCTCTCGCAAAGGAGAATGGCGTAACCATACACACAGTACCCTATACAGGTGATACACTTATTTTTGACTTCGAAATCCAGCATGCATTTAGTGTATAAAAAATATTTAAGAATAACATTTTTAAAAGTTTGGATAGTGAAATCATGCGCTTACCTCAAAATAAGGATTGTACATGTAAAGACAAGTAAACATCGAATTGACATTCACGCTACACACTGGTTAAAGTAATCTCATTGTGCACCTATATTGTGCATCTGATTGTCAACTATCGATAATTACAAGACATACAAGGGGTGCGGCATCTATCCTGGATGCGGAGACTCTACCGGAGTTTTACTCTATAAAAAATTACGTTTATTTTTTTTAATTAAATTTTTTTAATTAATCATTAAATTAGCTTTAATCATTATTAGCTTATCATAAATTAGTTTTATCATAAATTAGCTTTAATGATCGTATACTTTACAATTTTGTATTAGAAAATTGACAGTATTTATGAGAAGTATGTACTTTTGTGTTTATTGCAAATATGAAAAAAGTACCTTTTAGTCAATTTTTTTTAATTATTATTATGCTTTAATTTTTTTAATTTTTTTTTACGTGCTTAAAATGATCTATTCTAACATCTGAGTAAATATTTTTCAAATCAAATCACAAAGGGTTAAAATAAATTTTCTAAATAAAGGTTTGCTTTCATGAATAAAAATTGATAATAATAATAATAATAATCCCAACCTTTCATGTTTCTCCTGAGGTCTGTACTGACATTGAATGCCAGCTACGCCTGCTAAACAAGTTTTCCCACAAGGAGACTACAAACGCGGAAAGACAGCTTTAAAAATTTCACAGCATTATAAATATTCTCTTTATTCTTATCTTAAGGGGATTCGCTATCCTTTGAACAACTTTTTCTATTTAAATATTTTGCAATGCTCTTTTGTCTTTTTGCATATTATGAAATGTTTTTTTTTTCATCTAGAAAACAGACGATTCTGTAGGTACAACGTGAAAAGTTAAATGTTTTTAAATAAATTTTTAAAAAGTCTAAAACCCGTCTTCACCTACATAATTTAATATTTTGCAGATATATATATATAATTCTTAGAAGTATATATATATATATATATATATATATATATATATATATATATATATATATATATATATATCACGCTCTGGTGATATATACGCTCTAGATGACGCTCAGGTTTTTTTTAATTTTTTAGAGAAAAAAATAATATATTAATATAATTAAAATATAACTAGGGGGCTCAGCCCCCTAGTTATATTTTAGTTTTTAATTTTACTTACTTAGTTTACTTTTAGTTACCTAACCAGCTCGTTAACGCTGGTTAACGCCCGTGAATTGCGGCGCAATTCGAATTGGAACAGCTACGCGGCTCTCTTCGCTCGCTCACCGCATTTTTGCTGCAATTCTAGCCAGAAAAAGTATTATCAAACTATCCTAAACCATTTTAACATATGAAATTTACAAATTTTCTTTGAAAAAAAAGTAATTGAAAACACAATTAAAAATGCATTTAGTTGATGCTTCCAATGGGCATAAATCATTTTAACATTAAGACAAAATTACCTTAGAAACACAATTTGAAACTCATTGCGTAAAACGACGTTTATTTCGCCTATAATATTGCACAGCACGGTTTAAATTCATTTAAAAGTCTTTGATAAACACTACGCAGGCGCTATGTGTGACTCTAAAAAAATGTAAACAAAACGTTTTCTGCTGTGTCTAAAAGAAAGTCTTGATCAGAATCGGGGACATCGTGAAACTTTCTGTTGTTTTTTCTCGCGACGGCCCCGTCTAAACGCGATCAGAAAGCTGATTCACCGAATGTATCACGTCATTGTAAAACGAATCAATGGCATTGCTTTTCATACATCGATAAAATGATCTGCGTTTAAAAAGAGTTCCTTCTCTGAATTTCGTCTATAATATTGCACAGCACGTCTTAAATTCATTTTAATCTGTTTGAAACACTACGTATGGCGCTAACAAAATGTAAGAAAAACTTTTTCTGCTGTGTCTAAAACCTAAAAGGCCTTTATCAGAAAGCCGATTCGCTGAACTTAACACGTCACCGTAAAACGAACCAATGAGAATCGTCGTTGTGGAAACGACGCTTGTTGCCAAACGGAAAGCTACAAATTCAGCGTAAGAGAAATATATATATAGATATAAGAACTATTTACTTAACATTTTCATTTTTTTCAAAGTACATGTTTTGTATTATTGTAAATTCAATCCTTAATTTTATAAAAAGCACCATAAAAACTTTCACTAAATTAGATGAAATCAGATTTTAATTCTGACTCATTTAAAGTGAAATGCAGTAAAAAGCCTATTCGGTCTATTTGTAATTATTGGATGTTTACGAAATTTCGTCAAATACTAGTGGACTAAATACACGTTAAGTAAAATTTTGGAAAATCGATATTTTCGTGCTCTTTTACCAAATAAAATGTAAAAAATCACCTTCAAAAAGTTATTAAAACTGTGTTATAACCTCTGCACCCAATTTTCGTAGTTCGTGTTTTTCCCAAAATACACTCAGAAAAAGGAATTGATTAAAAATACAAAACATTTTTGTTGAGTACATTTTTTTGGTTGTTTTAGCAAAATTCAAGTAAAATTGAACCATTTTACTTCAATTAACAAAACATTTTTTCTGGCGATACAAAAATTTTTTTGGAATTGCAAAATGGTTTTCAACAAAAAAATTTTTTTTGTTGATTCAAACAAAATTTCCATTGACCTATATTTAAACAAATTTTTTGTTTAAATATAGGTCAATACAAATTTTGTTTGAATCAACAATTTTTTTTTTTTTTTTTTTTTTTTTTTTTTTGCAATTCCAAAACAAAAATTTTTGTATCGTCAGCAAAAATGTTTTGTTAATTCAAGTAAACTGGTTCAAGTTTACTTGAATTTTGCTAAAACAACCAAAATGTAATCAAAAACATGTTTTGTAGTTTTAATCATTTTCATTTTCTGAGTGTAGGTTTACAAATAAGCTATAGCTACTTCATATTGCACACTTTGGAAAAACCATTACCCTAGTTTTTCTATACTCTATATACAGTTTGTTTACACCGTAATTTTCATTTTACCTTTTTCCAAACAGGCGTTTAAAAATAAAATTATTTTGTTTTATATCATAAATCTCGGAAAAATCAAACATTACATAATCCTATTTTTGTTTCTACATAATGAAAATCGTAAATAATGCTAGTGTTAGGAAATATTTTATTTCCAAAACAAAAACACCAAAAAAAACTTATTAATATATTCAAGAAACCGTCACAAAAGTAACTGAATGAGCATTCATGTTTTATTGCCTAAACAAGCATCTTACATTTTCTTCATGTTTGCGCTACAATTTTTCTTTTCTGGCAACGATTCAGAGAAAAAATATTTTTGCTCGAGTATGGAGCAGTTAAGTGTCAAAAAAAGAATGAAAATACATTAATTTTTTCCATTAAAGGAAGTTTTCTGAACAATTTAAATACAACTCATTAATTTTGAAAGGTGTTCAACCTTAATTTATGTTTAAATGATGTCTCTATTTTCAACGTTTTGAGCCTTTTTAATTTCGTTTGCACATGAAAATTTTGCTTTTATTTTTTAAATATAATTTTTTTCAGGCCCGAATACTATCCATTGAATTGATGAAAAAAAAGGTGTATAAGCACAAAGAGATTTGATGGTTTTTGTCGATGTTACATATATTAAAGTTGATTTTTTTTTCAAACCTGAAGTATTCACAGTAATCCGTATTGAGTTCGAAATGCGAAAAAAATTATTACAAGTGTTTTTGTGTACTCAAAACATCCTTTCGACAGTTTGGCTATATAATTGGATCTGAGGACTATATGTATCGTAAAATTACATACATAGCGATTTTCGAAACATTAAAACTACCCGTTTTAATACTTTCGTCATTTTTAAAACAAAAGAAAATAATACTTTATTACGTGAAAAACAGTCCTCTTAAAAAACATAACGAATATCTTTATTCTCTCACTTCCGTACCGACAAAACATTCCACAAAAACCATTTTCGACAACAACATATTTTTTCACACAGCTTGGAAAGATATAGTTACAAAAACAAAAACATCTTTTTCACACAGCTTAGAAATTTACATCTACAAAAACAAAACATCTTTCTCACACAGCTTAGAAAGATACATTTATGAAAATATCTCCTGTTGGTAGGAATTCAATTGGATTCGCGACAATCTCACACCTTGAGTTTTCAACAGGAAAACTCAACAATAGGCACAACAAAATTCAAAATAACACAAAATATGTGTAGCATTATACTTACATTACATGGCCAAAGCATAGATATTCTTAATACTAATTTTCAATGACAAAATATACAATTTCCTGCAAAAATTCAAACAAAAATTCAACATAATATTACAAAGTCAAATTAACACTAGGAAATGAGATATACTAAAAATAAGGGAAAAAAAGTTTATAATGTTCAATGTTCAAAAAATAGTCTTATGACTGATAACGTTTTGGAACAGTCACTGTTCTGCCACTTCTCGTTCGTAATACTGGCTCTAAAGATTGTTCTTTTGGAATCTCTAGATTGTACAATTTTTGTATTGGTCTTAAAAGTTCACCATTTACAGTTTTTACTCGAACAACTCTCGGGTGACCATCTTTTCCAGAAATTCGTTCTTGCACACATTTCTGAACTACTGCTCGAATGGTTTTCCTGGCTTTCAGGATCCAGTAGTCTTCTCGTATAGATATCATCAAAAGAGCCACTCGTGCATGTAATAGCTCTTGGTGTTTCCAGGAGATCAATCGCTGGACTACAGGATGGTCAGACGGCAAAAGAATTGGGTACTTAAAATTGACAGTATCTTCTCGATAGATGACTTGTGTTTTTACTCTGAAGATACCATCTTCATCTAGGATTGGTCTCTACGAATTTTCTCTTTATTCTTTTCATCAAAGCTGTCTTTCTGGATCAAAATCATTAATTTTCTTTCAGCTTGTTCTATTTCAAAACATGTAAGTTCAGATACTTCTTTTGAATTCGGTTTTCTTGAATTACTTATGAATCTTAGAATCCATGCAATCAATCTTATTATTTTCTTGTATGATGAAAATCGTCGATAATACCAATCATTAGGTTTCGTGTTCCTGTTTAATGCTGAAATGACACTTTTCCGTTTTTCAGCATTAATAACTTCTTCATCTGGTGATTCGATATTTTGAGGCCAAGTAAATTCTGGCTCAGCCAGCCAGGCTGGTCCCTCCCACCATTTTAGCTGCAAGAACTGTTCAATGGAACAAACTCTGGATAGAAGATCAGTCGGATTAAATTTTCCTGAAATATGTCGCCACTGATCTTTCTGTGACAAAGACCTGATTTCTTCTACACGATTCCAGACAAATGTTCCCCTTCTATCATCTCGCTTTATCCAGCTTAAAGCTGTGGTTGAATCACAGCAATAACAGATCTTCAAATTTGGAATTCTTAAATCAGCAATGACACGACTACTCAACCTGGCTCCAATGCAGCATGATAAAAGCTCTAACCGCGGTATAGTTAGGTTCTTAAGAGGAGCTACTCTTGCGCGTGCTTGTATAAAACTCACCAAAATTTCATTTTCTTTCTTTACTCTCAGAAAAATACAAGTAGCATATGCGTGTTTACTTCCGTCACAAAATATGTGAAGACTTACATCATTTTCAAAATTATCTAGATTCATCCAGCGCTCAAGTTTGATGTCAGAAATTAATTTTATTCCTTGCACCCACTTCAAAAATTGTTTAGCTAAATTCTCTGGAATTAATTCATCCCACTTTAATTTCAACTTCCAGCATTCTTGTAGAATAAGTTTAGGGAGCAAAGTCACGGGTGAGGCAAATCCCAAAGGATCAAAAACCTTCTGAGCCAATGAAAGTAGAGCTCGTTTTGTAGGAATAAGTTGTTCTTCCTCAATAGGGCCGATTTTGCAAGATAGGGTATCGTTTTCTAGATACCAGTTTAAGCCTAGTACTGGTGTTATGTTAACTGTTGAAGTTTCAGACATAATTTGAATTGGATAATTTGACAGCCATCCCCTTAAATTGAATTTCGCGGAGGACAATAGCATTCTCGATTCAATTATGAACTTGTTTAACTCTTCAGTTGTGTTGAAACTACAAACACAATTATCTACATACAAAGATTCATTCAGTCTCTGCTGTAGAAACAAAATCGTCAGGTGTACTTTCCAGATCGTGTTTCAGAGTAGCCGCTAGTAAAAAGGGGCTGCAATTGATTCCGAAAACCACATGTTTATGTCTATAAATTATATTATCCTTCCATAAAAACCATAGATAGTCTCTATCACTTTCTGTAATACCTATCTGTAGGAATGCCTTTTCTATATCAGATACTGCACCAACAGGAAATTTCCGAAAACGATGCAATATTGAAGGAATCATTTCAATCATATTTAATCCTTTATCCAGACAATCATTTAATGAAGAAAAACCTTTCACATGAGCCGAAGCATCAAAAACCGGCCTTACTTTAGTAGTTTCAATCGATTCTTTAAATACAGGCCTGTGTGGCAAATAATGTATTTTGGATTTTTTATTATCGACCACCCTTTCAATTATTCCTGCATTTAACCATGTATCAAATACTTCATTATAAACTTCAGTTTTATTCAAATTTGATAACCTTTTCTTCGTTGCAGCAAGCCGTTTTTCGGCCAATTCTCTATTACTGAGTAAGCGGGCATTATCTAGTACCCAAGGCAATGCTACTTCATACCTGCCATCTGAATCTATTCTTATGTTTCTTTTAAAATGTTGCATAGTTTCTTCATGAATTTCATTTTTAGTTTTAGATTCAACCGGATCAGTTATACCAAGAATATCTAGCTTCCATAAATTAGCAACGGAACTTTCGTTCCAAAGGGACGAAATAACCATAGGAGAATCATTTGTTTCAGATTTATGCCTGGAATTTTCCCCATGAGAGTCCACCCTAAATGGGTCTTTACAGCAACCGGGCCACTTTTTAAAACTTTAATATTTCCGGTCAGTAATTTTCCCGCCACATCGGAACCAATTAACAATTTAATTTCATTTTCGGTTTTACATACATTATTTTCAACATCCGAAATCTTAATACCATATTTATTTAATTATTTTAACCAAGGTCCATTTGGCACCTTTTTTTATATAAGAACAAATAACAGGAACATCTAAAACATGCATATCACATTTGTAACTATTATCAATACTACTTAAATGAATTCTATATTTGTTGTGGTTTGTCTCACTTGTTTCAACACCGCCAAATAATTTATGAATTAATTTAACTTTATCAATACTTTTATAATTCAAATACTTAATTACATCTTCTGATAAATATGAATGCTCAGAGCCCGTATCTATGACTCCCCGTACAATTTTTTCTTTAACATCGTGCTTTACACATACATGCAAAGTTTGTAATAACACAGTTGGGTCGGAACCTTGAGTAGTCAAAACAGTATCACTACTCCCTGACTCATGTTTACGACTTTCTAACACCGTATTACTCTCTTCATTACAAACATTTTGACACATTACAGCAAAATGCCTTTTACCACAATTTAAACATTTAATCTTCGATTTACAGTGACGTGAAATATGATTTTTCTTAAGACAGACAAAACAAGCCCCCTTTTTCAAAATTATACTTCGTTTATCTTCAAAAGAAAGAGAATTAGCTTTAAAACATTTTTCTGATAAGTGACACTTGTCACAAAATATACATGCTTCATCATATTTCTTAATTAAATGTTTATCTTTAGATTTATCACCTACAAATAAATCAGTAGCAGTTGGCATAGAATTATATTCAACATTTTTAAATCTAGTAAAATTCTTAGATTTATCAAAACCAAAACTAGTACGCGCCAATAAAATACGTTCTTCAGACAACACTTCATTTTTTAAGAAATGAAGTATAAAATTTAATTCACTCTTACCTTGTGCAGACTTTTCACGATCCCGTTCCCAAATTCGGAGAACATCATGATGTAAACACGATTGCACCAACGGGAATAAAATGCTCGCGTATTTGTCCTCTGTAACCCCAAGAGATTCCAACGATCTAAGTTTGGTTTCTAGGTTGTCATATAACGATGACAAATTGCACTTTCTTCTGGATGTATTATTATTGCATAATACCAGCTGCAGCAGATCTCGAACGTAAATTTGAATTAAAGTGTCTTCTCTTCCAAATCTTTCTTTTAGATGTTGAATTACTTTAGGATAATTTTCAGCCGATATAGGATAACTGTTCACAATTTGGGATGCTTTCGATTTCGGAGTAATTGCTTGCATCAGATGTACGAACTTCGAGTGATCGTCTAACACAGTGTCTTCGTGAATTTTCTTGAAGGTATTCCAAAACGTTAGCCACGATCTTGAGTCCCCATCAAATGGCTGCAAACTAATTTCAGACAATCTGAGTGTGCGGGATCCCATTCTTTCGATTTCTATCGAATTAGGTAAAAGAGGTTGATGTTCGACGGCAGGCTTAACGAAAAAATGTCTTACATTTTGCTTCACTGTTATTAATTTTTCATGGTATTCTTCGCATGCCTCGAATACTTTTACATAATCTTTTTCCGCAGACCCATTCGACAACATAAAATTTAATATTTCGTCATCTGTGGAACGTAATCCGGATGCTTTGTCTACTAATTGATCTAATAGCTCTTCTATTAGATTAACATCTGGGCTTGACTGGTTAAGAGCTTTGTTTAAAGCATTTAAAGTCTTCGTAAATGCACTTCTAACTGGCGTTCTTTTTATTTTTAACGCATCCATACTTGAACAGTTTTCCACTTAAAAAATATTACTTCCTATGTCCTTCTGTTCGGGCGCCAATTTATCGCAAAATTACATACATAGCGATTTTCGAAACATTAAAACTACCCGTTTTAATACTTTCGTCATTTTTAAAACAAAAGAAAACAATACTTCAATACGTGAAAAACAGTCCTCTTAAAAAACATAACGAATATCTTTATTCTCTCACTTCCGTGCCAACAAAACATTCCACAAAAACCATTTTCGACAACAACATATTTTTTCACACAGCTTGGAAAGATACAGTTACAAAAACAAATACATCTTTTTCATACAGCTTAGAAATTTACATCTACAAAAACAAAACCATCTTTCTCACACAGCTTAGAAAGATACATTTATGATAACATCTCCTGTTAGTAGGAATTCAATTGGATTCGCGACAATATGCGATAATGGAAGAGATCTTCGTTAATTGATATAATCAAACATTATCTGGTTACCTAATTTGGATTAATTTATGTTGTAAAAAATTAGACATCATTTGGTTGCCTAATTTGGATTAACTTATGTTGTAAAAAATTAGACATCGTTTACGTTGTGCATTACTAATATTAAATCATTCATTAATCATATAGAAATGCCAATCACATTTTACAATATTTTAAATTGAATTATTTATACTCCAAAGAATATCGGCGATTATTCGGCTACTAACTCCTGGCATGCGGATAATATGAAAGCATGGCTTTTATTAAATTTTAAAATTTTATTTGAATTCAAAATTGATATTTTTCAAATAAAAATGCTTTTTAGTGCTATTAGTGAACGCTATAAAATATATATATTAATCTTTAAAAAAAAAAAAAAGGTTTTCTTTATATTCTATAACTCGGGGGGTCCAGGTTAGATAACCTTGTGTTCTTAAAATAGACAACAGTAATATGTTACGATCAGAAATTAATATTTTATCTATGGAATTTTTTGATTTTCTGTATTTCATCTTTGTACTGGGCAAACAAAAGTTAATAGAAACATTTCATGCTATTTATATAATCCCCATTGTATTCCAAGAATGTTACATTGAAAAAAAATTACAGTAATGTTTCCTGGTTTAGCAGAAACGTTAACAAAAGTTTATGTAAAATCGTAAAATTTCAGAGTTACCCAATTTGTTTTCATGTACCTTCTGAAACCATTGGGAGAAGAAACAGTGAAATATCTCAAAGACCAAAAGGTTTTTGAGAGTCGAGAAAAATATTTCTAAAATAAAAAAGATATATTTTTCTGCCAGCAATTTAGGATAATGAAGGCGTCATTTATTTAAGGAACCATTTTAGTAAATCTTGGATATGTTTTAGGTTCGAAATATTTGATTGGTGGATAACGCTGAAGTTTTATTGCAGTACATTAAAATGCTAATGTTGCTAAAATATCAGGAAACGTTTCAACTATTTTTTATATTGCAAAAAAATAAAATAAAACAAAAAAGTCAAATCACAAATCTTAGAAAAATTATGTCCTATAGGACACTACATGTTTTTCTCTTACCAGATGAAAATTAATAATAAAAATTTCTGTTTGAAAATATCTTCATTCGACACATAAAAACAATTGTAATATATTCATAACTTTTCATTAACGTTTGAAGAAATAAGTGTCATAAAAGAATGAAATTCCATTAAATATTTTTTTTTCTAAATGGTTTAGAGAAAACTATTTTATTCTAAATTGCGCATTTCAATTTGGTTTTAAAAGTTATTACTTCGAGTTCTTCTATATTCGCTTGTGCGCGATTTTTTTCCGTTGTCTTTTTAAAGAGATATTTTTCTTAGGTCACAAAAGTATTAGTTCAGCTGATGAAAATAAAGACATGAAAGAACATATTTTTGTGAAAATTTATGATTATGTTGTAAGATAAAAAGCCGATTACTTTTCATTTTTTATATAATCTAATGTAAACGCTGGATTTTTTCCTTGATCTTTTTAATGTTAATTTTACAAACTTTATATTTCATAGGACAAAACTGTAAGTATTCTGGACAAATTATCCAGCAATCCCAAATGCATAATATAGAAAAATGACATGGTAATCCTTGATTAATCAAAGATATATAAGGTAAAACTAGCCCAAGAAAAAGCGAAATTCGAAAGTACATTGATATGTAATTGAATATTTTTGTAGTTTTTGTTTTAAAAACCATTCGTAATCTCAATGTTTCAATTCATATTACTACTTAAAAGTCAAAAACGATCTTTAAACTATCTTTCAGGTGTACTTAAATCAGCTAATACAAAATGCAAATTATTTATATAAGCTTATAATTAGTTTAATAACCACATAAATCAAAATCTACTTGCTAATAAACAAAGCATAAATATCTAGCTTACAAAGAAAGAACAAATTTACGAAATGGACACTTTTTGTTTTTAGATGGAATCGAAATCTTCTTTTAAACGTTTCAGTAACTGGCTGCAACTAAGCTCCTGATATTTTAGCCGTTCCTTCTCAATTTTTCAGAGACTCCACATGCCTGTGAAGCTTTCTCCGTAAGATGATTAAGCAGAATAATCTATTCGGATAATATCTAGAGAGTTCAGGAGCCATGTTTGTGTTCAGAAGAAGTCTT
Organism: Maratus michaelseni; assembly: GCA_963931845.1. NCBI lineage: Eukaryota > Metazoa > Arthropoda > Arachnida > Araneae > Salticidae > Maratus > Maratus michaelseni. The sequence goes on from OZ007587.1 coordinate 276,793,982, forward strand.
TCACATGTAACTTGCACCATTCCTGCGCTGAAAGCACAAAACATTCTCCTAGATGTTTCGGCAGGACGTTCGAAGGTTGATTTTTACCCATTAATCAACAAAAAGAAGCTGTGTTTTTTCATTTGAACAAATCCCACACCAAAGCATAACCGAATGGAACTCTTACTGTCCTTCGGTAATGGCTGCTGAACTAAGAGAGCTCGATCGAATTTAATTTCTGTGTCGATTACGGACTTGTTTGAATAGAAAAAGTTTGGAAATTTTCAAAACATTTTCCCCTTTGATCCTAAGTGGCTCGCTTCATTGGTGCTATCCCTTTTTGAGTCTTACTTTTTGCTGGCCATCATAAGATTTTGGCATTGTTTCATGTTTTTAGATACAAGGAACTGTTTCCTGATTTGTCGAACAGTCTTCCAGCTGATGTTTATCTTTTTGCGATTATTTTCGTCGAAACGTTTGGAGCGTGTCGAATCCTCTTAACGATCCCTTTGCGTTTTTAACACTTTCCAACATAGTTGAAAAATGTTTATGACTTCGATTTGTCTGTTGGTTCGTGCTCTAACTCGCATAATTCATATGTGTTATTTAGGCTTAACATGGCGTATTCGGTATTGAAAAGGAGACGGGTAGCATGTATAGTTCGTTTACAGCGTCGTGCAAAAGAATTCGCTTACGTAACTGTCTACGAGGAAAAATCGTTTGCAGTGTATTTTAATGATGTTACACTATTTCAAACATAATGAAATTTATATGAATTACTGAGGTGTACTATAAGTTTCTTACTGAAGTATGGTATGCATAGCATTTACCGTTCATTTACAGGGACCCACAAAAGAACTTGTTAACAGCACTGTCTATGCGCGATAATTGTTGGGAGTACGTTTTCATTTATGGTATGCGTTTTTAAAGTTAACTATTTTCTAACATATTACTTAGTGTATATAAATTCTATAGATCATGACTTGTAATATTTAGATAAAACGTGTTTTACCATTTTTAGTGCCAAAAAATGCTAAGAATTCATACAATTCAAGTTATCATAACTTGGAAAGTTTCGGTCGTACAAAAATTAAACTTTTATTGTTTTACTTGTTAGTACATTGAGAAAGTTTTACTAAATATATAATACTCAAGGACCGTAAAAAATGTAAATTTTGTAATTTATAAAAGTAACTATTTTAATATAAATGGCTTTTAATATGATTAAGGCCAACTTTAGAAGATTTTTGATATAAAACTATACTTGTAAAGCTAATGGTTTAGGAAATTAGCCATTGGACAACAATAAGCTCTGACGCCCTTATATACTACTTGTCAAAATTTTTAACATTTTATAATTAAAAGTTGATTGATTACTAATGTGTAAAATCGGAAGTGGGAAGAGGATTTAAAACATGGAACAAGCTTTTAATAAATCACTTTTTGAAGAATGAAATCAATGATAAATTTTCTTTAACTTGTTAGCTCCTGACAAATAGTAGACCATAGACCTGTGTAAGACTTTCGAACTGTAATGTTTGAGATTGTTTTGCTATTACAGTTTTTTTCATTAATTTTGCAATTAACTATAATTTTTAATCAAACAATGTGTTTTAACAAAATATGAGTGTATTATATAAAAGTATGTTGAAAAGATATTGTATGATATACCGGTCATCGTTATGCGTTTCGTATATGCATAGAAAAGGAGATGTTGACTTCAGAAATAGTACATACGATAGCTAAGGAAATCATTTTTCCGCTCCAATAGAAAGGATTAAATTCTGCAGTACGTTCTAAACAATATCATGAAGTTTACAACATTTGAGATGACGAACATTTCATTATGATAATGTGACAATTATTAATTAATTACAATAAAAAAATTCTAAGGAACACTGGTTTGATACTAGATTTAAAAAAAAAAATACTTATCAATTCCGCATTTGAAATTTGCCATATTATCAAAATCTCAAAACAATACTACAATTTAATTTTCTGCTACCGAATTTTTGTCGCCTTGGACACTTGTGGCATATGCCTAATTCTATCCATTACTACGTAATTTGTAATCTGTATTGATGATTTATATGGAAGTTTAGTTTCCACAAAAGAAAAATCTTCAAAATTTTCATCTTCTCTCTTTTTTGTGTGTAAAATGGTCATTAAATTTGTCCCATTTGCCAAATTATTGTTGTTTTTTTTTTTTTCAATCGATAAAATAACTAAAAAGCTATGTCGATGTTGTTACATGTTGCTTATTAAATGTTGCATGTTGCTTCTCAATGGTTACTTTTTTGGATATTCTGTAATATTAATCGGTCACTCAGGGTATACTTCTACATTTTCAAGAAAAATATGCCAGGAAATTATTGTTTGGAAATGGTGTTGGTCATTAAAGTGAACGCTGACAACCCTATATATAAATTTTGATTAATTTAAGATTTAAAAGGATTCAATTGTTCGGGCAAAGTAAGAAAAAAATCAGGCAGGCTGAAACAGTTTTAGAGAAGTTACTTGAGTCTGTGGTTATGGTATAAAATTAAATTAAAACTTCGCGAATAGAAGTAATTTCTTTTAATTGAGTATAAAAACATGTTTCAAGTCGAGGTAGCTGACGTTGAAAATAAGGTAAAATATCATAGGAATATGCTAAGCATAACATTTCTGATCCGTCCATAATATTTGATCAATACAGGAAAAAAATATGCAAAAGCTTTTTCCAATCTTTATTCTGTTCTTTCTAATTTTGTGCTCTTGGAATTTGTGTGCGTAGAGTTTGCTCCAACTGCTCCACGGTAGTTATGCCCCTGAACGTTGCAAGCAACTGCAATCTATCAGATAAATGATATACGTTTTTTCTTCTCATTCAAAAGAAAAGAACTGCAAATCTCATGTTAGAGAAAATAATATTGGAATCATTTAACAGTCGTCATAGAACAGATGTTGCACATACATATCACAACTGCTAGCAAATGTTTGCTCTGCACATCAGAAATAAGCAGACTGAATTTTTTCCGTCTCAAATCGGTTTCGGACATCTAAAGTCTGGAAAAGAAATATCTATTCATAAAAGTGAGTAGTAAATGTAGTAAGTGGGTATGGTGACTGGTTAATGACAATGAATTAAACTGCTGGCTTCTATTTTCATATATAGGGGAGTTGAATGTTTTTTGCGCTTCCGTTAGTTTTAAAAATAGGATTTTCTCATCTATTTTGTGAAAGTGGAATTAAATTTTTCACTTTTTCTTAGAGGGCCATTATAAACTGGAAAAAAAGATTCTGCAATTTTATTTTCATCACAGTATAAAGTTTATGTTTCTAAATTATTTTTTTAATTTTTTGTCTTTTTTTCAGTCTTTACAAGAAAAACTGATAAATTATTCAAAATTTAATAGGTAGTTTTTAGCTCACAGGCTGTCAAAGCCTGAGAGCTTATGTGCCCGCCGGTTCTGTATGTATGTATGTATGTATGTATGTATGTACGTATGTGTAGAAAACTAATCCATTCATTTCAATCACTTAATATTTTCCACTCAAAGTAAAATAAATAAATAAAGAAAATGATGAAGCACGCAGATAAAAACCCAACGATAATTTTTCTCTCATCTCTTAAAACAAGTGACCTAATTTATGACTCTTAAGTTTCAAGTTTATCAAGCAATAGAGATTTATTACCTCGTTATAATCGTTCTCTTCTAATAATGTGAAATATGTTTATAATTTGTTATTTGTGATTATGCCATTATAAACTTATTACAGAACTAAAACATTTAAAAGGACAATTATTCAACGTCAATTTGTTTCAAAGAAATGATGCAACTTTACTCGTAACTTTCCAAACTTTGTGAAAATGAGTCAGTGTATTACTATCCTTCATTCTGTAAAGTCACAGGAAAAAATGTTTCCTGAAGTTAAAATTAATCTAAATGTAAACCTTTTAAAATTTTAAGTAATGTAAAATATAATTTTTAAAATCAATCCAAACGTGAACTTATTTATTCAATGTGAATTGTGCATTAATATAATTATTTTTTACAAGTTTTATTTCAGCGGTGGTACATCTAAATAGAATTATTCAAGAAGTGATTATAATAAGTTATCAATTATTGGAAGTATATAAATCAGTGGATACTACTAAAATTGGATAAACCTTAGAAAAGGTAAGCAATTCCTTTTCTTTCTGCATGTTGAAGACCAGAGTTAATTTTAATTTGAAGAATTTAATATTCTGATGTTACGCGCTTACCTCGTTGGCCTCGCCCCTTCAACAGTGATCATGAGCCTGATGAATATATGAACTCAGAATTTATTCTTAAGGATTAATAATTGACTCTAATTAATAAAAATAATACTCAGCTCTTATGCTAGATTAAAAATTCAAGAAAACATAATTGAATTTAATAAACTATTTAAACTAATAAAACTTTAAAAACTGTATAAACAAGTTCTCCGAGATGGCGACAATAAAGGAAATGCAAATAGTAGATAAATTAAACAATAATAATTATTCTATATGGAAGTTTAAAATTAATATGTTGTTAATTAAGGAAGATTTGTACGAACTCGTAACTCAGGATCCCCCTACACCAATTAACGAAGATTGGAGAAAAAAGGATGCAAAAGCTCGCGCTTTAATAAACCTGAGTATAGACGATACGCAAATAGTTCATGTAAAACATTTAGAAACAGCAAAACAGACATGGGATAGTTTAAAAAATATTCATGAGAGAGCCAATTTGTCCAGTAAATTGTATTTGTTACGAAAATTGTATAGTGCAAAACTTCCCGAAAATGGGAACATGCACAAACACATTACTAATATACTGGAAATAAAAGATAAGCTCTCCGCAATAGGAGAGAACATAACCGACTCGCATTTATCTGCACTTCTATTGTGCTCGTTACCTGCGAGTTATAATACTCTAATAACAGCTCTCGAAGCCCGAAATGAAATTGAATTAACTCCCGAATTCATCAAGAGCAAACTTACTGATGAATTTAATAAACGGGTAGAAAATAGTGAGCAAGTTGAAAACTCACAAAAGGTGTTTAAAACACAAAAGAAATACACTCAAGATTATAAAGGGCAAAACAAATATTGTACCTACTGTAAACAATCAAATCACACTTACAAACAATGCTGGCATCTCAAAAACAGAAACACACAGACCACTACACCTAAAACACAATACAAATACAAAAAGTACACATCGTTGTGTTTTGAAAATACAAAAGGTGATAGTAAAAATAAAATGAATGAATCAAAAACAAATGAACAGGTACAAATAAATAAAAGTGAATATAAAGATGCAGCATTCATAATTGTAAATCCCGCTAATAAAACCTGGTTAATTGACTCAGGAGCGTCTTCGCATATAGCGAACGATAGGGATATATTTACAAAATTCAACGATACTGAAAAAACTACAGTAACAATTGCTAATGGGAATACATTAAATTCTTACGGAACTGGCGAAACACAAATAATGACAAAAACATCTGATGGATGTATAAATAGAATTACACTTAAAAATGTGTTATTTGTTCCACAATTGGAATCAAATTTAATTTCCGTAAGTAAAGCCACAGAACATGGCTACAAAGTATTTTTCGAAAATGAAAAATGCATACTATCGTGCAATGGAAATATATACTTAGAAGCATTAAAGAAACATAACTTATATCAAGTTGAAACACTAGAAGAAAGTTCTCAAAATAAAATAAACATTGCACATGATTGCAGAAATAAAGATTGCCTCGAAATTTGGCATAAACGCCTTGGCCACAGAAATAATGAAAGTATAAAAGAATTAGTCAAAAATGACTTGGCCAGTGGGATAAAAATAAATAACTGTAATCATAAAACAAACTGTGAAACCTGTATAAAAACAAAGTCAACAAATGCACCGTACTCTAAATCTATCGAAAATAAAACAACAAAAGTATTAGATTTAGTACATACTGATTTATGTGGGCCTTTTAAAACACCCACAATAGGAGGAAAAAATTACTTCCTTACATTCATAGATGACAGTTCTAGATTCACAGTTATTTACTTATTAAAAAGTAAAGATGAAGTTTATGAAAAAATAAAAGACTATGTACAAATGGTCAAAACCAGACAAGGAAAATATCCGACGTCGATTAGATCGGATAACGGTGGGGAATATATAGGAAATAATACAGAAGCCTTTCTAAGGGAACATGGTATAAAACATGAATACACAGTTCCATTTTGTCCCAGCCAGAATGGCATTGCTGAGAGAAAAAACAGAAGCTTAATTGAAATGACACGAAGCCTATTATCCGAAGCAAATTTACCTCATAGGTTCTGGGGTGAAGCGATAAATACTGCTAATCACCTCCAAAATAGGCTCCCCACTAAATTGACAAATAAAACGCCATATGAAATTTGGTTCAAAAGAAAACCAAATCTCTATTATTTACGTGTATTTGGCTGTAAAGTATACACTTACATAAACAAACACAAAAGATCTAAACTAGATGACACAGCAGAAGAGGGTATCTTCATGGGCTATGATAATAATACAAAGGGATACCGCGTTTTCACTAAAAATGGTGAAATAATAATTTCCAGATCTGTAAAATTTCTGGAAGAAAAACTGAACAATTTAAACGAGAAAATTAATGATCACGAACAATTAATTGAAGATAAAAAATACATTGAAATAGAAATAGGTGACACACCCTGTACACCTGACGCGCCCAAACAATCAGAAACACATCAACCTCGTAGATCTGAAAGACAAAACAGAGGAGTACCACCTCAAAGATATACTTCCGACAATTTTATTGCTTTAGCAAATGATTGCGATACAACAGAACCTGAAAACTGGAAACAGCTTATCAAAATAAACAATCCACTAGAAAAGAAAAACTGGCTTAAAGCCACTGAAAACGAAATACAATCGTTAATGAAAAATAATACATGGGATCTAGTCGATCCTCCTCTTAATAAAAGAATCATAGGAAGTAGATGGATTTTCAAACGAAAAATTGATAGTTCAGGAAATACACAAAAATATAAAGCACGTTTTGTTGCCAAAGGTTTCAGTCAAAAATATGGGGAAGATTATCAAGAAACATTTTCACCAGTAGCACAAAATTGTACCATCAAAACACTTCTTTTAGCAGCAGCTTATAATAATTTGAATGTGCGACATGTAGATATTGACACCGCTTTTCTTCATGGGAACTTAAATGAAGAAATATATATAAATCAACCTGAAGGCTATGTAAACGAACAATTTCCTGAAAAAGTTTGCAAGCTCAAAAAGGCAATCTATGGCCTCAAACAGGCCGCCAGAGCTTGGCATATTAAAATCGCTGAAACACTAGACAACTTGAACTTTATCCAAAGTACAGCAGACACATGTCTTTTCACTAGAAAAGAAAAAGATCATACATCATACATAATAATATATGTTGATGATATACTCATCGCCAGCAAAGATGAAATAATAGAAGAAATCGTAAATTCTCTAAAACAAGAATACGAATTAAAGGATCTAGGCAATATTAGTAACTATTTAGGTACTCAAATTCAGAAATTACCTAACGGTTATTCTCTTGATCAAAAAATTAAGATTGAAAATTTAGCGAAAAAGTTCAATCTTGAAAACTCCAAACCGTGCAAAACTCCAATGGAACCAGGATATAACAAATTAAATGATGATGATAATTTAATGCCAAATAATATTAAATATCGCCAGGCACTTGGTTCATTGCTTTATATAACAACCATAACGAGACCTGACATTTCAGCAGCAGTAAACATTTTAAGCAGAAGAAATGAGAATCCTCGCGAAAAAGACTGGCAAGCCGTAAAAAGAATAATAAGATATCTATATCATACTAAAGAACTAAAATTAATAATTAACACTAATGAAGAACCAATATTAAAAGTATTCGCTGATGCCGATTGGGCAGGTGATACCAAAACCCGTAGATCAACATCGGGAATATTATATATGTTGGGCAACAACCCAATTCAGTGGACGACGAAAAGGCAAAGTTGCATTGCCTTATCTTCAGCAGAGGCTGAATATGTGTCCGCAGCACATGCTAGCCAAGAAATAATTTGGTTATTGAAGTTACTTGACGATCTAGGCTTTCCACAGCAAAAACCAATCACTTTATATGAAGACAATCAAAGTACCATAAAAATGGTTGAATCAGAAAAATTCACGAAAAGATCAAAGCACATCGACGTCAAATTTAATGCCATTAAACAATATAGCGAAGAAGGCATAATTGAGTTAAGATATCTTCCAACAGAAAAAATGATAGCTGATGCACTTACCAAACCTTTACCCAAGCCTCGATTCATCGAACACAGAAATTCAATGAAAATATTAGTTAATCCCCATGAATGGATTAAGGGGGAAATTGTAGAAAACTAATCCATTCATTTCAATCACTTAATATTTTCCACTCAAAGTAAAATAAATAAATAAAGAAAATGATGAAGCACGCAGATAAAAACCCAACGATAATTTTTCTCTCATCTCTTAAAACAAGTGACCTAATTTATGACTCTTAAGTTTCAAGTTTATCAAGCAATAGAGATTTATTACCTCGTTATAATCGTTCTCTTCTAATAATGTGAAATATGTTTATAATTTGTTATTTGTGATTATGCCATTATAAACTTATTACAGAACTAAAACATTTAAAAGGACAATTATTCAACGTCAATTTGTTTCAAAGAAATGATGCAACTTTACTCGTAACTTTCCAAACTTTGTGAAAATGAGTCAGTGTATTACTATCCTTCATTCTGTAAAGTCACAGGAAAAAATGTTTCCTGAAGTTAAAATTAATCTAAATGTAAACCTTTTAAAATTTTAAGTAATGTAAAATATAATTTTTAAAATCAATCCAAACGTGAACTTATTTATTCAATGTGAATTGTGCATTAATATAATTATTTTTTACAAGTTTTATTTCAGCGGTGGTACATCTAAATAGAATTATTCAAGAAGTGATTATAATAAGTTATCAATTATTGGAAGTATATAAATCAGTGGATACTACTAAAATTGGATAAACCTTAGAAAAGGTAAGCAATTCCTTTTCTTTCTGCATGTTGAAGACCAGAGTTAATTTTAATTTGAAGAATTTAATATTCTGATGTTACGCGCTTACCTCGTTGGCCTCGCCCCTTCAACAGTGATCATGAGCCTGATGAATATATGAACTCAGAATTTATTCTTAAGGATTAATAATTGACTCTAATTAATAAAAATAATACTCAGCTCTTATGCTAGATTAAAAATTCAAGAAAACATAATTGAATTTAATAAACTATTTAAACTAATAAAACTTTAAAAACTGTATAAACAAGTTCTCCGAGATGGCGACAATAAAGGAAATGCAAATAGTAGATAAATTAAACAATAATAATTATTCTATATGGAAGTTTAAAATTAATATGTTGTTAATTAAGGAAGATTTGTACGAACTCGTAACTCAGGATCCCCCTACACCAATTAACGAAGATTGGAGAAAAAAGGATGCAAAAGCTCGCGCTTTAATAAACCTGAGTATAGACGATACGCAAATAGTTCATGTAAAACATTTAGAAACAGCAAAACAGACATGGGATAGTTTAAAAAATATTCATGAGAGAGCCAATTTGTCCAGTAAATTGTATTTGTTACGAAAATTGTATAGTGCAAAACTTCCCGAAAATGGGAACATGCACAAACACATTACTAATATACTGGAAATAAAAGATAAGCTCTCCGCAATAGGAGAGAACATAACCGACTCGCATTTATCTGCACTTCTATTGTGCTCGTTACCTGCGAGTTATAATACTCTAATAACAGCTCTCGAAGCCCGAAATGAAATTGAATTAACTCCCGAATTCATCAAGAGCAAACTTACTGATGAATTTAATAAACGGGTAGAAAATAGTGAGCAAGTTGAAAACTCACAAAAGGTGTTTAAAACACAAAAGAAATACACTCAAGATTATAAAGGGCAAAACAAATATTGTACCTACTGTAAACAATCAAATCACACTTACAAACAATGCTGGCATCTCAAGAACAGAAACACACAGACCACTACACCTAAAACACAATACAAATACAAAAAGTACACATCGTTGTGTTTTGAAAATACAAAAGGTGATAGTAAAAATAAAATGAATGAATCAAAAACAAATGAACAGGTACAAATAAATAAAAGTGAATATAAAGATGCAGCATTCATAATTGTAAATCCCGCTAATAAAACCTGGTTAATTGACTCAGGAGCGTCTTCGCATATAGCGAACGATAGGGATATATTTACAAAATTCAACGATACTGAAAAAACTACAGTAACAATTGCTAATGGGAATACATTAAATTCTTACGGAACTGGCGAAACACAAATAATGACAAAAACATCTGATGGATGTATAAATAGAATTACACTTAAAAATGTGTTATTTGTTCCACAATTGGAATCAAATTTAATTTCCGTAAGTAAAGCCACAGAACATGGCTACAAAGTATTTTTCGAAAATGAAAAATGCATACTATCGTGCAATGGAAATATATACTTAGAAGCATTAAAGAAACATAACTTATATCAAGTTGAAACACTAGAAGAAAGTTCTCAAAATAAAATAAACATTGCACATGATTGCAGAAATAAAGATTGCCTCGAAATTTGGCATAAACGCCTTGGCCACAGAAATAATGAAAGTATAAAAGAATTAGTCAAAAATGACTTGGCCAGTGGGATAAAAATAAATAACTGTAATCATAAAACAAACTGTGAAACCTGTATAAAAACAAAGTCAACAAATGCACCGTACTCTAAATCTATCGAAAATAAAACAACAAAAGTATTAGATTTAGTACATACTGATTTATGTGGGCCTTTTAAAACACCCACAATAGGAGGAAAAAATTACTTCCTTACATTCATAGATGACAGTTCTAGATTCACAGTTATTTACTTATTAAAAAGTAAAGATGAAGTTTATGAAAAAATAAAAGACTATGTACAAATGGTCAAAACCAGACAAGGAAAATATCCGACGTCGATTAGATCGGATAACGGTGGGGAATATATAGGAAATAATACAGAAGCCTTTCTAAGGGAACATGGTATAAAACATGAATACACAGTTCCATTTTGTCCCAGCCAGAATGGCATTGCTGAGAGAAAAAACAGAAGCTTAATTGAAATGACACGAAGCCTATTATCCGAAGCAAATTTACCTCATAGGTTCTGGGGTGAAGCGATAAATACTGCTAATCACCTCCAAAATAGGCTCCCCACTAAATTGACAAATAAAACGCCATATGAAATTTGGTTCAAAAGAAAACCAAATCTCTATTATTTACGTGTATTTGGCTGTAAAGTATACACTTACATAAACAAACACAAAAGATCTAAACTAGATGACACAGCAGAAGAGGGTATCTTCATGGGCTATGATAATAATACAAAGGGATACCGCGTTTTCACTAAAAATGGTGAAATAATAATTTCCAGATCTGTAAAATTTCTGGAAGAAAAACTGAACAATTTAAACGAGAAAATTAATGATCACGAACAATTAATTGAAGATAAAAAATACATTGAAATAGAAATAGGTGACACACCCTGTACACCTGACGCGCCCAAACAATCAGAAACACATCAACCTCGTAGATCTGAAAGACAAAACAGAGGAGTACCACCTCAAAGATATACTTCCGACAATTTTATTGCTTTAGCAAATGATTGCGATACAACAGAACCTGAAAACTGGAAACAGCTTATCAAAATAAACAATCCACTAGAAAAGAAAAACTGGCTTAAAGCCACTGAAAACGAAATACAATCGTTAATGAAAAATAATACATGGGATCTAGTCGATCCTCCTCTTAATAAAAGAATCATAGGAAGTAGATGGATTTTCAAACGAAAAATTGATAGTTCAGGAAATACACAAAAATATAAAGCACGTTTTGTTGCCAAAGGTTTCAGTCAAAAATATGGGGAAGATTATCAAGAAACATTTTCACCAGTAGCACAAAATTGTACCATCAAAACACTTCTTTTAGCAGCAGCTTATAATAATTTGAATGTGCGACATGTAGATATTGACACCGCTTTTCTTCATGGGAACTTAAATGAAGAAATATATATAAATCAACCTGAAGGCTATGTAAACGAACAATTTCCTGAAAAAGTTTGCAAGCTCAAAAAGGCAATCTATGGCCTCAAACAGGCCGCCAGAGCTTGGCATATTAAAATCGCTGAAACACTAGACAACTTGAACTTTATCCAAAGTACAGCAGACACATGTCTTTTCACTAGAAAAGAAAAAGATCATACATCATACATAATAATATATGTTGATGATATACTCATCGCCAGCAAAGATGAAATAATAGAAGAAATCGTAAATTCTCTAAAACAAGAATACGAATTAAAGGATCTAGGCAATATTAGTAACTATTTAGGTACTCAAATTCAGAAATTACCTAACGGTTATTCTCTTGATCAAAAAATTAAGATTGAAAATTTAGCGAAAAAGTTCAATCTTGAAAACTCCAAACCGTGCAAAACTCCAATGGAACCAGGATATAACAAATTAAATGATGATGATAATTTAATGCCAAATAATATTAAATATCGCCAGGCACTTGGTTCATTGCTTTATATAACAACCATAACGAGACCTGACATTTCAGCAGCAGTAAACATTTTAAGCAGAAGAAATGAGAATCCTCGCGAAAAAGACTGGCAAGCCGTAAAAAGAATAATAAGATATCTATATCATACTAAAGAACTAAAATTAATAATTAACACTAATGAAGAACCAATATTAAAAGTATTCGCTGATGCCGATTGGGCAGGTGATACCAAAACCCGTAGATCAACATCGGGAATATTATATATGTTGGGCAACAACCCAATTCAGTGGACGACGAAAAGGCAAAGTTGCATTGCCTTATCTTCAGCAGAGGCTGAATATGTGTCCGCAGCACATGCTAGCCAAGAAATAATTTGGTTATTGAAGTTACTTGACGATCTAGGCTTTCCACAGCAAAAACCAATCACTTTATATGAAGACAATCAAAGTACCATAAAAATGGTTGAATCAGAAAAATTCACGAAAAGATCAAAGCACATCGACGTCAAATTTAATGCCATTAAACAATATAGCGAAGAAGGCATAATTGAGTTAAGATATCTTCCAACAGAAAAAATGATAGCTGATGCACTTACCAAACCTTTACCCAAGCCTCGATTCATCGAACACAGAAATTCAATGAAAATATTAGTTAATCCCCATGAATGGATTAAGGGGGAAATTGTAGAAAACTAATCCATTCATTTCAATCACTTAATATTTTCCACTCAAAGTAAAATAAATAAATAAAGAAAATGATGAAGCACGCAGATAAAAACCCAACGATAATTTTTCTCTCATCTCTTAAAACAAGTGACCTAATTTATGACTCTTAAGTTTCAAGTTTATCAAGCAATAGAGATTTATTACCTCGTTATAATCGTTCTCTTCTAATAATGTGAAATATGTTTATAATTTGTTATTTGTGATTATGCCATTATAAACTTATTACAGAACTAAAACATTTAAAAGGACAATTATTCAACGTCAATTTGTTTCAAAGAAATGATGCAACTTTACTCGTAACTTTCCAAACTTTGTGAAAATGAGTCAGTGTATTACTATCCTTCATTCTGTAAAGTCACAGGAAAAAATGTTTCCTGAAGTTAAAATTAATCTAAATGTAAACCTTTTAAAATTTTAAGTAATGTAAAATATAATTTTTAAAATCAATCCAAACGTGAACTTATTTATTCAATGTGAATTGTGCATTAATATAATTATTTTTTACAAGTTTTATTTCAGCGGTGGTACATCTAAATAGAATTATTCAAGAAGTGATTATAATAAGTTATCAATTATTGGAAGTATATAAATCAGTGGATACTACTAAAATTGGATAAACCTTAGAAAAGGTAAGCAATTCCTTTTCTTTCTGCATGTTGAAGACCAGAGTTAATTTTAATTTGAAGAATTTAATATTCTGATGTTACGCGCTTACCTCGTTGGCCTCGCCCCTTCAACAGTGATCATGAGCCTGATGAATATATGAACTCAGAATTTATTCTTAAGGATTAATAATTGACTCTAATTAATAAAAATAATACTCAGCTCTTATGCTAGATTAAAAATTCAAGAAAACATAATTGAATTTAATAAACTATTTAAACTAATAAAACTTTAAAAACTGTATAAACAAGTTCTCCGAGATGGCGACAATAAAGGAAATGCAAATAGTAGATAAATTAAACAATAATAATTATTCTATATGGAAGTTTAAAATTAATATGTTGTTAATTAAGGAAGATTTGTACGAACTCGTAACTCAGGATCCCCCTACACCAATTAACGAAGATTGGAGAAAAAAGGATGCAAAAGCTCGCGCTTTAATAAACCTGAGTATAGACGATACGCAAATAGTTCATGTAAAACATTTAGAAACAGCAAAACAGACATGGGATAGTTTAAAAAATATTCATGAGAGAGCCAATTTGTCCAGTAAATTGTATTTGTTACGAAAATTGTATAGTGCAAAACTTCCCGAAAATGGGAACATGCACAAACACATTACTAATATACTGGAAATAAAAGATAAGCTCTCCGCAATAGGAGAGAACATAACCGACTCGCATTTATCTGCACTTCTATTGTGCTCGTTACCTGCGAGTTATAATACTCTAATAACAGCTCTCGAAGCCCGAAATGAAATTGAATTAACTCCCGAATTCATCAAGAGCAAACTTACTGATGAATTTAATAAACGGGTAGAAAATAGTGAGCAAGTTGAAAACTCACAAAAGGTGTTTAAAACACAAAAGAAATACACTCAAGATTATAAAGGGCAAAACAAATATTGTACCTACTGTAAACAATCAAATCACACTTACAAACAATGCTGGCATCTCAAGAACAGAAACACACAGACCACTACACCTAAAACACAATACAAATACAAAAAGTACACATCGTTGTGTTTTGAAAATACAAAAGGTGATAGTAAAAATAAAATGAATGAATCAAAAACAAATGAACAGGTACAAATAAATAAAAGTGAATATAAAGATGCAGCATTCATAATTGTAAATCCCGCTAATAAAACCTGGTTAATTGACTCAGGAGCGTCTTCGCATATAGCGAACGATAGGGATATATTTACAAAATTCAACGATACTGAAAAAACTACAGTAACAATTGCTAATGGGAATACATTAAATTCTTACGGAACTGGCGAAACACAAATAATGACAAAAACATCTGATGGATGTATAAATAGAATTACACTTAAAAATGTGTTATTTGTTCCACAATTGGAATCAAATTTAATTTCCGTAAGTAAAGCCACAGAACATGGCTACAAAGTATTTTTCGAAAATGAAAAATGCATACTATCGTGCAATGGAAATATATACTTAGAAGCATTAAAGAAACATAACTTATATCAAGTTGAAACACTAGAAGAAAGTTCTCAAAATAAAATAAACATTGCACATGATTGCAGAAATAAAGATTGCCTCGAAATTTGGCATAAACGCCTTGGCCACAGAAATAATGAAAGTATAAAAGAATTAGTCAAAAATGACTTGGCCAGTGGGATAAAAATAAATAACTGTAATCATAAAACAAACTGTGAAACCTGTATAAAAACAAAGTCAACAAATGCACCGTACTCTAAATCTATCGAAAATAAAACAACAAAAGTATTAGATTTAGTACATACTGATTTATGTGGGCCTTTTAAAACACCCACAATAGGAGGAAAAAATTACTTCCTTACATTCATAGATGACAGTTCTAGATTCACAGTTATTTACTTATTAAAAAGTAAAGATGAAGTTTATGAAAAAATAAAAGACTATGTACAAATGGTCAAAACCAGACAAGGAAAATATCCGACGTCGATTAGATCGGATAACGGTGGGGAATATATAGGAAATAATACAGAAGCCTTTCTAAGGGAACATGGTATAAAACATGAATACACAGTTCCATTTTGTCCCAGCCAGAATGGCATTGCTGAGAGAAAAAACAGAAGCTTAATTGAAATGACACGAAGCCTATTATCCGAAGCAAATTTACCTCATAGGTTCTGGGGTGAAGCGATAAATACTGCTAATCACCTCCAAAATAGGCTCCCCACTAAATTGACAAATAAAACGCCATATGAAATTTGGTTCAAAAGAAAACCAAATCTCTATTATTTACGTGTATTTGGCTGTAAAGTATACACTTACATAAACAAACACAAAAGATCTAAACTAGATGACACAGCAGAAGAGGGTATCTTCATGGGCTATGATAATAATACAAAGGGATACCGCGTTTTCACTAAAAATGGTGAAATAATAATTTCCAGATCTGTAAAATTTCTGGAAGAAAAACTGAACAATTTAAACGAGAAAATTAATGATCACGAACAATTAATTGAAGATAAAAAATACATTGAAATAGAAATAGGTGACACACCCTGTACACCTGACGCGCCCAAACAATCAGAAACACATCAACCTCGTAGATCTGAAAGACAAAACAGAGGAGTACCACCTCAAAGATATACTTCCGACAATTTTATTGCTTTAGCAAATGATTGCGATACAACAGAACCTGAAAACTGGAAACAGCTTATCAAAATAAACAATCCACTAGAAAAGAAAAACTGGCTTAAAGCCACTGAAAACGAAATACAATCGTTAATGAAAAATAATACATGGGATCTAGTCGATCCTCCTCTTAATAAAAGAATCATAGGAAGTAGATGGATTTTCAAACGAAAAATTGATAGTTCAGGAAATACACAAAAATATAAAGCACGTTTTGTTGCCAAAGGTTTCAGTCAAAAATATGGGGAAGATTATCAAGAAACATTTTCACCAGTAGCACAAAATTGTACCATCAAAACACTTCTTTTAGCAGCAGCTTATAATAATTTGAATGTGCGACATGTAGATATTGACACCGCTTTTCTTCATGGGAACTTAAATGAAGAAATATATATAAATCAACCTGAAGGCTATGTAAACGAACAATTTCCTGAAAAAGTTTGCAAGCTCAAAAAGGCAATCTATGGCCTCAAACAGGCCGCCAGAGCTTGGCATATTAAAATCGCTGAAACACTAGACAACTTGAACTTTATCCAAAGTACAGCAGACACATGTCTTTTCACTAGAAAAGAAAAAGATCATACATCATACATAATAATATATGTTGATGATATACTCATCGCCAGCAAAGATGAAATAATAGAAGAAATCGTAAATTCTCTAAAACAAGAATACGAATTAAAGGATCTAGGCAATATTAGTAACTATTTAGGTACTCAAATTCAGAAATTACCTAACGGTTATTCTCTTGATCAAAAAATTAAGATTGAAAATTTAGCGAAAAAGTTCAATCTTGAAAACTCCAAACCGTGCAAAACTCCAATGGAACCAGGATATAACAAATTAAATGATGATGATAATTTAATGCCAAATAATATTAAATATCGCCAGGCACTTGGTTCATTGCTTTATATAACAACCATAACGAGACCTGACATTTCAGCAGCAGTAAACATTTTAAGCAGAAGAAATGAGAATCCTCGCGAAAAAGACTGGCAAGCCGTAAAAAGAATAATAAGATATCTATATCATACTAAAGAACTAAAATTAATAATTAACACTAATGAAGAACCAATATTAAAAGTATTCGCTGATGCCGATTGGGCAGGTGATACCAAAACCCGTAGATCAACATCGGGAATATTATATATGTTGGGCAACAACCCAATTCAGTGGACGACGAAAAGGCAAAGTTGCATTGCCTTATCTTCAGCAGAGGCTGAATATGTGTCCGCAGCACATGCTAGCCAAGAAATAATTTGGTTATTGAAGTTACTTGACGATCTAGGCTTTCCACAGCAAAAACCAATCACTTTATATGAAGACAATCAAAGTACCATAAAAATGGTTGAATCAGAAAAATTCACGAAAAGATCAAAGCACATCGACGTCAAATTTAATGCCATTAAACAATATAGCGAAGAAGGCATAATTGAGTTAAGATATCTTCCAACAGAAAAAATGATAGCTGATGCACTTACCAAACCTTTACCCAAGCCTCGATTCATCGAACACAGAAATTCAATGAAAATATTAGTTAATCCCCATGAATGGATTAAGGGGGAAATTGTAGAAAACTAATCCATTCATTTCAATCACTTAATATTTTCCACTCAAAGTAAAATAAATAAATAAAGAAAATGATGAAGCACGCAGATAAAAACCCAACGATAATTTTTCTCTCATCTCTTAAAACAAGTGACCTAATTTATGACTCTTAAGTTTCAAGTTTATCAAGCAATAGAGATTTATTACCTCGTTATAATCGTTCTCTTCTAATAATGTGAAATATGTTTATAATTTGTTATTTGTGATTATGCCATTATAAACTTATTACAGAACTAAAACATTTAAAAGGACAATTATTCAACGTCAATTTGTTTCAAAGAAATGATGCAACTTTACTCGTAACTTTCCAAACTTTGTGAAAATGAGTCAGTGTATTACTATCCTTCATTCTGTAAAGTCACAGGAAAAAATGTTTCCTGAAGTTAAAATTAATCTAAATGTAAACCTTTTAAAATTTTAAGTAATGTAAAATATAATTTTTAAAATCAATCCAAACGTGAACTTATTTATTCAATGTGAATTGTGCATTAATATAATTATTTTTTACAAGTTTTATTTCAGCGGTGGTACATCTAAATAGAATTATTCAAGAAGTGATTATAATAAGTTATCAATTATTGGAAGTATATAAATCAGTGGATACTACTAAAATTGGATAAACCTTAGAAAAGGTAAGCAATTCCTTTTCTTTCTGCATGTTGAAGACCAGAGTTAATTTTAATTTGAAGAATTTAATATTCTGATGTTACGCGCTTACCTCGTTGGCCTCGCCCCTTCAACAGTGATCATGAGCCTGATGAATATATGAACTCAGAATTTATTCTTAAGGATTAATAATTGACTCTAATTAATAAAAATAATACTCAGCTCTTATGCTAGATTAAAAATTCAAGAAAACATAATTGAATTTAATAAACTATTTAAACTAATAAAACTTTAAAAACTGTATAAACAAGTTCTCCGAGATGGCGACAATAAAGGAAATGCAAATAGTAGATAAATTAAACAATAATAATTATTCTATATGGAAGTTTAAAATTAATATGTTGTTAATTAAGGAAGATTTGTACGAACTCGTAACTCAGGATCCCCCTACACCAATTAACGAAGATTGGAGAAAAAAGGATGCAAAAGCTCGCGCTTTAATAAACCTGAGTATAGACGATACGCAAATAGTTCATGTAAAACATTTAGAAACAGCAAAACAGACATGGGATAGTTTAAAAAATATTCATGAGAGAGCCAATTTGTCCAGTAAATTGTATTTGTTACGAAAATTGTATAGTGCAAAACTTCCCGAAAATGGGAACATGCACAAACACATTACTAATATACTGGAAATAAAAGATAAGCTCTCCGCAATAGGAGAGAACATAACCGACTCGCATTTATCTGCACTTCTATTGTGCTCGTTACCTGCGAGTTATAATACTCTAATAACAGCTCTCGAAGCCCGAAATGAAATTGAATTAACTCCCGAATTCATCAAGAGCAAACTTACTGATGAATTTAATAAACGGGTAGAAAATAGTGAGCAAGTTGAAAACTCACAAAAGGTGTTTAAAACACAAAAGAAATACACTCAAGATTATAAAGGGCAAAACAAATATTGTACCTACTGTAAACAATCAAATCACACTTACAAACAATGCTGGCATCTCAAGAACAGAAACACACAGACCACTACACCTAAAACACAATACAAATACAAAAAGTACACATCGTTGTGTTTTGAAAATACAAAAGGTGATAGTAAAAATAAAATGAATGAATCAAAAACAAATGAACAGGTACAAATAAATAAAAGTGAATATAAAGATGCAGCATTCATAATTGTAAATCCCGCTAATAAAACCTGGTTAATTGACTCAGGAGCGTCTTCGCATATAGCGAACGATAGGGATATATTTACAAAATTCAACGATACTGAAAAAACTACAGTAACAATTGCTAATGGGAATACATTAAATTCTTACGGAACTGGCGAAACACAAATAATGACAAAAACATCTGATGGATGTATAAATAGAATTACACTTAAAAATGTGTTATTTGTTCCACAATTGGAATCAAATTTAATTTCCGTAAGTAAAGCCACAGAACATGGCTACAAAGTATTTTTCGAAAATGAAAAATGCATACTATCGTGCAATGGAAATATATACTTAGAAGCATTAAAGAAACATAACTTATATCAAGTTGAAACACTAGAAGAAAGTTCTCAAAATAAAATAAACATTGCACATGATTGCAGAAATAAAGATTGCCTCGAAATTTGGCATAAACGCCTTGGCCACAGAAATAATGAAAGTATAAAAGAATTAGTCAAAAATGACTTGGCCAGTGGGATAAAAATAAATAACTGTAATCATAAAACAAACTGTGAAACCTGTATAAAAACAAAGTCAACAAATGCACCGTACTCTAAATCTATCGAAAATAAAACAACAAAAGTATTAGATTTAGTACATACTGATTTATGTGGGCCTTTTAAAACACCCACAATAGGAGGAAAAAATTACTTCCTTACATTCATAGATGACAGTTCTAGATTCACAGTTATTTACTTATTAAAAAGTAAAGATGAAGTTTATGAAAAAATAAAAGACTATGTACAAATGGTCAAAACCAGACAAGGAAAATATCCGACGTCGATTAGATCGGATAACGGTGGGGAATATATAGGAAATAATACAGAAGCCTTTCTAAGGGAACATGGTATAAAACATGAATACACAGTTCCATTTTGTCCCAGCCAGAATGGCATTGCTGAGAGAAAAAACAGAAGCTTAATTGAAATGACACGAAGCCTATTATCCGAAGCAAATTTACCTCATAGGTTCTGGGGTGAAGCGATAAATACTGCTAATCACCTCCAAAATAGGCTCCCCACTAAATTGACAAATAAAACGCCATATGAAATTTGGTTCAAAAGAAAACCAAATCTCTATTATTTACGTGTATTTGGCTGTAAAGTATACACTTACATAAACAAACACAAAAGATCTAAACTAGATGACACAGCAGAAGAGGGTATCTTCATGGGCTATGATAATAATACAAAGGGATACCGCGTTTTCACTAAAAATGGTGAAATAATAATTTCCAGATCTGTAAAATTTCTGGAAGAAAAACTGAACAATTTAAACGAGAAAATTAATGATCACGAACAATTAATTGAAGATAAAAAATACATTGAAATAGAAATAGGTGACACACCCTGTACACCTGACGCGCCCAAACAATCAGAAACACATCAACCTCGTAGATCTGAAAGACAAAACAGAGGAGTACCACCTCAAAGATATACTTCCGACAATTTTATTGCTTTAGCAAATGATTGCGATACAACAGAACCTGAAAACTGGAAACAGCTTATCAAAATAAACAATCCACTAGAAAAGAAAAACTGGCTTAAAGCCACTGAAAACGAAATACAATCGTTAATGAAAAATAATACATGGGATCTAGTCGATCCTCCTCTTAATAAAAGAATCATAGGAAGTAGATGGATTTTCAAACGAAAAATTGATAGTTCAGGAAATACACAAAAATATAAAGCACGTTTTGTTGCCAAAGGTTTCAGTCAAAAATATGGGGAAGATTATCAAGAAACATTTTCACCAGTAGCACAAAATTGTACCATCAAAACACTTCTTTTAGCAGCAGCTTATAATAATTTGAATGTGCGACATGTAGATATTGACACCGCTTTTCTTCATGGGAACTTAAATGAAGAAATATATATAAATCAACCTGAAGGCTATGTAAACGAACAATTTCCTGAAAAAGTTTGCAAGCTCAAAAAGGCAATCTATGGCCTCAAACAGGCCGCCAGAGCTTGGCATATTAAAATCGCTGAAACACTAGACAACTTGAACTTTATCCAAAGTACAGCAGACACATGTCTTTTCACTAGAAAAGAAAAAGATCATACATCATACATAATAATATATGTTGATGATATACTCATCGCCAGCAAAGATGAAATAATAGAAGAAATCGTAAATTCTCTAAAACAAGAATACGAATTAAAGGATCTAGGCAATATTAGTAACTATTTAGGTACTCAAATTCAGAAATTACCTAACGGTTATTCTCTTGATCAAAAAATTAAGATTGAAAATTTAGCGAAAAAGTTCAATCTTGAAAACTCCAAACCGTGCAAAACTCCAATGGAACCAGGATATAACAAATTAAATGATGATGATAATTTAATGCCAAATAATATTAAATATCGCCAGGCACTTGGTTCATTGCTTTATATAACAACCATAACGAGACCTGACATTTCAGCAGCAGTAAACATTTTAAGCAGAAGAAATGAGAATCCTCGCGAAAAAGACTGGCAAGCCGTAAAAAGAATAATAAGATATCTATATCATACTAAAGAACTAAAATTAATAATTAACACTAATGAAGAACCAATATTAAAAGTATTCGCTGATGCCGATTGGGCAGGTGATACCAAAACCCGTAGATCAACATCGGGAATATTATATATGTTGGGCAACAACCCAATTCAGTGGACGACGAAAAGGCAAAGTTGCATTGCCTTATCTTCAGCAGAGGCTGAATATGTGTCCGCAGCACATGCTAGCCAAGAAATAATTTGGTTATTGAAGTTACTTGACGATCTAGGCTTTCCACAGCAAAAACCAATCACTTTATATGAAGACAATCAAAGTACCATAAAAATGGTTGAATCAGAAAAATTCACGAAAAGATCAAAGCACATCGACGTCAAATTTAATGCCATTAAACAATATAGCGAAGAAGGCATAATTGAGTTAAGATATCTTCCAACAGAAAAAATGATAGCTGATGCACTTACCAAACCTTTACCCAAGCCTCGATTCATCGAACACAGAAATTCAATGAAAATATTAGTTAATCCCCATGAATGGATTAAGGGGGAAATTGTAGAAAACTAATCCATTCATTTCAATCACTTAATATTTTCCACTCAAAGTAAAATAAATAAATAAAGAAAATGATGAAGCACGCAGATAAAAACCCAACGATAATTTTTCTCTCATCTCTTAAAACAAGTGACCTAATTTATGACTCTTAAGTTTCAAGTTTATCAAGCAATAGAGATTTATTACCTCGTTATAATCGTTCTCTTCTAATAATGTGAAATATGTTTATAATTTGTTATTTGTGATTATGCCATTATAAACTTATTACAGAACTAAAACATTTAAAAGGACAATTATTCAACGTCAATTTGTTTCAAAGAAATGATGCAACTTTACTCGTAACTTTCCAAACTTTGTGAAAATGAGTCAGTGTATTACTATCCTTCATTCTGTAAAGTCACAGGAAAAAATGTTTCCTGAAGTTAAAATTAATCTAAATGTAAACCTTTTAAAATTTTAAGTAATGTAAAATATAATTTTTAAAATCAATCCAAACGTGAACTTATTTATTCAATGTGAATTGTGCATTAATATAATTATTTTTTACAAGTTTTATTTCAGCGGTGGTACATCTAAATAGAATTATTCAAGAAGTGATTATAATAAGTTATCAATTATTGGAAGTATATAAATCAGTGGATACTACTAAAATTGGATAAACCTTAGAAAAGGTAAGCAATTCCTTTTCTTTCTGCATGTTGAAGACCAGAGTTAATTTTAATTTGAAGAATTTAATATTCTGATGTTACGCGCTTACCTCGTTGGCCTCGCCCCTTCAACAGTGATCATGAGCCTGATGAATATATGAACTCAGAATTTATTCTTAAGGATTAATAATTGACTCTAATTAATAAAAATAATACTCAGCTCTTATGCTAGATTAAAAATTCAAGAAAACATAATTGAATTTAATAAACTATTTAAACTAATAAAACTTTAAAAACTGTATAAACAAGTTCTCCGAGATGGCGACAATAAAGGAAATGCAAATAGTAGATAAATTAAACAATAATAATTATTCTATATGGAAGTTTAAAATTAATATGTTGTTAATTAAGGAAGATTTGTACGAACTCGTAACTCAGGATCCCCCTACACCAATTAACGAAGATTGGAGAAAAAAGGATGCAAAAGCTCGCGCTTTAATAAACCTGAGTATAGACGATACGCAAATAGTTCATGTAAAACATTTAGAAACAGCAAAACAGACATGGGATAGTTTAAAAAATATTCATGAGAGAGCCAATTTGTCCAGTAAATTGTATTTGTTACGAAAATTGTATAGTGCAAAACTTCCCGAAAATGGGAACATGCACAAACACATTACTAATATACTGGAAATAAAAGATAAGCTCTCCGCAATAGGAGAGAACATAACCGACTCGCATTTATCTGCACTTCTATTGTGCTCGTTACCTGCGAGTTATAATACTCTAATAACAGCTCTCGAAGCCCGAAATGAAATTGAATTAACTCCCGAATTCATCAAGAGCAAACTTACTGATGAATTTAATAAACGGGTAGAAAATAGTGAGCAAGTTGAAAACTCACAAAAGGTGTTTAAAACACAAAAGAAATACACTCAAGATTATAAAGGGCAAAACAAATATTGTACCTACTGTAAACAATCAAATCACACTTACAAACAATGCTGGCATCTCAAGAACAGAAACACACAGACCACTACACCTAAAACACAATACAAATACAAAAAGTACACATCGTTGTGTTTTGAAAATACAAAAGGTGATAGTAAAAATAAAATGAATGAATCAAAAACAAATGAACAGGTACAAATAAATAAAAGTGAATATAAAGATGCAGCATTCATAATTGTAAATCCCGCTAATAAAACCTGGTTAATTGACTCAGGAGCGTCTTCGCATATAGCGAACGATAGGGATATATTTACAAAATTCAACGATACTGAAAAAACTACAGTAACAATTGCTAATGGGAATACATTAAATTCTTACGGAACTGGCGAAACACAAATAATGACAAAAACATCTGATGGATGTATAAATAGAATTACACTTAAAAATGTGTTATTTGTTCCACAATTGGAATCAAATTTAATTTCCGTAAGTAAAGCCACAGAACATGGCTACAAAGTATTTTTCGAAAATGAAAAATGCATACTATCGTGCAATGGAAATATATACTTAGAAGCATTAAAGAAACATAACTTATATCAAGTTGAAACACTAGAAGAAAGTTCTCAAAATAAAATAAACATTGCACATGATTGCAGAAATAAAGATTGCCTCGAAATTTGGCATAAACGCCTTGGCCACAGAAATAATGAAAGTATAAAAGAATTAGTCAAAAATGACTTGGCCAGTGGGATAAAAATAAATAACTGTAATCATAAAACAAACTGTGAAACCTGTATAAAAACAAAGTCAACAAATGCACCGTACTCTAAATCTATCGAAAATAAAACAACAAAAGTATTAGATTTAGTACATACTGATTTATGTGGGCCTTTTAAAACACCCACAATAGGAGGAAAAAATTACTTCCTTACATTCATAGATGACAGTTCTAGATTCACAGTTATTTACTTATTAAAAAGTAAAGATGAAGTTTATGAAAAAATAAAAGACTATGTACAAATGGTCAAAACCAGACAAGGAAAATATCCGACGTCGATTAGATCGGATAACGGTGGGGAATATATAGGAAATAATACAGAAGCCTTTCTAAGGGAACATGGTATAAAACATGAATACACAGTTCCATTTTGTCCCAGCCAGAATGGCATTGCTGAGAGAAAAAACAGAAGCTTAATTGAAATGACACGAAGCCTATTATCCGAAGCAAATTTACCTCATAGGTTCTGGGGTGAAGCGATAAATACTGCTAATCACCTCCAAAATAGGCTCCCCACTAAATTGACAAATAAAACGCCATATGAAATTTGGTTCAAAAGAAAACCAAATCTCTATTATTTACGTGTATTTGGCTGTAAAGTATACACTTACATAAACAAACACAAAAGATCTAAACTAGATGACACAGCAGAAGAGGGTATCTTCATGGGCTATGATAATAATACAAAGGGATACCGCGTTTTCACTAAAAATGGTGAAATAATAATTTCCAGATCTGTAAAATTTCTGGAAGAAAAACTGAACAATTTAAACGAGAAAATTAATGATCACGAACAATTAATTGAAGATAAAAAATACATTGAAATAGAAATAGGTGACACACCCTGTACACCTGACGCGCCCAAACAATCAGAAACACATCAACCTCGTAGATCTGAAAGACAAAACAGAGGAGTACCACCTCAAAGATATACTTCCGACAATTTTATTGCTTTAGCAAATGATTGCGATACAACAGAACCTGAAAACTGGAAACAGCTTATCAAAATAAACAATCCACTAGAAAAGAAAAACTGGCTTAAAGCCACTGAAAACGAAATACAATCGTTAATGAAAAATAATACATGGGATCTAGTCGATCCTCCTCTTAATAAAAGAATCATAGGAAGTAGATGGATTTTCAAACGAAAAATTGATAGTTCAGGAAATACACAAAAATATAAAGCACGTTTTGTTGCCAAAGGTTTCAGTCAAAAATATGGGGAAGATTATCAAGAAACATTTTCACCAGTAGCACAAAATTGTACCATCAAAACACTTCTTTTAGCAGCAGCTTATAATAATTTGAATGTGCGACATGTAGATATTGACACCGCTTTTCTTCATGGGAACTTAAATGAAGAAATATATATAAATCAACCTGAAGGCTATGTAAACGAACAATTTCCTGAAAAAGTTTGCAAGCTCAAAAAGGCAATCTATGGCCTCAAACAGGCCGCCAGAGCTTGGCATATTAAAATCGCTGAAACACTAGACAACTTGAACTTTATCCAAAGTACAGCAGACACATGTCTTTTCACTAGAAAAGAAAAAGATCATACATCATACATAATAATATATGTTGATGATATACTCATCGCCAGCAAAGATGAAATAATAGAAGAAATCGTAAATTCTCTAAAACAAGAATACGAATTAAAGGATCTAGGCAATATTAGTAACTATTTAGGTACTCAAATTCAGAAATTACCTAACGGTTATTCTCTTGATCAAAAAATTAAGATTGAAAATTTAGCGAAAAAGTTCAATCTTGAAAACTCCAAACCGTGCAAAACTCCAATGGAACCAGGATATAACAAATTAAATGATGATGATAATTTAATGCCAAATAATATTAAATATCGCCAGGCACTTGGTTCATTGCTTTATATAACAACCATAACGAGACCTGACATTTCAGCAGCAGTAAACATTTTAAGCAGAAGAAATGAGAATCCTCGCGAAAAAGACTGGCAAGCCGTAAAAAGAATAATAAGATATCTATATCATACTAAAGAACTAAAATTAATAATTAACACTAATGAAGAACCAATATTAAAAGTATTCGCTGATGCCGATTGGGCAGGTGATACCAAAACCCGTAGATCAACATCGGGAATATTATATATGTTGGGCAACAACCCAATTCAGTGGACGACGAAAAGGCAAAGTTGCATTGCCTTATCTTCAGCAGAGGCTGAATATGTGTCCGCAGCACATGCTAGCCAAGAAATAATTTGGTTATTGAAGTTACTTGACGATCTAGGCTTTCCACAGCAAAAACCAATCACTTTATATGAAGACAATCAAAGTACCATAAAAATGGTTGAATCAGAAAAATTCACGAAAAGATCAAAGCACATCGACGTCAAATTTAATGCCATTAAACAATATAGCGAAGAAGGCATAATTGAGTTAAGATATCTTCCAACAGAAAAAATGATAGCTGATGCACTTACCAAACCTTTACCCAAGCCTCGATTCATCGAACACAGAAATTCAATGAAAATATTAGTTAATCCCCATGAATGGATTAAGGGGGAAATTGTAGAAAACTAATCCATTCATTTCAATCACTTAATATTTTCCACTCAAAGTAAAATAAATAAATAAAGAAAATGATGAAGCACGCAGATAAAAACCCAACGATAATTTTTCTCTCATCTCTTAAAACAAGTGACCTAATTTATGACTCTTAAGTTTCAAGTTTATCAAGCAATAGAGATTTATTACCTCGTTATAATCGTTCTCTTCTAATAATGTGAAATATGTTTATAATTTGTTATTTGTGATTATGCCATTATAAACTTATTACAGAACTAAAACATTTAAAAGGACAATTATTCAACGTCAATTTGTTTCAAAGAAATGATGCAACTTTACTCGTAACTTTCCAAACTTTGTGAAAATGAGTCAGTGTATTACTATCCTTCATTCTGTAAAGTCACAGGAAAAAATGTTTCCTGAAGTTAAAATTAATCTAAATGTAAACCTTTTAAAATTTTAAGTAATGTAAAATATAATTTTTAAAATCAATCCAAACGTGAACTTATTTATTCAATGTGAATTGTGCATTAATATAATTATTTTTTACAAGTTTTATTTCAGCGGTGGTACATCTAAATAGAATTATTCAAGAAGTGATTATAATAAGTTATCAATTATTGGAAGTATATAAATCAGTGGATACTACTAAAATTGGATAAACCTTAGAAAAGGTAAGCAATTCCTTTTCTTTCTGCATGTTGAAGACCAGAGTTAATTTTAATTTGAAGAATTTAATATTCTGATGTTACGCGCTTACCTCGTTGGCCTCGCCCCTTCAACAGTATGTACGTACGTAACGCGATAACTCTTGACAGAAATAACCGTTTTGCTTCCAATTTTGTTTATAGGTTCCTTTTGATAAGGCGCTTCCCTGATTAGTTTTGGGGATTGATTGTTTAAATATAAAGGGGGGAACGGGGGGGCTAACCCCCCTTAATTAAGATAAATGCTTTTTTCATGCAGAATTGTCCAATTTTCTTCAACTTTTGTATATAGGTTCATTGTGATAAGGTTCTTTCCTGATTAGTTTTGGGGGTTCATAGGTTAAGTATAAAGGGGCTAACGGGGAGGGGAATCCTCCCCCTTAATTTAGATAAATGAATTTTTCATGCAGAGTTATCCGATTTTCTTCCAATTTTGTTTATAGGTTCCTTGTGATAAGGCGCTTCCCTGATTAGTTTTGGGGATTGATTGGTTAACTATAAAGGGGGGGAACGGGGTGCTAACCCCCCTTAATTTGGATAAATGGTTTTTTCATGCAGAATTATCCAATTTTCTTCAAATTTTGTATATAGGTTCATTGTGATAAGGTTCTTTCCTGATTAGTTTTGGGTGTTCATAGGTTAAGTATAAAGGGGGTAACGGGGGGGTTAATCCTCCCCCCTTATTTTAGATAAATTATTTTTTTCATGCAGAGTTATCCGATTTTCTTTAAATTTTGTATATAGGTTCATTGTGATAATGTTCTTTCCTGATTAGTTTTGGGGTTCATAGGTTAAGTATAAAGGAGGTAACGGGGGGGGGGGGGTTAATCCTCCCCCCTTATTTTAGATAAATGATTTTTTTCATGCAGAATTATCCAATTTACTCCAAATTTTGAATATAGGCTCATTGTGGTAAGGCACTTCCCTGATTAGGTTTGGGGGTTCACTGGTAAAGTATAAAGGGGGGAACGGGGGATTGAACCCCCCTTGATATAGATAAATGAGTTTTTTAAGCAGAATTATCCGATTTTCTTCAAATTTTATATATATGTTCATTGTGATAAGGCGCTTCTCTGATTAGTTTTGGGGGTTCTTTGGTTAAGTATAAAGGGGGGACGGGGGGCTAACCCCCCCCCTTAATTTAGATAAATGGATTTTTCATGCAGAATTATCCGATTTTTTCAAATTTTGTATATAGGTTCATTGTGGTAAGGCGCTTCTCTGATTAGTTTTATGGGTTCATTGGTTAATTATAAGAAGGAGAAACGGGGGATGGTTCCCCCCTCTTAATATATTGTCGATTTCTTCATTTTTCGAGGGCTTATTTCAAATTCTTTGAAATAAGAATATAATTTACAGTTAGTGTGAATAGCCTGTGAGCTCAATGCCGTCAGTTTAACTGGGCAGTTTTCTTTTATTGATAATGTGTTTCTGAATAACCAACTTCAAAACACTTACAGTATTGTTTTTACTGTTATGTTAAATAATATGCTACTGTTATGCTGCTTTTTAGGTGCGTTCGTAATTATATAAATACGTAGCACCTATAGTCGTCGTTTGGTCCGTCCGTCTGTCCGTCCGTCTGTCTGTCTGTCTGTCCGTCTGTCTGTCCGTCCGTCTGTCTGTCTGTCCGCATATAACAACGCAAAAACTACCCAACCAAATGGTTTGCAATTTAAAATATATTATCTTTGCATAATTTTGTCGAGACATTTTAAATTTTATGAAAATCGAATCAAAACTTTAGGAGATATTAATAAAAATATTTATTAAGAAATTTGATTTTTTTTTTTAAATCGGTGCTTTTTTGTTATAGGAGCTTCCGAAGTTTAATCGTCAAGCGAGCGAGATACTTATTTTAATACAGAAATTAATATGCAGACGATATAATTCATTTCACAGAATTAAAAATCATCAAGATCTGAATATTTATATAACTAGCTGATACATATATATCTGAATATTTATATAACTAGTTAAGATATTTGTATGAACAGTGTCATAAAATATATACTTAACTAGCTGTTTAACCCGTTCTACGCTCGGGATATCATGAATTTAATTCTAAAACGTGCGTACGAACGCACCTCGTTTGTAACGTTTGACGTACAATTTCCTACTTGTTTCAAATGGCAGTACCACCTTTTGACACTTTATTAGAGTTCCTTGGGTCACAGTACCGCAGAAATTGCATAATTTGTACACTTTTTATCATTATAAAGTTTTAGAAGAAAATATACTAAGGATTTATCCATAAATTTAATATATTAGGCATCATTTAAAAAAAAAACATTTGTAGAAAATCCTTCCAGTTTAAAAATAACAGACTCATTTAAAAAGTTGTGAAAAAAAATCTATTCATAAAAATAAGCAATCAAAAACTGTAAAAAAATTTCTTTAATAAAATTCGCTGTTTAATGTAAAATGTTTGATTTTTAGCTCACAGGCTATCAAAGCCTGAGAGCTTATGTGCCCGCCGTTTCTGTATGTACGTACGTATGTATGTATGTACGTAACGCGATAACTCTTGATAGAACTAACCGTTTTACTTTGAATTTTGTTTATAGGTTCCTTGTGATAAGGCGCTTCCTTGATTAGTTTTGGAGGTTCATTGGTTAAGCATAAGGGGGGAAATGGGGGGCTAACCCCCCATAATTTAGATAAATAGGTTTTTCATGCAGAATTATCCCATTTTCTTCAAATTTTGTATAAAGGTTCATTTTGATAATGCGCTTCTGTCAATAGTTTTGGGGGTTCATTGGATAAGTATAAAGGGGGAAAGGGGTATAACCCCCCCCCTAATTTAGATAAATGAGTTTTTATGCAGAATTATTCGATTTTCTTCAAATTTTGTATATAGGTTCATTGTGATAACGCGCTTCTCTGAAGAGTTTTGGGGGTTCATTGGTTAAGTATAAAGGGGGAAAGGGGGGGGGGCTAATCCCCCCTTAATTTAGATAAATGGGTTTTTCATGCAGAATTATCCAATTTTCTTCAAATTTTGCATACAGGTTAATGGTGATAAAGCGTTTTCCTGATTGGTTTTGGGGATTCATTGTTTAAGTATAAAGGGGGGTAACGGATTGCAATTTTCATGCAGAATTATGCGATTTTCTTAAAATTTTGTATATAGGTTCATTGTGATAAGGCGCTTTCCTGATTAGTTTAGGGGGTTCTTTTGTTAAGCATCAAGAGGGTAAAGGGGGGGGGGGCTTATCCTCCCCCATTAATTTAGATGAATGTGTTTTTCATGGAGAATTATCCGATTTTATTCAAATTTTGTATATAGGCTCATTGTGGTAAGGAGCTTCCCTGGTTAGTCTTGGGGTTCATTGGTTAAGTATAAAGGGGGATACGGGGGTAATCCCCCTTAATTTAGATAAATGGGTTTTTCATGCAGAATTATCCGATTTGCTTCGAATTTAGTATATATGTTCATTGTAATAAAGGGCTTC
Source organism: Maratus michaelseni (assembly GCA_963931845.1). Taxonomy (NCBI): domain Eukaryota; kingdom Metazoa; phylum Arthropoda; class Arachnida; order Araneae; family Salticidae; genus Maratus; species Maratus michaelseni. The sequence goes on from OZ007587.1 coordinate 276,826,222, forward strand.
CCTGATTAGGTTTGGGGTTCAATTGTTAACTATAAGGGGGTGGGGGAACGGGGGGATGATCCCCCCTTAATATATTGTTGATTTCTTTATTTTTCGAGGGGCTTATTTCAAATTCTTTGAAATAAGTGTACAATATACAATTAGTGTGAATAGCCTGTGAGCTCAATGCCCTCAGTTTAACTGGGCAGTTTTCTTTTTTATTTATAATTTTATTCTCAGATTTTCTAGATTATTTCTTGATTTTCCCCTTTCTTAAAAGAAAAAAAGGAAGAATATTTATACTCATTTTAAAAGAATTTTGAACTCAAAAATTATTCTTAGAGTTTTACTTGACTTTTCATAACCCATACGAATTTAACGGATGTTTAAAAATAATTTAAAACTGAATAAAAAATCTCAGAATAATCATGGCTTATATAATATTTCCTTTTTGCTCCAATATTGAGAAAAGCAATAAATAAAAACTCTCTTGAGAAATACCATTCTAAAACACGCAAAACTTTTTAATATGTATTCATGAATCAATCACAGAACTATGCAAGTGATGCATTCATTTTTTTCTCTTAATATCTAAGTAAGCATCTTATTTTATTTCTTTTTATATGAGCAAAAACTTTTTAATTCCAACATCGATTTGGAGAGGAAGAAAAATTTTTTCTTTAACGTATGAGGCAGCTGACTGGCATAAAAAATGAAAACTCATTAAAAATTCTACTTCTTAACGATTTAAAAATAGTGTATTTATTCTAACCAGTTCATGCATAGTGCATATATTTTAAATGGTTCATTTAAAAATGTATTTTTTTTTTCATTTCAAATATTCATCCTGTTTTCTCTTATACCTGAATGTTTGCTTTCTTTTTTTAAAGGAAAGTCTTAGCTTGCGGAAATTATTCGTCAAGTCTGCGAACATAAGTGTAAAATCAAATATGTTTGAGAAATTTTTTTTAATACTAACAATGAACCCGTTCTTCGCCCGGAGAGAATGAGAAAAAAATTATCAAACCTAAACATAGATGAATACTCATTATGACATATGTTAAAAATATGACATTTGATAAACACATGTAACATGAAAATGTAATATGTTAACACATGTAATATGTAAACACATGTCATATGTTAAACACATGTAACATGACATATGTTAACAAGTTCATGATATATATTAAAGATATATCGGCAATTTCATTCATAAACATATTAATCGATTGTTTAAAGGCGATGTGCGCCAAAATCTCATAAGTGTGATATTACTTCTACTGTGAAAAGCTGTTTTTTTTTTAATCTTAAAAATGAAACTTAAATATCTCAAAAATCAATATTGTCTCCTGTCGTCAGCCCATAGCTTGATCATTAAAACCATCAACAAACAATAATTATTAACTTTTTTTTTTTTGAAAACCAATACATTTATTATAAATCTAAATTTCATGGCGCATAATATAATTTTTATATGACTGAAATGTGTAAAATTTGTTTTTATTAGGATTAAAGTTGTGTGATGAATTTCCTCATATTTCTGCCAAATGGCAGTATGCAGTCATTTTCATTTCAGCATTATTTCTAGTAGAGAAACACATGTTGGTCTTAAAAAGTCACCATTGCTTGTTGTTTGTTCATAAAGAAGATTTTCTGGATTGAAAAGAATGGAGAAAAGGTAAGCGTATCCTTTTTAGCCATCACTATTGTCCCCATTGTTAATTTAAGTATTGATATTTATAGAATAACCGATACCTAGCCATTTAATCTTAGGTTTGATATGTCTTGGAAAATGATGCATACAACATTTCAAAAATGCTCTTTTTTAAGTAAAGTGGAAAAATTGCAAAAATTATCACTACTGTCCCTTACAATTTGTGTTTTCTTTGATAAATGTGCAAAGTTACTAATTGTTATTCTGCAATACATCAGTGGTTATTAAAAATTCAAATTGAGCATAATATGAGACTTTTAAAAATCGGATATCAGCAGCCAAAAATCACACTTATCAGATTTTGGCCCATGTACCTTTCACTTTATTTTTAGCCTAGTCTAAGATTGAAGTCCAAGCATCACAAAGGTAGTTTTTAGCTCACAGGCTATCAAAGCCTGAGAGTTAATGAGCCCCCAGATTCTGTATGTACGTACGTATGTAGGTACGTAACGCGATAACTCTTGATAGAAATATCCGATTTGCTTCAATTTTTGTATATAGGTTCATTCTGATAAGGCGCTTCCCTGATTAGATTTGGAGGTACATTGGTTAAGTATACAGGAGGGCTAATCCATTCCTTAATTTAGCAAAATGGGTACTTATTGCAGAATTATCGGATTTGCTTCAAATTTGGTATTCAGGTTTATTGTCGATTTCTTTATTTTTCGAGGGGCATTATTCTTTGAAATAAGTGTATAATATACAATTAGTGTGAATAGCCTGTGTGCTGAATGCCATAAGTTAAGCTAATGAAACTATTAAAGGGCTAAATAGCGAAATATATGTCGTGGAAACTGTGTCATTTTTATAAGAAAACGTGGATTTCCATTCATGAATTTAAAGCCTTTTCCTTACGAATGCGAAAATTAAGCATAATTCTTAATTTGGAAATCAAAATGGCGCATATATAGGGCTTCTCATTTTCTATCTTCACAAAATTTAGAAAATAAACAAACAAACAAAAAACGTATCATTATTAGTGTCACAGTCAACTTGTACAAAGAAACAAGATGAAGAAACAAATTAAACGTTTGCAATTTGACATTTATTGAAATTAAAAGCAAAAAATTACACACGCCTGATTTAGCAAAAAATCAGCGATTACAAATTCATCTAGTATTTCCAGAGGCGTATGCCAATTCTACAAACATTATATAGGGTAATTCCGGGTGAGATGCCGCATATTTTTTTTTAATTTGTGTATAAAATCCCATGGTGCACATAAATTAAAAAAACTTTGAATTAAAAAAAAAAAAAATAGTAAACTGCGGCGAGTCGTCCATACATTCAGGGTGAGACGCCGCACTAGTCAAATTTTTTTTAATTATTATTATGCTTTAATTCTTTTTAATTTTTTTTACATGCTTAAAATGATCTATTCTAACATCTGAGTAAATATTTTTCAAATCAAATCACAAAGGGTTAGAATAAATTTTCTAAATAAAGGTTTGCTTTCATGAATAAAAATTGACAATAATAATAATAATAATCCCAACCTATCATGTTTCTCCTGAGGTCTGTACTAACATTGAATACCCAGCTACGCCTGCTAAACAAGTTTTCCCACAAGGAAACTACAAACGCGGAAAGACAGCTTTAAAAATTTCACACCATTACAAATATTCTCTTTATTCTTATCTTAAGGGGATTCTCTATCCTTTGAACAACTTTTTCTATTTAAATATTTTGCAATGCTCTTTTGTCTTTTCGCATATTATGAAATGTTTTCTTTTTTCATCTAGAAAACAGACGATTCTGTAGGTACAACGTGAAAAGTTAAATGTTTTTAAATAAATTTTTAAAAAGTCTAAAACCCGTCTTCGCCTACATATATTAATATTTTGCATATATATATATATATATATATATATATACATATATAATTCTTAGAAGTATTGTCTATAACTTTAACGTTCAGTTTTTTAATTTGTTTAGAGAAAAAAATATCTTAATATAATTAAAATATAACATAAGAACTATTTACTTAACATTTTTATTTTTTCAAAGTAAATGGCTTTATATATAACATCAACAAAAACCATCAAATTTCTTTGTGCTTATACATTTTTTTTCATCAATTCAATGGATAGTATTCGGACCTGAAAAAAAAATATATTTCATGGGCAAACGAAATTAAAAAGGCTCAAAACGTTGAAAATAGAGACATCATTTAAACATAAATTAAGGTTGAACACCTTTCAGAAATAATGAGTTGTATTTAAATTGTTTAGAAAACTTCCTGTAATGGAAAAAAATAATGTGTTTTCATTCTTTTTTTAATTTTTTTAGAGAAAAAAATAATATTTTAATATATAATTAAAATATAATATAAGAACTATTTACTTAATATTTTCGTTTTTTTTTCAAAGTAAATGTTTTGTATTATTGTAAATTCGATCCTTAATTTTATAAAATGCACCATAAAAAATTTCATTAAATTAGATGAATTCAGATTTTAATTCTGACTCATTTAAAGTAAAATGCAGTAAAAAGCCTATTCGGTCTATCTGTAATTATTGGATGTTTACGAAATTTCGTCAAATACTAGGTGACTAAATACGCGTTAAGTAAAATTTTGGAAAATCGTTATTTTCGTCCTCTTTTACCAAATAAAAGGTAACGAATCACCTTGAAAAAGTTATTAAAACAATGTTATAACCTCTGCGCCCAATTTTCATACTTCGTGTTTTTCCCAAAATAGGTTTACAAATAAGCTATAGCTACTTCATATTGCACACCTTGGAAAAACCATTTCCCTAGTTCTTCTATACTCTATATACAGTTTGTTTACACCTTAAATTTCATTTTACCCTTTTCCAAAAAGGCGTTTGGAAATAAACTAAATTTGCTTTATATCATAAATCTCGGAAAAATCAAACACTACATAATCCTATTTTTGTTTCTACATAATGAAAATCGTAAATAATGCTAGTGTTAGGAAATATTTTATTTACAAAACAAAACACACAAAACAACTTATTAATATATTCAAGAAACCGTCACAAAAGTAACTGAATGAGCATTCATATTTTAATGCCTAAACAAGCATCTTACATTTTCTTCATGTTTACGCTGCAATTTTTCTTTTCTGGCAACGATTCAGAGAAAAAATATTTTTGCTCAAGTTTGGGGCAGTTAGCTGTCAAAAAAAGAATGAAAACACATTATTTTTTTCCATTAAAGAAAGTTTTCTAAACAATTTAAATACAACTCATTAATTCTGAAAGGTGTTCAACCTTAATTTATGTTTAAATGATGTCTCTATTTTCAACGTTTTGAGCCTTTTTTATTTCGTTTGTACATGAAAATTTTGCCTTTATTTTTTAAATATAATTTATTTCAGGTCCAAATACTATCCAATTAATTGATGAAAAAAAAAAAGTGTGTAAGCACAAAGAAATTTGATGGTTTTTGTTGATGTTACATATTTTAAAGTTGATTTTTTTTTTCAAACCTGCAGTATTCACAGTAGTCCATATTGAGTTCGAAATGCGAAAAAAAATTATTGCAAGTGTTTTTGTGTACTCAAAACATCCTTTCGACAGTTTTGCTATATAATTGGATCTGATGACTGTATACGAGAATGGAAGAGATCTTCTTTAATTGATATAATCAAACATTATCTGGTTACCTATTTGGATTAATTTATGTTGTAAAAAATTAGACATCATTTGGTTGCCTAATTTGGATTCACTTATGTTGTAAAAAATTAGACATCGTTTACGTTGTGCATTACTATCATTAATTAATTCATTCTTCAGATAGAAATGCCAAGCACACTTTACAATATTTGAAATTGAATTATTTATACTCCAAAGAATATGGGCGATTATTCGGCTACTAACTCCTGGCATGCGGATATGGCTTTTATTAAATTTTAAAATTTTATTTGAATTCAAAAATGATATTTTTTCAAATAAAAATGCTTTTTGGTGTTGTTAGAGAACAATATAAAAAATGTATATTAATCTTTTAAAAAAAAAAGTTTTCCTTTATATTGTATAACGGGGGAGGTCCAAATTGGATACCCTTCTGTTCTTAAAATAGAAAGCAGTAATATGTTACGATAAAAAATTAATATTTTATCTATGGAATTTTTTGATTTTCTGTATTTCATCATTGTACTGGACAAACAAAAGTTAATAGAAACATTTAACGCTATTTATATAAGCCTGGCTTAGCAGAAACGTTAATAAAAGTTTATGTAACGTCGTAAAATTTCGGAGTTACCCAATTTGTTTTCATGTACCTTCTGAAACCGTTGGGAGAAGAACCAGTGAAATATCGCAGAGACCAAAAGGTTTTCGAGAGTCAAGAGGAATATTTCTAAAATAAAAAAGACATTTTTTTCTGCCAGCATTACTACTACAAGATGAAAATTAATAATAAAAATTTCGGTTTGAAAATATCTCCATTCGACACATAAAAATAATTCTAATATATTCATGAATCAGACGCTGAAATATGTGAGTAAGCATTCATTTTTTAATTATCTAAATAAGCAGTTTTTCTTCTAGGCAATGATTTAGATAGGAAAAAAAACTTTTCATTAACTTTTGAAAAAATGAGTGTCATAAAAGAATTGGTTCATTAAATATTTTTTTCTAAATGGTTTAGAGAAAACTATTTTATTTTAAATTGCTCAAAATTGGTTTTAAAAGTTATTACTTAGAGTTCTATTTTCGCTTCTGCGCGATTTTTTTCCATTGTCTTTTATAAGAGATATTTTTTTAGGTCACAAAAGTATTAATTCAGTTGATGGAAATAAAGACATGAAAGAACATATTTTTGTAGAAATTTATGATTATGTTGTAAGATAAAAAGCCGATTACTTTTCATTTTTTATATAATCTAATGTATAAGCTGGATTTTTTTCCTTGATCTTTTTAATGTTGCTTTTTCGTTTAATTTTACAAACTTTATATTTCATAGGACAAAACTGTATGTATTCTAGACAAATGATCCAACAAACCCAAATGCATAATATAGAAAAACTAGCCGCCCCTGGCGACCAGTTTGGTCGCCCTTAAATGTATGTTAAGCATTGTAACAAATTATTTTTATTCATAATTTATTTTTTTCCTTAATCCTTCGCCAAACCGGAGAAATCTAATAGACAAATCAAGAACTTTTGCGATCGTGGTAGCATTTCGCATATTTTTTGTTGCTATGTATTTCATCTTTCTTGACAAAAACCGTTTAACCCACTTTATAATAAATTAATCACTGTGTGTGTTTTATAATAAAATTGTGTGTTTTTTTATATAAAATAAACTATTTCATAACAAAATAAAAGTACAAGTTGTTTTAGTAATCTCTAATAGGTACCTGAAAATGGGAATTTTTCGCCAAAATGGCACAAAACAAAAGTCGCGCCAACCCCGGTGCGTCCGCGACAGCTGTTCCAATTTAAAATACATGACGTTCACATTTTTCTTTTAAATAGAAAATAGATAAATAAGAAAAAATATCATAAATCAAAATATTTGATTTCAAAATTAAAGTATCGTTTCTAATTTGCACACGCGAAAAATAAAAGCTGACAATTCATTTCGAAATTTGATCCATTAAATATTATTACATGAGCTCAACTTACGTCAAGAAAATATCCGTAAGAAAGTTGAGTTGTATAGAACAGAATTATGGTAAACATTGACTGTCTCACTGGTGCGGATTATTTTTTTTACACCAGGCAGTGGTTCAAAAATTCATGGTTTAATATTTTAAACGTTCACAACGAATGAATCTTTTTTTTTGTTTACTTTCATGGATAGAGAATTTGAACTGCGAACCTAATTTAAACTGAAGTTATTGTAGAATGTATACATAATTGAACGTAAATCATCTCTCAAATATTAATTATTTTTGAACGATCTTTCTAAAAATGTAACTTTTATGCAGTTTTATTCGAAAAAATAATTTTGAGTAAAAATGGCCGCCTGGCATATGAAAAAGTGAAGCGGGCATCCCGGAACTGTTGATGACAGTCACATGACTTACGGTTTTATTATAGAGATGACATGGTAATCATTGATTAATCAAAGAAAAATAAGGTAAAACTAGCCCAAGAAATGGCGAAATTCGAAAGTACATTGATATGTAATTGAATACTTTTGTAGTTTTTGTTTTAAAAACCATTCGTAATCTTAATTTTTTCAATTCATAATGCTATTTAAAAGTCAAAAACGATCTTTAAACTATCTTTCAGGTGTACTTAAATACGCTAATACAAAATGCAAAATATTTATATTCAAGGCGACAACAAATAACCCAGAAACACGTTTTAGCTTATAATTCTTTTAATAACCACATAAATCAAAACCAACTTGCTAATAAACAAAGTATACAGATCTAGCTCACAAAGAAAAAACAAATTTTTACGAAGTGGACACTTTTTGTTTTTAGGTAGAATCGAAATCTTGTGTTAAATGTTTCTGTAACTGGTCGCAACTAACCTCCTGATATTTTAGCCGTTCCTTCTCAATTTTTCAGAGACTTCACGTGCCTGTGAAGCCTACTCTGTAAGGTGATTATGCAGAAAAATTCATTCGGCTAATATCTAGAGAGTTCAGGATCCAAGTTTATGTTCAGAAGAAGTCTGTAACATGTTCGCACATGTTCGATTCGTTCACTGTCACTCAGATGTATGATTCATACATTCGTTTTCTCTTCTGGCAATCGGTGGCATGAAACATCGGCCCGGTCCGTTCAGTGTCATTCAGATGCCTGACTCATACCTCTGTCCCTTCTGCTGTCAATCGGATGCATGACTCATACCACCTTCCCTTCTCTATCACAGGTGCAACCGATCCTTTCAGGATTCTCTCTGTCATTGCTATATGGAGGTATGACTCATCTGTCCATTCCGTCCACTGTCATTCGGATGCATGACTCACACCTTCGACCTGTTCTATGTCTTCGAATGGCATTCGGAGGTATGACTCATCCGTCCGGTTTGTCAATTGCATTATACGTATCTCTGTCTTTACCTATGTTATTATTTAACTGGACCTCGCGAGCATTGCTTATCACACATTCTGGTCCACTCTCATACAGATGCATGACTCATACCTCCATCGCTTGCTCTGTCAGTGCTGGACCTCGCGTAGTTTAACTGGACCTCGCGTAGCATCACTGATCACACCTTCTCGTTCACTGTCATACGGATGTATGACTCATACCTCTATCTCCTGCTCTGTCAGTGATGGAACAGATCATTTAATATTCGTTCAGACAATGACGTTTGGGGCATGACTCATCCGTCCGTTTGGCCTGCTGTCATTCAGACGCATGACTCGTACCTCCGTCCTCTCTCCGTTCGGTAAATGGTTTTTATAGGCATGCCTCGTCTCTCCATTTCATCAAATATCATTCGGATGCATGACTCATAACTCCGTAAAGTCTGCTTTCGGTAAATGGCTTTCGTAGGCATCGCTCGTTTCTCCATCTCATCCAGTGTAATTCGGATGCATGACTCGTATCACCTCCCCTCCTCGATCACTGATGAAACCGATCATTTCAGGATTCTTTCTGTCATTGGCATTTGGTGGTATGACTCATCCGTCCATTCCGTCCACTGTCATTCGGATTCATGATTTATACATTCGTCCTTTTCTATGTCTTCGATTGGCATTCGGAAGTATAACTCATCCGTCCGTTTTGTCAATTGCATTACTCGTATCTCTGTTTTTACCTCTGTTTTATTTAACTGGACCGCGCAGGCATTTCTTAGCACAAATTCTCCTCCACTCTCATACGGATGCACGACTCATACCTCCATCTCCTGCTCTGTCAATGATGGAACAGATCGTTTAAGATTCATTCCGTCAATGACATTTGGGGATTGACTCATCCATCCGTTTTGTCCACTGTCATTCAGATGCATAACTCGTACCCCCGTCCTCTATGCTTTCGGTAAATGGCTTTCGTAGGCATCCCTTGTTTCTCCATCTCGTCCAGTGTCATTCGGATGCATGAGTCGTACCACGTTCCCTCCTCTGTCACTCATGAAACCGATCATTTCAAGATTCTTTCTGTCATTGGCATTTGGTGGTATGACTCATCCGTCCATTCCTTCCACTGTCATTCAGATTCATGACTCATACCTGCGTCCTGTTCTATGTCTTCGAATGGCATTCGGAGGTATGACTCATCCGTCCGTTTTGTCAAATCCATTACTCGTATCTCTGTCTTTACCTGTGTTATTGTTTAACTGGACCTTGCGGGCATTGCTTCTCACACATTCTGGTCCACTCTCATACAGATGCAGGACTCATACCTCCATCTCCTGCTCTGTCAGTGATGGAACAGATCATTTAATATTCGTTCCGACAATGAACCTTTAGGGCATGACCCATCCGTCCGTTTTGCCTGCTGTCATTGAGATGCATGACTCGTACCCCCGTCCTCTCTGCTTTCGCTAAATGGCTTTCGTAAGCATCCCTCGTTTCTCCGTCCAGTGTCATTCGGATGCATGTCTCGTACCACCTTCCCTCCTCTGTCACTGATGAAACCGATCATTTCAGGAGTCTTTCTGTCATTGGCATTTGGTGGTATGACTCATCCGTCCATTCCGTCCACTGTCATTCGGATTGGTGATTTATACCTACGTCCTATTCTATGTCCTCGAATGGCATTCGGATGCATGACTCATAACTCCGTAAAGTCTGCTTTCGGTAAATGGCATTCGTAGGCATCCTTCGTTTCTCCATCTCGTCCAGTGTAATTCGGATGCATGACTCGTATCACCTTCCCTCCTCGAGCACTGATGAAACTGATCATTTCAGGATTCTTTCTGTCATTGGCATTTGGTGGTATGACTCATCCGTCCATTCCGTCCACTGTCATTCGGATTCATGATTTATACATTCGTCCTTTTCTATGTCTTCGATTGGCATTCAGAGGTATAACTCATCCGTCCGTTTTGTCAATTGCATTACTCGTATCTCTGTCTTTACCTCTGTTTTATTTAACTGGACCGCGCAGGCATTTCTTAGCACACCTTCTCCTCCACTGTCATACGGATGCATGACTCATACATCAATCTCCTGCTCTGTCAATGATGGAACAGATCGTTTAAGATTCATTCCGTCAATGACATTTGGGGATTGACTCATCACCTCCGTTTTGCCTGCTGTCATTGAGATGCATGACTCGTACCCCCGTCCTCTCTGCTTTCGGTAAATGGCTTTCGTAAGCATCCCTCGTTTCTCCGTCCAGTGTCATTCGGATGCATGACTCGTACCACGTTCCCTCCTCTGTCACTCATGAAACCGATCATTTCAGGATTTTTTCTGTCATTGGCATTTGGTGGTATGGCTCATCCGTCCATTCCGTCCACTGTCATTCAGATTCATGACTAATACCTGCGTCCTGTTCTATGTCTTCGAATGCCATTCGGAGGTATGATTCATCCGTCCGTTTTGTCAATGCCATTACTCGTATCTCTGTCTTTACCTGTGTTATTGTTTAACTGGACCTCGCGGGCATTGCTTCTCACACATTCTGGTTCACTCTCATACAGATGCATGACTCATACCTCCATCTCCTGCTCTGTAAGTGATGGAACAGATCATTTAATATTTGTTCCGACAATAAACCTTTGGGGCATGACCCATCCCTCCGTTTTGCCTGCTGTCATTCAGATGCATGACTCGTACCCGCGTCCTCTCTGCTTTCGGTAAATGGCTTTCGTAGGCATCCCTCGTTTCTCCGTCCAGTGTCATTCGGATGCATGACTCGTACCACCTTCCCTCCTATGTCACTGATGAAACCGATCATTTCAGGATTCTTTCTGTCATTGGCATTTGGTGGTAGGACTCATCCGTCCATTCCGTCCACTGTCATTCAGATTCATGACTAATACCTGCGTCCTGTTCTATGTCTTCGAATGGCATTCGGAGGTATGACTCATCCGTCTGTTTTGTCAATTCCATTACTCGTATCTCTGGCTTTACCTGTGTTATTGTTTAATTGGACCTCGCGGGCATTGCTTTTCACACAATCTGGTCCACTCTCATACGGATGCATGACTCATACCTCCATCTCCTGCTCTGTCAATGATGGAACAGATCGTTTAAGATTCATTCCGTCAATGACTTTTTTTGGATTGACTCATCCGTCCGTTTTGTCCACTGTCATTCAGATGCATGACTCGTACCCCCGTCCTCTCTGTTTTCGGTAAATGGCATTCGTAGGCATCCCTCGTTTCTCCATCTCGTCCAGTGTCATTCGGACGCATGACTCGTACCACGTTCCCTCCTCTGTCACTCATGAAACTGATCATTTCAAGATTCTTTCTGTATTTGACATTTGGTGGTATGACTCATCCATCCATTCCGTCCACTGTCATTCAGATTCATGATTTATAACTTCGTCCAATTCTATGTCTTCGAATGGCATTCGGAGGTATGACTCATCCGTCCATTTTGTCAAATCCATTACTCGTATCTCTGTCTTTACATGTGCTATTGTTTAACTGGACCTCGCGGGCATTGCTTCTCACACATTCTGGGCAACTCTCATACAGATGCATGACTCATACCTCCATCTCGAGCTCTGTCAGTGATGGAACAGATCGTTTAAGATTCATTCCGTCAATGACATTTGGGGATTGAATCATCCGTCCGTTTTGCCCACTGTCATTCAGATGCATGACTCGTACCCCCGTCCCCTCTGCTTTCGGTAAATAGCTTTCGTAGGCATCCCTCGTTTCTCCATCTCGTCCAGTGTCATTCGGATGCATGACTCGTACCACGTTCCTTCCTCTGTCACTCATGAAACCAATCATTTTAGGATTCTTTCTGTCATTGACATTTGGTGGTATGACTCATCCGTCCATTCCTTCCACTGTCATTCAGATTCATGACTCATACCTGCGTCCTGTTCTATGTCTTCGAATGGCATTCGGAGGTATGACTCATCCGTCCGTTTTGTCAAATCCATTACTCGTATCTCTGTCTTTACCTGTGTTATTGATTAACTGGACCTTGCGGGCATTGCTTCTCACACATTCTGGTCCACTCTCATACAGATGCAGGACTCATACCTCCATCTCCTGCTCTGTCAGTGATGGAACAGATCATTTAATATTCGTTCCGACAATGAACCTTTAGGGCATGACCCATCCGTCCGTTTTGCCTGCTGTCATTGAGATGCATGACTCGTACCCCCGTCCTCTCTGCTTTCGGTAAATGGCTTTCGTAAGCATCCCTCGTTTCTCCGTCCAGTGTCATTCGGATGCATGTCTCGTACCACCTTCCCTCCTCTGTCACTGATGAAACCGATCATTTCAGGAGTCTTTCTGTCATTGGCATTTGGTGGTATGACTCATCCGTCCATTCCGTCCACTGTCATTCGGATTGGTGATTTATACCTACGTCCTATTCTATGTCCTCGAATGGCATTCGGATGCATGACTCATAACTCCGTAAAGTCTGCTTTCGGTAAATGGCATTCGTAGGCATCCTTCGTTTCTCCATCTCGTCCAGTGTAATTCGGATGCATGACTCGTATCACCTTCCCTCCTCGAGCACTGATGAAACTGATCATTTCAGGATTCTTTCTGTCATTGGCATTTGGTGGTATGACTCATCCGTCCATTCCGTCCACTGTCATTCGGATTCATGATTTATACATTCGTCCTTTTCTATGTCTTCGACTGGCATTCAGAGGTATAACTCATCCGTCCGTTTTGTCAATTGCATTACTCGTATCTCTGTCTTTACCTCTGTTTTATTTAACTGGACCGCGCAGGCATTTCTTAGCACACCTTCTCCTCCACTGTCATACGGATGCATGACTCATACATCAATCTCCTGCTCTGTCAATGATGGAACAGATCGTTTAAGATTCATTCCGTCAATGACATTTGGGGATTGACTCATCACCTCCGTTTTGTCCACTGTCATTCAGATGCATGACTCTTACCCCCGTCCTCTCTGCTTTCGGTAAATGGCTTTCGTAGGCATCCCTTGTTTCTCCATCTCGTCCAGTTTCATTCGGATGCATGACTCGTACCACGTTCCCTCCTCTGTCACTCATGAAACCGATCATTTCAGGATTTTTTCTGTCATTGGCATTTGGTGGTATGACTCATCCGTCCATTCCGTCCACTGTCATTCAGATTCATGACTAATACCTGCGTCCTGTTCTATGTCTTCGAATGCCATTCGGAGGTATGATTCATCCGTCCGTTTTGTCAATTCCATTACTCGTATCTCTGTCTTTACCTGTGTTATTGTTTAACTGGACCTCGCGGGCATTGCTTCTCACACATTCTGGTTCACTCTCATACAGATGCATGACTCATATCTCCATCTCCTGCTCTGTAAGTGATGGAACAGATCATTTAATATTTGTTCCGACAATAAACCTTTGGGGCATGACCCATCCCTCCGTTTTGCCTGCTGTCATTCAGATGCATGACTCGTACCCGCGTCCTCTCTGCTTTCGGTAAATGGCTTTCGTAGGCATCCCTCGTTTCTCCGTCCAGTGTCATTCGGATGCATGACTCGTACCACCTTCCCTCCTATGTCACTGATGAAACCGATCATTTCAGGATTCTTTCTGTCATTGGCATTTGGTGGTAGGACTCATCCGTCCATTCCGTCCACTGTCATTCAGATTCATGACTAATACCTGCGTCCTGTTCTATGTCTTCGAATGGCATTCGGAGGTATGACTCATCCGTCTGTTTTGTCAATTCCATTACTCGTATCTCTGTCTTTACCTGTGTTATTGTTTAATTGGACCTCGCGGGCATTGCTTTTCACACAATCTGGTCCACTCTCATACGGATGCATGACTCATACCTCCATCTCCTGCTCTGTCAATGATGGAACAGATCGTTTAAGATTCATTCCGTCAATGACTTTTTTTGGATTGACTCATCCGTCCGTTTTGTCCACTGTCATTCAGATGCATGACTCGTACCCCCGTCCTCTCTGTTTTCGGTAAATGGCATTCGTAGGCATCCCTCGATTCTCCATCTCGTCCAGTGTCATTCGGACGCATGACTCGTACCACGTTCCCTCCTCTGTCACTCATGAAACTGATCATTTCAAGATTCTTTCTGTATTTGACATTTGGTGGTATGACTCATCCATCCATTCCGTCCACTGTCATTCAGATTCATGATTTATAACTTCGTCCAATTCTATGTCTTCGAATGGCATTCGGAGGTATGACTCATCCGTCCATTTTGTCAAATCCATTACTCGTATCTCTGTCTTTACATGTGCTATTGTTTAACTGGACCTCGCGGGCATTGCTTCTCACACATTCTGGGCAACTCTCATACAGATGCATGACTCATACCTCCATCTCGAGCTCTGTCAGTGATGGAACAGATCGTTTAAGATTCATTCCGTCAATGACATTTGGGGATTGACTCATCCGTCCGTTTTGCCCACTGTCATTCAGATGCATGACTCGTACCCCCGTCCCCTCTGCTTTCGGTAAATAGCTTTCGTAGGCATCCCTCGTTTCTCCATCTCGTCCAGTGTCATTCGGATGCATGAATCGTACCACGTTCCTTCCTCTGTCACTCATGAAACCAATCATTTTAGGATTCTTTCTGTCATTGACATTTGGTGGTATGACTCATCCATCCATTCCGTCCACTGTCATTCAGATTCATGACTCATACCTTTGTCCTGTTCTATGTATTAAATTGGCATTCGGAGGTATGACTCATCCGTCGGTTTTGTCAATTCCATTACTCGTATCTCTGTCTTTACCTGTGTTATCGTTTAACTGGACCTCGCGGGCATTGCTTCTGACACATTCTGGGCAACTCTCATACAGATGCATGACTCATACCTCCATCTCCTGCACTTTCAGTGATGGAACAGATCATTTAATATTCGTTCCGACAAAGAACGTTTGGGGCATGACCCATCCGTCCGTTTTTCCTGCTGTCATTCAGATGCATGACTCGTACCCCCGTCCTCTCTGTTTTCGGTAAATGGCATTCGTAGGCATCCCTCGTTTCTCCATCTCGTCCAGTGTCATTCGGATGCATGACTCGTACCACATTCCCTCCTCTGTCACTCATGAAACCGATCATTTCAAGATTCTTTCTGTCTTTGACATTTGGTGGTATGACTCATCCATCCATCCATCCTTCGTCCAATTCTATGTCTTCGAATGGCATTCGGAGGTATGACTCATCCGTCCATTTTGTCAAATCCATTACTCGTATCTCTGTCTTTACATGTGTTATTGTTTAACTGGACCTCGCGGGCATTGCTTCTCACAACTTCTCCATGACTCATGCATGACTCATACCTCCATCTCCTGCTCTGTCAATGATGGAACAGATCGTTTAAGATTCATTCCGTCAATGACATTTGGGGATTGACTCATCCGTCCGTTTTGTCCAATGTCATTCAGATGCATGACTCGTACCCCTGTCCTCTCTGCTTTAGGTAAATGGCTTACGTAGGCATCCCTCATTTCTCCGTCCAGTGTCATTCGGATGCATGACTCGTACCACCTTCCTTCCTCTGTCACTGATGAAACCGATCATTTCAGGATTCTTTCTGTCATTGGCATTTGGTGGTATCACTCATCCGTCCATTCCGTCCACTGTCATTCGGATTCATGATTTATACCTACGTCCTATTCTATGTCTTCGAATGGCATTCGTAGGTATGACTCATCCGTCCGTTTTGTCAATTGCATTACTCGTATCTCTGTCTTTACCTCTGTATTATTTAACTGGACCGCGCAGGCATTTCTTAGCACACCTTCTCCTCCACTGTCATACGGATGCATGACTCATACATCCATCTCCTTCTCTGTCAATGATGGAACAGATCGTTTAAGATTCATTCCGTCAATGACATTTGGGGATTGACTCATCCGTCCGTTTTGTCCACTGTCATTCAGATGAATGACTCGTACCCCCGTCCTCTCTGCTTTCGGTAAATGGCATTCGTAGGCATCCCTCGTTTCTCCATCTCGTCCAGTTTCATTCGGATGCATGACTCGTACCACGTTCCCTCCTCTGTCACTCATGAAACCGATCATTTCAGGATTTTTTCAGGAGATGGAGGTATGAGTAATGCATCTGTATGAGAGTTGCCCAGAATGTGTCAGAAGCAATGCCCGCGAGGTCCAGTTAAACGATAACACAGGTAAAGACAGAGATACGAGTAATGGAATTGACAAAACGGACGGATGAGTCATACCTCCGAATGGCATTCGAATACATAGAACAGGACGCAGGTATGAGTCATGAATCTGAATGACAGTGGACGGAATGGATGGATGAGTCATACCACCAAATGTCAATGACAGAAAGAATCCTAAAATGATTGGTTTCATGAGTGACAGAGGCATGACTCGTACCACGTTCCCTCCTCTGTCACTCATGAAACCGATCATTTCAGGATTCTTTCTGTCATTGGCATTTGGTGGTAAAACTCATCCGTCCATTCCGTCCACTGTCATTCAGATTCATGACTTGTACCTGCGTCCTGTTCTATGTCTTCGAATGCCATTCGGAGGTATGACTCATCCGTCCGTTTTGTCAATTCCATTACTCGTATCTCTGTCTTTACCTGTGTTATTGTTTAACTGGACTCCGCGGGCATTGCTTCTCACACATTCTGGTCCACTCTCATACAGATGCATGACTCATACCTCCATCTCCTGCCCTGTCAGTGATGGAACAGATCGTTTAATATTCGTTCCGACAATGAACCTTTGGGGCATGACCCATCCGTCCGTTTTGCCTGCTGTCATTCAGATGCATGACTCGTACCACCTGCCCTCCTCTGTCACTGATGAAACCGATCATTTCAGGATTCTTTCTGTCATTGGCATTTGGTGGTATGACTCATCCATCCATTCCGTCCACTGTCATTCAGATTCATGATTTATACCTTCGTATAATTCTATGTCTTCGAATGGCCTTCGGAGGTATGACTCATCCGTCCATTTTGTCAAATCCATTACTCGTATCTCTGTCTTTACATGTGTTATTGTTTAACTGGACCTCGCGGGCATTGCTTCTCACACATTCTGGGGAACTCTCATACAGATGCATGACTCATACCTCCATCTCGAGCTCTGTCAGTGATGGAATAGATCGTTTAAGATTCATTCCGTCAATGACATTTGGGGATTGACTCATCCGTCCGTTTTGCCCACTGTCATTCAGATGCATGAATCGTACCCCCGTCCTCTCCGCTTTCGGTAAACAGTTTTCGTAGGCATCCCTCGTTTCTCCATCTCGTCCAGTGTCATTCGGATGCATGACTCGTACCACCTTCCCTCCTCTGTCACTGATGAAACCGATCATTTCAGGATTCTTTCTGTCATTGGCATTTGGTGACTCATCCGTTCATTCCGTCCACTGTCATTCGTATTCATGATTTATACATTCGTCCTATTCTATGTCTTCGAATGGCATTCGGAAGTATGACTCATCCGTCCGTTTTGTCAATTGCATTACTCGTATCACTGTCTTTACCTCTGTTTTATTTAACTGGACCTCGCGGGCAATGCTTCTCACACATTCTGGTCCACTCTCATACAGATGCATGACTCATACCTCCATCTCCTGCCCTTTCAGTAATGGAACAGATCATTTAATATTCGTTCCGACAAAGAACGTTTGGGGCATGACCCATCCGTCCGTTTTTCCTGCTGTCATTCAGATGCATGACTCGTACCCCCGTCCTCTCTGTTTTCGGTAAATGGCATTCGTAGGCATCCCTCGTTTCTCCATCTCGTCCAGTGTCATTCGGATGCATGACTCGTACCACGTTCCCTCCTCTGTCACTCATGAAACCGATCATTTCAACATTCTTTCTGTCTTTGACATTTGGTGGTATGACTCATCCATCCATTCCGCCCACTGTCATTCAGATTCATGATTTATACCTTCGTCCAATTCTATATCTTCGAATGGCATTCGGAGGTATGACTCATCCGTCCATTTTGTCAAATCCATTACTCGTATCTCTGTCTTTACATGTGTTATTGTTTAACTGGACCTCGCGGGCATTGCTTCTCACAACTTCTCCTCCACTGTCATACGGATGCATGACTCATACCTCCATCTCCTGCTCTGTCAATGATGGAACAGATCGTTTAAGATTCATTCCGTCAATGACATTTGGGGATTGACTCATCCGCCCGTTTTGTCCAATGTCATTCAGATGCATGACTCATACCCCCGTCCTCTCAGTTTTCGGTAAATGGCATTCGTAGGCATCCCTCGTTTCACCATCTCATCCAGTTTCATTCGGATGCATGGCTCGTACCACGTTCCCTCCTCTGTCACTCATGAAACCGATCATTTCAGGATTTTTTCTGTCATTGGCATTTGGTGGTATGACTCATCCGTCCATTCCGTCCACTGTCATTCAGATTCATGACTAATACCTGCGTCCTGTTCTATGTCTTCGAATGCCATTCGGAGGTATGACTCATCCGTGCGTTTTGTCAATTCCATTACTCGTATCTCTGTCTTTACCTGTGTTATTGTTTAACTGGACCTCGCGGGCATTGCTTCTCACACATTCTGGTCCACTCTCATACAGATGCATGACTCATACCTCCATCTCCTGCTCTGTCAGTGATGGAACAGATCATTTAATATTCGTTCAGACAATAAACCTTTGGGGCATGACCCATCCGTCCGTTTTGCCTGCTGTCATTCAGATGCATGACTCGTAGCCCCGTCCTCTCTGCTTTCGGTAAATGGCTTTCGTAGGCATCCCTCGTTTCTCCGTCCAGTGTCATTCGGATGCATGAGTCGTACCACCTTCCCTCCTCTGTCACTGATGAAACCGATCATTTCAGGATTCTTTCTGTCATTGGCATTTGGTGGTATGACTCATCCGTCCATTCCGTCCACTGTCATTCAGATTCATGACTCATACCTGCGTACTATTCTATGTATTCGAATGTCATTCGGAGGTATGACTCATCCGTCCGTTTTGTCAATTCCATTACTCGTATCTCTGTCTTTACCTGTGTTATTGTTTAACTGGACCTCGTGGGCATTGCTTCTCACACATTCTGGGCAACTCTCATACAGATGCATGATTCATACCTCCATCTCCTGCTCTGTCAGTGATGGAACAGATCGTTTAAGATTCATTCCGACAATGAACCTTTGGGGCATGACCCATCCGTCCGTTTTGCGTGCTGTCATTCAGATGCATAACTCGTACCCCCGTCCTCTCTGCTTTCGGTAAATGGCTTTCGTAGGCATCCCTCGTTTCTCCGTCCAGTGTCATTCGGATGCATGACTCGTACCAACTTCCCTCCTCTGTCACTGATGAAACCGATCATTTCAGGATTCTTTCTCTGATTGGCATTTGGTGGTATGACTCATCCGTCCATTCCGTACACTGTCATTCGGATTCATGATTTATACATTCGTCCTATTCTATGTCTTCGAATGGCATTCGGAGGTATGACTCATCCGTCCGTTTTGTCAATTGCATTACTCGTATCACTGTCTTTACCTCTGTTTTATTTAACTGGACCGTGCAGGCATTTCTTAGCACACCTTCTCCTCCACTGTCAAACGGATGCATGACTCATACCTCCATCTCGTGCTCCGTCAATGATGGAACAGATTGTTAAAGATTCATTCCGTCAATGACTTTTTTTAGATTGACTCATCCATCCGTTTTGTCCACTGTCATTCGGATGCATGACTCGTACCACGTTCCCTCCTCTGTCACTCATGAAACCGATCGTTTCAGGATTCTTTCTGTCATTGGCATTTTGTGGTAAAACTCATCCGTCCAATCCGTCCACTGTCATTCAGATTCATAACTCGTACCTGCGTCCTGTTCTATGTCTTCGAATGCCATTCGGAGGTATGACTCATCCGTCCTTTTTGTCAATTCCATTACTCGTATCTCTGTCTTTACCTGTGTTATTGTTTAACTGGACCTCGCGGGCATTGCTTCTCACACATTCTGGTCCACTCTCATACAGATGCATGACTCATACCTCCATCTCCTGCCCTGTCAGTGATGGAACAGATCGTTTAATATTCGTTCCGACAATGAACCTTTGGGGCATGACCCATCCGTAAAGTGTCATTCGGATGCATGACTCGTACCAACTTCCCTCCTCTGTCACTGATGAAACCGATCATTTCAGGATTCTTTCTCTCATTGGCATGACTCGTACCCCCGTCCTCTCTGCTTTCGGTAAATGGCTTTTGTAGGCATCCCTCGTTTCTCCGTCCAGTGTCATTCGGATGCATGGCTCGTACCACCTGCCCTCCTCTGTCACTGATGAAACCGATCATTTCAGGATTCTTTCTGTCATTGGCATTTGGTGGTATGACTCATCCATCCATTCCGTCCACTGTCAGTCAGATTCATGATTTATACCTTCGTCCAATTCTATGTCTTCGAATGGCATTCGGAGGTATGACTCATCCGTCCATTTTGTCAAATCCATTACTCGTCTCTTTCTTTACATGTGTTATTGTTTAACTGGACCTCGCGGGCATTGCTTCTCACATATTCTGGACAACTCTCATACAGATGCATGACTCATACCTCCATCTCGAGCTCTGTCAGTGATGGAACAGATCGTTTAAGATTCATTCCGTCAATGACATTTAGGGATTGACTCATCCGTCCGTTTTGCCCACTGTCATTCAGATGCATGACTCGTACCCCCGTCCTCTCTGCTTTCGGTAAATAGCTTTCGTAGGCATCCCTCGTTTCTCCATCTCGTCCAGTGTCATTCGGATGCATGACTCGTACCACGTTCCCTCCTCTGTCACTCATGAAACCAATCATTTTAGGATTCTTTCTGTCATTGACATTTGGTGGTATGACTCATCCATCCATTCCGTCCACTGCCATTCAGATTCATGACTAATACCTGCGTCCTGTTCTATGTCTTCGAATGCCATTCGGAGGTATGATTCATCCGTCCGTTTTGTCAATTCCATTACTCGTATCTCTGTCTTTACCTGTGTTATTGTTTAACTGGACCTCGCGGGCATTGCTTCTCACACATTCTGGTTCACTCTCATACAGATGCATGACTCATACCTCCATCTCCTGCTCTGTAAGTGATGGAACAGATCATTTAATATTTGTTCCGACAATAAACCTTTGGGGCATGACCCATCCCTCCGTTTTGCCTGCTGTCATTCAGATGCATGACTCGTACCCCCGTCCTCTCTGCTTTCGGTAAATGGCTTTCGTAGGCATCCCTCGTTTCTCCGTCCAGTGTCATTCGGATGCATGACTCGTACCACCTTCCCTCCTATGTCACTGATGAAACCGATCATTTCAGGATTCTTTCTGTCATTGGCATTTGGTGGTAGGACTCATCCGTCCATTCCGTCCACTGTCATTCAGATTCATGACTAATACCTGCGTCCTGTTCTATGTCTTCGAATGGCATTCGGAGGTATGACTCATCCGTCTGTTTTGTCAATTCCATTACTCGTATCTCTGGCTTTACCTGTGTTATTGTTTAATTGGACCTCGCGGGCATTGCTTTTCACACAATCTGGTCCACTCTCATACGGATGCATGACTCATACCTCCATCTCCTGCTCTGTCAATGATGGAACAGATCGTTTAAGATTCATTCCGTCAATGACTTTTTTTGGATTGACTCATCCGTCCGTTTTGTCCACTGTCATTCAGATGCATGACTCGTACCCCCGTCCTCTCTGTTTTCGGTAAATGGCATTCGTAGGCATCCCTCGTTTCTCCATCTCGTCCAG
The DNA here is from genome assembly GCA_963931845.1 of Maratus michaelseni. Taxonomy (NCBI): domain Eukaryota; kingdom Metazoa; phylum Arthropoda; class Arachnida; order Araneae; family Salticidae; genus Maratus; species Maratus michaelseni. Next base: position 276,848,652 of record OZ007587.1, read on the forward strand.
TGTCATTCGGATGCATGACTCGTACCACGTTCCCTCCTCTGTCACTCATGAAACTGATCATTTCAAGATTCTTTCTGTATTTGACATTTGGTGGTATGACTCATCCATCCATTCCGTCCACTGTCATTCAGATTCATGATTTATAACTTCGTCCAATTCTATGTCTTCGAATGGCATTCGGAGGTATGACTCATCCGTCCATTTTGTCAAATCCATTACTCGTATCTCTGTCTTTACATGTGCTATTGTTTAACTGGACCTCGCGGGCATTGCTTCTCACACATTCTGGGCAACTCTCATACAGATGCATGACTCATACCTCCATCTCGAGCTCTGTCAGTGATGGAACAGATCGTTTAAGATTCATTCCGTCAATGACATTTGGGGATTGACTCATCCGTCCGTTTTGCCCACTGTCATTCAGATGCATGACTCGTACCCCCGTCCCCTCTGCTTTCGGTAAATAGCTTTCGTAGGCATCCCTCGTTTCTCCATCTCGTCCAGTGTCATTCGGATGCATGACTCGTACCACGTTCCTTCCTCTGTCACTCATGAAACCAATCATTTTAGGATTCTTTCTGTCATTGACATTTGGTGGTATGACTCATCCATCCATTCCGTCCACTGTCATTCAGATTCATGACTCATACCTTTGTCCTGTTCTATGTATTAAATTGGCATTCGGAGGTATGACTCATCCGTCGGTTTTGTCAATTCCATTACTCGTATCTCTGTCTTTACCTGTGTTATCGTTTAACTGGACCTCGCGGGCATTGCTTCTGACACATTCTGGGCAACTCTCATACAGATGCATGACTCATACCTCCATCTCCTGCTCTTTCAGTGATGGAACAGATCATTTAATATTCGTTCCGACAAAGAACGTTTGGGGCATGACCCATCCGTCCGTTTTTCCTGCTGTCATTCAGATGCATGACTCGTACCCCCGTCCTCTCTGTTTTCGGTAAATGGCATTCGTAGGCATCCCTCGTTTCTCCATCTCGTCCAGTGTCATTCGGATGCATGACTCGTACCACGTTCCCTCCTCTGTCACTCATGAAACCGATCATTTCAAGATTCTTTCTGTCTTTGACATTTGGTGGTATGACTCATCCATCCATCCATCCTTCGTCCAATTCTATGTCTTCGAATGGCATTCGGAGGTATGACTCATCCGTCCATTTTGTCAAATCCATTACTCGTATCTCTGTCTTTACATGTGTTATTGTTTAACTGGACCTCGCGGGCATTGCTTCTCACAACTTCTCCATGACTCATGCATGACTCATACCTCCATCTCCTGCTCTGTCAATGATGGAACAGATCGTTTAAGATTCATTCCGTCAATGACATTTGGGGATTGACTCATCCGTCCGTTTTGTCCAATGTCATTCAGATGCATGACTCGTACCCCCGTCCTCTCTGCTTTCGGTAAATGGCTTACGTAGGCATCCCTCGTTTCTCCGTCCAGTGTCATTCGGATGCATGACTCGTACCACCTTCCTTCCTCTGTCACTGATGAAACCGATCATTTCAGGATTCTTTCTGTCATTGGCATTTGGTGGTATCACTCATCCGTCCATTCCGTCCACTGTCATTCGGATTCATGATTTATACCTACGTCCTATTCTATGTCTTCGAATGGCATTCGTAGGTATGACTCATCCGTCCGTTTTGTCAATTGCATTACTCGTATCTCTGTCTTTACCTCTGTATTATTTAACTGGACCGCGCAGGCATTTCTTAGCACACCTTCTCCTCCACTGTCATACGGATGCATGACTCATACATCCATCTCCTTCTCTGTCAATGATGGAACAGATCGTTTAAGATTCATTCCGTCAATGACATTTGGGGATTGACTCATCCGTCCGTTTTGTCCACTGTCATTCAGATGAATGACTCGTACCCCCGTCCTCTCTGCTTTCGGTAAATGGCATTCGTAGGCATCCCTCGTTTCTCCATCTCGTCCAGTTTCATTCGGATGCATGACTCGTACCACGTTCCCTCCTCTGTCACTCATGAAACCGATCATTTCAGGATTTTTTCAGGAGATGGAGGTATGAGTAATGCATCTGTATGAGAGTTGCCCAGAATGTGTCAGAAGCAATGCCCGCGAGGTCCAGTTAAACGATAACACAGGTAAAGACAGAGATACGAGTAATGGAATTGACAAAACGGACGGATGAGTCATACCTCCGAATGGCATTCGAATACATAGAACAGGACGCAGGTATGAGTCATGAATCTGAATGACAGTGGACGGAATGGATGGATGAGTCATACCACCAAATGTCAATGACAGAAAGAATCCTAAAATGATTGGTTTCATGAGTGACAGAGGCATGACTCGTACCACGTTCCCTCCTCTGTCACTCATGAAACTGATCATTTCAGGATTCTTTCTGTCATTGGCATTTGGTGGTAAAACTCATCCGTCCATTCCGTCCACTGTCATTCAGATTCATGACTTGTACCTGCGTCCTGTTCTATGTCTTCGAATGCCATTCGGAGGTATGACTCATCCGTCCATTTTGTCAAATCCATTACTCGTATCTCTGTCTTTACCTGTGTTATTGTTTAACTGGACTTCGCGGGCATTGCTTCTCACACATTCTGGTCCACTCTCATACAGATGCATGACTCATACCTCCATCTCCTGCCCTGTCAGTGATGGAACAGATCGTTTAATAATCGTTCCGACAATGAACCTTTGGGGCATGACCCATCCGTCCGTTTTGCGTGCTGTCATTCAGATTCATGACTCGTACCCCCGTCCTCTCTGCTTTCGGTAAATGGCTTTCGTAGGCATCCCTCGTTTCTCCGTCCAGTGTCATTCGGATGCATGACTCGTACCAACTTCCCTCCTCTGTCACTGATGAAACCGATCATTTCAGGATTCTTTCTGTCATTGGCATTTGGTGGTATGACTCATCCATCCATTCCGTCCACTGTCATTCAGATTCATGATTTATACCTTCGTCCAATTCTATGTCTTCGAATGGCCTTCGGAGGTATGACTCATCCGTCCATTTTGTCAAATCCATTACTCGTATCTCTGTCTTTACATGTGTTATTGTTTAACTGGACCTCGCGGGCATTGCTTCTCACACATTCTGGGCAACTCTCATACAGATGCATGACTCATACCTCCATCTCGAGCTCTGTCAGTGATGGAATAGATCGTTTAAGATTCATTCCGTCAATGACATTTGGGGATTGACTCATCCGTCCGTTTTGCCCACTGTCATTCAGATGCATGAATCGTACCCCCGTCCTCTCCGCTTTCGGTAAACAGTTTTCGTAGGCATCCCTCGTTTCTCCATCTCGTACAGTGTCATTCGGATGCATGACTCGTACCACCTTCCCTCCTCTGTCACTGATGAAACCGATCATTTCAGGATTCTTTCTGTCATTGGCATTTGGTGACTCATCCGTTCATTCCGTCCACTGTCATTCGTATTCATGATTTATACATTCGTCCTATTCTATGTCTTCGAATGGCATTCGGAAGTATGACTCATCCGTCCGTTTTGTCAATTGCATTACTCGTATCACTGTCTTTACCTCTGTTTTATTTAACTGGACCTCGCGGGCAATGCTTCTCACACATTCTGGTCCACTCTCATACAGATGCATGACTCATACCTCCATCTCCTGCCCTTTCAGTAATGGAACAGATCATTTAATATTCGTTCCGACAAAGAACGTTTGGGGCATGACCCATCCGTCCGTTTTTCCTGCTGTCATTCAGATGCATGACTCGTACCCCCGTCCTCTCTGTTTTCGGTAAATGGCATTCGTAGGCATCCCTCGTTTCTCCATCTCGTCCAGTGTCATTCGGATGCATGACTCGTACCACGTTCCCTCCTCTGTCACTCATGAAACCGATCATTTCAACATTCTTTCTGTCTTTGACATTTGGTGGTATGACTCATCCATCCATTCCGCCCACTGTCATTCAGATTCATGATTTATACCTTCGTCCAATTCTATATCTTCGAATGGCATTCGGAGGTATGACTCATCCGTCCATTTTGTCAAATCCATTACTCGTATCTCTGTCTTTACATGTGTTATTGTTTAACTGGACCTCGCGGGCATTGCTTCTCACAACTTCTCCTCCACTGTCATACGGATGCATGACTCATACCTCCATCTCCTGCTCTGTCAATGATGGAACAGATCGTTTAAGATTCATTCCGTCAATGACATTTGGGGATTGACTCATCCGCCCGTTTTGTCCAATGTCATTCAGATGCATGACTCTCACCCCCGTCCTCTCAGTTTTCGGTAAATGGCATTCGTAGGCATCCCTCGTTTCACCATCTCGTCCAGTTTCATTCGGATGCATGGCTCGTACCACGTTCCCTCCTCTGTCACTCATGAAACCGATCATTTCAGGATTTTTTCTGTCATTGGCATTTGGTGGTATGACTCATCCGTCCATTCCGTCCACTGTCATTCAGATTCATGACTAATACCTGCGTCCTGTTCTATGTCTTCGAATGCCATTCGGAGGTATGACTCATCCGTGCGTTTTGTCAATTCCATTACTCGTATCTCTGTCTTTACCTGTGTTATTGTTTAACTGGACCTCGCGGGCATTGCTTCTCACACATTCTGGTCCACTCTCATACAGATGCATGACTCATACCTCCATCTCCTGCTCTGTCAGTGATGGAACAGATCATTTAATATTCGTTCAGACAATAAACCTTTGGTGCATGACCCATCCGTCCGTTTTGCCTGCTGTCATTCAGATGCATGACTCGTACCCCCGTCCTCTCTGCTTTCGGTAAATGGCTTTCGTAGGCATCCCTCGTTTCTCCGTCCAGTGTCATTCGGATGCATGAGTCGTACCACCTTCCCTCCTCTGTCACTGATGAAACCGATCATTTCAGGATTCTTTCTGTCATTGGCATTTGGTGGTATGACTCATCCGTCCATTCCGTCCACTGTCATTCAGATTCATGACTCATACCTGCGTACTATTCTATGTATTCGAATGTCATTCGGAGGTATGACTCATCCGTCCGTTTTGTCAATTCCATTACTCGTATCTCTGTCTTTACCTGTGTTATTGTTTAACTGGACCTCGTGGGCATTGCTTCTCACACATTCTGGGCAACTCTCATACAGATGCATGATTCATACCTCCATCTCCTGCTCTGTCAGTGATGGAACAGATCGTTTAAGATTCATTCCGACAATGAACCTTTGGGGCATGACCCATCCGTCCGTTTTGCGTGCTGTCATTCAGATGCATGACTCGTACCCCCGTCCTCTCTGCTTTCGGTAAATGGCTTTCGTAGGCATCCCTCGTTTCTCCGTCCAGTGTCATTCGGATGCATGACTCGTACCAACTTCCCTCCTCTGTCACTGATGAAACCGATCATTTCAGGATTCTTTCTCTGATTGGCATTTGGTGGTATGACTCATCCGTCCATTCCGTCCACTGTCATTCGGATTCATGATTTATACATTCGTCCTATTCTATGTCTTCGAATGGCATTCGGAGGTATGACTCATCCGTCCGTTTTGTCAATTGCATTACTCGTATCACTGTCTTTACCTCTGTTTTATTTAACTGGACCGTGCAGGCATTTCTTAGCACACCTTCTCCTCCACTGTCAAACGGATGCATGACTCATACCTCCATCTCGTGCTCCGTCAATGATGGAACAGATTGTTAAAGATTCATTCCGTCAATGACTTTTTTTAGATTGACTCATCCATCCGTTTTGTCCACTGTCATTCGGATGCATGACTCGTACCACGTTCCCTCCTCTGTCACTCATGAAACCGATCGTTTCAGGATTCTTTCTGTCATTGGCATTTTGTGGTAAAACTCATCCGTCCAATCCGTCCACTGTCATTCAGATTCATAACTCGTACCTGCGTCCTGTTCTATGTCTTCGAATGCCATTCGGAGGTATGACTCATCCGTCCTTTTTGTCAATTCCATTACTCGTATCTCTGTCTTTACCTGTGTTATTGTTTAACTGGACCTCGCGGGCATTGCTTCTCACACATTCTGGTCCACTCTCATACAGATGCATGACTCATACCTCCATCTCCTGCCCTGTCAGTGATGGAACAGATCGTTTAATATTCGTTCCGACAATGAACCTTTGGGGCATGACCCATCCGTAAAGTGTCATTCGGATGCATGACTCGTACCAACTTCCCTCCTCTGTCACTGATGAAACCGATCATTTCAGGATTCTTTCTCTCATTGGCATGACTCGTACCCCCGTCCTCTCTGCTTTCGGTAAATGGCTTTTGTAGGCATCCCTCGTTTCTCCGTCCAGTGTCATTCGGATGCATGGCTCGTACCACCTGCCCTCCTCTGTCACTGATGAAACCGATCATTTCAGGATTCTTTCTGTCATTGGCATTTGGTGGTATGACTCATCCATCCATTCCGTCCACTGTCAGTCAGATTCATGATTTATACCTTCGTCCAATTCTATGTCTTCGAATGGCATTCGGAGGTATGACTCATCCGTCCATTTTGTCAAATCCATTACTCGTCTCTTTCTTTACATGTGTTATTGTTTAACTGGACCTCGCGGGCATTGCTTCTCACACATTCTGGACAACTCTCATACAGATGCATGACTCATACCTCCATCTCGAGCTCTGTCAGTGATGGAACAGATCGTTTAAGATTCATTCCGTCAATGACATTTAGGGATTGACTCATCCGTCCGTTTTGCCCACTGTCATTCAGATGCATGACTCGTACCCCCGTCCTCTCTGCTTTCGGTAAATAGCTTTCGTAGGCATCCCTCGTTTCTCCATCTCGTCCAGTGTCATTCGGATGCATGACTCGTACCACGTTCCCTCCTCTGTCACTCATGAAACCAATCATTTTAGGATTCTTTCTGTCATTGACATTTGGTGGTATGACTCATCCATCCATTCCGTCCACTGCCATTCAGATTCATGACTAATACCTGCGTCCTGTTCTATGTCTTCGAATGCCATTCGGAGGTATGATTCATCCGTCCGTTTTGTCAATTCCATTACTCGTATCTCTGTCTTTACCTGTGTTATTGTTTAACTGGACCTCGCGGGCATTGCTTCTCACACATTCTGGTTCACTCTCATACAGATGCATGACTCATACCTCCATCTCCTACTCTGTAAGTGATGGAACAGATCATTTAATATTTGTTCCGACAATAAACCTTTGGGGCATGACCCATCCCTCCGTTTTGCCTGCTGTCATTCAGATGCATGACTCGTACCCCCGTCCTCTCTGCTTTCGGTAAATGGCTTTCGTAGGCATCCCTCGTTTCTCCGTCCAGTGTCATTCGGATGCATGACTCGTACCACCTTCCCTCCTATGTCACTGATGAAACCGATCATTTCAGGATTCTTTCTGTCATTGGCATTTGGTGGTAGGACTCATCCGTCCATTCCGTCCACTGTCATTCAGATTCATGACTAATACCTGCGTCCTGTTCTATGTCTTCGAATGGCATTCGGAGGTATGACTCATCCGTCTGTTTTGTCAATTCCATTACTCGTATCTCTGTCTTTACCTGTGTTATTGTTTAATTGGACCTCGCGGGCATTGCTTTTCACACAATCTGGTCCACTCTCATACGGATGCATGACTCATACCTCCATCTCCTGCTCTGTCAATGATGGAACAGATCGTTTAAGATTCATTCCGTCAATGACTTTTTTTGGATTGACTCATCCGTCCGTTTTGTCCACTGTCATTCAGATGCATGACTCGTACCCCCGTCCTCTCTGTTTTCGGTAAATGGCATTCGTAGGCATCCCTCGTTTCTCCATCTCGTCCAGTGTCATTCGGATGCATGACTCGTACCACGTTCCCTCCTCTGTCACTCATGAAACTGATCATTTCAAGATTCTTTCTGTATTTGACATTTGGTGGTATGACTCATCCATCCATTCCGTCCACTGTCATTCAGATTCATGATTTATAACTTCGTCCAATTCTATGTCTTCGAATGGCATTCGGAGGTATGACTCATCCGTCCATTTTGTCAAATCCATTACTCGTATCTCTGTCTTTACATGTGCTATTGTTTAACTGGACCTCGCGGGCATTGCTTCTCACACATTCTGGGCAACTCTCATACAGATGCATGACTCATACCTCCATCTCGAGCTCTGTCAGTGATGGAACAGATCGTTTAAGATTCATTCCGTCAATGACATTTGGGGATTGACTCATCCGTCCGTTTTGCCCACTGTCATTCAGATGCATGACTCGTACCCCCGTCCCCTCTGCTTTCGGTAAATAGCTTTCGTAGGCATCCCTCGTTTCTCCATCTCGTCCAGTGTCATTCGGATGCATGACTCGTACCACGTTCCTTCCTCTGTCACTCATGAAACCAATCATTTTAGGATTCTTTCTGTCATTGACATTTGGTGGTATGACTCATCCATCCATTCCGTCCACTGTCATTCAGATTCATGACTCATACCTTTGTCCTGTTCTATGTATTAAATTGGCATTCGGAGGTATGACTCATCCGTCGGTTTTGTCAATTCCATTACTCGTATCTCTGTCTTTACCTGTGTTATCGTTTAACTGGACCTCGCGGGCATTGCTTCTGACACATTCTGGGCAACTCTCATACAGATGCATGACTCATACCTCCATCTCCTGCTCTTTCAGTGATGGAACAGATCATTTAATATTCGTTCCGACAAAGAACGTTTGGGGCATGACCCATCCGTCCGTTTTTCCTGCTGTCATTCAGATGCATGACTCGTACCCCCGTCCTCTCTGTTTTCGGTAAATGGCATTCGTAGGCATCCCTCGTTTCTCCATCTCGTCCAGTGTCATTCGGATGCATGACTCGTACCACGTTCCCTCCTCTGTCACTCATGAAACCGATCATTTCAAGATTCTTTCTGTCTTTGACATTTGGTGGTATGACTCATCCATCCATCCATCCTTCGTCCAATTCTATGTCTTCGAATGGCATTCGGAGGTATGACTCATCCGTCCATTTTGTCAAATCCATTACTCGTATCTCTGTCTTTACATGTGTTATTGTTTAACTGGACCTCGCGGGCATTGCTTCTCACAACTTCTCCATGACTCATGCATGACTCATACCTCCATCTCCTGCTCTGTCAATGATGGAACAGATCGTTTAAGATTCATTCCGTCAATGACATTTGGGGATTGACTCATCCGTCCGTTTTGTCCAATGTCATTCAGATGCATGACTCGTACCCCCGTCCTCTCTGCTTTCGGTAAATGGCTTACGTAGGCATCCCTCGTTTCTCCGTCCAGTGTCATTCGGATGCATGACTCGTACCACCTTCCTTCCTCTGTCACTGATGAAACCGATCATTTCAGGATTCTTTCTGTCATTGGCATTTGGTGGTATCACTCATCCGTCCATTCCGTCCACTGTCATTCGGATTCATGATTTATACCTACGTCCTATTCTATGTCTTCGAATGGCATTCGTAGGTATGACTCATCCGTCCGTTTTGTCAATTGCATTACTCGTATCTCTGTCTTTACCTCTGTATTATTTAACTGGACCGCGCAGGCATTTCTTAGCACACCTTCTCCTCCACTGTCATACGGATGCATGACTCATACATCCATCTCCTTCTCTGTCAATGATGGAACAGATCGTTTAAGATTCATTCCGTCAATGACATTTGGGGATTGACTCATCCGTCCGTTTTGTCCACTGTCATTCAGATGAATGACTCGTACCCCCGTCCTCTCTGCTTTCGGTAAATGGCATTCGTAGGCATCCCTCGTTTCTCCATCTCGTCCAGTTTCATTCGGATGCATGACTCGTACCACGTTCCCTCCTCTGTCACTCATGAAACCGATCATTTCAGGATTTTTTCAGGAGATGCAGGTATGAGTAATGCATCTGTATGAGAGTTGCCCAGAATGTGTCAGAAGCAATGCCCGCGAGGTCCAGTTAAACGATAACACAGGTAAAGACAGAGATACGAGTAATGGAATTGACAAAACGGACGGATGAGTCATACCTCCGAATGGCATTCGAATACATAGAACAGGACGCAGGTATGAGTCATGAATCTGAATGACAGTGGACGGAATGGATGGATGAGTCATACCACCAAATGTCAATGACAGAAAGAATCCTAAAATGATTGGTTTCATGAGTGACAGAGGCATGACTCGTACCACGTTCCCTCCTCTGTCACTCATGAAACCGATCATTTCAGGATTCTTTCTGTCATTGGCATTTGGTGGTAAAACTCATCCGTCCATTCCGTCCACTGTCATTCAGATTCATGACTTGTACCTGCGTCCTGTTCTATGTCTTCGAATGCCATTCGGAGGTATGACTCATCCGTCCATTTTGTCAAATCCATTACTCGTATCTCTGTCTTTACCTGTGTTATTGTTTAACTGGACTTCGCGGGCATTGCTTCTCACACATTCTGGTCCACTCTCATACAGATGCATGACTCATACCTCCATCTCCTGCCCTGTCAGTGATGGAACAGATCGTTTAATATTCGTTCCGACAATGAACCTTTGGGGCATGACCCATCCGTCCGTTTTGCGTGCTGTCATTCAGATTCATGACTCGTACCCCCGTCCTCTCTGCTTTCGGTAAATGGCTTTCGTAGGCATCCCTCGTTTCTCCGTCCAGTGTCATTCGGATGAATGACTCGTACCAACTTCCCTCCTCTGTCACTGATGAAACCGATCATTTCAGGATTCTTTCTGTCATTGGCATTTGGTGGTATGACTCATCCATCCATTCCGTCCACTGTCATTCAGATTCATGATTTATACCTTCGTCCAATTCTATGTCTTTGAATGGCCTTCGGAGGTATGACTCATCCGTCCATTTTGTCAAATCCATTACTCGTATCTCTGTCTTTACATGTGTTATTGTTTAACTGGACCTCGCGGGCATTGCTTCTCACACATTCTGGGCAACTCTCATACAGATGCATGACTCATACCTCCATCTCGAGCTCTGTCAGTGATGGAATAGATCGTTTAAGATTCATTCCGTCAATGACATTTGGGGATTGACTCATCCGTCCGTTTTGCCCACTGTCATTCAGATGCATGAATCGTACACCCGTCCTCTCTGCTTTCGGTAAATAGTTTTCATAGGCATCCCTCGTTTCTCCATCTCGTCCAGTGTCATTCGGATGCATGACTCGTACCACCTTCCCTTTTCTGTCACTGATGAAACCGATCATTTCAGGATTCTTTCTGTCATTGGCATTTGGTGACTCATCCGTTCATTCCGTCCACTGTCATTCGTATTCATGATTTATACATTCGTCCTATTCTATGTCTTCGAATGGCATTCGGAAGTATGACTCATCCGTCCGTTTTGTCAATTGCATTACTCGTATCACTGTCTTTACCTCTGTTTTATTTAACTGGACCTCGCGGGCAATGCTTCTCACACATTCTGGTCCACTCTCATACAGATGCATGACTCATACCTCCATCTCCTGCCCTTTCAGTAATGGAACAGATCATTTAATATTCGTTCCGACAAAGAACGTTTGGGGCATGACCCATCCGTCCGTTTTTCCTGCTGTCATTCAGATGCATGACTCGTACCCCCGTCCTCTCTGTTTTCGGTAAATGGCATTCGTAGGCATCCCTCGTTTCTCCATCTCGTCCAGTGTCATTCGGATGCATGACTCGTACCACGTTCCCTCCTCTGTCACTCATGAAACCGATCATTTCAAGATTCTTTCTGTCTTTGACATTTGGTGGTATGACTCATCCATCCATTCCGCCCACTGTCATTCAGATTCATGATTTATACCTTCGTCCAATTCTATATCTTCGAATGGCATTCGGAGGTATGACTCATCCGTCCATTTTGTCAAATCCATTACTCGTATCTCTGTCTTTACATGTGTTATTGTTTAACTGGACCTCGCGGGCATTGCTTCTCACAACTTCTCCTCCACTGTCATACGGACCATGACTCATACCTCCATCTCCTGCTCTGTCAATGATGGAACAGATCGTTTAAGATTCATTCCATCAATGACATTTGGGGATTGACTCATCCGTCCGTTTTGTCCAATGTCATTCAGATGCATGACTCATACCCCCGTCCTCTCAGTTTTCGGTAAATGGCATTCGTAGGCATCCCTCGTTTCACCATCTCGTCCAGTTTCATTCGGATGCATGGCTCGTACCACGTTCCCTCCTCTGTCACTCATGAAACCGATCATTTCAGGATTTTTTCTGTCATTGGCATTTGGTGGTATGACTCATCCGTCCATTCCGTCCACTGTCATTCAGATTCATGACTAATACCTGCGTCCTGTTCTATGTCTTCGAATGCCATTCGGAGGTATGACTCATCCGTGCGTTTTGTCAATTCCATTACTCGTATCTCTGTCTTTACCTGTGTTATTGTTTAACTGGACCTCGCGGGCATTGCTTCTCACACATTCTGGTCCACTCTCATACAGATGCATGACTCATACCTCCATCTCCTGCTCTGTCAGTGATGGAACAGATCATTTAATATTCGTTCAGACAATAAACCTTTGGGGCATGACCCATCCGTCCGTTTTGCCTGCTGTCATTCAGATGCATGACTCGTACCCCCGTCCTCTCTGCTTTCGGTAAATGGCTTTCGTAGGCATCCCTCGTTTCTCCGTCCAGTGTCATTCGGATGCATGAGTCGTACCACCTTCCCTCCTCTGTCACTGATGAAACCGATCATTTCAGGATTCTTTCTGTCATTGGCATTTGGTGGTATGACTCATCCGTCCATTCCGTCCACTGTCATTCAGATTCATGACTCATACCTGCGTCCTATTCTATGTATTCGAATGTCATTCGGAGGTATGACTCATCCGTCCGTTTTGTCAATTCCATTACTCGTATCTCTGTCTTTACCTGTGTTATTGTTTAACTGGACCTCGTGGGCATTGCTTCTCACACATTCTGGGCAACTCTCATACAGATGCATGATTCATACCTCCATCTCCTGCTCTGTCAGTGATGGAACAGATCGTTTAAGATTCATTCCGACAATGAACCTTTGGGGCATGACCCATCCGTCCGTTTTGCGTGCTGTCATTCAGATGCATGACTCGTACCCCCGTCCTCTCTGCTTTCGGTAAATGGCTTTCGTAGGCATCCCTCGTTTCTCCGTCCAGTGTCATTCGGATGCATGACTCGTACCAACTTCCCTCCTCTGTCACTAACTGGACCTCGCGGGCATTGCTTCTCACACATTCTGGTCCACTCTCATACAGATGCATGACTCATACCTCCATCTCCTGCCCTGTCAGTGATGGAACAGATCGTTTAATATTCGTTCCGACAATGAACCTTTGGGGCATGACCCATCCGTAAAGTGTCATTCGGATGCATGACTCGTACCAACTTCCCTCCTCTGTCACTGATGAAACCGATCATTTCAGGATTCTTTCTCTCATTGGCATGACTCGTACCCCCGTCCTCTCTGCTTTCGGTAAATGGCTTTTGTAGGCATCCCTCGTTTCTCCGTCCAGTGTCATTCGGATGCATGGCTCGTACCACCTGCCCTCCTCTGTCACTGATGAAACCGATCATTTCAGGATTCTTTCTGTCATTGGCATTTAGTGGTATGACTCATCCATCCATTCCGTCCACTGTCAGTCAGATTCATGATTTATACCTTCGTCCAATTCTATGTCTTCGAATGGCATTCGGAGGTATGACTCATCCGTCCATTTTGTCAAATCCATTACTCGTCTCTTTCTTTACATGTGTTATTGTTTAACTGGACCTCGCGGGCATTGCTTCTCACACATTCTGGACAACTCTCATACAGATGCATGACTCATACCTCCATCTCGAGCTCTGTCAGTGATGGAACAGATCGTTTAAGATTCATTCCGTCAATGACATTTAGGGATTGACTCATCCGTCCGTTTTGCCCACTGTCATTCAGATGCATGACTCGTACCCCCGTCCTCTCTGCTTTCGGTAAATAGCTTTCGTAGGCATCCCTCGTTTCTCCATCTCGTCCAGTGTCATTCGGATGCATGACTCGTACCACGTTCCCTCCTCTGTCACTCATGAAACCAATCATTTTAGGATTCTTTCTGTCATTGACATTTGGTGGTGTGACTCATCCATCCATTCCGTCCACTGCCATTCAGATTCATGACTCATACCTGCGTCCTGTTCTATGTATTCGAATGGCATTCGGAGGTATGACTCATCCGTCCGTTTTGTCACTTCCATTACTCGTATCTCTGTCTTTACCTGTGTTATCGTTTAACTGGACCTCGTGGGCATTGCTTCTGACACATTCTGGGCAACTCTCATACAGATGCATGACTCATACCTCCATCTCCTGCTCTTTCAGTGATGGAACAGATCATTTAATATTCTTTGACATTTGGTGGTATGACTCATCCATCCATTCCGCCCACTGTCATTCAGATTCATGATTTATACCTTCGTCCAATTCTATGTCTTCGAATGGCATTCGGAGGTATGACTCATCCGTCCATTTTGTCAAATCCATTACTCGTATCTCTGTCTTTACATGTGTTATTGTTTAACTGGACCTCGCGGGCATTGCTTCTCACAACTTCTCCATGACTCATGCATGACTCATACCTCCATCTCCTGCTCTGTCAATGATGGAACAGATCGTTTAAGATTCATTCCGTCAATGACATTTGGGGATTGACTCATCCGTCCGTTTTGTCCAATGTCATTCAGTTGCATGACTCGTACCCCCGTCCTCTCTGCTTTCGGTAAATGGCTTACGTAGGCATCCCTCGTTTCTCCGTCCAGTGTCATTCGGATGAAGGACTCGTACCACCTTCCCTCCTCTGTCACTGATGAAACCGATCATTTCAGGATTCTTTCTGTCATTGGCATTTGGTGGTATCACTCATCCGTCCATTCCGTCCACTGTCATTCGGATTCATGATTTATACCTACGTCCTATTCTATGTCTTCGAATGGCATTCGTAGGTATGACTCATCCGTCCGTTTTGTCAATTGCATTACTCGTATCTCTGTCTTTACCTCTGTATTATTTAACTGGACCGCGCAGGCATTTCTTAGCACACCTTCTCCTCCACTGTCATACGGATGCATGACTCATACATCCATCTCCTTCTCTGTCAATGATGGAACAGATCGTTTAAGATTCATTCCGTCAATGACATTTGGGGATTGACTCATCCGTCCGTTTTGTCCACTGTCATTCAGATGAATGACTCGTACCCCCGTCCTCTCTGCTTTCGGTAAATGGCATTCGTAGGCATCCCTCGTTTCTCCATCTCGTCCAGTTTCATTCGGATGCATGACGCGTACCACGTTCCCTCCTCTGTCACTCATGAAACCGATCATTTCAGGATTTTTTCAGGAGATGGAGGTATGAGTCATGCATCTGTATGAGAGTTGCCCAGAATGTGTCAGAAGCAATGCCCGCGAGGTCCAGTTAAACGATAACACAGGTAAAGAAAGAGATACGAGTAATGGAATTGACAAAACGGACGGATGAGTCATACCTCCGAATGGCATTCGAATACATAGAACAGGACGCAGGTATGAGTCATGAATCTGAATGACAGTGGACGGAATGGATGGATGAGTCATACCACCAAATGTCAATGACAGAAAGAATCCTAAAATGATTGGTTTCATGAGTGACAGAGGCATGACTCGTACCACGTTCCCTCCTCTGTCACTCATGAAACCGATCATTTCAGGATTCTTTCTGTCATTGGCATTTGGTGGTAAAACTCATCCGTCCATTCCGTCCACTGTCATTCAGATTCATGACTTGTACCTGCGTCCTGTTCTATGTCTTCGAATGCCATTCGGAGGTATGACTCATCCGTCCGTTTTGTCAATTCCATTACTCGTATCTCTGTCTTTACCTGTGTTATTGTTTAACTGGACTTCGCGGGCATTGCTTCTCACATATTCTGGTCCACTCTCATACAGATGCATGACTCATACCTCCATCTCCTGCCCTGTCAGTGATGGAACAGATCGTTTAATATTCGTTCCGACAATGAAACTTTGGGGCATGACCCATCCGTCCGTTTTGCCTGCTGTCATTCAGATGCATGACTCGTACAACCTGCCCTCCTCTGTCACTGATGAAACCGATCATTTCAGGATTCTTTCTGTCATTGGCATTTGGTGGTATGACTCATCCATCCATTCCGTCCACTGTCATTCAGATTCATGATTTATACCTTCGTCCAATTCTATGTCTTCGAATGGCCTTCGGAGGTATGACTCATCCGTCCATTTTGTCAAATCCATTACTCGTATCTCTGTCTTTACATGTGTTATTGTTTAACTGGACCTCGCGGGCATTGCTTCTCACACATTCTGGGCAACTCTCACAAAGATGCATGACTCATACCTCCATCTCGAGCTCTGTCAGTGATGGAATAGATCGTTTAAGATTCATTCCGTCAATGACATTTGGGGATTGACTCATCCGTCCGTTTTGCCCACTGTCATTCAGATGCATGACTCGTACCCCCGTCCTCTCTGCTTTCGGTAAATAGTTTTCGTAGGCATCCCTCGTTTCTCCATCTCGTCCAGTGTCATTCGGATGCATGACTCGTACCACCTTCCCTCCTCTGTCACTGATGAAACCGATCATTTCAGGATTCTTTCTGTCATTGGCATTTGGTGGTATGACTCATCCGTTCATTCCGTCCACTGTCATTCGTATTCATGATTTATACATTCGTCCTATTCTATGTCTTCGAATGGCATTCGGAGGTATGACTCATCCGTCCGTTTTGTCAATTGCATTACTCGTATCACTGTCTTTACCTCTGTTTTATTTAACTGGACCTCGCGGGCAATGCTTCTCACACATTCTGGTCCACTCTCATACAGATGCATGACTCATACCTCCATCTCCTGCTCTTTCAGTAATGGAACAGATCATTTAATATTCGTTCCGACAAAGAACGTTTGGGGCATGACCCATCCGTCCGTTTTTCCTGCTGTCATTCAGATGCATGACTCGTACCCCCGTCCTCTCTGTTTTCGGTAAATGGCATTCGTAGGCATCCCTCGTTTCTCCATCTCGTCCAGTGTCATTCGGATGCATGACTCGTACCACGTTCCCTCCTCTGTCACTCATGAAACCGATCATTTCAAGATTCTTTCAGTCTTTGACATTTGGTGGTATAACTCATCCATCCATTCCGCCCACTGTCATTCAGATTCATGATTTATACCTTCGTCCAATTCTATATCTTCGAATGGCATTCGGAGGTATGACTCATCCGTCCATTTTGTCAAATCCATTACTCTTATCTCTGTCTTTACATGTGTTATTGTTTAACTGGACCTCGCGGGCATTGCTTCTCACAACTTCTCCTCCACTGTCATACGGATGCATGACTCATACCTCCATCTCCTGCTCTGTCAATGATGGAACAGATCGTTTAAGATTCATTCAGTCAATGACATTTGGGGATTGACTCATCCGTCCGTTTTGTCCACTGTCATTTAGATGAATGACTCGTACCCCCGTCCTCTCTGCTTTCGGTAAATGGCATTCGTAGGCATCCCTCGTTTCTCCATCTCGTCCAGTTTCATTCCGATGCATGGCTCGTACCACGTTCCCTCCTCTGTCACTCATGAAACCGATCATTTCAGGATTTTTTCTGTCATTGGCATTTGGTGGTATGACTCATCCGTCCATTCCGTCCACTGTCATTCAGATTCATGACTAATACCTGCGTCCTGTTCTATGTCTTCGAATGCCATTCGGAGGTATGACTCATCCGTGCGTTTTGTCAATTCCATTACTCGTATCTCTGTCTTTACCTGTGTTATTGTTTAACTGGACCTCGCGGGCATTGCTTCTCACACATTCTGGTCCACTCTCATACAGATGCATGACTCATACCTCCATCTCCTGCTCTGTCAGTGATGGAACAGATCATTTAATATTCGTTCAGACAATAAACCTTTGGGGCATGACCCATCCGTCCGTTTTGCCTGCTGTCATTCAGATGCATGACTCGTACCCCCGTCATCTCTGCTTTCGGTAAATGGCTTTCGTAGGCATCCCTCGTTTCTCCGTCCAGTGTCATTCGGATGCATGACTCGTACCACCTTCCCTCCTCTGTCACTGATGAAACCGATCATTTCAGGATTCTTTCTGTACTCATCCGTCCATTCCGTCCACTGTCATTCGGATTCATGATTTATACATTCGTCCTATTCTATGTCTTCGAATGGCATTCGGAGGTATGACTCATCCGTCCGTTTTGTCAATTGCATTACTCGTATCACTGTCTTTACCTCTGTTTTATTAAACTGGACCGTGCAAGCATTTCTTAGCACACCTTCTCCTCCACTGTCAAACGGATGCATGACTCATACCTCCATCTCGTGCTCAGTCAATGATGGAACAGATTGTTAAAGATTCATTCCGTCAATGACTTTTTTTAGATTGACTCATCCATCCGTTTTGTCCACTGTCATTCGGATGCATGACTCGTACCACGTTCCCTCCTCTGTCACTCATGAAACCGATCATTTCAGGATTCTTCCTGTCATTGGCATTTTGTGGTAAAACTCATCCGTCCAATCCGTCCACTGTCATTCAGACTCATAACTCGTACCTGCGTCCTGTTCTATGTCTTCGAATGCCATTTGGAGGTATGACTCATCCGTCCTTTTTGTCAATTCCATTACTCGTATCTCTGTCTTTACCTGTGTTATTGTTTAACTGGACCTCGCGGGCATTGCTTCTCACACATTCTGGTCCACTCTCATACAGATGCATGAATCATACCTCCATCTCCTGCCCTGTCAGTGATGGAACAGATCGTTTAATATTCGTTCCGACAATGAACCTTTGGGGCATGACCCATCCGTCCAGTGTCATTCGGATGCATGACTCGTACCAACTTCCCTCCTCTGTCACTGATGAAACCGATCATTTCAGGATTCTTTCTCTCATTGGCATGACTCGTACCCCCGTCCTCTCTGCTTTCGGTAAATGGCTTTTGTAGGCATCCCTCGTTTCTCCGTCCAGTGTCATTCGGGTGCATGGCTCGTACCACCTGCCCTCCTCTGTCACTGATGAAACCGATCATTTCAGGATTCTTTCTGTCATTGGCATTTGGTGGTATGACTCATCCATCCATTCCGTCCACTGTCAGTCAGATTCATGATTTATACCTTCGTCCAATTCTATGTCTTCGAATGGCATTCGGAGGTATGACTCATCCGTCCATTTTGTCAAATCCATTACTCGTATCTCTTTCTTTACATGTGTTATTGTTTAACTGGACCTCGCGGGCATTGCTTCTGACACATTCTGGGCAACTCTCATACAGATGCATGACTCATACCTCCATCTCGAGCTCTGTCAGTGATGGAACAGATCGTTTAAGATTCATTCCGTCAATGACATTTAGGGATTGACTCATCCGTCCGTTTTGCCCGCTGTCATTCAGATGCATGACTCGTACCCCCGTCCTCTCTGCTTTCGGTAAATAGCTTTCGTAGGCATCCCTCGTTTCTCCATCTCGTCCAGTGTCATTCGGATGCATGACTCGTACCACGTTCCCTCCTCTGTCACTCATGAAACCAATCATTTTAGGATTCTTTCTGTCATTGACATTTGGTGGTATGACTCATCCATCCATTCCGTCCACTGCCATTCAGATTCATGACTCATACCTGCGTCCTGTTCTATGTATTCGAATGGCATTCGGAGGAATGACTCATCCGTCCGTTTTGTCAATTCCATTACTCGTATCTCTGTCTTTACCTGTGTTATCGTTTAACTGGACCTCGCGGGCATTGCTTCTGACACATTCTGGGCAACTCTCATACAGATGCATGACTCATACCTCCATCTCCTGCTCTTTCAGTGATGGAACAGATCATTTAATATTCGTTCCGACAAAGAACGTTTGGGGCATGACCCATCCGTCCGTTTTTCCTGCTGTCATTCAGATGCATGACTCGTACCCCCGTCCTCTCTGTTTTCGGTAAATGGCATTCGTAGGCATCCCTCGTTTCTCCATCTCGTCCAGTGTCATTCGGATGCATGACTCGTACCACGTTCCCTCCTCTGTCACTCATGAAACCGATCATTTCAAGATTCTTTCTGTCTTTGACATTTGGTGGTATGACTCATCCATCCATTCCGCCCACTGTCATTCAGATTCATGATTTATACCTTCGTCCAATTCTATGTCTTCGAATGGCATTCGGAGGTATGACTCATCCGTCCGTTTTGTCAATTCCATTACTCGTATCTCTGTCTTTACATGTGTTATTGTTTAACTGGACCTCGCGGGCATTGCTTCTCACAACTTCTCCTCCACTGTCATACGGATGCATGACTCATACCTCCATCTCCTGCTCTGTCAATGATGGAACAGATCGTTTAAGATTCATTCCGTCAATGACATTTGGGGATTGACTCATCCGTCCGTTTTGTCCACTGTCATTCAGATGAATGACTCGTACCCCCGTCCTCTCTGCTTTCGGTAAATGGCATTCGTAGGCATCCCTCGTTTCTCCATCTCGTCCAGTTTCATTCGGATGCATGGCTCGTACCACGTTCCCTCCTCTGTCACTCATGAAACCGATCATTTCAGGATTTTTTCTGTCATTGGCATTTGGTGGTATGACTCATCCGTCCATTCCGTCCACTGTCATTCAGATTCATGACTAATACCTGCGTCCTGTTCTATGTCTTCGAATGCCATTCGGAGGTATGACTCATCCGTGCGTTTTGTCAATTCCATTACTCGTATCTCTGTCTTTACCTGTGTTATTGTTTAACTGGACCTCGCGGGCATTGCTTCTCACACATTCTGGTCCACTCTCATACAGATGCATGACTCATACCTCCATCTCCTGCTCTGTCAGTGATGGAACAGATCATTTAATATTCGTTCAGACAATAAACCTTTGGGGCATGACCCATCCGTCCGTTTTGCCTGCTGTCATTCAGATGCATGATTCGTACCCCCGTCCTCTCTGCTTTCGGTAAATGGCTTTCGTAGGCATCCCTCGTTTCTCCGTCCGGTGTCATTCGGATGCATGACTCGTACCACCTTCCCTCCTCTGTCACTGATGAAACCGATCATTTCAGGATTCTTTCTGTCATTGGCATTTGGTGGTATGACTCATCCGTCCATTCCGTCCACTGTCATTCAGATTCATGACTCATACCTGCGTCCTATTCTATGTATTCGAATGTCATTCGGAGGTATGACTCATCCGTCCGTTTTGTCAATTCCATTACTCGTATCTCTGTCTTTACCTGTGTTATTGTTTAACTGGACCTCGTGGGCATTGCTTCTCACACATTCTGGGCAACTCTCATACAGATGCATGATTCATACCTCCATCTCCTGCTCTGTCAGTGATGGAACAGATCGTTTAAGATTCATTCCAACAATGAACCTTTGGGGCATGACCCATCCGTCCGTTTTGCGTGCTGTCATTCGGATGCATGACTCGTACCCCCGTCCTCTCTGCTTTCGGTAAATGGCTTTCGTAGGCATCCCTCGTTTCTCCGTCCAGTGTCATTCGGATGCATTACTCGTACCAACTTCCCTCCTCTGTCACTGATGAAACCGATCATTTCAGGATTCTTTCTCTCATTGGCATTTGGTGGTATGACTCATCCGTCCATTCCGTCCACTGTCATTCGGATTCATGATTTATACATTCGTCCTATTCTATGTCTTCGAATGGCATTCGGAGGTATGACTCATCCGTCCGTTTTGTCAATTGCATTACTCGTATCACTGTCTTTACCTCTGTTTTATTAAACTGGACCGTGCAAGCATTTCTTATCACACCTTCTCCTCCACTGTCAAACGGATGCATGACTCATACCTCCATCTCGTGCTCAGTCAATGATGGAACAGATTGTTAAAGATTCATTCCGTCAATGACTTTTTTTAGATTGACTCATCCATCCGTTTTGTCCACTGTCATTCGGATGCATGAATCGTACCACGTTCCCTCCTCTGTCCCTCATGAAACCGATCATTTCAGGATTCTTTCTGTCATTGGCATTTTGTGGTAAAACTCATCCGTCCAATCCGTCCACTGTCATTCAGACTCATAACTCGTACCTGCGTCCTGTTCTATGTCTTCGAATGCCATTCGGAGGTATGACTCATCCGTCCTTTTTGTCAATTCCATTACTCGTATCTCTGTCTTTACCTGTGTTATTGTTTAACTGGACCTCGCGGGCATTGCTTCTCACACATTCTGGTCCACTCTCATACAGATGCATGAATCATACCTCCATCTCCTGCCCTGTCAGTGATGGAACAGATCGTTTAATATTCGTTCCGACAATGAACCTTTGGGGCATGACCCATCCGTCCAGTGTCATTCGGATGCATGACTCGTACCAACTTCCCTCCTCTGTCACTGATGAAACCGATCATTTCAGGATTCTTTCTCTCATTGGCATGACTCGTACCCCCGTCCTCTCTGCTTTCGGTAAATGGCTTTTGTAGGCATCCCTCGTTTCTCCGTCCAGTGTCATTCGGATGCATGGCTCGTACCACCTGCCCTCCTCTGTCACTGATGAAACCGATCATTTCAGGATTCTTTCTGTCATTGGCATTTGGTGGTATGACTCATCCATCCATTCCGTCCACTGTCAGTCAGATTCATGATTTATACCTTCGTCCAATTCTATGTCTTCGAATGGCATTCGGAGGTATGACTCATCCGTCCATTTTGTCAAATCCATTACTCGTATCTCTTTCTTTACATGTGTTATTGTTTAACTGGACCTCGCGGGCATTGCTTCTGACACATTCTGGGCAACTCTCATACAGATGCATGACTCATACCTCCATCTCGAGCTCTGTCAGTGATGGAACAGATCGTTTAAGATTCATTCCGTCAATGACATTTAGGGATTGACTCATCCGTCCGTTTTGCCCACTGTCATTCAGATGCATGACTCGTACCCCCGTCCTCTCTGCTTTCGGTAAATAGCTTTCGTAGGCATCCCTCGTTTCTCCATCTCGTCCAGTGTCATTCGGATGCATGACTCGTACCACGTTCCCTCCTCTGTCACTCATGAAACCAATCATTTTAGGATTTTTTCTGTCATTGGCATTTGGTGGTATGACTCATCCGTCCATTCCGTCCACTGTCATTCAGATTCATGACTAATACCTGCGTCCTGTTCTATGTCTTCGAATGCCATTCGGAGGTATGACTCATCCGTGCGTTTTGTCAATTCCATTACTCGTATCTCTGTCTTTACCTGTGTTATTGTTTAACTGGACCTCGCGGGCATTGCTTCTCACACATTCTGGTCCACTCTCATACAGATGCATGACTCATACCTCCATCTCCTGCTCTGTCAGTGATGGAACAGATCATTTAATATTCGTTCAGACAATAAACCTTTGGGGCATGACCCATCCGTCCGTTTTGCCTGCTGTCATTCAGATGCATGATTCGTACCCCCGTCCTCTCTGCTTTCGGTAAATGGCTTTCGTAGGCATCCCTCGTTTCTCCGTCCGGTGTCATTCGGATGCATGACTCGTACCACCTTCCCTCCTCTGTCACTGATGAAACCGATCATTTCAGGATTCTTTCTGTCATTGGCATTTGGTGGTATGACTCATCCGTCCATTCCGTCCACTGTCATTCAGATTCATGACTCATACCTGCGTCCTATTCTATGTATTCGAATGTCATTCGGAGGTATGACTCATCCGTCCGTTTTGTCAATTCCATTACTCGTATCTCTGTCTTTACCTGTGTTATTGTTTAACTGGACCTCGTGGGCATTGCTTCTCACACATTCTGGGCAACTCTCATACAGATGCATGATTCATACCTCCATCTCCTGCTCTGTCAGTGATGGAACAGATCGTTTAAGATTCATTCCAACAATGAACCTTTGGGGCATGACCCATCCGTCCGTTTTGCGTGCTGTCATTCGGATGCATGACTCGTACCCCCGTCCTCTCTGCTTTCGGTAAATGGCTTTCGTAGGCATCCCTCGTTTCTCCGTCCAGTGTCATTCGGATGCATTACTCGTACCAACTTCCCTCCTCTGTCACTGATGAAACCGATCATTTCAGGATTCTTTCTCTCATTGGCATTTGGTGGTATGACTCATCCGTCCATTCCGTCCACTGTCATTCGGATTCATGATTTATACATTCGTCCTATTCTATGTCTTCGAATGGCATTCGGAGGTATGACTCATCCGTCCGTTTTGTCAATTGCATTACTCGTATCACTGTCTTTACCTCTGTTTTATTAAACTGGACCGTGCAAGCATTTCTTATCACACCTTCTCCTCCACTGTCAAACGGATGCATGACTCATACCTCCATCTCGTGCTCAGTCAATGATGGAACAGATTGTTAAAGATTCATTCCGTCAATGACTTTTTTTAGATTGACTCATCCATCCGTTTTGTCCACTGTCATTCGGATGCATGAATCGTACCACGTTCCCTCCTCTGTCCCTCATGAAACCGATCATTTCAGGATTCTTTCTGTCATTGGCATTTTGTGGTAAAACTCATCCGTCCAATCCGTCCACTGTCATTCAGACTCATAACTCGTACCTGCGTCCTGTTCTATGTCTTCGAATGCCATTCGGAGGTATGACTCATCCGTCCTTTTTGTCAATTCCATTACTCGTATCTCTGTCTTTACCTGTGTTATTGTTTAACTGGACCTCGCGGGCATTGCTTCTCACACATTCTGGTCCACTCTCATACAGATGCATGAATCATACCTCCATCTCCTGCCCTGTCAGTGATGGAACAGATCGTTTAATATTCGTTCCGACAATGAACCTTTGGGGCATGACCCATCCGTCCAGTGTCATTCGGATGCATGACTCGTACCAACTTCCCTCCTCTGTCACTGATGAAACCGATCATTTCAGGATTCTTTCTCTCATTGGCATGACTCGTACCCCCGTCCTCTCTGCTTTCGGTAAATGGCTTTTGTAGGCATCCCTCGTTTCTCCGTCCAGTGTCATTCGGATGCATGGCTCGTACCACCTGCCCTCCTCTGTCACTGATGAAACCGATCATTTCAGGATTCTTTCTGTCATTGGCATTTGGTGGTATGACTCATCCATCCATTCCGTCCACTGTCAGTCAGATTCATGATTTATACCTTCGTCCAATTCTATGTCTTCGAATGGCATTCGGAGGTATGACTCATCCGTCCATTTTGTCAAATCCATTACTCGTATCTCTTTCTTTACATGTGTTATTGTTTAACTGGACCTCGCGGGCATTGCTTCTGACACATTCTGGGCAACTCTCATACAGATGCATGACTCATACCTCCATCTCGAGCTCTGTCAGTGATGGAACAGATCGTTTAAGATTCATTCCGTCAATGACATTTAGGGATTGACTCATCCGTCCGTTTTGCCCACTGTCATTCAGATGCATGACTCGTACCCCCGTCCTCTCTGCTTTCGGTAAATAGCTTTCGTAGGCATCCCTCGTTTCTCCATCTCGTCCAGTGTCATTCG
The DNA here is from genome assembly GCA_963931845.1 of Maratus michaelseni. Taxonomy (NCBI): domain Eukaryota; kingdom Metazoa; phylum Arthropoda; class Arachnida; order Araneae; family Salticidae; genus Maratus; species Maratus michaelseni. The sequence goes on from OZ007587.1 coordinate 276,874,171, forward strand.
GATGCATGACTCGTACCACGTTCCCTCCTCTGTCACTCATGAAACCAATCATTTTAGGATTCTTTCTGTCATTGACATTTGGTGGTATGACTCATCCATCCATTCCGTCCACTGCCATTCAGATTCATGACTCATACCTGCGTCCTGTTCTATGTATTCGAATGGCATTCGGAGGAATGACTCATCCGTCCGTTTTGTCAATTCCATTACTCGTATCTCTGTCTTTACCTGTGTTATCGTTTAACTGGACCTCGCGGGCATTGCTTCTGACACATTCTGGGCAACTCTCATACAGATGCATGACTCATACCTCCATCTCCTGCTCTTTCAGTGATGGAACAGATCATTTAATATTCGTTCCGACAAAGAACGTTTGGGGCATGACCCATCCGTCCGTTTTTCCTGCTGTCATTCAGATGCATGACTCGTAACCCCGTCCTCTCTGTTTTCGGTAAATGGCATTCGTAGGCATCCCTCGTTTCTCCATCTCGTCCAGTGTCATTCGGATGCATGACTCGTACCACGTTCCCTCCTCTGTCACTCATGAAACCGATCATTTCAAGATTCTTTCTGTCTTTGACGTTTGGTGGTATGACTCATCCATCCATTCCGCCCACTGTCATTCAGATTCATGATTTATACCTTCGTCCAGTTCTATGTCTTCGAATGGCATTCGGAGGTATGACTCATCCGTCCATTTTGTCAAATCCATTACTCGTATCTCTGTCTTTACATGTGTTATTGTTTAACTGGACCTCGCGGGCATTGCTTCTCACAACTTCTCCTCCACTGTCATACGGATGCATGACTCATACCTCCATCTCCTGGTCTGTCAATGATGGAACAGATCGTTTAAGATTCATTCCGTCAATGACATTTGGGGATTGACTCATCCGTCCGTTTTGTCCACTGTCATTCAGATGAATGACTCGTACCCCCGTCCTCTCTGCTTTCGGTAAATGGCATTCGTAGGCATCCCTCGTTTCTCCATCTCGTCCAGTTTCATTCGGATGCATGGCTCGTACCACGTTCCCTCCTCTGTCACTCATGAAACCGATCATTTCAGGATTTTTTCTGTCATTGGCATTTGGTGGTATGACTCATCCGTCCATTCCGTCCACTGTCATTCAGATTCATGACTAATACCTGCGTCCTGTTCTATGTCTTCGAATGCCATTCGGAGGTATGACTCATCCGTGCGTTTTGTCAATTCCATTACTCGTATCTCTGTCTTTACCTGTGTTATTGTTAAACTGGACCTCGCGGGCATTGCTTCTCACACATTCTGGTCCACTCTCATACAGATGCATGACTCATACCTCCATCTCCTGCTCTGTCAGTGATGGAACAGATCATTTAATATTCGTTCAGACAATAAACCTTTGGGGCATGACCCATCCGTCCGTTTTGCCTGCTGTCATTCAGATGCATGACTCGTACCCCCGTCTTCTCTGCTTTCGGTAAAAGGCTTTCGTAGGCATCCCTCGTTTCTCCGTCCGGTGTCATTCGGATGCATGACTCGTACCACCTTCCCTCCTCTGTCACTGATGAAACCGATCATTTCAGGATTCTTTCTGTCATTGGCATTTGGTGGTATGACTCATCCGTCCATTCCGTCCACTGTCATTCAGATTCATGACTCATACCTGCGTCCTATTCTATGTATTCGAATGTCATTCGGAGGTATGACTCATCCGTCCGTTTTGTCAATTCCATTACTCGTATCTCTGTCTTTACCTGTGTTATTGTTTAACTGGACCTCGTGGGCATTGCTTCTCACACATTCTGGGCAACTCTCATACAGATGCATGATTCATACCTCCATCTCCTGCTCTGTCAGTGATGGAACAGATCGTTTAAGATTCATTCCAACAATGAACCTTTGGGGCATGACCCATCCGTCCGTTTTGCGTGCTGTCATTCGGATGCATGACTCGTACCCCCGTCCTCTCTGCTTTCGGTAAATGGCTTTCGTAGGCATCCCTCGTTTCTCCGTCCGGTGTCATTCGGATGCATGACTCGTACCACCTTCCCTCCTCTGTCACTGATGAAACCGATCATTTCAGGATTCTTTCTGTCATTGGCATTTGGTGGTATGACTCATCCGTCCATTCCGTCCACTGTCATTCGGATTCATGATTTATACATTCGTCCTATTCTATGTCTTCGAATGGCATTCGGAGGTATGACTCATCCGTCCGTTTTGTCAATTGCATTACTCGTATCACTGTCTTTACCTCTGTTTTATTAAACTGGACCGTGCAGGCATTTCTTAGCACACCTTCTCCTCCACTGTCAAACGGATGCATGACTCATACCTCCATCTCCTGCTCTGTCAATGATGGAACAGATCGTTTAAGATTCATTCCGTCAATGACATTTGGGGATTGACTCATCCGTCCGTTTTGTCCACTGTCATTCAGATGAATGACTCGTACCCCCGTCCTCTCTGCTTTCGGTAAATTGCATTCGTAGGCATCCCTCGTTTCTGCATCTCGTCCAGTTTCATTCGGATGCATGGCTCGTACCACGTTCCCTCCTCTGTTACTCATGAAACCGATCATTTCAGGATTTTTTCTGTCATTGGCATTTGGTGGTATGACTCATCCGTCCATTCCGTCCACTGTTATTCAGATTCATGACTAATACCTGCGTCCTGTTCTATGTCTTCGAATGCCATTCGGAAGTATGACTCATCCGTGCGTTTTGTCAATTTTATTACTCGTATCTCTGTCTTTACCTGTGTTATTGTTTAACTGGACCTCGCGGGCATTGCTTCTCACACATTCTGGGCAACTCTCATACAGATGCATAAATCTTACCTCCATCTCCTGCTCTGTCAGTGATGGAACAGATCGTTTATGATTCATTCCGACAATGAACCTTTGGGGCATGACTCATCCGTCCATTCCGTCCACTGTCATTCGGATTCATGATTTATACATTCGTCCTATTCTATGTCTTCGAATGGCATTCGGAGGTATGACTCATCCGTCCGTTTTGTCAATTGCATTACTCGTATCACTGTCTTTACCTCTGTTTTATTAAACTGGACCGTGCAGGCATTTCTTAGCACACCTTCTCCTCCATTGTCAAACGGATGCATGACTCATACCTCCATCTCCTGCTCTGTCAATGATGGAACAGATCGTTTAAGATTCATTCCGTCAATGACATTTGGGGATTGACTCATCCGTCCGTTTTGTCCACTGTCATTCAGATTCATGACTCGTACCCCCGTCCTCTCTGCTTTCGGTAAATGGCTTTCGTAGGCATCCCTCGTTTCTCCGTCCAGTGTCATTCGGATGCATGACTCGTACCAACTTCCCTCCTCTGTCACTGATGAAACCGATCATTTCAGGATTCTTTCTCTCATTGGCATTTGGTGGTATGACTCATCCGTCCATTCCGTCCACTGTCATTCGGATTCATGATTTATACATTCGTCCTATGCTATGTCTTCGAATGGCATTCGGAGGTATGACTCATCCGTCCGTTTTGTCAATTGCATTACTCGTATCACTGTCTTTACCTCTGTTTTATTTAACTGGACCGTGCAGGCATTTCTTAGCACACCTTCTCCTCCACTGTCAAACGGATGCATGACTCATACCTCCATCTCGTGCTCCGTCAATGATGGAACAGATTGTTTAAGATTCGTTCCGTCAATGACTTTTTTTAGATTGACTCATCCATCCGTTTTGTCCACTGTCATTCGGATGCATGATTCGTACCACGTTCCCTCCTCTGTCACTCATGAAACCGATCATTTCAGGATTCTTTCTGTCATTGGCATTTTGTGGTAAAACTCTTCCGTCCAATCCGTCCACTGTCATTCAGATTCATAGCTCGTACCTGCGTCCTGTTCTATGTCTTCGAATGCCATTCGGAGGTATGACTCATCCGTCCTTTTTGTCAATTCCATTACTCGTCATGCACTCTCATACAGATGCATGACTCATACCTCCATCTCCTGCCCTGTCAGTGATGGAACAGATCGTTTAATATTCGTTCCGACAATGAACCTTTGGGGCATGACCCATCCGTCCAGTGTCATTCGGATGCATGACTCGTACCAAATTCCCTTCTCTGTCACTGATGAAACCGATCATTTCAGGATTCTTTCTCTCATTCGCATGACTCGTACCCCCGTCCTCTCTGCTTTCGGTAAATGGCTTTCGTAGGCATCCCTCGTTTCTCCTTCCAGTGTCATTCGGATGCATGACTCGTACCACCTGCCCTCCTCTGTCACTGATGAAACCGATCATTTCAGGATTCTTTCTGTCATTGGCATTTGGTGGTATGACTCATCCATCCATTCCGTCCACTGTCAGTCAGATTCTTGATTTATACCTTCGTCCAATTCTATGTCTTCGAATGGCATTCGGAGGTATGACTCATCCGTCCATTTTGTCAAATCCATTACTCGTATCTCTTTCTTTACATGTGTTATTGTTTAACTGAACCTAGCGGGCATTGCTTCTCACACATTCTGGGCAACTCTCATACAGATGCATGACTCATACCTCCATCTCGAGCTCTGTCAGTGATGGAACAGATCGTTTAAGATTCATTCCGTCAATGACATTTAGGGATTGACTCATCCGTCCGTTTTGCCCACTGTCATTCAGATGCATGACTCGAACCCCCGTCCTCTCTGCTATCGGTAAATAGCTTTCGTAGGCATCCCTCGTTTCTCCATCTCGTCCAGTGTCATTCGGATGCATGACTCGTACCACGTTCCCTCCTCTGTCACTCATGAAACCAATCATTTTAGGATTCTTTCTGTCATTGACATTTGGTGGTATGACTCATCCATCCATTCCGTCCACTGCCATTCAGATTCATGACTCATACCTGCGTCCTGTTCTATGTATTCGAATGGCATTCGGAGGTATGACTCATCCGTCCGTTTTGTCAATTCCATTACTCGTATCTCTGTCTTTACCTGTGTTATTGTTTAACTGGACCTCGCGGGCATTGCTTCTCACATATTCTGGGCAACTGTCATACAGATGCATAAATCTTACCTCCATCTCCTGCTCTGTCAGTGATGGAACAGATCGTTTAAGATTCATTCCGACAATGAACCTTTGGGGCATGACCCATCCGTCCGTTTTGCGTGCTGTCATTCAGATGCATGACTCGTACCCCCGTCCTCTCTGCTTTCGGTAAATGGCTTTCGTAGGCATCCCTCGTTTCTCCGTCCATTCTCTCATTGGCATTTGGTGGTATGACTCATCCGTCCATTCCGTCCACTGTCATTCGGATTCATGATTTATACATTCGTCCTATTCTATGTCTTCGAATGGCATTCGGAGGTATGACTCATCCGTCCGTTTTGTCAATTGCATTACTCGTATCACTGTCTTTACCTCTGTTTTATTTAACTGGACCGTGCAGGCATTTCTTAGCACACCTTCTCCTCCACTGTCAAACGGATGCATGACACATACCTCCATCTCGTGCTCCGTCAATGATGGAACAGATTGTTTAAGATTCATTCCGTCAATGACTTTTTTTAGATTGACTCATCCATCCGTTTTGTCCACTGTCATTCGGATGCATGATTCGTACCACGTTCCCTCCTCTGTCACTCATGAAACCGATCATTTCAGGATTCTTTCTGTCATTGGCATTTTGTGGTAAAACTCATCCGTCCAATCCGTCCACTGTCATTCAGATTAATAACTCGTACCTGCGTCCTGTTCTATGTCTTCGAATGCCATTCGGAGGTATGACTCATCCGTCCTTTTTGTCAATTCCATTACTGGTATCTCTGTCTTTACCTGTGTTATTGTGTAACTGGACCTCGCGGGCATTGCTTCTCACACATTCTGGTCCACTCTCATACAGATGCATGACTCATACCTCCATCTCCTGCCCTGTCAGTGATGGAACAGATCGTTTAATATTCGTTCCGACAATGAACCTTTGGGGCATGACCCATCCGTCCAGTGTCATTCGGATGCATGACTCGTACCAAATTCCCTCCTCTGTCACTGATGAAACCGATCATTTCAGGATTCTTTCTCTCATTGGCATGACTCGTACCCCCGTCCTCTCTGCTTTCGGTAAATGGCTTTCGTAGGCATCCCTCGTTTCTCCTTCCAGTGTCATTCGGATGCATGACTCGTACCACCTGCCCTCCTCTGTCACTGATGAAACCGATCATTTCAGGATTCTTTCTGTCATTGGCATTTGGTGGTATGACTCATCCATCCATTCCGTCCACTGTCAGTCAGATTCATGATTTATACCTTCGTCCAATTCTATGTCTTCGAATGGCATTCGGAGGTATTTCTCATCCGTCCATTTTGTCAAATCCATTACTCGTATCTCTTTCTTTACATGTGTTATTGTTTAACTGAACCTAGCGGGCATTGCTTCTCACACATTCTGGGCAACTCTCATACAGATGCATGACTCATACCTCCATCTCGAGCTCTGTCAGTGATGGAACAGATCGTTTAAGATTCATTCCGTCAATGACATTTAGGGATTGACTCATCCGTCCGTTTTGCCCACTGTAATTCAGATGACTCGAACCCCCGTCCTCTCTGCTTTCGGTAAATAGCTTTCGTAGGCATCCCTCGTTTCTCCATCTCGTCCAGTGTCATTCGGATGCATGACTCGTACCACGTTCCCTCCTCTGTCACTCATGAAACCAATCATTTTAGGATTCTTTCTGTCATTGACATTTGGTGGTATGACTCATCCATCCATTCCGTCCACTGCCATTCAGATTCATGACTCATACCTGCGTCCTGTTCTATGTATTCGAATGGCATTCGGAGGTATGACTCATCCGTCCGTTTTGTCAATTCCATTACTCGTATCTCTGTCTTTACCTGTGTTATCGTTTAACTGGACCTCGCGGGCTTTGCTTCTGACACATTCTGGGCAACTCTCATACAGATGCATGACTCATACCTCCATCTCCTGCTCTGTCAGTGATGGAACAGATCGTTTAAGATTCATTCCGACAATGAACCTTTGGGGCATGACCCATCCGTCCGTTTTGCGTGCTGTCATTCAGATGCATGACTCGTACCCCCGTCCTCTCTGCTTTCGGTAAATGGCTTTCGTAGGCATCCCTCGTTTCTCCGTCCAGTGTCATTCGGATGCATGACTCGTACCACCTTCCCTCCTCTGTCACTGATGAAACCGATCATTTCAAGATTCTTTCTGTCATTGGCATTTGGTGGTATGACTCATCTGTTCATTCCGTCCACTGTCATTCGTATTCATGATTTATACATTCGTCCTATTCTATGTCTTCGAATGGCATTCGGAGGTATGACTCATCCGTCCGTTTTGTCAATTGCATTACTCGTATCACTGTCTTTACCTGTGTTTTATTTAACTGGACCTCGCGGGCAATGCTTCTCACACATTCTGGTCCACTCTCATACAGATGCATGACTCATACCTCCATCTCCTGCTCTTTCAGTGATGGAACAGATCATTTAATATTCGTTCCGACAACGAACGTTTGGGGCATGACCCATCCGTCCGTTTTTCCTGCTGTCATTCAGATGCATGACTCGTACCCCCGTCCTCTCTGTTTTCAGTAAATGGCATTCGTAGGCATCCCTCGTTTCTCCATCTCGTCCAGTGTCATTCGGATGCATGACTCGTACCACGTTCCCTCCTCTGTCACTCATGAAACCGATCATTTCAAGATTCTTTCTGTCTTTGACATTTGGTGGTATGACTCATCCATCCATTCCGCCCACTGTCATTCAGATTCATGATTTATACATTCGTCCTATTCTATGTCTTCGAATGGCATTCGGAGGTATGACTCATCCGTCCGTTTTGTCAATTGCATTACTCGTATCACTGTCTTTACCTCTGTTTTATTTAACTGGACCGCGCAGGCATTTCTTAGCACACCTTCCCCTCCACTGTCATACGGATGCATGACTCATACCTCCATCTCCTGCTCTGTCAATGATGGAACAGATCGTTTAAGATTCATTCCGTCAATGACTTTTTTTGGATTGACTCATCCGTCCGTTTTGTCCACTGTCATTCAGATGCATGACTCGTACCCCCGTCCTCTCTGCTTTCGGTAAATAGTTTTCGTAGGCATCCCTCGTTTCTCCATCTCGTCCAGTGTCATTCGGATGCATGACTCGTACCACCTTCCCTCCTCTGTCACTGATGAAACCGATCATTTCAGGATTCTTTCTGTCATTGGCATTTGGTGGTATGACTCATCCGTCCATTCCGTTCACTGTCATTCAGATTCATGACTCATACCACGTCCTATTCTATGTATTCGAATGTCATTCGGAGGTATGACTCATCCGTCCGTTTTGTCAATTCCATTACTCGTATCTCTGTCTTTACCTGTGTTATTGTTTAACTGGACCTCGCGAGCATTGCTTCTCACACATTCTGGGCAACTCTCATACAGATGCATGATTCTTACCTCCATCTCCTGCTCTGTCAGTGATGGAACAGATCGTTTAAGATTCATTCCGACAATGAACCTTTGGGGCATGACCCATCCGTCCGTTTTGCGTGCTTTCATTCAGATGCATGACTCGTACCCCCGTCCTCTCTGCTTTCGGTAAATGGCTTTCGTAGGCATCCCTCGTTTCTCCGTCCAGTGTCATTCGGATGCATGACTCGTACCAACTTCCCTCCTCTGTCACTGATGAAACCGATCATTTCAGGATTCTTTCTCTCATTGGCATTTGGTGGTATGACTCATCCGTCCATTCCGTCCACTGTCATTCGGATTCATGATTTATACATTCGTTCTATTCTATGTCTTCGAATGGCATTCGGAGGTATGACTCATCCGTCCGTTTTGTCAATTGCATTACTCGTATCACTGTCTTTACCTCTGTTTTATTTAACTGGACCGTGCAGGCATTTCTTAGCACACCTTCTCCTCCACTGTCAAACGGATGCATGACTCATACCTCCATCTCGTGCTCCGTCAATGATGGAACAGATTGTTTAAGATTCATTCCGTCAATGACTTTTTTTAGATTGACTCATCCATCCGTTTTGTCCACTGTCATTCGGATGCATGATTCGTACCACGTTCCCTCCTCTGTCACTCATGAAACCGATCATTTCAGGATTCTTTCTGTCATTGGCATTTTGTGGTAAAACTCATCCGTCCAATCCGTCCACTGTCATTCAGATTCATAACTCGTACCTGCGTCCTGTTCTATGTCTTCGAATGCCATTCGGAGGTATGACTCATCCGTCCGTTTTGTCAATTCCATTACTCGTATCTCTGTCTTTACCTGTGTTATCGTTTAACTGGACCTCGTGGGCATTGCTTCTGACACATTCTGGGCAACTCTCATACAGATGCATGACTCATACCTCCATCTCCTGCTCTGTCAGTGATGGAACAGATCGTTTAAGATTCATTCCGACAATGAACCTTTGGGGATTGACTCATCCGTCCGTTTTGTCCAATGTCATTCAGATGCATGACTCGTACCCCCGTCCTCTCTGCTTTCGGTAAATGGCTTTCGTAGGCATCCCTCGTTTCTCCGTCCAGTGTCATTCGGATGCATGACTCGTACCACCTTCCCTCCTCTGTCACTGATGAAAACGATCATTTCAGGATTCTTTCTGTCATTGGCATTTGGTGGTATGACTCATCTGTTCATTCCGTCCACTGTCATTCGTATTCATGATTTATACATTCGTCCTATTCTATGTCTTCGAATGGCATTCGGAGGTATGACTCATCCGTCCGTTTTGTCAATTGCATTACTCGTATCACTGTCTTTACCTCTGTTTTATTTAACTGGACCTCGCGGGCAATGCTTCTCACACATTCTGGGCAACTCTTATACAGATGCATGACTCATACCTCCATCTCCTGCTCTGTCAGTGATGGAACAGATCGTTTAAAATTCATTCCGACAATGAACCTTTGGGGCATGACCCATCCGTCCGTTTTGCGTGCTGTCATTCAGATGCATGACTCGTACCCTCGTCCTCTCTGCTTTCGGTAAATGGATTTCGTAGGCATCCCTCGTTTCTCCGTCCAGTTTCATCCGGATGCATGACTCGTACCAACTTCCCTCCTCTGTCACAGATGAAACCGATCATTTCAGGATTCTTTCTGTCATTGGCATTTGGTGGTATGACTCATCCGTCCATTCCGCCACTGTCATTCGGATTCATGATTTATACATTCGTCCTATTGTATGTCTTCGAATGGCATTCGGAGGTATGACTCATCCGTCCGTTTTGTCAATTGCATTACTCGTAACACTGTCTTTACCTCTGTTTTATTTAACTGGACCGCGCAGGCATTTCTTAGCACACCTTCTCCTCCAATGTCATACGGACGCATGACTCATACCTCCATCTCCTGCTCTGTCAATGATGGAACAGATCGTTTAAGATTCATTCCGTCAATGACTTTTTTTGGATTGACTCATCCGTCCGTTTTGTCCACTGTCATTCAGATGCATGACTCGTACCCCCGTCCTCTCTGTTTTCGGTAAATGGCATTCGTAGGCATCCCTCGTTTCTCCATCTCGTCCAGTCTCATTCGGATGCATGACTCGTACCACGTTCCCTCCTCTGTCACTCATGAAACTGATCATTTCAAGATTCTTCTTGTCTTTGACATTTGGTGGTATGACTCATCCATCCATTCCGTCCACTGTCATTCAGATTCATCACTCATACCTGCGTCCTATTCTATGTATTCGAATGGCATTCGGAGGTATGACTCATCCGTCCGTTTTGTCAATTTCATTACTCGTATCTCTGTCTTTACCTGTGTTATTGTTTAACTGGACCTCCGCGGACATTGCTTCTCACACATTCTGGGCAACTCTTATAAAGATGCATGACTCATACCTCCATCTCCTGCTCTGTCAGTGATGGAACAGATCGTTTAAGATTCATTCCGACAATGAACCTTTGGGGCATGACCCATCCGTCGGTTTTGCGTGCTGTCATTCAGATGCATGACTCGTACCCTCGTCCTCTCTGCTTTCGGTAAATGGATTTCGTAGGCATCCCTCGTTTCTCCGTCCAGTGTCATTCGAATGCATGACTCGTACCACCTTCCCTCCTCTGTCACAGATGAAACCGATCATTTCAGGATTCTTTCTGTCATTGGCATTTAGTGGTATGACTCATCCGTCCATTACGCCACTGTCATTCGGATTCATGATTTATACATTCGTCCTATTCTATGTCTTCGAATGGCATTCGGAGGTATGACTCATCCGTCCGTTTTGTCCACTGTCATTCAGATGAATGACTCGTACCCCCGTCCTCTCTGCTTTCGGTAAATGGCATTCGTAGGCATCCCTCGTTTCTGCATCTCGTCCAGTTTCATTCGGATGCATGGCTCGTACCACGTTCCCTCCTCTGTTACTCATGAAACCGATCATTTCAGGATTTTTTCTGTCATTGGCATTTGGTGGTATGACTCATCCGTCCATTCCGTCCACTGTTATTCAGATTCATGACTAATACCTGCGTCCTGTTCTATGTCTTCGAATGCCATTCGGAGGTATGACTCATCCGTGCGTTTTGTCAATTCTATTACTCGTATCTCTGTCTTTACCTGTGTTATTGTTTAACTGGACCTCGCGGGCATTGCTTCTCACACATTCTGGGCAACTCTCATACAGATGCATAAATCTTACCTCCATCTCCTGCTCTGTCAGTGATGGAACAGATCGTTTAAGATTCATTCCGACAATGAACCTTTGGGGCATGACCCATCCGTCCGTTTTGCGTGCTGTCATTCAGATGCATGACTCGTACCCCCGTCCTCTCTGCTTTCGGTAAATGGCTTTCGTAGGCATCCCTCGTTTCTCCGTCCAGTGTCATTCGGATGCATGACTCGTACCAACTTCCCTCCTCTGTCACTGATGAAACCGATCATTTCAGGATTCTTTCTCTCATTGGCATTTGGTGGTATGACTCATCCGTCCATTCCGTCCACTGTCATTCGGATTCATGATTTATACATTCGTCCTATTCTATGTCTTCGAATGGCATTCGGAGGTATGACTCATCCGTCCGTTTTGTCAATTGCATTACTCGTATCACTGTCTTTACCTCTGTTTTATTTAACTGGACCGTGCAGGCATTTCTTAGCACACCTTCTCCTCCACTGTCAAACGGATGCATGACTCATAGCTCCATCTCGTGCTCCGTCAATGATGGAACAGATTGTTTAAGATTCGTTCCGTCAATGACTTTTTTTAGATTGACTCATCCATCCGTTTTGTCCACTGTCATTCGGATGCATGATTCGTACCACGTTCCCTCCTCTGTCACTCATGAAACCGATCATTTCAGGATTCTTTCTGTCATTGGCATTTTGTGGTAAAACTCATCCGTGCAATCCGTCCACTGTCATTCAGATTCATAACTCGTACCTGCGTCCTGTTCTATGTCTTCGAATGCCATTCGGAGGTATGACTCATCCGTCCTTTTTGTCAATTCCATTACTCGTATCTCTGTCTTTACCTGTGTTATTGTTTAACTGGACCTCGCGGGCACTGCTTCTCACACATTCTGGTCCACTCTCATACAGATGCATGACTCATACCTCCATCTCCTGCCCTGTCAGTGATGGAACAGATCGTTTAATATTCGTTCCGACAATGAACCTTTGGGGCATGACCCATCCGTCCAGTGTCATTCGGATGCATGACTCGTACCAAATTCCCTCCTCTGTCACTGATGAAACCGATCATTTCAGGATTCTTTCTCTCATTGGCATGACTCGTACCCCCGTCCTCTCTGCTTTCGGTAAATGGCTTTCGTAGGCATCCCTCGTTTCTCCTTCCAGTGTCATTCGGATGCATGACTCGTACCACCTGCCCTCCTCTGTCACTGATGAAACCGATCATTTCAGGATTCTTTCTGTCATTGGCATTTGGTGGTATGACTCATCCATCCATTCCGTCCACTGTCAGTCAGATTCTTGATTTATACCTTCGTCCAATTCTATGTCTTCGAATGGCATTCGGAGGTATGACTCATCCGTCCATTTTGTCAAATCCATTACTCGTATCTCTTTCTTTACATGTGTTATTGTTTAACTGAACCTAGCGGGCATTGCTTCTCACACATTCTGGGCAACTCTCATACAGATGCATGACTCATACCTCCATCTCGAGCTCTGTCAGTGATGGAACAGATCGTTTAAGATTCATTCCGTCAATGACATTTAGGGATTGACTCATCCGTCCGTTTTGCCCACTGTCATTCAGATGCATGACTCGTACCCCCGTCCTCTCTGCTTTCGGTAAATGGCATTCGTAGGCATCCCTCGTTTCTCCATCTCGTCCAGTTTCATTCGGATGCATGGCTCGTACCACGTTCCCTCCTCTGTCACTCATGAAACCGATCATTTCAGGATTTTTTCTGTCATTGGCATTTGGTGGTATGACTCATCCGTCCATTCCGTCCACTGTCATTCAGATTCATGACTAATACCTGCGTCCTGTTCTATGTCTTCGAATGCCATTCGGAGGTATGACTCATCCGTGCGTTTTGTCAATTCCATTACTCGTATCTCTGTCTTTACCTGTGTTATTGTTAAACTGGACCTCGCGGGCATTGCTTCTCACACATTCTGGTCCACTCTCATACAGATGCATGACTCATACCTCCATCTCCTGCTCTGTCAGTGATGGAACAGATCATTTAATATTCGTTCAGACAATAAACCTTTGGGGCATGACCCATCCGTCCGTTTTGCCTGCTGTCATTCAGATGCATGACTCGTACCCCCGTCTTCTCTGCTTTCGGTAAATGGCTTTCGTAGGCATCCCTCGTTTCTCCGTCCGGTGTCATTCGGATGCATGACTCGTACCACCTTCCCTCCTCTGTCACTGATGAAACCGATCATTTCAGGATTCTTTCTGTCATTGGCATTTGGTGGTATGACTCATCCGTCCATTCCGTCCACTGTCATTCAGATTCATGACTCATACCTGCGTCCTATTCTATGTATTCGAATGTCATTCGGAGGTATGACTCATCCGTCCGTTTTGTCAATTCCATTACTCGTATCTCTGTATTTACCTGTGTTATTGTTTAACTGGACCTCGTGGGCATTGCTTCTCACACATTCTGGGCAACTCTCATACAGATGCATGATTCATACCTCCATCTCCTGCTCTGTCAGTGATGGAACAGATCGTTTAAGATTCATTCCAACAATGAACCTTTGGGGCATGACCCATCCGTCCGTTTTGCGTGCTGTCATTCGGATGCATGACTCGTACCCCCGTCCTCTCTGCTTTCGGTAAATGGCTTTCGTAGGCATCCCTCGTTTCTCCGTCCGGTGTCATTCGGATGCATGACTCGTACCACCTTCCCTCCTCTGTCACTGATGAAACCGATCATTTCAGGATTCTTTCTGTCATTGGCATTTGGTGGTATGACTCATCCGTCCATTCCGTCCACTGTCATTCGGATTCATGATTTATACATTCGTCCTATTCTATGTCTTCGAATGGCATTCGGAGGTATGACTCATCCGTCCGTTTTGTCAATTGCATTACTCGTATCACTGTCTTTACCTCTGTTTTATTAAACTGGACCGTGCAGGCATTTCTTAGCACACCTTCTCCTCCACTGTCAAACGGATGCATGACTCATACCTCCATCTCCTGCTCTGTCAATGATGGAACAGATCGTTTAAGATTCATTCCGTCATGCCGATGGAAGATTCATGCCGATGACATTTGGGGATTGACTCATCCGTCCGTTTTGTCCACTGTCATTCAGATGAATGACTCGTACCCCCGTCCTCTCTGCTTTCGGTAAATTGCATTCGTAGGCATCCCTCGTTTCTGCATCTCGTCCAGTTTCATTCGGATGCATGGCTCGTACCACGTTCCCTCCTCTGTTACTCATGAAACCGATCATTTCAGGATTTTTTCTGTCATTGGCATTTGGTGGTATGACTCATCCGTCCATTCCGTCCACTGTTATTCAGATTCATGACTAATACCTGCGTCCTGTTCTATGTCTTCGAATGCCATTCGGAAGTATGACTCATCCGTGCGTTTTGTCAATTTTATTACTCGTATCTCTGTCTTTACCTGTGTTATTGTTTAACTGGACCTCGCGGGCATTGCTTCTCACACATTCTGGGCAACTCTCATACAGATGCATAAATCTTACCTCCATCTCCTGCTCTGTCAGTGATGGAACAGATCGTTTATGATTCATTCCGACAATGAACCTTTGGGGCATGACTCATCCGTCCATTCCGTCCACTGTCATTCGGATTCATGATTTATACATTCGTCCTATTCTATGTCTTCGAATGGCATTCGGAGGTATGACTCATCCGTCCGTTTTGTCAATTGCATTACTCGTATCACTGTCTTTACCTCTGTTTTATTAAACTGGACCGTGCAGGCATTTCTTAGCACACCTTCTCCTCCATTGTCAAACGGATGCATGACTCATACCTCCATCTCCTGCTCTGTCAATGATGGAACAGATCGTTTAAGATTCATTCCGTCAATGACATTTGGGGATTGACTCATCCGTCCGTTTTGTCCACTGTCATTCAGATTCATGACTCGTACCCCCGTCCTCTCTGCTTTCGGTAAATGGCTTTCGTAGGCATCCCTCGTTTCTCCGTCCAGTGTCATTCGGATGCATGACTCGTACCAACTTCCCTCCTCTGTCACTGATGAAACCGATCATTTCAGGATTCTTTCTCTCATTGGCATTTGGTGGTATGACTCATCCGTCCATTCCGTCCACTGTCATTCGGATTCATGATTTATACATTCGTCCTATGCTATGTCTTCGAATGGCATTCGGAGGTATGACTCATCCGTCCGTTTTGTCAATTGCATTACTCGTATCACTGTCTTTACCTCTGTTTTATTTACGTTTTGTCCACTTTTTTTACGTTTTGTCCACGTTTTTGTGTTTATTTACGTTTTGTCCACTGTCATTCGGATGCATGATTCGTACCACGTTCCCTCCTCTGTCACTCATGAAACCGATCATTTCAGGATTCTTTCTGTCATTGGCATTTTGTGGTAAAACTCATCCGTCCAATCCGTCCACTGTCATTCAGATTCATAGCTCGTACCTGCGTCCTGTTCTATGTCTTCGAATGCCATTCGGAGGTATGACTCATCCGTCCTTTTTGTCAATTCCATTACTCGTCATGCACTCTCATACAGATGCATGACTCATACCTCCATCTCCTGCCCTGTCAGTGATGGAACAGATCGTTTAATATTCGTTCCGACAATGAACCTTTGGGGCATGACCCATCCGTCCAGTGTCATTCGGATGCATGACTCGTACCAAATTCCCTTCTCTGTCACTGATGAAACCGATCATTTCAGGATTCTTTCTCTCATTCGCATGACTCGTACCCCCGTCCTCTCTGCTTTCGGTAAATGGCTTTCGTAGGCATCCCTCGTTTCTCCTTCCAGTGTCATTCGGATGCATGACTCGTACCACCTGCCCTCCTCTGTCACTGATGAAACCGATCATTTCAGGATTCTTTCTGTCATTGGCATTTGGTGGTATGACTCATCCATCCATTCCGTCCACTGTTAGTCAGATTCTTGATTTATACCTTCGTCCAATTCTATGTCTTCGAATGGCATTCGGAGGTATGACTCATCCGTCCATTTTGTCAAATCCATTACTCGTATCTCTTTCTTTACATGTGTTATTGTTTAACTGAACCTAGCGGGCATTGCTTCTCACACATTCTGGGCAACTCTCATACAGATGCATGACTCATACCTCCATCTCGAGCTCTGTCAGTGATGGAACAGATCGTTTAAGATTCATTCCGTCAATGACATTTAGGGATTGACTCATCCGTCCGTTTTGCCCACTGTCATTCAGATGCATGACTCGAACCCCCGTCCTCTCTGCTATCGGTAAATAGCTTTCGTAGGCATCCCTCGTTTCTCCATCTCGTCCAGTGTCATTCGGATGCATGACTCGTACCACGTTCCCTCCTCTGTCACTCATGAAACCAATCATTTTAGGATTCTTTCTGTCATTGACATTTGGTGGTATGACTCATCCATCCATTCCGTCCACTGCCATTCAGATTCATGACTCATACCTGCGTCCTGTTCTATGTATTCGAATGGCATTCGGAGGTATGACTCATCCGTCCGTTTTGTCAATTCCATTACTCGTATCTCTGTCTTTACCTGTGTTATTGTTTAACTGGACCTCGCGGGCATTGCTTCTCACATATTCTGGGCAACTGTCATACAGATGCATAAATCTTACCTCCATCTCCTGCTCTGTCAGTGATGGAACAGATCGTTTAAGATTCATTCCGACAATGAACCTTTGGGGCATGACCCATCCGTCCGTTTTGCGTGCTGTCATTCAGATGCATGACTCGTACCCCCGTCCTCTCTGCTTTCGGTAAATGGCTTTCGTAGGCATCCCTCGTTTCTCCGTCCATTCTCTCATTGGCATTTGGTGGTATGACTCATCCGTCCATTCCGTCCACTGTCATTCGGATTCATGATTTATACATTCGTCCTATTCTATGTCTTCGAATGGCATTCGGAGGTATGACTCATCCGTCCGTTTTGTCAATTGCATTACTCGTATCACTGTCTTTACCTCTGTTTTATTTAACTGGACCGTGCAGGCATTTCTTAGCACACCTTC
Source organism: Maratus michaelseni (assembly GCA_963931845.1). NCBI lineage: Eukaryota > Metazoa > Arthropoda > Arachnida > Araneae > Salticidae > Maratus > Maratus michaelseni. The sequence goes on from OZ007587.1 coordinate 276,891,832, forward strand.
TCCTCCACTGTCAAACGGATGCATGACACATACCTCCATCTCGTGCTCCGTCAATGATGGAACAGATTGTTTAAGATTCATTCCGTCAATGACTTTTTTTAGATTGACTCATCCATCCGTTTTGTCCACTGTCATTCGGATGCATGATTCGTACCACGTTCCCTCCTCTGTCACTCATGAAACCGATCATTTCAGGATTCTTTCTGTCATTGGCATTTTGTGGTAAAACTCATCCGTCCAATCCGTCCACTGTCATTCAGATTAATAACTCGTACCTGCGTCCTGTTCTATGTCTTCGAATGCCATTCGGAGGTATGACTCATCCGTCCTTTTTGTCAATTCCATTACTGGTATCTCTGTCTTTACCTGTGTTATTGTGTAACTGGACCTCGCGGGCATTGCTTCTCACACATTCTGGTCCACTCTCATACAGATGCATGACTCATACCTCCATCTCCTGCCCTGTCAGTGATGGAACAGATCGTTTAATATTCGTTCCGACAATGAACCTTTGGGGCATGACCCATCCGTCCAGTGTCATTCGGATGCATGACTCGTACCAAATTCCCTCCTCTGTCACTGATGAAACCGATCATTTCAGGATTCTTTCTCTCATTGGCATGACTCGTACCCCCGTCCTCTCTGCTTTCGGTAAATGGCTTTCGTAGGCATCCCTCGTTTCTCCTTCCAGTGTCATTCGGATGCATGACTCGTACCACCTGCCCTCCTCTGTCACTGATGAAACCGATCATTTCAGGATTCTTTCTGTCATTGGCATTTGGTGGTATGACTCATCCATCCATTCCGTCCACTGTCAGTCAGATTCATGATTTATACCTTCGTCCAATTCTATGTCTTCGAATGGCATTCGGAGGTATTTCTCATCCGTCCATTTTGTCAAATCCATTACTCGTATCTCTTTCTTTACATGTGTTATTGTTTAACTGAACCTAGCGGGCATTGCTTCTCACACATTCTGGGCAACTCTCATACAGATGCATGACTCATACCTCCATCTCGAGCTCTGTCAGTGATGGAACAGATCGTTTAAGATTCATTCCGTCAATGACATTTAGGGATTGACTCATCCGTCCGTTTTGCCCACTGTAATTCAGATGCATGACTCGAACCCCCGTCCTCTCTGCTTTCGGTAAATAGCTTTCGTAGGCATCCCTCGTTTCTCCATCTCGTCCAGTGTCATTCGGATGCATGACTCGTACCACGTTCCCTCCTCTGTCACTCATGAAACCAATCATTTTAGGATTCTTTCTGTCATTGACATTTGGTGGTATGACTCATCCATCCATTCCGTCCACTGCCATTCAGATTCATGACTCATACCTGCGTCCTGTTCTATGTATTCGAATGGCATTCGGAGGTATGACTCATCCGTCCGTTTTGTCAATTCCATTACTCGTATCTCTGTCTTTACCTGTGTTATCGTTTAACTGGACCTCGCGGGCTTTGCTTCTGACACATTCTGGGCAACTCTCATACAGATGCATGACTCATACCTCCATCTCCTGCTCTGTCAGTGATGGAACAGATCGTTTAAGATTCATTCCGACAATGAACCTTTGGGGCATGACCCATCCGTCCGTTTTGCGTGCTGTCATTCAGATGCATGACTCGTACCCCCGTCCTCTCTGCTTTCGGTAAATGGCTTTCGTAGGCATCCCTCGTTTCTCCGTCCAGTGTCATTCGGATGCATGACTCGTACCACCTTCCCTCCTCTGTCACTGATGAAACCGATCATTTCAAGATTCTTTCTGTCATTGGCATTTGGTGGTATGACTCATCTGTTCATTCCGTCCACTGTCATTCGTATTCATGATTTATACATTCGTCCTATTCTATGTCTTCGAATGGCATTCGGAGGTATGACTCATCCGTCCGTTTTGTCAATTGCATTACTCGTATCACTGTCTTTACCTGTGTTTTATTTAACTGGACCTCGCGGGCAATGCTTCTCACACATTCTGGTCCACTCTCATACAGATGCATGACTCATACCTCCATCTCCTGCTCTTTCAGTGATGGAACAGATCATTTAATATTCGTTCCGACAACGAACGTTTGGGGCATGACCCATCCGTCCGTTTTTCCTGCTGTCATTCAGATGCATGACTCGTACCCCCGTCCTCTCTGTTTTCAGTAAATGGCATTCGTAGGCATCCCTCGTTTCTCCATCTCGTCCAGTGTCATTCGGATGCATGACTCGTACCACGTTCCCTCCTCTGTCACTCATGAAACCGATCATTTCAAGATTCTTTCTGTCTTTGACATTTGGTGGTATGACTCATCCATCCATTCCGCCCACTGTCATTCAGATTCATGATTTATACATTCGTCCTATTCTATGTCTTCGAATGGCATTCGGAGGTATGACTCATCCGTCCGTTTTGTCAATTGCATTACTCGTATCACTGTCTTTACCTCTGTTTTATTTAACTGGACCGCGCAGGCATTTCTTAGCACACCTTCCCCTCCACTGTCATACGGATGCATGACTCATACCTCCATCTCCTGCTCTGTCAATGATGGAACAGATCGTTTAAGATTCATTCCGTCAATGACTTTTTTTGGATTGACTCATCCGTCCGTTTTGTCCACTGTCATTCAGATGCATGACTCGTACCCCCGTCCTCTCTGCTTTCGGTAAATAGTTTTCGTAGGCATCCCTCGTTTCTCCATCTCGTCCAGTGTCATTCGGATGCATGACTCGTACCACCTTCCCTCCTCTGTCACTGATGAAACCGATCATTTCAGGATTCTTTCTGTCATTGGCATTTGGTGGTATGACTCATCCGTCCATTCCGTTCACTGTCATTCAGATTCATGACTCATACCACGTCCTATTCTATGTATTCGAATGTCATTCGGAGGTATGACTCATCCGTCCGTTTTGTCAATTCCATTACTCGTATCTCTGTCTTTACCTGTGTTATTGTTTAACTGGACCTCGCGAGCATTGCTTCTCACACATTCTGGGCAACTCTCATACAGATGCATGATTCTTACCTCCATCTCCTGCTCTGTCAGTGATGGAACAGATCGTTTAAGATTCATTCCGACAATGAACCTTTGGGGCATGACCCATCCGTCCGTTTTGCGTGCTGTCATTCAGATGCATGACTCGTACCCCCGTCCTCTCTGCTTTCGGTAAATGGCTTTCGTAGGCATCCCTCGTTTCTCCGTCCAGTGTCATTCGGATGCATGACTCGTACCAACTTCCCTCCTCTGTCACTGATGAAACCGATCATTTCAGGATTCTTTCTCTCATTGGCATTTGGTGGTATGACTCATCCGTCCATTCCGTCCACTGTCATTCGGATTCATGATTTATACATTCGTTCTATTCTATGTCTTCGAATGGCATTCGGAGGTATGACTCATCCGTCCGTTTTGTCAATTGCATTACTCGTATCACTGTCTTTACCTCTGTTTTATTTAACTGGACCGTGCAGGCATTTCTTAGCACACCTTCTCCTCCACTGTCAAACGGATGCATGACTCATACCTCCATCTCGTGCTCCGTCAATGATGGAACAGATTGTTTAAGATTCATTCCGTCAATGACTTTTTTTAGATTGACTCATCCATCCGTTTTGTCCACTGTCATTCGGATGCATGATTCGTACCACGTTCCCTCCTCTGTCACTCATGAAACCGATCATTTCAGGATTCTTTCTGTCATTGGCATTTTGTGGTAAAACTCATCCGTCCAATCCGTCCACTGTCATTCAGATTCATAACTCGTACCTGCGTCCTGTTCTATGTCTTCGAATGCCATTCGGAGGTATGACTCATCCGTCCGTTTTGTCAATTCCATTACTCGTATCTCTGTATTTACCTGTGTTATCGTTTAACTGGACCTCGTGGGCATTGCTTCTGACACATTCTGGGCAACTCTCATACAGATGCATGACTCATACCTCCATCTCCTGCTCTGTCAGTGATGGAACAGATCGTTTAAGATTCATTCCGACAATGAACCTTTGGGGATTGACTCATCCGTCCGTTTTGTCCAATGTCATTCAGATGCATGACTCGTACCCCCGTCCTCTCTGCTTTCGGTAAATGGCTTTCGTAGGCATCCCTCGTTTCTCCGTCCAGTGTCATTCGGATGCATGACTCGTACCACCTTCCCTCCTCTGTCACTGATGAAAACGATCATTTCAGGATTCTTTCTGTCATTGGCATTTGGTGGTATGACTCATCTGTTCATTCCGTCCACTGTCATTCGTATTCATGATTTATACATTCGTCCTATTCTATGTCTTCGAATGGCATTCGGAGGTATGACTCATCCGTCCGTTTTGTCAATTGCATTACTCGTATCACTGTCTTTACCTCTGTTTTATTTAACTGGACCTCGCGGGCAATGCTTCTCACACATTCTGGGCAACTCTTATACAGATGCATGACTCATACCTCCATCTCCTGCTCTGTCAGTGATGGAACAGATCGTTTAAAATTCATTCCGACAATGAACCTTTGGGGCATGACCCATCCGTCCGTTTTGCGTGCTGTCATTCAGATGCATGACTCGTACCCTCGTCCTCTCTGCTTTCGGTAAATGGATTTCGTAGGCATCCCTCGTTTCTCCGTCCAGTTTCATCCGGATGCATGACTCGTACCAACTTCCCTCCTCTGTCACAGATGAAACCGATCATTTCAGGATTCTTTCTGTCATTGGCATTTGGTGGTATGACTCATCCGTCCATTCCGCCACTGTCATTCGGATTCATGATTTATACATTCGTCCTATTGTATGTCTTCGAATGGCATTCGGAGGTATGACTCATCCGTCCGTTTTGTCAATTGCATTACTCGTAACACTGTCTTTACCTCTGTTTTATTTAACTGGACCGCGCAGGCATTTCTTAGCACACCTTCTCCTCCAATGTCATACGGACGCATGACTCATACCTCCATCTCCTGCTCTGTCAATGATGGAACAGATCGTTTAAGATTCATTCCGTCAATGACTTTTTTTGGATTGACTCATCCGTCCGTTTTGTCCACTGTCATTCAGATGCATGACTCGTACCCCCGTCCTCTCTGTTTTCGGTAAATGGCATTCGTAGGCATCCCTCGTTTCTCCATCTCGTCCAGTCTCATTCGGATGCATGACTCGTACCACGTTCCCTCCTCTGTCACTCATGAAACTGATCATTTCAAGATTCTTCTTGTCTTTGACATTTGGTGGTATGACTCATCCATCCATTCCGTCCACTGTCATTCAGATTCATGACTCATACCTGCGTCCTATTCTATGTATTCGAATGGCATTCGGAGGTATGACTCATCCGTCCGTTTTGTCAATTTCATTACTCGTATCTCTGTCTTTACCTGTGTTATTGTTTAACTGGACCTCCGCGGACATTGCTTCTCACACATTCTGGGCAACTCTTATAAAGATGCATGACTCATACCTCCATCTCCTGCTCTGTCAGTGATGGAACAGATCGTTTAAGATTCATTCCGACAATGAACCTTTGGGGCATGACCCATCCGTCGGTTTTGCGTGCTGTCATTCAGATGCATGACTCGTACCCTCGTCCTCTCTGCTTTCGGTAAATGGATTTCGTAGGCATCCCTCGTTTCTCCGTCCAGTGTCATTCGAATGCATGACTCGTACCACCTTCCCTCCTCTGTCACAGACGAAACCGATCATTTCAGGATTCTTTCTGTCATTGGCATTTAGTGGTATGACTCATCCGTCCATTACGCCACTGTCATTCGGATTCATGATTTATACATTCGTCCTATTCTATGTCTTCGAATGGCATTCGGAGGTATGACTCATCCGTCCGTTTTGTCCACTGTCATTCAGATGAATGACTCGTACCCCCGTCCTCTCTGCTTTCGGTAAATGGCATTCGTAGGCATCCCTCGTTTCTGCATCTCGTCCAGTTTCATTCGGATGCATGGCTCGTACCACGTTCCCTCCTCTGTTACTCATGAAACCGATCATTTCAAGATTTTTTCTGTCATTGGCATTTGGTGGTATGACTCATCCGTCCATTCCGTCCACTGTTATTCAGATTCATGACTAATACCTGCGTCCTGTTCTATGTCTTCGAATGCCATTCGGAGGTATGACTCATCCGTGCGTTTTGTCAATTCTATTACTCGTATCTCTGTCTTTACCTGTGTTATTGTTTAACTGGACCTCGCGGGCATTGCTTCTCACACATTCTGGGCAACTCTCATACAGATGCATAAATCTTACCTCCATCTCCTGCTCTGTCAGTGATGGAACAGATCGTTTAAGATTCATTCCGACAATGAACCTTTGGGGCATGACCCATCCGTCCGTTTTGCGTGCTGTCATTCAGATGCATGACTCGTACCCCCGTCCTCTCTGCTTTCGGTAAATGGCTTTCGTAGGCATCCCTCGTTTCTCCGTCCAGTGTCATTCGGATGCATGACTCGTACCAACTTCCCTCCTCTGTCACTGATGAAACCGATCATTTCAGGATTCTTTCTCTCATTGGCATTTGGTGGTATGACTCATCCGTCCATTCCGTCCACTGTCATTCGGATTCATGATTTATACATTCGTCCTATTCTATGTCTTCGAATGGCATTCGGAGGTATGACTCATCCGTCCGTTTTGTCAATTGCATTACTCGTATCACTGTCTTTACCTCTGTTTTATTTAACTGGACCGTGCAGGCATTTCTTAGCACACCTTCTCCTCCACTGTCAAACGGATGCATGACTCATAGCTCCATCTCGTGCTCCGTCAATGATGGAACAGATTGTTTAAGATTCGTTCCGTCAATGACTTTTTTTAGATTGACTCATCCATCCGTTTTGTCCACTGTCATTCGGATGCATGATTCGTACCACGTTCCCTCCTCTGTCACTCATGAAACCGATCATTTCAGGATTCTTTCTGTCATTGGCATTTTGTGGTAAAACTCATCCGTCCAATCCGTCCACTGTCATTCAGATTCATAACTCGTACCTGCGTCCTGTTCTATGTCTTCGAATGCCATTCGGAGGTATGACTCATCCGTCCTTTTTGTCAATTCCATTACTCGTATCTCTGTCTTTACCTGTGTTATTGTTTAACTGGACCTCGCGGGCACTGCTTCTCACACATTCTGGTCCACTCTCATACAGATGCATGACTCATACCTCCATCTCCTGCCCTGTCAGTGATGGAACAGATCGTTTAATATTCGTTCCGACAATGAACCTTTGGGGCATGACCCATCCGTCCAGTGTCATTCGGATGCATGACTCGTACCAAATTCCCTCCTCTGTCACTGATGAAACCGATCATTTCAGGATTCTTTCTCTCATTGGCATGACTCGTACCCCCGTCCTCTCTGCTTTCGGTAAATGGCTTTCGTAGGCATCCCTCGTTTCTCCTTCCAGTGTCATTCGGATGCATGACTCGTACCACCTGCCCTCCTCTGTCACTGATGAAACCGATCATTTCAGGATTCTTTCTGTCATTGGCATTTGGTGGTATGACTCATCCATCCATTCCGTCCACTGTCAGTCAGATTCTTGATTTATACCTTCGTCCAATTCTATGTCTTCGAATGGCATTCGGAGGTATGACTCATCCGTCCATTTTGTCAAATCCATTACTCGTATCTCTTTCTTTACATGTGTTATTGTTTAACTGAACCTAGCGGGCATTGCTTCTCACACATTCTGGGCAACTCTCATACAGATGCATGACTCATACCTCCATCTCGAGCTCTGTCAGTGATGGAACAGATCGTTTAAGATTCATTCCGTCAATGACATTTAGGGATTGACTCATCCGTCCGTTTTGCCCACTGTCATTCAGATGCATGACTCGAACCCCCGTCCTCTCTGCTATCGGTAAATAGCTTTCGTAGGCATCCCTCGTTTCTCCATCTCGTCCAGTGTCATTCGGATGCATGACTCGTACCACGTTCCCTCCTCTGTCACTCATGAAACCAATCATTTTAGGATTCTTTCTGTCATTGACATTTGGTGGTATGACTCATCCATCCATTCCGTCCACTGCCATTCAGATTCATGACTCATACCTGCATCCTGTTCTATGTATTCGAATGGCATTCGGAGGTATGACTCATCCGTCCGTTTTGTCAATTCCATTACTCGTATCTCTGTCTTTACCTGTGTTATCGTTTAACTGGACCTCGCGGGCATTGCTTCTGACACATTCTGGGCAACTCTCATACAGATGCATGACTCATACCTCCATCTCCTGCTCTGTCAGTGATGGAACAGATCGTTTAAGATTCATTCCGACAATGAACCTTTGGGGCATGACCCATCCGTCCGTTTTGCGTGCTGTCATTCAGATGCATGACTTGAACCCCCGTCCTCTCTGCTTTCGGTAAATGACTTTCGTAGGCATCCCTCGTTTCTCCGTCCAGTGTCATTCGGATGCATGACTCGTACCACGTTCCCTCCTCTGTCACTCATGAAACCAATCATTTTAGGATTCTTTCTGTCATTGACATTTGGTGGTATGACTCATCCATCCATTCCGTCCACTGCCATTCAGATTCATGACTCATACCTGCGTCCTGTTCTATGTATTCGAATGGCATTCGGAGGTAGGACTCATCCGTCCGTTTTGTCAATTCCATTACTCGTATCTCTGTCTTTACCTGTGTTATTGTTTAACTGGACCTCGCGGGCATTGCTTCTCACATATTCTGGGCAACTCTCATACAGATGCATAAATCTTACCTCCATCTCCTGCTCTGTCAGTGATGGAACAGATCGTTTAAGATTCATTCCGACAATGAACCTTTGGGGCATGACCCATCCGTCCGTTTTGCGTGCTGTCATTCAGATGCATGACTCGTACCCCCGTCCTCTCTGCTTTCGGTAAATGGCTTTCGTAGGCATCCCTCGTTTCTCCGTCCAGTGTCATTCGGATGCATGACTCGTACCACCTTCCCTCCTCTGTCACTGATGAAACCGATCATTTCAAGATTCTTTCTGTTATTGGCATTTGGTGGTATGACTCATCTGTTCATTCCGTCCACTGTCATTCGTATTCATGATTTATACATTCGTCCTATTCTATGTCTTCGAATGGCATTCGGAGGTATGACTCATCCGTCCGTTTTGTCAATTGCATTACTCGTATCACTGTCTTTACCTCTGTTTTATTTAACTGGACCTCGCGGGCAATGCTTCTCACACATTCTGGTCCACTCTCATACAGATGCATGACTCATACCTCCATCTCCTGCTCTTTCAGTGATGGAACAGATCATTTAATATTCGTTCCGACAACGAACGTTTGGGGCATGACCCATCCGTCCGTTTTTCCTGCTGTCATTCAGATGCATGACTCGTACCCCCGTCCTCTCTGTTTTCAGTAAATGGCATTCGTAGGCATCCCTCGTTTCTCCATCTCGTCCAGTGTCATTCGGATGCATGACTCGTACCACGTTCCCTCCTCTGTCACTCATGAAACCGATCATTTCAAGATTCTTTCTGTCTTTGACATTTGGTGGTATGACTCATCCATCCATTCCGCCCACTGTCATTCAGATTCATGATTTATACATTCGTCCTATTCTATGTCTTCGAATGGCATTCGGAGGTATGACTCATCCGTCCGTTTTGTCAATTGCATTACTCGTATCACTGTCTTTACCTCTGTTTTATTTAACTGGACCGCGCAGGCATTTCTTAGCACACCTTCTCCTCCACTGTCATACGGATGCATGACTCATACCTCCATCTCCTGCTCTGTCAATGATGGAACAGATCGTTTAAGATTCATTCCGTCAATGACTTTTTTTGGATTGACTCATCCGTCCGTTTTGTCCACTGTCATTCAGATGCATGACTCGTACCCCCGTCCTCTCTGCTTTCGGTAAATAGTTTTCGTAGGCATCCCTCGTTTCTCCATCTCGTCCAGTGTCATTCGGATGCATGACTCGTACCACCTTCCCTCCTCTGTCACTGATGAAACCGATCATTTCAGGATTCTTTCTGTCATTGGCATTTGGTGGTATGACTCATCCGTCCATTCCGTTCACTGTCATTCAGATTCATGACTCATACCACGTCCTATTCTATGTATTCGAATGTCATTCGGAGGTATGACTCATCCGTCCGTTTTGTCAATTCCATTACTCGTATCTCTGTCTTTACCTGTGTTATTGTTTAACTGGACCTCGCGAGCATTGCTTCTCACACATTCTGGGCAACTCTCATACAGATGCATGATTCTTACCTCCATCTCCTGCTCTGTCAGTGATGGAACAGATAGTTTAAGATTCATTCCGACAATGAACCTTTGGGGCATGACCCATCCGTCCGTTTTGCGTGCTGTCATTCAGATGCATGACTCGTACCCCCGTCCTCTCTGCTTTCGGTAAATGGCTTTCGTAGGCATCCCTCGTTTCTCCGTCCAGTGTCATTCGGATGCATGACTCGTACCAACTTCCCTCCTCTGTCACTGATGAAACCGATCATTTCAGGATTCTTTCTCTCATTGGCATTTGGTGGTATGACTCATCCGTCCATTCCGTCCACTGTCATTCGGATTCATGATTTATACATTCGTCCTATTCTATGTCTTCGAATGGCATTCGGAGGTATGACTCATCCGTCCGTTTTGTCAATTGCATTACTCGTATCACTGTCTTTACCTCTGTTTTATTTAACTGGACCGTGCAGGCATTTCTTAGCACACCTTCTCCTCCACTGTCAAACGGATGCATGACTCATACCTCCATCTCGTGCTCCGTCAATGATGGAACAGATTGTTTAAGATTCATTCCGTCAATGACTTTTTTTAGATTGACTCATCCATCCGTTTTGTCCACTGTCATTCGGATGCATGATTCGTACCACGTTCCCTCCTCTGTCACTCATGAAACCGATCATTTCAGGATTCTTTCTGTCATTGGCATTTTGTGGTAAAACTCATCCGTCCAATCCGTCCACTGTCATTCAGATTCATAACTCGTACCTGCGTCCTGTTCTATGTCTTCGAATGCCATTCGGAGGTATGACTCATCCGTCCTTTTTGTCAATTCCATTACTCGTATCTCTGTCTTTACCTGTGTTATTTTTTAACTGGACCTCGCGGGCATTGCTTCTCACACATTCTGGTCCACTCTCATACAGATGCATGACTCATACCTCCATCTCCTGCCCTGTCAGTGATGGAACAGATCGTTTAATATTCGTTCCGACAATGAACCTTTGGGGCATGACCCATCCGTCCAGTGTCATTCGGATGCATGACTCGTACCAAATTCCCTCCTCTGTCACTGATGAAACCGATCATTTCAGGATTCTTTCTCTCATTGGCATGACTCGTACCCCCGTCCTCTCTGCTTTCGGTAAATGGCTTTCGTAGGCATCCCTCGTTTCTCCTTCCAGTGTCATTCGGATGCATGACTCGTACCACCTGCCCTCCTCTGTCACTGATGAAACCGATCATTTCAGGATTCTTTCTGTCATTGGCATTTGGTGGTATGACTCATCCATCCATTCCGTCCACTGTCAGTCAGATTCATGATTTATACCTTCGTCCAATTCTATGTCTTCGAATGGCATTCGGAGGTATGACTCATCCGTCCATTTTGTCAAATCCATTACTCGTATCTCTTTCTTTACATGTGTTATTGTTTAACTGAACCTAGCGGGCATTGCTTCTCACACATTCTGGGCAACTCGCATACAGATGCATGACTCATACCTCCATCTCGAGCTCTGTCAGTGATGGAACAGATCGTTTAAGATTCATTCCGTCAATGACATTTAGGGATTGACTCATCCGTCCGTTTTGCCCACTGTCATTCAGATGCATGACTCGAACCCCCGTCCTCTCTGCTTTCGGTAAATAGCTTTCGTAGGCATCCCTCGTTTCTCCATCTCGTCCAGTGTCATTCGGATGCATGACTCGTACCACGTTCCCTCCTCTGTCACTCATGAAACCAATCATTTTAGGATTCTTTCTGTCATTGACATTTGGTGGTATGACTCATCCATCCATTCCGTCCACTGCCATTCAGATTCATGACTCATACCTGCGTCCTGTTCTATGTATTCGAATGGCATTCGGAGGTATGACTCATCCGTCCGTTTTGTCAATTCCATTACTCGTATCTCTGTCTTTACCTGTGTTATCGTTTAACTGGACCTCGCGGGCATTGCTTCTGACACATTCTGGGCAACTCTCATACAGATGCATGACTCATACCTCCATCTCCTGCTCTGTCAGTGATGGAACAGATCGTTTAAGATTCATTCCGACAATGAACCTTTGGGGATTGACTCATCCGTCCGTTTTGTCCAATGTCATTCAGATGCATGACTCGTACCCCCGTCCTCTCTGCTTTCGGTAAATGGCTTTCGTAGGCATCCCTCGTTTCTCCGTCCAGTGTCATTCGGATGCATGACTCGTACCACCTTCCCTCCTCTGTCACTGATGAAACCGATCATTTCAGGATTCTTTCTGTCATTGGCATTTGGTGGTATGACTCATCTGTTCATTCCGTCCACTGTCATTCGTATTCATGATTTATACATTCGTCCTATTCTATGTCTTCGAATGGCATTCGGAGGTATGACTCATCCGTCCGTTTTGTCAATTGCATTACTCGTATCACTGTCTTTACCTCTGTTTTATTTAACTGGACCTCGCGGGCAATGCTTCTCACACATTCTGGTCCACTCTCATACAGATGCATGACTCATACCTCCATCTCCTGCTCTTTCAGTGATGGAACAGATCATTTAATATTCGTTCCGACAACGAACGTTTGGGGCATGACCCATCCGTCCGTTTTTCCTGCTGTCATTCAGATGCATGACTCGTACCCCCGTCCTCTCTGTTTTCAGTAAATGGCATTCGTAGGCATCCCTCGTTTCTTCATCTCGTCCAGTGTCATTCGGATGCATGACTCGTACCACGTTCCCTCCTCTGTCACTCATGAAACTGATCATTTCAAGATTCTTTCTGTCTTTGACATTTGGTGGTATGACTCATCCATCCATTCCGTCCACTGTCATTCAGATTCATGACTCATACCTGCGTCCTATTCTATGTATTCGAATGGCTTTCGGAGGTATGACTGATCAGTCCGTTTTGTCAATTTCATTACTCGTATCTCTGTCTTTACCTGTGTTATTGTTTAACTGGACCTCCGCGGGCATTGCTTCTCACACATTCTGGGCAACTCTTATACAGATGCATGACTCATACCTCCATCTCCTGCTCTGTCAGTGATGGAACAGATCGTTTAAGATTCATTCCGACAATGAACCTTTGGGGCATGACCCATCCGTCCGTTTTGCGTGCTGTCATTCAGATGCATGACTCGTACCCTCGTCCTCTCTGCTTTCGGTAAATGGATTTCGTAGGCATCCCTCGTTTCTCCGTCCAGTGTCATCCGGATGCATGACTCGTACCAACTTCCCTCCTCTGTCACAGATGAAACCGATCATTTCAGGATTCTTTCTGTCATTGGCATTTGGTGGTATGACTCATCCGTCCATTCCGCCACTGTCATTCGGATTCATGATTTATACATTCGTCCTATTGTATGTCTTCGAATGGCATTCGGAGGTATGACTCATCCGTCCGTTTTGTCAATTGCATTACTCGTAACACTGTCTTTACCTCTGTTTTATTTAACTGGACCGCGCAGGCATTTCTTAGCACACCTTCTCCTCCAATGTCATACGGACGCATGACTCATACCTCCATCTCCTGCTCTGTCAATGATGGAACAGATCGTTTAAGATTCATTCCGTCAATGACTTTTTTTGGATTGACTCATCCGTCCGTTTTGTCCACTGTCATTCAGATGCATGACTCGTACCCCCGTCCTCTCTGTTTTCGGTAAATGGCATTCGTAGGCATCCCTCGTTTCTCCATCTCGTCCAGTCTCATTCGGATGCATGACTCGTACCACGTTCCCTCCTCTGTCACTCATGAAACTGATCATTTCAAGATTCTTCTTGTCTTTGACATTTGGTGGTATGACTCATCCATCCATTCCGTCCACTGTCATTCAGATTCATGACTCATACCTGCGTCCTATTCTATGTATTCGAATGGCATTCGGAGGTATGACTCATCCGTCCGTTTTGTCAATTTCATTACTCGTATCTCTGTCTTTACCTGTGTTATTGTTTAACTGGACCTCCGCGGACATTGCTTCTTACACATTCTGGGCAACTCTTATAAAGATGCATGACTCATACCTCCATCTCCTGCTCTGTCAGTGATGGAACAGATCGTTTAAGATTCATTCCGACAATGAACCTTTGGGGCATGACCCATCCGTCGGTTTTGCGTGCTGTCATTCAGATGCATGACTCGTACCCTCGTCCTCTCTGCTTTCGGTAAATGGATTTCGTAGGCATCCCTCGTTTCTCCGTCCAGTGTCATTCGGATGCATGACTCGTACCACCTTCCCTCCTCTGTCACAGATGAAACCGATCATTTCAGGATTCTTTCTGTCATTGGCATTTAGTGGTATGACTCATCCGTCCATTACGCCACTGTCATTCGGATTCATGATTTATACATTCGTCCTATTCTATGTCTTCGAATGGCATTCGGAGGTATGACTCATCCGTCCGTTTTGTCAATTGCATTACTCGTATCACTGTCTTTACCTCTGTTTTATTTAACTGGACCGCGCAGGCATTTCTTAGCACACCTTCTCCTCCACTGTCATACGGATGCATGACTCATACCTCCATCTCCTGCTCTGTCAATGATGGAACAGATCGTTTAAGATTCATTCCGTCAATGACTTTTTTTGGATTGACTCATCCGTCCGTTTTGTCCACTGTTATTCAGATGCATAACTCGTACCCCCGTCCCCTCTGCTTTCGGTAAATGGCTTTCGTAGGCATCCCTTGTTTCTCCATCTCGTCCAGTGTCATTCGGATGCATGACTCGTACCATGTTCCCTCCTCTGTCACTCATGAAACCGATCATTTCAGGATTCGTTCTGTCCTTTACATGTGGTGGTATGATTCATCCATCCATTCCGTCCACTGTCATTCAGATTCGTAACTCATACCTGCGTCCTGTTCTATGTCTTCGAATGGCATTCGGAGGTATGACTCATCCGTCCGTTTTGTCACTTCCATTACTCGTATCTCTGTCTTAACCTGTGTTATTGTTTAACTGGACGTCGCAGGCATTGCTTCTTACACATTCTGGTCCACTCTCATACAGATGCATGACAGACACTGCTCTGTCAGTGATGGAACAGACTCTTTAATATTCATTCCGTCAATGACATTTGGGGATTGACTCATCCGTCCGTTTTGTCCACTGGCATACAGATGCATGACTCATACCTCCATTTTCTCTTCTGGATTTCGGTGGAAAGACTCATCTGTCCGTCTTGTCTTCTTTCATTCCGTCAGTGGCTTTCGCATGCATGACTCATCACACCATCTCGTCCTCTGTCATTCGGATGCATGACTCATAACTCCGTCCTCTCTGCTTTCGGTAAATGGATTTCGTAGGCATGCCTCGTCTCTCCATCTCGTCCACTGTCATTCAGATGTATGACTCATACCACCTTCTTTCCTGTGTCGCTGATGCAATCAATCCTTTCACTATTCTTTCTGTCATTGACATCTGGTAGTATGACTCATCCCGTCCACTGTCATTCAGATTCATGACTCATACCTGCGTCCTGTTCTATGTCTACAAATGGCATTCGGAGCTATGACTCATCCGTCCGTTTCGTCAATTGCATTCCACGTATCTCTGTCTTTACCTCTCTTATTCTTCAACTGGACCTCACGGGCATTACTTATCACACCTTTTCGTCCTCTGTCATACGGATGCATCCTCTGTCGAACGAATCCTGTTAAGTTTCATTCTGACAGCGATATTCAGAGGCATGAAATTATAACTTTAATTGCTGAAATTAACAGTTATGACTATTATTTAGTATAGGATTGCTATTGCAACTTTTTCAAAGTGAGACATATTTATTATCAAGGAGCACTTTGGGTAATTAAAATAAACATACGTGGGAACGAAACAATATCAATTGCTTCTTAGCTGTACACAGCAAGATAAAAAAAATGCCCTCTATAAGGAATATTCTCACATAATAAATAGAATTTTATTTTTTTTTTGTTCTGTCAGCAAACTCCAGTTATTAAGTGAATTTTCTAAATGTGAATACTAGCATCAAAGATTGCCAGTATTGCCTTTTTTTTCAGCGTATGAGCCGATTCTGGTAATACTGGACAAGTCAGAGGTAAACATCCTTAACTGTTGAAGAAAACTTGTGGGTAAAAGTTACTTTTACCTGAAATTTTAGCAATTCTTAAATATTCCACCATTATAGGGTAAAAATGCTTTTACCTTCATGAAAATTAATTATGGATTTGAATCCCTAAATACATGGACATAAGCGTACCCTTTACGTCCTGTTGAAAAGTAGCCGCAAGTACAAGGCAAAATAATGATTGTACGTTCTCATAAAATACGTAAAAGTGCAAACAACAAATTATTAGTACACTCCTGTGAATGGAAGACTTTTTCTGCTATTTGAAGCAATTTCAGAGTTTTAACAGGAGAATTCCAAGAAAGTTTGAACTTACGTTTGCGATTTTTCCGTGTTTGGGGGAAAAATGAACATACATTAAAATTCTAATACGAGAAATTTCTAAGCAGCACAGATACACCTGTGCTTTGACGAAAATGCAGATTTGGAGAATTTTTTATGTTTTAGGAGGAAATAGGTAAATCAAAGAAGAAATTTTTGTGTTTTAACGAAATAAAATCAACGAAAAATTCGTAAAATTTACGAATTGTTTTAAGAGTGCATATCAACATTAAGCTAAAATGGTCTTAGAAATATTTAGTATTACCCTGGCAATAAGAAATTGAAAGATATATTACATTCTTAAATGTAAATCATTTTTCCTTGCTTTACAACTTGAAGAGAAGTAATAATGCGAAGTTCACGTCCTTTTCTAAAACAAATGCCAGTACTTACTATTTGATGGGAAGTAGATATAGTACCTTGACGAATTAACGATGGATGATAAATCCTACTTTATTCTTAGAACTTGGGGCCCCTTTTCTGTCTAACCTACTATCTTGATTTATTCTATCGGAAATGGCTAATTTTAAAAAATCACATTGTTTGAAACAACTAAGGGACATGTTGGTTCCATTGTTTAGAAAATTTGTATTTGTTATTTTATATTCTTCAAATTACCAAAAGTTCATTATTACAAATCATTGACAATGCGAGATTGTCTAGTCTGTCACAAACATCCCCAACCATTGAAGAAAACTGGTTGAGAAAAGTTATTTTTATATGGAAATTTACTAATTCTTAATTATTCTACAATTATAGTGAAAAAATACTTTGTTTCATGAAATTTGATTAAGGATTTTAAAAAGTTTTTAAGAATATTCTTTAGAAAGTTAATCCTTAAATATGTATACATGAGTGCAACCCCTGCATTCTACTGAAATGTTGATGCAAGTACAATGCAAAATAATGACTGTATATCAACGTTAAGACAGAATGGAATACAATTATCATGTATTAACCTGACAGTAAGAGATTGAAACATAGTACATTGTTTGAGAGAGTAAATTCTATTATCTACAGTAAATAAAATTTTCTTGAGAAGAATTAAAGGTAGATTCACGTACTTTTCTAAAACATTTCCAGTACTTATCATTTGATGAAAGAATGGATACATTATCTTGATGAAGCGACGCTGAATGACAAATCCGACATAATTCATAGTATTCGGAACTCCTAAACTACTATCTTGAATTATTATATCGGAAAAGTAGAATTTTACACAATGCTATTGTTGGAAGCAACAAAGAAACATGTTTGCTCTATTGTTGAGACAAGTTTAATTTCTTATTTTACATTGTTAAAAATAATAAAATTTCATTATTACATTATGATTTTGTCAAGTCAGTCATAAACATCCCCAACCGTTGAAGAAAACTAGGAGATAAAATTAATTTCTATCTGGAATTTTAGTAATTGTTAGCTATTCTACCATTATAGTGAAAAAATGCTGTTATTTTCATGAAACTTTATTAAGGGTTTAAAAACGTTATTAACAATATTCTTTAGAATATTAATCTCCAAATATATGTACGTCAGTGTAACCCATATATCCTACTTAAAAATTGGTGCAAGTACAATGCAAAATAAAGATTGTATATCAAAGTTAAGACAGAATGGGCTTAGAAATATTATCCTGTGAATAAGAGATGGAAAGATATATTACTTTCGTAACTGTAAATTTTTTTTTTTTGGCATTACAACTTGAAGAGAAGAGGTAAAGAGATATTCGCGTACTTTTCTAAAACAAATGCCAATTACTTACCACTTGATAACGAATGGATGCTGTAATTGGACGATGAAACGCTGGATGACAAATTGACTTTTATTCTTAACACTCGGAGAACCTTTTAATTATCTAACCTACTATCACGAATAATTCTATCAGAAATGTCTAATTTCACAAAATCTCATTGTTCGAAACAACTAAGAAACATGTTTGCCTCATTGTTGAGACAATTTTTACTTCTTATTTTACATTGTTGAAAGCAACAAAATTTCTTTATTACATCATCATTCACTATATGAGATTATCATCTCTGTCCCAAACATCCTCAAAATTGAAGAAAACTGGTGGATAAAAGTTGTTTTTTCTGAAATATTAGCAATTCTTATCTATTGTACCATAATAGTGAGAAAGTACTTCTAGTTTCATAAAAATTTATTAAAGATTTAAATGTTCTTAGCAATATTTTTAGGAAGTTAATCTGTAAATATTTATACATGAGCGCAATCCTTAAAATTAGGCAAAGTTGGCCCAAGTAATAAGGCTAAATAATGGTTGCACACTCTCAAAAAAAATCGTTAAAAAACGTAAAAGTTACCGGCAGGAAATTGCCGGAACACAACAGTCATTGGAACAGGTTTTTATGCTATTTGGAGAAATTTCAGTGTTTTGACGGGAAATTTTCAGAAAATTTTAAGCTTAGGTTTGTGTTATTTTTTATTTTGTGTGTGTGTGTGTTTGTGTGTTTTGAGAGGAAAAGGACGTACGTAAAAAATTCGTATCTAATACGGAACAGTACCAAAAGCATCACTGTTTCCGAGATACCCCTGTTATTTGACGAAAATGCAGATTTAAATTGAAATATTTTACGTAATTTTTAAATTAGATTGGGAAATTTTCTGTATTTTGGGTGTAATGGACAAAACAAATGCTCTAATGAAATAAAATCAACATAAAAATTTATTCAATTTACATATTAGTTCGAGATGATGTATGATAGTTAAGCCAGAATGGGCTTAGAATTATCATATATTACCCTAAATAGAAGAGATGGAAAGATATATTAGCATTGGTAATAAATCATATTTTCTTGCATAAAAAGTTGAAGAGAAGAGGTAAAGCGAGATTCACATACTTTTCTAAAACAAATGCCAGTATTTACCATTTGATGACGAATGGATCCAGTATCTTGACGATGCAATGCTGGATTACAAAATCCCCCTTTATTCTCAGCACTCAGAGCTCTTGTTTGTCTAATTTACTGTCTTGAATTATTCTATTGAAAATGTCGAATTTTATAAAACCTCAGTGTTTGAAACAACTAAGTGAGTGACATGTACTCTATTGTTGAGACAATTTTATTTGTTATTCCACATTGTTGAAATTAACAAAATTTCATTATTACATCACAATTCACATTGCGAGGTTGTCAAGACTGTCTCTTACATCACTTTCTATAGCAGAAAACTGCTGGATAAAACTAATTTTTATATGGAATTTTAGAAATTCTTAATTATTCTGCAATTATAGTGAAAAAATACTTCGTTTTATGAAATTTGATTAAGGATTTAAAAAAGTTATTAAGAATATTCTTCAGAAAGTTAATCCCTAAATATGTATACATGAGTGCAACCTCTGCATTCTACTGAAATATTGGTGCAAGTACAGGGCAAAATAAAGATTGTATATCAAAGTTAAGCCCGAATGGAATACAATGATCATGTATTAACTACACAATAAGACATTGATATATATTACATTGTTTTAGAGCGTAAATCATATTATCTACAGTAAATAAAATTTTCTTGAGAAGAATTAAAGATAGAAGCACGTACTTATCTAAAACATTTCCAGTACTTACAATTTGATGAAAGAATGGATAAAATAGCTTGAAGATGCAACGCTGGATGACAAATCCCGCATATTTCTTAGCATTCGCAGCGCCTAAACTACTACCTTGAATTATTATATCGGAAATGTAGAATTTTACAAAATTTCATTGTTGGAAGTGACTAAGAAACATGTTTGTCCTATTGTTGAGACAAGTTTTAATCGTTAATTTACATTGTTAAAAAGAGTAAAATTCCATTATTACATAATGATTCACTATACCAGATTCTCAAGTCAGTCATAAACATCCCCAACCGTTGAAGAAAACTGGTGGATAAAAGTAATTTCTATGTGGAATTTTAATAATTCTTAGCTATTCTACCATTATAGGGAAAAATTCATTTTATTTTTATGAAACTTGATTAAGGATTTAAAAAAAGTTATTAACAATATTCTTTAGGAAAGTTAATCTCCAAATATATGTAGGTAATGTCATTCTCTATTTTAAAGTTATTCTACTTTATCTTTATTATTGCTTTTCTGTATTACGTACTGGTGATTTGCAACGATCCAAGAAGTAAAATGAGAGGTCATGAAACCTAATCTGGATGTACAGGGAGTCGTGTGTTAGCAGCGGCTTGCTGCGAATGAAAAAAATTATGTGATTTCCATGCCTTTTTTTTGTGGTGCAATCAAATGTTATTTTGTTCATATTAATGAGTTAGATCATTGAAAATCCCTAGACGGCGACCTACAGATATATACGTCAGTGTAACCCCTACATACTATTTAAATCTGGCGTAAGTACAATGCAAAATAAAGATTGTATATCAAAGTTAAGACAGAATGGGCTTAGAACTATCATGGCAATAAGAGATGGAAAGATATATTACATTCGTAACTGTAAATTATCTTTTCTTACATTACAACTTGAAGAGAAGAGGTAAAGAGAGATTCGAGTTCTTTTCTAAAACAAATGCCAATTACTTACCACTTGATGACGAATGGATGCAGTAATTGGACGATTCAACACTGGATGACAAATTGACTTTTATTCTCAGGACTGGAAAACCACTTTCTTTTAAACTAACCTAATAGTTAAAAAAAATCACCGAATTTTTCTATCGGAAATGTCGAATTTCACAAAATCTCATTGTTCTAAACAACTAAGAAATATGTTTTCCTCATTTGTTGAGATAATTTTTATTTGTTATTTTACTTTGTTGAAAATAAAAAAACATCCTTTATTACATCATCAATCACTATATGAGAATGTCATGTCTGTCACAAACATCCCCAACCTTTGAAGAAAACTGCTTGATAAAAGTGTTTTTTTATCTGGAACTTTGGGAATTCTTATCTGTTTTACCATTGTAGAGAAAAAATACTTTTAGTTTCATAAAAATGGATTAAAGATTTTAACTTTATTAGCAATATTTTTAGGAGTTTAATCCCTATATATATATACATGAGCGTAATCCCTACACAAGGTAAAATAATTATTCTACACTCTCAAAAAAATCGTCAAAAAAACGTAAAAATTACCGGAAGGAAATTGCCGGAACATGTCTGTTATTGGAAGAGAATTTTCTGTTCTTTGAAGAAATTTCCGTGTTTTGACATGAAAATGTCAGGAAATTTTGAGCTTAGGTTTGCGATTTTTTCATGTTTTGAAAGAAACAGGACATACGTAAAAATTCCGTTTCTAATATTAAAAGCATCAAAGTTTCGGGGACACCCCTGTTATTTGACAACAGTGCAGCCTTAAATTGGAGGATTTCAGGAAATTTTTTCTTTTGATTTCGGAATTTTCTATATTTTGAGAGTAATGGACAAAAAAAATGTTCTAGTGAAATGAAATAAACGGAAAAATTCGTTCATTTTGCGGATTTTTTTAGATGGTAAATGAAAGTTTAGCCAGAATGGGCTTAGAACTATCATGTATTTCCCTTCATATTACATTCGTAACTGTAAATCGTATTTTCTTGCATAAAAAGTTGAAGGAAGAGGTAAAGAGAGATTCACATACTTTTCTAAAACAAATGCCAGAATTTACCATTTGATGACGAATGGATGTAGTATCTTGACGATGGAATGCTGGATGAGGATATCCTGATTTATTCTTAGCACTCGGAGCCCCTTTTTTATCTAACGTACTATCTTGAATTATTCTATCGAAAATGTCGAATTTTATAATTGATGATTGATATATTGATATATTGATTGATATATTGATATTGATATATATATTGATATATATATTGATATATATATATTGATATATATATATATATATATATTGATATATATATTGATATATATATATTGATATATATATATATATATATTGATATATATTGATGTTTATTGATGATTATTGATACATTGATGATTGCCGTCATTGCCGTCATTGATGATTCATATGCTTCTTTATTCGAAGCTTTAAAAAAAGATTTGAAAACAAACGGTTAATTGTAAATTCTCATATTTCAGAGTTATTGAGTAACAACAAAATAAAAATTGAAAATGCGAAAGAAATACTCAATCTGGTAGATAATTTATTGAGTCATTTGAGGGCTCTGAAACAATTAGGACTAGAAAATAATAACTTATCGGAATCAATTTTAATGTATTTTGTGTTACAAAGAATGGATGATGAGTCAAGAAAGGCATTTGAAATGAATCTTAATTGTAACGACATGCCAGAATGGAATATTTTTCTTGATTTTTTACTGAAAAGGGCTCAAGCTCTCGAAAACCTACAAAAAAGCAACACCGTTACGAAACCTAGGTATGAAATTACTCAGAATCAAAAAAGTTTATTATTACAGAATGACAAATTTAATTGCGCATTATGTAAACAACCTCATATGATATTTCGATGTCAAAAGTATTTAGATTTATCGGTTCAAGAGAAATTGAACCACGTAAGGAAGTTGAAGTTATGTTATAACTGCTTATCGTTATCTCACGCTGTTAATCGATGTAATAAATTAAATAATAAATGTAGGATTTGTTACTCCAACCATCATAGTTCTCTTCATGGAGCTAATTTTTCGAAACCAGCTTATGAAAATAGGCAAGTTAATTGTATTGCAAATGAACCGCAGTTGAAAACGGAAGACAACGTAAACTCTAATTCAGTAGAACCTGCCACAAATGCGTTAACATTGAGCTACAATGTTAACGCAAAACAATTATGATCACAATCAATTATGATACACAAAACAATTATGATCAAAATTGGTCTGGCACCAGTTATAATGGTTTGATTTCGACAGCTGTGATTTATTTAAGGGGAAGTAATGATTCTTTTTTTCCTTGTACTGCGATTCTTGATACTGCCAGTAATGTCTCATTGGTCGCGTTTTCTGTAGCAGATATGTTAGGGTTGCAAAAATATAAAGTTAAGTCATTAATTACTGGATTAAATGATTCTGTCTGTAAAATTAAAAACAGAATAAACGTAGAAATTTCCAACAAGGATAGAAGTTTTAAAAAATTATTTAACATGTTTTTGGTTCCTAAAATCACTAATTTAACCCCTTCAAGCGCCGTAGACATTTCTAATCTGCACTTACCACAGAATTTAACCTACGCGAACCCAAGATTTTTTTAACCTCAGCGAATTCAAGTGTTATTAGGAGCAGATGTATATTACGAATTGTTATTAGCTGGCCAAATAAAAATTCCTAAAACTTCTATAATTTTACAAAACTTTCATTTAGGATGGATCGCGGGCGGAACAATACAGGATAGAAATGAAAGTAAATTTACGTGCCATTTAATAGAAAATCAAGATGAATTAGATTTGAAAACCTTTTGGGACTTAGAGACGTTGGGAATTAAAGAAGCCCCAAACAGTGTTAAAAAGAGAAAATTGTAGAAAAATTTCATGAAACTGTGCGTTTTGAAAATAACAGATATGAAATCTGTCTCCCTTGGACAAGGGATTGGAACCATTTAGAAAATAATTATAAAACCGCCGAAGCGCGACTCACAGGTCTTATAAAAAGAATGAAACGTGATACAAAGTTATACGAACAATATCGCAATATTTTGAATGAGTATTTAGAGATGAACATAATTGAAAGTGTACCTAATTTAGAAAACTCTTCAGATAAACCACTTTTTTACTTACCTCACCATACAGTATTTAGAGAAGACAGTGTTTATACTAAATGTCGAATAGTTTTTGACGCAAGTTCCCATGAAGTAGGACAATTGTCTTTGAATGACTGTCTTGACGCAGGAACTAATTTAAACCCTAATATTTTTCATTTATTGATTTTCTTCAGACTAAACAAAATTGCTTTCCTAGCAGATATAGAGAAGGCTTTTCTACAAATTGCCATAAACGAAAAGGACAGGGATGTTCTGAGATTCCTGTTTATAGATAAGAATCTTGTCGACAATGACGCATTTAATGTTATTGTCTACAGATTTTTACGCCTAACATTTGGCTGGAACTCAAGCCCATTTTTACTATCTGCTACAATTAAGCATCATCTTAATAAATACGAAACGGAATATCCGGTAGAGACAGAAGTACTCCACAATTGTATTTATGTGGATGATTTAATAACCGGGACAGACACAGTCGAAGATGCGGTGAACGTTTCGGAACAATCTTATAAAATAATGAAGGAAGCTAGCATGAATTTACGGAAGTGGATTTCGAATAACAAACTGTTAATGGAAATATGGGAGTACTATGCCACAACCTTTTAAGGATAGTACAATACATAAAGTTTTGGGGATATCGTGGCAACCCAAGCAAGATATACTTTTGATAGATATTGATAATTTGCTCGAATTTTTGCGTAACGCAAAAAATACAAAACGTTTTGTATTACAAGTTGCAGGTAGAATATTTGACCCTCTGGGTCTAATTTCTCCGTATACAATACGAATTAAATGTTTATTTCAAGAACTGTGGATTAGGAATTTAACATGGGATGAAGAACTGCCCTCCGATATTACAAAGACGTGGGAACAATGGCGCGCGTTCCGAACTTCCTCATTTGAGAAACCTAAAAATTCAAAGGAACATTTTTCAGTTTCCCGTGACTCCAATTACATCCTAACACTGCATACGTTTACCGATGCCAGTCCAAGGGCATACGGTGCTTCCGTTTATTTACAAATTCACTACGTGATTCTTCCATAAAATTGATTACATCTAAATCCAGAGTGGCACCATTGAAAAAGGTATCACTTCCAAGACTTGAACTTTTAGCAGCATTATTTGCTGCACGTTTAACCTGTGAAGTAAAAAAGGTACTAGATCGCAAGTGACCATCTTCTATGTATTTGTGGACAGATTCGCAGATTGTCTTGTACTAGATCAAAGGCTCCGCAAATAGGTGGAAATCGTTTGTGTCTAATAGAGTACAAGAGATCCAATCACTCACAGATCCATCCAGGTGGTTTTACTGTGCAGGGTCTGAGAATCCTGCAGATTTGCTGACACGAGGTATTAAATGTGAAAGCCTTATTCACAATCCTATATGGTGGACTGGTCCGAAGTTTCTGAAAGACTTAGATATGTGCAATAAAGAACAATCTCTAGTGATTCCAGATCAGGAGATCTATATAAAGGAACTAAAAAGAGACTCCATAAACATTATTAATGATGACTTAATTACATTGACCATTTCCCACGAAAAACCTTTAATTGACCATATTTGTGCATGTACTAATAATTTTGTAAAATTAATTCGTATAATGAGTTTTATTTTTAGATTCACCTTCAACTGTCGTAATAGATTGAAGAGAAGAAGTGGACCACTATCCCTCGACAAGGTGAGAGAGGCCGAATCGTTTCTAATTCGGTCAGCACAAAAGGGGGAATTTAGGGAAGAATTAAAATGTCTCGAAAAAGGTAAGCCTGTTCCCAATAAAAGTAGATTATCTTCCTTATACGTATTTGTAGGAGAGGATGGATTAATTAGAGTTGGCGGCCGTTTAGCACATGCAGATTTGCCGCTTAACTCAAAGTTTCCAATTGTTTTGCCTGCCAATCATAAGTTAACGGATATTATTTTAAATTACTTCCATCTCAAATACTTTCATTTAGGCCCACAAGCGTTGCTTTTCCATGTAAGACAAAAATTCTGGCATCTTAAGGGCAGGAATAATTGCCGAAGCATTGTTCACAAATGTGTGACATGCTTCAAGAATAAACATGTTGTCAGCTCCCAATTGATGGCTGATCTTCCGGGGGAACGTGTGACACCAAATTTTGTATTTTCGGTGACAGGTCTGGATTACTGTGGCTCATTTTCTATTAAATTTAAAAATCAAAGGAAGGGTGTATTGAATAAAATTTATGTCGTTGTTTATGTATGTTTATGCACCAAAGCAATACACCTGGACTTTGTTTCAGATCTCACAACTCAGGCTTTTATAGCTAGTCTAAAACATTTCTTTGGCAGAAGAGGGAAATGTGCAAAAATCCTATCAGATAATGCAAAAACGTTCATCGGAGCTGACATCGAGTTGAAAAAATTGCATAAACTGATTAGTTTCCCAGATGAGGAATTGTGTAATTTTTTAACCCATGAAGGTATCAAATGGGAATTTATTCCCCCCAAATCCCCGAATTTTGGTGGCCTCTGGGAGGCGGCTGTAAAATCATTCAAGTTTCATTTAAAACGGGTAATAGGTGATCAAAAAT
This sequence comes from Maratus michaelseni, assembly GCA_963931845.1. Lineage (NCBI taxonomy): Eukaryota > Metazoa > Arthropoda > Arachnida > Araneae > Salticidae > Maratus > Maratus michaelseni. Next base: position 276,918,662 of record OZ007587.1, read on the forward strand.
TAACCTTAGAAGAGTTTCTTACTATACTAGCGGAAATTGAGGGAGTTTAAACTCCCGTCCCCTTACCCCGCTGTCCCCAGATTTCGAAAATTTTGAAACCTTGACACCCTCTCATTTTTTAATCGGTAGACCTATCACTTCGATCTCCGAACTATCATTAGATAACATTAAGGAAAATATATTAGCAAAATGGCAGAGAATCACCAAATTTAGTCAGCAAATTTGGAAGGCTTGGAAGCGCGATTATTTAAATAATCTGCAGCAGAGGGGGAAATGGAAATTTAAAAAGCCAGAAAGGAACTTTAGTACTAATAAAGCAGGAAATTTTACCTTCCACCAAATGGCAGGTTGGAAGGATAGTTGAAATTTTTAAGGGAAGGGATAATATAATACGAACGGTAAACTTACGGTTACCAGACGGGCGAATTTATAAGCGAAATGTCAGAGATGTCTGTATATTACCAGTTCAGTAACAGATTTCCTTTCTTTCTTTAAGCAATTTTTAAGGTATATATTATTTCTGTATGTAATATAGAATTATAGTGCATTTATGATTGTATTATTATTGTGTATGTAAGTTGTTATATCTTATAATTTTTTCTTATATGATAATTTTTGCAAATTTATATGTGAATGTATATTGAAATTTGCATTTCAATCCCCGGGGGAGTGTTTCCTCCGTAGAACATTTTGTTATACAGGAGGCGCTACTGAGCGCTCAAGACTGGAGGATGCGCGTAGCAGATTCCCGCTAGTTGAAATGTGTTCTCGAGACGTAAGCGCAGTGCACCAACCGCTGCCTGTCCCTTTTGTTCTAATTGTAAATAAATATAATCTGTTAAGTTTTAATTCAAGTTTTTATTGAGTACGAAGTGATCTAATTAGTTTTATTACCTAAATTCAGTCCAACGAGAGTAACCGAGCTATCGACGGATCAAACCTGTTGGGTAAAAATGAATTTTTTCTGGAATTTTAACAATTCTTAACTATTCTACCGTTGTAGTGAAAATATGCTTTTAGTTTAATGGAAATTGATTAAGGACTTGACAGTTACTAACAATATTTTTAGGAACTTAATCACCGTTGACTAGACTTACTTCATTTCAAAACTGCTCTTATTTCACTTTTTAAAATCTCGCCGAAATGTCAAAAATGTGTCTTCTGTTTTCGGCTTATGTATCCAAAAATATTTCGTCATTATTGTAAAAAACACATCACCACTCTTTGCCTATGCATATAGAAATCTTTTTATGATCATTTTAGCAACACCAATGAGTTGCTTTTGACAACTTCGATGTCTTCCAGCCTACCAATTCAAAAACTATCATGCAAATGATACATAATTGTGCAGCGTAAAAAGCTTTTCTATAGAAGGATCGTTTTTAGATTTTATTTTTACTTTCTATTCTCAAGAAACAGTTGCTCATTGTTATGTCAATATTTTCATTTGGTCATGTAAAATAATCTATAATTTTATCGATTATCATTTAAATATAATACGTTATTTGTTATTGGAAAACGACCATACAAGTTTATTTTATAGCCCTTTATACACTAGACTGTTTTATTCACTTTAAACCGTCTGATTAAGGAAAAACAATACAATTAGCAACAAATCTAGAAACAGAATTTTAAAAAAAAATGAAGACTTATTTCAATTAAAGGTTAAAAAAACTGTTACCTTCTGATAACAGGCTCCACCATTACACGGCCTGCTTGGTAAAAGTTTATAATAAACTAATATTTTGTAATTCATTACCAAAGTCTAGAAATTGTTAAAATTTACACTTTTAGAGATTTATTTTTTACTTTTATTAAGATCTTTTTCTAATGTATGGCCTTTTTATATAAATTTTGGATTAATATTTGTTCTTGAAGAACACTTTCTGGACTTTTAGGTAACATTTTCCTTATTTTATCGCTGTTGAAATATTAATAAGTCAAACCTCGTTAACACGAACACGCTTGACGCGAATTACTTTTAGCACGAACTGTTTCCGATTGCCCCATCTAGTTGTATGTAATGTATTTACGTTTGGATAACACGAACTACTTTTAACACGAACAAAAAAAGTTTCCCCTTGAGTGTTTGCGTTAACGAGGTTCGACTTATCAGAAAAAGGTTCTAAGATCAGATTGAAAAAGCGGAGCTAAAATTTACGAATGATCAAAATAAACTTTCGAATTTCAGCAGTGGAGATAAAGAAACACTGAACAGTAACTATATCTTTATTAAAATATGATGAATATTTTAAATTCTATATTCAACATGATCCTACTTTTACTACTGCATCATTTTACTTTTATATATTCACTACCCACCTCAGTCTTATTGTACGTTCCGAAGAAAAATATGGAATAAGGGTTTCACTTTTTTTAGGTGCTTTCGTAATTATATAAATACGTAGCACCTATAGTCGTCGTCTGGTCCGTCTGTCCTCATATAACAGCGCAAAAACTACCCAACCAAATTGTTTCACATTTAATAATATATATAATCGTTGCAGAATTTTGGCAAGTCATTTCAAATTTTACGAAAATCGAATCAAAACATAAAAAGGTATTAATAAAAACATTTATTAAGTAATTTAAAATTTTAAAAATCGGTATACTTCCTTGTTATAACAGCTTTCGAAGATTAATCGTCAAGAGACCGAGATGTATCTCCAAGTTATCTGACATGTATATGACGTTATAGTCATACATGACGTATATTACATTTTATAACCTCTATGACCAAGTTATAATCACACTCTTCAGTCTATTAAATCCTTTCATACGTAATTAATTCAATGATACCCCATGATAGGTAATGATTCTAGGTTGCCATGTTGATGACGTCCTATTTAAGATGGAGTCCTATTATTTTCGTATTACTGAATTTAAAAACCTAATCTTTATACTAAAATTGTTTAAGTATAGCATTCATATAATCTACCGACAGTTTTCTGGATAGATGTTTCCGGAGAAATAGATATTAAATGGAAAAAAGGGTCTAAATATAGATTTCAAGTTTTGAAATTTTCAAAGCTAGGCTTAAGTTTTCCATTGGAATTTTCAGTAAATGTCAACAAAAGATAAAATGTACTTATTTTATTGGGAAATTAATCATATCATAATAACAGACGATTTATTTCATTTCACTGAAATAATAACAGTACGAATGAATGCACCTCATTTGTCAGTTTGACGCACTTTTTCCAATTTGTTTTCTTTCTGGTTACTATATCTAAAAAAGAAACAGAGCAAAACTTATAATATTTATAATATTTTGATAGATAGATTTTTATAATAAATTTTCTAGCTTTTCTACCAAGCATAAAATAAGCAGTGAATATTCGATAATTGGGCAACATTTCTACACCAAACTAATGTATTGTAACTGATTTTTTTTTTAATAAAAAAAACCATGAATTGCAGTCATGAAATTAGGCATGATTTTTAAGATAAACTTTAAATGCTTATAAAATAGTGCATTTTTTTTAAATGTATTTTTACTTTCATACTTATTTGTTTAAAAGTTAATTGTTAGAATTTTAAAACAAAATATTATTATTAAAAAAATACGCCTTTATTCATAATTCACGTGTTTTCAAAGAAGTTTATAATCAACCCAAAGCTGTTATACATAACAACTTTGAGTCATAATATAGAAAAAAAAAAAGTTCTCCTACACTGCAAAAAATAATTGTTGGTTTTACAGTATAAAACTGGCACCCCAGCTGCCAGTATTATACAGTAAAATTAACAGTATTAAACAGTACAATAAGCAGTAATACGCTGCCGCGCAAGCAGTAATACGCTACCGCGCATGCGCGATAGCTTATTACTGCTTGCGCGGCAGCGTATTACTGCTTATTGTACTGTTTAATACTGTTAATTTTACGGTATAATACTGGCAGCTGGGATGCCAGTTTTATACTGTAAAACCAACAATTATTTCTTGCAGTGTACGCAATGAGATTGCTTCTAAACTTTCCGTAATATATTTGCAGGTTCATTTTTATTAGAAGGTTATTTTAGGTAGATTTCGTAAGAAATACTACCTATTACATTCTCCCCTAAGTTGGAATTTTTGAAAATTTTTTGCAAATCTACGCCGATCATGACTCCCAGAATACAAAACCCACCCCCAGTTCAAAACTTTATCTATCTATCTGTATCACTTTTTTATGGACACGATAACCTCCATAATTCTGCACAAATCTCTTCCAAACTGATACATAAATTCAAAGGGCATAAAATCTCGGTCAAGTTCGTTAATGAGCAAAATCGAACCAAGGGGGAGGGGGAAATGGGGAGGATTTTTTGTAAAAACAGAAAAAACCCTATAACTTCTTAATTATGATACATATCGAATCACAGATTTTTGATATCATTAAAAATGGCTTCAAGGAGGGGGAGGGAAAGGGGTTTTAGAAGAAAAAAACATCATAACTTCGTCAATTCACAAGATTACAAATCCGCTTAAATTTATTATAAATCCTCTTAATATTATCTAAAACTTTTATATTGATTTGACAAGTTTTTTATAGGATCAACCCTTATAGCAAAAAATAAAATAAAATAAAATAAAAAAATCCCTGCCGGCTCTGCCTGCAAACAAGTTAGATTTCGAAGTGGTCGGTCCCAACTGCAGCATCATGGCAAAAAGGTCATTTCTTCCGCAATTTCCAACAAACAGGCGCCCCACGGTCCGCGTCTTCGAATTACGGTCTGCACAGTACGGTCTGCGTCTACGAAGCACCGTGCTGTGCTTGCAGGCCGAGCCGTCCGGGATTTTTATTAAATTATCATCCATGTTCCATATTATATTTATGTCATTTCTTTGTATTGAGTCACACTATTTCCGAATAGAAATATTAGCTTTATTTAGTAACAGAAATTGTGATTAAATACGAGGAAATAGTGGTATTAAAAAATCGAAATGTTTAGCTGCTATGCAATGATTTTTTATTCCTCTTTAGCAAGATGCAGTAAATAACACTTGTGTTATAAAATATATTAATTATAACGCAAGCAATACTTCCTAATGCATTCATACATTAATGAAATTGAAATAAATGGCCAAGCACATTCATTTTTTTTAAACTTAAGCATACATCTCTTTTATGCTTCATTTTTTCTTCTCTACCAATGATTTAGAGAGCAAAAAAAGTGCTCTCGTCTAAGTCTGAAGCATTGAATGTTATAAAATAATGAAATTCTATTAAGAATTCCATCAAAAGAGGAGTTTTATAAACGATTTAAAAATAACTCTGAGTAGTTCTAGTGGAATTCTAAATGGTTCATGCTTAATTTGCGTTTAAAAGATTATGTCTTTATTTTCCTATTTCGAGTATCCTATTTTCGCTCGCACGTGAATGTTATGCTTTCAATTTTCTAAAGAGAAAAAATATTCGGTTAAAAAAGCATGAGTTAAAAATGAAAACGTTAATACGTAGCTTTTTGAGAAAATTGATGAATGCGTTAAGGTGGAATGTTTGGAACTTTTAAAATTTCATAAAATTAATTGCGGGTATTTTTTTTGTTCCTAATCTTGGTGTGTTTCCAATATTAATAATTTGTGTTCCTAATATTATTTCTCTGATGTGAAAACTTCTTATACGGCTGTTTCTAAGAAAACAGGAAAGAAAAACCATGCATCAAACATAGATAATGAAACACTTTCTTACACATTCAGAATAGTGTAACAAAACTTCACCGTTGAATAAGCTGTAAAATGATGACTAAACTAGTCGTTGGGGGCTACCGTAATACTTACCCATCATGGATATGCATAATATAAAATATGAAAATAAAACATTAGTAAACTATTTATAAAATGTATTGCAATTCGAATAAAATGGTGGCTTGATGACGTCATAAACTTTAAATACTCTAATACTGAATTGTGTAAAAGAAACATCCTTATAACTCCAAAATTGATAATCATATTAACTAACGGTTTACTGCGTCGGATTAAGCGTTTCATTTCCAGTTAAAATATCTCTTTTAAATGAAATTGGAATGAAATACAGGGTCACGAAAAATAGAAGAGTGTGGAAAATATATTTACAAATATCTCGGCAACTCATTATCCAATCGACTTCATTCTTCATGCAAAATTTATGTTTTTTATTGTCTTTGATATTCACTCCTTAAAATGAACAATTTCGAAAATTTTTATATACCTTTTATCAGAACGAATATTTCGAGAGTCCGAAAAAAATAGTTCCGGATAACCGAGGTTACTGAAATTCAAAAGGCTTCTTACCATTATTACATACTAAGTACATACCAGATTTCAAGTCAATATCTGAATTTGTCCAGGAGATAGAGCGTTTACAGACACACACACACAGACAGACGGACGGCTAAATTTTTTACCCTATACTACGTATGATGGGAAAGTAAAAGGAAGGTCTCCATAAGCGCATACTCGGAAAATTTTGAAAACATTACAGAATATGCTTATAACGATGATAAATACGTTTATAAAAAAAATTGCTGCGGAACCTCGATGTAACATCCATCAAAAAATTATAAATATTTCGTGTTTTTGGCGATTTATCGCTGGTTGGCGACACAGTTTTTTTTTTTTTTTTAAAGAACGCTTTTATGATAAATACTCTTTTAGGAAAAACTTTTTCTACTCTTTATACTGAACTAGTTGAAATAAGTTTCACTTAAATAAATACATTTTTATAAGTACGGTTTTCCCATATACATTTATATATGTACATATATAAAAAAAAAAGTAACAATCGTTTTCTACGGTTCAGAACAAAATTTAAATTGAAAATGCTTCAAACTAAAAATTAAAGTCCGATTCGGAGCATTGTCAATTTCACTTCGACAGTGTTAGTATCTGAGACACAAAGAGAAAAATATTATTGCCATGGAAAGAATGACTTATTCAACATAGAAATGTATAATGAGAGCATTAAATCTCTTAATCGAGCTCTTAATCGAGCATTTACTGTTAAAATACGCTTAGAAGTTATTCAGCCAGTGAAACCATACAAAATTAAATAACTTCAACAACATGAAACTTGTATATATATTATATAACTTTTAAAAATAATAATCTGTTTAATCGTTTAAGTTTAAATTCATAAAGTACTGCGTATTTAAACACTCATTTAACCAGGACTTTTCAAATGCATTAAAATAGTTTAAATTTGGCGAGGTAAAAGGTGTTGCTTGCCAAATCGCGTCTTTTTGCGTCAAATACTTGAAAGTTATTTTATATTTTTACAAATTTTCTACTGGGATTTCGCAGCTAAATTTGACTGATCCTTTATTACATACATGAATAGTTTCATTAGTATTTTTTCAAAATATTTTGAATATGTGTTTTAAGGAGATCTTCCTTGTATAAGTAAACAAGTTGGAAAACGCATAACATATTTTAATTAATTCAAAAATTAACACCAATTGTCGGAAAAATATTCCAATGTTTTTTTTTTTTTTTTTTTTTTTTTTTTTAAGCCCTGAATCTGATCTACAGACCTGTATAAATCTACCATAATATGCTAAAATTTAGTTCAGTTAGAAAATACTTAACACCATTGAAAATTCTCCTTCTGTAATTTCCGTCAATAAAAGGAAATGTACTTGAATTCTTTTGTGCAGAACTGTGGAGGATCTATAGAATTTTCACACACCGAGTAATCCGCAAAAATTTAGTTAAATTTAAAAACGCATACCACAACTGAAAACGCACGTGTAACAATTATTGCTCATAGACAGTGCTGAAACAGAATTCTTTTGTGTGTCCCTATAAATGAACGATAAATGATATGCACACCAAATTCCGCAGTCAGAATCTTGTAGTGCATCTCAGTGCTGTATACTAGTTTCAATATGTTTGAAATAGTGAAACATCATTGCAATACATTGCAAACGATCTTTTTTCCATAGACGGATGTTGCGGAGTTATTTTGAGTGTTCCTGTAAACAAACTATAAATGCTACACACTTCATTTTCAATACCCAACATGTCATAATAAACCTAAAAAAAATATATCAATTGCATGACAATCAGAATATATTTACGCAAGTTAGAGCACGGACAGACAGAGAAACCGAATTCATAAACTTTTTTCAACTATGTTGGAAAGTGTTAAAAAGAAATCGTCACAGGAAAAAACAAGAATGAAAAATCATGGCGTCAAGTATAGATTATGAAACTCTTTCCAACACATCCAGAAAACTCTAATGAAACTTCGCCGTTAAATTGTCAACCATGGCACAGTTTATTAGTTTAAAGTCTCAATTATTCAGTTCGTTGAATACAACACAGTTTTACATACGTAAGTAAACATGCTGCTTACCTTTTAAAGTCTTCGTTCAAATTTCCTTTGCATTTCGTTGCCACCGTCTCTTGTGAAATTGAAGCATATCCAGGTGATAATCCAGTTAATTGCACTAATTTATAATATTGTCCATTAGATATCTGAAAGAGAACTTTGGTAGTTTGATCATTGTGATGTATAAATTAACTTTTAGTAATAGACCACTCATTTTACTAAATTAAGTAAATTTAATATTAGATTTTAAGTTTTAACATTTAGATTTACAGAGAACTTAAATATACAGCTCCTCATTCTAATCTACATTTTTAGGAAGTGAGTAGAAAGCTGTTCGTGAGTCTTTTAGAAAGAGAAAAGGTTCATTAGGTCAAAGTCATAAAAAATCCCGTGACGTCGAAAGGGTTACTCAGTGTTACATGAGGTTTCTCCCTTGGGATTTCACTGATGTTTTCCTGTGAAACACTTTGACGATGTGATTCACTTTCTCTCTTGCAATTAAGATAACGTTTATGAGTTTATTTCACTAAATTAGATTAAAATATGTGGGTTTTCCGTCATTCCCCCGTAGTCTAGTGTGCGGGATAAGGTAGTAGATTTAATTTTTAACTATATTTATAAAATTCAGGTTTGGAATTGGGTTTTGTGAGTGCATTAGCTGTCATTAACACTGTTGGGCAATATTTCAAGTCTGTTTTATGCCTTCCTTTTTAAGTTGTTTAATTGCATAATATCATATATCTATATGCTTTCTTCTACGAGTGTATCTGTCGCTTTCTGTTACTTTGATGTGTGGTTGAATATCGGTAAAAAACGCATAAGGCAACTTAAAACTTACTTCCAGCAATTACCACCCATAAACGACAATGTATCTTGTTATTTGTGTAGCTCTGTATAGGAAGTTATTTATATTCCGCATTTTTTTTTATATCAGCTATATAAAGTTCAGCAGGAAAATGTGTAACACAATTAAAAATACCCTTCAGCAATTCACTCCTATAGACAGTAATACTTACGAATTCCTTTATGTAGCCCTATGTATGATCAACAAAATTTATACAGACCACGTACTATGCAAAAATTTAGTTAAACATAAAAACGCAAACCAAAGTTGAAAATGCGCTTATCACATATATCGAAACAATAGGCTATCTCCTTAAATATTGCCCTTAGGCACATACTTCCAATTGCAAAGTTTCATAAAAAAAGGTGCAAAATTTGATGAGATAGGTTGCAACTCCATGGGGGGGTCTATTTTAGAAAATACAAAAATTAAATTTTTATACGGTCCCCGTAGGATAAAATTTCCAATTAGGAAAATTTTCCTTATCCATTTCTGAATTAAACAAAAAAAAAATCCATCTTGATATCTGCAAAATTCACAGAGATATTAAAATCCAAAATTCGTGACTTACACCACTTACGCATACCTCTGACCGACGCGATATCAGTTCCTTTGAAATTTTACTCTTAGACGTCTAAGAGTATAAATAATCATTAAATTTGCTATTGCGTATTTTTTGAATTCCCAGTAACCTTCCGTTATAAGTGTGTTATTTTACCCAGGTTTAATACGCTCGAACCAGAAACTAACAAGAAATTCAATTGAGTAACTTCGACTTAAAACCTTTAAATTAAATAAGTCAAAGATTCATTAAATACATTTTATGGTTTTAAAGTTGTTATCTGGTTCAAATTAATTTACATATTACGGAGGATTAATGGGTGGTTTGGCAGCTATGTTTTTGTCATGCGAACACATAGTAATCTAAAATATACCGTAAAATTTTCTTATAAATCTGTATGTAGTATTCTTTAAATAATCTTAATTGTATCTTAAGAAAAATGGGAATTTTTCGTACAAATTTCTGCCTGTGCAGAAAACTAAATTATGCGCAGACACCTGTCTAGATAATGAATTACATAAAATTAAGTGCATCGCCCATGAAAAGGGCTTTCTTTCGCATCATTTCAAAAAACTCATCTATCCCCATATCATGTTAGAAAAGTCTTGTTTAAATCAACTGACACATTTAAACAGTAAAGAAAGAAGGTGAGAATGGCACAGATTAAACTAAATCAAAAATTGAAACTACAGGAAGGAGTTACTTACTCACCTGGAAGCTTTTAAAAAACATTTCAATGTTCTATTAGGAGCCAATCTTTGTTTAAAACTTTAAATGCATTTTCCTGCATCATAGGTTTTTTTCAGCATTTCTCATATTTAAATTCCTATAAGTGAATAACAGCTAAAGATAATGGTTCAAACTTGAAATATATCTTTTTCAAATATTTTCCTTAAATTTTAATTTGGCAAATTTGAAAAAAAAAAACACTTTTGAAAATATGATTTGTTTAAAATAAGTTGCATCTTTTTTTTAAATTGCTATTTTAAATATTATCAATTTTTTAAATTAATATTTTTTAAAATGCTGAATCAAAATTAAAACTTATATATTTCTGTTTAATTGAAAGAAAAAAATTCAGTTCGGCAAATATTTCGAGTTATAACAATTTTAAATTATTCTGATTTTTTTTTTTTTTTTTTTTGTGTGTGTGTGTGTGTGTGTGTGTGTGTGTGTGTGTGTGTAAGAAGTCTTATGATGTGATTCTGCTTACAAATTATATGGTTAACCATCACAAAAAATTCAAAATTCTAACTCTATAAATAAATAAATAAATAAAAAATAAATGTTTCCCGGACACCTTACAGTAACATTGTTTCTTGAATTACACGCATTTCAATTTATGTCTGATCCCTCGAAACCTCACGAATTATTAGAACGGACATATCTCTCTGAGTTTTGCAGATATCAAGATGGAATTTTTTTTGTTTAATTCAGGAATGCGTAAGGAAAAATTTCTTAATTGGAAATTTCGTCCTACGGGGGCCGCATAAAAATTTAATTTTTGTATTTTCTGAAATAGACCCCCCATGGAGTTGCAGCTTATCTCATCAAATTTTGCACTTTTTTTTATGAAACTTTGGAATTGGAAGTATGTGCCTAGGAGCAATATTTAAGGAGATAGCCTATTGTTTCGATATTTATGAATCACACTGTATAGTGCAATTATCGCACTAAGACTGTAATGTAATTCTTTTGTGTGTACCTGTAAAAGAACGATAAAGACAATGCACACCATACTTTTCAGTGAGCAATTTATAGTGCACCTCAGTAATGCATATAAATTTCATTATGTTTGAAATAGTGAAATAGCATTAAATTACGCTGCAAACGACTTTCCCCATAGAACATAGTGTGACAGAATTATTTTGTGTGACCTGCAAATGAATAATAAATACTTTGTACATGTGGTACCTGGTTCAACCCATTCGGGGCCTGTTCGACCTCAACATTGGTAACTCGGACGAACGCAACCTTCCACAACCACAATCAGCTCCTCTCAATATCAACAGGTGGCAGAATCACTCAAATCACCCTCAGTAGCTAAAGCATGTCAAATGCTCCCAGTACCAAAGCCTGTCACACCGCGCATCACACATGCGCACGGCAGCGTCGCTCACGGGTGTACTTTTTTTTTTACAAAAAGCGTGTTTTAGTGCGCTTCATAATTGTATATTAATTTCATCATGTTTTAAATGGCGTAACATCATCAAAATGCACTTGAAAAAAAATTCCCATTGTATGTAATGTGACGGAATACTTTTGACTGGCCCTGTAAATAAACTATAGGTGCTATACACTTCATTTTCAATAAGGATCATGTTATAATAAACATCAATAACATACAAAAATTTTGGGAAAATCCGAGTTAAAGCACGGACGGACGACCAGACGGCCAGACGGCAGACAAACCGAAGTCATAAACACTTTTCAACTAGGTTGGAAAGTGTTAAAAAATATGGCACGAGAATTAATAAAATGCTGAGAAAAGAAGCAAAGAAAAAAGCAGCTGTGAAAAAAAATGACAATGATGCTTTGTAGCAGAGGCAGGATTCAATTAAAACATGAAGCAACTGAAAAATGGCCCTAGGCCTCTGACTTTTTTGAGGAGGTACTGCCAAATTTGATATGTAATTTTCTTAAAGCTGATAATTTAAATTTGTTTTGACCTTGTAGTAATTTTAATCAATATTTTGCCCAGAGTAGGATAAGGTGAATATTCGTATTCTAAGGAATAGAAAATGTTGTTTTTGCTTGTATGTTTCTTTTTTTGCAAAAGTATAGAAAAGGTGGGAGACTCAGGTAGCACAAAGATATTGGCCAATATCAAAATGTAATATCGGCCAATATAAAAATTTGATATTGGCCAACGTTAAATGACCCCCCCCCCCCCTAAAATAATATTTGTGAATATTAGTTTTTGACATCTGTGAATATTGGCCAATATTTTCCAACATCTCTGAATATCATTTTTTGACATTAAGTGATATTTTTTTTCTGTCATTGCTGAATATCATGATTTGATATAGAGCGATATATTTTTCTAACATTCCTGAATAACATTTTTGGATATTAAATGACTTATTTTTTTATTACTGAATAACAAACAATATCTTTTTCGCACCCCAGATGTGGTGGACAGAAATCCCTCATTGTAAAACGAGCGATCTCTGCTTTAGGAAAGTCTAGTCTCGTTATTATGTAACAAGACAAAGGCAAACCCAAGTACTAATAAATACGATCAATAGAATCGCAGGGAAAAAGTTGTTATAAAGAACTGTTAACAAAAGCTGGTGGGAGTAGATTTTTTTGTTACTGGAATAAAAAATGTCTAACAAATAATAAAACTATCATTTAATTATCTCGTATTTTTCAATCACAATCGACTTTTTTTTTTTTACGTTCTTTTAGCAAAGATTTATTTAAATATCACTTTTTATCACTGAGTTTGTTGGAAATTTTGTAACAAAATATTTTTAAACAGGTAAGAAATTTTAAAGCTTTCTGTGTTAAAAATCATGTGTGCCCCCCCCCCCCCTTGCTCCAAACTATAAAGAAAGTTTTAACAACCCCAATACTTTGAATTTTGCTTTGTGAGAAATTAAATATATATAATTAATTTTAAATCAGAAATATGGGTACATTTTTTCAAAAATTGATGCACTACACAAAAGTTAACACGCCCAAAAGCTTACTATTATATAATAATAATAATTACTTAGATGAACTGTATAAAATATATATGATTAATAGTGCCTAATTAAAAGTTCGGTGATCTAATTTTGAAACTAAACTTGTATTGTTTCAATAATAAAATATAAAATTCTTATAAAAGTCAGAAATCCGAAAGCATTTTAAAAAGATAAACACGCATCCATTTAAAAATTATATACATTAATTTTTTTTCTTGTAAAAACATTTTTTAAATTAGTATAAAATACATAGTATAAAGATAGTAAAAAATCATCTTTAGTTTTTTTATAAAACACAAATTTTCACATGCTTTTTTTATATATAAAAATAACTATAGAGTCCTACAGAAATTTTTATACCGGCTTTTTCTTTCTGTGCAAATTTCACGCCCAACGCCTCCATCAAATGCACATTGACGAAACTACACCACACAAATGGGCGGTCCTTTAGAACTTTCCGATCACTTCGGTCAAGATTACAAACTTCGTCAGATATGCTAAATGTCGACAGATATTTTGAAATGTCCGAAAAATGATGTTGTTTTTTACGAATGTCGATAGATATCCCTGAATGTTGTAATAGTAATATCATTTTTACAACATTGGCCGATGTCACCAAATATTAAAAGTAAGGCATTAAAAAGTCAAGTTTTTTAAAATTGGCAAAATTATTAAATTTTATTTTTTAGAATACTATTTCTGTATTATGATGTCATAAGTAATGCAAAAAGCTCTTTTGAATGCTTTCTTTTTAAAACTAATTTTAAGTTATGTCTGTGAATATCGGCAGATGTTGTAAATTTGACGTACGACATTCAGCGACTTTCCAAATATTGGCCAATATTGACGTGGATATTGGCCGATATCTCTGTGCTACCTGGGGAGTGTGCCTCTCTTTGGCGTAATTAAGCAGAGATAATGCTGCTTCTTTCTTAGACAGAAGTTCTGTATTCAATACCAAAGATCTCGAATATGTAGATAAATGTACATCACATAAATAAAATCTAAACTTGTTAAAGACATTAGTAGATTGTTACTTCACAACATTCAAAATACCGCGACATTGGATTCGGCAAAAATCTTGTTTACCTTAAGACAGAATTGGCTTTTCCTTCCGAGCTTTGGAATGTCTCCTCCAGTGAAAATTTCATCCATAATAACATAGCCAATTGATATTTTAGAGGTCTGATAGCGCTGGCTGGGTTGAACAAGGGGTCTTATGAACAGTAAGCGAGAGACATAGCGTCGAGCAAAAAAATAAGCCAGATATGGCTAATTAAGGCCAGATAAGGCCAGATAGGCAACTCTAATTTAATAACTCGCTATATACTGTTCAAGTGAGATGACATCGCTACACACTCCATCTCCAGTGAGGAAGACCTCTTGTTGACAACGGACGAGCGATGTGCACTCGTGAGCGACGCTGCCGTGCGCATATGTGATGCGCGGCGTGACAGGCTTTGGTACTGGGAGCATTTGACATGCTTTAGCTACTGGGGATGATTTGAGTGATGCTGCCATCTGTTGATATTGAAAGGAGCTGATTGTGGTTTTGGAAGGTTGCGTTCGCCCGGGTTACCAATGTTGAGGTCGGACAGGCGCAAGATGGGTTAAACCAGATACCTCATGAACAGTAGGCGAGCGACATAGCGTCAAGCAAAAAGCCAAGCAAGTTACTGTAAGTTAGTAACTCGCTATATACTGTTCAGGTGAGGTGACATCGCTACAATGTGAAATGACAATTATGTCACTAGTGTCACCCTCACGAATTGGGCAAGATCGAACTTTCCTTAGTAAATATGATTCTTAGGTGACTATTAATAGGGCTTTTAAATAATTTTCTAAAATTATGTGTAATGTTTTCCTGCATTGCTAATTAAATAAAATTTATATTGACATAAATTTTCCCCAAGAATAAAACAGAATAAAATGTTAAGGTTTTAAATGAATGGAGTGTGTTCATTTAGAAATATTTTCAAGTAACATTTCTTTCCAAATAAAATAATATATCAAACCATTTTAAGCAAATTAAATACCATTCTTAAATCGTTCACATTTCGATCGCAGCTTATTTTGATACAATTGTTCACAAATATCACAGTCATATTCATGACATCCCAGCAACTTCACAATTATCATTGTTATATTCGTAACGCACAGTATTACAGCAATGTGTCTGAAACCAGGATTGCTGTAAAGGTAGTTTCAAAACATTTTTTCTTCAACATATAATGAAGATGATTCAGTTCTTCAAAACGCGCTTCTAATTCTATATCTTTATCGTTACACAAGATATTTTCATTTTATAAAAATGTGTTTTACACTAGTTGTTTTACAAAAAAAACTTCACTCCTTCGAAAATTATTACTTTTTCTACACGTTTATGATTACGTAACATGTTTTCATCTTATGAAAGTGCTTTACACTAGTTACAAAAAGAAGAAGAATTCACTATTTCGAAACACGTCGCCTTTTCTATACTTTTATGGTTACATAAAACATTTTCATTTTATAAAAGTGTGTTTTGCAATAGCTGTTTAACAATTTTGTTACATAGACGAGTCAAATAAATAAAAAATGAGGAAGATTCAAAAGGTTTTTGTTAATTATTGCTGTTTTAGATTTTTTTTCTCCCTCAACTGCACTTATTTCCAGTGCGTAAGCAACTAACAGAATAGAAATAAGCCATACAAAATTCTTTACTTGAACTACAAATAGAAAAGGATGAGTTTCCTTCAAACTTCTCTAATCTACTTCATCCTTGTTTTCGCTAAAGGTTTTTTTTTTTCTTCTATAACCTAAAGCCATTTCACAGTATAAACTTCAAGAACATCTTGCACCTATTTTTTATAGTTAGCTGGTTAAAAACTAAAAATAAATACTTTTGAAGGAAATATAACTTTTCCCTAAGCACAAGAAACTTTTATATATTTGTAAGATTGTCATTTATCTACGTGAGAAAGGATTTTATTCTTTGATAACTTCTTTGTTTACGTATTGCCAAAATGAATTTTTCTTATTAAAGGTAACTTTAGCAAATTGTTTAGCAGCTGAATAATTGCATATCTAATTTAACAGTATAACTACTTATTCGATAGGTAATTTCCAATTCCAATTTAATTATTTTTATAAATATTAACATCTGAGAATATATTGTTATTTACGTAAAATAATATCCCATTTACATTAAAAATGTTAACTAATTTGAATTATATATTTTCGAATCTACTGAATTCGAATCTACTTTCGAATCTACCTCTATTTCCGAATCTACTGAAACTAAAATTATAAAAAAAAATTACGGGTAGTAGGAGTTTATTTAAACCTTGCAGGAAAACTATAGCGATTTTCCTAGGTAAACATAGTTTTTGAGAAAAACGCATTTTTTCGTTATATGCATATTTTACTTTTCGGGCGGTCAGCGAGGGTGTTGACGGGCGCTCGAGGTATGTATCAGCTCAGAATCATCCAGGAATATTTGATAATGATTTTCGGAAAAAATGTCGGTAATTAGCCGAGATATTAATTAAGTTACTTGAAAAAAAATTCTTTATATTTTCAGAGATATCGTCGAAAGTATACTGGAAAAATATGCCCCCCACCCCGTCCTATTTCCGAATCTATTGAAACTAAAATTAGGAAAAAATTAGGGGTAGTAAGAGTTTATTAATTAATAAATGTAATGTACGGAACTCTTTGAGCGCGAGTAATACTCGCACTTGACCGATTTATTTTTAATTAGTTGTCAAAATATTTTTAAAATATACACTTAATTTTATTTGAAGTGTTAAAATCTTACTTATAATTTGTCAACTTCGCTAAGATTTTAACTCATGAAATAAGAAAATAAGCATATAGTTTAGAAATATTTTGACAACTAAAAAAAGAGAGAGAAAAAGAGAGAGAGAGACATCCTTTAAAAACAATACAGACAAAAAAAAAGTAATGAATAAATATTTCCTGAGAAGATATTTTAAAAATACGAATGCATTCCACGCCTATAGATTTAACATTAGCGAGGGGAATTTGAGATATCATTGACCAACATCCTTAACAATTATTTGTGTTATTATGTGCATGTATTCATGATAGTATAGGGTGTCCCAAATTTATCTTTACAACTTTGATCCTCCATAAAATTTAAACGAAATTAGATTACAAAAATCTGTTTATTGTATAATGAACCGCGAGTTTCAAAGTTTTATGTGATGCTAGAACAGCTCCACATGAGCACCTTTGGTTGCACGAACCCCTTGGCTGCACGCGTCTTTTTTATGAAGCACACTACCGGTCTCCATAAGGAAAGGGCATGTTTACAAACAAACAGTTCCATAAACCAATCTACCACTATATTTTTGTAGTAGCGATCATTACAGGAATCGTTATGGTGACGTAGGCCAATCACATCATAGACCAGTTTAACGTAAACCAATCAAATCGCCCCCTCTCATATGTACAGTAGGAGTCGTAAAGAACGAACAGGTTTTTCTTGCGAACCAACAGTGACGTCAGCTGCCCTTTCCTTATAGACGTCTTGTGCCACGCGCGTAGGGACCTTATGCACGCGACCTGAGCTCGAGGCTAAAATTCGTCTGCTGGAGGCATTTACTTTTGAACATTAGCATAGCGTTCTATATAGTATGCATTATTAATGACTTTTTGATAAAAAATACCACAAACCAATTCATTATTGTGGCAGTAGGTATTTAATATATTGTAATATAATTTCAAAATGTTATTTTTTATCCAGAATATTTGTTAAATTTACAAAATTATTTACAAAATTTACAAAATTACTTGATTAAATAGTATGGCATATTTGCCATTTAAAATATTTTAACCATCACATATTATAGTAGCAATATAGTACAAAAATCAAAATTATACCCCAACAATTTGTGTAATATTTGATTTACTTCTATTACGTAAAGGCCGAATTAAGTTCGTTTTCCTTTCAAATCGACACTGAAATGCATAATTCCCTATTTTACTATTATTTATTTATTATACTTGGAAGGGATCATACCTTGCGACACCGTTACCGTGACATAGGGATCTTTAGCATGTAATTTAGCCTAATTTCGTGTAGGAAATAAATTGAACAAATCTTGGATTATAGCTAGTGGTATTTTTTTTTCTTTTCATGGATATATTGGGAAAATTTTATTTTAACGCTTGCGAATATGTGACTAAGTACAATATTTGTGCCTTTTTTATGAAGCACACTACCGGTCTCTCATAAGGAAAGGGCATGTTTACAAACAATTTCTCCAAAAGTATTTGAATCCATACTCCCAATGAAAGTTGAAAAGGTTTATTAAAAAAAATAAAGCTATTCCATCTCAAATAAATCCTTGCAAACAATTCTAATATGTGATTAGAGTAGAAACCAATGTTAAATTGGGCAAAGGATGTGAATGCCTGGAATGCTATTGTTAAAATCTTCAAAAGAGAAGTTAGCCATTACATGCCTCAATATTTAATTCGAAAAGAAGGAAAAGGGAGAATCGAAGACAGAATAGAAGCTATTTATAGGAAAGAAAGTCGCATTTCCGGAATGCATGACATCCGATATTTTGCAGTGAAAAGACGGGGATTGATCACTAAAGTAACATCTGACAATCCCTTGATTGGTAAGGGAAAACAAACATTTTGTTTAAAAAAAAAAACACATTAACGTCGCGTATTGAAGTGGTTTTTATGTTGATATTTTACCAAAGTCTTTGAGGTACTTTTCTTGATTTATAATCCTTATTATTTGCTTTATGCAAAGTGATGTTGTAAATTTTGTATTATTACTATATATAAAATTTCTAATGCATTTCCAAATACAAAGGGAAAAGTTTTTGAGGTGGAATTCTTCTCAATTCGTAATTTGACATAAAGGATTAAAAAGTGCTATTTCGATAAAAACGAGAAAAATATGCTACACAAATATAATAAGCTTAAGATAATATATCTAATGAATTTTTCATATGAAATGTAAATTTCAAACTGTCTTAACACTTAAAATTTCACACCCGTATAGCAAGCGTGTTGCGCAAGCGCCGCAAAATATTTTAGTTCCACCTTCCACCACCAGGGGCGCATTCTATTGTAAACGATCTTCCGGCACGGGTCCTCGCTACGACACCGAAAAGCAAGCGTACTGCGCATGAGCTTCAAAAATAAATTAGTTGTACCTTCCGCCGCCAGATCTATATACCTATAACATTAACGCGATATTTAAATTACGACCGATCCCCTCCCTCAAAGCCCCACCAGTGGCTGAGAGGTTGTGCTCTCGAAGCTGGTAGACGGGAGGTGCTGGGTTCGATCCCAATCGCGCCCGTCGGCCTAATCGTTCGGAGTTTTCGTGGTTTTCTTCGAGCCGTGGATTTATCCATGCGTAAATACGGATTAGGTTCCCTTAGAAAGACCCCCACGAAGGGCACTCCCCCCCGGGCCTCTATCCCTAGTGTAGATAATTGGCCGTCAATAATCAACCCAACCCAACCCAACCCCTCCCTCAAAATTTAACGCACGACTTTTACATTAAGAAATATCGGTAATTTTTTAAAATAAACAAAATCGTGCATTTGAAACAAAAACAAAATGGCGCGTCTTTTTTTTTTTTTTTTTGGTTTTTTTTGTTTGTTTGTTTGTTTGTTTGACTTTGAACTTTATTTTATTTTCCGTCTGGGTCAGTTTTTTGCAAAAAAATAAGAAGAATTACTGGCCGATTTTTACAAAATGTGTATTTTCGAATGCAGAAAATTTGTCTACATATGTATGTGTTTTAAATCGATACCTCAAATACTTTTATTTTCGAAAATTAGTGAAAATCAATAACGAAGCCGGCTAAAGTTAGGTTTAGCAGGTTTGATTTTCTAAACAAACCACTCGTTGCCATCGGTAAAAGAAAAATAACGCTTTTTTGCCGTCATGTACCTTAGCGTTTTATATATATAGATATTTGTCTCCGAGAATATCATTTGCATAATCTTAAAATACACAGTCCGGAAATATCTCTTCCCTTTACATTTTTTCAGGTAAAAAATATTCTTTGTTTTTCTTGGCATACATTTAATATTTTTATATCCCTATAACAGCGTTGGTAAAACACCAGAACTTCAAAATATTAAAATAAGATCATTCAAACATTCGTGTGGATATTCAAGACGAAAACTTACAAAGTCTAATGCATCTAGATGCATGCATTTCTTTTTGCTTTAAAGAAAATATGGAAAATCCTTCTTATCTTCTGATGATTAAAGAAAAGAATAATTGTTGTTTTTCGCGAAAAACTGCTGCTTGGGATATTCACAAATGTTTTTTCGTGATATTTAGATTTGCTTAGGTAGGCACTTTTTATTATTATTTTTATTGGATATTATCTACGCATAGGATTTTAGAAATATTAGAAATAACAAATTTCTTTTTTGCATTGTGCAAGAGAAAAAGTGCTGGAAAATAAGAAGTAATAATATTTTGACGCGTGATAAATATAATATTCTCTATAAAGATAAAATCTGTCGTTAATGGTTCTGCGTCAATTCTTCGCGCACAATTCATCCCGGAACAATTCATCGCGCACAATTCATCGCAGCGTCAATTCGTCGTTGTATCAATTTGTCGCGACGCAATTCGTCGCAACGAAAATGTTTTTGAAGGCTATGATGATAAAATAAAGACAATTTAGTAAAAATGTTTAATGATAATTAGTTTTTTAGATATAGAGAATTATAACTAACATTTTGCATGCGATTATGTCTAAAAAACACGTTATCATTAAATAATTTTACTAAACTATCTTTATTTTATCATCATAGCCTTCAAAAACATTTTCGTTGCGACGATTTGACGTCGCGAAGAATTGACGCAAGTAACAAGCCGGATACCTTGAATTGAAATCATATACATTACTAAATATAAAAATTATATTTATCCTAAATTTTTAATTCCTTATTTTAGTACCTTTATAATTTTGGGGGGAAATTTTCTGCATAGTTCTAAATTAATATCTAAAACTATAATAAATGTTAAATAATATATGTGTTATTTAACAAATTTCAACAACTTTTTTAGCTGTATCAATAATTAACATTTTGTAATAGATTTTTATTTTCATTCACTTCATTCGCACTTTAGTTATCGTAAAGATATTTCAGAAAATTAGTTTACTGTTGTGGCAGAGTAGTTTGCATATTCCGAATGAAAATAATTTTTGTAATAACTTTTATTCTTTTATAGCATCGCATTAACGAACTCTAATGTACGTACTTAGTGTCGTAATTGTTTAGAAAACAATTTAAGGATGCAACACTTTTTTCAAAAATTTAAAATAACATTTAGAAGGTAGGCGTGGGGTTTTCAACATTTCCAGTTAAATATTTTTTTTTTACGTCAGTATAATAGTGTTTGTACGAACACGAATGATATGTAAAGTAACGTGCTTCAACTTAGAAAGACTGGCATATACAAACAAAAATTTATGCAATTACAGCAAATAAATTTAATAAAAATGAACATAAAATTTTATTCAGTTTAGAAGGACCCACACTGCTATTAGCTACAATTAATAGGAACCCAAATACAAGAATGAATTAATAAAATTTTTATACACGGTTATATAAACAAACTTACTCTGTGTTATTTTCATTGCAAAAGGTGGAATACTTCACTAAAAAATATTTAGTGTAGTATTGCAGCAAAAAATTTGCAATTTTTTTTTCATACAGAAATCAAAATTTTAAATAAATGCTGCAGTTGCCGCTTTTCTTTTAGCATTGAAAAATACTACATAAACAAACTAAATGACTACGTATACAGTAATTTTTATTTTCGAAAATATAGGATTTTTGTTATCAGGACACAATTACACTTAAAATGTTTTGAAATTCGAAATACGAAATGGACTCCTATTTCATTCAAACGCAATATTGGGCTGTTGGTCTGAGGGCAAAAGAATAGGCTAATCGAAAAAAAAACCCTTAAAACATGTTAGCAAGTGGTGAAAAGTCTTTAATAGGTCGAAGGCGTTTAGTTAAAGGCTAAATTATGACAGAAAGCATTGTCCATGCTATTGATCGATGTCATCTGGAGCAATTTGAAGCTTTGCATCAAAAATATGCAATAAAGCATCACATTTATTGGAAAGATTGCAAATGCTTTAGTATTTCAATAAATTACTGGTAAAGTTTTGAAAGATACTGGGTATTTTATATGGGTCCCCCTAAAAGTACCAAATTGTACAATTTCTTCAGGCTCATACAATTCAATAGTAATTTAACGGTAACACAAACATTAACCCTAATAAAATTTATCGAGTTATCATTAAATGCAACACTTTTCAAAGAGAATTCGAGTAGTATTATGGAATAGAAAGTCTTTTTTAGTGTGAATTTAGAGAACAATATATGTTTTACGGAATCTTTTTCCATTGGTGGGAAAAGAAGATTGTAAGAGTATATTTAACGAAATGTAAAAATATTAAAAAAAAATAAAAAGTTATATATTTTGTATATTAGAGATTTTTCAATAAAATAATGTAAGCTTCATTGTAATATATATGATTTCCTTGCAAAGTCGTTACAAAATAATTGTCTTTTTTTTTTCCTACTAAAATCTCAATGATGAATGAAACATACTTATTCATTGTATTAATGATCGTGAGTTGAGGATATTATAACTTTTAATATTTACCAGGCGATCTAACCAGGTGAACCCAGTTAGATGTCCGATATACTGCCCGAGCGGTCAATTGCGAAACTTTTTCCCATTTATAGCAGTCCCTTTTATACCCGATGTACAGAAGATAGAAGAAAATCTTTTTTAGTTGAAAAATCTAATAGATATTTACGTATAGTATATTTTATTTGATTGCACACCAACTACACCAAAAAGCATCTTTGGTACTTTCGTATATTAACCATACTCCAGCGGTCAATTACAAAACTTTTTTTTCCTTTTATAGCAACATTTGTGATTCTGATTATTTCATATTGTTTAAGCGCGTAGTTCGATTACATGTTTGTTAAATTAGTGTTTTATTTATTTATTTTTGCGTAGTTGTCATTTCGTTTGTCAATTTAGTTATAGAATATTACATGGAAACAAACAAATGGTGAATTATTTATATTATTTTAAATGTAAGTTGATTAATTAGGTTGCACGCAGATTTAAAAATATTCATGAATGAAAATTATGTTAAAAACCATGAAAAATAAGTATTGCACTTGAAAGTACTTCTTCTATTCGATGGTGTAGAAAGTAAAATTTTACGATCTTTAGAAGTTAAAAAAATTGCGGTAAAATCGAAATTTATTGTCAGGTTATTGCCACCGTCAATATTACGTCAGCATTATTTACGAACATGTCATCGATTTATTATAGAGATAGATAGATACATTTAACCATAAATAGGTGAAACGCATTTTACTTACGTGTATTAAGTGTAAAAAATCATTTGTCTTTATAAAGACTATTAAAATATTTATATTTATAAGCTTGACAATATTCAGTACATAAAAAAAAACTTTAAGAAGATTGAAATATATTGGCCATTTAAAATATTACTGTATTTTTTCCAATTATTTCAAACGATAAAAGTGATTAATATACCTTACCTCGCTAAATTTCCGTCGAATTCGGAGGATGAAAAGATAATTCATACTTCGCTTGGTTTAACAGGATAGTTCGTGTATCGATGAATAAAAGAAATAATGTCAAATGATTGAATGTTCGTGTTCGATTGATAGCTGCACTAAGTGAAAGATACAATTTAATAATCGCAATACATGCTTGACAGATTGTCATATATACAGTAAAAGGAAAATGTAGTTTCCTCTATTTTTTTGTACAAAGAAAAAAAATGGACAATAAGTTTTTTAATCAAATTGTAAATTTTTTATTGAATCTCTCTTAGTTGCAGGGAATAGAAATATATGAGTTACTATACTTTAATACTCATAAACTGAGTATGATGTAACATTTAATCCATGTATATATTTAAACATTATTGCAGCAAAGGTATTTTCCTATTTTTTTATGTAAAATTCCGAAATCGAATACTATCCACTTACGATAATCATCTAGATATAAAGATATTTTATAGTTTTATATGCTATTATTATTTTGTTTAATACATTCAATCTATTAACAATGACTGAAAATCATACATATGGCATAGATGTTGAAGCACTTTCCAATACTATCAGAATAATGTTACGGCATTTCATTTTTTCATAAAATAAAATGAGATGTCTAAATAAAGAATTTAGAAACACTTAACATAATTAAAAATCCGTTTTAATGGGATTACTGACCATAGACTGTATTGCATGCGAATTCTTTTGTGTCTCCTTGTATATGATACATACATACAGGGTGTCCGAGTTAAATTTGGCAGTTTCTGGTGAAAGAAGAAAACTTGAAATATCTGAGAAAAAAATATTTTTTTATGGAAAAATAAGTATGGGAAATAAAGATTACAATACAGCAAAAATAGTTTTATCAAAGAAGCCACCCTCACGTCTCAAGGTGACCCAGCAATCTGGCACACAAATCTGGCAAAATCTTCAAAAATTCTGTCGATCAGTTGACTTTTTGTGACACTGGCAGTACGTTTGGTTATTTGCTCATTCACGCCACACACATTCATAGTTTTGCAATAAAGGGAGTTAAGGATTGAACCGTTAGGACCAGGACATCACCTCTCACACGAGACACATCAAAACACCGTCACATTTTGTGTTGTCTCCGTTTCATAGTCTCCGCTGCACCTTGTCATTACAATTCGTATCGTTTTGCGGTGTTTAAGGAGCACTGAATAGCTGTCTTGATTGCAGAATTGCGTTACTGGCGTGAATCATCATGATGCAGGTTATTCTTTTCGAATATTCTGATGGCTTCCACCAAAACTGCATACATAGTAAGCGTTCAATCTTATATTATAATTGACGCTTTCAGTATGAAGTCAGTCATGACGTTTTGGTTGGACACTGATTCCAAACAAACGGTTGCCATGTTTCATTGCTTACTAAATATAAATCGTAGAAAGTGTTACCACTGCCTATAAAGTATTAAAACACTTGACTATGAGATATAGTTTTAGTATGACGTCATTAGGTATGATACAAAATCTACCATCTGCGCACTCTCCTGAGCATATATTGTGAATCTTTACTCTCTCATGGAAGATGTATCTTGTTTACAGATTTATTGCCAAATATTTTTGATACAGTTTGTTCCGATAAAATATGTACATTTAAAAACATTTACAATATCATTTTAGTTTCGGTAGTAAAGGTAATAATATGTAAGCATTATGTAAGCACTGTGTAAGCATTATTACATTTTCTCCCAAAATTATAAAGATATTGTGAATGTTTTTAATATATAAGTATTTTTATCAAAACAAACTGTATCAAAAACATTTCGCAATAAATCTGCTAAATAAGATACATCGTCCATGACTGAGTAAAGATTCACAATATATACTCTGGAGAATTCGCAGATGATAGACTTATATATAATTCTCTATCTCGCTAAGGTAATTTTTTCTATCTCGTCAATGAATATTAAAAAAATACCCTCTAAACATATTAAAAAGTATTTTTACCGGAAAAACCAGTGTACCTAATTTTTATAATTTTAACACCTCAGAAATTGAGTGAAACTTTTATTACAAAATTCCATATCTTTACACACAAGAACTAAAATTAAGTTACATAATAAAAGCGTGTAACGAATAATAAAACGGGTTGAAAATAATTTTATAAAGTGCGGTAACTTTGATGGCTTGAAACCCACGTATTTTGATAGATGGATACTGACATTTTATTACACGTATTTATTTCAACATTTACCACAAACTTTTCACTACATTATAACTAATATTTTCCATGTTTATATTAGAAACAAACAGAAATTGATATAAATCTATTGATTATTCGATGATGTTCACAATGGCAGACGATAATAATATATTGATAATATAATATATTGATAATAATATATTGATATAGTTTAACACTAATACAAATAAAAACATGATGTTTGCGCTACGCAGCTATTTCATAGATATAGGAACTACTAGATTACAAACAAGAGGTAAAAACCACAGAGGTAAAAACAGTTATTCACCTTTCTGTAGTTCAACCCCCCCCCCCCACGGCTACGTGGCGTATGACCTTGAATGACGTGACCTCGCTTTTGATGTGGAGGATGCCTCTGCCATTTATGATTGAACGCTTACTATGTATGCAGTTTTGGCTTCCAATCTTCCCCTTCCGTTATTTTGGACATCATGGGTGTATCTGAAACCGAAGAGCATAACCATGTGTATAACATGTCACGTTTTTTTACGACAACCCATAATTTTATACTATTTCTAAACTGTCAAACTTATCCCGAAGACCCTGTACTACATATTGAAATTATAATTTCACTCAGCCAGAAAACTCATAAAGCAATTAAACACGCTTTTTTGAGAATTACCATCCGTAGATGACTATGTATCCAAAATCATTTTGTGTAGCCATGCATATGAATTTAATTATATTATATACTATATTAACACCATATAATATAGTAAAATTTGGTTGAGCTGAAAAAAAGTATAACACTCACTTTCAGGAAATCCCGTTCATAGACGTTAATTCGAATTATTTTCGTTATCCCTGTATCTATAGAATTTACACACACACTGCATAATATACTAAGATTTAATTCAGCAGAAAAATGCACAAAACAGCTAAAAACGCACATTTAGTATATTTCATTCTTACCTGGCAATGCATCTAATTTTTTTGAGCAGCTCTGCATATGAATTTATTTATATTCTAGAAGCATTTCTTTATGTACTAAAATATAGTTCAGCTGCAAAATGCGTAAAACCATTAAAAATACTCTGAGTAATTCATGCCCACAGGCATTGATACTTATTAATTCTTTTATGCATCCCTATGTATATGATCTATACGCAGCGTTTCCCAATCTGTACTCCGCAGCGCTCTAGGGGGAAAAAAACATTGCAAGCAAGGAATTTTTCGAAAAGTATGTACGAATTTTATAGTTACAAAATCACTATAAATCGAAAATTAATTTTCCGTTTGGATTACACCTGTTGCTACTTTCTGTAGAATTTTTGCGGTGCGCATTAATTTTTACTACCACTCCCTTTTTATTTTTCCGCATAAAACATGTAAAAGAAATCGGAAACAAAAAGCTGAACTGCCAACTTTTACGGTTTTTTGCTACCACTAAGTTTTAATAGTGAGCTTTGCGTTATTTAATCGCAAATTTCGTCGATTCAATAAATCAAACATTACTATTAAAAATTAATAGTACGAAAAAACCGTAAAAGCTGGCAAATAGAAAAAAGTAGATTAAAAATAAGAAAGTGAGTAATTGCATTCTAAACGGGAATTTGTTAAACCGAAAATTTCTCTAGCATTGGTCTCTCTGTATTATTTGTGGTAAAGTGTTAACCAACAGGGTCATTTTTCAATTGATGCATCATTTCGTTGAAAGCCATCCGGACTTGAAAGATACACCATTAGATTTTTTCAAGAGGAAGTACAATTAAATTTTTTGCGTTAAAGAAAACTACGACAACACTTGCCAAAACAATGAATGAAAAAATACTGGAAGCTGCCTACCTTATACGTTACCGAGTAACTCCAGCTGCTGAATCTTATACTATTACACAGACTCTAGTGCAATGTATTAAATCTTGTACAATCGATATTTTCAGACGTGATCTTTATAAATAAGGTGTTAATTTAGTCTGTAGTATTCCTTTATCAAGAAACACTTCTTCAATGAATCAGTGAAATTATTGTTGGCGTACAATTAACACATCAGCCGTCTCAGATGCACTAAATTCGCGCTACAAATGGACGAATCAACTGATGTCGTTGGATTGGTGATATTAATAGTATATGACCGTTACGTTTACTTATAGAGCTGTCAGGAGTATATTTTTCTTTGCAGACTACTAGAAACCAGTACTCCAGGGGATGAAATATTTAACTAAGACTTGATAATAAGATTATCACCAAACTTATGGTTTTACAAACTGTGGCTAAAATTTATGATCCGATTGGACTGGTTTCTCCTTTTATAATAAGATTAAAATTTTTAATGCAAGAAGTGTAGGAACATGGGAAAGATTTAGATTCTTCATTACCAGATGCTTTAACTGAAATTCGTGAAATAGTATTATGAAATCAAGGACGAAGCAAATTTTGAAAGTCCAAGAAGGTATTTTGTAAAAATTGCAAAATAATCTTGAAACCGCTGAAGTTTTCTTGTTTTGTGATGCTAGTTTAAGGGGATATGGTTCGGTTGCTTATATACTCGTGATGCCTCCTCTTGTGAAACTTCATTTGTTATGTGAAAAACCAGAGTAGCATCTCTCAAGAAAATTACCTTACCTAAACTTTAACTTCTTGGAGTACTCATAGCTGCAAGATTAGCTAATTATTATTTAAAGAAATTATTTAGAATCGTAAATAAAAATATTTTTGTTTAAGTGATTCTCAAATTGTTCTGCATTGGATTAAGGACAGTGCTTGTAACTGAAAATCTATTTCAGTTAGGGGCAAGACCCGATTCACCTTTAAATCTAGGGAAAGCACAGTATCATTTTGGGGGCTCCATTTCACAGAGGAAGCGTTTTCTAAATTCTGTATACATGGAAACCCAGTAACTCAAATATTATTCACAACAGTGACTGAGTCAAATTCACATAGTATTTTTTATTAAACAGTTTTTTTAATGCTCACTACACATTCTATACATAGAGTATATTTGTATTATATATAGTTTTTGTGATGTTGAGTTACCCAGGTAGTTTCTAACCAGCACATTTAGATCATATGATCGGTTATAGCCTATAGATCATATTCAGATTTTCTGGTTATATAAGTTTCCTGAAGTAAGTGTGGATTTTCTCTTGCGTTAGTATAACTTTCCTCTCCAAAAAATAAATAAAAATAAAAACCCATTATTAACAACAAATATGGACATTACAGGCCCCATTTTACAGTCATTTTGGGGGGGGGGGGGGGTCCTTAAATTTTAGAAGAGAAGTTCGAGCTTCACGTGCCTGTTGGATAATCAGGCCCTGGTTAGGGGTACGTAAATATTACATCGGCAATGACGAAAAATGCAAAAATTAAATGGTTAGAATAAAAGCTAAAAAAAAAGTTGTCGAATGATTTTACCAAGATAGACTAATACGAATCTTTTAGAAAGGGAATAAAATCTAACAAGCTACTTGTAAAATGAAGGCATAGACCTAAATTGAGTAATGAATTAAAAATTAGTTGTCACTAGCCCTTCCGATACCGAATAATATCGTGAGATTATGTATGTGGCTCCCCTCCTTCTTTACCAAGATTATCACTGTGTATACTATACATTTATTGTGTTCCATCTTTTCATTTAACATTCGTTTCTATTTAGTTATTCTAAAAATATGAAAAGCAAAAAAAAACGATAGTCTCATTTTATTGTTCATTTGGGTGACATCAGGACAACAACTTGTATTAATGAGTGTTGTTTCGTCTCTTTTTTATTATGAGTGCTTAGTTTGAAGTCTTTAACTAATATTTATTTTTTCGAACGATTTTCTGTTAATTTGTTTTCGTGTAACG
This sequence comes from Maratus michaelseni, assembly GCA_963931845.1. Taxonomy (NCBI): domain Eukaryota; kingdom Metazoa; phylum Arthropoda; class Arachnida; order Araneae; family Salticidae; genus Maratus; species Maratus michaelseni. Next base: position 276,948,697 of record OZ007587.1, read on the forward strand.
CAGAGCCCGATTAAACTCTGAATCTAGGGAAAGCATGGTATAATTTTGGGGGCCCCTTCCCTTTTGGCAAAACTTTTCTTAATTCTTTATTCTTGAAAACTCACTAATGATATTAATATTATTCCCGGGAGTAGCCGAAGTCACATACATTTCATTAAACGGTTTTTTTAAATGTTCCCTGTATATACTTCAGATTTATTTAGTACATATAGCTGTATGCTGAATTTCCCGGGTAGTTTCTAACAGACACATCAAGATGTTATACGATTAATTAACATCCTATTGGTGTCATTCATATTTTCCTGATAAGGTGGTTCTCAAATGGTCTGCTCAACAACACGAAACTTTCTGACTAATTTTTAAACGCAAAGGCATTAAAATTGCCAGACCTCACTATGGAAGCAATTTGGAATCGAAATAAGTTTTCCATTTTTTGATCAATCAATAACTTATCGAGTTATAAGCGAATCGTGTAATGTGACGAGACGACAAGATTTTCCAACTTTTCTTGCTGCGGCATCGGGAATTCGGTTCAAAATGCTAATTTTGACAATCTTTTCTGAAAGATCTTCTGCCTTTACCCAAAAATGAAAAACTCATTTCGATTACATAGCTTCTGAATTAGAACACATGTCCATTTCATGCGTTTCCGAACAAAAATGAATTTAAAAATATGTCGTAAAGTAGCCAGTTTGGATATGAGAACAGCCTTTAATAAGTTTAGTGAAGTAGTGCGTGGATTTCCTGTTGGACTAAGCAAACTTTCTTTTCCATGAAAATTAAAATATAATGTTAAAAAAGGAAATGTTAATTGGTGGGCCCTCTTCCTCAGGGGTATAAAAACTGGGCGCCAATGGGCCGATTGCCACCACTAAATTTTTAGTATATTTCGCCTAAATAAGAATACTAAAAAAATTTAGGCGAAGTACACTAATACAGTTTGGGCAAATAATACTAATAAAATTTTGTGGTAACAATCGTTGCACTGGCACCCAGTGTTTACACCCCTGCTCTTCACAGTCATTTTGAGGCCCCTTTAAAATTTTAGAGGGGAAGAATGTGCTTCACGTGCCTTTTGGATAATTAGGTCCTGGTGTATCGAAATGGATAAATCGGTGAAAACTGGAATACTTCGGTGAACTGCAGCTGGCAATGGCTCGAACTAACATAAGAATGTTACTAACGAGTTAAAATAAATATTTTTGGACCCAAAAAAAGAACAATGTAGAAACATTAATTTTTATTTTAAAAACACAAATTGCACAAATTGTGCTTATTAGTTGCTAAAATCAGTGTAAAAATTGTTTTAAACTCATAAAAGAGCTAAAATCCTACATGTTTCGGCTTTAAACTTAAAGCCATCATCGGGGAAGAGGAACAACACAAACGACTACTGATCTTTTAATTTTCGACAGTCGAATAATTTTCGACTTTAATTTTCGATTTAATTCGTTTAATTTTCGACTAAAATCGAAAATTAAACGAATTAAATCGAAAATTAAAGTCGAAAATTATTCGACTGTCGAAAATTAAAAGATCAGTAGTCGTTTGTGTTGTTCCTCTTCCCCGATGATGGCTTTAAGTTTAAAGCCGAAACATGTAGGATTTTAGCTCTTTCATGAGTTTAAAACAATTTTTACACTGATTTTAGCAACTAATAAGCACAATTTGCGCAATTTGTGTTTTTAAAATACTAGTTAACAGTGTAGTGTCCAAATGGATTCAATTGTCATTAATTTTTATTTTACAGAAGTGCTTAAACGACTACAAAAGGTGTTGAAAGTGACCGCCGTCTTCATCTTTACATATCTGGGCCCGTTTGAGGAGGTTTCGAGACACATTCTGTAATGTGTTTGGTGTGATAGCGTTTATCTCTTCCGTAATGCGAGTTTTCAGTTCAGTAATCGAAGTTACCGGTTGACGGAACACGCGATTTTTCAAATAGCCCAACAAGAAGAAATCGGACGGTGACAGGTCTGGACTGCGTGGAGGCCATAGTCCTTTTGTAATTAGCCTATCACTAAAAAATTCTTGGAGAAATGACAGAGTGTCGTTGGCCGTATGCGCAGGAGCGCAATCTTGTTGAAACCAAACGAAGCGTTCATCTGCTTCCAACATGCTTCGTTCATCTGCTTCGTCTCGATTTTCTTCATTTTGTAGTCAGTTAGGACAAACGACAGACGGTTCTTTCTTTTCGGTTCCACAGTCCATTCTGTTTGAAAATGGTCCACGATTCGCTTAATTGTGCTTTTATTCGGCACCACCGTGTCTGGAAACTAGTTTTCATATCATTCCTTGACTGCTTTGTACGAAGACGTTCGAAAATAATGTTCAATAATAAACGCGCGTTTTTCTGCACACAGCACCATGACGCAAAATTACCTTTCACTTCGTTCTCCTTAGTACTGAAGTATCTCCTGCGGTTTTCTAGCGTGTTGGTAATGTTGCTCGCACGCCCCTCCACACCGCTACCTGCGCTAACGGTGTGCGCTTGCACTCGTGTTGTCCATTTGCTTCGCGTTTACGCGGGTTGCAAAATAAATGAGACACTCTGTATATGAAATGCCTATGAAAAGGGTACGCAAAAAAGAAAAGGTTGGAAATCGCTGCACAAGTGGGAACATGCTTCGTAGAGTTAAAAGATTAGAGCAAAAGGATTAATATAGAAATTGTAATATTAAATATTAAATTATGCAGAATATTTAAGGTTCAGCGTACAGGAAATTGTAATATTTAGCCTTTTTGAAATTCTCAGGACTTTCATACAGCGATTATACATAAGTCCTATGAGCATACCACAATTATTATTCCATATAAAACGCTTAAAATTTTTGAATGAAAGGAAAATTTATAGAAATACGTTCATTTCTGAATACATTTATATTTTTAAACAACATGACATAGAAACATAAATTTCCTTTCAAATGTTCTGAACTAAAATTGCTTTCATTTAATATAAATTACAGATTAGATATTTTTAACATGTTAAAAATTATCTTAAAATTAATTTAAACTGATATCTCAAACAAAAGTTCAAACATATATATATATATATATTTTTTTTTGCAACAAAACTTTTCGATTATATTACTCTAATAAATCGTAGCAAACAATTATAATACACACTGAAAGAAGAGATAAAAGTACTTTTAATTTTCAAGTTTTTTGGGGATTTTTTTTATGTTAATGTATGGAATGCTATTTTTGATATCTTAAGAAAGGAAGTCAGACAATAAATAACTTAAATATTTGATTTAGAAAAAAAAAGGGGGAAGCATGGAAGAAAGAAAAGAAGTTTTTCTGTCAAAGAAAAAAGCAAATTTTTGGAATGTACGATATCAGAAACTTGTGACAGAAGTACAGGAAAACAGGAAACGCAGGATTGATTACTAACATAACTTTTGACGATTACTTGTTCGGTAACAGAAAGCAGAAGAAACCAAGGAATTTTTCTTGGAAAACATGTCATATATACGGATATATTTGTAGATTCTATGTTGATTCTTTTTTCAAATTAAAGTATTTTGAAATGGTCTTAAAGTTCAAATAATAGAAACTTCTTTTGAAATGTTTAAAATAAAAATACATTTTCATAATTTCTAGCCTTTAATGCTTCTTTAAAAGTAGACGGTTCGGTGTTAAACTCAAAATTCCTTTTGTGATTTGGAATGAAGGGAACTTCAAATCGAATTCAAGCTCAGATTTTTATATTTTTCTATCCATTTCAATTATTTACTTTTATGAAACGTTTTGAGTAAAAAAAAAAAAAAAAAAACGTATTTTACCAGTTTCTTGGCCTTTATTACTTTTATAAAAATAGGTATTCAACTCTAAACTCAGTTCATAGTTTTGGATGAAGAAAGCGTCAAATTGTATTGAAGCTCAGATTTTAATTTATTTTGTTTTGTTTTATGTTGGTTCGGTTTCTATTGTTTACTTTTTGTGAAATATTTTTAAATGTTTTGTTTTATGTTGGTTCGGTTCCTATTGTTTACTTTTTGTGAAATATTTTTAAATGTTTTGTTTTATGTTGGTTCGGTTCCTATTGTTTACTTTTTGTGAAATATTTTTAAATGTTTTGTTTTATGTTGGTTCGGTTCCTATTGTTTACTTTTTGTGAAATATCTCTATAATAAAAGCCTAAAGCTGTTATCACACGGATGACCATACGATATGAAGTATATGCTATTGCCTCTCGAGCTATACTTTCACGCTGCAACTAGGGTTATTTTCCCTATTGAAAGTTATCTGCTAATGTAAAGAGAGGGCGTAATATTTGGCGAGTAATTGCAGCAGGTGTTTTAATATTTAGTGTAGAGTTCGACTGATACAAAGGAAGCATTATCGCGTACTAACATTTTATATATTGCAGTTTCTTTTCGTGTCTGTTCTATATATATAGTATTGTGATCATTTTACTTAAAATTCCAAGATTATAAAAACAATACTCTCATTAATATAACATTAAAATTCTAAATTATAGAGTCCATATCTTCACTTTACGTCTTTCATTGCCTGTAAATGTTAAGAATTCTGAACTATTAGTATTAAGTGATTTAGAAAAAATAGTATATTAAAACTAGTTTTTTGTCACATGTATTGGAACCGCACAATATCGCTAAGCCGAAATCTGTAACGCAAAGAAAGATGTTAAATTAAGTTTTAGTTATTTTGCCAAAATCGCTATTATGACATTTTTAGTTAATATATTTTACATATTTTAAATGTAATTCATGTTACATATTGAATGTAATATAAAAATGAAATACATAATAGAATTTAGATATAGTTCCCACTCTTTTGCAGTTTTTTCTTCCTTGGTTTTGATAATTTTAATCATTTTTCGAAAGTTTAAATTAATTTGATATTTTCATTTCAAAAACACAATCCTTTTTTTTCATATATATTGTGTACAGTCCTGGGGGGGGGGGGAGTTATACCCTCTACTAACTCTGCCGCAAATCATTATAAAAATGTCACAAGTAACAATAGATTAGTAATAACATCTAATGATAATGCTGTACATGAATTTTGCTGCGGGGGGGGGGGGGGGAGGATGAAGTTACGTATAGCAACTGTAACATATTCTAAAACTTTTAGTACTAAGCACTAATTTCGACATCATATTTTTCGGTAAATTTTATCTTCGTGTATCAAACTGAAAGTCACTCGTTAAAGTAGTTTAGAAATTACGCAGATTTCATGCTTGTACCTCCTAATGTTAAATAAATGTTCGATCGTCGCAAAACAGATTACAAGACAAGTGCTTTTTAAGCATAACTTAAAAATTATTTGGCGGAATGAGTTTTAATTTTGGGTTTGCATATTTGAAAATTCTAGAAATCTATTTCTGTTAGGAAAGTTTTAGTTACAATTCATTTTTGTTTTCGAAAATATATAAATTTTAATTCTTTTTTTGTTTTTAAGGGAAGCAAAATATTTTAACTGGAGTTTTTTTTTTTTTGGGGGGTGGGGGGGGGCCATCTATCAGACAGCCTTGGATGATCGAACAACTGTGAATATATTTTTACTATTCCACCGATTTACGAATAAATATGTGTGTCTGTATAATAGTTGTATATTTTTAAAAAAAGATTATCAAGATTGTTTTAAAAAAAAATTATTAAAAGGTAAAATATATTTAACTATAAATAGCTGCTAGATTAAATTTTCATTTATTAAATTTTATTTTTCTAAAAGTATAAGAAAATTTTCTGTCCCCCCCCCTCCACTACAAAATTTGGATGCTTTTGGATTCTGATTCATGCTAAAAGTAGGCAATAATTTGTATTGCAATAAAATACCTTGATGCATGTTTGCTTGCATTTTTAGGTGCGTTCGTAATTATATAAATACGTAGCACCTATAGTCGTCGTTTGGTCCGTCCGTCTGTCCGTCCGTCTGTCTGTCTGTCTGTCCGTCTGTCTGTCTGTCTGTCCGCATATAACAACTCAAAAACTACCCAACCAAATGGTTTGCAATTTAAAATATATTATCTTTGCAGAATTTTGTCGAGACATTTCAAATTTTATTAAAATCGAATTAAAACTTTAGAAAATATTAATAAAAACATTTATTAAGAAATTTGATTTTAAAAAAATCGGTGCTTTCTTGTTACAGGAGCTTCCGAAGTTTAATCGTCAAGCGACCGAGATACTTATTTTATGACAGAAATTAATCTGCAGACGATATAATTCATTTCACAGAATTAAAAATCATCAAGATCTGAATATTTATATAACTAGCTGATATATATATATCTGAATATTTATATAACTAGTTAAGATATTTGTATGAACAGTGTCATAAAATATAATACTTAACTAGCTGTTTAACCCGTTCTACGCACGGGATATCATGAATTTAATTCTAAAACGTGCGTACGAACGCACCTCGTTTGTAACGTTTGACGTACAATTTCCAACTTGTTATCTTTGGCGACATAATTTGGCAACAAGTACGAAATAACGCCAAATATAGCTGCTGAAAATAGTTAAACTAATACAGTTTGAGAAGTAAATAAGTGACTACGACAGTACAATTATAACATATAGCAAATAATATAAGGCATTGAAATAAAATAATCGCAATAAATAACTTTAAATTAGTAAATAAAGTTCTTATCGGGAGTGTAAATAACGACGAACTCCGAAGAGGCAATCGACGCATATGTAATTCCTTAATTACAAAATAACTGCACATTTTTAAAGTTCTTTTCGTGTATAATTGGTCCCTGTGTTACTAAAGATTTGCTTTTTTCTTAATTCTTCTGTATTTTTGGTTTCAATATTTGCGACGACCACGCTAAACGTAAGATGTTGGCTTACTGACGGTAGCCATCTTGGAATTTTAGAGAGCTCTGATTGGTAGATTTCGAGCTGATAAATATCGTAGAGGATACAAACTACTGTACGTTAGATCTTTAAGAAATTACAAGAGGCAATCTATCAAACGGGACGAATTCGAGCTTTTTCCTCTTGAAAAACGTGTTTCGGATGAAATATCTGATATTGACTATGATACGAGAGTACGTGTGATAGCGCCATAAGTCCTGTGACTGTCATCAACAGTTCCGGGATGCCCGCTTCACTTTTTCATATACCAGGCGGCCATTTTATTCAAAATTATTTTTTCGAATAAAACTGCATGAAAGTTACTTTTTTAGAAAGATCGTTCAAAATAAATTAATATTTGAGAGATGACTTGCGTTCAATTATGTATATATTCTGAAATAATTTCAGTTAAAAGTAGGTTCGCAGTTCAAATTCTCGATCAATGATGGTAAAAAAAAAAAAAAAAAAAAAAAAAAAAAAAAACATTCATTCGCTGTGAACGTTTAAAATATTAAACAATGGAGGTAATCGTTCGTAAAGCAAGTTCTCCGTGAATGATTTTTTGGACCGCTGCCTGGTGTCAAAAGATAATTCGCACCAGTGAGACAATCAAAGCTTAGTATAATTATGTGCTCTACAACTCAACTTCTTTCCGTATATTTTCTTTACGTATGCTGAATGTAAACAAATAAAACTCATGTAATAATATTTAATGAATCAAATTTCGATACCAATTATCAGTTATTTTGGTATTTATGTATTTTATTTGCAAGGGAGAGAGATCGCCGAAAATGATTGTTAATCACCAATCATATTTATCATTGTTAATGACCAATCGCGTTCAAAACAGTAATTTAATATACATTTATAAAATACATAACACCATTAAACACTTTTATGTTATTTGGGCGCAAATCTCGCCAATAGCATTTTTAATATCGCCAATACCAACTTTTATTTTTCGCGTGTGCAAATTAGAAACGATGCTTTGATTTTTAAATCAAATGTTTTGATGGAACATCTGTCGCAGACGCACCGGGGTTGGCGCGATTTTTGTTTTGAGCCATTTTGGCGAGAAAATCCCATTTTCAAGTACCGGTTAGAGATTGCTAAAACAGCATGTCACTTTTATTTTATTATGAAATAGTTTATTTTATATTAAAAAACACGGTACTTCTCTATTATCCCATCGACCACTTTTCATAACAAAAAACTATCGCCAAACTGTAATGCCAAACAAAATAAATAAATAAATAAAATATAAGAATTTAAGGACACAATTGTAATGAAAAATACACGCAAATGTTGAATTAAAAACCACTTGATGACATAACAAACACGTACAATGTTTCTGATATCAAGTAAATGGGCCTGCATTTTTGGCGTTATCTTACAGTTTGGCGATAGTTTTTTGTTATGAAAAGTGGTCGACGGGATAATAGAGAAGTACCAAAAACACACAATGTTATAAAACATACACAATGATTAATGTATTATGAAACACACAATATTTAATTTATTATAAAACATGCGGAATATGCTCTAGCGGGTTAACATACGAAGTAAAATCTAGCCGAAACAGCCGGGTTGCTCAGGCATAAAATCGCCATTTTGGAGCCAAAATGATATCCAGGTTTGTCTGCGACAGCTGTACCTAAAAGCACCCATCATTAAAAGTGGTAAATAATATAGAATCAAAGTAAAATAATACAAAAAATAATTTAGTATACATTTATTAAACACATAAAATCATATCAATGGCTTTTAGCATAAAATCATATCGATGGCTTTTTCTACATATTTACGATGGTAGTTTTATTGGCGATATGTTATATCCATCGGAATGAATATGAGATATATATTCTAATCGCATACTATATAGCTATGAATATAATATATATATCTATATCTACTATAGCAATAAAGGCGTCTTTAATTGTCTTTTATATTTCTACTACATAATATTAACTATAGAGTTACAAAATAGAGAGAAAAAACGGGTTTTCTGTAATTAGAATTATAGGCGCCAATGTTGGCGCTGTGTATTTACCTGTTACAGACCTTAATAGTCAGTAGACATTAAGCAGAAATGCCAAAGTAAGAGAATTACGCAGTTATGAAAACTCTTAAACTATAACAAGAAAGGAGAGCAGAGAAAACAGAAATCAGCATCTAGAAGGAAGTTTGTGAATTGTAATCAGATTGTACGTCACGGGTCAAAAGTTCTGACAGCAAATAGAGTGATTAAAACTGAGGTGCGCCGCTAGGAGCCAGAAGGCGCCCATCAGGCACATCAACCGCCTTACCCAAGTCCTGAGGGACTTTTAGCGTGCACGACCAGGAGAGTTCCTGTATGCGGTACGGCAGAGGGAGCGCCGCCACCTGCTGACCACTCCCATTCTCTTCCAAAAGTTCAATGTTTCACCAAACCGTACTCGAAAATTACGTGTAATAATATGCAACCCGATTATGGCGCATTATTCAAGACGTTTTAGATGAGAATAATGTTAGATTTTCTAATCTTCCGTAATCGAGTCTACAGCCAAAGTTAGCGAGAAACAAAAAAAATATTAGCAACAATAGGATTCAGTGTAAATGTGGATATCATTAAAGAATTTCACAAAACAGACTTCATTGCATCAAATCGTATTAAATGAAATACGCCAATTGGCAATGGACCCAATTACGGAAAATTACTTAATATGTTTAAGAATCTCCGCATTAGCGATCATATTGCAACTGATAAGCAAACGGACATGAAGCATAAATGCTTAAGTTGGTTAAGGGGTTTTTGTCAAAAAAGATGAAATACATAACAACAAAAAAATATGTGAAATGCTACCATAATCGCAAAAGTTCTTGATTTGTCTATTAGAATCTTCCGGTTTGGCGCGAAAGGATTAAGGAAAAAATTAAATTATGAGTAAAAGTAATGTGTTACAATGCTTAACATTACATTTAAGGGAGACCAAACTGGTCGCCAGTGGCGGCTAGTTTTTAAATAAAAATGCATCGTTTCAGTTTATTGGCCTCCTGTGAAACTGGAAATTTGGCATTAAGGTGATTCTTCAGTCCCGCAAAAACACTTCCAAGATAATTAAATCTCTGCGAGCGTTCTTTTCAAATTTCTCGTTGTAATTTGAATATGTTTAAAGGGGTCTGGGACACAAAAATCTTCACATTTTTTAGAAATATTTTATTGTATTACAAAATTCTCTGTTTTTTCCCGCTTAAAAGGACGTTTAAATCATGTTTCTATTTTAATTAGAACAGGATATATTAATTTTTTGTTTTCAAGATCTGGCTTCCAAATAGTGGTTGTCATAGAAACGTTTTTGCGTTTTTCTGCATGACGGGTTCTTACAGCAATTCTCGTCTTTAAATTGTTATAAGTCAAGAACCGTTAAAGTTAAATGGTTCAAACTTTGAACATCACTTTTTCAATTATTTTACTTTATTTTTGATTCAGCAAATTTGAAAAAAATATGTATACTTTTAAAAATATGATTTTTTAAAAATAAGTTATATCATTTTTTTAAATTAATTTAAATATTTTTAATTTTTTAATTTTTTTTTTTTTAAATGCTGAATCAAAATTACAACATAATATTTCTGTTTAATTAAATGAATTTTTATTTTAAATTTGACGAATAATATTTCGAGTTATAACAATTTTAAATAACCCCACTTTAAAAAAAAATAATAATTTTTTTTTTAACTTTATGAGAAGTTTTAGGATTTGATTTTGTTTACAAATTATATGGTTAACCATCATCAAAAAACTCAAAATTCTAATTCAATAAATAAATATATTTTTAAAATGTTTCCCCCCCCCCGGATCCCCTTAAAAAACATTTTTTTTTCTGCATACGAAAGCTGAGGCCGATCTCTAAACGTACACTTTTTTTCTTTTTCGATTTTGGTTGCACATTTTTTTTTAATAAAGGTACTTTCACTTTCAGAGCCGTTTTCGAAAGTGAAAGTATTTTTATCAAAAGTACCTCTTCTTTTACGACAAAACTCACCACGATATGATACTTTGAATTTTAGGAAATTTCAGCGCTTTCTGGTACTAAAAATGCGCAGACATTTTTTTTTAGTGCCGGAAAATTCTGAACTTTCATAATATTCAAAGTATCACAACTCGGTAAATTTTGATCGTATAAAAATGGAATTTTTACTGTTTTACTTCTTAGAGCATGGAAATTATATTCTAAATACATAAAGTCTCTTTCCAAATACAGGTGTTTATTAAATAAAATGCTGAACAGATACAAACTTGAAAATTATTTTATTTTAACATGCAATTATTAAAGTTTTTCTTTTTACAGCAATCAATGAACCTCTATATGCGCACCACTGGTTGCGCGAAGCACATCAAGGCGAAACTCGATTTCCAGCCATGTCCTCTGCAACAAAGTGGTGGTATAACCATCTTGCTGGAAAAAAAGACGTTTGGTTGAAGATTATTCAACTGTGGTGCCACAAATTCAGTTAAAAGGTCTAGGTACACACCTGCAGTTATTGATTTCTTTACGAAGAAAAATGGTCCAATGACTCCGCTGCATCTCAGGCCACACCAAACATTCACTTTCGGACTATAAGGAAAGGACATGTTTACAAACAAACAGTTTCATAAACCAATCTACCACTTCATTTTTGTCGTAGACATTCATTATAGACCAGTTTAACGTAGACCAATCAAATTTCTCCATTTCATGTGTACAGTAGGAGTCATAAAGCACAAACAAGTTTTTCTTGCTAGCCAACCGTAATTGAACGAACAATGACGTCAGCTGCCCTTTCCTTATCTCTCTCGAGTTCCCTACTCACATGTGGGTTTACTGAACCCCAGACTCTCGCATTATGTGTATTGATTTTCCCTGAAACATGAAACGTTCCTTTATCACTTTCTCTTGAGGCGTAGCCATTTTGATATCTTGGGCCTTGGTTCTTCAAAATGTTATCTAAAATACACAAAACAAAGGTTAATGAAAACTTTAATAATAACCTGAGTCTTTTTTTACAAATTTGATCTTCATATTTCATCAAAAAAAAATTTAAGAATTTTTGAAGTTGGAAATAGATTTTGTGGATACCCTGTATAACTTATAAAACACAGCGACCGTATAAAATTTAAAAAATATAACTACTATTTAAAAATTACTGGCAGCTCTATTCCATCCATATAATCTTAATTCCTATCTTATTTTGGACACTTTTTCAATTTACGTTGCCTACGTGTCTCCAAAGGTTTTAAAATTAAAGCGTGTTTCAATGTTTTTGAAACACCCTGTATAAGTGAGCTGTTTATATGCCACTGAGCTTGCAGGCGGGGCAAACTTTCTGCAAGATCAGAAAGTTTGTCCCGAGTCTTGACGGCATGTTTATATGTTTTAATTACTCATTTTAGAAGCAAAATATGAGTAGTTAACAGATTTATTATTAGGTGCGTTCGTAATTATATAAACTAGGGAAGGAATCGAACCCGGGCTTCCCGGGTTACAGAACGCAGGCAAAAACCATTTTTTCCCCTAAATCTAATAGATTTTTCATATTTTTATTTGTCAAAGTTGCTGCATTTAGTGATTTTTTTTTTTTTTTTTTACTTATTTCTTTGCTTTTCTTGTGCGTGAAGCGCTCATACATGCGGTATCCATCCACTTTTTTTTTTTTTTTCGTACGAAGCGTTCATACATGCGATGTAGTGATCGCGACATTAACGAATTTCAAGGGTTTTGTTTATTTTTTATTTTTTTGGTATTATTAATACAGGGAGTTCGCTGCATCCAGTTATGCTTCTTAGTTAATTTATTATTCATCATCTTACGCATGCGATATAGTGATCGCGATATTAACCAATTTCATGTATATTCGTTTTTTCCAACTTCGCAATGACTGTTAACATTATTTGTAATACTGATGAAATATGAATTAAAACGTTGTTTCTTACTGCTCATATTAACTTTTTATATGCATTTTTATTAAATTTGTGAAATAATTTTTTTATATTTTATTCATAAAAATGCAATATCTAAAACATCTGTTAAAATATCCGATGTTTGTTTATGGTGTAAACAAATTTTCTTTTAAATTTTTAAATTATTACAAAGCTTCCTTTTCTCCAAAATCATCTGAACTAATCAAATTTTGTATCCGGTATAACGCTACTCTCATATAAAAGCACCCTATTGTTGTGACCTTTTTATTTCAAAATTCATTAATTTTACTACTTGTAACTATTTAAAAATTTATAATGGCAGCATTCTTCCATTTGTTTATTGGGCGTTTCAAAATTCATGCTTAAAAATTATTTTATAAGCCATAATATATCAGGCAATCCTAATAATCCTAATAATATTATAAATCTGATTGTGCGCAAATGTTAGGCTGAAGCCAGCGTCAAAATGAAGCATTTAATTATCCTGTATCTTTGCATATAAGTTAATTATAACCCTCAAATGAATATAGGCTGGTTTTCGTTTATTTTATTTCAATATTTTTCTTAAAAATTAAAATTTTCATTATTTTCATACAGAATAAATGGGCATTTTTTCGTTTATTTTAAAATGGTTGGTTGGTTTGGTTAGTTTGGCCCAAAGGCCCCGGTTTTGCAGCTTTTTTTAAAATGGTTAAATTTATTTTACCGTTGCCAATATAAAATAAAACCCCTGAGTAATAATTTTTAATCAACAATTTATTTTCAAGTTAAAATTTTCCACGTGAAAAATGAAAAGGAAATGAATTATTTAAGAATTAAACAGAATATGAAATGATGTCATATTAGAAATAAAACGTGCGCTTTCAAATATTTGATAATAATACAAAGTGCATAAATACGAGTAAGTATGGAAAGCAAGCGAATATGATGTCATATATAGAAAAATAAAACAGATTTGTTTTGATGTTGAAATAAAATGATCTTGGGTTATCAAATTATTTGTGATTAATTTCTCTTTTTTTTCTTTTTCTTTTTCACATGAAAGGAATTATTTAAAATGTACGTAGTATATGTATTTTAAATGTATGTGTTGTAAATTAAAGTTCTGTGTTTTAAATGAAATGAGTAAAAGATTTATATTTTTAATGAATTCAATACGAATGATGGGATAGGTTGGCGATTTATCGTCTGCACACGGCTAACATAAAGATACCATATTTTTAATTTAAATTTTAAAAAGTAAAAAAAAAAAAAAAAAAAAAAAAAAAAAAAAATATTGGATGGCAAATGTCAATGATATGCATCGCAAAATTATCCGTAACGAAAATCAGAAAATCTTAATAAAAATAACTATATTTTTTAAAAGAAAGTTGCTTTTCTCATAAAAGCTAAAGATTTAATATGATTGTGTCGAAGTAACAGCATTTTTCCTCTATCATTTTCCCCCAATCGAAAACACATTTGTAAATCGTCATTTCGAACCGGAATTTAATTTTACATTTCTTTTAGTTTTAAAATAGGAAAAACTTTGTTGTCTTTTTTTTAAATATAGCTTTTTTTAAAGTTGTTTCATAATAGATTTTTGTAAAGTCTTGCAGGATAAGAAAAATTGCATAGATTTTAAAGCAATGTTTAAGTAAAATTACAATATTTTTTAAACTTAAAAAACAACATTGTTATCGAAAAGAAAATCGATTTTACCAATAAATTCGCGTAATGCAAAAGCAAAGAAGAAATAAAAAAGTAATGAATCTTTTCTTCCAGCCGAATTGTGTATAAACTTGAACAAGCCGATCGTGCCAATTCATAACATTATAAACGTGAAAGCGCGTTCTATACAGTAGAATTTTTTTGATATATAGGTAGAACATTTCTGAGAATAGGAAGGTTAGGGGTCTGTAATTAGGTCCATAGTCAATTTGATTTTTTTTATCAAGTGAAATTTGGCGGAAAATTAAATACATTGTTGTAACCAGATTTGTTTTTTGCGTGGTAAACACTTAATGGTATTTTAGATGATCATTTCCCCGCTCACCTTTGATGCCAACTATGACTGTAAAACATGTTAAAAAATATTAGCCGATAATTTTCTAATTTTCTTATTGCTTCTTGATGTAAATAGACTTCCTGGTTCACACTTTAAACCTGAATCGGTCATGCCATTGTCGTTCAATTTTTATTCCTAATCCTAACCATAATCGTATCTTATCCTAATCCTGATAATAACTTTAAAGAATATTCTTTGACATGAATATGTAAATGATATCAATATCCATAAATGGAATGAATGGAAAATAGAATAAATAGAAATGGCAAAATAAAATAACAAGAAAGTACATTTATTCGACACCTAACCCTAGAGAAAGCGTAAAAAATTTCAAGCGCAGGAAATAAATCAAAATAATCCTATATATACTAACAAAAATATGTAAATTTAGATTATCAGCTTTGTGTCGTCGGTGTTTATATGCTTATAGTGTTCTTGACGCGATAGAGAAAATATCGAGGTTAAATTGGGCAGAATTTAAAGTACTTTCTAGCAAACTTTATTTACATTTTAGAATCGCATCAGATTGTTATATCTTTGTGAAATATCTATCAATTTATAAAATCCACAAGCAGTTTGTTCACTATTTACACCACTTAGCGTGAAGCACTTAATTTAATATATACATAAACAAGATAATGTAGTAAGAAATATATAACATATGTCTATGCAAATAAACAATATAATAATGCCCATTTAGCAATGCACACATATACAAATTGTACACCAAATACCACCTAAAATGCACTGTTGTATAGAATAATTCTGCCAGTGTTGTTTTTCGTTTTACGAAGAGGAATTCCTCGATTTTCACGATTTTACTTGGTCTTCCTTTTTACTTACCCATCATACGTAGTATAGGGTAAGTCTTGTAATCGTTTTGAAAATCGAAATTTTTTTTTTGACGGATTTACACGTTTCAGACACTGGAGATTCCGAAAAACATATTTTTAGAAAAAAAAAATTTGCCGTCCGTCTGTGTGTCTGTGTGTCTGTGTGTGTGTGTGTGTGTGTAAACGCTCTATCTCCCGAAAAAATTGAGATAGAGACTTGCAATTTGGTATGTACTTAGTATGTAATAATGGGAAGAAGCCTATTTCATTTCAATAACCTCGATTAACCGGAACAATTTTTTTCGGACTCTCGAAATATTCGTTCTGATGAAAGGTATATAAAAATTTTCGAAATTGTTTATTTTAAGAAATGAATATAAAAGACAATAAAAAAACAAATTTTGAATAAAGAATGAAGTCGATCGGATAATTAGTTGCCGAGATATTTGGAATCCTATTTTCCACACTCTTCGATTTTTCATGACCCTGTATTTCATCCAAATTTCACTTCAAAGATATATTTTAATTGGAAATTTGACGCTTAATCAGATGCAATAAACCGCTAGTTAATAGGATTATTATTTTTGGAGTTATAAGGAAAAACCTCTTTCAAGCAATTCAGTAATCGAGTCTTTAAAGTTTGTGACGTCATCAAGCCACGATTTTATTTGAATTGCAATGCATTTTATAAGTAGTTTACACATTTTTATTTTAATATTTTACATTATGCATATCCATGATGGGTAAGTATTACGGTGGCCCCCAACGACTAGTTTCATTAGTTGCAGTTTCATTTTCGCGATTGTATATATTATTTGGCATGAAATTTCACTTTTTTAAGTCTGGGTTATGTCAAGGCCCCTATAGCAAAGAAATACCGTATGGTCTCCTATAAAATGTGATAAAGCTTTGGTTAATTATATATGTTGTTAATTATCAAGTGAAATGTTTTACTAAGTTAATGCATTTATTCTTTTTTTAAAGTTACGTGAACGAAGTCACGGGTAACAGCTAGTTAATATTATAAATCTGATTGTGCGCAAATGTTAGGCTGAAGCCAGCGTCAAAATGGAGCCTTTAATGATCCTGTATTTTTGCATACAGATTGATTATAACCCTCATTTGAACATAGGCTGGTTTTTGTTTATTTTATTCAAATATTTTTCTTAATAATTCGAAATTTCGTTTTTTCATAGAGAGTAAATGGACATTTTTTTCGTATAATGTTTTAACATGGTTAAATTTACTTTACCGTTGCTAATACTTTATCGTTGCCAAAACTAATTCAAATTCCGGAATAATAATTTTTAGTCAACAATTTAGTTTCAATTGAAAAATGTTCACGTGAAAAATAAAAATGAAATAAAAAAATTAAAGAATTAAAAAGAAGATTAAATAATATTATTAGAAATAAAACGTAGTTTTTTTTAGTTTTTGATAATAATACAAGGTTTTAATATGAGTAACCATAGGAAACAGGCGAATATGACGCCATACGTCAAAAATAAAGCGGATATCTTTGATTGGTGAAATAAAATGATCTTGGGTTTTTTTTCTTCGCTTTTTTCTTTTGTTTGGTAATAATTCTTGGCGTTTTACCGTCTGCGCAGGGCTGATATAACTATACAGTATTTTTTATTTAAATCTTTAAAAAGTAAAAAGAAGTTTCAAAAGAAAATGGTCAGCAAATGTCAATAATATGCTCCGCAAAATTATCCATATCGAAAATGATGTCATGGATAGCGAGAAATATTTATTTTCATTCTTAAAACTAAAAGAAATAACTCGATTACCTGAAAAAAAAATGACGAATGTTAATAGTTCCATTTTTGTTGATAAAAACTAAAGATTTAATATTATTTCGTTAAAGCAACATAATTTCCCCTATGCCAGTACTGAAATTAATTGCCTGGAAAAGAAAATTAACAAGAATTATGTCATTAAAAAGGGATTTCTCTGCGGGAAAAAGAGGCGTCATATTTGAAATAAAACGGAAATTTTCCAATGTGTTTTAAAATGAGTGTGAATCAATTCCTTACATTAATAATACAAGGATCAGTAAGTATAGAAAGTAGATGTGCTTCACGCCATATTTATAACGAAAATTCAAATTTTTTTTTTATCTATACTGATTATTAAGCATGAATATCCGTTATATACAGATGAGAATTTTCTGCTAAAAATCGCATCATAATTTTAAGAAAAGGAAAATGAACACGAATCTATGTTTGTATTTTGCAACTACTCCTCACTGTAAAAAATTGCTGCAGTAAAATTACTGCAGCAGAGATTCCAGGCAATGTCCATAAGAAAGCCGGTTTTGTGACTAGATAAACGAGCTTTGTTATTAGATAAACAGTTTTTGCCCGTAAAAACATGAAATTTACTGAAATGGACCGTTTACCTTGAAAAGGGGGCATTTCCCGTAAAATTACGGCAGCCATTCACGGAGAATGCCCGCGAATTTACAATTTTCAATTACAGTGCCAGAATATCGAACGCAACGTGATTTACTTTATACCGGTTATCATTGATCCGAGGATGTTACACAAACTGTCAGAATTTAAAAAATTAAATTAGATGCCAAGATTTTTTTTTCTTTTTTGTTAATTTTAACGAAGTTTCTCTAAAAACGGAAAGTAAATTACTCCATATTTGTGTATAAAAAAAGGAGAAATAAAATAGATCTGTATATTTTTTTACACCATTTTCTCATTAAAACTGAAAAACAGAATTGATTTTCACTTTGAATAGATGGTGAAAACAAAATCTTGATTTCAGTAAATTATCCGAAAAATAAAAACATATTTTCACATATTCAAACTTCATGAATCAATTTATTCTGGAGAACAAAAATTGCCTCTCAACATACTGTCATTTAGAAAATAAGATTTGTTTCAGCTATACATTAAACCAAGGAGGCAGAACTGAATTTAAAGAAAAAGCATGTACTATTTCCAATTAATGTTTTTTTGAAGGATGACTGTTAAAACGTTTCACAAAGGCGTTAAAAGTAAAATTGTTTATCAGGTAAAATTGACATTTGTTTTTACCCAATTCGACTATTTCCACGATTTTATTTGGCCCTCCTTTTTGCATTGGTTGCAATTTCATTTTCGCGATTATTTGGCACAAAATTTCACTTTCTAAAGACTGAGTTATGTCAAGGTCCCTATAACAAAAAAATACCGTATTGTCGCCTATGAAATGTGATAAATAGTTAGTTAATTTTAACGTTTTTAACTATCGAGAGTGAAATATTTTCTTAATTAATGTATTTATTCTTCTTTTAATGTTGCGTGAACGAAGTCACGGGTAACAGCTAGTTAAGATATAGTTTTCAAACAAATTGCATTTGAAAGTAAATTTTTTTCCTCAATAACGGTGTAAAAATTTAAAATGTGCTATGTTTAGAAATTAAAAAAATTGCAGCAAAAATCACAAAACCGAAATTTCATCGTCAGCTGTTGCCCTTCGCAAAATGACGTATGCGTTACGCACGGACACGTTTGGCCTTTATAATATAGATACGTAGCACCTATAGTCGTCGTCTGCTCCGTCTGTTCACATATAACAGCGCAAATACTACCCAACCGAAATGATTTGAAATTTAATATATATAATCGTTGCAGAATTTTGTCGCGTCATTTCACATTTTATGAAAATCGAATCAAAACTTTAAAAAATATTAATAAAAATTTTCTTCATTCTATTAAATCCTATCATACGTAATTAATTCAGTGATATCCCATGATAGGTAATGACTCTAGGTTGTCATGGTGATTACGTCCTATTTAAGATAGAGTCCTATCATTTCCTTATTACTGAATTTAAAAACCAAATTTGTATACTAAAATTGTTTAATTATAGCAGTCCTATAATCTATCAACAGTTTTCGGATAGATATTTCCGGAGAAATGAATATTAAATGGAAAAAAAGAGTCTAAATATGGATTTCAAGTTCTAAAATTTTCAAATCTAGGCTTAAGTTTCCCATTGGAATTTTCAGTAAATGTCAACAAAAGATAAAATGTTGCCAACTTAAAATGGACTTATTTTATTACGGAAATGAATCATATCATAATAACAGACGACATAATTCATTTTTTCAGTGAAATGATAACGATGATTTTTTTACTTTGTCTTGTATTGGATATTTGCGCATAGTATAATTTTAATGTAACAGAATTGTAATTAATTGTTTTTAAAAGTGTATTGAAACTTAATTTCATAAAATAAAATTAATATATATAATATGAAAATCTGCACATAAAATAAATTTTGTATTCATGCATTTTTGCATAAGATCGCAACAGTTATTGCACCAAGATCTGAATATTTATAAAACTAGTTATAGCACGAACGCACCTCATTTGTCACGATTGAAGTACAATTTCCAACTTGTTTATTTTTTGTATACATTTCAAGTTTTTTGTCAGTATTTTTTTAAACCGTTTGTGAAGGGGAAAAATTCGTTTTGAAAACTAATCAACAGTTAATATATTAAAAAAATGTGAAAATTTTTGCTTATTACATATATACAAATTAAATCTAGATTGTACAATTAAGTGATATAATACGATTTTTTTTTTCAACAGCTATCGCGTCCATCCTGAAAATCAAACAAAATTAGCTATCACAACGGCGCTTTCAAGCCGAATTGTTCTAAAATTTTATCCAAACCTCGGCCTATGATATGATATTACATCTAAATGTAAAATTTCGTCTAAAAATAGTCGTGAATTATTCTCTTAAACTGCCGAAAATCGCACACAAATCAGTAAAACAGCGCACCGTTCCGAGGGAATATTCCCAATTTCAACTGGGACCTGACGTCCATAATCAAAAGTATATATCTGAAGGTTGGTTCAACTCTATGCATTTCATACAACTTTTCGATGATACAATAAGGAAAATGGCACAAAAATCGCTATCACAGTGCCCCTTCCTGGCAGAATATCCCGGATTTCAATTGGGACCTGCTGGCTATAGCCATAAACATATAAAGGGTGTTCCAAAATTCGACAGAGAAATTAAGAGGGGTGATAGAAGGTATCAAACGGATGAAAACTTACCATAGAACATGGGGTCGCAAACCACGTGTAGTGGGAGAAAATCGCAAAAATATTTATGAAGGGTGTGACGTCGAGTGGAACAAAAAGGGCCAATAATAAATAGAAATAAAACATTTATTTAACGTAAAGCATGATTACAATGCATTACAGTTCAACGTCAGAAAGGAGACGACGAAACATTTTTATACGGATATGTTTTAACTTGTCCGGCAATCCTTCGTCTGGCTGTGTAATTACTTTCGTGGCCGCAACTTCGAACAATTTCTATAAAAATGTGTCGTCGTCTCTTTTCTGACGTTGAACTGCAATGCATTGTAATATGCTTGACTGCATATAAATGTTTTTTCTACTTATTATTGGCCCTTTTTGTTCCACTCGACGTCACACTCTTCATAATTATTTTTGCGATTTTCTCCCACTAAACGTCGTTTGCGACTTCATGTTCATGTAAGTTTTCATCCTCTTGATGCCTTCTATCACCCTCGTTAATTTGTTGGTCGAGTTTTGGAAGACTCTGTATATGAAGTTTGATTGTAATTCTGTGCATAACTTCATACCCTTTTTGATGATACAAAAAGATAAACAGACATTTTGTAGAAACATGTTTCGCGGGATTTCTGACCACGTGTAAATCCGTCAGACCGGAAGTCGAAAAAAATTTCGATTAAAATTCTTTTTTCTAATACAGATAGAAGAAAGTAAAACAACAAAGTGAAAATTGAGAAGAGAAAACTCGTCGTGCACGTGCACAGAAAAAAATAAAACCCAATTTGGGTCGAAAGATTCTTAGGTATGTGCCCAAATTGGGTCATGCCTGTTTTGGTTATCACTGTATATCCATTTTGGGCACTGTTAAATATCCATTTTCACCTGTAGCTTTGTTCTTATGCTTCAGAATCACACAGGAAAAAATAGAACCCAATTTTGGTCGAAAGATTCTTAGGTATGTGCCCAAATTGGGTCATGCCTGTTTTGGTTACCACTGTGTATCCATTTTGGGGGCTGTTAAATACCGATTTTCAAAAGGGGTATTTAACAGTGCCAAAATGGATACATAGTGGTAACCAAAACAGGCATGGCCCAATTTGAGCACATACCTAAGAATCTTTCGACCCAAATTGGGTTTTATTTTTTCCTGTGTAATTCTGAAGCATAAGAACAAAGCTACCGGTGCCGAAACATGGTACCCAATCTCCAAGATGGTAAATCTGTAGATAAATGCGAACGACATTAAATAAAATGCGTATTTACTAAAGACTTTTACAGACAGAATTCTGTATACATTATGTGTACTGTGACATTTGTTTATGATTATTTGATTGTTTCATGTGAAGAATTCTATTGACATAAAATTTCAGATACAGAAAATTGAGGAATAGAGCATACGTATAAGTTTTATATGACATGAAATGTAGTCAGATACTGTCATCTGCTATGGATATCTATACTTCAATCTTGCGTTTATATGGTTATACTGATTTTTATTTATTTTACTAACAAGGAGACCGCCAAACATGGTGCGCACAGATTTTGGTGATTTTAAGGTATGTTATAGAGGTCAAACCCCTAACTATCCTGGTCAAAGGTTTCCTTCAAATGGCCCTTAGTTTTTGAGAAATTCGGGGTTAAAGTTCAGCATACGTTTGAAATACCCAATAGATTGCAACTTCGAACGAGGTCTCTGTGGTGCAGCGCTAGCATGTGGGATTCCTGAACGCAATGTAAGGGTTCTGTCCCATCCTATGCCTTTTTTTTTTTTTTTTTTTTTTTTGGCGCATTGTGCGTTTTAAGCAGAAGTGGGAATTCTGCATCTTTGAACTTTTTTATAATTTCATAATAAATTATATTTACATTTTCGAATGTTTCATAAAAATTTATAGTTTTTCTGCAATTATTAAACTAATATTTGTGTCGACGAAAATCCAAGATAATTAAAGTCTAGAAGTCCCGTCTTTTTTTTAACTTACTATTATTGTTGGCATTTATGTTTATTTATTTATTTATTTATTTATCATAGTTATAAAATAATACATACTTTTTTTACTTGCATTTTCTATTTTTTTTTTTAAGTAATTGATGAGGAAAACATTTACAAAATAATATATCCTTTTAATATTATTTGATTTGTTCTAAACATCTTGCCACATCTTAACTGATGAGATACAAAAATGTTTATCATTACCGTCATTGACATTTTTAATTAAATAAATATAGAATTAATTGGGTGATACATATCGCAAAAGTATTCAAAACATAAAAAGGCATTAAAAATCGCCATAAAAAGAATTTCTTAAGATGAAATTTTTTTAACAATGTTGGAAGAATGCCTTAATTAACATAATATATATTTTTTAAATACTCTACTTTTATATATATTAAAAAATGCATTAAAAGTTGGAAAAGAAATGCTAATTATCACCCGTATAAGTCCAAATAAATACACATTTAATAAAGGATACTTATTGTAAAAACCTTTAAAACATAAAATGACATTAAAAACAGCACAGTTTATAAAAAGCGACTTTTTTGCATGATCATGAATGTTTTTAACATTGTTGAAGAAAAGCATAAATAAATTTAATATATATGTATATATTAGTACTTGATTTATGATAAATACATTAAAAAAGGGTAAATGAATATAGTATGTATGCTTTTTAAAACTTAATTTGCGGTAAATACGTCAAAAATACGTTAAAAGATGAGAAACAAAAATGCTTAATCATCACTAGTAAATGCACAATTAGTTGGATGATACTTATCGTAAAAACATTCAAAACATAAAATTACATTACAAACAGCACAATTTATAAAAGCAACTTTTTTACACGAACATGATTTTTTTAACAATGTTGTTGGAAAGCATAAATCGTTTAGATTTATGAAAATTTCTCTGATATCTATTAATTTTGATGCAGACCATGCGTATCTTATCATAGGGCAGAAGTGAGGGGAGCTAAATTGATGTAATATAATTGAATCTATTTTTATAATATCTTCTCGTGAAGATATTTCCCTCTGGTTTTCTAGCAAACTTGTTGCATTTTGTAACCTTTTCATGACATTTTTTACTTGGCGAAAAAAATAGACATCACATGGCTGGCAAACAGGGGTACATTTTGGTAGAATTATTTTTTTTTATGCATGATACCTCCCTATTTTCATTTTCGAAAATCTCATCATAGATTGTCGAATCTGTCTGACCTCCCCACGAATCAATTATCAAAAGAAAAGTATTTTTCTTAACGTAGGGAAGAAGACAAGTTTTTAAATATTCTGCATAGGTTTGCTTTGTCAACTTACCGGATTTTGAACACGTAATGATTACGTTCTTAAACGTGGCGCTCAATTCACTTACCTTCTTTTGAACAATTGGACCAAATGTTCCAGATTGTTCACGTAAGCAAATGAACACGAATGGTAAAACAATTCCAGATGCTGTGCTGTGTAAGAATGCGTTAATTTATTCAATTTTTTTTGACAAACACTGATTTAGCTCCTCGCTCAGCAAGTGATCTGTTGTAGGTTGTTTGGTACTGGCATCCAATTTGATCCGTATTAATTACGTAATCCAAGTCAAATTTACTAATTAGTACTTTTGTTTGTACACGGAATCTTTCAGCCGCTTCTATTATTTCTTCAATCGTTGTAATTTCTTTGTGACTGACAAATTTCGTCACTTTACGCTGTCTTATCCGATGGTTCTTTTTAAATTTTTCTACCTATCTGGGACATGCAAGGAAATGGAAATCATCCGACTGAAAACAAGCAGCCGCACTCATTGCCCAGTGTTGTAAAGTCCGTGTCGTGACCTGTATATTAGTAATAAAAAATGAGTTAATAAATTAATATAATAGTTTTCAATTTTTTTTGCAGTTACATCAGTAATTGAAAAATTTCGTTTTGTTTTACCTGTTCCATATTATTTCGAGCTTCAACAAATCTTTCATACGTTTCATAATCGATGCTTTTCCATTTGTCAAAATAAGTACCTCCACGATTTACATCATCTTTCCATCTACGTAAGAGATGCTTTTGTTTTAAGCGACTTGCTCCATTAGCTTGCAATGATTTTAAGCTCCATTTTGGATGGGCTTCAGCTAAAGCAACCGCATTCTTTTTGTACCACAATGGGATGAAAATTCCTCAGCCACAAAATTCGCTTCATCTTCGTGAAATCCCGGACACTATATAAATAAATAATTAAAATTAAATTATTTGATTTCGATTTTTTTTATTGAACAATAAATATAATGAATATTTTTGGTAAAGTAACAAAACATACCTCTGTAAATTCGTTATGTTCATCTTCTTCATTCATCATTATCAATTCATCTGAATAAATAATTTGCCGACTGTCCAATATGTCTGAAATTGAGCTATAGAATTCTTCAGCCATTGCTATAGAAGCACTAGAAATATTAACAGATGGCGAATGTGTAAAGAGATTATCATTTTCTAACAATGTCTCGCAATATTTTAGAGCATTCGTTACTTCATATTTTAGTTTTTCTTCCAAGCCAGAATTGTCCATATCAGTGCTTGTTCCTCCCATTATATTACAATCTAGAGAATTTTCCTATATACAGCATTACTCCAAACATTGCAACTGGCTGCAAAAAAAGCTTATGCCAAGGAAAATAATTTCATTCTGATATTTCCATGAAAGTCGCAGCAGACGATTTGAAAAAATATATTTTTTTTTGTATGTATTGCAAATTTTATCTCTCATTTACAGACGATTTTTGCTTTTCCAGTTAAATTTTTATGCGTGATATTGGCAGTGTTTTTACTTGTTAGATTGAAAACAAATCTGAAATGTAATCTGTCATTTTTTTGTGCGATTGAAAAATGATATTGAGTTTGAACATTAATGATAAATGTATTTAGAGTGCAATAAATATTTATACAACTGGAAAAAACTTAAATATAAGTGTTACTGCTTTAAAATTTTATTATTTCTTTGAAAATATCTAATCTCACATACGTTTGGGAGATTCGAAGTGAAAGTTATTTTGTATAAGTTATACAAAATAAAATTGTATAACATTAAAAAAAAAAAAAAAAAAAAAAAAAAAAAAAGTATTTTTTCAGAACTGTGCTTAAAATATAAAAAAGTAAATAATAATATATAAATAAATAAATCTATACATTAATTAGCTTGGAGTTTCGTAAATAGAATATTAGTTTAATAATTGCAGAAAAGCTATAAGATTTTATGAAACATTCTATAATTTATAAGGAAAAAAAATATATATATATATATATAATATATATAAAAAAGTTCAACGTAGAATTCCCACTTCTGCTTGAAACGTACAATGCGCCAAAAAAAAAAAAAAAAAAAGCATAGGAGGGGACAGAACCCTTGCATTGCGTTCAGAAATCCCGCATGCTAGCGCTGCACCACAGAGACCTCGCTCGATGTAGCAATCTATTGGGTATTATAAACGTATGCTGAACTTTAACCCCGAATTTCTCAAAAACTAAGGGCCATTTGAAGGAAACCTTTGACCAGGATAGTTAGGGGTTTGACCTCTATAACATACCTTAAAATCATCAAAATCTGTGCGCACCATGTTTGACGGTCTCCTTGTAAGTAAAACAATTGCTTATTTCTTTCAGCCTATGGAAAAACATTCTGTCAATTTTGATAAAAGCATCCCCGTGATGTAAAATAACTATTGTAGTGCTGAGGAGAATTATTACTGGTCCATCTATAATAATAAAGAAAATTGTCTATTTGCATGCGTGTATGTGTACAGTTTTTAGAAGAGACCGTAAAGCGCAAAGATACAAAATTTGTGCAGAAAAGTACTACCTGTATGGCTGGAATTAAGCATCTATGGCCCCAGCACCACGGTATTATTGTCTGAGTGCAACGAAGACTCATACACAGCGCAGTATTACTTTGCCCCATATATAGCTACGATGGATATTAAAACCTTTCGTCAAGCATAACTCAAAAAATATTTAACGGATTTCGTTCAAATTTTTACAGCAGGTACCTATAAAGGTGACAACGTCGTCTATTTATTACCAAGAATAAGTGTCAAACCGTTTGGAAGTTATATTAAAAAAATAGATAAAAAAGCACAATTAAAGTACATACGTCACTAAATTTTGTGCGTACGTCATTTTCACCGGCGGGAGATTTTCGTAGACAATCGGAATTGAAAAGTTCATGGAATACATGGAGCAAAAAAATATGCAAGCACTAATATTCAGCACAATAAAATATATTTCAATTTAATAAAAATGGAAAGTTAATCTGGAATTTTTTCTGTTTGAAAAGTATTAGAGATTAGTAAGAGTAGTATTAGTATTAGAGATTTGGCGTAAATCACACCATTAGCAGCTTTTTTATTTCGCGTGTGTATGTTAGGAACAATTCTTTGATGTTTAAATAAAAGGTTTCGATTTGTGGCATTATTTCTTATTTTCTTTTCCTTTTTAGTATTTTAAATGGAATTAGTGAAAGGCGTGTATTTTAAATTAAATGAGTGAAAGACGTGTATTTTTAATGTATGTATTTCAAATGAAATCAGTGAAAGATTTATATTTAAATGAAATGAATGCAATATGAAGATGTTATGAGAAAAATATTTGGCGATTTATCAACTGCGCCAAGTTAACATAAAAGTACCAATGCATATGTGGGTATTTCTCTATTATCCCGTCGACCACTTTTCATAACAAAAAACTATCGCCAAATAAACGGGAGAACGTTGTCATTGAAATATCAAAATACATAAATAAATAAAATATAAGAATTTAAGGACACAATTGTTATTTTAATGAATGAAATAACTAATAAATCAGTAAAACATAATGAAAAATACACGCAAATGTCGCGTTAAAAACCACTTGATGACGTACCAAACACGTATAATGCTTCTGATATCAAGTAAATGGGACTGCATTTTTGGCGTTTAATCTAACAGTTTGGCGATAGTTTTTTGTTATGAAAAGTGGTCGACGGGATAATAGAGCAGTACCTCTATGTGAAATGAAACAAGGCACAGATGTCATATACGCACCACGTTGGCGCGATTTTTCCCTCCACCAGCTTGGGGAAAACTTTGTTTTTGAATATTAGTTACAAATAGTGTGACAAATAGTACACGTGATTTTTTATTTCAATATAAAAATAAAATAACGTAATAAATGAAACAGCTTCTATTATTTTAAAAAAGGAAATAAAAATAAATAAATAATAGTTTGATATAAATAAAGGCGCGGATGTCATATACGCACCACATTGGCGCGATTGCAACAAAATGGCAATTTTATGCCTCACATGGTAACCCGGTTATTTTGTTTCAATTGTTGTTTATTAACTTTTATTTTTTATTTTAATTCTATAAATTGTTTTTATTATATATATCAATATTTATTTATATCAAACTATCATTTATTTATTTTTATTTCCCATTTTTGAATAATGGGAGCTATTTCATTTATTACGTTATTTTATTTTTATATTGAAATAAAAAATTACATGCTATTATTGTATGGTATTTGTAACTAATATTCAAAAACAAAGTTTTCGCCAAATTGGCGGGGGAAAAATCGCGCCAATCTGGTGCGTATATGACATCTGTGCCTAAATTAATATTGATATACATATAAAAATAATCTATAGAATTAAAATAAAAAATAAAAGTAAACAAACACAACAAACAGTTTTCGCCAAAGGGGCGGGGGAAAAATCGCGCCAACGTGGTGAGTATATAGCATCTGTGCCGGGATTTTTACCCTTTTATCTGTGCTTTCGGAAATATAAAAAAATTAAAAAATTCTTATATCAGGTGTATAATGTTTTGCATTTTTATACGGACCACTTCTCCATTTTAAGATTTTAAATGCTATTTATATCAGATATTTCTTTCTTGAGATTCCCACAAGTTTTTTCCGGTAATTTTTTTAGTTCGCTTATTAATTGTTTACAATTTGCCCCCCTGGCAATAACAATTATTTATCACAAAAAATGGGTACTTCTCTATTATCCCGTCGACCACTTTTCATAACAAAAAACTATCGCCAAACTGTAACGCTAAATAAACGGGAGAACGTTGCCATTGAAATATCAAAATAAATAAAATATAAGAATTTAAGGACACAATTGTTACTTTAATGAATGAAATAACTAATAAATCAGTAAAACATAATGAAAAATACACGCAAATGTCGAATTAAAAACCATTTGATGGCATAACAAATACGTATAATGCTTCTGGCATCAAGTAAATGGGACTGTATTTTTGGCGTTTAATCTTAGTTTGGCGATAGTTTTTTGTTATGAAAAGTGGTCGACGGGATAATAGAGAAGTACCCAAAAATGGCTTAGTTTTGTTAAATTTGTTTGTTATGTATTTTCATTTCTTATTAAAATATCGAAAATGGCAATAAAATTTTATTTTAGCACCGTACTTAATTTTTTTAAATGGCTCAAAAACATGGTTTAATAAACGTATATTTGTAAATATTTTAAAAAACATGTTTTTCCGCTCTCTAGAAAAATTTGTAAGATTCTACAACTGCCTTTGGCACCAACCAGTACATGATACGGAACTTTTCCCTATTCAGATACACAGAAGAGGTTGGTCACAAACAAGAGTAATGCTAGCAACAATATTGTTTTAACTCTATAAGAGTTAGAAACAATAATGATATTAAATTCCCCGATTAGCTTAGGGTCCGATTACGGAACTTTCTCCTAGAAAAAAAAACTGTAGAAGTCTTTTACATTTGTTTCGAATGAAGCTCGATCAACAAAGTATTAATTGATAATACAAACAACACTAATATTAACATGGGGGCAAAAGTTTGAATTTAAGTGTATATATTTAGAACCCTCCCCCCCCCCCCAACCACCCACCAAAAAAAGAAAAAGAAAGTTACAGAAATGAATTTTAAATGGCGTGAAGCCACCCTTTCTGACATAAGAAATTGGCTGCGAACCCGATTACGAAACTTTCACTTAACTTAATAACATGTATCTAATAGCCCTGAGGACAATTCCCCTTCCCAGTTATACGGACCTTGGGGCTTTTTTAAAAAGCTTGACGCAGTTCGGGTTGAAGAAGTTGAGATTTACTGTCAAATGACATAAACTACTATGAAATAAAACTGGTGAATTATTATGCTGGTTTATGTATGTATTTAAAAAAATTGCATCTGATTACACTCTTTAGATAAATTACTCCTGTTTGCATTTAATAAGAGATAAACGGCTTCCGTTTACTAAATTGTTTAAATATTGGGAAGAGTTGGCGAGAGATAGATAGGCGTGTAAACAAACGGGTAGAGAGACGGATAGCGACAGAGATAAGCTAACGGGTAGCGAAACGAATAGACAGACGGGTACCGACGCAGATGCAAAAAAGGGTTGACAGAAGGGTAGTGAGATGGGTAGGGAGACGGGTAGCGTGGTGGATAGAGAGACGAGTACAGAGACGACTTGACAGACGGGTAGAGAGAGGGGTACATAGACAGACAGACGTGTTGATAGACGAGTAGTGTAACGGGAAGCGAGACAGGTAGAGACACGATTAAAGAGTCGGGTAGAAAGACAGACGGATACTGAGACGGGTATACAGAAGAGTAGAGAGACAGTAGACAGATGAGTTCGGAGAGAGACACAGCTAAGACATACGAGTAGTTAGACTGGTAGACACGTTCGTAGCAAAGCATGTTATCAATGTGGTTTGAAGTATACGAGTTTCTATAAATAGTTATACAAATAAACAAAGGAAATTTTTTTAATTCAAATATTAAATATTTGATTTAATATTTCAATATTTAATATTTTATTTAGATATTTGTCACAAAGAAAATGTTGCAAAAATTAAATTAAATTTGCGTTAAACTACGCTTGCTAAAATACACTATTGGCTGCAAATCTGATTATGTGACTTTAAAAATATCGTTTTAAAAGATCCGGCGTTTTTTTTTAAAGTTTTGAGCAATTCCCGCTTAAGAAAATGAGAGTATTTGCCAAATGTTATAAAAAAATGCATATGAAAACATAACAGTATATGAATTTATATATGATATTTTGTAATTATATCATTTAATTTGCTATTTTTCATATGTTGTATCTTTATCTATCTCTTGTCTATCATATGCTGTATATTCACTTAGATTCTTGTTGATATCTTCTTTATATCGTAATTGTTAACTTTATGTTCTCAGCAATATCACTCAGACTAATCCCTTTGAGGGAAGTCCTAGTAAATATTCTAATTCAGCAGAATTTTCCCAAAAATTGCAAGAAGAATGGAAAAAACTTACCATAGACCATTTTCAACCATTCATTGAATCAATGCCACGTTGCTGCGCCGCAGTACTTATTGCTAAAGGTATGACGACAAATTATTAATTGTAAATGGTTGTTGATCACTGTTATTTTCTATTATAACACCTTTTTTTTCAAAGTTGCCAAGATGGCCAGAAACTTCTGAGAACATGCGTTTTCCTTTGGAATTAATTGTGTCAATTAAATTTATAAATATTTATTTGTTATTCCATAAATAAGTTCCTAACTATTATGTCAATAAAACGTATAAGTAATCACTTTGAGATTCCACTTCATATGGATTCCACTTCATATACTTATAAATTAACCAAAAATTTTAATCTGGCCGGAAGCTTTTGATCGCTACTGTACCTGTATGGCTGAAATTAGGCATCTATGGCACCACGGTATTACTATTTTCCGCAATAATTATTTTTTCCTGTCATATTTCAAAAATATCAAAAATCAATACATCTGAAATAAAGTAAGAAAAACAATTATTTTTGGAAAAAATAATGTTTTAGAGAATGTTTTGCATCAACCGAATTGGATTTGTTAAGTTTCAGTTGAATCAAAATAATGGAAAATTCCTCATTAATCACTATTATTTTCATTTGTTTAAAAAATTTATATTATATTATTGTACACTGTAAAATAAGACAAATATGTCTTAATTAGAAACAGTAGACAAATGTTAAGAAAAATATAGTATAGTATAACGACGAACGAAAATGTACAATAATCTTTTCCGAGTTTCTTTCTCTTTAGAAACTCCAGAAACCAATATGTTTTTGAGTTTAATGGAAGCATTTATAAAAACAAAGTTTCTTTTGCTGCCACTGATTATCGAAAACGTTTCCGTCTAGTTTTTATAGTGTAGTTATCAGTTTCCTCAACCCGGAATATAGATTTTTTCGGATGCTATTCATTCTCAAGCAAACATTTTCATGTTCAACAAACATGTTTTATAGGCAGCAATGATACATTAACAGTATTAATATTAACATTAATAAAATTAATATTATTTTGTTACTCTTGCAAATATAAATGCAATTAAGCAGCAGAAAATGCTTAATTAAGAATTGATAAGCATCCTAAATATCGATTTTCTGGGTTGATAAATGTGATTAATACACTATAAAAACTACTCGGAAACGTTTCCGAAAATCAGTGGCAACAGAAGTTTTTATAAATGTTTCTTTAAATCTCTAAAATATATTGGTTTCTAAGGTTTCTAGAGATAAGGAAATCTTTTCGGAATCATGGGGTAACACGAAAGAGGCTATGGTAATATTTTCGTTCGCAGTTATATTATATTTTCATGGATTAAGTAAATAATATGTCTTTTTTTACAGTATACGTATTAATAATTGTTGTGTGTAAATATGTATGTTTATGAAATGTATGTAAACATGTAGTGATGCTTCACATATGCAGTATTTAGCATGGAGATAATTTTAAAAAATTTTAATATTGATTAATCTTAACTACTTTGGCACGTAAATAACAATAATTTTAACAACGCGGTCTTTTAAAGGATCAAGGTCCATAAGCCGTGTTTTTGGTCCATGAAATAAGACTAAAATTCGATTTTGTTATACTGACTTAATTATTTCACTTTCTAATATTAGAAGGTTTATCCTGTACGATTTCAACAATATTTTTGGCTTTTTTTTTGGATTTATATAACTTACACAAGCTCCAAGTTCGTATTATTCGTAGTTTTAAATACGCAATTTCTCCTAATGTTATCTCAATTTTTAATAAATTTTTAATATTTTACTTATGAGCGCAGCTTTGTACCACTTTTATTTTTACATATATTGTACATTTTGATGTATTTTATAATATATGTAAAGAAGAAAGTGTTGCACGATTGCGCTTATATAAATAATTGAGGTAAAATTAGGAGAAATTGCGTATATTTCATCAAAAACTACGAATAATACAAACTTTGAGTTTGTGTAAGTCGTATAAATCCGAACAAAATGCAAAAAATATTGTTGAAATCGTACAGGATAAACCTTCTAATATTAAAAAGTGAAATAATTAAGTCACTATAACGAAATCGAGTTTTAGCCTTATTTCATGGGCCAAAAACACGGCTTGTGGATCTTAATCCTTTATTTATGCTTGTTATTTTATTATTATTATTGCTCAAATAAACATTTACTTGTAAAGCATACTTTGAACTTTACTGAGGATGTAGAGCTACTTATGTAATAGTAGTTTAATATCACAAAATATATTTAAACCTGTGTCACAAAACATGTTTTTTCTTTTTAATCGGAAGTTGTGTTTGGTATTAAAGAAAGTCATTTGATCGTACTACTATAATAAATACGGGCTAAAAAATCCAATACTCGACATGAATAGAGTACTAGCGTTTTCATGTCTTATTGCACTATTAAAAGGAAAAGGATATGTGAAATCAATAGCTCAAAAACTGCTGTAACTATTGCACTGTTCTCCGATTTTTTCCGTGAAAAAGAGGAGTGATCATTTACAATTATGTGCCTCGTTCATGTCGTTTCGAATTACTATTGTTCTTTGGATTCAGTACCATGACTTTGGCTAAAGAAGAAACCCGTCTCAAAAAGTGAACACTCACAAAAGTAAAACTGAATATTTTATAAAAGCATAAAAACTTCTTAATAACAAAATAAAATAAGGAATACGCTAGGCCTTTCGAAAGAACTTTGTCTTTCTTCGTCAGGCGCAAAGAAGACGTACTACTACCTTGAAAGCAGGAACAATGCTCTTGCTCATTTTATGGTGTTAAGAAGTTTTTGTGCTTTTATTGTATCACACCAGATAATTCAATATTTTAATGTGAATATTTTGTGATAACTTTAGGATATTATGTTAATTTTAGTATTGGGATAATTAAAGCAATTAATAGTAGTAATGAGTTTAATTACGTGTGTGTTTTTCAGATTTTTATTTTCACGGTTATTAAAAGTAATGGTTAAAACACTGCAAAAAAAATTGTTGATTTTAGAGTATAATACTGGCACCCCTGCTACCAGTATT
This sequence comes from Maratus michaelseni, assembly GCA_963931845.1. Lineage (NCBI taxonomy): Eukaryota > Metazoa > Arthropoda > Arachnida > Araneae > Salticidae > Maratus > Maratus michaelseni. The sequence continues at coordinate 276,982,759 of OZ007587.1, forward strand.
ATACCGTAAAATTAACACTAATAAACAGTAAAATAAGCAGTAATACACCGCCGCGCATGCGCGGTAGCGTATTACTGTTACACAGTTATTACTGTATAACAATTGTTTTACTGTTTATTACTGTTAATTTTACGGTATAATACACACAGCAGGGGTGCTAGTATTATACTATAAAATCAACACTTTTTTTTGCAGTGTACGAGTTTTTTTACAGTTCCCTTTCTTCTCGTATTAACCTGTTCGATTGTATATTTATTCTTGTTATTTTATCTTATTTTTTATTATTATTACTATTTCTCAAATAAACATTTATTTGTAGAACGTACTTTGAACTTTACTGAGGACATTGAACTGCTTATATAATAGTAGTTCAATATCATAAAATAAATTTTAACCTGCGTCTCAAAACATTTTTTTTTAATCAAAAGTTGCGATTATAAAAAGAAAGCCATTTGATCGTACAACTCTAATAAATCCGCACTAATAAATTCCAATGCTCGACAAGAGTAGAGATGGATGTTAAACTGCGGAGGGGGGAGGGGAATTGCCTATACAGAGCTACCGTATTTAATTTGGATAATAGGAAAAGAAGGAACTGGGGAGACATAACAGAAGTATTTTTGTCAAAGAAAAAGAAAATTTCCGGAATTCATGACATCCGAAACTTGGAGTGAAAAGACAGGGATTGATCACTGAAGTAATCGCTGACAGTCGCTTGATTAGTGTAGAGAAACGAAAGAATTTTTCCAGCAAATATGTCGGTTACATATACATATACATATCGAAGTGTTTTGTATGTTGATATTTTTTTAAGTCTTTTGAAATGCTATAAAGTGACTGACGAAGCTCGAAATCCCTTTTTTGAAAAGATCTATTTTTTCCTTTTTCTTTCCAGATTATTTTGTATAAAATTCTAAATATTATGAAAGATTATTTATTAAAATAATACTTCTTGGAAAAATTCAGTGATTTCGAGTAAGTATCAGAGAAGTTTCACTTAAATTGCAAACACCCTCTAAAATATTCAAATGCGATTATCTCATTCCCCTTTATACACAAGGTACACTTTGGGTTTTCTTGACAGCAACATCTAAAATAATTTCTGAATGGAAAAACACAATGCAAACACATTGATAAAAATTTATTTGTTACTATAATAGTAACATTAGTACTATTAGTAATAACACAATAGTATATACGTGCAAATACTAAAAACATAGCTTTAAAGCATTAAAACTATTTATGATGTAAAATCTTATAATGTAAAATAATTTGACATCTGATTTTACATCATAAATAGTTTTAATGCTTTAAAGCTATGTTTTTAGTATTTGCACCTATTATAGTAACAAATAATTTTTTATCAATGTGTTTGCATTGTATGTTTCTAAGTTTAAGAAGGTGAATTTGACGTGTTTTTATTTTTATTTTTATTTTTATTTTTTACTATAAAGAATTTTCTATATATTTTTATTTTCTGAATGTTTCATTAAATTATCCTGAGTATTATTTGAGCTATCATGATAACGGTGGAGAATTTTTAACCGACTTTCAACGAACGAGGTTTTGCAATTCGTTTGTGAATATATATATATATAATTATAATATCTTTGAATTTCAAAAAACATATCAAGTTCTTGTAACATACTAATTAAATCTCCAAAGAGATAATTAATAATAATGTGTGGACAGAATACCACATAGTTAATAAATTAACAAGTGCAATCATAATATTACCATAGCTTGTGCTTCAATGGTAATTGGCCAAAAATACTGAAAATATGAAGAATATTTAAAAAGAGAGAGAGAGAGAGAGAGAGAGAGAAAGAAAAAATATATATATATTGTTGGGGAACCGTCGGTAGCGTAATAAATTTTCTTATTTTTATAAATAGTTAAATCAGTCTTCAAATTTAATATACATTTTCATCTTTTGATATGTTAAAGAAGTTTGTTCAGCTTACCTGAAATTTTCCTTATGCGCTGAATATACCCACAGTAGTAATCCAAAGTGTTGTAGCGATATTTATCTGATCCATTGATTCACTTATATTGGAAGAATAATAAATAGTATTAGTAGAAAATGACAATTGTGTGAAATAAACAGAAGATTCATTTTCCTTTGAATATAATATAATTTTTGGCTAGATGTACATGTTTAAAATCGCATTTTGGAGGCTGCGTATAAGTGCTCCAATTTTACATTATATTAAATATATTTACATCATATATATACAAGAGCGTCTTAACTGTTCGGAAACATTTTGGAAACTGAAGGGAGATTGTTATTTGAGTTCTGTGCACACGCGCGGGACAAACAGCTGTACTTTGAAGGAGGGACATCTGCAGTATTTCTCCAATTAGTTAGTTTCGACAATCTCTGGTTTTATTCACTGTTTTGCATCTGCGGTTGTCACTTAAAGTACTTATAGTTAATTGGGGTCTGGTTTTTAACATGTTTTTTAATCGTTCGCTGCACGTGGAGATTAATTAACTGCATATAAAAGGTTTCTCCGTCATATATATATATATATATATATATATATATATATATATATATATATATATATATATATATATATATATATATAATAAACCATAAAATGTTAATAATTTGGAGTTGATATCAAGTGAATACAAATGGATTAAGAAATGACATATGAACTAAATATAATGGAAAATTGGATAACAAAAGATTTAAATTAGAATTGGATATGAAAAAACACATGTAGATATAATCTTCAGCCTGGATGTATCCACACGTGTTTTAAAAATAATTCAGTATTTCATAATTACACTGGCATATATGCTAAGATCAGTATAATCATCCAGGTATACTGAATTATTACTAGAAAACAATTGTTAATAATAAAATTGGAAATAAAAAACTTGTAAGGAATAGATAAAATATTTTACTCACAATAATTATCCAAAAATCCGTAAACAACACTATACTGAATTATTACCAGATAACAGTTGGAAATAATAAAATTGGAAATAAAAAACTTGTAAAGAATAGATAAAATATTTTACACACAATAATTATCCAAAAATCCTTAAACAACACAAGATCTTATTTATACCAATACGACCACACACACACACATATATATATATATATATATAAATTATTTTATTTTATTAATGTATGACCGCGCATAACTCTTGAATGGTTGATTTGGTTTCCCTCTATTACTTACCCATCATACGTAGTATAGGGTAAGTCTTGTAATCGTTTTGAAAATCGAAAAAAAATGTTACGGATTTACACGTTTCAGACACTGGAGATTCCGAAAAACATATTTTTAGAAAAAAAAAATCCGTCTGTCTGTGTGTCTGTGTGTCTGTAAACACTCTATCTCCCGAAAAAATTGAGATAGAGACTTGAAATTTGGTATGTACGTAGTATGTAATAATGGGAAGAAGCTTATTGAATTTCAGTAACTTCGATTAACCGGAACTATTTTTTTCGGACTCTTGAAATATTCGTTCCGATAAAAGGTATATAAAAATTTTCGAAATTGTTTATTTTAAGGAGTGAATATAAAAGACAATAAAAAAACATAAATTTTGCATAAAGCATGAAGTCGATCGGATAATGAGCTGCCGATTTTTCATGACCCTGTATTTCATCCAAATTTCAATTCAAAGATATATTTTAATTGGAAATGAGACGCTTAATCAGATGCAATAAACCGCTAGTTAATAGGATTATTGTTTTTGGAGTTATAAGGATGTTTCTTTTAAGCAATTCAGTAATCCAGCCTTTAAAGTTTATGACGTCATCAAGCCACGATTTTATTCGAATTGCAATGCATTTTATAAGTAGTTTACACATTTTTTATTTTAATATTTTACATTATGCGTATCCATGATGGGTAAGTATTACGGTGCCCCCCCCCCCCCCCAACGACTAGTTTTTTGTTTGTTTTAACAAAATATTTTTTTGTGTGTGTGTGATTGTATTTATATTTTCGTAGATTAAGAATATATATATATATATATATATATATATATATTTTTTTTTTTTTTTTTTTTTTTTTTTACAGTGTACGTATTAATAATTATCGCGTGTAAGTATGTATGTATGTTATGAAATGTACGTAAGTTTATGAGATGTGTGTAAACATGTACTATAATACATCACATATGGGCTGTGTTCACAGACGAAGATCAGGTGGCGCGCGGGCGTAGGAGACTAAAATATGGAGGGTATTTATACAGTGAAATATGTGCATAGTGAAATTGAAGGGCCTGCGTTCGAAACATTGATTTGACTAATTTGCGTATTTTAATGATATTTTGTTGAGCCCTAGAAGTGAACTTCGTGGCCGAATGATTAGAGCACTGCGCTTGACTCTGGGAGTTGCGAGTTCGATTTTCTGTTTGATTTTTCTACTATTTTATTCAAATATGTTTTATCGATTACTTTGCATTTTTCATGATAAATGGAATATATTTCATAAAAGTAAAATTTGATATTAATAACAATTACTTATTTAAATACGACACATTCAGCTATTTCACGATTAAATTTTTACATTGTGTCTTTACAGTGCCTTTTAATATTTAAATATTATTTTTTTTTTCTTTTAGCAAATGTAAAATAAGTAATGAAAAAATAAAATGAAAATATCAGTTTGCATGAATTTCTCCAGGTTTTTTATAATGAGTAATTTAACAGTGAATTTGTATTACGAATAGAATGCAAAGCATATTTTACAATGTAAAAATCAATGTGAAAAATATTATAAAAATAAAATGTAAAAGATATATTTAAACTATACAATATTTAAACTAGAAATATCAGTACCTATTTTTGTAAAGAGGTAAAATAAATGTGGTTTACCGTCTAGTTTCGTAATGAATAAAATATAGTAAGAATGTTTATAAATTTTCTACTGAACGTATAAGCATTTTGCATATACTAACATGGTTTTGAGTAGTGAATGGCATTTGTTTCTCGTGTTTTATGACGATTATTGCAATAGAATAAATAATGCAATTTACATCAAAAAATGAATTTCAAGAAAAATATATTTTTAGAAATTAATAATTTGGTAATTATTTATTTATGTTTCACCAATGTTGTTATCGAAAAAGATATTTTAATTATATGTTTAAAAGCTTTTTTTATCAAATTTTAACAAAGATTTTATTTTACTATTACAAATAAAGAAATAAATCTCTTAACATGTTGATATCACGATCTTGATTTATTAACAGAGTATTCTATTTATTTCAAAAAATATAAATCAACTGATAAATCATTTTTAAATAAATAAAAATAGTAAAAAAGATTCTGAAATAAACAGCGAACATGGACTTTGCATCCATACCGTCCAGGTTCATCTGTGTAGGACGGTTCTGCGTTAATTCGTCGCGCAAAATTCATCGCGGAACAATTAATCGCAGCGTCAATTCGTCGCAGCGTCAATTCGTCGTGGTGTCAATTCGTCACGACGTCAATTCGTCGCAACGAAAATGTTTCTGAAGGCTATGATGATAAAATAAAGACAATTTAGTAAAAATGTTTAATGATAATTAGTTTTTTAGATATAGAGAATTATAACTAACAATTTACATGCGATTATATCTAAAAAACAAATTATCATCAAATAATTGTACTAAATTATCTTTATTTTATCATCATAGCCTTCAAAAACATTTTCATTGCGACGAATTGACGTCGCGACGAATTGACACTACGATGAATTGACCCTGCGACGAATTGGCGCTACGACGAATTGACACTGCGATGAATTGTGCGTGATGACTTGTGTCGCGATGAATTGTGCGTGATGACTTGTGCCGCGATGAATTGTGCGTGATGACTTGTGCCGCGATGAATTGTGCGCGACGAAGTGACGCGACACCGTGTAGGACAACCCAAACGACTGTAAAGTACGTAACAATATTTCTTTTTTTTTGAGAGTTTACATTATCTTCATTCAAACCAACACTGTGTTTCTGGAAATCGGTGATCCGAACGTCCTCTCCTTGTTAGTTAAAAATACACTGGTTATAGAAAATTAAACTTTATTTTATTATATGTATTGTTTTGTACAATACATATATTTATGTAACTGCTGTCAACTAAACTAATATATTAGCTTTAGTAGGCGCTGTAGTTTTAGTGGCATATAAGTTGACATGATATGATGTATATAATATTATAAACGCTGATAAGGCTAAATCAGATCACGTGATACTTTCATGAATGTTTTGGATTTTGTCTGAGTAAATATAGGCATGTATTCCTATTACGAGAGCCATTGTTTTGGAAAGATAAGGATATGTAGTCGTTGTTTTTACCTGTTCTGGACTATAAAAGCATGAAATAATTAAATTATTACAAAATACTTGCTCCGATAAGACACACTCCATACGCAAATCTCCTTCGCCCGCGCGCCGCCTGATCTTCATTTCTGAACACAGCCATGGAGTATTCAGCATGGAGAAAATTTAAAATACTTGTTTATCTTAACCACTTTGGCACGTAAATAAATATGAAAACGCAGTCTTTTTAATTTATTTATGCTTCTTATTTTATTTTATTTTTCTTCTTATTATTAATATTGCTCAAATACACATTTATTTGTAGAACATACTTTGAACTTTACTGAGGACGTTGAACTGATTATATAACAGTAATTTAATATCATAAAATAAATTTAAACCTGTATCTGAGATTTTTTGAAGTGAAAACTTCTTTAGGCGCGTTGGGCATTTTCTGAGATGGGAAAAAATCCTTGAACTAGCGACACTGTTACTGTAACCGACACTGTTACCGACACCTCTGTATATTTGAAGTGAAAACTTCTTTAGGCGCGTTGAGCATTTTTTGAGATGGGAAAAAATCATTGAACTCGCGACACTGTTACTGTAACCGACACCTCTGTATATTTGAAGTGAAAACTTCTTTAGGAGCGTTGGGCATTTTTTGAGATGGGAAAAAACCATTGAACTCGCGACACTGTTACTGTAACCGACACCTCTGTATATAAGTATGTACATGTATTGTGTATATTTCGGTATGAGGTAGGACAGGGCGGGCGCGTCGCGCACCCCATGCTTGCCTGTGCGCTATTTTTTTTTATTAAAATTATTTATATATTACATTTAATATATATTTATATATTATTTTTATGTAAATTAAACAGTAGTATTATATTATATTATATTATATTATATTATATTATATAATTAAATATATAATATATTAAATATTTATATAATTATATATATTGTATATATATTAATTATATATATAATATATATATATAATATATATCTATATATAATATATATATATATATATATATATATATATATATATATATATATATATATGTGTGTGTGTGTTAGAGATTGTAACGGTGTCTCAAGAGGATTATACTAGTTTAACTAAATTATTAAAGAGCTATAGAGTAAATTTATAATTAGATATGTCGATAAAGCTAACACAAGTTATACATTAGTAGAGAGAAAATGACAGTCCGACCTCAGGAGGAGCTTGGAGCCGGTGCAAGGTGCAGCACCGAGCTCAGCTCCTCCTCCCGAAGTGCAGCACCGGCTCCTCCTCCCGAAGTGCCCTCCTCCTCCTCCCGAAGTGCCCACCTCCTCCCGAAGTGTCCTCCTCATCCCAAAGTGCAGCTCAGCTCCTCCCGAAGTGCCCTTCTCCACCACCTAAGATAAGGGGATTAGTGTTAATTAATTTTAATTGCGGGACTTAGAAATTTTTAGAAGCCTTTTTTTTTTTTTTTTTTTTTTTTTTTCCGCGGAGAATTTTCTACTAGAATACGAGGTGTGTTTCAAGGGATTTATTTTAGCGAATTAGAAATTTAATTAATTTTAATTGGAGAACTTTGAAATTTTTCGAAGTCATTTTTTTTTCAATTAGAGTATATAATAGCGGGTAGAATTTTAGATTTGAATGGAAAATAACAATACATTTTTGGTGCTGCCATCTATCGTTTGAATTTAGTACATTTACGAAAAGTCTGGCTGAGGATCGAACCCTCACAAAATGAAATCATAGCACACTGATTTGCGTTTTTCTAACTATTGTGCTATGATTTCATATCTCTGAAAGTATTTTAAAAGAAGAGGTCTGTGATATCACCATATGTGCAGGTCATACGTTTTTTAGTTTGCGAATTATTTTTGTAGATTATTAACCAATGATAACTATTTATTCACGAACCAATCACACAGGAGTTTTTATAATCATGCGCGCCCCCTAGATTGGTATAAATTGATGTGAATCCTGTTCATTGCATTATTCATTACATTGTCGTTGATGTGCAAGGTTGTATGATTTAAGTGGAACTCGGTTTAAAAAAAATGTCTAGTGTAGAAAATCAAATATCCTTCCTCATACCCAAAGAAGAACCTCTAACGATGGACATTACCCCCAAAGAGGAACCTGTTTCGAGTATTGAAGTGAAACCGTCATCGTCAGGAGAGATCAAGTTACCCCATTTTTGTGAACTTTGCAAGAAAGGCTATTCTACAAAATTTGCGTTTAATAGGCATATGACTCATCACTCAGATGAAAAAGTTCTTACCTGTGGTGTTTGCGGAGAAACCTTCATTTGGAAATATGATTTACGAAATCATGCTAAGACTCATTCAAGGACATATAATTGTAAGCTGTGCAATATGATGTTTCCACGATATTTTGATTTGTATAAACACAAGAAGATTCATAACAATTCCAAACCGAAGAAAACGACCAGGTCTTCCAAACAGCAAAAAGATGAACAGCGTAGAATACTGATTAATCGACTTTGTAATTTATTGCAACAAGTATGTGCTTCCTATGAGCAAACAAAGTAACTTATGACGTCATCTATTTTTCGAGTTATATGATTGGGTTAAGCCTTTTAACTGTAACTGAGACTGATTTTTCAACCTATATAAGCAATGGATCCAGACACCTCAGCTAATTCCGTATAAACTTTAAAGAAGATTGTAACCAAGTATCATGGCAAAAAGAAATCACGAAGAACAAGTGCTTTCGCCTAATAAACGTTCTTGTGTAGATTCACCTTTGGTATCAAGAATTGAAAGCACTGAAGGCCTTGTCTACATTGATGAAACAACCTCTTTTCCGGACACCTGTTGTGAGCCCACCAAGGATATATTGAATGAATTTTTCATTGACTTTAACTTTGCAAAACCTTCTACCCCAACGACATCCCATGAACTTATTCAAGAATCTTTGCAAGAACCCATTCAAGAACCACTACAAGAATCAACTGCTCATGCTTCGAATGATGACTCATTTGTATTTTGGAAAGAACTTGGAAACTCAATCTTTTTAGGGTTCGAGTTACAGAATTCTGATTATTCTATCCACATAAGGGAATTTACGTCTGAAGGAATTCCCAGCCAGAATGGAATTACTATGGATATACAGACTTGGTATGAGTTTCAATATAAAATCGTTGCCTCTAATTTAAGATACAAAAGTTCCTCCTTCGTTAGCAATAACAAAATGTTAGTTTTAAATGAGGATAATTCTGTTATGTGTCTTAAAAGTTTAACGAACGATTCTCATATCAAATTAAACAATTATCAATTAGAACAATTAAAAGAAAAAGCCTATAAACTGAATAAGAAATTGATTCATCACCAGTATGAAAAACATTTACCTAACTTATTAAAGAAAAAATGTAAACAGGCTACAATGACACAAGAAAATGAATTTGTGTTATGGTCTAAACTAATTTTCTACATCGAGAATAATATTATAAGTATATTTAATGAAATTTATCAATGTACGGGATGTGTTTTTAGACATCCAAGTGTTAGCCTGCATTCGTGTTTTACATTTAACAACCGTGAAAAATTTAAACAGGTTGGAGATATAATTTTAATGCTGGTTAATTTTGATGATGTACTATCCATGTTTTTAAAGAAAGTGGATTTTGTTAGTGATCACTTTTTATGTAACCTGAATGTACAAACTTTTAAAAGCGTATTGTTTGAATAAACTATCTTGAATTTACATCTGTGTCATTATTTCTATAAAATACATGTTTAAAATACAGGCAATAAACTTGATTAAAATACAATATACTGAATTACAATACAAATCAATGAAAAAAATTACTTACACACCAGATTGAAGAAAACATGTTTTGTACTAACCACTGCTTAAACTGTTCATCTTATCTAATGGGGAATCCCCACAAGTGAGATCATCCTATCCTGTGCCTTCATGACATCACCTGGCATATCACTACGCATGCGCGAGCTTATCTAATCAGTGATAAGATTATCAGATAACAACCCCTATATAAGGTCGAACATATCGTGAGGAAGCATTGCTTAGCTGTTCCTGCCTCAGTGTTCCTGCTTAGTTCGTGATTATTCCTTGACTTGCTTGCTCAGTGATTTTCAACCTGTAAAAATGTCTTCAATCATCTTTTCGGATAATGGCTTGAACGTCCAATATATAAGTGACTTTATAGAGAAAGCCCATGCTGATCGTTATTTGACGGAGTTAAAAACATTACCATTCTACAGACCTACTTTTCATTTGCGAGGAAAGGATGTGAAACCTAAGCGATTGGTTTTAGCTTATGGAGATCTCAATACCAGCTATGCCTTCAGTGGAACAAGTGTGCCCTCCAAATCTTGGACATCACTTATGATTGAACTTCGTGATAAAGTGGAAAGAGAAACAGCCTGTACTTTTAACTATGTGCTACTTAATTTGTACCAGGATGGAACTACCTATATCAGTCACCACAAAGATAATGAATCCAGCTTAAATGCTATGTTCCCTATCACAGTACTCAGTTTTGGTGCTCAAAGAACTATTGAATTCAAGAGACCTAGTGTACCCTCGACATTTATCAAGCTGGAACATGGATCCTTCTACAACATGTTGCCACCTACCAACGAATTATTCACACACGGCATCGGAGCAGATCCTGCTATTAAAGACGTTCGAATTAGCCTCACTTTTAGACATTTAATAGTCCATCCTCTTGATTTGAAAAAGCCAAGACTGGACTTGATGAATGATCCTGAACTGAATTTAGACTTGTTTGCTGACTATTCTACACCTACCACGTCTAAATATGCTTCACCATTAAACAGACCTGAAGAGAAACTGTCTACACATACATTTCATGAATCAGATGGATATTTCTCAATTTCTTGGAATCTTGAATGGAATACCTGTGCTCAAATTGAAATGGATAAAAACTGTAATTTGAAACTGCATATAAGAATTTTTAAAGAAGGTGCACGCGGCGAATTATTTCCAACCAAAAATGGCATCGTAATGACACCTTTAACGTTTGATCATTTCCAACAAAATATGATCATGTTCAACTTTTATTCTGTGAAAGACAGTTACGTGTCCAATAATCAACTTTTAACAGCATTTTCTGATGAAGGACATTGCATATTACAACAGATTTTCAAGGCAAACCAACATAGCTTTCATTTTAAACCAGAAGGAATACGTTTATCTATAGATCAATTTTTAAAATTACGTGAAGCAATTCCGGAAATTACCGACTGCATGATTGATATGCTTCTTGTAAAAGCGATTCCTATGTCTGTATTACGAAAATCAAAAAAGTGTATTCAGACACACACTAATGAGGATAGTGCGAAGAAGCATTTCCTTTCTTGTTTTGACCAAGAATTAGAAAGATCTCTTAATCAAGTATATACTTGTTATGCCTGTACCATTAGCCAGTTATCGCAATTAGACCATGACTGCTTAAATACTTCATTAAGAGAAAAATCTCTTCTGTATAGAAATAGTGCATTATTAAACTTTAATGTCTATCAGTTTGTGAAGAATCTCACAGCAAACTGTCTTTGTCACTATACACCTGCATTTTTTGATACTTTGAATTCAAACTTTTATGAAAACTATTTAGAAACTGTGTTTGTAAATTCCCATGAAGTATAATGCTTTTAAAACTAGAAAATGTTTGTAACATTTGCTTGAATAAAAATACTTTTTTTCCCTAAATAATTTCTATGTGATTATTTCATATCTTTAAGTGTTTCTTTTTTTCAGATTTGAGATATGTAGAAAACAGTCATGAAAAGTAGTTTTGAACTAAGAAAAAAGGTTTTAAGATTGTTCTAAAAAAAAAAAAGTATACTTTCTGACACATTTTTAAATTTAATATTTGTTCACAAATGTGTTAGAATTTTTCGCGTTAAGAACTATCTTAAAATAGTATCGGTTCATTAAAAAAACACTGAAACATTCTTCACTTAATTGAAACTTTACAAAGGGAAATATTTTATGTGGAAAAAAAAAATCGTAAAAATGTCTAAGTTCTACAATTAAAATAAATTAATATTATTTAGGAAAATTAAATAAGGTTATTTGCTCATGAGTTAAAATTTCTTATTACAACGTATCTGTCATGAGTAATCGCTAAGGGGTTTTCCTATGAATGATTCATATCTATCTACCACTAATCGGCTTCGCCCTTATCAGATCCTCTTATCTATGAATCATATGCGTTGTATATTAGCAAGATCTTTCGGGGTAAACTTTAGTCTATTCTAGATTTCGTTTCTTGTAGCATTACAAACCTTAGCTCTTGGATTTATTTTTCTACTTGTGTGCGTGTGTTTGAGTTTCTGAAGTTATAATATGGATTCATCTAACCAACAGCAAATGTCTTCAAACTTTGATAATGAAGTAAGTGAATTTTAATATATATTTTTTTATTATATAATGTACTTTCAAAACTAATTTTAATTCAGCAAATTTATTAAATAATTTGTGAAATGACTTAGCCTAAAACAGGAATGATTTTTACCCGAGGGGTATATTAAATAGAGTTACTTAACTAAACTAAAATTTTATGAAGGGTTCTGTATATTCTAAAATTACTATTCTAAGCTGTGATCATTATTTATTGGTATATTTTACTGTAAAACATGATAAAATCTATTTTTCAAATTTTTATTAAGGGGATCCGTATATTCTAAAATGTGATTATTCATATATTTTACTGTAAAACATGATAAAATCTATTTTTCAAATTTTTATGAAGGGTCACCGTATATTCTAAAATTACTATTCTAAGCTGTGATATTTTACTTAGTATAAAGCATGAATAATTTTTACCCGAGGGGTATATTTTACTGTAATGCATGACAAAATCTATTTTCAAATTTTATGAAGGGGTTTTATACATTTATTATGAATAATTTTTACCCGAGGGGTATATTTTACTTTGCCTAAAGCATGACAAAATCTATTTTCAAATTTTATGAAGGGTTACCGTATATTCTAAAATTATGAAGGTTTTAATTACGAGACAGGAGTATAATTTTTTGAAATATAAGATTGATTAAGTATAGCAATGATTTTATTAAGGGTAACTATTTTTAATACCTATTTAAACTATTTTTAATGTATATTTAAAATATTTCACCTTAGTAGTGTATATATCTTAATAATGCTACTTGTAATTTATTTTCATACCAGTATAATGTATTAGTTCTAAATAATTAATTTTGGGAAATATATATCGAAATGATTTTATTCTGTGGAAATATCTCTCAATATTTTTAAAAGTTTTGTGAAATGATATTATATATATATGGAAAACTTTTTAGGACTCTATATTTTTAAATTGTTAGTTTAAAAAAAACTTTATATACATTTTAATACTTCTCACAAGTAAATATGTTTATTATAAAATTTATATGTAGTAGGGAAAAAGTTATTTGAAACAGTTTTTCTTATTATTACAAATTTTTAATCCAATGTGTGGACCTTCATTAGAATAATGCAAAGTTAGTTTATAATGTCAGCCATGAATATTATATTTAAAATAGATCCTTTTTATTTAAAGTATATTTCATTTTACTTGAATATTTAAAACAGTATTCACATTTTTTTTTAACTCGTTAAGTATTCTAATTAAACAATCTTCATTAATTAGTAGCGATATCTTTTAATGACTCATTGTGGAAAATCCCATGACGTCATAGTTGGGGAAAACCGATGAGGTCATAGATAAGATTCTCTTATCTGATTAAATAGATAAGCGTGCTGAGGTGGGTTCATTCTTATAGTAGTTGTCCTAGAGACTGTACGTTATAATTAGCGCTCCAAGCATTCTACATTATTAATCTTTGTGAAAAAGTAATAAACGATGAATTCAAAAATTCAAACTCAAGTAAGTTGAAAAACTGTTTAGTATCATTCTCTATTTTTTTATAAGATTATTTTCCTTTTTTTTTTTTTAATGATTTTAACCTAAGAGTTTTCCATATGTTATTTGGTTATTAAACGATTTATTTTTGAAACTCTCTAAATGAATCTATTCAAACACCTATCTATTGTGTGGACCTTCATTAGAATAATACACTGTATATTCTAAAATGTGATTATTCATATATTTTACTGTAAAGCATGATAAAATCTATTTTTCAAATTTCATGAAGGGCTCTGTAGATTCCAAAATTACTATTCTAAAATGTGATTATTCATATATTTTACTGTAATGCATGACAAAATCTATTTTTAAATTTTATGAAGGATTCTGTATATTCTAAAATTACTATTCTATGCTGTGATATTTTACTTAGTATAAAGCATGAATAATTTTTACCCGAGGGGTATATTAAATAGAGGTACTTAACCAAACTAAAATTTTATGAAGGGTTCTGTATATGCTATGAAATTACTATTCTAAGCTGTGATATTTTACTTAGCCTAAAACATGATAAAATCTATTTTCAAATTTTATGAAGGTTTTATTTATGAGACAGGAGTATAATTTTTTGAAATATAAGATTGATTAAGTATAGCAATGATTTTATTAAGGGTAACTATTTTTAATACCTATTTAAACTATTTTTAATGTATATTTAAAATATTTCACCTTAGTAGTGTATATATCTTAATAATGCTACTTGTAATTTATTTTCATACCAGTATAATGTATTAGTTCTAAATAATTAATTTTGGGAAATATATATCGAAATGATTTTATTCTGTGGAAATATCTCTCAATATTTTTAAAAGTTTTGTGAAATGATATTATTTATATGAAAAACTTTTTGGGACTCTATATTTTTATATTGTTAGTTTAAAAAGAACTTTATATACATTTTAATACTTCTCACAAGTAAATATGTTTATTATAAAATTTATATGTAGTAGGGAAAAAGTTAAACGATTTATTTTTGAAACTCTCTAAATGAATCTATTCAAACACCTATCTATTGTGTGTACCTTCATTAGAATAATACAAAGTTAGTTTATAATGTCAGCCATGAATATTTAAAATAGATCCTTTTTATTTGAAGTATATTTCCTTTTACATGAATATTTAAAACAATATTTACATTTATTTAACTCGTTAAGTATTCTAATTAAACAATCTTCATTAATTAGTAGCGATATCTTGTAATGACTCATTGTGGAAAATCCCATGACGTCATACTTGGTGAAAACCGTTGAGGTCATAGATAAGATTCTCTTATCTGATTAAATAGATAAGCGCGCTGAGGTGGGTTCATTCTTATAGCAGTTGTCCTAGAGAGTGTACGTTATAATTAGTACTCCAAACATTTTATACTATTAATCTTTTTTGAAAAGTAATAAACGATGAATTCAAAAATTCAAAGTCAAGTAAGTTGAAAAACTGTTTAGTATCATTCTCTATTTTTTTATAAGATTGTTTTCCTTTCTAAATGATTTTAACCTAAGAGTTTTCCATATGTTATTTGGTTATTAAACGATTTATTTTTGAAACTCTCTAAATGAATCTATTCAAATACTATCTATTGTGATACTAATTTTCTTGAAAAACTCCTAATTAGAAAAAAAAATTGTTCTTTTAGAAAGATATTACTTTTCTGTTTTGATCTCGATATTAATATCTGTATGTGTGCTAAATGTATAGTTATTCTAGTGAATGAAATTTAACTTAATTCAAAATATAGACAAAGTCATTATTCTCTAGCACTATTCTATGTGAATTTTTTTTTTTTATAACATATTATTGATGAAGCCTTTTCGAAAAATAATTTATGTTTTCTAATTTAGTGGGAAACTGATTTAAACATCAGTCCCAGCAAAATCGACGCCATTGAAATAAGAGTTCTGAAGGAAATGGCTGAAAAAACCCCAGCACCTTCAACGCAAGAGTCTTCTCTGGTATATTATTACTATTATTATTTATTATTATTAGTGTGTAAAAATTTTAATAAATGTAGATTGTAAACGATTATTTTCTTTTAAAGTGGGACATGGATTTTTCCCTCACGTCTAACCAAACAAATCTTATCGACCAAGTTGAGAAGATGTATAGAAGTGAGAGAGAGAAAAAAAATCAAATGATGGAATCTCTTAAGGTATTTTTTAAAACTTTATAAAACAACTAAAGTTTAAATTAATTTTTTTTTTTTGGTAAAAGCTTATAGGGGATATTCTTTTTTTTTAGCGTAACCTGCCCAGTATGGTTCAAGCAACCACGGCAAAACCCCATTCTGATGTTCCTAAGGTATGTTTTCTTTAGTATATAATAATTATAAGTTGTTTTAAAATTGCCTATTTCAAACTTGAAAAGATAAAGTTTAAATCTTGATAACGTAAAGTTTAATTCTTAACGCTCAAAGTTTAAATGTTGATAAGACAAAGTTTAAATCTTGATAAAGTTTAATTCTTAAAGTTTAAATCTTGATAAATAGTAGAACCTTTTTTTAGTAGGCATGTTTATAAAGCTAGGGTATGTATTTCTTTTCAGGATCAGCATGTGTGTGAATTGTGTCAAAAATCGTTTTCAAGGGCGTTTACCCTGAAACGCCATCAACTGATTCACACAAAGCAAAGAGAAGGTGCGTCAAATATGAACCCTTCTGTCCCAGTCGCAGGCCCATCTAATGCCCGCTCTTCCATCGCAGGCCCGTCAAACGTGGAGTCCCCTAAGGTAATTCTTTAAATATATTTTTTGTCTTTTTTTTTAATGTTAGTCCTCGAGAAAGATTAAATAGTTTTAAAGAGTTTTTTTTAATAGTATCATTTAAAAAATAGGGTGGGTTTCGAGAGACTGAAATAAATTTTCTGTTTAACTTAGGTTTTGTTTAATAAAGGGTGAAACGAAGGGGTTTTTTTTTTTAATAAAAATTAATTCTTTAAAAAAATGTAAAAGTTTAATGAAGACTTAAATTTTAATGAAAATTAATTCTTTAAAAAAGTTAAATAAAATTTTAAATGAGGGTTTTTTCTTCTTTTCAGGATGTTCACACTTGCGATGTGTGTC
The DNA here is from genome assembly GCA_963931845.1 of Maratus michaelseni. Classification (NCBI taxonomy): domain Eukaryota; kingdom Metazoa; phylum Arthropoda; class Arachnida; order Araneae; family Salticidae; genus Maratus; species Maratus michaelseni. Next base: position 277,000,038 of record OZ007587.1, read on the forward strand.
AAAAATCTTTCTCCAAAGCCTTCAATTTGAGACGTCATCGTGCTACCCACACAAAATCATCTGACAGTCTGTTCACCTGCGAAATTTGCCAAGAAATTTTCACCCGGGCTGACAACTTAAAACAGCATTTAATATCACATGAAAACCCCCAATATAGATGTCCTGAATGCGGAGGAAAATTCCCAAGAAAAGAAAATTTAAATCAGCATATCCGCACGCAGCATAGTAGCACTTCTCATTACGTCTCGGTGAAGCGACCCAGGACAACCGCACGATCCAGTACAAGACCTCGAAAAGAAACTACAGCCTTAAATGTTTTTAAAATAGTCACGATTGATTCTGATGAGGACACTCACCATGACATCACAGTTTTCTTTGACTCTGCTCGTGAAGAATTAAGAGAGGCTCTGGAGGAAGCTGTTGAAGAAAGGGATGCAATCAAGTGGCATGTGATGATAAAGGTTATACTTGAAAAAATATCTGTAGAAGGCGAGCAGGAGCTACTCTCAACGTATTTCCACTCAGACACTTACGAACAATTTACGAATGATTCCATTGAAGAAAATTTAGAAGAAGCACATCGGAAAATTATCAGTTCATTTGAAAAATTTGTCCAAAGGGGGTCCGGATGGCTTCTCAAGGAAGTATCATATCTTGAAATTAAAATGGGAAAATATTCCCCTTTGAAAGGTAGCAGCTATCTTCAACTCCCAAAAGACTTGAAAGGCAAAGAAGCTATACTTAATATCCAAAACTTCGAAGATCAGAAATGTTTTCTCTGGTGCGTCCTGGCACACCAATTAAACCTAGATTTTAAGGAAAATCCCAACAGAGTCACCAAGTACCAACCGTTCGAAAATACAGTCAACATGAATGGCATATCCTATCCAGTACCATATCAGAAGATTCCTTTAATTGAGTCAATGAATGGTTTAAGAATCAATATTTTCGGGTACGAGGAGGGCGAACTTTACATCTTATATGTGTCTAATAAAACAAACGAGGATGTGATTAACTTACTTCTTCTTTGTGATGGTGAAAATACCCATTACACCCTTATAAGGAACTTTTCAAGATTCATGAGTGGTCGAAGCAAACATGACGGGTGTGCCTATTATTGTTATACCTGCTTACATGGATTCACAAGACCAGAATTACTAGAAGATCACAAGCCCTATTGCAGTAACCACACCCCTCAAGTAATTAAAATGCCAAAACCCGGTGAAAATATACTCTCATTTACAGGAATCCATTTGCAAGCTCCTATGCCCTACGTCATCTATGCAGATTTCGAATCCCTGCTCGTACCCATTCACACTACTGAACCCTCCAATAAGTCATCTTACAAAGTAAAGACTGCTCGTCACGAGGCTTGTGGGTTTGCGTTCGTTATTGTGGGCTCTGACGGACGCACCTATAAGAAGATAGAAGTGTATCGTGGTGAGAATGCTGCAGAAGAATTTATTAAAGCCATCCTAAAATTCAAAGAGGAAATCACATCGAAATTATTAACCATCGCCCCGATGAATCTCAGTGACGAAGAGGAAGAAGCTTTCCAGCAAGCCACAGAATGTTGGATATGTCATAAGTCATTGAGCAAGGAACGCGTCAGGGATCACGATCACATTTCTTCAAAGTACAGGGGAGCTGCCCACCCCTCTTGTAATATTAACTTCAAGCAGAGTAAAGTGATTCCTGTCGTGTTTCACAATCTAAAAAAGTATGACGCACACCATATAATGCGTAAGCTAGGTTGCTTTAAACAGCTGAAAATAAGTGTGATTGCTGCCAATTTAGAAGACTACATCACATTTAAATTACAAGAATATCATTCCTCTATTCAATTCTCATTCATTGACTCACTGCTCTTCCTCCCGGCCTTCTTGGACAAATTAACATCAAATCTGAAACAGTGCGACTTTAATATATTAAGAGAAAACTTTGCTCAAAATACAAGAACTGAACTACTATGTCGCAAAGGTATTTCCGCAAAGGTATCCCTACGAATATATGAATTCGTTTAAAAAATTTCAAGAAACCCAGCTTCCTCCACCCTCTGCTTTCCACAACACATTATCCAATCAAGATATCACAGAATCAGACTATGCACATGCGAAAAATATATGGAATACTTTCAGAATAAACAATCTCGGGGAATATCACGATCTATATTTAAAGACCGATGTGCTTCTACTAGCCGATGTATTCGAAAATTTTAGACGTCTCTGCAGTCAATATTATAATATTGACCCATCCCACCTCGTCACTTCACCAGGCTTGTCTTGGCAGGCCTGTTTGAAAATGACTGAGGTGGAGTTGGAATTATTGACCGATGTGAACATGCTGCTTTTTATTGAAGAAGGCGTACGCGGGGGTGTGTCGCAGATCTCCCACAGGTTTGCGACCGCCAATAATAAAGATGTTCCAAATCATGTCCCCAGTGAAGAAACATCCCATATCATGTACTGGGATGCCAACAATCTTTACGGTTGGGCGATGTCCCAGTACATGCCCCATGGAGGGTTCCAGTGGTGTGATGGGACCAACTTCACAGAAGAAAGCATATTACAGATACCAGATGACTCAAGTACAGGTTACATTTTCGAGGTGGACTTTGAGTACCCTGAATCCCTTCACGATGATCATAACGACTATCCTCTTGCCCCGCAAAGACTCACCGTACAAGAAGAAATGCTGTCTGATTACGCAAAGAATCTTCTACAGAAGGGGTTCAGAGGTACTCCAAAACTCATCCCCAAGTTGATGAGAAAAGTCAAATACATTTCTCATTATAGAAACGTTAAATTATATATTGAATTGGGGTTAAAGCTAACGAAAATTCACAGAGTTCTCCAGTTCCAACAGTCCCCTTGGCTCAAACAATATATCGAATTTAACACTGAAAAACGCAAGCAAGCAACTAGTGCCTTTGAGAAGGATTTCTTCAAATTACTAAATAACAGCATTTATGGCAAGTGCATCGAAAATCTGAGAAAGAGGCGAAATATTGAATTATCTAACCAAGAAAGAAGATGTGAGAAACTAGTCGCCTCTCCCTACTTCAAAAAATTCAAGATATTCGATGAGAATCTCGTAGCTGTTGAAAGGCAGAAGACCAGTATCTTGATGAACCGGCCTATTTACGTCGGGTTTTCGATACTAGAGCTATCAAAGGTGCTCATGTACGAATTCCATTATAAATTTATCAAACAAATTTATCCTGGAAATCGTTCAATTCTGCTTTTCACGGATACAGATTCTTTAACTTATCTTATCACGACTGAAAACCTACAAAATGAGATGTCTCTCAATAGGTCGCGATTTGATTTTTCAGATTACCCCCAAGAACACCCCCTTTATTCTGACACGAATAAGAAAGTCTTGGGGCTTTTAAAATTCACCTGTAACATGTATATCGAATAGGCTACTCTAGTTAAAAAAAAAAAAAGACTTCGAAATTTTCTAAGTTCCCCAATTAAAATTAATTAAATTTCTAATTCGCTGAAATAAATCCGTTGAAACACACCTCGTACTCTTGTAGGAAATTCTCCGCAAAAAAAAAAAAAAAAAAAAAAAAAAAATTGCTTCGAAAAATTTCTAAGTCTCGCAATTAAAATTAATTATCATTAATCCCCTTATCTTAAGTGGTGGAGGAGGGCACTTCGGGAGGAGGAGAGTACTTCGTGAGGAGGAGGGCAGGTGCTGCACTTCGGGAGGAGGAGCCGGTGCTGCACTTCGGGAGGAGGAGCTGAGCTCGGTGCTGCACCTTGCACCGGCTCCAAGCTCCTCCTGAGGTCGGACTGTCATTTTCTCTCTACTTACATTAATCTGTAAAAAAAATTATGGTGAAATATTAAATGAAAGTTATAATAACAGCGATAACTATGAGCTATTGAAATTGAAAGTTTCAGTGATGGAAAACAGGGTTAAGGCACTATATAAAAAAGTTAACTTGAAGCAGAAAAGTCAACGTTTCCCATATCTTGTTATAGTGCCAAAGTTTCACAAAAAAAATAGTGAAATTTAGAATTGTAACTTGTCGGTATGGTTCATACCTAGAGTTTGCTAATAAGAAATTGTTGGGAGTTTTGAGTAGTGTGTTTGATAGAGTGTTGAGTACGGAGTCCACATTTATTATAAAGAACAGTTACATTTTATTAGATAAATTGAAAAAACATCAAAACATAAAGAGTTTGTTTGTATATGATTTTGCAGACCTATACAGTACCATTAACTTACTGGATTTAAAGGACAAGGTTATAGATTTTTTATAACAAAAACAGCAATATAGATAGCGATAAAGATTGGTTTATTAACTTGTTTCAGTTGGTAGTGCAAGAGAATTACTGGTATGAGGGTAGTAGAGTATTTAAACCGATTCGTGGAATCCAATGGGGGGGAGTTACAGTTCAATTTTAGCTGACATGTACTTACATATATATGAGAATAACAATATTTTAAATAGAGAAATATTGAGTTATAGGTATATTGATGATGTTTTTATAGTTGGATTAAATAAGGAAAAATGTAAACCTAGATTTTAAATATTATCCAAATACTTTAAAACTAGAACTTTCCTCCCAAAATATTAAAAACATCAATTATCTGGATGTGAATTTAGAGTTGGAGAATGGCAATTTGATAACAACGGTTTATGACAAGAGAAATGATTTCGATTTTAAAACTTTAAAGATCTTAAATTTTGAATCGAACGTGCATATTTCAGCATTTAGAAATGTGTTTACAAATGGTTTAGTTCGTATTGAGAGATTATGTTCAAGATTTGGCGATGCAGTTGGCGAATTCATGGAGTGGATTAACATGGCATTGATGCAGGGTTACCCTGTGAACTTTGTACAGAGAAATATGATTAATTTTATAGGTAGAAGTAAATATAGACGTGAACTGAATTCATTTTTAATGCTAAGTGTGGTCTAGATCAGTTGTTCGATGAGTTCAGATAGGGTTGGTTACTGCTATGTGTAGCTTAGTGTTTTGGTTGATAGTTTGAATTAATTTGGTCACGGCAGGAGAAGGGGGACGTTGCTTGCGTGGAAACCGGTTTTAACCCTGCAGTGCATATCGTTAGCCGTGCCCCCCTCCTGTCTTCAGTTTTAATTTTCCTGGTATTGGTTTTTCGTTAGTATTTTGTGTTTGGTTATAATTGTATTATAGTTTTAATTGATTATATTTTAGTGTTCAGTTGATATAATGTTATTTGTTTTTGGCTATATAGTGTGGTTAGTGTAAATTTATAATTGTATTTTAGTATATATATATATATATATATATATATATATATATATTATAATATATATATATATATATATATTGCAAGAAGAATGTCCTACAGAATTTTAGAAGTAGGAATCTGGATAAATAAAGATGATGACAAAATCTATTTATGACTAAATAAAACATGATATAAGGAAAGATCTTATCAGTAGTGATATTAGACATAATATCAATTTGAATACTTCTAAAAATCTAAATATTTGTAAAGAAATAGAAACATCAATATTTAATTGTGATAGTAATCGAAGAGAAAATGACATTAAGGGAATTATATTTAATATAAAAAATAAATTGATATCGGAGACTTTAACAACTTTACAATCTAGCACAAGAAATGTTAATAACGATTTGGGCTTGGATTTATTGCGGTATAGAATCAAGAAACAGGATCTACAGAGATATTGTAATTTAAAGAACTATCAGAAAAGTACGGAAGAAAAGATATATATATATATATATATATATATATATTATAATACATATATATTATACTATATATATTATAATATATATAATATATATACATACTATATATATATATATATTATTTTTATATATATATAATATATTGAAATTCATGTTTTCACTTCTGTCGGCACTCCCGGAGTGCTTGCGTTTTTTTTTTTTTTTAATCAAAAGTTGTGTTTATAAAAAGAAAGCCGTTTGATCGTACCACTCTAATAAATCCGCACTAAAAAATGTCAATGCTCGACAAGCGTACAGATGAAAGTTAAACTGGAAAAGGAGGGAGTGGGGGTGAATAGCCTATACAGAGCTACCATATTTAATTTGGTTAATAGGAAAAGAAAGAACTGGACAGACCGGACAGAAGTATTTTTGTCAAAGTAAAAGGAAATCTCCCGGATTCATGACATCCGAAACTTGGAGTGAAAAGACAGGGATTGATCACTGAAGTAATCGCTGACAGTCACTTGATTAGTATAGAGAAGCAAAAGAATTTTTCCAGCAAACATGTCAGCTACATATAATATTATATACAATGTATCAAAGTGTTTTTTGTGTTGATTTATTTTAAGTGTTTTGAAATGTTCTTAACCCTTTGTGACTCAACAATTCCGATTTGAAAAATATTTACTCAGATGTTGGAATTGGAATATATCATTTTAAACATGTAAAGAATAATTTAAAGATAAATAGAACATAAAAATAAGATTATTGACTAAAAGGTACATTTTTTGTATATCTGCAATAAACAGAAAATTACATACTTCTCATAAATATTGTCAATTTTCTAATACAAAATTATAAAGTACACGGACTAACGTTTGTAAAATATCTGTTTTTGGATGCCTGCAGCATTTTTAATTTTACAAAATTTACTAAGTTCAAGTTCATTTTAGCAATAACGATACGAAACTTATAGTCAAATGATAAATAAAACTTTGGCGTTAAAAATTAACTCAGTATCGCCGTTTGTTGAGAATTTTATGAGCAATCTATATATTTAAAACGCTAAGCGTTTTCTTTCGACAGTCCGTGAGAACAAACTACTGCATCAAATCACAGCATTATTTTTTTAAATGAAAGATATTTGGACACAGGTTTGTTATCGTACATTCGTTTGTTCGAAAATTTAATTAATTAGCCGTGATTTTAAATTAAACTTTTACTTCTGTGTATGACATCATAAAGTCGGCAATCGGATAGCTTTCACTGTTGCGAGGATAAAAGAGAAATAATAAATATTAAATATTAAATACACATGGCTTTTAGGCTTAATTTTTTAATTTGCAAGTTAAATTTCGATAAAAAATATTTATCCGCGTGCACTTTATTTTTATAAACGTATAAAAATTCATATTTATTGTGCATCACGGGAATACTGTCATTGGGTTTATTTTATCGATAAGCATTATAACTTTATTGATGAGATTTTTTCATTACAATTAAATACAAAATATATTTTTATTTGTATACATGGTGTTCCAGCATAAAAGTAACGTATATAAAGTACGTGTGAAAAGTTTGCGCCGGTGAAAATGACATTATGCTTAGCTTGAAATGCATTTTAACATTGATAAAACTAAAGAGAAAAATTTATATGATTGTGTCAACATGACGTAATTTTAACTGATTTTCAACTCTTAATTATAAAGATTACAATTGGAGCCTTTATTGATTGCTTCATCTTGATTGCATACCTTGATTACATGTTACCAATTATTTATTTTTTTAATTATAGGTTAGAAGATTTCATTTTTTAATAAAAAAAATTCACAAAAGTAAAGGATTTCAGGAAAATTAAAATTATTAAAAATAGTGTTACGGTAGAAAAAAAAAACTTGAACTAATGTTTGTATTTTTAGTTAGAATAAACAGTGTAAGGCTAATATTTTATAGGAATTATTTTGGTAGGTTTATTATAGGTTCATTTAACAGTTCCTTATTAGCGACAAAGTCCTATTTCTTTCACTGTGGATATCTCTGTCGATGTCAAAAAATGGAAGTCTACTTTTCGACGCTAGTCAAAACCGAGTTACAATTTTTAGAAATGTATAATGATTGTGACAACAAACGGTGCTATTGCTTTCGCTTTTGTCGCGCATACATCTCTTCTAAATACCGTGCAATTTCAATTTATCATCATCATTTAGAAAAATGTTAATTTTCGAATGAAATTTATTTGAAAACTGCCGCTTAATTTAACGACTTTTTAAATAATTTTTTAGCATAAAATAGTTTTCAAAGCTATCTCAACAATGACCATCAGTTTGCTTCAATAATGTAAAATAGCTCCTGGGAAAGTTGCCGCAATTGAAAATGGATTTCTCTAACCATCATAAAAAGTGAAAAAAATAAATAAAAAACCCTGATAAATCATAAGATTGGGTAGATTATCCATAAGATAGAGCATTTTGGCGCTAAACTAAAATCGAGTAAAAAAAAAAAAAAAAAAAAAAAAAAAAAAAAAAAAAAAACTATCTTCAGTTAATGTTGAACATAAAATTGATATGTTGAATTCGTTGATATATATGTTGCATATCAGAATATGCTAGGAATTGTATTTTACTATTTTTTTAAAGATCCATTGAGTATTTAACTGTATAAGAGGGAAAAGATTCCCGACTGTGATGGAAAAGGGATAATCATTCTTATTATGTAAAAGGACCGAAGAAACCATACAAATAAATTACACTTGAAAACATTAAAAATCTTCCTCATCTACAGATTGATTTATTATTCTAAAAAAATTTCTCCATCTTTACATAAAAATTCATTAGCTTAAAACAATGGATACCTTTGAGCAGATGCAGTGCACATACGCCGTTCTATTCATTGTTTATTAAGTACATTGACTGTTAAAATCGTCATTTAAGAAATTTTTAAAAAAGATAAAATAGTTGTATAATGATTTTAATTATGTCGTGACAAATTTTTTGGTGTAAAAGTAAGACAGTATTTTAACGTATTTTTACTTGCGAATTTAGGATCTAAATTAAATGGTTATGGTGGTTCTAAAAAAAAAGAGAGAATATTTTTGCCCGGTCAACAACAGAGACTGTAAAACCATGACAATTGCAGGCATTACTATGTAAATGATTTGGAATCCAATATATTTTTTTCTTTTTTCTTTACTTTTATTTATTTACTAGCAAAACCCGCGGCTTTGCTCACGTAATTCTTGAAAAATGCCAAGTGGCATTCGTTGGCCTATTTTCATTAGAAGAAATTTTACTGCCACAGATAATTCAGAAATTATTAATTAATCCACACTAATGTCGAAAAAAATAAAAAAATTAGAACGTTTTTCGCATGTTTATCCCCCCCCCCCCTGTGGTAGTGTCACCGATATAAAATATAGCCTGTGTTACAGAAAGGACTGTTACCATCACTTTTGAAAATGGTTCTGTAGTTCCAGAGATTCTATAGAAATTGTAATTTAGAATGTTTTTAGACCACTTTTCGCTCATCTCACCTTTTAAAATTTCGAATTTTTTTAGAATTTGTTCTTAGAGAGCATTTACATTTTATAAATAACTACCATGCTGAATTTCAAGTTTCTAGTTCCTTCAGTATAAAAAAATCGACATTTTAGAAAGTTTTTCACTCTTGCACCTCCCTGTGGTAGTGGCACCGACATAAAATATAGACTATGTTATAGCAGGGACTGTCACCATCAATTTGCTACCATAACTTTTGAAAAGGTTTCGGTAGTTCCAGAGATTCCATAGAAATTGTAATTTAGAATGTTTTTAGAACGCTTTTCGCTCGTCTCACCCTTTTAAATTTCGAATTTTTTTAGAATTTGTTCTTAGCGAGCATTTACATTTTATAAATAACTACCATGCCAAATTTCATGTTTCTAACACCTTCAGTATAAAAAAAAATCGAAATTTTAGAATGTTTTTCGCTCCTGCACCCCCCTGGGAGTAGTGGCACCGACATAAAATATAGCCTATGTTACTGCAGGAACTGTCACCATCAATTTGCCACCATCACTTTTGGAAACATTTCTGTAGTTTCAGAGATTCCGTAGAAATTGTAATTTAGAATGTTTTTAGAACGCTTTTAGCTCATTTCACTCTTTTAGAATTTCGAATTTTTTTTTAATTTGTTCTTATAGTGTTTTTACATCTTATAAGTAACTACAATGCTAAATTTCATGTGTCTAGCTCTTTCTGTATAAAAATCGTAATTTTAGAACGTTTTTCGCTCCTGCACCCCCCCCCCCCCCCCCTCTGGAGGTAGTGGCACCGACATAAAATATAGCCTATGTTGGAGCAGGGATTGGTGTAAGTATTTTATATTTTTTCGCTATCTTGAGAATGAAAGGAAAATACTTTTTAATATATTTTATCACCATCACTTTTGAAATCGCTTCAGCAGTTCCAGAGATTACCCCCTACAAACAAAGAAACAAACAAACAAACAATCTTTACTATTTTATAATATTAGTATAGATTGATTTATTTTGACAAATGTAGTGTTGAGTTATAAGCACATCTTGTGTTATAAGAGAGTTTTTTCCCATGAGGACATTTATCGGGCTGTCGCGTGCAGAAATTATATTCAAAACGAAAACTTTCACAGCATTTTCTAAAATACCTCTTGTCTTTTTCGAAAAATGGAAAATACTGTTCGACTTTATAGTTTATAAATAACAGCATCTGCCAATTCCAGGTGTTTAGGAACGGAAATGAATTCAGAAATATGTTAGAAAATAGTTATTTTGGATTCCAGTATAGCTGAAAAGATTATATGTTTTCTCCATGGGCAAGAGGGGTATTTGCCCAGAGCCCCCATAACTTAGTGCCCCAAAATTAAGTGTACTTCCAATTTTAGTAGTATACTTTTTCTTTTCTATACTTTATTCGAAAAACATCTATATTTTAAATATAATACATATCTCTATCGTTCCATATGTCTTAAGCATAATGAAAACTAGTCGTTGGGGGCCACCGTAATACTTACACATCATGGATATACATAATATAAAATATGAAAATAAAACATGTGTAAACTATTTATAAAATGCATTGCAATTCGAATAAAATCCTGGCTTGATGACGTCATAAACTTTAAATACTCTATTACTGAATTGCGTAAGAGAAACATCCTTATAACTCAAAAAATGATAATTCTATTTACTAACAATTTACTGCGTCGGATTAAGCGTTTCTTTACTAATTAAAATATATCTTTGAATTGAAATTTGAATGAAATACAAGGTCATGAAAAATCGAAGAGTGTGGAAAATGTGATTACAAATATCTCGGCAACTAATTATCCGATCGACTTCATTCTTAATGCAAAATTTATGTTTTTTTATTGTCTTTTTTATTCACTCCTTAAAATGAACAATTTCGAAAATTTTTATATACCTTTTATCAGAAAGAATATTTCAAGAGTCCGAAAAAAATAGTTCCGGATGATCGAGGTTACTCAAATTCAATAAGCTTCTTCCCATTATTACATACTAAGTACATACCAAATTTCAAGTCTGTATCTCAATGTGTTTGGGAGATAGAGCGTTTACAGACACACACACAGACAGACGGACGGCAAAAAAAAAAAAATTAAATATGTTTTTCATCTCCAGTGTCTGAAACGTGTAAATCCGTCAAAAAAAAATTTTCGATTTTCAAAATGATTACAAGACTTACCCTATACTACGTATGATGGGTAAGTAAAATGAAATAAATGTATTGAAACTTTTTTTTTTTTAAACTAGATTTTGACGATGTAAGTATTTTATATTTTTTCGCTATCATGAGAATGAAGACCTTTTAATGTATTTTATGTGACCTCTAAGTAACCTCTAATAAAAGTATTGTTTTAATCATATTTATCATATAGTATTAGTACTAATTCTAATCATATACCCACGTGAGATGCCTATGTGAGATAGAAGGGTAAAAAATTGTATTTTCAAGATTTAATTTGTCATTTGGCCAGCATCATTGTGCAAAGTAAAGTAATAATAATAATAATAATAATTTTAAGATGTATAATGCATGCGTATGTGTTATTGCTAGAATCTTTATGTTAGTGACTCTTGCCTGTTCTTATTTATATATATACAGTGGTGGCCAAAAGTTTGGACATTTTTTGAAAGTTTCATGTTTTTAAACTTTGTGTGCTTGTAGAATATATTAATTTTCACTTAAAAACAAACGTTTATATATCAAATTGAAGGTAATTTAATGTTAAATTTAATAATAAAAACAGTATTACAATATCTGTATTACAAAAAAAGTTATGATCCGTAGAACAAACAAACACAAATGGTTTTGAATAAGGACGTGTTTTGTAATAAAAGCGTACTAGCCAATCACAAACACTGTTCTGAGGACCAATCAAATGTCTGTAACTATTGTTTAGGGTATTTGGATGGTAAAAGAGTTATTGTTGTGGAAATATTTTGCGGAATGATGCATACTAGTACAATTAAATAGAGTATTGCTGTTGTTGAATATTTAAAGTCCTTTTTTTAATTAAACTAATTTTAAACAATGTCATCAACAAGAAAAACTAATTGAACATCTACAAAAAGAAGCCAAATTGTCATATTGAGAGAAAATGGCCTCTCTTATGCTGAAATTGCAAGACAAATTGGTGGTTCAGTGACTTGTTCTGGTGTACGAAAGTTCTGTTTACATTATGAAAAAACGAAATCAGTGGAAAATAAGGCCAAATCAGGCCGAAAAAAATGCACATGTGCTACTGCCGATAGAAAAATTAAACGGCTATGCCTTCAAGATAGAAAAATTTCATCAGATGCCATTAGATGTGAAATGAATGCAGCGGGTATTGCAGTAAGTTCAAGAACAATAAGAAGAAGGTTATCAGGATTTGGACTACAAGCTAGAATTCCAAGGAAAAAACCATATTTAAATCAAAAGCAACGCGAAAAACGAGTTAAGTGGGCAAAAGAACACATTAAATGGTCAGAAAATCAATGGAAGCAAGTAATCTGGAGTGATGAGAGTAAAATATCGCTCTTTGGTAGTGATGGTAGAAAATACGCGAGACGTAGAGTAGGAGAAGCACTTCATCCTGATTGCATTGAAGCAACTACAAAAAACCCAACAAATGTCATGATTTGGGCATGTATGTCTGCAGATGATGTGGGCCGAATTCAAGTGATTGATGGCAACCTGAATGCCAAAAAATACATCGAAACTGTCCTGGAACAAAAATTGATACCTTCCATCAGGGATCTCTTCCCCAACAACGCACCATTTATTTTTCAGCAGGATTCAGCTCCATTCCACACAGCAAAAGTATGCAAAGCATGGTTTCAAAATAAAGGCATAGATATATTACCATGGCCAGGAAACAGCCCTGATCTCAATCCAATTGAAAATTTGTGGCGACGTTTGAAAATTCTTGTGCGAAAAAAACGTCCATCCAATAAAAGACAACTTATTGAAGCTATAATTGATTCTTGGCACCATGTGAATACGAAAGATGAACTCCAAACACTCGTTTACTCGATGAAAAGACGCTGTGAAGCTGTCTTAAAAAATAAGGGTTATCCTACTAAGTATTGATTGTGTAAGTATCACTTTAAAAAAATGCAAATCTAAGATAGATCTTACTATTAGTTGCATAACTTTTTTTGTAATACAGATATTGTAGTACTGTTTTTATTATTACATTAAATACAATTACATTAATACAATTTTACATTAAATTACCTTCAATTTGATATATAAACGTTTATATTTAAGTGAAAATTAATATATTCTACAAGCACACAAAGTTGAAAAACATGAAACTTTCAAAAAATGTCCACACTTTTGGCCACCCCTGTATATTTATTTAAAAAGATATGTTTACAATTATTCATATCTGTTGTTTTAATTGGCATTTTACCTATTGATATTTGTGAATAATTCGATACTTGTACTGTACATTAGTATCTTATTAAACAATACTCGTATATTACAGTTTTACAGAGAATGTTTGTAATATAACTGTAAGGGAGTCCGAATTAGCTTATTGCTCGCATTTCACAAATTCTTTGTTTTCAGATAAATCATTTTAGGTAAATACTTTCTAAAAGCAAAAACACTAGCATAACTAAACTATCCTAAAAAAAGGGAAAAAAACATTAAATAGTTTTTATTTTTCAAATAACCAGAAATCGAACAATCTTTATCTTTCTCCGATATTCAAAGTATATTATCAAGTTCATATCTTAAGTCGAATTTTGACACATAACTTTCAGAAAAAGTTCGGCATCGGGTAGCAATCAATTATAATTCGGGATGTATAATACTTATGGGAAAATAAATATATTTTTCGAAATCCTTGGCAACTAAATATTAATATCTGAAAATTTCATGCAAGCTACATATAAAAATGAGTTATATCTGAATATGTCGTATTGTTTGATAAGAAAATAAAAATTTTGAGAATGCCCTTAAAGAACTGACCCCAGTGTCCAAAGAATTCGTAATTAAGTAACAATATCGGTTTTGAATTTTCCCATTAAAATATCCTATGTGCATTAGAACAATATTTCGTAAAAGTTTTTACAGACACCTGTAAAATGTTTCCCGAAATGAATTTAATAAAGTTGTTTTTTCCTTCTTTCTGTGTGTCTGTAATTTTTATCTTCGGAACTTTAATGCTTGGTCATATATTTATTTAAATATTTAAAAAGTTTTCTAGTTGAATATTATATCATGTGTAACAGATATATTATTATTAAGAAAGATTTAAGAATCGGATCTCTCTCTCTCTCTCTCTCTCTCTCTGTTTTCAAACCCAAAAGCGCCACTTTCTGACACATTTCTGAATTCTTTTTTTTTTAGGAAATGCATAAAATTGGAAGGTGTTCTCGTTCAAAAACTTTGTAATCGAAAGGCGTTTTCCATATTTTTGGTGATGCAGAAGATCTTTCAGAAAATATTGTCAAAGTCGGCGTTTTGGACCAAATTTCCGACGCCGCAGCACGAGAAAGGAGAAAAAAATTTATCATGTGACACGAATCGCTTATACCTCGATAAGTAATTTATTTATCAAAAACAAGAAATGGAAAACTCATTTCGATTCAAAATCGCTTCAATAGTCAGGGCTTCAATTGCCAAATTTATACCAATGAGATTAAAAATGAGTCAGAAAATGTGCCAGAACGTTTCTCGTTGCTGAGCAGGTCATTTTGAGAACTACCTTAAAAACATGTTTCTATTCCGATACCCCCTTTTCTTTTTCAATTCCTACTATTAGTTCACACTCTCCCTAAATATATTTATACAGGGTGTCCACGTATAACCTGACCAACCTTTATTTTCGCAACCGTTGGTCTTAGATGCATACTTCCAATTACAAAAATGGTTTAAATAAGGTAAAGAATTATTTTTAAAGCGATTTGGGTAAAAAAAAAAAACATTTATTAAAAAATTACGAAATTTAAATTTTTATATGGTCCCCCGGTCCTATAAGTGATATTTAGTAAAAATTTACTGTGACACTAACAAGTAAGATAAAAAAAGTCCCATTCATCTACGATTAAAACTGACCGAGTAATAGCTGTTTAAAGTTGGAGTATATTTTTGTTGTGAAATAGGGGTCATTCACAAATCTAGTAGAAATATAAATAATCGTGAGATATATCAAAAAAATACTTGAGAGCAAAATTAACATTGCAATTTATATGTTAATATAAATGTGAAATCTATAATCATTCTGACATATTAATGCAAAATATACAATTTGTACTGAACATATAACAGGATAAAAATAACAGAATTTTTGTTAAATAAAAGGATGTAAAACAACAGCCTCAATTAAGATTTTAAAATGCTGTTAGATTACACTGTCTTTCAAATTTTGGGTTGTGCCATGTTTTTTAGCTTTTTAAAATTGATTCTAATGTATTTTTTAGTGCTGAATCCGAAAATGACCTTCATTGTAAACCATCACGTCAGGATATTTCTCAAATCGAAAATTTCAAAGTTCAAAACCTCAAAGTTAAAATTGATCCCCCCCCTCCCCTCCCAACCTTATCGGACCCCTGAGCTATTTAGTTGTAAAAAACGCAGTATAAGCCAAAAAATTTAATAAATTATTGAATTAAATAAAATTAAACTGAATAAAAAGTCTTACATCTATTTTATAGTATCAGATTTTTCGCTATTTTTTAACCTTGAAATTTACGATTTGCGAAAAATCTTGACATGATGGTTAAAAATGAAGGTAATTTTTTTTATTCAGCGTTAAAAAATAAATAAAACGTAATTATAAAAGTTAAAAAACACAACCATCGCAGGTTTATGTTATCTAATCTAAAACTTTTTCTTAAACTTGTTGACGGTAATCTATCCGAATTTTTGTGTGTTATCCTCTAATATGAGTATTATTAAGATGGTAAGCGTTGAAAATCATAATAATATTACATTATCATTGGATTTAAGTCAGTATGTAAAATTTAACTTTGATCGGACATTTGAAAGCGAGTTAAAGTTCGAGTACAAATTTTAAACTGGAAAGACGATCGTTGCAAGTTAAATAAAACCTTATGAAAATAATATAATTTTTGTTAAAATAAATCATAGCCTCAAATCCTTACAAAATAATACATATGTTAAAATATAATTATTTTAACTAATCTGAAACTGAACTAATAAAATTTAAGTCAATGGTAATAGTTGTACGATTTCTTTCAAAGCGCAGATACCTTGAAATAAGTTTAAGTACTTTATATACGACCCCTGAAAGCATGGCCTAAATCATCTGTTTTGAGATGCAAAAAAGTGGTATATTAAGTCATGCATTTCAAAGTTTCATAATTCGGTCAATTTTAATGTTAGATGAGTGGGACTTTTTTTTATCTTAGTTGTTAGTGTCTAAGTAATTTTTTACTAAATATCACTTATAGGACCGGGGGACTGTATAAAAATTTAAATTTCGTAATTTTTAAATAAATGTTTTTCTTGACCCAAATTGCTTTAAAAATAATTCTTTACCTTATTTAAACCATTTTTGTAATTGGAAGTATGCATCTAGGACCAACGGTTGCGAAAATAAAGGTCGGTCAGGTTATACGTGAACACCCTGTATATCTTGTTCAAATTTTCAATCTTTAAAAAAATACTTTTTATTCATCCACTCAAGTTCAAATACATTGTTTTAAACTTGTAGTGAATGAAACTTGATGTTAATACAGTTTTTTTCAAATATTAATTCATTAATTAAATTTAATTAATTAATTTTAATTTTTGCATCATAAAAAGCGACTAAAATAAGTAGCAATGCTTAAGACAGCGGAATATCAAGTCATGGCGTAGTTGTCGGGATCTCCAGTTTAGTATACGGAAGATTGTTGGTTCGATTCTCATCGTGGCAAGGTTTTTGTTATTTACACAAAACTCACGCAGAAATGCGAAAAAAGAAAAAGCAGAAATATATCTAGGTTGTATATAAAGTTGTTCTTGAAAAGACTTTTTTTTTTTTTTTTTTGTCCTATAATGTTTATTTTAACATTATAAAAAAAAACTCCTACTAAATTTAATTAATTAATTTTAATTTATATGGGAGAAAAAAAAATCTCTTATATAATATATTTAGCAGGATATAAATTTAGGAATAAATACCGTCAGTGGCGAAGCGTATAGATCGCTGGAAAAAAATTTCTTTCTGACCTAAGTAGGAATTGACTTTAATTTCTTTTTTATATTACTTGTCTTCTATACTTTTTACTACATATTTTTCTAGGATTTAAATACGTTACATTATGCATGGAGAGATAGACCGAATTATTTAAAAATTCAGTGGAATAGCTTGCAAAATCTTTGAAAAGAAATTATAAAGACTATTTTTTTTAATTATTACTCATCTGCCTGATGGAATAAAAATTTAAATGCTGCCAAAAATAATGCACTTTCAGTTAATAAGAAAGATTTTGTTAAGTTGAATGAAAAGTTACTTAAATAGATACTTTCTGTTTCCTTCGTTCAACTTTTTTTCAATTTTTAACAATAAATAAATTTCGAAGTGAAAAATGGTTGCGCTATTTTAAAGTGAATTTTAACAAATCCCTTGAAATTATCTTGTGCAATTTCTGTGGCACTTTTTGAAAATCATTACTATATTATTCTCTAACACACTTCAAAAGTATCCAAAGTGCATCCAAAAGTATCTGTGCTAAATTTATGCAGAATGGCGTTTGAGTTACGAGTTACGACTGAAACCAAGATAACAGAATGAGCAGAGTTAAAAACAAGGGAAAATGCTGTTCTTTTCAAAACATTAATATTTCTTTAAAGATTGAAAGAAATTTTCTAGTTGAAATGTAGGAGATCCGCGTATGAACTAGTGGGAACGAAATCTATTGTAAGAAATAATGCAGTTCTAAGAATTTACAGAACACGGGATTTGGAACTAAAGATGATCAGTTGTTAACATGGGCGTTGATAACTGATTGACACGCAGAATTTTTATTAGGAAGGGGTCAAAGCATCTAGCTGGTACATTTCTTAGTATTTCAAGTTATATGTGCAAATTTCAATGTATTAACCGCAAACGATTTTTCCTCATGTACCTTAATGTAACAGAATTCTTTTGAGTGTCCCTGTAAATGAAGTATATAAACGCTACATACTTTATTTTCAATACCGAAGATTCCATAGCGCAGCGTTCATTTTGCCTATAATATTGCACAGCACGGCTTAAATTCATTTAAAAGTTTTTGAAAAACCTTACGCAGACGTTATGTATGACGCTAACAAAATGTTTTCTACTGTGTCTAAAAGAAAGTCTTGAACAGAAACCTGATTTGCTGAATGTAACACGTCATCGTAAAACAAACCAATGGTATTGCTATTCATACATCAGCCAAATGATCTACGTTTGAAAAAAGATCCTATCTGAATTTCGAGTATAATATTGCACATCACGGCTTAAATTAATTTAAAACTGTTTGAAAACACTACGCAGACGCTATGTATGACGCTAACAAAATATAAACAAAACGTTTTCAGATGTGTCTAAAAGAAAGTCTTGATCAGAAAGCTGATTCGCTGAATGTATCTCGTCACCATAAAACGAACCAATGAAAATCGTCGCTGAGGGCACTACTGTGTTTTCCAAAAGGAAAGTTGCAAATTTAGCCCTATTTCCGTGCTACGTAAGAGAAATATATATAGAGATTGCGTGGCAATGGGCAATCCGATGCGAATTGCGGACAAACAGACAAACCGAATTCATAAACACTTTTCAATTATGTTGGAAAGTGTTAAACAATAATGCATACGAATGCATTATATCTATATTAAAATTATTATTATTAAAATCTATATTAATTTTTTTTTTCTTTTCACAATCATGTTGGCCAAATGATAGATTAAATCTTGAAAATCAATTTTTTTTTACCCTCGTATCTCACATAAACTTCAGTTGGTTCAGAATTTGTAATAATACTATATGATAAAAAAAAAAGGACGACGTAATAACTTTTACCACAAAGATTTTAACCAATACTAAATCAAAACAAATAAAATATTTTAAAATAAATGTTTTTTTTTTCCATTACCATCCTGGCGAAACGAATGCTTTTATCATTAAAGTCCAGTTTCTCGGAAAATGCCTTTCTTGCCCAGTCTCGAATATTCGAAATCGCATAATATTTTCAAGTATGTTGGAATCCAAAGTGACTGTTTTCTGACACATTCCTGAATTCAGTTTTGTTCGTAGACAAACAAAATTGGCAGGTGTTTTATTCATACACTATAAAATCGACCAGATTTTTCCATTATTCGACAAAGGCAGGAGATCTTTTAGAAACTGCTGTCAAAGTTGGCTTTTGGAATAGAATTTCTGCACGCGACATCCCGATAAAGGTAATCATAAGAAAGCATTCGTGTTTTCGCTTATAACTTAAGATATAATTCATTCGTCGAAAAATCAAAAAAGAAAAACTATTCTATTCCAAATCATTTACATAGTCATGTCAGCAATTGTCATATTTTTACGTTTACAAATTAATTCGTGAATGTGTGAGTTCGGGTAAAAAATATTACCCGAAACGATGCAGGACTCTACGCCATGATCAATAAATTTAGATTCTAAGTTTTCTTTCAAATCATCCCTGGAAAAATATTTTCTGCTTTTAAATTGTGTTTGTATGGACCAAATCTCCAAATTTTGACTGATATTTTCTGTTGCCCCCTTAACTTTGCCCCCTCCTCCTTTGTAAAGGTAAAAATAATCAAAAATTTTCAATTTTCAAAAAGTTTAATTTTTTTGTCTTTATTTCAATCCTCTTAAAATCACCGAAAAAAAAAGTTTTACTTCTTTTAATTTAATGTCTCCCCTCCCCCACACACATACAAAGGCTATCCTTGGTCAAAGTTTCCATAAATATATAAAAGTTGCTTTCTTATACATAGGCTATCTATATAGCCAGATGAAAGAAACTATAGATTGTATTTTCTATTTAACCCCTCCCCTTCCAGGGACCCCTTAACAAATAGCTGGCGTCCCAGTCAGCGAATACTTTTGCCGACCTTTTCACCGTTGACCTTTTCATCTGTTGACATTTTTACCGTTAACGTTTTTACCATTGACCTTTTCATCTAAATTCAAAATTTCAGTCTCGCAGCCTCAGAGATGATGCCCGCTCTGGTCGACCATCATCTGTAAAGGAGGACCTCTTAAAAGAAGCTAGCTTTTGGACAAATTTCGCCATGTGATTATTTGCTAAAATAAAATAAAGAAACTATTTTTTTTTTAAACGGCTCATTTCTGGAGATGAGAAATTGATATTATACAATAATGTTACAAGGAAAATATCATGGGGTAAGCCAAATGAAGCTTTCCAAGTAACATCGAGAGGTGTGTTGCATTCCAAAAAAATAATGCTTTGTGTATGGTGGAACTACAAACAAATTACAGTAATACCTCGTTTTTCGTTGACTTCGGTTATCGTCGGTTTCGGTTTTGTCGATTTTTTCAGCGAAAAATTTGTCTTGGTTTTCGTCGGTTGCCTCGGATTTCGTCGACGTATCCACGTGACCTCGTTGCATTACCTGTAAACAAAGGGGGCGACCCATGCGTTCTCCTGCTCAGTATGGCGGTGTTTCTCGTCGTGTGAGCAAATGGCCGCGCGTCTAGGCAAACAATTTCGTTTATTACCAGTGTATTTTTGTGCTTTTTTTATTGATTCAGAGTACTCCATCATGGGACTAAAGAAAGCTTCCAGAGCCAGCAGCTCTTCAAAGAAGAAGGCTAGGAACACGATCGAGTTGAAGAAGAAAATTATTCAAAAATACAAGAGCGGCATTAAGATTTATGAAATCGGCCGCATGTACGGGAAATCTCCATCCACGATAAGTTCCATTGTGGCGAAAAAGGAAGCAATAAAGGAGGCTAATGTGGAGAATGTGCTAACGAAACAGAGATCGCAAACAATTGAAGATGTCGAACAGTTATTATTAATTTGGATCAATCAAAAACTGTTAGATGGCGATTTTGTTTCAGAGGCCATCATATGTGAAAAGGTCAGACTATTGTATTCCAATCTCATTCAGAAAATACCTGGGACGAGTACTTGTCTTCGTGGTTTTAAGATCAGCAGAGGCTAGTTCGAAAAATTCAAAAGGCGCACTGGCACACACAGTATTGCTAGGCACGGCGAAGATGCGAGTTCGGACAAGTCTCGGGCCGAAAAAACTTGAGTCCGAATTCAAAGATTATTTAGAGGCTGAAGGATTCATCCCCCAACAAGTCTTCAACTGTGATGAAACTAGCCTCTTTTGGAAGAAAATGCCAAAGAGAATGTTCATTACACAGGAGGAAAAGGCACTGGCAGGACATAAGCCTATGAAAGATGGCTGACTCTTTTGTTGTGTAGTAATGCTAGTGGTGATTGTAAAGTGAAGAGCTTACTGGTGTACTATTCAGAAACTCCTAGAGTTTTTTAGCAGGGACAATGGGATTAAAAGTAAATTGTGTGTGATGTGGAAGGCAAACAATAAAGCATAGGTCACAAGGCCAATTTTCAATGAGGGGATGAATGAAGCGTTTGGACCGAGTGTGAAAAAATACCTCCAGGATAGTCAGTTGCCACTTAAGTGCATCCTGGTAATGGACAATGCTCCTGCACATACTCCAGATTTGGAAGACACGTTGTTGGAGGTGTTCAATTTTGTCACAGTGTAGTTCTTACTCCATAATAACACGCCACTCATCCAGCCCATGGACCAGAATGTCATTTCAAATTTCAAGAAACTGTACACAAAAGCAATATTTCAAAGGTGCTTTGAGATGGCATAAGATACAGAATTGTCCTTAAGAAAGTTCTGGAAAAACATTTCAACATTCAGAACTGCATTAGCCTCATAGATAAGGCTTGGCAGGGAGTGACATCCAGGACGATGAATTCTGCCTGGGAGAAATTATGGCCAGGATGTATGCATGAGAGAGATTTCGAAGCATTTGAGCTTTCCCCTAATGACCCTACACATGTGGTGCAGTCAGTTGTTGATTTCGGAAAGTCCATGCGTTTGGAGGTAAGTGGTGAGTATGTGATAGAGTTGGTGGGAGAACACAGTGACGAACGCACCACTGAAGAGCTGAAAGACCTACACCTAGAAGTGCAACAGACGGCAGACGAAGAAGTTGTTTCAGATGAGGAGGAAGAGACGGGGGAGATTGTGCCTTCTTCAGAGATTAAGGACATCTTCTCTATGTGGAGTAAGGTACAGGGGTTTGTGGAGAAAAATCACCCAGATAAAGCTGTTACAAGCCATGTCTGCAACTTGTTTAATGAAAATGTCTGGCCCCATTTTAGGCAAATCTTAAAAAGGCGGCAGAAATAGACCACTTTGGGCAGCTTTTTTTGAGCGACATAGATCCTTTAACTCTGAAGCTAGATCTACTCCCAAAAGACCAAAAAGAGAAGTGACCCTAGATATAATGCCTTGATACCACCATAAGAACACCATAATTAATTGTATTAATTTCTTCTTGTTTTTAGTATTAAACTCTATACAGGGGGTGGACAAAATAATACGAACACTCATGAAAAATGCTGAAAACAGCAATATCTAGAAAAATACATGAGGAATTAACCTGAAACTGCAGGTGTGTAAACAGTATAGTATAAGTTATATAGTTCCGTGAAGATGTTTTCCCGAAAGTCCATAGGGGACTGTCAACAAATTGAAAAAGGACGAATATCTTTTGGATAACCCTGTAAAAACTAATGTAGCAAAAGCGTTCAAACTCGAGATTATTAATAAGTTGCTTATTTTAATATACTGTGTTCATTTTTATGAGGATAGCATGTATACTCGTAGAGAAATTAAGGTTTTTATAAAAACCGTCCCAAATTTCGATTAGTTTTTTGCTTATAATTTGCAAAGTTTTTAATATAAATAAAAGTTTTTTTTTAAAATATGACAAACAACATTGTACTTAATACTCTGCAATCAGAATTAAAAAATAATAAAAATTGGATGAAATATGAGCAGGTTTACTAAAAAATGTTTCACTGCGCATGAGCGAATGCAATCAAAATATAATATACATAATGTATTAGTTAAGTATATAGAGCAACTTTTGTGAAAGTCTCAAAATCATAGCTTGAAAATTCTGTAAATTATCGTCGATAGAATAAGCTCGAAATCCGTTGTTCCCAAAAAGAAGCAAAAAGATGAGGGGTTGTATCAAATATCTGTTGATTAGTGCCAAGATAGCGTACACAATATTGCACGTACTACTATATTTGGATACAACCCCTCATATTTTTGCTTCCTTTTGGGAACAACGGATTTCGAGCTTATTCTATCGACGATAATTTACAGAATTTTCAAGCTATGATTTTGAGACTTTCACAAAAATTGCTCTATATACTTAGCTAATACATTATGCATATTATATTTTGATTGCATTCACGCATGCGCAGTGAAACATTTTTTAGTAAACATGCTCATTTTTCATCCAATTTTTATTATATTTTAATTCTGATTGCAGAGTATTAAGTACAATGTTGTTTGTCATATTTTCGGAAAAGAAAATTTTTTATATTAAAAACTTTGCAAATTATAAGCAAAAAACTAATCGAAATTTGGGACTGTTTTTATAAAAACCTTATTTTCTCTACAAATATACATGCTATCCTCATAAAAATGAACACAGTATATTAAAATAAGCAACTTATTAATAATCTCGAGTTTGAACGGTTTTGCTACATTAGTTTTTGCAGTGTTATCCAAAAGATATTCGTACTTTTTCAATTTGTTGACAGTCCCCTATGGGCTTTCGGGAAAACATCTTCACGGAAATATATAACTTATACTATACTGTTTACACACCTGCAGTTTCAGGTTAATTCCTCATGTATTTTTCTAGATATTGCTCTTTTCACCATTTTTCATGAGTGTTCGTATTATTTTGTCCACCCCCTGTACTTATTCTCTATAAAATGTGTTTTTGATACGTATTTTGACATTATTATAATAACTTAAGTTATAATCCATAGAACGAATTAATTGGATTTACATAAATTCATATAGAAAACATTGCTTCGGCTTTTGTCGTTTTCGGATTTCGCCGATTGTTTTTGGACAGATTATCGATGAAAACCGAGGTATCACTGTATTTATTATGAATTGTTGCCACCAAATCAGACAATAATTCGGAAAATATTGTGCCCAAATGGCAGTTTTGAAAGCAAAAATCGGAGAAAAGCGGCCAAAACTGACATTTATTGGTATATTTATCATCAAAAAACCGCAAAACTTTCCGGATGACCCAATATTTAAAATAAATGTGGAGGGTTTGTACCGGGTTGATTAGGGTCCTCTCCCATCACGCGAAAAGTTCCGCTCTCTAATGTTAATTCTACGGGGCATTATTTTTCTAAAATCTCGTTTGCATTTCAATATTTTAAAACGACTTTTTTTGTATTGGATAGCTGAGACCAATCTCTATTTCCGCCGTTGATTAGTTTTTCCATTTTCTTTGCAAATTTTTTTTTAGGAATATAGTTTCACTTTCGGAACCGATTACAAAAGTAAAAAAAAATCTTCTAAAAAATTCTTCGTAAAAAAAAAAAAAAATCCGCAAAGAAAATCGAAAAACTAATCAACGCCGGACATAGAGAAGGATCTCAGCTATCCAATGCAAAAACAAATCGTTTGAAAATATTGAAATGCAAACGAGATATTAGAAAAAAACGCCCCATAGGATTAACATTAGCGAGCGGGTCTTTTCGCATTGAGGGGAGCGGACCCTTAACCTAATTACGGTTTGGTGCTAATTCTTTTAGTTGCAAGTCGAGTAAAACTCGTCACGTGCAGGGCTCTAATATGAGTAATAATAAAAGGTTGCCAAAAAACACGAAAGAAATAAACAAATCCCTTAATTCAGGTTGTTTTTGTTGTTGTTGTTGTTTTTCCTTTTAAAATTACTTGTTTCAAAAACACATCTATTTTTGAGTAATCTAATAAATAATCTAATAATTCGTAATGTATTAATGGATAAATGTCAACTTTTGGCGAATTAGTCCCTTAGGTAAGTAAAAGAAAATGTTTAAATTTTACAAGATATCTATAACTTTGTTTACATTGAAAGATTGAGAATAGATATCCTTGAGTATTAAAAAAATAATAATAGCTTTATGAAAAAAATGCGTACTATTAAGTTTAACTTAGAAATTCAATGAATAAATATAAATGTTTCATAATCAATATAATTTTCAACTGCCTTAAAAAACCTAAGATATTAAACTCCAAACTTTAAAAACATCATTAACATGGGAAAGAAAAAAAAATAAAGCTTTTGCAATACATGTTTGTCTATCTCTGATAATATATTTGCATAATCATAAAAAATATAGTCTGGAAAAAATGTTTTCCTTTACATTTTTTTTTTTTTTTTTTTTCCAAATAAAGTGCTTTTTTTTTTTTTTTTTTTTGGGGGGGGGGGCATACGTTCAATATTTTCATATTCCAGTGAAGACACTAGGGAAACACTAGAGCTTTAAAATATCAAAATTAGGTCGTTAAACTGCTGTATGGGCGTTCGAAACGAAAATTACTAAGTCAAATATATACAGATGTGTGTAATTTTGTTTTTATGCTTTAATGGCAATATCGAAAAATTTCTCTTAAATTCTGGTGAGTTATGAATAAAGACAAACAACAAAAATGTGTTGCTTATAATAATCAGAAATGTTTCTGCGTAACATTTAGGTTTGCTTAATATTTTTATGTTGTTCAACATCATGCATACATTATATTTTATAAATATTAGACTTCTCTAACTAAACTATAATAAACAGATGTATTTTCTTAAGTTATTATAAGATAAAATGTTTCAGATAATGGTGAATTTTGGAAAAAAACAAAGTTATAATATTTTTATTGGTAAAAAAAAACTCATTGTTTGATTTAATTTTTTCTTTAAAAAATATCTAGATTCACCTTAAATAAGTCTGAGTATGATTTAAAAGTCTGATCAAGTTTTTAACTAGTTCTATGCAGTTTTAAAATCTCACTTGAAACCAATTATTAAAATGTCCCATGGGAATTATTTTCCCTCCAATCGTTTAGAAATTTCTCAAACATATATTATTATTTTTAAAGATATTATTTTTCCAATAAATGTGCATCCACTTAAAAACAAGTGGATAAAAATTGATCTAAGATAGCACAAATTGTTTCGTTTAATATTCCTTTCAAAACACTTTATCCTTTGACTAATAAATTCAAACAATTCATTTATAATTATCCTTATCATTTATCAATAAACTTTATTAATAAGAACATAGATGGTAACACCCATTAAATTTAATAATAAAATGATAACAAGAGGAAGCTATTTTTAAATCAAATTAAAAATATTTAAGAACTGCTTTTCAGACATTTGTAACAGCATATGTTTGTTTATCTGAAAAGCATATTTAATTATATTATTTAATTTTTGCTAAAAAAAAAAAAAAATTAAAAAATTAAAAAAAAACCCTTAAAAGGACAAAAATATATATATAATAATAATATTTTAATATTTTAATGCCTGAGGAAGACCACTCGGCTGAGGGCGAACCCAGCCGTTGAGCGTTTAATGTCTTCCCCGGCTAGCTCCCCGGAACGCAGGGATTAAACGTGGCAGTACAAGCTTCGCCAATGGCTGGTCCTGCCGGGCAAAGCCCCACGCGACAGGCGGCAGGAACTAAAGACATACAAAAAAAAAAAAAAAAAAATTATAATTTAATACAGGGTCTGTCGCTGGAACCAGCGTTCCTACGCGACAAGGAGCGACAGACAGGGTAGACGAGGTCCACAGGTGCGCCTGCACCAGTTGTACAGTCCGCTAATTTAGTAGAAAGGTGCAGTTCTTAGGTAAGACTGTACCAATTGTACAGTTCGTAAATGACGGCACTTGAGATGTGGACGTGCCAGTGTGAGATTCCCACGCGACAAGGAGCGCCACACAATTGCGCTGGAACCCTCACACTGGATGGAGGCTGGATGCACTTCGTGTTAGATGTAACGATACGTTGCTTGCTGACCAAACTTGCGGTTCCCGATAAAAATAAATTTATTAATGGGGACTCAGCCCCTGCTAGGAAGAGAACATTACTTGCGGATGAGAGAAACAATTAAGCTGCAAAACAGCTAAATGGAGAAAGCTAAGCAGATAAAAAATGATAGAATGATTACGTTAAGGACTAAAATAAGCGAGTTATTATTATTAATTTATGGAGAAAGAAAACTGCTTTGAATGATTAAGTTATGTTAGATAGGTGTGTTAGTAATTTGTAAATTTCTGAAAGTTTATGAGTTAAGATGGGACGCGTAATTATGTTCAGCAGCCAAGAAGGAGGTGGGTTAGAAGGAGCAGGCCTAAGATGCCAAGCAACAGTCAGTGGGCAGGAGAAGTAATAATGCATGGGGGTACCACTATCGCCGCACTCGCACACATTGGTTCGTGAAATTTTAAATTTGAAGAGGTAATTTTTAAACGGACCATGCCCGGATAAGAAAGCACTTGTATAAGGAGTGAGGTTAAGTAGTTCTCTGGAAACTTTTGGAATTAGGTTGTAAGTGTGTCTACCTTTTGTGGAGGTGTCCCAGTAGATTTGCCAGTTGGGGAGTATTTTAGATTTGAGTTTTCTGCGAATAAAAGATGGGGGTACCGGAAGAGAGAAGTCTATTGATTGGCGTTTGGTGGCTTCTTTTGCAAGGTTGTCCGCCAGCTCATTGCCTGCGATACCAATGTGTGCAGTGACGTGGCCAAGGGTAACTTTTTTGTACAGTTGGTGAAGTTTAATTTTAATTTCCAGTATGAGAGGGTGTTTTGTCCGTAGGGCAAAAATTGCTTGAAGTCCAGAAAGACTGTCACTGAAAATTTTAAATTTTTCCTGCGTGGGGGAGGCAGCAATCCATTCCAAAGCCTTCAGAATTGCAAACAGTTCAGCTTGATATACTGAGTTATCGTCTCCAATTCTGGAGGCCCACTCATAGGTCGGCACTCCATTTACCATGGCGCAGAAGGCTGCGGCCACGCCGGTTTCAGTGCGCGACCCATCAGTGTAGATGGTTGGATGCTGCGAGGGTCTGTGACTGTTCTTGGCGATGCATACCTGTAATTGTGATGTCTCCTCCGCGGGGTGCAGGTGCAAACTTGGAACATTTCTCTGTATTATTGTTTTTGGGAAGTGTAGCATAGTAGTTGGTTCATATTCTAGGTGTTGGATTCTGTTTTTCTGGTGCTCGTATTCTAGTGATATTAGGATTGGAGGGATCCCCGTTAGTACTGTGAGTGCGTCCGTTGAGATTGTCCTATACCCTCTCACCATTTGCAGCAAGAACATCCTTTGGATCGAAACCAACTTTTCTTTGACTGCCTTGGTGAGATTTCCTCCCCAGACGCCCACACAGTAAAAGAGGATCCGTTCTATGATTGCGTGGTACCAGATTTTTAACATTGCAGGTTTAATTCCCCAAGACTTACAAGTTAATCTGCGTGCATTGTGTTGATACTTAGTTAGTTTTGTCTTGAGGGTGTTGATGTGTTCCGTCCAGCTCCTGTGTTCGTCTATGACGATTCCTAGTAATTTAAGGTGTGTGACATGTGAAACGCTTTTCCCATAAATTCTCATTATGGGTTTGCGCTTAAGCTTCTTGGGTTTTGCGAATGTTAGGGATTGTGTTTTGTCTGTAGAGAACTGGAGGTGGAGACGTTCCAAAAGTTGACAAAAGACCGGGAGAGCTCGAGCTGCCGAGTTTTCCAGGTCCAAACGCCTGCGGCCCGAGAGTACAAAGCTGAAGTCATCGGCGAAGGCATACAGGACGAATCCCAATTTTTCTAACTCTACTAAAAATATATTTGCAATAATTAGCCAAAGGATTGGCCCAAGGCAGCAGCCCTTCTGCAATTGGTGTACTGAGGACCCAGAGCCCCAGTTTATAAATATACTCCTATTGCTTAGATAAGATGCGATGACTCCCGCTATGTTGCCCGGGCAGTGTATCTCTATTAGTTGTAACAAAATGTCCCGCCACTCCGCATTATCAAAAGCACCTTTGATATCGAGGGAGACGAGCGAGGTATAGTTGCCTTCCTCTATGCTTTTTGTGCATGTAGAAAGGATGTCAAATAGGGCCTTGTCACATGACCGACCCTCTCTGAATCCATACTGCCTGTGGTGGAGTAGATTGTTGCTTTCCAGGAAGTGAACTAGTCTGATGACTACTAGTTTCTCCAGGAGTTTTCCTAGAGTTGGAAGCAAACAAATCGGGCGGTATGATGTGGGTTCAGAGGCATCCTTTCCTTGTTTGAGGAAGTATACCACTTCGCCCTGTCTCAAAGTGAGCGGGAAGTAATTGTGCTTGCTTATTATCTTTAGCTTGTTAGTTAATTTATTTTTATTATCTGTGCAATGTCTTCTCCGTCCCCCTCCAATCCAGAGGACCCCCCCCCCTTTCGGCCACATCAAAATTCTACAAATCAACCTTAACCACTGCAAAGTGGCAAATGCGGCCCTTAAGGCGCATCTAATCGATAATAAAATAGATATAGCCCTGCTACAGGACGCATACTGCGGGCCGGATGGCACTCTTGGGGACATACCCACATCTTGGGCTATCTTCTCATCCAAAGCAAAGAGTGCACATCTAGTAATCCAGAACACATCACTACAATACTCACATCTCTACACAGGCATGCACTGTGCATTTGTCACAAATACTGCAAAGGAGGGCAAACTAATTGTTGGTTCCACCTATGCAGCACCCAAAACAAACTTTGAAGATTCCCTCGAGGAGTGGAGCTCACTTATCACGCAAAGGCTATTCTTTATCTGCGGAGGTGATTTCAACGCCAGCTCCACCTTATGGGGTTACGATCATGAAAGCCTTCGTGGGGATACCCTTATTGAACATCTGACAATCCATAAACTATCCCTAGCTAACATAGACAACACATCACACACCTTTGTCAAAACAAACATCAGAGGTGAGATAATAGCTCAGGGCTTCCCTGATCACACCTTGGTGAATTCCAAAGCACTCCAAAAAATCATACATTGGCGTGTTTCAGATGTTCACACCGCCTCGGATCACAAATACATAGAATTTGGCTTCGAAATTACACCACTCTATACAACACAGCGTAGATTTAACACAACCCGAGGCAACTTCAAAAAATTTACCCACATTATCAAAACACAAAAATCACTCCTCACCAGTCAGATAAAGGACGTTTCAAACACAGCACAACTTAACGAATTTACATCCACACTAATCAAAACCATGCAAACAGCAGCGCGAGCGTCCTTTAGACTCAAAAACACTCGAAGAACACCTATTTTTTCTTTCTGGACATCCGACCTCAAAACGAAAAGAAACCATCTCACGGCACTTCGTAAAAAACTTAAAGCACTGCGCAACACAGACCAAGACACCGAATACTTCCGCGATCTAAGTGCCAAATACAAACACCTTTCGGCAAAATACAAACGCAGTGTTCTGGATGCACGAACAACGGCCTGGAGGAACTTCTGCAGCAACCAAACAGATCCTTTCGGCACAGCACAAAAATTTTTCTCAGGCAAGTACTTCACGCCTGACGAAATAAAGCTCGAACTGCCGCCTAGCAGATCATCCAGACAGCATAATATGGAGCACCTCACGACAACCCTTTTCGGCCCATCTCAATATCCAAACATAGATAACTCAGACCTACGTTTCGACTCACCTCCAAATAAACCCTTTTCAAAATCTGAAATAGCAAATGCACTCAAAACATTAAATGACAAAAAAGCCCCAGGCCCAGACTGTGTGGATTTCAAAATCCTAAAACTCACGCACAAAATTATACCCGGTGTTTTCACCAGTTGGGCCAACCTGTGCCTTAAGCACAATTACTTCCCGCTCACTTTGAGACAGGGCGAAGTGGTATACTAATAAATAAAAATAAAAATACGAAAGTTTCTTTAGTTTTATCGGACAGTGAAATATAAACATCAAAATTTTCAACTTCTGTCGCCGAGAATAGAATCCGAAACCTTTAGGTTAGAGGGAAAATGCGATACCACTGTAACATCTAGCCTATGAGGAAAAGAGATTATTAAGGTTCTGCTTTAAAATCTAAGAAAATCACAGAAATGGTCGGATATCATAAAATTAATTCATTTAATTACAAGAATATGAGACTTTTGCAAAATTTTATGACTTGTCGTATAACAGGAGGTATTCAGCTATAAGTACAAAGAATTTCAAATTTCTAACTTATCCAGTTTCCGAGTACGAACTCTGTAACGTACAGACAGACAAAGGATTGAGACGAATAGGGTTTCCTCCAGATGAACGAAACGCTAAAAACATGAAATAATTACCAGAGTTATAATTATGAAATGCATATTACGGAAAAGTATCGAGAAAGTTTGCCCAATTTGCGTATTTTTTTAGTAATAATTGATGTTTGTTAAGACAAATACACGCATTTTTTGTAACTGCATATTTAGAAACTGGAGCTTATATTAAAGTAATAATCGATTTTGAGTCCTAGAGAAATCGCATACACTGTAAAAAAAAAAAAGTCAAATGTTCCCGAAAATATTACGAAATTTAATATTCTTTACGAAAATATAAAATAACCTCTAACGAGTTGCCCACTAAACTGAAAAAACGATTCTTTATCTTAAAAACATCAGAAACCAAACAGACTTCCGGGATTTTTAAAAAACACTTCTGAAACAAAAGTTTCTATTTTCGGAGTACATTTTACGATTTTCACAAAACAAAATATCGGTTTTTCGGATGCTATCAATTCTCAAGTAAACATTTTCAGTTGCGTAATTTACATGCAATGGTAAAGAAGGGGAAATTTAATTTAATGTTAACGTTAATGCTGTTAATTTAACATGTTTGTCTATTGAATATGTTTGTTAAACATAAAAATGTTTATTTGAAGAAATTGAAATTCGATAAACCGATAGTTTGTGTTAAGAAAACCGATTAATACACTGTAAAAACTAATCAGAAACGTTTCCAAAAAATACCGGCAGCAAAATGAACATTTATATATATATATATATATATATATATATATATATTCCATCCTATTCTAACTTACTCTATAATATTTATTTCTGCGTTTAATAATGTATTTTAACTCTATTATTCCAAAAACCTCATATCTAAATTCAGTATTTTAATGGCTGCTAATTAGTTCAATAAATCGCGTCTTTATCTTTAAATTATAAAAACTCCCTAATATTCATACTTTTAAAAAACCCGCGTAATTCCCTTTTAATTTTCTAAATTCCTAAAAAGACTGTATTTATTTTAATAAGTTCCGATATGAAAAATAATTCGCCAGATCATAAAATCTTTTTCTTATATTAAAATGTAAAAACATTTTATTTTAATTCCATTCTGCTGTGTTCCAAGTTCGATAAACCATTTTTCTTATTTTCTTTTTTCCTTTTCTTAAAAGTAAAAATCATTCCATATTCTCGAACCAATGACTGACGATAATCAGTTAACTTAAAACACCCTGGGTCATAGCTAAATCATCGAACATCATAGAATCTTCTGGAAATTTCCTTGGCACCAAACAATTAGCGGAAACCATTTTATTCCAATATTCTGGAGCCGTCGCATAGAATCCCGGTTAGATCCCGGCTCATGATTGGCGCACAAGCCGTCACGTGACCCATGTATTCCTACTCTTACTTAAAGGATATACCGCTGCTTTTTTCGCTTCGGAGAACATTCGAATAGAGGGAGGCTAGTTCGGAGTTTGGTTTTGTTAAGTTAGTAATAAAATCTCTGCCTGGTATTGGCGTAGAGTCCAATATTCTTCTCCTTATACGCCTATGGAATGTATATTTTAAAGAAATAACCATCATGCTCTGCTGTAATGGGAACCGTGTGATTAAAACGAAAAGAGGACTCGGGTGAAATGAGATTTTTCCCTGATGTCACTTTAAGCTTCAAAATAAAAACTTCTGTGTTCTTGAATGAAATGCCTAATTATGATTACGTACACAAGCCATCGACGGTGAAAAGTAGACTGCCAAAATTCTAGCGCGGAAACCTCTTCGGTTGATTATGAAAAGAACACATCATATTTTCGAAAAAACATTTACTAAAAATATTGTTATTGCTCAATCATCTCGGCTCTAGAAATCATCACATATATATACATAAATGCTCCTTTAATTCACGAAAATATATTAGTTTCTGAAGTTTTTAAGATGAAGAACGCTTTTCGAAATCCTGTGTAACTCGGGCGAGGTTGGCGTTTAAAAAACATCGTTTTTTTTTTTTTTTTTTTTTTGGTTACAGTGAGTTATTGTTAATGTATTAAACCTTTCAGGACCAAGGAATTGCGTTTCTGTAATATAGAATTCACACCAGAATTTTCGAAAAAAATTATTTCAAAATATAAAAATGCAACTTTACAGCCAGTTTTTTTTTTCCCCAACAAACTTATAAAAGTAAAATCTCGTTCAAAAATTCTGGTACAAATCTTCATTAAAATTAAGTGGTATAAAAAATATCCCACCGCTCTTCAAAGGTTTAAGAATTAAATGAGAACAGGTAACGTGGTCTAGAAACTAGAACAGAGCCAAGAATTAAGTTTACTTCGTCTGAGTACAGCAACTCTATCAAAACACCATATTATCATTTAAAAAAGTATTACCATTACATTTAAAAATTCATTTTCTTTTTTATCGCAATATTGTTTAATTTAATTAAAAAAAACTTTTTTAAATGTATGATGTTGTACATAACATTGAATATTTAAAACAAAAAGAAAATTTCGAATAAAATTTAGCGACAAATATTTACTTTGGAATTGACGACATCCGAAAAACCGCGATATTTTGTGTTGAGAAAACTGTAAAAACTACTCAGAAACGTTCCGAAAATTATGGTCAGAAACGTTTGTTTCAGGAATGCTTCGTTAAATCTTGGAAATCTACTCATTTCTGTCATTTCGGAAGAGAAAGGAAAGCTTTTCGGGATAGTGTGTAAAATAGAAAAGGTTATATCATACAATTTCGAAAATAATATTAAATTGCTTAATACTTTCAGAAACTTTTGTCTTTTTTTTTTCGGTGTAGAACATTGTAAAATAATAATTTATTATACATTTTTTCTTTAAAAAAATTCCTTTCTCATCAAGAGTTTTTTTTCTTGCTATATATACTTAAGAAATGCTTATTTCATGTCAGTCATAATTTACAGAGAGAAGAGAAAATTTTTAATTTGAAAACCATCCCCTTAAGAAAAGATATACTTTAAAATACACAAATGTAAAATTCTTTGAAAGAGCTGCAATTTTTTTAAACGTATAAATAATTTCAATGCTTCATACCTTTTGCAAAGTTGAAAAATCAGGCAGTAAATGTAAAAGATAAATAAATAACAAACTGGAAATGTTGAAATTAGACAAGTTATAAAAATGTATATGCCATTAGTTTTAGGAGCTTTATACGGAAATTTTCAAACTAATTTAAGTGCAATAATTAAATCAAAGGAAATTTTCTTATCTTATAATGCGAACCGCGGTTGTAAATTACTTCTGAATAATTATCAAAAATTATAATTCTAGAAAACACTGAAAGATGGCCGGAGGTTATCCCACTTTATAGACTTCAAGTTGATAATGTAGATCAATTTATAACACTAATGTATTGTCATTGTTAGATGATGCAAATATTTGCGCAAAAATGATAACATGTTTATCACTCAACACAAGAAAATTCTTCCCACATTCATGAAACTGCCGTTCGAGTATGTGAATAAGATTTTTCTTTATTATGTAAAAACCGTTCTTTTATTGTATATTTTAGTAAAACAATCTTTTCTATCTCATCAATTTTTTAAAAATGCTAATACGTTGAGGCATTCAAAAAATATTTTGACATAGTTCCGTAGACATTGTAATATTAATAGGAATACAGGGTAATTATAAAACGGAAAAATAATATTCTACGGTTATTCTGACTTTTGCTTGTTCGAATTGTGATTAATTCTACGATTCCTGAATGTACGTCAAACAAAAGATACATTAAAGTATTGAAAAACTGGTGTGATAAAAATAAAAGTATAAAAACTTCTTAAAAACGCCATAAAATAAGAATTGCGCTAGGTCTTTCGAAAAAACTTTGTCATTCTTCGTCAGGCGCAAAGAAGACGTGCTACCACTTTGAAGGCAGAAGCAAGACTGAAAAGAAATAGAAGGGGAAAAGGGACAAGTTAAAGAACAACCAATAGGAAAGAAGTTAAAGAAATAACCTCTATTAGGGAAGTCATCAGCCAATCACAGAAGAGAATTACCCAATCAAATGGATAGAGAACAAAAGGAAACATTATAAAGAAAATCGGATAAAAACAGAGTCAGAAAAATAAAAAAGAAATGACAAGAAAATATATAATATATATAATAGTCAAACAACAACAACAAGAAAAATATAAATAATATAAAATAAAATAAAATAAAGAATTAAAAACAAATTAGATAAAATCCTAATAAAAATTTAAAAAATGCAAAATGAATGACAGTAAAATAGATTTAAAAAAATAATAACGGAAATAAAAAAAAAAACATTAGATGGTTGGGCTGAACAAGATTTTCCAAGCTACGAGAGCATGGTGGAATCGAATTTTTCATTAACTATAACATCACGATTAAGATAAATAGCTACATTTTCAAGAAAGTCCAATTCCGAAGGTCTTTTTGCGTTAAAGATAATTTTAGCATTTTGAAAATTAAAACTATGGCCGGAATCCCAAGAATTCTTGGCAATAGACGATTTACAAATTTCTTGACTACAGACATAATGGGAGTGTTCTTTTAAGTGTGTTTCTAGATTTCTTTTAGTTTGACCAATAGAAGATAAATGATAACCATTGTAAGGAACATTATAGATTCCCCATTTGCGAAGATGAGGAACGGGAGATTTAGTAGAGAGGAATTTAAATTTATTGACAGGTTTAAAGATAATACTAAAGTTGAAACGTTTTAAAATTTTAGCAAATTTAAACATAAATTTTGAAAGCACGGTTTACATAAGTGTAAAAAATACCGATTTTCTGGTTGGCTGGGTGATTTGAGAGAGCATGAAAACGATTAGAGACAGAAAGAAGTTTCCTATAAACACAGGTTTGGAAAAAAAAAATCACATTTGGTAATTAAAACATCAAGGAAGGGAAGTGTTTTACAATTTTCTAACTCAAAAGTAAACTGAATATGTGTGTCAATAGAATTGACAGATTGAAGAATGAGGGAAATATCAAAAGGATTATCAACTAAGACAAAAGTACGTCGACATATAACGCATCCAACATTTGAAATTTAACAGATTCAATAACTTTACTTCAAGATAATGCATATAAATGTCACAGAGAATTGATGATAAAGGATTTCCCATGCTTAAGCCGTCAGATTGTTTGTAAAATCTACTATTAAATTCAAAAGTAGTATGAGTAAGGCAAAATTTAGTTAAGTTAACAAAATCTTTAACTTCAATATCAGAATAATGAAATTCGCGTAATCTAGTTTCTAAACATGAAATAGCACTTTCAATTGCATTAGTAAATAACGATTTGACACCAAGTGATAACATAGAGCAATTAGCAGGATTGATATTTTTTAATTTACTGACAAAATCATAAGAATTTTTTACGGTATGCGTATTAGATATGCATAAAGGAGAAAAAATGGAAGTTAAAAACTTGGCCAGAGGGTGAGCAGCAGTACCAATATTAGAAAGAGTAGGTCTTAGAGGAATATTGATTTTATGAACTTTAGGAAGGGCGTAGAAACGTGCACAGATGGTTGAATAAGGTATAACACAATGTTTAGTGTAATCATTTAACACAACAGAATTCTTAACAGCTTTTTTGACACAAGAAAGCTGCGAATTAGTAGGATCTTTTTTAGTTTAATGTAAGGACCTTCGCCTAAAAGGGCACAAACTTTATCGGAATAATCTTGTTTATTCATCACAACAATTTGATCACCTTTATCTACTTTAGTTATAATTAGGTTATCATTAGACTTCGGTTCATTTAGAGCAGCATGTTGAGAGCGTGAAAGATTAGGTTTATAGTTGAAGCTATTAGAAGAAATAGTATCAACAAGGATAAGACGAAGAGTTTCGTTTTGAGAAGGAGTGATTTTACTAAATTTAAAGGAAGACTCAATAAAAGATATTAAGTTGGAGAGAGAGGGTTTGCAAGACTGGGAAAATTTAAACCAAGTTCTAAAATGCTTTTATTGTTCCGAAGTTAAAGTATGGGAAGAGAGATTAACAATGCAATTTTCGTTAGACAGATGCTTGTTTAACTTGTTACCTATTGGTTGTTCTTTAACTTGTCTCTTTTTCCCTTCCATTTCCTTTCAGTCTTGCTTCTGCCTTCAAAGTAGTAGCACGTCTTCTTTGCGTCCGACGAAAAAAGACAAAGTTATTTCGAAAGGCCTAGCTCAATCCTTATTTTATGGTGTTTTTAAGAAGTTATTAGGCTCTTATACATTAAAACTTTAAATTAATTACATTAGTTAATCAAGATACATTAACCCTTTGTGACGTAACAACTCCGATTTGAAAAATATTTACCCACGTGTTAGAATACATTTCAAGCTTAAATATATATATATATATATATTTTTATTTAAAAAAAAAGGCATGATTTATGTCGTGTGCAGCAAGAAGAAAATTACACATTTCTCCTAAATATTTTAAAATTTCTAATTCAAAATTGAAAAGTATATAAACTTACCTGTATGAAAAATATATTTCTAAACGTTTCCAGCCTTTCTAATTACACTAAATTCATAAAATTTATTTTAGCAATAACCATGTGAAACATCTTAAGTGATAAATTAAACTTTGGTATAAAAAATTAACTCAGTATCAACATTTGCTGCAGTTTCTACGAACAATTTATATTAACAGCAGTTTTGAAAGATAGCAGCAATGATTTAGATCGTCTTTTAAAGATCACTTTGGAAATAACATTGATTTTTGGTTATGTTGTAGATATGCAACACGGTGATACAAAGGGCTAACAGAAAGCCTGTATAGTTATTAGAAAAATAGTTATTTGTACCTGCATAGGTATTAAAAAATATATTTACCGAGATGTTAGAATACATCATTTCAAGAATGTAAAAATAGAAAAAAAAATTAGAACATAAAAATAAAAATTTATTGATAAAAAATATATTTTTAAAAAACTGTTAAACCGTTAACCATACTGAATGTTGAAGAATTATAACAGTATGTTGTTATTTTAGGCTTTAAGTCTCTAGATATCAATAAATTTAAATTTTTGATGAATTATTGCAATACGCAAATAAAAGCGCTATTTAAATGTTTTATATTTTTACTTAAAAGATTTAAAATAGTTTTCTTAAATCTCTATAAAAAAAATTACTAACTGCCAAAAGAAAAAAGAATGCAAGTGCATTAAGTAGAAATTCAGTGAATAAATATGTTTCATAATAAATATATGTTTCAACCTGCTTTAAAACCTGAAATATTAAACTACAAATTTTAAAAGCATCATTAACATAGGAAAAGGAAAAAAATATCCAATACAAAACATGTTTCTCAATCTCTAAGAATATATTTGCATAATCATAAAAAAAATAGTCGGTAAATATCTCTTTCTTTTACTTTTTTTTTTTTTTTCAGGTAAAAAATATTTTTTAAGTTGTTTTTCTTGGCATTTGTTCAATATTTTCATACCCCGGCGCAAGCAAAATACCCCGAGCTTTAAAATGTTAAAATGCTTATTTGAACTGCTGCATGGACGTTGAAGATGAAAATTTGCAGAGTTAAATGTATGCAGTTGTGTGTATTTTTTATGCTTTTTTAAAAAAGTTAAATTTTCTCTTAAATTTTGGTGAGTAAAAAATAAAGAAATAATTTCATTTCAAGAGAAAGCTGCTGCCTTTGATATTCATAAATGTTTCTACGTAATATTTAGATTTATTTAAAAAACAATTTGTGTGTGTGTGTGTGTGTGTGTGTGTGTGTGTGTGTGTGTGTGTGTGTGTGTGTGTGTGTGTGTGTGTATGTGTGTGTGTGTGTGTGTGTGTGTGTGTGTGAGATTGTGTTATTCGGCATTATGTACCTATTATATTTTATAAATATTGGATTTTTCTAAGTAAGCTACAACAAGCAGTACATTACATTATATAAGAAAATGAAAAATCTAAACACATAAATATAAAATTCTTATAAAAGTTACAGTTTGTTTCAAACATACAAATAATTAAAATGATTCATCCTCTTTTGAAAGCGGATATTCGAAAATAAATAGTGAATGTAAAAAATATTAAGTTAGAAACTGGGACTGGTGAAATTAAAAAAGTTATTAATGTTGAAATTACGCATGTTAAAAAAAAATGCATACCGTTCGTTTTAAATTTACTCCATATGTTTCAAATTTATTTAAATTTAATTATTAAGTTAATGGCCTTCGTTTTATCTAGAAATATGTACCTCCATACTAAGTTAGTTCTTTATAATCATCAAAAATATTATTTTAGGAGACACCCTTTATGGACTTCAAGTTGATCATATACCTTGAATACACTTTTCACTGTTAGATGATCAAGCAGGGCGGTCGCTCTGCCAAGCCAAGCTGAAAAAAAAATCGCCACACAAACAACGCCAAGAACGGGACTAAAGACCGCTAATGCTTACTTACAGTAAGCGACTTCGCAATGTTAAATCGACAAAACATGCCATATTAAAATATCAGATATCAAATAAACCAAGCGTCGCAGGGGAAAAAAATGAAAACTAGAAGAATCTAATGAAGAATTTCTTCAATTTAAGACCAAACTCATCTTCATAAGTGATTTATAAACAGAGATATAGATTTTTTTTAAAAACGTCGAGTTACGTAAAATGATCACTTTTTTCTTCGTCAAACTTTTTTTTTCAAACAAGCTACAGACCTTAATATTGGGCAGAATAAAAAAAGGATTGCATTTTTGGACAAGTAATTACGTAATCTATGTGCTTTTATAAGATCCAGTGTAAAAAAATATTATTTTCTATCTTTAATTAGCAAAAAACTGTTAATTAACTTGGCGATTTAAAAATTATGCCAAAACAGAGATAAAACCCGCCAACGACCATGTACCATCTCTATAATAAAACCGTAAGTCATGTGACTGTCATCAACAATTCCGGAATGCCCGCTTCACGTTTTCATATGCCAGGCGGCCATTTTTATTCAAAATTATATTTTCGAATAAAACTTAATAAATGTTACATTTTTAGAAAGATCGTTCAAAATAAATTAATATTTGAGAGATGACTTACGTTCAATTATGTATATATTCTTCAATAACTTCAGTTGAAATTAGCCTCGCAATTCAAATTCTCTATCCATGAAAGTAAACAAAAAAAAAAGATTCATTCGTTGTGAAGGTTTAAAATATTAAACCATTAAACCACGGAGATAATCGTTCGTAAAGTAAGTTTTCCGTGAAAGATTTTTTGGAGCGCTGCCTGGTGTCAAAAACATAATTCGTACCAGTGACACAATCAAAGTTTACCATAATTATGTGCTATACAACTCACCTTCATTCTTTATCTTTTCTTAGCTGAATGTAAACAAATACAACTCCTGTAATGATATTTAATGAATCAAATTTTTCGCGTGCGCAAATTATAAACGATACTTTGATTTTGAAATCAAATGTTCTGATGGAATAGCTGTCGTAGACGCACCGGGGCACTATATTAACTATAGAATTGCAATATAGAGAGAAAAAATGGATTGCTGTAATTAGAATTATAGGCGGTAATGTTGGCGTGGCGTATTTACAAGTTACGGATCTTAATAGTCAGTAGACATTAAGCAGAAATGTCAAAGTAAGGGAATTATGCAGTTATGAAAACTCCTGAACTAATATCAAAATAGGAGAGCAGAGAAAAACAGAGTCGAACAGAGATCGGCATCTAGAAGGAAGTTCGTGAATTTTAATGAGATTCTACGCCACGGGTCAAAAGTGCTGACAGCAAATATGGTTTAAAAGAAATGTGATTATCAAAACTGGCTTCCAAAAGTTCAATGTTTCACCAAACCATACTCGAAAATTACGTGTTATAATATGCACCCCGATTATGTCACATTATTCAAGACGTTTTAAATGAGAATAATGTTAGATTTTCTGATCTCCCGTAATCAAGTCTACAGCCAAAGGTAGCGAGAAACAAACAAAAAAAAAATATTGGCAACAATATGGTTCAGTGTAAATGTGGATATCATTAAAGACTTTCACAAAATAGACTTCAATGCACCAAATCGTATTAACTAAAATACGCCATTTGGCAATGGATCCAATTACGGAAAACTACTTAATATGTTTAAGAATCTCCTCATTAGCAAACATATTGCAACTGATAAGCAAACGGATATGAAGCATAAACGCTTAAGTTGGTTAAGCGGTTTTTGTCAAGAAAGATGAAATACATAACAACAAAATATATGCGAAATGCTACCATGAGCGCAAAAGTTTTTGATTTGTCTATTATAATATTCCAGTTTGGCGAAGGATTACGGAAAAAAATAAATTATGAATAAAAGTAACGTGTTATAGTGCTTTTAACGTACATTTAAGGGAGACCAAACTGGTCGCGAGTGGCGGCTAGTCTTTATTATAATAGCACAAATCAGTTACAGGTTATAACCATATCAAATTTCAACTGCAAGTCAGCCATTTTCTTCCGAAGATATATTTTTTAAATCACACATTTTATCAGACAATTAAATATGACTGCAAACTGTGGCAGATGACTGTTTCCTACATGAATAAATATGAGAAATTGCCGGTCAACGGTATTGGTCTGGGTGGCTTAGTCGCATCTCGCATAGCGTCCGCACGGAACGCATAAGGTCCCAGGTTCGAGTCCTGGCCCAGGTCAATTTTTCACTCATGTTTGTTTAGTGCAGAGTTGCCAAGTCTCCGGCTTTTTGAACACCAGTAATTTTTTTGAGAAAATATTGTTCTTTTAAATTGCAAAATGCTCCGATTCAACAAAACAACATTTTCTGTACTAAATTACTGGTATCCAAAAAGCCGGAGACTTGGCAGGTCTGGTTTAGTGTATTTAATTGTCTGGTAAAATGCGTGTTGTTATAATATTGTAAAATAAAGTATTCAGACGTAGTATTTATGCTTTAAAAAATATTTTAAATATATAATTTACGTTTTTAGAAAGATATTTAAAAATAAATTAGTTTTTGAGAGAAGATATACATTCTAAAATGTATACATTAAGAGTTATCGGCATTTAAAATTTCTTTCCAAACGTAAACAAAATTTTTGAAATGACTTAAATGTGATTCATTTATTCCTAAAAAAAAAAAAAAAAAAGGACAGGCATTTCTTTTGCAAGAATACCTGTCACGTAATTTTCCTATAAATTAATGAAATCCAGCTGTTAAATTATTTTTGTTTTAGAAGTGAAGTTTCCATTTAAATTTATTGTAACAGTACAATGTTTAATTGAATAAAATAATGTAAATCTAAGAAATTGCTAAGAAATTCCAAACATGCACAGGGCAACGCAAAAAAATAAAAAATAATAATAAGATAAATAAATAAATAAAAATCAGCTTTCAGAAATTCTAAAAATTGTTCATATATCTTAATTACAAACTAAAGGAGGGTTTATTTCTATATTATTCTATATATAATAGTAATTTCAGCAAATATAATAAATTCCAATGCGATCTGTTTTAAACTTTAAGATAGTTTATAACACATGATAAAAAAATTATAAAAAAGAATGGCGCGTCACATTTTGGGGAGGGGATAGGGAGGGGCGTGAACAAAATTAGGAAGTATAATAAGGCTATCTGTTTGAAACTTTACGATATTTTATAACACATAACATAAATTTTAAAAATAAAGTCGCGTCAAAAATTATATGGAGGGGTGGAGTGCGTTTTGCCTACAGAAGGGGGGGGGGGTTCTAAATTTTAACGATATCCGTCATGTTACATATCGTTACAAAGGGCTGTGACCACTTATTCATGTTATGCACCACAGGTGTCACCGCCACATTTTGCGCCCCCTCCCCGACACTACTCATGTGATATATTGTTCAAAAGGACTGTGACCGCTTATTCATATTATGTATCTTCGGGGTCCATCCTCCCACTTTCACTCCCTCCCCCAAAGGGGGCACTTTTCTAAATTTTGCCGACACCTCTCATGTGATATATCGTTGGAAAGGTCTGTGAACACTTAATCATATTATGCAGGGGGGGTATTTTCTAAATTTTGCACATACCCCTCAAGTGATACATCGTTGGAAAGGTCTATGACCGCTTAATCCTATTATCCATCTCCAGTGTTCATTCCCCCACTTTGCCCCCCAAACGCGATTAGCTTTCACCACCAGGGGGCGCTTTCCTATATCTGTTTCTATGGGTCGGAACACGACGGGGTATGGCTCCTTCTACTCGACATAGATAGAGCTTTCCGATTTTAGTTCGTTTTTTCACCACCAGGCGCACTTTTCTATCTCTGGTTCTATGAGCTGGATCACGACGGGGTATAGCTCATTCGACTCGACATCTATAGCCTTAACGATTTCAGTGCCCGAGGTTCATATAGAACAGATTGCGCTACCTGCTGCTGAAAGATGGAACTTGCAGCACGACTGCTATACGGTGCCGAAAGCAGCGGGGACCCGTGTCGGAGGTTCGTTTGGTTAGAGGTTTATACTATTCTATGTGCAAATTAAGGGATTATCCGGTGCCGAAGGCAGCAGGGAACCAGGTCGGAGGTTCGTTCTGTTCGAGGTTTATCTTATTTGAGGTTTTACAAGATTCGAGGCTCCGATGTAAATTAGGGGCCCGCTATCAGGCGAAGCCAGCTAGTGCTAATAATAAAAGAACGTGATATCACGTTTGATTTCAAATGCAGCGCTGATACGCTATGTACGTATTCCATTTTTATTCATTTCAGGGATAAGTCAGTGATATTTTTTAAAAGAGGATAACAAGTATTATAACAAGCCACATTTAGTATGTTGTTTTTAAGAGTGTATTTAGTTTAATTGAAAAATCTACTGGTATTTCTAGTTGATCCTTTAAACAATGACTGAAAGTAAAATGTAATTTTAAATTATTTCTCATGTTTAGATTATTTAAATTATGTTTAATCTATTTTAAAAAAAAAGAAATGATATCTACAAAAACAACTTTTCAAAAGTAAAAAAAGCCAAGCAAAAAAAAAAAAAAAAAAAAAAAAAAAAAAAAAGTTGTGGCTAAAAAATGGTGTGATATCAAATTTCCAAGCTATTATATTGCTTATTTAACTTTTTTCCATTAAATAAGTTATCATATATATAAGTCGAGTGCCTACGTATATGTTAATAGAAATCGTTTTCTCCTGTACTAAATACATCCTAACGAGTTTCTGAAAATTCAA
Source organism: Maratus michaelseni (assembly GCA_963931845.1). Lineage (NCBI taxonomy): Eukaryota > Metazoa > Arthropoda > Arachnida > Araneae > Salticidae > Maratus > Maratus michaelseni. The sequence continues at coordinate 277,044,738 of OZ007587.1, forward strand.
TTTTTTTCAAATTATGCATGATGGGCTTGGCGGCCATCTTTCCATATTTCTAAGCACCCAAATTTCTAAAGTAAAAGCGTAATATGTTTGCAATGTAATATGCTTATAACAATTTCGAACTTCAGATTTTAACTACGGACAGATAAATTATATAAGACTGATATTTTGAGAAATTGATTTTTACTAGTTTGAAATTATTAATTACTCTAAAAAATAAATCATAAGATGAATCTTTATAATAAGTCATCATTATCTTAAGACACAATTTTCAGAGCATACAAGTCTATAAATGAAACGCTTAAAATATTTGCTTAAATACCAATTTTGAACTTCGGATTTTAACTACGGATTTGGGTGCTTAGAATTTTGTGAATAATATGCAAAGATGGCCGCCAAGCCCATCATGCATAATTTGAAAAAAATTGAATTTTCAGAAACTCGTTAGGATGTATTTAGTACAGGAGAAAACGATTTCTATTAACATATACGTAGGCACTGGACTTATATATATGATAACTTATTTAATGGAAAAAAGTTAAATAAGTAATATAATAGCTTGGAAATTTGATATCACACCATTTTTTAGCCACAACTTTTTTTTTTTTTTTTTTTTTTTTTTTTTGCTTGGCTTTTTTTACTTTTGAAAAGTTGTTTTTGTAGATATAAATATTCTCACAAAATGCCCTTGTAGATAATAAATATCGTTTATCATTCAACAGGAGAAACTTGTCTCATATTTATAAAACTAGTATGTTAATAAGATTTTTTTTTACAATATAAACACAGTTCTTTTTTTTTATATATATTTTCCCAAAGCAATTTTCTTATATCGCAACAATTTTAAAAAGTTCTAATGCTTTGAAGCAGTAAGAAAAGTATTCTTGTAGGTTTTCGCAGATATTTTTATGTTAACGAGAATAGAAAGAAATAAAAAAATAAAAATAAATTTCAAAAAAAGTATCTAGCGTTCTCTACAATTCCGAATTGTAATCAAGTCTTTCATTTTGGAATACACTTCAAATAAAAGATGTATTAAGTTCCTACATTTATTATATTAATTAAAATACATTAATAGAAATTTATTTATATTCATTTTCAAATAAAATTAACTATGCTGAATGATGAATAATTGTACTAATGTATGATGCGCTGTAAACTTTAACACTAGAACGACCAGCAGAATTCAATTCGACTCCGACCAAATGATTAAATGTCGATTCGAACCAGAAATTTCTTCATAACATAACTTAAATAAACCATACATTTATTTATTTAACAACACAGTTAAACAAATAAGCTAAGCAATAAAAATAAAACTTCTGGTGTAAAATAATTTTATAAAGTTGAGTAAAAACTGCGGTTGTTCTAATGTTGGTAATTCTCAACAAATCAATACACATAAATTTCACATTTTAATAAATTATTTCCTTAGGCAAGTGAAAAAGAATATTAACAACATTTCTGTACACTGAAAGAAAAAAAAAATTGTTGATTTTACAATATAATACTGACACCCCAGCTGCCAGTATTATACCGTAAAATTAACTGTAATAAACAGTAAAATAAGCAGTAATACGCCACCGCGCATTCACGGCAGCGTATTACTGCTTATTTTACTGTTTATGACTGTTAATTTTACGGTGTAATGCTAGCAGCTGGGGTGTCAGTATTATACTGTAAAATCAACAATTTTTTTTTTTTTTTTTTTTTTTTTTTTTTTGCAGTGTAGCTCTGTTTACATTGAAAGACTGAAAATGGTTTTTATAGAATCTTTTCAAAAATGTTAAATCGAAATAAGAAAAACAAAATTCAAGTGCATTAAGTTTCACTGAAAAATCCAATAAATAACATTCAGACATATTAGACTCCAAACCTTTTTCTGCAGCATTAACATATGAAAGAAGAAAACAAGAACGAAAAATCATGCGTCAAGCATAGATTATGTAGCACTTTCCAACGCTTCTAAAATAATTTTACAAATCATTACCGTTTAATAAGCTGAAAGATGACATCTAAGTAAACAATTTGGAAAACGCATAACATATTTAAAAACGTAATTTCAGGAATTTTCAATATATACAATATTCGGAAAAATATCCGAATACTTTTATGTAGCCCTGTATATGATCTATAGATTTGTATATATACATAGGATGCTAAATTTTAGTTTAGTTAGGAAACGCGTAGCACAATTTAAATTCTCCTTCTGGAGTTTCTGTCAATAAACGGAAATGTGTTCGCGAACTTTTGTGCTGCCCTGTATAGGATCTACAGAATTTATACACACCACGTAATAGACAAAAAGCTAGTTAAGATTAAAATCGCGTTCAGTAACTTAAAACGCACTTCCAGGAATTATTGTTAACAGACAGTAGAGAATTCTTTTGTGTGTCCCTGTAAATGAACGATGACTGCTATACACATAATATTCTGTAGTAAGCCTCTTGTAATGCACCTAAGTGATATATATAAATTTCAATGCGTTTAAAATAGTGAAACATTATTTAAATAAACCGCAGACGATTTTTCTCCATAGACGTAATGTAACGGAATTCTTTTGACTGTCCCTGTAAAGTAACTATAAGTGCTATGCACACCCTATTCCATATTAAGCTTCTTGTAATGCACCTTAGTGATATATATCAATTACAATGTGTTTGAAATTGTATAACATCATTAAAATAAACCGCAAATGATTTTTCCCCATAGACCGTAATGTAACGGAATTCTTTTGAGTGTCCCTGTAACAAAACTATAAGTCCTACACACTTCAGTTGAAATAGGGAACATGCTATAGATGACGACAATAACATATAAAAATTGCAGGGCAATCCGAGCATATTTACGGCAGTTAGAGCACGGACAGACGACCAGACGGCAGACAAACCGAAGTCATAAACACTTTTCAACTAAGTTGGAAAGTGTTAATATAAGACTTGTGCAATACAAATACATATTTGTCAGTCTCTAAGAATGTATTTGCATAATCATAAAAAAAGTAGTTTGTAACTATCCCTTCCCTTTATATTTTTCAGGTAAAAAGGTACTTTTTTTTAAATTGTTTTTCTTGGCATACGTTCAATATTTTCATATCCCCATAACTGTGCCAATAAAACAAAATTGCTTTAAAATGTTCAAATGAGGTCGTTCAAACTGCTGCATGAACATTGGAGACAAAAATTTACAAAGTCAAATATATGTAGATGTGTGTATTTTTTTATCGTATAAACAAAACTAGTCGTTGGGGGCCACCGTAATACTTACCCATCATGTATATGTATAATGTAAAATATTAAAATAAAAATGTGTAAACTACTTATAAAATGCATTGCAATTCAAATAAAATCGTGGCTAGATGACGTCATAAAAAGGCTCGATTACTGAATTGCTTGAAAGAGGTTTTTCCTTATAACTCCAAAAATAATACTCCTATTAACTAGCGGTTTATTGCATCTGATTAAGCGTCCAATTTCCAATTAAAATATATCTTTGAAGTGAAATTTTGGATGAAATACAGGGTCATGAAAAATCGAAGAGTGTGGAAAATAGGATTACAAATATCTCGGCAACTCATTATCCGATCGACTTCATGTTTTATGCAAAATTTATGTTTTTTTATTGTTTTTTATATTTACTACTTAAAATAAACAATTTCGAAAATTTTTATATACCTTTCATCAGAACGAATATTTCGAGAGTCCGAAAAAAAATGTTCCGGTTAATCGAGGTTATTGAAATGAAATAGGCTTCTTCCCATTATTACATACTAAGTACATACCAAATTGCAAGTCTCTATCTCAATTTGTTCGGGAGATAGAGCGTTTACAGACACACACACACACAGACACACAGACGGACGGCAAATTTTTTTTTCTAAAAATATGTTTTTTGGAATCTCCAGTGTCTGAAACGTGCAAATCCGTCAAAAAAAATTTTTCGATTTTCAAAACGATTACAAGACTTACCCTATACTACGTATGATGGGTAAGTAATAAGGAAATTCTCTCTTAAACTCTGGTGAGTAAAGAATAACGCGAAAATATTTCAACAAAAAACTACTCTTGGTGATATGTATAAATGTTTTTACATAACATTTAGATTTCCTTAGAAATACTCTTTATTTTTTATATTAATCGACATTATTCATGAATTATATTTTATAAATATTAGACTTTTTAAGGTAAATTATAATAAATAGACTAATTTTTTGTGTTATAAAAGAGAAAATGTTTAAGAAAAATAAGTCCTTTCGGCCTGTACCGGGAGGAAAAGGTAGCTTTCCTATATCTTCGTTTTAACTAATTTTAAAACGAAGATTTAGCTAATGTTAAGTTTTAGTTAATTAATTTAGCTAATGTTACTCGAAACAGCAAGCTAAAATGCAAAGAACCCGATTACAGAAGATTCGTTAATACTGAATTTGAATAAGAAATTTGCCAAATTAGTCAACTATAGCCAAGTTGGCTTCATTTATGAAGACTTATCTTTGTCGCCAAATTTGGCGACATTTCGCCAAGTGTCGCAAAGCACGGCGAGAATTTGGCGCTAACGGATATGAATATATAGTTATATGCGTATGATTGGAAAAATTATTACAAAAATGAAAGATAATAATCATTTGCGAGATATCGCGTTCACTAAAACTCATAAATTAATCGTTGGTTTTTAGGGTTTCGTTCATCTCACGAAAATCTATTACTCCTGCTTCGTTGTCTGTCCGTCACAGAGCCGGTTCTCAGAAACTATGTAACTTACAGTCATGAAATTTTGTGTACATATAGCTAAATACCTATTATGAAGCTCAAAATCGTAAAATTTGAAAATATTGTATTATTTTAATGTATAGAGATAAAAAAACAGAAAATCTAACAGCCTTTTCCTATTAAATTTAAACATTTTTCGTTATAGCAGTTGCCCACAATTAAAAAATCCACAATAAAATTCTTTCTATAATAATTAATTTTCTATTGAAAGATTTCCACGTGAAAAATGAAAATGAAATAAAAAGTTTCGCCAATTGAAGAAAGATTAATATGACGTCATATTGGTAATAAAACGGAAAATATCAAACATTTCTCAATAATACAAGGAGTATGAATATGTGTAAATACAGAAAGCAGCTTAATATGACGTCATTAGAGAATTAAAAAGAAAAATAATCTGACGTCTAACATTTTGAAGGTCTCTATACACCATGTTTAATTTTGAAATTGATTTTTTTAATAGCCCATTTAGTCCACATGACAGATATTATGAAGGAGTATAATAGCGGGCTTCGCCGGCTATCGGACCGTTTCAGATTTTCAAAAAAACGAGAAAAATAGACCGGTAAATTTTTACTTTATAAAAAAACATAACCTTTTTTTTATGAAATTGAAATTTATTTGGATTCATTAAAGGAAGGATAAAGTGTTTTGAAAGGAATATTAAACGGAAGCCTTTGTGCAATCTTCGATCACTCTTACAGACTTGTTTGTAATGTGCTGTCTTGTTTCAAAATGTCAGCCACCCTAGAATTTCAAACTGCTCTGTCTCAGCCGTTTTTTAAGATAGAGGTAAAACAAAAAATGCTCCGGAATCCTTGTAGCAAGGCCTAACACTTAAGCAAAAATTAAATTTGAATTTTTAAATTTTGTATATTTATTTTAGTTTTAAATCTTTCAGTGGCCACCATTTTGAAACAAGATGGTGGACCAAGCTGGCCAACGAACTTGGTCGAGACATTGGTGAGTTTAATACACACGATTAGATTCATCAAAAATGGTTTATAAATACCAGTGTTATCATATGACATAGCTCATATATATATAAATATATATATATATACGAGCAGGGAAGACCGAGCTATGCTCGGTCAAAATTAAATTTGAGTTCAAATATCATGACCCATGACCAAAATGATCCACTAATTGAATTTTCTCGAAAATGTGACTTAGCTCAACAGTCTTCTCGTGCCCGAAAACCATTGGATGCAAAATTTAGTGTAAATAGTCTGAGCCGTTTTTAAGATAAAATAGTTTGACCCATAATGACTCATGACCAAAATGGCCCACTAATCGAAATTTTTCGAATATGTGACCTAGCCTAATAGTCTTCTCATTCCCTAAACCTGTAGGATGCTAAATTTATTTCAAATCCTCTGAACTGTTTTTAAGTAAAAAATAGCTTGACCCATAATGACCCATGACCAAAATGACCCACTAATTGAATTTTCTCGAACATGTGACCTAGCTCAACAGTCTTCTGGTGTCCAAAAACCATAGGATGCAAAATTTAGCGTAAATAGTCTGAGCCGTTTTCAAGATAAAATAGCTTGACCAATAATGACCCATGACCAAAATGACTCACTAATTAAATTTTCTCGAACATGTGACCTGGCCTAACAGTCTTCTCGTGCCCGAAAACCATAGGATGCAAAATTTAGTGTAAATAGTCTGAGCCGTTTTTAAGATAAAATTACCTGACCCATAATGACCCATGACCAAAATGACCCACTAATTGATTTTTCTCGAACATGTAACCTACCCCAACAGTTTTCTCGTGCCTGAAAACCATAGGATGCAAAGTTTAGTGTAAATAGTCTGAGCCGCTTTTTAGATAAATTAGCTTGACCCACAATGACCCAGAAATGACCCACTAATCGAATTTTATCGGACATGTGACCTAGCCCAATGATTTTCTCGTGCCCGAAACTCGTAGGATACAAAATTTAATCAAAATCGTTAGAGCCGTTTTTAGATAAAGTTAATTTGACCCGCGTTGACCCAAAAATGACCCACTAATCTAAAGTTCTCGAACATGTGACCCAGCCCAATAGTCTTCTCGTGCCCGAAAATGGTCGGATACAAAATTTCGTCAAAATCGTTTGAACCGTTTTTTAGATACAATTAGCTTGACCATGACCCAAAATGACCCACTAATCGAATTTTCTCGAACATGTGACCTAGCCCAATGGTTTTCTGGTGCCCAAAACGGTAGGATACAAAATTTCGTCAAAATCGTTAGAGCCGTTTTTAAGATAAAATTTGCATATATATATATATATATATATAAAATCACACACAAGATTTGCTCGTATTAGAATATATGATATATTCTAATACGAGCAAATCTTGTGTGTGGTTAAATATATGCAAATTTTATCTTAAAAACGGCTCTAACGATTTTGATGAAATTTTGTATCCTACCGTTTTGGGGCACCAGAAAACCATTGGGCTTGGTCACATGTTCGAGAAAATTCGATTAGTGGGTCATTTTGGGTCATTTTGGGTCATGGCCAAGCTAATTGTATCTAAAAAACGGTTCAAACGATTTTGACGAAATTTTGTATCCGACCGTTTTCGGGCACAAGAAGACTATTGGGGTGGGTCACATGTTCGAGAACCTTTCATTAGTGGGTCATTTTTGGGTCAACGCGGGTCAAATTAATTATATCTAAAAAACGGCTCTAACGATTTTGATTAAATTTTCTGTCCTACGAGTTTCGAGCACGATAAAATCATTGGGCTAGGTCACATGTCCGAGAAAATTCGATTAGTGGGTCATTTTTGAGTCAATGTGGGTCAAGATCTAAAAAGCGGCTCAATTTACACTAAATTTTGCATCCTATGATTTTCGAGCACGAGAAGACTATTGGGCTGGGTCACATGTTCGAGAACTTTCGATTAGGGGGTCATTTTTGGGTCAACGCGGGTCAAATTAATTTTATCTAAAAAACGGCTCTAACGATTTTGATTAAATTTTGTGTCCTACGAGTTTCGAGCACGATAAAATCATTAGGCTAGGTCACATGCCCGAGAAAATTGGATTAACGGGTCATTTCTGGGTCATTGTGGGTCAAGATCTAAAAAGCGGCTCAATTTACACTAAATTTTGCATCCAATAGTTTTCGGGCACGAGAAGACTGTTGGGCTAGGTCACATGTTCGAGAAAATTCAATTAGTGTGTCATTTTCGGTCATTTTCGGTCATGGTCAAGCTAATTGTATCTAAAAAACGGTTCAAACGATTTTGACGAAATTTTGTATCCGACTATTTTCGGGCACGAGAAGACTATTGGGCTGGGTCACATGTTCGAGAAATTTTGATTAGTGGGTCATTTTGGTCATGGGTCATTATGGGTCAAGCTATTTTATCTTAAAAACGGCTCAGACTATTTACACTAAATTTTGCATCCTATGGTTTTCGGGCACGAAAAGACTGTTGGGCTAAGTCACATGTTCGAGAAAATTCAATTAGTGGGTCATTTTGGTCATGGGTCATTTTGGTCATGGCATTTTATTGAACTCAAATTTAATTTTGACCGAGCTTAGCTCGGTCTTCCCTGCTCGTGATATATATATATATATATATATATATATATATTCTAATATATTCTAATATATATATATATATATATATATATATATATTCTAATATATTCTAATATATATATATATATATATATATATATATATCAACATTTGAATGGAGGGTGGTTTTGGTGTCTGAGTGTCATGATCAATGAAAATATACCTAAATTTTCCGGATTTGCTTTCCTCCGAACTGCTGCAATAGATAGCTTTATACTTTTTTGTATTGAAAGCTACCTAAAAATTATCGACACGCATATGAAATTCTTTGGAAAAGTTACAATATGTTTTAAATATACGAGTAATCTCATCTTTTTTTGCTAGCGTATATTAAAAAATCAGTAGTAAATATGAAGGTTTAAAATATCAAGTAACAAACTAAAAATGTCGAAATGGACGGTTTATAAAAATGCATGTCATTACTTTTAACTTTACTCTAACGCTTTTAAATTAATTACAGTAAAATTATTACGTTAATGCCATATTTGTTTTATTGCGTAACGTTTACAACACGACAGTTACTCCTGAATAATTATCCAAAGACAGAATTTTAAAAGACACTCCAAGATGGCCCTAGGTTATGTTATTCCATTTTATGTACTTCGAGTCGATCATGCATTGAATATTCTTTTCAATGGTTAGATGATGTAAATATCCGCATAAAAATCCTTTGTATATAATGTTTTTTAACTTTTTATCCACTCAACACAAGAAACTTCTCCACATATTCATAAAGCTGCCATTTAAGTATATGCGGACGAGAATTTTTTATTAACAAAGTAAACAGTAAACATCGTTCGTTTATTGTATATTTTACCAAAGCAATCTTCTTATCTCGCGAAAAAATTTAATAAAATTGCCTTGAGGCTGTACAAAAATATTCTGGTAGGTTTTTGTAGACATTGTTATATCCAGGGCCCGATTACTCTTAAAGTTCGGAAAAGCACGGTATCATTCCGAGGCCGGTTTCATTCGTGGAAAGTTTTCTATATTTCACATCAGCTGGCCCGCCCGGCGCAGCCCGGGTCCCGGATAATAACCTTAAATATACCTTAAAAATGTGTTGAATTCGGGTATTTTTCGCAGGGAAGGATTTAACCGTTGGGGGGGGGGGGGGGCAATGCCACCGGTAGCTTACACCCTCGAATTTGTATGATATTATATATTTAAAAGAAAATCTACCCAAGCGAACCTACAGTCGGGCATCCTACTGCTTTCATAAAAATAATATATATAAAATGATTAAATTAAAAGGATTAAAAATTTAGGATAAAAAGAATTTTTATACTATATGATTTCAAAATAGATTTCATCATCAGGATTATCATCAGATTTATTATTTATTTACAACTATGCCCTTTCAAAAAAGATCATTCTAATGATTTGTACATTTACGACAATTTGTATCTTTTTAGAGAATATTATATTTATCAATTAGGATTGTTTCATCTAATTTAAGATAAAATTATTTTTTGCAAGCAGGAATTTTTTTTTTTTTTTTTTTTTTTTTCTATAAGGGTTGGTCCTATAAAAAAAACTTGTCAGTATAAAAGTTTTAGATAATATTAAGAGGATTTACAATAAATCTAAGCGAATTTTATATCTGATGAATTGACGAAGTTAGGAATTTTTTTCTTCTAACCCCCCCCCCTCCCCTTGGGACCATTTTTAATTATATCAAAAATCTGTCATACATAAATTTTCGGCCCTTTTCCTAGAAGTAATAATAACTTTAAACGGATTCGATATGTATCATAATGAAGAAATTATGGGGGGTTTTCTGTTTTCACAAAAAGCACCTCCATTTTCTCCCCCTTGGTTCGAGTTGGGTTGGGTTGATTATTGACGGCCAATTATCTACACTTGGGATATAGGCCCGGGGACAGTGCCCTTCGTAGGGGGTCTCTCTAAGGGAACCTAACCCGTATTTACGCATGGATAAATCCACGGCTTGAAGAAAACCATGAAAACTCTGAACGATTAGGCCGACGGGCGCGATTGGGATCGAACCCAGCACCTCCCGTCTACAAGCTTCGAGAGCAGAACCTCTCAGCCACTGGTGGGCCCCCCTTGGTTCGATTTTACCCATTAACGAACTTGACCGAGATTTTATGCCCCTTGATTTTATGTGTCAGTTTAGAAGAGATTTGTGCAGAATTGTGAGAGTTATCGTGTCCATAAAAAAGTGACATAGATAGATAGATAGATAGACAGATAGATATAAAGTTTCGAACTGGGTGTGATTTTGGGTTCTGAGACTCATGATCGGCATAGATCTGCAAAAATTTTTCAAAAATTCCAAATTAGAGGAGAATGTAATAGGTAGTATTTCTTACGAAATCTACCTAAAAGAAATTTGTTATTTCTAATCTTTCTAAAATCCTATGCATGCATAATGTCCAATAATAATTTTCAAAATAAAAACTGCCTACCTAAGCAAATCTAAATATCACGCTAAAACATTTATAAAAATCCCAATCAACACTTTTTCGTGAAAAACAATAATTATTCGTTTCTTTATTTATCAGAATATAAGAGAATTTTTCCACATTTCATTTAAAGCAAAAAGAAATACACGCATCTACATGCATTAGAGTTTGTAAGTTTTTGTCTTCAATATCCACACAACAGTTTAAATGACCTTATTTTAACATTTTAAAGCTCTGGTGCTTTACTTGAGCTGTAATAGGAATATAAATATATTAAATGTATGCCAAGAAAAATAAAAAATGCATAAGGAAGAGATATTTCCGGACTATATATATTTTGATTATGCAAATAATATTCTCGGAGATTGCAAATATAATATGCATTTATATTTTTAAAAATTTCTGATTTTGTTTTAATATAATGATGGTTTTAAAGTTTAAGACTTAAAATTTTACGTCTCAAAGTAACATACTTTTCTCTTTCTTACGGCAATATCATATTTTTAACGCTTTATGTCTTAAATCACGAATTAAGAAAAATTCCACCTCAATAACTTTTTTTTTCCTTATATTTGGAAATACATTAGAAAATTTATATATAGTAATAATACAAAATTTACAACATCATTTTACATGAAATAAACAATAAGCATTTTAAATCAAGAAAAGTATATCAAACAACTTTGATAAAATATTAACATTAAACTCACTTCAGTATGTAAATGCATGACTTAACATGTTTTTACGAAAAAATTCTTTCGTTTTTCTGTACTAATCAACAGTTTTTGGCTAATATGATCCTCACCAAGAAAATTCCTTTTGAAACACACTTGGTGATCAAATTTTGCGCTAAATACGTGTCTTTACTGTACAAAGATCAAAGATGTTCATAATTAGAAACTGAAACATCGAAATATTCGAAAAAAAAAAAAAAAAAAAATTATCTCACAGAAAGTTCTGTTCGAGCATATTTTTCAAGACTATAAAGCTAAGTAATTAAGATAACTGGGGGTTTGTATGTCATTGTGTTTTTAAGTTAGAGAGTTTATTTTGCTCAGAGTGTCAATGTCAGCTTTCAAATTTTCTTTTAATATTCTTATTTATTTTCGTTTTAACTATTTAATGTATCGACTTCAAATTTTAGTGAATTAATCTCTATACAGATAAGTGTTTAATTTTTTTTTTTAATTATAACTTTGTGTAAATGTAGAAATCGAAAAGAGTTTCCTTGAATCTTTTTTACTTAAATGTTTGTGTCAGACGAAGTTAACACGGAAATTATTTAGACAGGAACAGACGATCCCAGGTAGCACAAAGATATTGGCCAACGTTAAATGACACCCCCCTAAAATAATATTTGTGAATATTAGTTTTTGACATCTGTGAATGTTGGCCAATATTTTCCAACATCTCTGAATATCATTTTTTGACATTAAGTGATATTTTTTTCTGACATTGCTGAATATCATCATTTGATATTGAGCGATATATTTTTCTAACATTCCTGAATAACATTTTTGAATATTAAATGACTTATTTTTTCATTACTGAATAACAATCTCTTTTTTGCACCCCAGATGTGGTGGACAGAAATCCCTCATTGTAAAATGAGATTTCTCTGCTTAGGAAAGTCTAGTCTCGTTATGTAACAAGACAAAAGCAAACCCAAGTACATAAGTATGATCGATATAAACGCAGGGAAAAACTTGTTATAAAGAGCTGTTAACAAAAGCTGGTGGGAGTAGATTTTTCTGTTACTGGAATTAAAAATGGTCTAACAAATGGCAAAACTATCATTTAATTATCTCGTATTTTTCAATCACAATCGACATATTTTTTTTACGTTCTTTTAGCAAAGATTTATTTAAATATCATTTTTTATTACTGATTTTGTTGGAAATTTCGTAAAAAAATATTTTAAAATAAGTAAGAAATTAAAAACTTAGAAATTTAAACGAAATACGAAATCTTAAAGCTTACTATGTTAAAAATCATGTGTTCCCCTTGCACAAAACTATAAAGAAAGTTTTAACAACCCCATTACTTTGAATTTTGCTTTGTGAGAAATTAAATATATATATTTTATTAATTTTAAGTCAGAAATATGTGTACATTTTTTCAAAAATACACTACAGAAAAATTAACACCACATAAATTAGTCCTAAAAGCTTATTATATAATAATAATAATTAATTAGATGCATTATATAAAATATTTATTATTAATAGTGTCTAATTAAAAAATCAGTGACCTACTTTTGAAACTAAACTTGTATTCTTACAATAATAAAAAATAAAATTCTTATAAAAGTCGGAAATTCGAAACATTTAAAAAAAAAGATAAACAAGCATCCATTTAAAAATCACATAAATTGAATTTTTTTCTTGTAAAAACATTTTTAAAAATAGTATAAAATACATAGTATAAAAATAGTATAAAAACATCTTTAGTTTTTTTATAAAGCACAAATTTTCACATGTTTTTCTTATATATATAAAAATAACTATAGATTCTTAGAGAAAATTATTATATAGGCTTTTTAGGTGCGTTCGTAATTATATAAATACGTAGCACCTATTGTCGTCGTCTGGTCCGTCCGTCTGTCTGTCCGTCCGTCCGCATATAACAACGCAAAAACTACCCAACCGAATGGTTTGAAATTTAAGATATATTATTTTTGCAGAATTTTGTCGAGACATTTCAAATTTTAGGAAAATCGAATCAAAACTTTAGGAGATATTAATAAAAATATTTATTAAGAAATTTGAATTAAAAGAAAAAAAATCGGTGCTTTCTTGCTATAGGAGCTTCCGAGGTTTAATCGTCAAGCGACCGAGATACTATTTTATTACAGAAATTAAACTGCAGACGATATCATTCATTTCACAGAATTAAAAATCATCAAGATCTGAATATTTATATAACTAGCTATAGTTCGAACGCACCTCATTTGTCTCGTTTCACGTACAATTTCCAACTTGTTCTTTCTGTGCAAATTTCACGCCCGACGCCTCCATCAAATGCACATCAACGAAAACTACACAAATGGGCGGTCCTTTAGAACTCTCCGTTCACTTCCGTCAAGATTACAAATTTCGGCAGATATGCTGAATGTCGACAGATATCTTGAAATGTCCGAAAAATGATAGTGTTTTTTACGAATGTCGATAGATATCCCTGAATGTTGTAATAGTAATATCATTTTTACAACATTGGCCAATGTAACCAAATATTAAAAATAAGGCATTAAAAAGTCAAGTCTTTTAAAAATTGCAAAATTATTAAATTTTATTGTTTAGAATACTATTTCTGTACTATGATGTCATAAGTAATGCAAAAAGCTCTTTTGAATGCTTTCTTTTTAAAACTAATTTTAAGTTATGTCTGTGAATATCGGCAGATGTTGTAAATTTGACGTTCGACATTCAGCGACATTCGAAATATTGGCCAATATTGCCATGGATATTGGCCGATATCTCTGTGCTACCTGGGATATGCGCTAAAAAAAAGTATTGGTCGGATATTTAAATTTGAACTCTTTTATGTCCGCGGGCGATAATTTTGACAACAATTGCAATATTGTACAATTGTGTAATTACAACAGCTGCAATAAAATAAATTTTGCTAGAAGAGAAAATGGATTTACGCGATGACATTATTTAGCTATTACTTTCTATGATTTTAAAGTGGGTCTAAATCAAGAAGAAAGCCTTCAACATCTAACAATTAGCATAGGGAATGCAGCTCCATCTCGTGCCACTGTATTCAGATAGTTTTCAGAATTTAGAAGGGATCGAAATTGGCGCAATCTACTAAAAAGCAGCCTAAAATTTCAAACTGCTATATTTCAGCCATTTTTTAAGATAGAGGCAAAACAAAAAATGCTCTGAAATCCTTTGATCAAGGCCAAACATATAACGCAAAAAAAAAAAAAAAAAAAAAAGTAGGGTTTCTAATTTTTTTGTACATTTTTTTGAATTTGAAATCTGTAAATGGCTATCACAGCTCCCCGTCCAGGCGCAATATCCCCGAATTCAACTGTGACCTGCAGGCCGTAATCAAAAATATATACAAAATATTTGGTTCAGTTATCGGCATAACTTCATACACTTTTCGATGATACAATAGTGAAAATAGAACAAAAATCACGATCACAGCGCCCCCTTTCACGAAATATCCCCAAATTCAAGTGGGACCTACTGGTCATAGTCAAAAACATATACAAAAAATTTGGTTCAATTATCTGCATAACTTCATACAATTTCGATAATACAATAGTGAAAATGGAACAAAAAACCGCGATCACAGCGCCCCCTTTCGTCGAAATATCTCCAAATCCAAGTAGGACCTGCTGGCCATAGCCAAAAACATAGAAAAAAAATTGTTCAATTTGAAGCATAACTTCATACACTTTTCGATGATACAATGAGGACAGACAGACATTTTGTAAAAACATGTTTTTCGGAATCTCTGATCCATAAAACGTGTAAAACCTGTCGAAAACCGGAAGTCGAAAAAAATTTAGATTACAATACTTTCTTCTGTTATAGATAGAAGAAGGTAAATATTAGTTTATATTTGGTTTCCCTCATAATTTAGCAGAAAACCAAAAAGCGGAGTGTATCAGAATCAGTAAAGAGACCCTAAAATTACTTAATGATAATCGGCAGCACGTTACTCCTAAAAACATAACTGGTGATGAGACGTACATACTTCTGTTTGACGTTCCAACACGTCAAGAAAGTAAAGTATGAGTCTTTGATGATGACCCCAAACTAACAATGGTGTAAAGACAACGAGCACTAAAAAAAGTAATGTATGAGTGCAGAGTACTTGAGAAGTGCAGGGCTAGTCAAAACAATAAAGCTAGAGGGACAGAATACAGTTGCATCTACTGCGTACGGTGTATGGTACACCACTAAGTGTCTTAGAGAAAATCTTCAAGAGGGGAATCTTCAGGAGAGGTTAGGTGTTAGGAGACTTATTCTTCACCATGACAGTGTATTTTCTCATGCAGCAATGATTACAGGTCGAATTTCTTGAACAAAAAAACATCAAAATGATAGAACATCCAACCTATTCTCCTTATTTTGCTAGGTGTGACTTTTGGCTATTTTTTGAATATAAAAAAATTACCTGCACTTCGTTTTCATTCCGAAGATGATGAGGTTATAAAAGTATATTTTTCATCTATGCATGAATGGTTTGAAGCATTTAAATCTTTGGAAAATTGGCCTACAAAAGTGCGTTGATCTTGGAGGGAACTTCTTTGAACATTCCTAAGGGTTTGTAAGTTTTACTTCTACCATTTAACCGTATCTCAAAATTTTCAGTGCAACCCTAGTACTAGGCAAAAGTTATACTTCTGTTCAGGGAGGTCTCTTTGAAGGAAAAGTTATCCAAATTATTGTTTCTCTGCATGAAAATTTCTGAAAACTGTACACAGCTATCCGGCTCGAATTCGAACCTGTAAATGGCAACAACGTGTTAATTGTTACATGGTGAGTCCCTTTTTAAAAAATGAAATTACCATCTGAAAATTTTTAAAAAGTAATACAAAGCCAATGAATTTTTCATGTAATAAATGTAAATCTCAAATTGTCATCTACTATATATATAAAACACAAACGGAAATTTCGTTCCGTTCCTTTATAACTCGAGTTCTGCTGAATGGAGTTTGATGGAGATCCAAAGTTTTTTAAACTGGCTTATCTTTTTTGATTACAAATTGCAGTTAATTAAAAATTAAATCTGCATTGTTTTCAAAAATGAAATGAAAGGTTTTTCTCAAATAAATGATGCCACAAAAATTAAATCCAACAGTGTATCGCGCTCAACAATGATATATTAAAAGAAAAAAGAATAAAAAAGATAAAGTGAACGTGTTTGCACGGGTTTATTAGGTGCGTTCATAATTATATAAATATGTAGCCCCTATAGTCGTCGTCTGGTTCGTCCATCTGTTCGCATATAACAGCGCAAAAACTACCCAATTGAATGGTTTGAAATTTAATCTACTATATATATAAAACACAAACGGAAATTTCGTTCCGTTCCTTTATAACTCGAGTTCTGCTGAATGGAATTTGATGGAACTTGCACTGTTGGATAGATAACTTTTCAGGGAAGGTTTTAGTATATAACACATAGTTCTACGTATATTAGTTATAGAATTATGATGGAAAGTTCTGTTATTTTGGACGATAAGGTTACCATAGGTCATTTTTTGGCGACCATTATCGTTGACGAAAGAATTGAAACGGCTACATCAGAAAATAATGCAAACACATAGAAAAATAAAAGAAAAATTCTGTTATTAATTTTATTTAAAATCCCTCTTCCCTCCCCGCAAAAAAAAAGAAAAAGAAAGGTAAAAAAACTGTTTTAATGAGGCATAATATTTAATTTAATGCTTAAAAATATAATTTGTAATGTAATTTGTAATAGTTTGTAATGCTTAAAAATATTTGCAATGCATGAGATTGCAATTCAGATTAAGTCAATATTTGGCGATTTATTGTTTGCGTCAGGTTAACAAAGATGCATCTGGTAATTTGATTTAATAAAACATGAATAATTTTTTTTCCTTTTTTTCTTTCTGGTAATTTTTTTTTATGTAACTCCCCTATCATGTGTCTTACAGGAGGAACTAGCAGATGTAATTGTAAAAATGACTGCATTTATGTTATTTGTTTATTTATGGTTTTGATTTTACTTTTGTCGCCAAGCAATGTCATTTTAAGCCAAAAATGCATCAGCTTGAGCATCATCTTGACATCAGCTTGAGCGGTATTAGCAATAATAGTGTTTAACGTGTATACAAGATCCTTTTTGAAGTAAATTTTTATATTCAAATGCAAATTATATAAATAGCAGTTATTGTTATGAATATGGGATCAAATATTTAAATTTTAGTGAATGTCTGCCATTCAAACACATATTGTAAAATAATTAAATTTTAGACATTTAAAAATTTACTACGGAAACATGCCGGTTTGTTTTTACCAAACATATTATTTTTATAGCCTTGAACTCAGACCAGCGAATATTGTCTATTCTTTTATTTTTATTTTATTATTTTTTTAATATATCGCCAATTTCACTTATAGAAATATTCATTGTTTCAAAAGTTAGGAACCAAAGAATATTCATAAGGACATGTGTGCATTTATGCGTTATTACTATCACAAAAGGCTACATTTTGCAATAAAAATTGTTTGCTGAAATAAATTTTCGATGCTTTTTTTGATTCGTCATTTCTTTTTAGTTTTTTCTGCATATCTTCCTTCCCTTCTTTCAAGATGGTTTTTAAAAGACATTGGACTAATTGTCCGTATTCCGGTCACCTGCCAATTGGCATTTTTACTATATTGTTGGATGTTTCGTTTATGTTTGAAGGTTACTCTGGACGACGATTCAGATTACAGAAGATTACTCGACTTTTGAAATTAGCGATTGCTAAATTTATGGGTTTATTTCATTATGAAGCAAAGTTTTACCAAAAAAGCAATTCTTCCAATGTACGGTTGGTTTATTTTATGACGGCCGATTATCTACACGAGGGATCTAGACCCTGGGGGGAGTGCCCTCCGTGGGGGTCTTTCTAAGGGATCCTAACCCGTATTTACGGCAAGGTTCGAAGAAAACCACGGAAAACTCCGAACGGTTAGGTCAACGAGCGCGACAGGGGTTTGAACCCAGCACTTCCCGTATGCCAACTTTGAGAGCAGAACATCTCAGCCACTGTTTTGGCGCTTTCAATGCAGGCCCGTAGCTAGGTGGGGGCCAGGTCGGGCAAAGCCCGACCTGCAAAAGATTTTGCCCGACCTAGCGTGAAACTTTACATCCCGATTAAAACAACATTAAATTTCTATTATTTTTTTTAATAATTTTTTGTCTAATCTAGTGTGAGACACTGGACATTCCGATCACTTTATCAGCCACAATTTCACTTTAAATTCCCAATTTTTTCCATCTTCTTGCCAGATCTAAGCAAAGAGGACCTCCCCCCCCCCTCCTTCTGCCAATTTCGTTTTTAAACTGGAAACAAAACCAGAAAAAATTTCATCTATAAACCTTCTTTTTTCTCTATTTCTCTAACATACAACAAACTGTCGGGGATTGTCCCGTAGCCCGTAGGACATTCCCCGCTTTGTTGCTTTGTAGAAAATACACCGTACCGCAGGACCTACCGCAGGACCTACCGCAGGACCGTATCTATCTATATCGTAAAATCCATAAAGCTTACTTTTTTTGTAGGATTGTCACCATGTGAAATTTATCTTAAGAAAGCGGGGTTGAAACCAAAGGCTTCTGAATCTGAAAATAATAAAGCGAAACAGCCTAAAATAATGTTTTTGAATTTGTCGTACATGACAAGTTTGCTGCTTCTTTCATGGAACTGGTTCCAATTCCATGAAACAGATTGTTATGTTTACTTGTTTGCTTTGGGAAGAGGGGACTAATGTCTTTTATTCTTCTGATCACAAATTTTTATCGTTTAGGGAATGATAAAAATTTGTGAAACCTATGTCACAATAAAAAAATTATAGGAGGAGTTTTTCAGCGTAAAGAAGAAATGGAATTGCAATGAAAATATCATCTTTAACCAATAGAATATAAAATTTGTTTTAATTAAATGATATAAATTTAATTTATAAATAAGAAATTTACAGAATTATCTGTGAATTGTTTTTAATATACATGTGTCTTAAGTTATATATATATATATATTTTCGCCCACGGGTTTTATTACTAGTGGTTAGTAGAGGAAATTATTACCGCGTTACACGTTTGAATGTATTTCACTTTAAATAACTTTCATGTAACATAACATAAATAACTTTTCATCTTAAAAGTACAAAATATTCAAGGAACGAAATAATATCAATCAATAATAAATCAAGGAACAAAAAGAAAAATGTAACGATATGATATTGTTAAGTTTTTAAGTATACTTAGATTTTATAAAATGTTTTATTTCGCGTAAAATATATTCTTTAAAGAAATTTATTTGCAGATATCGAAATAATATGATAAAAGTAGCTTAAAAAAGTTCATACTTTTGCTTACGGCTTGAAAATATTTATAATAATGAACAAGATAACAAATTAAATCCATCATCGGCGCCGACTACAAGGCCATAGAAATTCTCTGGAAATTTTCACAGTGGCATCGCCCCCTCCCCTCTGGGAATAAAAATTAATAGAAGGTCTGTCCCTTTATCTGTTCAATCTACTCTTCCCCGACGCCCCCCCCCTCCCTCCCCGTGAAATATTTAAAAGTTGGCGCCTCTGAAATAAACCAATCATTATTTCAAATTTAAAGAATAAAATATGCCGGGCTACTTACGATATTACAAATCCAAATTAGTTATTTTCTGACACATTCACAAAGTCATTCACTATTCTTAAATTTAAAAAAAATTTAGGTCCTCTTATTAAAAGCAAGGAAATTAAATAGTGTTTTCCATTTTTTTGTAAAAGCAAATCAGTTTTCAGAAAATGACCGTCAAAGTTAACGATATAAACCAATTTTCTGGACATGACAGTCTGATAAAGTTCATAAGAGAGAAATCGATTACAACTCAAAATCTATAGAAAAGTGAAAAACGTTATTCGATTCTGAATCACTTTAGTAGTTAAAACTTATAAATTTCATGCTTTTATGTATAAAAATGACAGTGCGAATATAGCAAAAAAGTTCCGTGTTGTTCAGCCGGAAAAAATTATATATATATATATATATATCAGGGATCTGTTTAGGAAAAAATTGGGTCCTTTAAAGGACTCTGCACAAACTTTCTCATTTCAAAACAGGACACTTCACACAATTATTTTCCTTAAAACAGAACCCTTCACAAAATTATTTTCCCTAAAACAGGACCCTTCACAAAAATTTTTGTCTGAAAAATAGGTTTTTCACAAAACTTTTCCATCTTTAAACCGAACATTTTTCAAATTAATCATTTAAAAGTAATATCTGACCTGTCACTTTTACATATATAAAGAAAATATATGTATTTTACATCCATATATCTTGTTTAAAATGTATAAACAAGAACCTGAGTATAACGATCATTTCAAATTCACAAAATTATGTCTAGATTTTTCACAAATATAAAAAGCTGTTCACAATTTCACAAAAATAGGACGCTGGGAAAAAAGTCTGGACAGACCCCTTGTATATACACACAATTAATATACATATATATAATTTTTTTTTTTTTGGAACCTCATGGAGGATATCTGATATGGTATTTAATTACGGGTAAATGTGACCTTAATGTCATAACTGTCTTAAGCATAAACAATATGTATAGCTCTTTTCAAAAAATATACGGCGATTGAAGAAATAGCGATGCTTTATAGGAAATGGACAGTGAAATAAATAAATTAAAAAATATTTTATATTTACACAGACTTTTCGACACTAAACATTCTGCATAAATAGTGTTTATTATTTTTTTTAATGTAGCAAGGAACAAACAAACAAGTTGGAAATGTACGTTAAACGGGACAAATGAGGTGCGACCGTACTATAACTAGTTTTACAATGTAAAAAAATTATCTTTATTATTTCTCTGAAATGAATTATATCGTCTGTTACGAGCGAAATGAGCATGTTTTTTTTTTCTTATTAGTGATGCCACGTTTACAGATGCGAATTTTTTTTCGACACCCGACAGCCCTGCAAAATTCAACATGAAATATTGCTTTACGAATGATTACCTCCATGGTTTAATATTTCTATGACTCATGATGAATGAATCTCTTGTGTTTATTTACTTTAATGGATTGAGATATTCGGCTATTAACCTAATTTCTACTGAAGTTATCTCAGAATCTATACATTTTTTTAATGTAACTCAAGCAAACAATTTTTTTGAATGATCTTTCTAAAAATGTAACTTTTATGCAATTTTATTCGAAGAAGTAATGTTGAATAAAAATGACCGCTTGGCACATGAAAAAAGAAGTGGTTAGCAGGTTAGCCCGTATTCTTTTTCCTCAGTCACATGACTTGCGCTTTTATTATACAGATTACGTATGATAGGATTTAATAGAATAAAGAAAACTTTTTTAATATCTTTTTAAGTTGTGATTCGATTTTCACAAAATTTGAAATGACTCGACAAAATTTTATAACGATTCTATATATTAAATTTTAAACCATTCGATTGGGTAGTTTTTGTTTTTTGCGGACGGACCAGACGACGACTATAGGTGCTACGCATTTATATAATTACGAACGCACCTAAACTGGGATTGTTTTGTCTGAAACAGAGACAGCACTGGGTTGTGCTAATTAGATCTTGAATAATCTATGTTTAATACTTTAAACATAAATGATTCCGTGTTATTGTAGCAAGTGTTGATGCAGTGTAATTTACCATACAGTGTTAACAATATTTACATTAATTCTGTATTAATCTTAATAATCTCTCATAAAAATCCATTTAAAAAAAAGATGAAAATATACTGTTTTTATGCTATTTTTTTCCATAATTTACGGCTTTTTCAGAACTCGACACAGAATAACACATAACAACAGAAGCGTGAGAATTTTAAGACTTTATCTGTTTGAAAAACCAGAGCGTCCGTATGCAATTTTGAATTTTCTGCTTCTTACAAGTTCCTTTTATTATTATTATTTCTTCATTTTGTTTCATTTGTAACGCTTATAGTTAGGATTGCACGAAAAGTTTTTAACTTGACTTCAAGACTACTATTAAATCGCCTGTCACAAACAAGCGCCATCAAAGCAGCCGAATTGCTCAGCACCCTTTAGTACTTAAGTGTTTTTTGACTTTGACATTCTGACACATCTTCACTGGACCACCTGTTGTGTGAAACTGTGTTACCCGTCCTCTGAAATATAAATAGAGAAGTAGTATGAACTATTTTCTGAAAGAAAGATTTTGACAATTTTACAATGGGACGATATAGGTGCAATTTGTCGCTCCTGTGATTGTGCCGACAGCGGGCCTGTGTTTGTGCAGGGCCACCCGGATGTTTTTGTGTACCGTTTAACGATTTCGAGGAATAGATTTAGTGACTCTTGAAAATCCGCTTGGGAAAATAATGCATTCTGCCTTACAGTTTGTTTAACCGTTGTGGTTTCCAGATGCTAATCAGTTTTTGGTGACAGTGAAAAAAAAAAAAGGTTATCGTTTTAAAAGCTGTATACATTATATTTGGATAAGTATGTATCTGTGAACGGAACGGATTACTTTATCTGTGAATACAAGTTATATTTGAAAATATGGGTATCCGTTCATTTATGTATAAGAAGCGTCGACTAGAACAGAAAATAGAGAGTCCTGCTCCTGAATATTGTGCAAATAGTAATGATAAAAATTCATTATCATTAACTGGACCTACTACAAGTAAACCAGATATTCTCGATCTCGATTTGCCTAAAAGAGACGAGCCAGTTCAACAAATTCTTTTGAAGGAATTCCCACGAAAAAATCAACGTTCTTTTCGAGCTGCATGGTATAAGCAATTTGAATGGCTGGAGTATTCTGTGGCAAAGGACGCAGCATTCTGTTATGCGTGTAGACATTTTAACCGGTTCGGATCCAAAGAAGCTGCATACACCGAACATGGTTTTAAAACTTGTAAAAATGCTTTAGACAATGGCCGCGGTTTTCCAAAACACGAAAAATCAGAAGCTCACATCCAAGCCATGGCAAAGTGGAAAGAAAAACAGATTCGAGTAAATTCCTCTACATCTGTATCGACTTTAATCAATGAAAATGTATTGGAAAAACATCGATGAAATGAAAATTAAAAAAATATATTTTTTCATTATCGGTAAAGACATCCTCGTTACTTGTTCTATTCATTTTATTCATTCTGTTTTTTCTTTCTCATATCTTTATTGCGTGATGTAAATAGTAAATAGTATAACAAAACTTCATTTAATAAATTGTACTTGAATGCATCTATTAATATAAACGAACATAAAACCTACATAAATTTAAATTACTTAATTAAAAGGAAACAACTTATTTACGTTATGTAAATGTAAATATTTTATTTATGTGTCTTTGATATACTTTTATTGTGTCTTGGAACAAACATTAAAAATTTCATTCTGGCTTTGGAGAGATCTTACGTTTTAAATGAGAAAAAAATTACATTAAAAGTACAGTACATATTTTTCAAGGTATAAGAGACGTGAAAAAAATTAAGAAATAATCTGCCCCTCCTGAAAAAATATTTGCCCCACCTAGAAGTAAGGTCTAGCTACGGGCCTGTTTCAATGAACGGAAAAACTTCGTAATGTCAATGGTGGCGAATGGAATAAATAATATTTGTCGATTTATCATTTCAGGCTTGATAAGAAAAAACGAGTACCTGAAATTCTGATTAGATAATTTATCGATCATTATAGAGCCTTTTCGACCTACACACAGCCCTAGCAGCTAAACATAGTGAGAAATGAATTTATTTCTGCGTCTTATTATGCTCTTTAGAGAAATGCAAAAAAAAATCTTCGGTTTAAGTTTTCACCAAAAATAATATTTCTAAACATTTTGCATAACTAACTTTATCATTGTCAGTTTTATTTAAGGTATGGAATTTTGTTAATGAAAGATCTATAATTGAATTAACAGTAATTTGACATTATTTAATGGAACATAGCTTTGCGCGTAACTAACTTTATTTTGTAACTAACTCTGGTACATTAGCAACCATATCGTTTCAAGCACTTCTAATGTTTTACGTCAAACTTGGATATCGGCAAGATTATGGAAGATTAGGAAGATTTTATTGGATAAAAACTAGAGGTTTATTTTTCGACCAGAGTTAGTCATTGGGATTTTTTTTTTCAGATTAACGGTTACACGAATGCAACTGGTCTAAAAAATGGAAAGACAGTGAAAATGGCGTCATTTTAATTTTATTCATATTCAGCTTTAAAAATTCACTTTTTTATGTTTCACCATTTTTTTAAATATGAAAGTTAAACACAGTTCTTTATGTGCAAACAATTTATTACAGTTTTCACTGTATTTACTCTGCTAGAATCGAAAGATGAAAAACCATAGAATACTTGACAGAAGAGGACGTATATTGCGAAATATAACGTAACATAGAGTAAGATTGTACTTACGTTACCAGAATCTCACATGGAGACAAGAAAGAGGGACGGAGTTCAAGAACTTACAGACGAAAATGAATCACCCGAACATTATTTAAGTTCAATGGTCATTCTATGCAATCATTGTAATGCTTTCTCTTTTAGTAGTATGTTGACTAGAGAACATGTTAGTTCCTGTTGTCATAATCTCAAAATGGCCTCATTTCCCTGCCAAACTCTACTATAAATGATCAACTAAATGAGTTTCTTCTTTTAGACCAAATTTTGTCCAATGTATAATATAACATAACGCAATGTCGTTCACATCGTTTACAGCAATATTGAAGGAAAATCCAGGTGAACGTCCCTATTGCTTTAAAATACATGCTCAAATCCATTGATATAATTCATTTGATCGAAGGTTCGTTTGAAAATATTTACTAAGGTAGCATCTGTAGGTGAAGATCCACATTCCTTTAAAATACAAAGCCATTTCGTTTTATTTAAGGTACATTTAGAAAAATGGCCCAGCGCAGCGGGCGTAGAATGCTAGTAAAATCTAAAACATTAAGTCTCAAACTTTAAACATATCTTTAACATAAAAATACACAAAAAAAAAGAAAGAAAGAAAAGAAAAGAAAGAAAGAAAGAAAAATGGCTTTTGCTATATAAATAGCACATATTCGACAATCTCCGAGAGCAAGTTTGCACAATCATAAAATTATAATCGAGTAATATCTGGTACTCTTCCCTTTATATATTTTCAGATGGAAAATAGTTTTTAAGTTTGCTTTTCTTGGCATACATTCAATATTTTTGTACCTCCATAACAGAGTTAATAAAAACACCATAGCTTTAAAATATGAAAATGGAGTCGTTTAAACTGCTATATGGATTTTGGAGACAGCACTTTACAAAGTTAAATGTAGGTAAATGTGCATATGTTTTTTTTTTGTTGTTGTTTTTTTTTTTTTTGTTTTTTTTTTTTTTTTTTTTTTTTTTGTATAAAGAAAACATGGATAAATTTACTTAATTCTGAAGAAAAAATAAATTACATTTGAACAGAAGAAACGTACACTTTTAATATTCATACGTGCTTTTTGAAATTACTTAAACACAAAATCGTGAAATTCTTTGACAAAAGCTGTAGTTTGCCTTTAAAATACAATTACAGAAAAACTCCATAATGGCCACTCCCGAATAGCTGATACTTCTGTTTATTGGGTATTTTTTCAGTCCGCAAATACTATAATTTACTGCAATATTATTTGTATGTTTTTACATCTGAACAGCGGACGAATTCCGCGGTGTCCGTTATTTAGAGGTTTTACTGCATTTTTTTTTTTTTGCCAATATTTTGCAACGCCGATTTCCCAGCTTCAAGTATCCAAACCTCTATCCACCTCTGTCTCTTTTACTTTTTTTTATCTTTATTATAAAAAAAAGCGAGAGCAAAACCTAAGAATTAAAAAATAAACTAACAATTGAAATTATTTGAAAAGATACAAAAGTACTCGTGTTTAGGGTCATAAGATGCGCTATATTGTTACTATAAATTTCATTAGAATTCCAAAATCGTATGTTTGTCTGTCTGTGTGTTTTCTTGTCTTTGTTTCATTTTCTAAGCTCTAATTTACGTAAAAATTGGCAATCCTCACGAAATTTGAATATGTTTTTAAGGTGCACAGTACTACATTACATTTTAAAAATAGTCGTCGAATCCCATATAGTTTTTGTCTTTTTTTTACAGAGACACGTGATATATTTTAATATACAATCGTCTACATTCAGTCAAAATAAGCAATATTAGCGGCGAGGGAATTTAAGATCAATGAATATAACAATAGAAGGTAGTCACAAAAAACTGTTGTATCAAAGCACTTTTATATCTTTAACATCTTTAAACTGGCATGCAATGGGTTAAACATAGGTTGACAGGCAAAACAAAGTCATATTTAACAAAGTCATTTTTATACATTAACGCCAAATTAAATACTATACCAAACTAAACCTAGCTATAATAGAAAGATACTACAGCAATAGATTACACTTAACATATGGGAAACGTTTTAAAAAAATCGATACATATTGCTACATTTTACGTCGAATCAGCGGAGTAAAAAGATATTTCATATTTTACTAGATTAATCAAGATAACTTCGTGTCACGATGAATAAGGATATTAATGTCAAACGACTTGATGTTCATGTTAGATTTATAGTTCTGGCGCACAAAAGTGAAAGTTACATTTTAATGATCGCAATACATCTATCAAAAATCGCCAGTAATACAATAAACGGAAAACATAAATTACTCTCTTTCTTTGTAGACGAAAATATGCTCCAATTTTTTTACAGGTTATATATATATATTGTATTTTTATTTATTTATTTATTTAATTTTTGTATTTTTAATTATTGATAATATAAAAAAAAATGTGCTACTACACGTTAATACTGTAAACACTGCTTCCGTACCGAGAAAAAATTCCGTTTTAGCCATGTTTCCATCTTAGCATGTATAATTAATTATGTGGTATTCTTTTCGTCAGGACCGTGAAATTTGTCAGTTTAAGGTAAGATTAAGTTTTTACAAACTTTGCTGTTTGTGAATTTAGTATAAAATATTTAATCCTTAAATTGAAGCTTTTCTTAACACTTTACAACCCGGTCGAAAAGTGTTTATGACTTCGGGTTGTGTGGTCGTACTCTAACTCTCGTAAATATATTCGGATTGCCCTGAAGGTTTTGTGTATTATTGACGTCTACTATAGCATGATCCCTATTGAAAATGAATTGTGTAGCATTTATAGTTTAATTACCGGGACAGTCAAAAGTATTCCGTTACTTTACAGTCAATGGAAAAAATATCGTTTCGCTGATGACGTTTTGATGATGTTACGCCATTTGAAACGTAATAAATTGATATACAATTATGAAGCGCACTAAAACATGTTTTTTATAAAATACGGTGTGCAAATCATTTATTATTCATTTACAGAGTCACACAAAGAATACTGTTACACAATGTTCTACGTAGAAAAATCGTTTGTAGTTGAATTTAAATGATGTTTCACTACTTTAAACATAAGAATTTATATGTATTACTGAGGTATAGCATAAATTAGTCACAGAAAAGTATGGAGTGCATTGCGTTTCTCGTTCATTTACAGGGATACACAAAATAATTTAGTTACAGTCTTAGTGCGATAATTACAGTGTATGTGTGATAAGTGCGATTACAACTTTGGTTTGCGTTTTTAAGTTTAACTAAAATTTCGCATAGCACGTCGTGTGCATAAATTCTGTTGATCACATACAAGGCTAAACAAAGGAATTCGTAAGTATTAATGACTATGGAAGTGAATTACTTAATGGTATTTTTAATTGTGTTATGCATTTTCCTGCTGAACTATATTTAGTAGACTAAATTAAGTTTGTGGAATATAAATATATTCATATACAGGACTACGCAAAGAACAAATTACATTGTCGTTTATGGTTCTTAATTGTTTTAAGTTGCCGAATGCGTTTTTTATCTGAATTAAATTTTAGCTTATTATGTGGTGAGTACAAAAGTCTTTATATAATATACAGTACTGTACAAAGGATTTCGTGTACATTTTCATCGATTGGCGAAAATTGCTAAATGTGAATTTTCTAACTTAACTAAATTTTAGCATGCTAAGCAGTGTATATCCAAATCTATAGATCATATACAGGGCTGCACAAAATAATTTGACTACTTTTTTGACTATGGAAAGTAAATGTTAAAACTGGATTTTTAAATGTGTTACATGTTTCCTAAATTGTTTACTACATATCTTCTTTCACCTTATTTAATGATGAAGTTTCGTTGCAGTTTTCTAAATGTGTTGGTAAGTGTTTCATAATCTATGCTTGACGCATGATTTTCCTTTTTTTGTTTTTTGTTCAAAAGCATTTTCCGTGAAATTTCAAAGTATAATACAGCAAAGCCAGTATAAACGGAAATTGTCTAAAACGGAATCCTGTCTCATGCGGAAACATTTCATGGTGAAGATGGAAGGAATACCATGGCATTCTATCTGCTAAAGACGAAAATCTGGCTAAAACAGAATATTTTTCCGGTGCCTGAAGATATCGTTACGTTGCCTTGTATTATTCCCGAAACGCAAAGTGGAGGCTGACTAAGTTTTTGGCGTCTGTCAGTATATATGTGTGTATTAGAGGTGAGTTCAGGCTCTTTTCTCGGAGCCTGACCCCGACTTTTTGTAATCCGAACCTAATACCAAAAGTACGTAGTAGAAAATTGTTAATAACATTTTAAAATGTTTTCAAGATTAATTTTCTCATTCAACTATCTTTTCTTATATGGAAATAAATATTAATCCTAAATACTCCCACAGGACAACGTTTCATGATTTTTATGTCTCTGAAAATCTGTTTAAAACAGCGAATTTGTTATTTATACCGTACCACTGACACAAATCTACAAAACTCACATTTTTTATTCTTTGAAAATATCATTGGCAGAAAACTTATGGCAGAAAGACATTTGTTCAGTTTTCCAGTAATTCTGGAAAAGGACTTCGAACAGAAAGCGAGGATAGACAAATATCGCACGGCCTTTTCATGTAACTAACACTGGCCTTTCCATGGCTTCAGAATCAGATAGAAAATTCCTCCTTATATCACATCAATAACAATTCAATTCCCTTTCAAACTCGTTTTTTAAAGGATTGTAAAACACTTTTAAAAACTCAAGCAACATTCTTGTTTCTCAAATAGCAAGTTTTTTTTTTTTCGTTTTTTTTTCAATTTGTTAACAAATAAAGTTTTCACTTTGAGCGCGAACCCAAACATTCGTTTAAAAATCGAGCTCCAGCCCATCTCATCTCTAGTGTGTATGTATGTCTCGTGATAATTGTTCCAAACAGCATTATATAAGTTGATATTATGGGTAGATATGTTGGTGAGGTTACTTGGAATTATCTGTATATGTTTTGGGTTAATTTAGTTGATTAGTTTGAAAAATATGGAACGTTTCCTTTCATGCCATTATGCTTTTCTATGAGAATTAAGACGATTTTCAAATTTTAACATTCATTTGAAAGAAAATGGGGCATTTGGATAATTTATTTAAATGTTGACTTATGCATGCTAAATTTTCGCTAAGGAGGTTTTTAATTAATCTGATTGGTCTGAAATTTTCTCAATGCAGTTGTCAGACATTCGAAATTAGATGTGTAACTTTTCGTGAAATTTTATGCATTCGTTCGAAAAATATAAAACATTTTCCTTTCTTTCTTTTATAAATTTATTACAGTACATTTCTGTTTTGTATTTCCTTTTAATAGTTGCCTAGTAATTGTATCGCACTGTGTATAAAAGAAATATTAAAGTAATCCCGATTATGAAAAATTAAGCAGAAAGTTTGGATGAGAGAAAACAATAGGTCAAACAATAGAAAATGATTTCTGTTAAAATTTGTATATAATGAAATTAATACTCGAAAAAAATATGTATTGTAACCTATAAAAATTTTATCAGAAATCAATTTCTATAAGCTATAATATGTAATAATCTAATAATATGTAAATCCAAAATTTCATTTCATTCTTCCAAGTAGTTTTTGAGCTATGTTTAAAAAAATCTAACCGTATTGCAGCATGATTTGCAACGAGAAAAACTGAATATAACATTAAAAGTTAAAAAGTTTACTTTTCCATAAATACTAAACTACTTCAACGAATTACTTTTCGTTTGCTATCCTAAAGTTAAACCTTGCTGAAAAAGACAAATATGGTGTCAAAATTAGATGTTCTTATTGAAAATTTCAAAGTTTGATACAATTTCACTAGGAAGACAGCCTCCTACGCTTATTTTTGTAACATACATTTAAATAAGGCATAATTCCCAATCGAATGGGTATTTTCTTTTTCTAATGGAGGGGAATCAGTTTTTCCCCTTTTTTTTCTTTAGACCGACTGTACATAATAATAACATAAAATATACAAAATGCTTTCATGATGGTAAAACATTCTTGCCATACCTATTTGTTTCTATCGATTTGACAAAGAATTAAGTAACGAAATCAAATTGCGAATACAAGTATCATGTTGAAATACATGCTATTCACTAAAAGGTGTCTAAGCGGCTATTTATGCTAAAATCACAACATTTTATTTTTAAAAACGACTATATCGTGGAAGTGTTTGGAAAGTCGAATGGAGTATTTCCAGATTTTTTTTTGGTTTTAATCTCTATGTTTACATTTCATCTGTTTGTATGAATAATTAGCAATAAATCGATAGGAACGAAAAATAGATCAAAATTCAAGCACGGTCATTCAGCAATTATTCATGTAATTAGTAAAAAAAAATGTTTCAGTTATATAAAAAAAACTTTTTTTTATTAAATATATTAATTGTTGACATGAATATCACATGAAAAATGCAATGGAGTATAGAAAAACAGCAGGCAAATGGAAAATGATAATTCCTATTCTTCTATTACAAATTCATCCCAGTCATGAAATTATAAAAACAAAAATTATTTTGAATAAGTTTACAATCTCCCATTTACAAATTTGACTTATGGAGTAAGAGTGCCTTCAATTTCGTGTAATGACACATCGGTGAATTCAGATGTTTTTTCTTTCGTATCATAAACTTAAAATAAGCAGCTTGTTCACACTGATTTTATCTATAACTGCTATAAATATTTAAAGAAAATGTACAGACAAAACTTTTGTGATGCAACAACAGCAGACCTCCCTGAAAGAAGTAAACCACGACAAATAATATACAATAAACTCGCAGCACAGCACAAATATTGTATTCTTGAGGCCAAGAACGCAGCTTGGAAATACTTCTGCTCCAAAAAAGTATATCTCTTTGGTACTGCACACAAGTTCTTCGCAGGAAAATATTTCACACCAGACGAAATTTTCCTTGAACTGTTTTCAAGCCAATCATCCAGATATAGAAACCTTGAATTCCTCACTGAACAACTATTCGACGAAACCGCCTAGATCTACAACATGCAACACAGATGTCACCTTCTGTGCCCACAACGACAAACCCTTCACCAAAGCTGAGTTCCGGATCACGCTTAGCAAATTCAATGACAATAAATCTCCGAGCCCGGACTCCATTAATTTCCGTCTACTAAAACGCATTTTCAACATCACACTCCCAGAGATCTTCACGCGTTGGACAAATCTTTGCCTCCACCACCAATATTTCCCCCTCAATGCCTCACTCTCATGCAAGAAGTAGTCTGTTTTCTGTAGCAAGGGAATACATCCTCTGAACCCATATCATATCGCCCGATTTGTCTACTACCCACCTTAGGTAAATTACTAGAAAAGCTTTTCGTTAACCCACTAACTTTCTTCTTAGAATCAAATAATATTCTACATGACCGGCAAGTTGGGTCAGATCGTGTGAAAAAACATTGAATGAAATTCTGTCTTCTTGCGCTTTAAAGATCAACGAAGGAAAATACACTTCCCTTATCTCTTTGGGACACGATTTTTTTTCAAATTTTATGATTTTGAGCTTCATAGTAGGCATTCAGCTATAAGTACAAAATTTTATGTTTGTTACTTATATAGTTTCTAAGAACCGGCTCTGTGACGGACAGACAACGTAGCTGGATGAATAGGGTTTCGTGAGATGACCGAAACCCTAAAAAGGGTGTCAAGTGGATGTGACTTACCCTAAAACACTGTGTCTAGTGGATAAGACAGACCAAAAAAAAAAAGAGTGCCTAATAAATGCGACACACCAAAAAAAAAAGCGGACCAATGGATGCAAGCCATTTTAAAAAATGTGCCAAATGCATGCGACCTACCTATAAAAAGATACTTAGTGGATGGGACACACTAAAAAACGTGCCAAGTGGATGCGAGCCAGTGAAAAAAGCGCGCTAAATTGGTGCGAACCACCTAAATAAGTGGACTTAGTGAATGCGGCACACTAAAAAAGCAAGATAAACGGATACAACCCACTAAAAAGTGTTCCAAGAAAATGCAATAGTATCAATACTAGATGCGGTACACTAAAAAAAAGCGATCAAAATTGGCGCAATCTACTAAAAAGCTTGCCAATAAAATGTAATCAACTAAAACAATGAGTGCCAGTGAACACGAGACATATAAACAAGTGGGTAAGTGTGATCGAAGATCGCACAAAGGGTTTCGTTTAATATTCCTTTCAAAACACTTTATCCTTTCTTTAATAAATCCAAAAAAAAAGTCGTTTTTTTATAAAGTAAGAATTTACCGGTCTTTTTTTCTCGTTTTTTCGAATATCTGAACTACCTGATAAAATCGTGCCATGTGAATGTGTCCCACATAAAAAAGGTGCTAAGTGAATGCGACTTTCACTAAAAACGTGCGCCAATTGGATGAGACAGTGTCGTAACCAGTCGGAAAAGTCAGAGGAGGCTTTAAAAATTTTTGGTGAAGCTAATTTACATCTTGACTTTTTTTCTCTACTTTAATGGTACATAAATACAGACAGAAGTAGCGGGCTCATAAAACTTTTGATTACAAAGTTTTAAAAATTTTAAATATATATATATATATATATATATATAATTATTGTTGTTGTTGTTGTTGTTGTTGGAAGATTATGAAGTCTAGAGAGGGCTCAAGTAGTTGCTAAGGGGGCTTGTTTTATGTTATTCAATTAATCTATACTAATATTATAAAGGAGTAAAGATTGTTTGTTTGTTCGTTTGTTTGTTTGTTTGTTTGTAGGGGGTAATCTCTGGAACTACCGAACCGATTTCAAAAGTGATGGTGGCAAATTGATGATGACAACCCTTGCTCCAACATAGGTTATATTTTATGTTGGTGCCACTAACCCCAGGGGGGTGCAGGAGCGAAAAAAGTTCTAAAATTGCGATTTTTTGTATACTGAAGGAGCTAGAAATTTGAAGTTTGGCATTGTAGCTACTTATAAGATGTAAATGCTCTCTATGAACAAATTAAAAAAAAATGAAATTTAAAAAGGTGAAATGAGCGAAAAGCGTTCTAAAAACATTCTAAATTACAATTTCTGTGGAATCTCTGGAACTACAAAACCGATTTCAAAAGTGATAGTGGCAAATTGATGGTGACAACCCCTGCTCCATCATAGGCTATATTTTATGTCGGTGCCACTAACCCCAGGGGGGCGCAGGAGCAAAAAACGTTCTAAAATTGCGATTTTTTTTGTATACTGAAGGAGCTAGAAATTTGAAATGTGGCATTGTAGCTACTTATAAGATGTAAATGCTCTCTAAGAACAAATTTAAAAAAATGAAATTTAAAAAGGTGAAATGAGCGAAAAACGTTCTAAAAACATTCTAAATTACAATTTCTGTGGAATCTCTGGAACTACAGAACCGATTTCAAAAGTGATGGTGGCAAATTGATGGTGACAACCCCTGCTCCATCATAGGCTATATTTTATGTCGGTGCCACTAACCCCAGGGGGGTGCAGGAGCGAAAAAAGTTCTAAAATTGCGATTTTTTGTATACTGAAGGAGCTAGAAATTTGAAGTTTGGCGTTGTAGCTACTTATAAGATGTAAATGCTCTCTAAGAACAAATTTTAAAAAAATTCAAAATTTAAAAGTGTGAAATAAGCGAAAAGCGTTCTAAAAACATTCTAAATTACAATTTCTATGGAATCTCTGGAACTACAGAACCGATTTCAAAAGTAATGGTGGCAAATTGATGGTGACATAATCCCTACTCCAACATAGGCTATATTTTATGTCGATGCCACTAACCCCAATGGGGTGCAGGAGCAAAAAATGTTCGAAAATTACGACTTTTTTATACTGAAGGAGCTAGAAATTTGAAATTTGGCATTGTAGTTACTTATAAGATGTAAATGCTCTCTAAGAATAATAAAAAAAAATCGAAATTTAAAAGGGTGAAATGAGCGAAAAGCGTTCTAAAAACATTCTAAATTACAATTTGTATGGAATCTCTGGAACTACAGAACGGATTTCAAAAGTGATGGTGGCAAATTGATAGTGACAATTCCTGATCCAACAGCCTCTTTAATAAAAAGCTATGCGTTGCTGACGACTGGGTTTTTCGCTAATTGTTACCACATATTAATCTCGGAAAATGAAACATTTGAAGCTACTGAAAAAAGTAATAGTTCGAAAAGTATTTGTCAGAAAATTGTTAGACAAACTGCGTTTGAAAGATAAAAAATGTATTTTTCTTGATATAAATTTCAAATCTAATGATTATGCCGTTTTTCAAATGTTGAATTTCAAAAATTACCAAATTCCACAATGGAGTATCATAGCGAAACCTTCATGCGTAAAAAGATAATGATAAAGGCGACGTGTCCTGACGTGGAGTTTGGCACGAGTCACAAATTATAGTAGCCTTATTATTCTGTTAAATTATAAGAGTGAATTATGAAATGCCAATATTTTGTTTGATTAAAAGTTCGTTAAGAGAAATTGACCAGCGTAGCGGGCGTAGCTTGCTAGTTATAAATAATTAAGACAGTCATTCATCATCATATTAACTTTACTAGTACCGAGCATCTTACGCACGTTGTTTATATATCACGCTAGCTACTAACAGCTTAACTCACTTCAGTTCAATCACATGCTGTTGCCAATATATGTTACATCTTCCTCTGTTGGAGGAAAAGAATATAATTACATTGCATTAAAAAAATAATATTATTACATTACATTTCATAATCACTGTATCTTGGAGGAAGATTTATACGTCTACCACTTCTTGTTCTATACACAGAAGTCATAATATCATTATTGGTATTGCTCTGATGGTGAGGATCATCAATTTCTATTCTATCCTCTATACTTTGACCATGTTGAACATTATTACACAAATCAGAGTAGTCTGAAAACACTATATTATTTTGATTATTAGTTTTCCGTAAATGGAATTTATTACGTCTAATAATTCTGTTGTTTTTAGTTTTAACCCAATATGACCTAGATGTTGAGTGTTTTTTTAACAATTACAGCTAGTTCCCATAAATTTCCTACTCTCAACATTACCTTATCCCCAGGACTGAAGTCAGGTCTTACCTGAGCATGTCTGTCATAATAAAATTTAGCTCGTTTTTGTTTACCAAGTAATTTCTTTTTAAATGTATTGTCTATTCTGGGTTTTAATCTTGCCTGTGTAATAGGTAACCTTGTTCTTAAATTTCTACTAAAAAGCATTTGACTGGGTGATAGATTTATACCTGAAATTGGAGTACATCTGTATTCTAGTAATGTATCATAAAGTTTTTCAAACCCTGCTTTTCGTAATATGCTTTTTGCAATGCCTACCATTTTCTCAGCAAACCCATTAGATTTTGGATAACGAGGACTGCTGGTGTTGATTTCAAAGCCCCATTCTTTAGCAAAATGTTCCATTTTCCAGCTACCAAATGGTACATTATCACAATTCATAGTTTTGGGAATGCCATGTGTGGAGAAAATGGCTTTTAACTTGGTAATTACTTCTAAAGCATTTTTGTTATTTATTAGAACAATGTCCAGCCATTTTGTTAAATAGCATCCTACCACCAGATAGTTTTGTCCCCCATACTCGCAAATATCAACACCAATTTTCTCATATGGCAAACTTGTCAAATCTCATGAGCAATTAGTGGTTCTTTAATTGTTTGAGGTCGGTACCTGTCACAAACTAAACACATAGAAATCACTTTTTCAATATCATCATTAATTCCTGGCCAAAACATTACTTGCCTCTAGCCTTGGATTTCTCAATCCCACAATGTGCTTCATGCAATAACAATAACATATTTTTTCTCAAAGATGTTGGCACTACAACTCTGCTACCTAGAAATAGCTAGTCATTTTCAACAGTCAAGTCATTTTTAAGTTTGAAATAATATCGGGCTTCTCGAGGAACCTGATCAACACCAGCAGGCCAACCCATTTGCCAATAGCTCTGCACCAATTTTAACCCCTGATCCCCTGAAGTAGCATCTCAAAATTCTTTTTTTTTACTCTAACATCTGTAATTGTTTTGTCAATGTGTGAACAAATTCAATCGTTTCAATGCTCTCCCCACCTAAAATCCAAAATAAATATCCAAAAATGAACGTGACAACAAATCAGCGATGTATGAATTTGCCTGGAAGATACCTAAAATTTAAGTGATATTTTAAAAGCTTAATTTTTATTATTTGTAATCTATTTGATAATACATTGCATATATTTTTGCTCATTATGGAGACTAATGGTTTATGATCTGTAAGGACTTCAACCTAACTGCCATAAATATAATAATGAAACTTGTTTGCAGCAAACAATATGCTTAAAAATTCTTTCTCAATTTCAGCATAATTTTTTTCGGCATTTGTTAAGCTACGAGATGAATATGCTATAGGTTGACCATTTTGTAACAAACAACATCCTAAACCGTCTTCTGAACTATCTGCTTGAATAGTTATTGGTTTCTTACTATCAAATATTCCTTTTTGGCCTTTCTACATTATTCACAAATTGAATCAATTGTAATTTAGCACACGTTTCAAGACCTAACAATGGACGTACACTGTTTGATAACACTAGAAATTCTATCATATGATCCACACCATCAGCTATGCAAGTTAATAATACAGACCCTAAAGGTTTAAGTTTGGAGCCTCCAAAGGCTTCTAAAACAACGTCACACCTTTTTAACTCAGTATCTGAGGTTACTTTTTTAAAAACACTTACAAGGAAGGTCTCCATAAGCGCATACTCAGAAATTTTTGAAAAAATTACAGAATGTTCTTCTCATGAGGATATATATGTCTATAAAAAAAATTTCTGCGGAACCTCGATATAACGTCCGTGAAAAATTATGAAAATTTCGTTTATTTGGCGATTTATCACCGGTTGGCGACGGGTTGGGCTGGGTTGATTATTGACGGCCAATTATCTACACTTGGGATATAGGCCCGGGGGAGTGCCCTTCGTGGGTTTTTTTCTAAGGGAACCTAACCCGTATTTACGCATGGATAAATCCACGGCTCGAAGAAAACCACGAAAACTCCGAACGATTAGGCCGACGGGCGCGATTGGGATCGAATCCAGCACCTCCCGTCTACCAGCTTCGTGAGCACAACCTCTCAGCCACAACCGGTTGGCGACGGAATGAAATTAACTCTTTCAGGGGCAAAGTACTTATGTTTCTAAAATGTTGAAATCATTGAGTCACACCGGGATTTAACAACAAATTTATTTCCAAATAAGTAAAAGATTTTCTTCACGTATATTATAAAAGTAAAATTTGATTCCAAAATTCCTGTGTCATTGTGGCATTTGGGAATTAAAATCAAGTGGGATATATTATATCCCACCGCCCTTCAAGGGGTTAAAAAAATACGCTTTTATGACAAATACTTTTTAAAGGAAAACTTTTTTCATACTGAACTTGTTTATGCATGTTTAACTTACATAATAAATACATTTTTATAACTACAATTTTGTGTACACATTTATACGTATATATAATGGAGTTGTATTTAACGATTGTATTTAACGATTTAAAACAAAATTTAAATTGATTAAAATTGTTTCAAGTTCAAAAATAAGCCCGATTCTGAACATTGTCAATTCAAGAAAGTTTTTGTTGCTGTGGAAACAACGACTTCTTCGATATAGAATTGTATAACAAATCCGTTTGTCATCGGACTTTTCCTTTTACAATACATTTAAAAATTACTTGTAGAACCGTTGAAGCCATTTAAATTAGAAAAAATTGTGGAATGGAGGATAAAATAATAGGCAAAATTTCATTCACTCGGTAATAAAGAGAAAAAACCGTGAGTGATTTATTTAATCTGATTTAAAAAATATTTTAAATTAATATTAATGCAAACGTACAGAGAGTTGAAAATGTTGAACGCAAAATGCAACCGATTCTGAACAAGAGGGTATGGTATCATGAGCCATAGAATTAACCCATTCGTATAATTTTTTAAGCTTATGATAATTTTACGCTTTCAAATTTTACAAAAATCTCATAGACAGTTCTCATAACAAGAATTTCCTCAAACTCTTTGCTTACTTTAATATGCCTTTCAGATTCATATATTTTTAAAATTTCGATTGTTAACTAAAATTGAAAATAAACATACAGATTCAATAATTCAATATTACACATAACAAAAATTTCAGCTTCGCTATAACATAAAATAGATATTTGCAGCTTCCAAAACATAGAACATATTTTTTCAGTGGTAAAAATAAATAACTGCAACAACAAGCAGCTTGTATATATTATACAAAAAAGAATAAATATTTCATCGCTTAAATTTTAATTCATTAAATATTGCGCATTCGAATAATCATTTTGCAAGCAATTTAAAATTCATTAAAATCGTTTGCGTTTGGCGAAGGAAAATGTTGCAAGCCAAATCGTGTGTTTTTGCGCCAAATACTCGAAAGTATTTTTTTTTTTTTTTTTTTTTTTTTTTGCAGATTTTCTACTGGGATTCCGCAGCTAAATTTCACTGTTCCTTTATTACATAGATGTGTAGCTTCATTAGCATTTTTTCAAAATTTTCTGAGTATGCGCTTTAAGGAGACCTTCCTTGTTAGAGGTAGAATGTTTACTTCTGCTCCAGTGTCCAATTTAAATGTCACTGACGTATCATTGACAAGCAAAGTTTTTGTCCATTCTCTTAGTGTGGATGCAGAATGAACTGACCGAACCCTTGACACATTCACAGAGTTCACAAAAAAATCTCCTTCTGAGTCACTGGCATCAGCATTAAATTTTACTTCTTGAACCGACTTGAATTTACAGGCGTTAGCGAAATGATTAAATCGATTGCACTTGAAACATCTTTTACCATATGCTAGGCACTGGTTCTTCCGATGCTTACGATTGCACTCTCTTCAAAAGAAATAATCAGCACTAGGAGTAGGATTTTCTGTGTCCCCTCTCAGAGTATCTCTAGCTGTTTTTCTGGATCTCATGGCTGTCGGCCAACTTGGTTTCAGAGAGTCCCTGTGTAGGATATCAACACTTTGACCCTGCACCGTCTGAGCTCTGTGTTTACTTAATTCAGCTGCTTTCCCGATCTCAATGGCTTTAGATAAACTGAGATCAGTTTCCCGAAGCATTCTCTCTTGAAGGCTTACGTCAGTCACACCCAAAACAATCCGATCTCTAACAACAGAATCCGACTGGTCTCCGAATTCGCACGATTTTACCAGTTTCTTTAGGTCCGTCACAAATGAATCAAAAACTGCTCCTTCTTGATGCTTTCTATTGTTGAAGAGGAATCGCTAAACTACAATGTTTTTCTTGGGCGTCGTATATATTTCAAACTGTTTAATTACAGCTTCATAGCTCTTTTGTTCTTCGCTGGTCAGATTAAACGTATTAAACACTTCTACTGCTTCTTCTCCTGCAGCGCTCAGAAACAAAGCAAGCCTTACATCAGAATCTTTCTGAGCTTTATCAGATGCTTTCAACCATATTTCAAACAACTGTTTGAATCTTCGCCAATTCTTTGCCACGTTGCCGTCAAAACTTAGGCCTTGTGGTTGTCGACAAAATTCCATCTCTTAACAGATGCTTAAAAGCAATATACATATACTATCAAGTTTAAAGTTCACAAATAAACTACGACTACGCCATGTTTTATATTATTCAATTAATTATAAACCAGTGGGCCCGTGCGAGGATTTCGCACTGCAATCTAATATTTTTTATCAATATCTAATAAAAGGATAAAAATATCTGCAGCAACATTTAGTGTTTAGTCAAGCCAGAATATCATCTAATTTATTCCATCAAAGTTAGAGTAAAAATTGATTCAAGATTGCAAAAGGCACGTGCGAGAAAAAAAAATAACAATCGTATTTTAACTGCATTAGAGGATGACGTCGTCCGCTTCGGGAAAACATGGGACATAGAAATATAAATCTAAACATTTCAATTTCGCTTTTTAATCATAAATATAAAATAAACCCATGCGGTGTTTTTTATAATCTGAGCATCATATAATGTGGTATTTTACTTTTTTGGCAACAGTAATTTGAGAAAAACCTTTCATTTCTTTTATGAAAACAATGCCGATTTAATTTTTAATTATCAGCAAATTTTAATCAAAAAACATGTTTTAGGAAAATGTAAGTGTGCTATGTCAGAAGCCTGTTCCAAATCCTTTCATAGGGTATCTCATTCGTCGTTCTGCGTTTCGTATTTTCTGAGAAAAAGGGATGTTGACAGGAGAAATAATATATATGATAATAATTAAGACAACCATTCATCATCATATTAACTTTACTAACACCGAGCATCTTACACACGTTGTTTATATATCACGCTAGCTACTAACAGCTTAACTCACTTCAGTTCAGTCACATGCTGTTGCCAATATATGTTACACAGTCCACCCTGCCTCGTCTGGTTACGGTCCTGAAATGAGACCTGTTTAAAAAGTGAGCCAAAGAATGCGACACACGAGAAAAACTGAGGCAAGTAGATGCAAACCCTGTTTGAAAAAAGCGTGCCAAGTGTATGCGACATACCCTTAAAAAATGTACCTAAAATAACCCTTAAAAAATAAACCGTTCCAATTGGATGCAAGCCTCTTTTGTAAAAAGGCCTCATTTGTTTGCAAAGAGCATGCGCCCTACTTACAAAAAGCATCCCAAGTGAATGCGACTTACTTAAAACACCGTGCCAACATATATAACACCCACCTAAAAATGCCAGATGCATGCGTCCTACTAAAAGCCCACTGAAAAAAAGCGTGCCAAGTGAATAAGACCAACTAATAAAAGTGTACCAGCTAGATGTGACGCATTAAAAAAGTAGCAAGTGGATGCGACTCATTAAAACAGCGTGCCATATGGATACAACTCACTAAAAAAGTGTGTCAAGTGAGTGCGACCCACTAGAAACCTGGGGCAAACACGAAAATGTTCCATCTTATGCTGCGTTTGTAGCCTTACCAACATGTTATAGTGAGAAAGTGCCAGGCTGAGTATCGTTCCCAAGTGGTTCAGTTGGTAGAACGTCAGTGCGCTATACTTATGATCCGGGTTCGAGTCCTGGCTTGGCTGCTTTTTCACTATGTTGGCTATACGCCTATTAAGCAATTCAAATTTGAAATATTAATAATATTCTTTCAACTTTTTCGCGAGTTTGCCGATTTTTTGCTTATTATATCCGAGGTTCAATCGTAATGACGAGCTTTCTTGCAATGAATTTTCATATTGTTCCAACTTTTTGCTCACTACCTTACTAACGCCTTAAAACCGAGCTCCATATAACCGAGTTTGACTGTAATTTGAATTAATTATGGGCATATTTGTTTAATGTATTCATAATGGTATAAAAAAAGGTGGGTGCATTTACATGTTCGTGTGTATATCATAAACTAAAAAAAAATTATTTTATTTTTATAAATTCCAAGGTAACACATAATAGAAGATGATTTATGACTACTTTTTAATTCACAAAATAAATAAATAAATAAATAAAAATAAAAATTATAAATGTTCAGCCTAATTAAAGAATAAAATACGGAGAAAATTATTATTGACATTAGGACATTAGGAACGTACCGGCGAATGATTTGTGTGGGAGCGAGCGAATAAAAATGAGAAGTTCGAAACTGAAGATTGGTTTAATCCTGCGCGGACCAACAGGTGTGCTATCATTTTCAAAGTTTTACTGGTACAAAAAATAAAATTGAGCAGATAGTGGATCTACATTTTACCTAACCCCTTTCGTTATGAAATATAACGAAAATCGACACAGAGTTGTTCTTTAAACACAGTCAAGTCAATACTACAGCTTTTTTACTTAACTTTATTTTATACTTAAAGCTTAAATGTTACAACATGTTGCCAAAACCATGATTAACAAATACTGTTCAGTCATAAAAGCTAAATATCATTTTAAGGATTTTTTTTAATAGTGAAATGAAAATGAAACGGAATCAGGGTTGTTGTTATATAATTGGTTTAAATTAAATGTATTTTTATAAACTGGAAATAACAACTGAAAAACTAGTCGGATATGCCAATCCCAAAACTTTCTTCTATCTCATACATATGAATACTTCAAAATTCGCTATATCACACCGCCAAAAATATCAATATTTTTCGTCATAAGTATGTCATAAGTACGTCAGCTGCTTGCGAATCGTCGGGATACCTGGATGCGATCAGCAGATGTGTCATACTATGCTACGAAAAGTCTTTCTGGCCTGTACCGGCAGCAAAAGATAGAATCCCTATTGCTTGGTTTTAAGATTTTAGCCAATTTTACTAAAAAAAAAAAAACGAAGCTAAAATGCATAGAAACCGATTGTTTAGAGAAGAGTCATTCCCAGTTCTGGTCATTATGGAATTTGAATGAGGATATCACCAAATTAGATAAACATAGCCAAGTTGGCTTCATATATAGCAACGTATTTTTATCGGCAAATTTGGCGATATTTCGCCAATTGTCGCCAAGTTTGGCGAGAATTTTACGTTAGTGAATATAAATATATAGTGTTAAGGATGTAAGAGTTGAAACGATGGTTACAACAATGAAAGAAAATTTGCCGAAACCAGAGTCAATAAAACTCATATATTAAACCGTTTAAGGAGGAATGGTGCTGTATTGTTTCAAAATGTCAGCCACCCTAAAATTTCAAACTGCTATATCTCAGCTATTTTTTTAGATAGAGGCAAAACAAAAAATGCTCTGGAATCCTTTTATCAAGGCCAAACATATAACGCAAAAGAATTTTTGGATTTCTATTTTTTTTTGTACATCTTTTTGAATTTGAAATCTGCAAATGGCTATCACAGCTCCCCGTCCAGGCGTAATATCCCCGAATTCAATTGTGACCTGCAGGCCATAATCAAAAATATATACAAAAAATTTGGTTCAGTTATCGGCATAACTTCATATACTTTTCGATGGTACAATAGTGAAAATGGAACAAAAATCGCTATTGCAGCTTCCCCTTTTGTTGGAATATCCCCAGATTCAAGTGGGGCCTGCTGACCATAGCCAAAAACATAGAAAAATATTTGGTTCAATTTGAAGCATAACTTCATATATTTTTCGGTGGTACAATGAGGACAGACAGACATCTCGTAAAAACAAGTTTTTCGGAATCGCTGACCCCTAAAGCGTGTAAATCCGTCGAAAACCGGAAGTCGAAAAAATATTCGATTACAATACTTTATTCTATTATAGATAGAAGAAAGTAATAAACAAAATTTGGACAGATAAACGATTAAAGTTACCACAGGGGAAAATATTGTTATCAAAAACTATTCTTTATCCAATACAAATAACTCACAAAGTAAATTTATCTTTCAATGATATTTTTGCGTTGAGAAATTGTTTGCTCATAATAGCATCGATTTTTCAATTTTGTTCTTCTAAAATAACTTTCATTTGGCAATAATGGAACACACATTTAAAAGATTGATGATTTACCATCAGTATAAAACATTTCCGTATTCTTAATGGATCCAAATATATACTTTCTTATTAATTGAACGAGTAGTGTTCAAAATCTAGCGACTCATAATGTCGAATTATTCGAATTGTGTGTTACTTCCTTATTTGTATGTTAATTAGAGAGAATTAGACAATAAGAGTAGTTGTTAAAGGGAAAATAGATGGAAGGATATAAAAATGGCTTGGATATAAATATAAATAATTTGAATTAATGAGGAATACATGTTTTTCATGTATTCATAATGGTATAAAGAAGGACTTGATTATGTATTTACACATGTATATCGCACGTACA
Source organism: Maratus michaelseni (assembly GCA_963931845.1). Taxonomy (NCBI): domain Eukaryota; kingdom Metazoa; phylum Arthropoda; class Arachnida; order Araneae; family Salticidae; genus Maratus; species Maratus michaelseni. The sequence continues at coordinate 277,089,372 of OZ007587.1, forward strand.
TCATAGACACATAGACTATAGAATTTCTTTTATTTTTCTAAATTGGGGAGGGCTCTTTCCCTTATTTGCTCTGTTTAAAAAAGATTACCCGATTACGGTAGATTTAAAGAAATTGTCAGGATATTCTGTAATCGGGTTGTCTTTCATTTCCCTTTGACTCGAGGATTTTTTGACCACAAAGGCTGCAGCCACCGCTGTTGCGACAGCTTACAGCTGTTTTCGTGATTGATTAAGTGACAGCAATTACATATGTTAAAATCAACTTGTATAAAATGGTTGAGTAAAAAATGTCGCGCCTCTTGGACTATTATAACGTCTAAAAGAAAAGTTTTCTTTTAGACGCTATAAGAAAATCGTTTTAAATATGATGTAATTTTCACCATTAAATTCTTTTCACGCGTAATAATTTAATTAAAGTTCTCTTTCTCTTTCAATATTCACGTGTAAATACAGTGGTTCGAAATATTATTATTCGGTCATTTTAAAATATTATAACAGTGGATAAAAACGGCTATTTCAAAATGTGAATTAAATCTACATTCAGATAATGAAATTTTGAATAAAAAATTGGAAAAAAACTCAAATAAGTAAACAAATTTTTAAATTAAAAAAGAAAAATGATTGGACGGACACTGCTGCAAAAGATGTTCAAATTGCTAATGCGCAGTCTTTGATCCAATAAAACTTGTGTACTTGAACTATCTTGCCCAATAATTAAACAGCATTTAAAATAATTCTTAGATTTAAAAATTGCCTGCTTCAACGTCTTTTAGGTAGATTTCGTAAGAAATACTACCTACTACATTCTCACCTAAGTTGGAAATTTTGAAAAATTTTTGCAGATCTACGCCGATCATGACACCCAGAACCCAAAGCCACCCCCAGTTCAAAACTTTTTATATCTATCTATCTATCTATCTATCTATCTATCTATGTCACTTTTTTCTGACCACGATAACTGGAAAAATTCTGCATAAATCTCTTCCAAACTGATACATAAAATCAAGGGACATAAAATCTCGGTCAAGTTCGTTAATGGGCAAAATCGAACCAAGGGGGGGGGGAAATGGGGGGCTTTTTATGAAAACAGAAAATCCCCATAATTTCTTAATTATTATTCGTATCGAATCCGTTTAAAGTTATTATTACTTCTAGGAAAAGGGCCGAAAATTTATGTATGACAGATTTTTGATATAATTAAAAATGGCCCCAAAGGGGGGAAAAAGGGGGGGTTTAGAAGAAAAAAAATCATAGCTTCGTCAATTCACAAGATATCAAATCCGCGTAAATCTATATATTTAAAACGCTAAGCGATTTCTTTCGACAATCCGTGAGAGCAAACTACTGCATCAAATTACACCATTCTTTTTTTAAATGAAAGATATTTGGACACAGATTTGTTATCGTGCATTCGTTTGTTCGAAAATTTAATTAATTAGCCGTAATTTTCAATTAAACTTTTTCTTCTGCTTATGACGTCATAAAGTCGACAACTCCCATTTTTGCGAGCATAGAGTTTAATATCTGAACTCTGTGGTTTGCCAATTTTTTGACATTAGCTAATATCAACTAAGTAATATTTTAGCATTGTAATGTAAAATCTTAAAAAAAACTTACTTAAAATTAGCTAGAATATAATCATAATAAAATATCTAAACATAAACATATATGAATATGAATAACAAATCTCACGTAAAATGTTGCAATTTAAATGATTCCAATTGAAACAAGATTTGGAGAGTTATCCCTGACGCCCAGCTAACATAAAAGTACCTATTTTATTTTATTTATTTACACACGAATTCAAATTTATTATAAAACACCAGGTTACCATACAAAGAAAAAATCGTCATTTAGGCGCCAAACATTAACCCCGGTGCATCTGAGATATCTGTACCGATTTAATCAAAATTGTTTTGGTTGCACCGCATATTTCAAAATTAATTAAATTCATCATTATTGTTTCTTTCTCAGAGTTAAAATAAGAAAATTGGTACTTCTCTATTATCCCGTCGACCACTTTTCATAACAAAGTACTATCGCAAAACTGTAACGCCAAATAAACAAGAGAATGTTGCCATTGAAATATCAAAATAAATAAATAAATAAAATATAAGAATTTAAAGAAAACGATTGTTATTTTAATTAATGAAATAACTAATAAATCAGTAAAACATATTGAAAAATAGACGCAAAAATCTAATTATAAACCATTTGATGACGTAACAAGTACGTATAATGCTTCTGACATAAAGTAAATCGGACTGCATTTTTGGCGTTTAATTTTACAGTTTGGAGATAGTTTTTTGTTATGAAAAGTGGTCAACCGGATAATAGAGAAGTAGTCAGAAAATTTAATGCTTAACGAAATTCAATTATTTGATCGATGGCAAATTTTGGTACTTTTCCGTTATACCGACACCATGCCATACATGTAAATGTATGCTTGGCGACAATGGTGTCCGTATAACGGAAAAGTACCCAAACTTTTCTTAGTTCGGGCTATACCAAAAACAAACATTTTACAGTTAACAAAAAATCGCCAAAAATGAATTATGCCAGCAAAGTTGGATAAAATCTAATAACCTGAATTTTACAACGTTTATGCGAAACACCACAGAGAACACACGCTATTTTTATATAAGTAGAGTATATTTAAAAGAATAAGAGAACTAACAAACTTCAATAATATAATGCATGAAAAAGTAAACAAATAAGTGATTCAGCAAATCTTAAAAGTATGTATTTATTAATATAACTATAAAATGCAGAACATTTTCTGGTACCATCAAAAATATTCATTATTCCGCCGTCCCATTAAGAAACAAGTTGGAAATTGTACGCCAAACGTTACAAACGAGGTGCGTTCGTACGCACGTTTTAGAATTAAATTCATGATATCCCGTGCGTAGAACGGGTTAAACATCTAGTTAAGTATATATTTTATGACACTGTTCATACAAATATCTTAACTAGTTATATAAATATTCAGATATATATGTATCAGCTAGTTATATAAATATTCAGATCTTGATGATTTTTAATTCTGTGAAATGAATTATATCGTCTGCAGATTAATTTCTGTAATAAAATAAGCATCTCGGTCGCTTGACGATTTAACATCCATCGGAAGCTCCTATAACAAAAAAGCACCGATTTAAAAAAAAAAAAATCAAATTTCTTAATAAATATTTTTATTAATATCTCCTAAAGTTTTGATTCGATTTTAATAAAATTTGAAATGTCTCGACAAAATTCTGCAAAGATAATATATTTTAAATTGCAAACCATTTGGTTGGGTAGTTTTTGCGTTGTTATATGCGGACAGACAGACAGACGGACGACAGACAGACGGACAGACAGACAGACAGACAGACGGACGGACCAAGCGACGACTATAGGTGCTACGTATTTATATAATTACGAACGCACCTAAAAAGACTATATCCAAATTAGGTACTTTTCGGTTAGCCGGCTCCAGTAAAATATATAAATATAATATATACATTATATATATGTGTATATATGCATGTATATATATATATATATATATATATATATATATAACCGAAAAGTACCCCAAATAATTCGCCAAACTCTAGCGCCCAATATACAAACGGAAGGCAGAATGTTGCCATTAAATCTCAAAATAATAATAATAATAATAATAATAATAATAATAAAATACTTAGGAAAAGCCCCATATACTAAAATATCATTTATCAGTAACTTTAAACAATAAAATTTACAATATATTAATGAAAACAGAATCAAAAATAATCTTGGATATTTATTTATTTTACATTATTTCTCTTAATTATGGAAAAGGAATAATCATCCTGATTATGTAAAGGAACTGATGAAACCATACAAATAAATTACACTTGAAAACATTAAAAATCTCCCTTATCTGCAGATTGATTTATTATTGTAAAAAAAAATATTCATCTTTACATAAAAATTGATTAGCTTAAAACAATGGATGCGTTTCAGAAGATATGGATTTGAAACGAACAATGATTTAAGAAGACATTTTAAAAATTTTGATCAAAACATTTTAAAACATTTTTTAAACGTCTAATTTCGACGGTGCGTTTGGGGGGATGCAATGCACATGCGCGTAGGAGCTCATTCGGTTGCATTATCACAGGGAGAGGGGGGGAGATGTGTGCTTTATTTACTATGTTATTTTATTGACTGAATATGAGAGGAACGTAGAGATATACTATTTGTATGATACTTCATAGGTCCAGGAAATTTTCTTTCTTGCCGTGGGGAATATGGCGGTAATGTCAAACTGATTTGCATTTTGCTTACGGATTGTTTGTTTGGAGTTTGCATCAGAAATAGTACTGTAATTCACTGGAGGAAAAAGCTTTTAAAATAAAATATTTGAAAGACTGTTTCATAAGCACCTCTTCTTATGCAATAAAGAAACTTATTTTACTAATATTGTTACTGTAATTTTTTTCCGTCAAGTTTTGACGGGTTCCATCTAGTTTATTATTAATCCTCTTAATATTATCTAAAACTTTTATATTGACAAGTTTTTTATAGGACCAACCGTTATAGCAAAAAAAATTAAAAACAAAAAAAAATCCCTGCCGGCTCCGCCTGCAAACACGTTATTTTTCGAAGTAGGCGGTTCCAACTCCCGCATCTTTTCGAAACTGATACATAAAATCAAGAGGCATAAAATCTCGGTCAAGTTTGTTAATGGACAAAATCGAACCAAGGGGGAGGGGATGGGGGGGCTTTTGGGGAAAACAGAAAAAACCCCATAATTTCTTAATTATGATACGTATCGAATCCGTTTGAAGTTATTATTACTTCTAGGAGAAGGGCCGAAAATTTATGTATGACAGATTTTTGATATAATTAAAAATTACATTTAGGGGGGGGGGGGGTTTAGAAGAAAAAAATTCATAACTTCGTCAATTCCCAAGATTTCAAATCCGCTTAAATTTATTATAAATCCTCTTAATATTATCTAAAACTTTTATATTGACAAGTTTTGTATAGGACCAACCGTTACAGCAAAAAAAAAAAAAAATTAAAAAATTCCTGCTGACTCCGCCTGCAAACAAATTAGGTTTCGAAGTAGGCGGTTCCAACTGCGGCATCATCACAAAAAGGTCATTTCTTCCGCAATTCCCGACAAACAGACGCCCCACGGTCTGCGTCTTCGAAATCTACCTGTGCCTGTAGGCCGAGCCGTCAGGGATTTTTTTTTCTATAAAACTACCGGCTTTTGCGTGGCTTTATATGTGCTGGACAGATCTAGGTAAATAATTAAAAGATTGGTTACTTTTTACTAATCTGTCCTTCATCTATCCAAACCAAGCATTATTGGGTGGTATATTTAGTTAACTCAATACAATAAAATAATTCACGATCGTTTATATACAAATTAAACAAAAACATGATATTCAGAAAAAAAAAAAACATTTATTTCCCGCACTGTTTTGGTCCGAGTAGGGGGGGGGGGGAGACTTTGGTAAAACAATGTGAAAGGTTCTACAAGTTTATCAGTACTACACAAATTGACGATGTTTTTTCTATGGGACACTGATTCGCCACCATCTAGGTTGCTTTGAATTAGAGTTGAGTGTAAAAACAGAGAGTACTTCATAGGTCATAGGAACAATGAGTTTTCTGTAATTAGCATTTTCTTACATTGTATAGAGCAGTTTGACAACATTTTATTCCTTCGGCATTTGCACGCCGTTTCACTTCTTTAATTTTTCTCAACATCATAAGTGATTGTGTAAAAATATTTCGCGACTCTGTAATACGCTCTAGAAATTCCATTAAATTACGGCTAATTCCATGGGTGAGAGCATATTCGAGTCTTTTGATAATAGCATCTTCAGAATTTAAAAAAAAAAAATACGTCTGACTACAGTGCGGCTGTTAGAATCAATCTTCCGAAAATTTCCGATTTTTCTTAATCTACAATTAAGATTCTTTTATGAATACTGCATACATATTTATGGGAAAAAATAGTATATTTTAGATTACTATATGTTCGCAAGCCATAGAATACAGAATAGCAACAGTAACGATCATTTAGACTCTTAGACTATTACATTCAAATAAAGACATTAAAAAAATTAATGTAGTTTAGAATTAAAGATGATTGAAACATCATAACTTTTGAAGCTGTATAATAAAAAAGTAGATTTTTGACAATTTTCTCTATAGTTTATTAAAGTACTATATTTCCAAAATTTCAATTAACAGATACCGTTATTACTATTTTTACAAAACAAATTGCGTTCTCGACACAAATCTGTGAACAATTAAGTCTTGGACCTGGAAGTCCACTCCTCGGAACAATTAAGTCCAGTTCCGGCCTGGCCTAAGTATGTAGAATAAAATGTAAGCCCGATCCTGGCCTGGCCCGAGTCTGCTGAAAAAAATATGTCTGGGCAGACACGATGCAACTGTCTGAAGCCGATCTCTACGCTGGGCATGTTATATTTCTGTATTGATGTTGTCAAGCTAGCATCGGCACTTGCAGCACATTTATACTTATTCTCGTCCCAGTTATGTCCATTGAAAATTGTTCGGATTTTATCAGCTTGGTTTGATCCTTTTAAGTTTGTTACATCGGGCCGGTCGACCCGTTTAATTCTTTTATCGACCTGGACCGTTTATTTTATATCGGCCCGACCCGGTTTCATCCAGACCTCTAAATTGGATAGAGTATAATATATATATATATATATAAAGAAATACAAAAAATGAATTAACAGCATTTGTTGTTATAGCTTTTAGAAACTAGAAATTATATATTTATGTAGAAATGAATAATAAAAATTTGTCTTTACACAAATACAGTATGAACTATACAGAAATAAGTAATACAATTTTATCTTTACTCAAATACAGTTTATGAATGGTGAAAAAACTACCTAGCGAGGCTCGGTTTACCAAGTACTATTAAATATATCTGTAGTCTTAAACTATTTTTTTTTTAATTTTGCATTTTTAACAAAATGACGGATTATGAAAATTAATGGATCACTTTTCAACAAAATATCTGATTTTGTTTTCATCGATCAAAATAAAAAAATTACGATATATATATATATATATATATATATGATACATTCCTGTCGAAAATTGGCACATTATAGACGATCGCTATTGCTGTCGACTTGAACGTTCTTTCCACCAGACAATCGGAACATCTCAGTCCGAAACCACTAAAATTACCTGATAATCATATCGAGGTAGCCGCAGTCGAGATCGTTGAAATGTAGTCATGACACCCGGACAGGGCATCACTTCGAGTCGCTCTCCATGAAGACAAATCTCGAAGTATATCACATCGGAAATCGTAGTGTATTTGCAGTCGTAAAAATTGAGCAGAGGCAGTGAAATCCAGAAGAAATTTCCCAAAAACATTAAAAAGAAGACTTAATAACTTAATAGATGAGCAGTGGCTTTATTGTGATCACAGAGATGAAAGCAACTCCACCAACTTTCGCTTCATTAAAACTGAACACATTTGAAGATCTTGAAGAATTAGCAGAGCTTGAAGAACATACTACCGATGCATTAGTGTAGACTCCCCAGTGACGGCAATTAGATGACAACCACTAATTCGTGTAAATTCTGTCTCCGAAGCCAGTGTAACCGTATAAATACTTCAAAATTTGGCCCAAAGGTACAAAACGCGCGAACAAGCTGGTCCACTCGCATCCATGTTCGGAGGGCGCTAGGGGGATAAAGAAGGCGGAGCTTTCTCGCTAACGGATGAAAAAATGAGGCCACGAAGACGTGTCTCTGACGTATGATTAAAACTCTTTAACAGAAGCGGCAAATTAAAAAGGTAAAAAGGCCTTTGGGCGCGAAAACCGCTTGGAATCATGGGATGCCGAATGAATTAAATAGAAATAAAAATGGTATTATAAAAGTTCCAAAGAATAAAAATTAAATGTCTCAAAAGAAGAAATTAGGCAGGTGCGTTTAGAGGCAGTGTTGCAATTTAAGAGAATAAGGTTTTAATAAATACGTGTAGCTTTTAACAGATTAAGATTTTTAGAATGATAAATAACAGAATATTTTGATTAAGTTATGGAATAAAATACAAAATAGATTTAAGAGATATTTTAAAAAGAGAGGGAAAAAAGAATTGAAGAATTTGGAATAATTTAACTAAAGAAATAGGGCGAAAATTTTTTATTATTACATATATATATATATATACGTTAACTTTTTACGAGATGATTTAAAATTTCACGAGATAATGGCAGTTGGTTACAAATGATGAATTATTGCAGTCTCTCGGTCAAGAATCATGGCGAGGAAGTAAGGCAATGATGGAACACCATGAGAATTTCTCCAATAATATTCAGCAAGTTCCCAGATAAATTGCTTATTCATGAACAGGAGAGATGCCAGTACAGTCCCCACAGGATCAAGGTGTATTCTTATAGCCCTCAGTCTTGACGTTAACTCACTACATTTTTTAAAGGGTTTAAAGGGCTGATTAGAAATTCTCTAAGTCACAGAACATCAGATAACGATTTTGTCAGCATTTCAGAAAACGACAAAAATTTCTCTCCGAATGCCTGTTTTGTTAACCGTGCGGAAAGTTACAGAAGCGACGTAACGCATGCACGAGCCAATCAGTGAGAGGCGAAATTAAGCTAAGCGAATGATGTGCGATGGAGAAGATTTAACAAGAAAGAATCTCAAACACAACGGCATATGGATTTTGAAGAGAAAAATCCTAGGCGCGCCGTGGAATTTAAAAAAAAAAGGCTTTTAAAACACATTCGAAATGACAACTAGCGTCTCTCAGAATATTATAGATTGGAGAGTTGATAAAAGTTACGAATGAACTTAAAGTTTTAGATTAATATTTGGAATAAGATAATTATTAATATACGTGTTATTAATTTTAAAAGGACATTAAATAGGAATAAATATTATTAAGAAATAGGGAAATAATGAATATGTCAGAATTTAGAATAATTTAAAGGAATATTGCGAAATAAAATTCGGTCAAGAACTAGACTATATGAACATTCATAAAAAGAAGGAAAAAATCAAGAAAAACGATACATTATCTTTCGAGATATTTTCGGTACGGACTTAGAAAATCATTATTTCGAGAAAATCGCATTAAAGTTTAGCAATAAGTATTGTTCGCTTGTGTTCTGTGTGACAAGAATCGCTGTATTTGCCTGTTATGGAAATATTGGCGAGATAAAGAACGGCCTTCGCGAGAGGAGGAAAATTATCTTGCATATTTTTTAGCAACCTATTCACTGTTTCATACACACAAGCAGTTTTTTCAACATTTATACAATTTATTTAATATAAAGATGTCATTTATTTTTTTCAAACAGGAGTAATTTGTATACAAAAAACAATAATAAAATATCATATCATATCCTATCATTATATACAGAATTATAAAACAAGAGGCTCTAAAAGAGTTTGTCTGTATGCCCGGGGGAATTTCAAAAATTACCGGATTGATTTTTTCCCGGTTTGCACTGTTGAATAGAAAATTTTCCCGCGCTCATTATGATGTAGAATATACCGATGTAACCATGATTTTTGATAATAAAATTTGGTATTTTAGTCTTATTTTGGCGAAAAGGCTTAAATAAGTTTAATTTTGACTTAAATCGTCGAACATTTTTTGGCGACGATTATGGTTGGTTAAAGAATGGAAACAGCTACATCAGTTAGAAAATGATACGAACACTTCGAAAATGAAAGAAAAAAAACTGTTACTTATTTTATTTAAAAAAATAATAAAGAAAAAATGAGACTTCGAAAAGGGAGAAGGGTAGGGCTCAGGGCTCTGAGGCCGTCGGACGACCGCAGCGGCTTTGAGCTTAATGACTGTGCTTATTGAAATTAAGCCTGCAATCATTGTAATACGTTCTATTTCAGTAGTGTTGTGACTAGAGAACATTTTAATTCCTGTTGTCATAACAGCCTCAATTCCCTACAAAACTCTACTCTGTAAATGATCAACTAATAGAGTTGCTTCGTAATAGGTCAAATTTTGTCCAACGCATAAGATAGTATAACAGATATATTCGCCATTTCGTTTGATTGGGAAAATGAAACGGCGTAGCCTGCTAGTTTAATATAAAGAAGTCATTTATACATTTTTATATGCAGACTTAAGTAAATTGTGTATAAATAAAAAACAATAATAATAATAATAATAGATACTATGTATAAATAAAATGTATATATATATATATATATATATATATATATAAGTTAATCAAAGTGATTTATGTGCCAACTAGGCTAAATTATGGTATCATAAAACTCAATACTTTCAACCAGCTATAATTGAAAAGAATATTGAAAAGAATATGTAAAAACCATTCCATACCAATTTGCGCAATGCAGCATAATTTTATAGAATGTTAAATAATTATAATATCTATGAATTTCAAAAACATATCAACACAATATCATTAATTATCTCTTTGAAGATTTTAGTAGAATGATATTAGAACTTGATATGTTTTTGAAATTCATAGATATTATAATTATATATATATATATATATATATATATATATATATATATATATAACCATAAATGAAACATTATCATAACACCAACTTAAACAATGAAATAATAATTAAGTATGAAATAATTAGTTGACAATGAAAGATTCCCCAACACACTTAATATGGAATCAAAAACATATTAAAATAATAAGAAATTAAATAAAAATTGAATAAAAATTGAATAAATGGAATTAAATGAATGAAATGAAATGGAATTTGTGGAATTTAGACAGAATTATCAAGTCCCAAATGCCTAAATACCACAAATAAAATGAAATGAGATGTTTCATCATCATATTAGCCATACATTGCTAAAAAATATGATTTTGGGACTACATCTCATAAACAATGAAGCAAACCAGTGATAAAATGAAAAATAAAATACAATATTAAAAAGGAAAGAAGCCATACTTATAATTTACAGAGAAAACATTTAATAGAGTCAGTAAGTATAAAATTCATAAAGATTAAAAAAGATACCTTGCACCTCAAGAACCAGCATGAAACTCAACCATGACTAGGGAATGAATTGCAAAAAAAAAATCATTACATGTTGCCAATTTTAGAAATATAAATTGCTTTACAATGATGCCAGAAATAATGTTAGAATATTATGGATTGTAAAGTAAACAGGAACATTTGTGCTGCCATCTATTGGTAAAAGTGAATATAATCTGAACCGAAAGTATTGGATGGAAATTAATGTTTAATAATTAAACCAAATTACTATCTTAAATGATACCAATTAGTTAAATAATAAATAAAAGAAATTAATTAATAAATAGAATATCGAATTATATTAAAGTAATGGATGTATTAATGAATAAGTCTATGTTATAAATAAGTATTAAGATGGAAAAATTAATTATTAAAGCAACTTAAAATAGTGCTGCCATCTATTGGTAAAAGTGAATATAATCTGAATAGAAAGTAATGGATGGAAATTATTGTTTAATAATTAAACCAAATTACTACCTTAATGATAGCCATTAGTTAAATAATACATAAATGAAATTAATTAATAAATAGAATATTGAATTACATAGAAGTAATGGATGTATAAATGAATAATTGTATGTTATAAATAAGTAGTAAGATGGAAAAATTAATAATTAAAGCAACATAAAAATATATGTACCTTTAAATGACAAAAACGATTAAATAACTGTACCAAAAATGCAACATCAATTAAATTAAATTAAAATATATATATATATATATATCATCATCATCATCATCAACCGTTTTCAATCCACTGCTGGATGTAGGTCTCCCCCAGATTTTTCCATTGTTGCCTGTCTAGTGCTTTAGTCATCCAATTAACACCGGCCTCTTTTCTGATTTAGTCACTCCATCTTACTTGAGGTCGTCTTCTTGGTCATTTTACATCTCTGGGATACCACTGTAGGGTGTTTGTGTTCCATCTATTGTCTTGTCTTCTTGCAATGTGCCCAGCCCATTTCCATTTTAGCCGTTTAATTCTCTCGATGATGTCAAAAACTTTCGTCTGACTTCTTATCCACGTTATTCTCTTTCGGTCTCTTCTGGTTATGCCTAGCATACATCTTTCCATACTTCGCTGTGTTGTTTGTAATCTTTGTACCATCCGTTTTGTTAGTGTCCAAGTTTCTGCTCCATAAGTTAGTGCAGGCAAAACACATTGGTTAAACACCCTTCTTTTCAAACAAAGCGGCATGTTACTCTTCAGAATAATATTGTTCTTCCCAAAAGCACTCCATCCATTTCTTATTCTGACGGAAATTGCAATTAAAGGGTAATCTTCTATTCGGAATCAACTACTCTTCAATCGTCAGATAATAATAAAGTACTTTAAAATTGCAGTAAACAACTTTAATTATCTCGTCGGAAAAACCCATTCATAAACTGTTTTCAACTCAGCTAAGTACATGGAATAAACGCCCACGTGAAAGAATGATTACCACGTGCTATCATGTGCTTTTTCCCAGTGACGTCATCCAAGGCTATCAAGAACTGAAAACTCTTTAGACTTTAGTCAGTTGTTGTGTGAATTTCTTTTAAAATGTAGCGTGTGAAAATGTCAGAGCGATGTAAATGCTCTGTTAACTTGTAATCAAGATGCCGTTAAATGTTTAAATATAATATAAATATAAAGGTGAAGAGTGCTTAATTTAATTAAAACACATGTTAATAAACATTTTAATTTCAGCAAAGTAATAAAGTTTCAGAAATGAGTAATGTGCTGATCATCATCGATAATCATTTGGATTACATTTTGAATATGGAAACTCACAATGTGCTACGATATAACCCAATGGATAAACTTAAGGAAGGTTTGAACTTACAATCAGGTAAGCGAATGCATGCTTACTTAACTCTATTTATGAAGTATTGGCTTTATACAATTAAATAAACTATTTTACATATTAAATAAACTGCGCCGCCGACAGATTATGAAAGACTGATAGTGTGTATTAAATAAAAATTTTAAGCACATTAGCTATATGCTGGAAAAACTCGCTTTATAGAAAATAAAAACGAACGCAAAGAAAAGCGATTCGTATTAAATTAAATTAAATATCTTTAAAAATAATTAAAGATAGAAAATAAAAATGGCTACATTCAAAGAAAGCCAATTCATCGAGAAACTAAATTCGAGCAATTATTCCAACTGGAAATTTAAGCTCGAAATGCTTCTCATTAAAGAAGACTTATTTGAAGTAATAAGTGATCAACCACCAACTCCTTTAAATGAGGATTGGAACAAAAGAGATAGAAAGGCGAGAGCTTTGATTAATCTAAGCATAGATGACGCACAAATTGTGCATGTAAAAAATTTTACCACAGCCAGGCAAACCTGGGAAGGTCTCAAAAGTACGCATGAAAGAGCAAATTTGAGTAGCAAACTGTATTTATTACGAAAACTGTACAGTACTAAACTGCCCGAAAACGGCAATATGATTACTCATATAACAAATATTCTACAAATAGTAGATAAATTATCCGCCATAGGCGAGAATATAAATGACTCACACATATCTGCACTATTTCTATGCTCATTACCGCCCAGCTACAACACGCTTATCACAGCATTAGAGGCAAGGCCCGAAGCCGAATTATCCCCAGATTTTATCAGAAGTAAACTCATAGATGAGTATAATCGCAGACAAGAAATGTCTGAACAAAACAACAGCTCTGAAAAGGCATTTAAAACACAAAGAAAACACACTTATAACGACTACAAAAGAAATTCAAAATATTGCAGTCACTGTAAGATGACAAATCATAATAATAGCGAGTGCTATCACCTCAAGAGCAGATACACACAGCACAACAAAAACAAACACACATATCAAAATGTGAATAACTTTAATAATAAAAATAAAGCTAAACCTTTTTCATCATCACTATGCTATGAAAACACAGAGAATTATAAAGAGAATACTGACTGTCACGATAACGCGAATGATCAGAAAATAAACTCAAAAACTAATCAATCAGAAGATCGCGTACTAATAACAGAAAAATTAGGAAAACAGAACTGGATACTCGATAGTGGCAGTACCTCACACATTGCAAATGATAAGAGGTTATTTGATAAATTTAACAATTTTGAAAAATCATCAGTCACCATCGCAAACGGCAACAAACTCGAAGCATTCGGTTCAGGCGACGTTTTAATAAAAACGAAATCCCCAAATGGAGAAATAAAACTCACAAGACTACAGGAAGTCCTATACGTCCCAGAACTAGAATCCAATTTAATATCCGTAAGCAAAGCAACTAAAAATGGATGCAAATTAATCTTTGAAAATGACAAATGCGATTTAACGTTCGACGGTGAAATTTATATAAGAGCGAAGAACAAAAATAATTTATACATAATCGAACAAACAAACCACTCAGAAAATGCAGAAAACTATGCAAACGTCACACTAAGCTGTAATAATAATAAAGAATGTTTAGAAGTATGGCATCGAAGACTAGGACACCGTGATTATGAAGCAATCAAAACAATCGTAAACAAACAGCTAGCTACCGGAATAAAAATTAAAAACTGCAGACACAATAATAAATTATGCGAAACCTGCATCAAATCTAAATTAAACGACGCGCCATATCCAAAATCGGCTACAAATAGAGCAAACAAAGTTCTCGATTTAATACACAGCGACGTCTGTGGACCTATAAGTACACCAACACTAGGAGAAAAACAATACTTTCTCACATTCATCGACGATTACTCGAGATATACAACTATATACTTACTATCTAAGAAAAGCGAAGTAATTGATAAATTAAAAGAATACATTGCAATGGTAAATAATCAATTCGGTAGAAAACCAAAAGAAATAAGATCAGATAATGGAGGAGAATATAATAGCAACGAAATAGACAATTATCTAAAGGAAAACGGGATATTACACCAATTCACAATTCCACACAACCCGAGCCAGAACGGCGTGGCAGAAAGGAAGAATAAAAGCCTACTCGATATGACACGTAGCATGCTTTTAGAAGCAAATTTAAATAAACAATTTTGGGGAGAGGCAATACACACAGCGACATATTTACAAAACAGATTACCAACAAGAGCGAACGACAAAACTCCATACGAACTATGGAAAGGTATCAAACCTGATCTCAAACACTTAAGAACCTTTGGATGTAAAGCATTTGTTTACATTAATAAAATACATCGAGGAAAACTAGATAATAGAGCGCAAGAAGGTATTTTTCTAGGTTACGACACACGTTCCAAAGGATATCGCATACACACAAAAGACAAACAAATAATAATTGCCAGGACTGTAAAATTCATAGAACATGAAATAAAACACTCAAACAACATTGAGGAAGATTCAAATCTCGAAGAAATCTCCACTGATGATAGAAATCAAGAAGAGAAGAATAAAAATTACATTGAAATTGACATTAATGATAATGAAAAACAACCATGCGAGTCCAAACAAACACAAATAGAACCAAGAAGGTCAAATAGATCTAACAGAGGAGTACCACCAGATAGATTTGTCTGTTTAGTTAAAGACACACAATCAAATGAACCAAAGAATTGGAACGATATCATGGAAATGAAAAATCCACACGATAGGGAAAATTGGCTCAAAGCCACCGAAAATGAAATCAAGTGCCTAGCTAAAAATAAAACTTGGACATTAGTCGATCCGCCACCAGGCAAGAAAGTGATAGGTTCAAAATGGACTTTTAAATTAAAACGCGACAACCTAAACCAAGTGCAAACCTATAAAGCACGACTCGTGGCACAGGGATACAGTCAGAAATTCGGAGTAGATTATGACGAGACCTTTGCTCCAGTTGTCTCTCATACCACAATCCGTGCATTTCTCATAGCAGTATTAAATCATAACCTTAAAGTTAATCATATCGACGTGAATACAGCGTTTTTACACGGAAACCTACAAGAAGAGGTATACATGAAACAGCCGGAAGGCTATATAGCTCCAAATCAACAAAACAAAGTATGTAAATTACAAAAAGCAATATACGGGCTTAAACAAGCCGCCAGAGCATGGCACACGAAAATCTCTGAAAGTCTTAAAGCATTAAATTTTATACAAAGTACATCTGACTCATGTCTTTTTATACGCGAAAATGGTGAAAACTCGACATACATTATAGTATATGTGGATGATTTGTTAATCGCCGGAAAAAACGAAGATATAATTGAATTAATAAACAATCTCAAAAGGGAATATGAATTGAAAGATTTGGGAGAAGTCAATAACTATCTCGGAATAAATATAAAAAGAGACGATAAAAATTTCTACTTAAACCAAAATTCAAAAATTGAAGAATTGGTAGATAAACTCAATCTTCAAAACGCAAAACCTTACAGCACACCTATGGAAGCAGGTTACAATCGACTCAACGATGATGAAAATCTATTACCTAACAATATTAAATTCAGACAAGCAACGGGAACATTACTCTACATCTCAACATTAACCAGGCCAGATATTTCAGCAGCGGTCAACATACTCAGCCGTAGAAATGAAACCCCTCGAGAAAAAGACTGGAAAGCAGTCAAAAGAATCGTAACATACTTAAACAACACAAAACACCTCAACCTGACGCTAAGTTCGAAAAATAAGCCTATTCTCGAAGTTTACGCAGATGCAGATTGGGGAGGTGATCCAGAAACTAGACGATCCACCAGCGGAAATATATTTATGTTAGGAAAATGTCCCATACATTGGACAACGAAAAGACAGACATGCGTTGCTCTGTCATCAGCAGAAGCTGAATACATTTCTGTAAGTAACGCAGCACAGGAAATACTATGGATGATAAAACTCCTGGAAGATTTAAAATTACCACAACAGAAACCCATAACAATATACGAGGACAATCAGCCATGTATAAAAATGGTTGAAAGTGAAAAACATACTCGAAAAAGTAAACATATAGATATCAGATTCCACGCGATAAGACAACTCAAGGAAGATGGAATAATAGATTTAAAGTATTGTCCCACAGAATTTATGACCGCAGATTCACTCACCAAGCCCAACCCCAAACCTGAATTCATTAAACACCGAAACAATCTGAACTTACTTCCTTTTCCTACATAGAAGATTAAGGGGGAGTGACGGAAATTGCAATTAAAGGGTAATCTTCTATTCGGAATCAACTACTCTTCAATCGTCAGATAATAATAAAGTACTTTAAAATTGCAGTAAACAACTTTAATTATCTCGTCGGAAAAACCCATTCATAAACTGTTTTCAACTCAGCTAAGTACATGGAATAAACGCCCACGTGAAAGAATGATTACCACGTGCTATCATGTGCTTTTTCCCAGTGACGTCATCCAAGGCTATCAAGAACTGAAAACTCTTTAGACTTTAGTCAGTTGTTGTGTGAATTTCTTTTAAAATGTAGCGTGTGAAAATGTCAGAGCGATGTAAATGCTCTGTTAACTTGTAATCAAGATACCGTTAAATGTTTAAATATAATATAAATATAAAGGTGAAGAGTGCTTAATTTAATTAAAATACATGTTAATAAGCATTTTAATTTCAGCAAAGTAATAAAGTTTCAGAAATGAGTAATGTGCTGATCATCATCGATAATCATTTGGATTACATTTTGAATATGGAAACTCACAATGTGCTACGATATAACCCAATGGATAAACTTAAGGAAGGTTTGAACTTACAATCAGGTAAGCGAATGCATGCTTACTTAACTCTATTTATGAAGTATTGGTTTTATACAATTAAATAAACTATTTTACATATTAAATAAACTGCGCCGCCGACATATTCTTCTATTGATTTCATTCATGATACTGTTGTCTGATGATATTTCTTGTCCAAGGTACACATAACTTTCAACATCTTTAATCTCAGTGTTGTTGTAGACGATTTTCTTTTTTGATGCAAATGAATTGAACATCACCTTAGTCTTTTCCAAATTTATTTTTAATCCCACATTAATGCTAGCTTCTGCCAAATCTTTTAGCATATTTTGCAATTCTTCAGAGCTATTACTGAAAATTAAAATGTCATCAGCAAACCGGAGATGGCTAAAATATTCCCCATTTATTCTAATCCCTTTGTTTTCCCAATCCAGCTTCTTGAAAATACTTTCTAAGACAGCAGTAAAAAGCTTAGGCGAAATGGTGTCTCCCTGTCTTACTCCTCTTCCAAGCTTGATCTTCGCTTTTCCTTTGTCCAAACGGATGGTGGCTGTTGCTTTCTTGTAGATCTTCTTTATGATATTGATATAAGGTTTGTCTATACCAATGTCCTCCAGAGAAGTAATTACTGCAGATGTGTAGACCGAATCAAATGCTTTTTCATAATCAATAAAGGCAAAGCAGAGAGGTAAATTATATTCTTTATGTTTTCCTATAACTTCCCTTACTGTTTGAATATGATCCATTGTGCTAAATCCACTTCGAAATCCTGCTTGTTCTCTAGGTTGAGCTGAGTCCAGAGCTGATTCAAGTCTTGTCGTTAAAACTTTGCTGAAAATTTTATAAATCACTGACAGTAAGCTGATTGGACGGTAGTTTTTAATGTTTTCCTTTTCTCCTTTCTTATAAAGTAACACCATCACAGCATTATTCCAATCTTCTGGTACATCTGATTTCTCGAGACATTTGGAAAACAGTATGGCTAGCATTTTTGCAAATTCTTCTCCTGCTTCTTTGATAAGGTCAATTGTAATTCCATCTTCGCCAGGGCATTTACCTTTTTTCATGCCTCTAATGGCTTGTACAACTTCATCTGTCATCACTGGGATTATCTCTTCAGTTTCTGTTATGTTTACTAGTGGATCACGTAGGTTGATTTCCCTTTGATCTTCACATTTATATAGATCGTTATAGAATTTTTCGCCAATGTGTACTATTTCATTATTTATTTTGGTGATTGTTCCATCTGCTCTCTTCAGTGCAAAAATACCTTTTCTTCCAACACACAGTTTGCGCTTAGCTGATTTTAAACTTTTGTTATCTTCTAGAACTTTTTTGACAAGATCACAGTTAAATTTTCTGATATCTTCTGTAACACATTTTCTTACCGTTTTACATAATTTTGCATATTCAACTCTTGATTTAGGATAGTTTTTCTTCATTTTAAATTCTCTGCGTTTCTTCATCAATCTTCTTGTTTCTTCTGTTATTTTCTTTGTTTGCTTTACTTGTGCTTCACCAGCTATCGTCCTTGCAATTTCTTGTAGAGTATTTGTTATTTTCTTGTTCACTACTGTAACATCTTGTTCTTCTTCTAAGATTGATTGAAGTACTTGAAAACGATTTTTAAGTTCTAAATTAAATTCTTCTTTATGTTTCTGGAGATTTATAATATCGACTGATTTCTTTGAGCATTGCAAAAGCTTCATTCTTTCCACTTTAGTATTTAAAAGCAGTTTGCATCTAACTAACCTGTGATCGCTTCCTGTATTGAAGTTATTGAGAACGCTGCAATCCTGAATAAGATGCTTTTTGTTTGTCAAGATGTAGTCGATTTCACTGGTTGAGCCATTTGCACTACGCCATGTCCATTTTCTTTGTGGCTTTTTCTTGAAAAATGAATTCATGATATCATCTGTTCACATTCTGCAAATTCAATCAATCTGTTTCCTCTTTCATTACGCACCCCATATCCATGATTTCCTACTGATAACTCACCTTTTTTTTTCCCCCAATTCTAGCATTCCAGTCTCCCATTATTAATTTTATGTAGCATTTTCCTTTTTGATGCATTGAAGCTACTTCTTCATAGAAATCCTCAATTTCTTCATCAGTATAGCTAATTGTTGGTGCATAAACTTGGGTAATTTGCAGCTTGTATCTTTTTGACACTTGTATAACTAACCTTGCAACTCTATCTGATGTACTATCATATTCTACGATGTGATTCTTCCACCTTTTATGAATCAGAAATCCTACACCACTTATTTTTCCATCTTCTGTACCTCTGTAGTACAATACATGTCCACTGGCAAGATCAATCTTCTCTTCACCTTTTCTTCTTACTTCGCCTAATCCTAGAATGTCCCAGTTGATTCTTACTAATTCT
This sequence comes from Maratus michaelseni, assembly GCA_963931845.1. NCBI lineage: Eukaryota > Metazoa > Arthropoda > Arachnida > Araneae > Salticidae > Maratus > Maratus michaelseni. The sequence continues at coordinate 277,109,485 of OZ007587.1, forward strand.
TCTTCAAGTTCCTGTAAACGACTTTCAGAAGATAAGGATCGTCCATTATACGTAGCCAAGGTCATCAACTTATGGCAGCCAAGCCGAGCCCGGTGATTCTTAGCACCCTCTGTCTTCATGTCTTTCTGATCGCTGCCGTAATCAGGAACATGCAGACTGCCGGGAATTGAGGGCCGTGATTTGTTTTGTGAATTCATGGTAAAATAAGGGGGGAGGTGGCCAAATTCCTCCACGCTGGCCAAGCGGGTTGGAGGAAGCCCATCCGCGTTCGTTCCCCATGCACTAGGCAAGAGTACTAACAGGCTGCACCGATGGAAGGTGCGGATTGGACATTAAGTCTCTGCTCCCAGTCGATTCCTTTAAGTCCTCCTCTGAGGCATTTAAAGGGTCTTCTCCTAGTTAACAAGCAGAGGCTATTAAACAGCCCATATATATATATATATATATATATATATATATATATATATATATATATATATATATATACATAAACAAGCATAAAAGTTCATTAGGTTTGTTTTCATAGCTGTTTATATCATTTGATAACGAATCTCACTTTCTAAAGCCCAAATTGCACCAATCTTAAAAAAAAAAACGCCAGGGCCCCTATAGTGGAAAAGTATCCGATAACATATCTATTCTTTTAGGCTCCCAACATATTTTAGAGGTTATTTTTCCAATATATTTACGTTACATTTTGGTATTTTTATATTAGCCGGGCGCAAATCTCGCCAATGTTAATTTTTTCCCTCTCCAATAACAGCTAGCAGCTATTGCAAAGATTTGAACTAATACATTTTTACAAATTTTAAATGATTTTAAAAGATTTTGGGTTTTATATAACATAAATTTCTATTTCTGTGTATATAAAATTAGGGTACTTCTCTATCATCCCGTCGACCACTTTTCATAACAAAAAAATATCGCCAAACTGTAAGATTAAACGCCAAAAATGCAGTCCCATTTACTTGATGTCAAAAGCATTATACTTGTTTGGGTACTTTTCTATTATCCCGTCGACCACTTTTCATAACAAAAAACTATCGCCAAACTGTAACGCCAAATAAACGGGAGAACGTTGCCATTGGAATATCAAAATAAATAAATAAATAAAATATAAGAATTTAAGGACACAATTGTTATTTTAATTAATGAAATAACTAACAAATCAGTAAAACATAATGAAAAAAATACACGCAAATGTCGAATTAGAAACCACTTGATGACATAACAAACACGTATAATGCTTCTGACATCAAGTAAATGGGACTGAATTTTTGGCGTTTAATCTTAGTTTGGCAATAGTTTTCTGTTATGAAAAGTGGTCGACGGGATAATAGAGAAGTACCAAAATTAGATATGATGCTTTCATTACGAAGTAAAATGTTTCTAGTTGTATCTTATTTTAAAATTTGGTACTTTTCGGTTAGTCGGGCGCCAGTGATATATGTACATACATAAATACATATGTATATACATATATATGTTTAAATATACATACATATGTGTATATATATATGCATGTATATATATGTATACGTAGATATGTGTATATGTGTGTGTATATATATATTTTTTTTTTAATAGATTAAGCCTAATCATTAGTAGACTCGATTATGTGAAATTTTGTTATTTGTATTGATATGTTCGTTTTTACGTATTTAATTATGGGTGAATCCAAGCGTTTACCCCTGCTTGGCGTCCGTTTGTATTGGCGTGCTAGCGCGCGCGATAGAGGACTGACTCTTGCAACCCTCATCATTTCTCAATCGTGCCAAATCGTCGATAGTTAGCCATATGTAGCTCTTTTATTGTTGGAAAGGCTGAGCAATGATATTTTTTGTGATGACGCGTTTGTTACGTATGACGTATTTGTTACGTCATCAAATGATTATTCGACTTTTATTTGTATTTTAATAATATTTAATGATTTATTAGTTATTTAAAACATGTTTTTTTTTAAATACAGTTAAATAACACTTATGTCATTAAATGGTTATGTCATGATATTCATCATCTGCTTCTTTATTTAAATCTTGATTTTTTTTTTTAAATTTATGTATGTGAGTGGCTACTCTTGTTACTTTAGAACAGTGTGAATTAATTGATTGCAGTTTTCATGGAAGTCTCATGTTCGCGAAGCGATCATACATGCGGTATAGTGATCGCCGCATTTACAAATTTCGTGTATTTTTGTGATCTCTATACAACGAGGTTGCTGCATCCAGAGTTGTTTATTTTTCGGTTTCATGTTCGCAAGCGATCATACGTGCGGTACAGTGATCGCGACATTAACGAATTTCATGTATTTTTTAGGATTCCGATACGACGAGGTTGCTGCATCCAGTGATGTTTTTTTTCTCGGTTTCATGTTCGCGAAGCGATCATACGTGCGGTACAGTGATCGCGGCATTAACGATTTTCGTGTTTTTCTTGGGATTCCGATACGACGAGGTTTCTGTATCCAGTGATGTTTTTTTTTTCGGTTTCATGTTCGCGAAGCGATCATACGTGCGGTACAGTGATCGCGGCATTAACGATTTTCGTGTTTTTCTTGGGATTCCGATACGACGAGGTTGCTGTATCCAGTGATGTTTTTTTCGGTTTCATGTTCGCGAAGCGATCATACGTGCGGTACAGTGATCGCGGCATTAACGATTTTCGTGTTTTTCTTGGGATTCCGATACGACGAGGTTGCTGTATCCATTGATGTTTTTTTTTCGGTTTCATGTTCGCGAAGCGATCATACGTGCGGTACAGTGATCGCGGCATTAACGAATTTCGTGTTTTTCTAGGGATTCTGATACGACGAGGTTGCTGTATCCAGTGATGTTTTTTTTCGGTTTCATGTTCGCGAAGCGATCATACGTGCGGTACAGTGATCGCGGCATTAACGATTTTCGTGTTTTTCTTGGGATTCCGATACGACGAGGTTGCTGTATCCAGTGATGTTTTTTTTTCGGTTTCATGTTCGCGAAGCGATCATACGTGCGGCACAGTGATCGCGGCATTTGTTCAGTTTTTATGTACTTCAGAATCAGAAGTTTTTAGATGTAGGGTAAAAACATTCCATAACTTTATCACAAAGTAAAGTTTATTTACAGTTCTAATTTGTACACTCGTACACTCGTTTGTTTTAACTCACAAAACTATACACAGCAATACTTATGGCGTAATAATATATATTAAATTTCTCAAAATAAAAGAAATAGAATCTCAAAGCCATTTTTAACTGCGTATTAACAAAAAAAGGAAAACATGAACACAAGACTGTTGCCATCGGCAACGTAACTTACAAAATATCAAAAACAAAGATAATAATCATGTAGAGTTTTAACCCAACATCCTCCCACCTAAGTTAAATTTTAACATAAAAGTTAACTTACAATTAATAATAGTCACAATTACAATAGCAAAATTATATAAATAGTTCACAAGTCCAGTCTATGAGGCATTTTAATGATACGGCCACTTCTAGTTTTCCTTGCCTCCTCAGAAGATTCAATATTGCAGTCAATTGATTGACTGGCTGTTGGTTTCTCACTTAATTTTGTACCTGCCAATTTTTCTCCAACTAGAAACGACTCTGATGCTGACACTTCTAAAGAATAGAGACGTTGTAGCGGTCTTGAATTGATTATGGATTCGCAATCACACAGCACCGTCGTCATTTGTTCGTAAGTTAAAGAAGATCGGCCCAGTACTCTTCTCAACAATTTTTTAAGAATACCGACCAGTCTCTCCCACCAACCACCCCACCAAGAGGCAGTCGGTGGGTTGAATTTCCACTTAATAGGATGAAGAGCAGTGTCACTTACAATAAGGTTCCAATCCAGTGCACTTAGCAGATTTGAAGCACCCACAAAATTGGAGCCATTGTCACAATAGATAGTGCTGCATCGTCCTCTACGGGCTACGAACCTGCGCAAAGCTAGTAAAAAGGAAGGTGTAGATAAATAATCCACTAATTCAATGTGTACTGCCCGGTAGACGGCACATGTGAATAGACAAACCCAGGATTTCTTATTATCTCTGAGAAACAGTGGCCCCGCCAAGTCAACTCCACAGATCTCAAATACAGCAGCGTCTCGTATACGGTCCTCTGGAAGAGATGGAGTGAGAGTATCGAGCTTTTTTACAGAATGTCTCCTACAAACAATACATTTGGATAAGATGGATCTCACTGTCTTCCTACCATGCAGAATCCAGAATCTCTCTCTTAAAATGTTAAGCAGCATTTGAGTCCCAGCATGAGCATATTTTTCATGATAGTATATCACTATACGCTTTACAACTTCATGTTGAGATGGTAAAATTGCAGGCATTATAAAATCTTCACTATCTTGTCGATACAAAAGTTTTGTTTTCAATCGGATAATATCGTTTTTATCCTTGAAAGCTCCCAGAGTTTTTAACTTTTCATCCTTTTCATTAACGAAGCTTTCTTTCTGTATTATTCTGATAACTCTATACTCAGCTACAGAAATTTCTTCGGAATCAAGGCTACCATATTTTCTACTACTTCTCGGAATACGACTATTATTGATGAATCGAAGTAGCCAGGCAATAATTCTTACAGTTTTGTTGTAGTTCGAAAACTTATGGATAAAGGAACTGTCTATATTTTGAAGGTTCACCATAGATGATACTATTTCCTTTCTCTTTTCCTTTAACACTTCTTCTTCATTTACTGAGAATTCTGATCTAGGCCATTTATCAGATGGGTAATACAGCCAAGGAAGACCTTTCCACCACTCTGTCTCCAATAATTGTCGAGCGGAACAACCTCTGGAGGGTAAATCCGCTGGATTGATCGACCCAGGTACATAATACCAATTTTCTGGTTTACTCACTAATCTAATTTCTCGCACTCTGTTATACACAAATGGTGTCCAGTTTTCGCTACCCTTTATCCAATATAATGCGTTACTGGAGTCAGTCCAAAAGAAGGTGGGAATATCTCCTAATTTTAAATCTGCTATAACTCTTTGCCACAGTCGGGTACCAATAGTGCACGCTAACAACTCTAACCGAGGAATTGTAATAGACTTCAACGGAGCTACTTTAGATCGTGCTTGAACTAGTTGACATGAAGTTAAGTTCTTACTTTCACTCCTTAAATATATGCAGGTAGCATAAGCTACTTTGCTCGCATCACAAAAGACGTGTAAACTTAAATTGCAGGTATCATCAGGGTCTTTTATTAAGCATCTAGGTATAGTAACTTCTTTTAGTAGATCCAGCTGTTTTCTCCACTTTTTGAATTTTTTAGAAATTGCTGATGGCAGCTCTGCATCCCAAGTTGTTTTCATTTCCCACAGTTCTTGTAACATTAATTTCGGATATAAGGTCACTGGACAAGTATAACCAATAGGGTCAAAAATTTTGTGGACTTCTGACAATATTTTTCTTTTAGTAACAGGTCCATTATCTTCACAAACTTCTTTTAAATTTACAGAAAGAGTATCTGAGTTCAAGAACCACTGCAGGCCTAATACTGGGACAACTTTATTTTTTGTACAAGAAGCCTCTTTTGTTGAGGAATGGGGATAATTGTGCTCCCACCCTCTAAGGTCAAACTTCCTTTCTGACATAATATCTGTAGCTACTTTAATGAATTCATGCAATTCTGTCTCCGTTTTTACACTAGTTAGACAATTGTCTACATAAAAGCTGTTCTTAAGTTTCTGGACAATATCCACAGGGTATTTTGAGTTTCCAAGTTGTGCTTCCTCCAAAATCATTTCCAGATGATACTGAATCACAGAATTAAGTAAGAAAGGACTACTTGAAATTCCGAAGACGACACGACAATGTCTATAATATTTCAGTTCATTATTTTCGTCATACCAAAGAAATCTTAAATAATCTTTATCGCTTTCTTGTAGGCGAATTTGTAAAAATGCTTTACGGATGTCCGCCGTAACTCCAAACTTGTTCATCCGAAAACGTGTTAATCTTGTAGGAATTAACTCAACAAGGTTTATCCCTTTCTCCAGGCAGTCATTTAAGCTTGGGAAAGCTCTCAGTTTTGCTGAAGCATCAAACACAGGTCTGATTCTAGTTGTGCTATTTTCTTTCACGATATGTCTGTGTGGTAAATAATGAGACGGTAATTGAATCTCGTGCTTAGGAATTTTTTCAATTATTCCTTCTTTTTCCCATTCTTCAAATATTTTATTATAATCATCATATAAATTTTCTTCTTTCAACTTCCGTGCAGTACCTTCCAGTCTCTTTAAAGCCAAGTTATAATTATCAGGTAGTGGAGGGTGATCGGCAAGCCAAGGTAAATGTACCACAAAACGATTGTCTTTGTCGATTTGAACTGTGTTAAGAAAATGCTCTCTGGCGGATTCATGAAGGTCTTCTTTAGTTTTCTTCTCAGAAGGATCTGTAATACCGAGAGTGTCAAGAGTCCACAATTCTGTTATTGTTCGAGTAGTAGAAAGCATAGAATTAGCTACCGAGATTTCATTTACCTCTGAAGAAATCTGGGGTATACGTCCCATTGTGGTCCACCCTAAACGTGTTTCCATTGCTGTTAAACCACATGATAAGGATTTGTAACCACCGGTAATGATTTTTCCGGCTACATCGGCTCCTATTAAGATTTCAATAGGACCTATATAATCATCGTTGACACAAATATTATAGTCAGTAAGCTCTTTTAAATGAATCGCAGGTATTGTCGGTGGAACGCTCCCACAGATAACAGGTTGACTCAGTACTTTAAAATGACAGTTATAAGATCCATCGCAACTTGTCAAATATAAAGTAAACACATCATGCTTGCACACTCCTGTATTTTCTCCTCCGAACAGAGAATGCTGAAGATATTCATAGTCTTCCCTTTTATATTTCATCTCTTTGGCAGTGTTTTTTAAAATGTAAGAGCGCTGCGAAGCAGAATCTATGATGGCTCTTGCCTTCCGTTTTCTCCCATTACCTCTGATTAAAACCGTTAATGTTAATAACATAACACTAGGGCTTTTGGATATATTCGCAAGTGCTTGATCCTCTTTTGAAACATTATCTAACTCTGTAGTTTCTTTTCCGGTTGGTGAGAATGCTGGTTGCTTTATGTTACGACAGAGTAATATATGATGTCTTTTTCCACAACCCAAACAAGTTATCTTTGAATAACACTTACGAACTTGATGACCCGGTTTTAAGCACAGAAAACAGCACCCTGGTTTCTCTACGAGATTTTCTCTATCTTTCATCGTCATTTTCCGTACCTTCAAACAGTCAGTGGAATTATGGAAATTGCGGCAAAATATGCACTGCTTTTGTTCATTCGAAGAGGTCAAAAGCTCAGCTGCACTAGCTATTTGACGAGTGTCCCCGTATTTGTGTCTATCATTTCCAGCCCTCTTCTCTTTGAACAATTTAAAATTACTCTTGGTCTCAATCCCAAAGTTTTGAGAGGCTAGGATTATGCGCTCCTCTGCCTGCACTTCATCTTGAAGAAAATCAAGAATTGAATCGAGATCAGTCTTTTCAGTAATTTTAGATGTATTTTGATCCTCCTCCTCATGTGATCTATGACTTACAGATCTATATCGTTCCCAAGCTAGAAGCGTTTCCTCAGGTAAAGCAGATTCGACAAGTGGTAAAAGCATCGACGCATACTTATCTCTCGTTACCCCTAGTATTTCAAGCGCACGAAGCTTTGTTTCTAATAAATCATAAAGATTTCTCAAAGATTTTTTCGACATATTCTGCTTTTGGATAACCAATGACAGAAGATCCCTAACATACACCTGTATAAGTAGCTCTTCTCTCCCAAAACGTAATTTCAATTGTTCTATTGCTTTCTCATAACTATTTCCCCCGGGTGGAAAACTTTTAATTAACTCTTCGGCAGCACTTCCCTTCTCCATACATTGGGATAGATATGCAAACTTATCATGCAGATCTAAATTAGGGTCTTTATTAATTTTCTCAAACTGCCCCCAAAAACTAACCCAGTTCCTTAGATTTCCATTAAATGTAGGCAATTTTATTTTTGGGTAACGTAATAACGTATTTTTCTGAGAATCACTACAATTCGAAGAAACGTCTTCTCTTTCTGAAAGCAAAAGCTGACTCAACTTAATCTGTAATAACCGCCAACGGTCTATATAACATTCGGATTCATCGATCTCTTTTTCAATTAAATCATCTGTAATGTTTTCAGAATAAAGAAACTGTTTAACATTTTCTTCAGAATTTAGCATTAGCGTAGCTTTCTCCTCAATAAGTTTCAGTTTAATTATTTTGTCAGAATTTGTTAAGTTTGTTTCTTCAGTATCGAACTCGTTACAAGATTTGCTAAACAATCTCCTATGCTGAGTTCTAATTTTCTTTGCTGCTTCCATATCAACTCAAAAATAAGACAAACAAAACAAAACTTACTCGATAATCAGCAGCCGAGTCCTGTCGGCGGACGCCAGATGTTCAGTTTTTATGTACTTCAGAATCAGAAGTTTTTAGATGTAGGGTAAAAACATTCCATAACTTTATCACAAAGTAAAGTTTATTTACAGTTCTAATTTGTACACTCGTACACTCGTTTGTTTTAACTCACAAAGCTATACACAGCAATACTTATGGCGTAATAATATATATTAAATTTCTCAAAATAAAAGAAATAGAATCTCAAAGCCATTTTTAACTGCGTATTAACAAAAAAAGGAAAACATGAACACAAGACTGTTGCCATCGGCAACGTAACTTACAAAATATCAAAAACAAAGATAATAATCATGTAGAGTTTTAACCCAACAGCATTAACGAATTTCGTGTATTTCGTGGGATTCCGATACGACGAGGTTGCTGTATCGGTTTTTTTTTTTTCGGTTGCATGTTCGCGAAGCGATCATACGTGCGGTACAGTGATGCGGCATTAAGGAATTTCGTGTATTTTCGTTTTTTCAATTTCACATTAATCGTTAACTTTTATGTAATATCGATGAAAACGTTGTTTTTTACTGCTCGTATTATCTTTTTTATATGTATCTTATTAAATTTGTCAAATAAAATATTTTATTTCACTCATAAATGCAGTATCTAGAAAAATCAACTCTGTAGGGTTTAATTTAATAATTCTGTATTTAAATTATGTCTTTTGTCCAAATTGTTTTGAACGAATAAAATTTTACTCTGGTATAAATGCAATCTATTTTTCAGGGACCTTTTTATTGCTAAATCCATTACTTTTCCTATGTGTAACTATTTAAAAATTAAGAATGGCAACATTTTACCACTTGCTTATTGTGGGTTACAATACGATAAATGCAAGTAAACAATTAAGTCAAGGCGCACATTGAGACGCAGCCAACACGCGCGGGGCAGGTTCTCACGTCACGCGATTTTGTAAAGCATTGAAATGAACGGGAGAGCGCATATTGACTCACGCGCAGTTTTTCTGACGCAGGTCCTGCCGGCCACTTGTGTTTCAAACACAGTTTCAAGTGCGAGTGTGTCACGTTTTTCAGCGAAAATGAAGGAAAAACTGATCGAAGCTGTTCGCGCATATCCTGTTTTGTAAACATTTCAGTAAATAATGGACGGTGGTCCTAAAACTTTAAAAATAAATGTAATTTTGTAAATGGTTATTATTATATAAAATTAAAAGTTTTCTATTCTGTTTTTCAGAGTAATAATGATAAAAAAAATCTTGTTTAACATAAAAAGTTTTATTAATCACATGAAATTTATTAAAACTAGCTATTTTTTTAAAGGTACTTTTCTGTTACCTGGGTGCCAGTGATATGTATATTTATGCTTATGTATATCATTGGCGTCCAGCTAACAGAAAAGCACCTAAAAAAATTGTTCTTAATACGTTATGGTAAGTGGAATTCAAAAAAATTTATTACTTCCATTTCAGTTACATCAATTTAAAGTGCTATGAACATTAAACTGAAATTGTCTTTTAATTATAATATCCATTACTGAAAATTGCCTAATTAAACATTTCAGCAATGGATATTGGTCCTAAAACTTAAAAAAAAAAAAAAAAGAAAATGTAAATGGTTTTTATTATATAAAATTTTAAAAAAAAAAATTATTCTATTTTTCAGAGTAATAATGATAAAAAAAAAATTGGTTTAATATTAAATATTTTATTACTAGCTTAAAATTTATTATAACTAGCTATTTTTTTTTTAATGTTCTTATTAATACATTATAGTAAACAATTGCATGTTTTGATTTTAATCTGCTGCTAAATAATAAAATTTAATTGTTTACCATAATGTATTAATAAGAACATTTAAAAAAAAAAAATAGTGAGTTATAATCAATTTTAAGCGAGTAATAAAATATTTAATATTAAACCAATTTTTTTATCATTATTACTCTGAAAAATAGAATAAAAAAAAATTAATTTTACATAATAAAAACCATTTACATTTACATTTTTTTTTTTTTTTTTTAAGTTTTAGAACCAATGTCCATTGCTGAAATGTTTAATTAAATTTTATTATTTAGCAGCAGATTAAAATCAGAACATGCAATTTTTGCAAGAAAATGAAGAAGATATAAATTAAGTAAAACCAGCTCTTAGCTTGTTTAAAAATTTTCAATGAAAACAGAATACTGTGAAACATTTTCTGTATGAAACTTTCAAAAGAGAGTTATAAGAAAAAATTAAAACTGGATTTTTATTGGTTATTTTTTTATAAACAAAAAACTTTAGAGGGGGTGTGGGGAAGGGCGGGGGGGGGGGGTCCATTACCAGCACATATACTGTATCATGAACAGTACAATCTTTTTAGTCTAAAAATAAAAAATCCCTGACGGCTCGGCCTACAGGCACAGGTAGATTTTGAAGACGCAGACCTTGGGGCGCTTGTTTGTTGGAAAATGCGGAAGAAATCACCTTTTTACCATGATGCGACAGTTGGAACTGCCCACTTCGAAACCTAACTTGTTTGCAGGCGGAACCGGCAGGGATTTTTTTTTTTTTTTTTTTTTTTTTTTTTTGTTATAAAAGTTGGTTTTATAAAAAACTTGTCAATATAAAAGGTTTAAATAATATTAAGAGGACTTATAATAAATTTAAGCGGATATGATATCTTGTGAATTGACGAACTTGTGAACTTTTTTCTTCTTAACCCCCCCCCCCCCCCCCTCCTTGGGGCCATTTTTAATAATATCAAAAATCTGATAAATTTTCGGCCATTTTCCTAGAAGTAATAATAACTTTAAACGGATTCGATACGTATCATAAATAAGAAGTTATGGGTTTTTTTTTCTGTTTTCACAAAAAGCCGTACTAATATATACTAATAAGCACGCATCCATTTCAGAATCAGATAACCGTATTCTGAATTTAAATCTATGTACTGAGCCATGGCAAAAAATATCTAAAAATCCCAAAAAATGAACTAATTGTTTCTTATTCTACGAAAAACGAGCCGTTTTACACGCGTGGCATACGTCAGCAATGTAAACAAACGTGAACGTGACGGAAAACTGAGTCGGCGCGGCGCACATTGAGACGCAGCTGCCACGCGCAGGTGAAGCGACGCTGCTCGGAAAAAAACTGCGCGCGGCAGGGTGTGCGCATATTGCGACTCAGTTTTCCGTCACGTTCACGTTTGTTTACATTGCTCACGTATGCCACGCGTGTAAAACGGCTCGTTTTTCGTAGAATAAGAAACAATTAGTTCATTTTTTGGGATTTTTAGATATTTTTTGCCTTGGATCAGTACATAGATTTAAATTCAGAATCCGATTATCTGATTCTGAAATGGATGCGTGCTTATTAGTATATATTAGTACGGCTTTTTGTGAAAACAGAAAAAAAAAACATAACTTCTTAGTTATGGTACGTATCGAACCCGTTTAAAGTTATTATTACTTCTAGGAAAATGGACGAAAATTTATCAGATTTTTTATATAATTAGAAATGGCCCAAGGAGGGGGGGGGGATTAAGAAGAAGAAAAAATTCCACAACTTCGTCAATTCACAAGATATCATATTCGCTTAAATTTATTATAAGTCCTCTTAATATTATTTAAAACTTCTATATTGACAAGTTTTTTATAAAACCAACCCTTATAACAAAAAAAAAAAAAAAAAAAAAAAAAATCTTTGCCGGTTTTACCTGCAAACAAGTTAGGTTTTGAAGTGGGCGGTTCCAACTGTCGCATCATGGTAAAAAGGTAATTTCTTCCGAATTTCCCAACAAACAGGCGCCCACGGTCTGCGTCTTCAAAATCTACCTGTGCCTGTAGGCCGAGCCGTCAGGGATTTTTTATTTTTAGACTAAAAAATTTGTACTGTTCATGATACAATATATGTTCTGGTAATGCCACCCCCCTTCCCCACACCCCCTCTAAAGTTTTTTGTTTATAAAAAAATAACCAATAAAAATCCAGTTTTAATTTTTTCTTATAACTCTCTTTTGCAAGTTTCATACAGAAAATGTTTCACAGTATTCTGTTTTCATTAAAAATTTTTAAACAAGCTAAGAGCTGGTTTTACTTAATTTATATCTTCTTCATTTTCTTGCAAAAATTGCATGTTTTGATTTTAATCTGCTGCTAAATAATAAAATTTAATTAAACATTTCAGCAATGGACATTGGTCATAAAACTTTAAAAAAAAGAAAAAGAAAAGAAAGTGTAAACGGTTTTTATTATATAAAATTAAAAATTTTGTATTCTATTTTTCAGAGTAATAATGATAAAAAAAAATTAGTTTAATATTAAATATTTTATTACTCGCTTAAAATTGATTATAACTCGCTTAAAATTGATTATAACTCGCTTAAAATTGATTATAACTCGCTATTTTTTTTAAAAATGTTCTTATTAATACATTATGGTAAACAATTTAAAAATTAAATTTTATTATTTAGCAGCAGATTAAAATCAAAACATGCAATTGTTTACCATAATGTATTAATAAGAACATTAAAAAAAAAAAAAAATAGATAGTTATAATAAATTTTAAGCGAGTAATAAAATATTTAATATTAAACCAATTTTTTTTTTTTATCATTAATACTCTGAAAAATAGAATAATTTTTTTTTTAATATATATAATAAAAACCATTTACATTTTCTTTTTTTAAGTTTTAGGACCAATGTCCATTGCTGAAATGTTTAATTAGGCATTTTTCAGTAATGGATATTATAATTAAAAGACAATTTCAGTTTAATGTTCATAGCACTTAAAATTGATGTAACTGAAATGGAAGTAATAAAATTTAATTTTTGAATTCCACTTACCATAACGTATTTAGAATAATTTTTTTAGGTACTTTTCTGTTAGCTGGACGCCAGTGATATATATAAACATAAATATACATATCACTGGCACCCAGGTAACAGAAAAGTACCTTTAAAAAAAAAAAAAAGCTAGTTTTAATAAATTTCATGTGATTAATAAAACTTTTTATATTAAACAAGATTTTTTTATCATTATTACTCTGAAAAATAGAATAGAAAACTTTTAATTTTATATAATAATAACCATTTACAAAATTACATTTATTTTTAAAGTTTTAGGACTAACGTCCATTATTTACTGAAATGTTTACAAAACAGGATAGGCGCGAACAGCTTCGATCAGTTTTTCATTCATTTTCGCTGAAAAACGTGACACACTCGCACTTGAAACTGTGTTCGGAACACAAGTGGCAGGCAGAACCTGCGTCAGAAAAACTGCGCGTGCGTCAATATGCGCTCTCCCGCTCATTTCAATGCTTTACAAAATCGCGTGACGTGAGAACCTGCCCCGCGCATGTTGGCTGCGTCTCAATGTGCGCCTTGGTTTAGAAATCGCCAATGTGGCATCATTTTTTAAAAGCGCTAAATGGTGGCTTGAGTAAGGATTAGGTCGAGATCATTGGTTCTCTTTTATTTTTCATAAATGTATTTTGATGTTATTTTGCTGTTTAAAGGTTTAGATTAATTATTTTTGCTTTTATTTTGATTCTCGCGATTTCAATTTGCGTGGTTTTCGGAACACTCCGCACAAAAGCAGGTGAGTTAATTCTTACCTAAGCCATTCCAAAAAGTGGATTTTTTTTTTTTTTAACAAAAAATCTGTGTTTTTAAAAACGTTATTTTGACATTATTTTGCTTTTAAATGTTTTAAAATATGTATTTTTGCTTTATTTTGATTATCGCCATTTCAATTTGCACGCTTTTGCCTGTTGTCTTCTGGAGGTTGCCACTCCGGGAGACAACAGGCAGAAACGCACAAATTTGGCAATTTTTTGAAAACGCGCTAAGCAGTGGTAAACCCTTGGATCGTACCTTAATTATGATCATATTTTAGCTATTTTTAAGTAAGATTTTAAAGATATTGATTCGCAATGTTAAAATGTTGTCGGTTTGTCATTAACTAAGTTAAAAGATTGGCAAGAAAAAAAGGGTTGGCGAGATTAAAAAAATTTGACTATCACTTGCGCCCGGCTAACAGTACCTTAAAATGAAATGAGTGAAAGTTTTTTCGGTACTTGCGTATTATCCGGGGCAGGAGATAGATCGCAAAAATGGTTGTCAATTGCCAATCTTTTTTATCGTTCCCAATAATGTGCAAAACAGTAATTTAATATTGTTAAATACATAAAATTGTTGAAAATGGTAAATAATATAAAATAAATAAATAAATAAATAACAAAAAACTGTAAACTATAAGTAAAAAAATAAACTTTAAATTATACTAAAAAACTATACGCTATAATAAATAAATAAACTATATACTTGTAAAAACAAGTGGGTAAGTGTGATCCAAGTTCGCACAAAGGGTTTCGCTTAATATTCCTTTCAAAACACTTTATCCTTTCTTTAAAAAATCCAAATAAATTTCATTTTCTAAAAAAAAAAAAACTCTATTTTTCTCGGTTTTTCGAATATCTGAACCGGCCCGATAGCGGGTGAAGCCCACTATTATATTCTGTCATAATAATATCTGTCATGTGGACTAAATGCGATATTTTAAAAAAAATTAATTTCAAAATTAAACATGTTGTACACCTTCAAAATGTTAAAATATGCGAATATTTCCATAATCGGGTTTTTATCATGATTCAATACGTTCCTCAAACTCATACATTTACTATTCTCTATTACTCATATTCATACTCGCTTTGTATTATACTGAAACATTTGAAAAATCCGTTAAACTTGACGTCAGATTTTCTTTTTAATTCTCTAATGACGTGTAATTAATCAGCTTTGTGTACATGCACACATACTCATACTCCTTATATTATTGAGAAATCTTTCTATTTTATTACCACTATGACGTCAATCTTTTTTATTTCATATTAATCTTTTTTTTCAATTGGTGAAACTTTTTATTTCCTTTTTTAGCTCACAGGCTATCAAAGCCTGAGAGCTTATATGCCCGCCGGTTCTGTATGCACGTACGTATGTATGTACGTAACGCGATAACTCTTGATAGAACTAACCGTTTTACTTTAAATTTTGTTTATAGGTACCTTGTGATAAGGCGCTTCCCTGATTAGTTTTGGAGGTTCATTGGTGAAGCATAAAGGGGGGAAACGGGGGGCTAACCCCCAATAATTTAGATAAATAGGTTTTTCATGCAGAATTATCCCATTTTCTTCAAATTTTGTATATAGGTTCATTTTGATAATGCGCTTCTGTCAATAGTTTTGGGGGTTCATTGGTTAAGTATAAAGGGGGAAAAGGGGGATACTCCCCCTAATTTAGATAAATGAGTTTTTCATGCAGAATTATCCGATTTTCTTCAAATTTTGTATATAGTTTCATTGTAATAATGCGCTTCTCTGAAGCATTTTGGGGGTTCATTGGTTAAGTATAAAGGGGGAAAGGGGGGGTTAATCCCCCCTTAATTTTGATAAATGGGTTTTTCATGCAGAATGATTCGATTTTCTTCAAATTTTGTATATATATTCATTGTAATTAGAGACTTCTCTGATTAGTTTAAGGGGTTCATTAGTTAACTATGAGGGGGGTAACGGGGGGATGACCCCCCCCCCTTAATATATTGTCGATCTCTTTCTTTTTCGAAGGGCATTATTCTTTGAAATAAGATTATAATATACAGTTAGTGTGAATAGCCTGTGACCTCAATGCCCTCAGTTTAACTGGGCAGTTTTCTTTTTATAGCACTTTCCAACCTAGTTGAAAAGTGCTTATGACTTCGGTTTGTCTGGCCGTCTGGCCGTGCTCTAACTCCCGTAAATATGCTCGGATTGCTCTGCAATTTTTATATGTTATTGTCGTTATCTATGGCACGTTCCCTGCGGCTTATTTAAATAATGTTCCACTATTTTAAACGCATTGAAGTTTATATATATATTACTAAGGTGCATTACAAGAGGCTTACTACAGAATAGTGTGTGTATAGCAGTCATCGTTCATTTACAGGGACACACAAAAGAATTCTCTACTGTCTGTTAACAATAATTCCTGGAAGTGCGTTTTAAGTTACTGAACGCGATTTTAATCTTAACTAGCTTTTTGTCTATTACGTGGTGTGTATAAATTCTGTAGATCCTATACAGGGCAGCACAAAAGTTCGCGAACACATTTCCGTTTATTGACAGAAACTCCAGAAGGAGAATTTAAACTGTGCTACGCGTTTCCTAACTAAACTAAAATTTAGCATCCTATGTATATATACAAATCTATAGATCATATACAGGGCTACATAAAAGTAATCGGATATTTTTCCGAATATTGTATATATTGAAAATTCCTGAAATTACGTTTTTAAATATGTTATGCGTTTTCCAAATTGTTTACTTAGATGTCATCTTTCAGCTTATTAAACGGTAATGATTTGTAAAATTATTTTAGAAGCGTTGGAAAGTGCTACATAATCTATGCTTGACGCATGATTTTTCGTTCTTGTTATTTTTCACGTGGAAATCGTCTGATAGAAAATTAATTATTGTAGATAGAATTTCATCATGGATTTTTAATTTTTGGCATCTGCTATAAGGGAAAATGTTCAAATTTAATAAGAAAAGGCTGTTAGAATTTTGGTTTTTTATCTCTATTTATTAAAATAACACGAATTTTTCAAATTTTAATATTTTATTATATATATTTAATTATAATTTTAATACAGCTGTACCAATAAATTAAACATTGTGTGTGGTTTAAAATAAAATAATTTGTGTGTGTTTTATAGTAAAAAACATGTGTGTGTTTTATAATAAAATTGTGTGTGTTTTTTTATAAAATAAACAGTTTCAAAATTTTAAAAAAATGTTGTTTTCGCACGCTAGTCCTAACAGGTATTCTAAAACGGAGTATTCTCATCCAAATAGCGCAAACAAAAAATCTCGCCAACCCCCGATGCGTCAGAGATGCGTTCCATTATTTGACAGTTTAATGTAAAATATGAAAAAATACAACATTTTTAAAACAGTAATAAACGTAGTTTTTTGTTTGATTCATTCAGTTATTTATTTAATAATTTATTGCGGTAAAATTAACTGATTTGATGAACTTAAATATTTTCCTAAACATTCAGTACATATTTCCTAAATATTCTGTAAATATGCAAATATCCCTTTATATATAACTGCTCTCATAGTTTTAATACATTTTAAACCGCAACCATATTGTTGCCAACATTGCTATTGTTTGATGCCAAGCTTGACGACATACCCACTTATGGAAATTTAGGCACCCTTTATATATTACGATACATACATACATAATATTCCTACATTTTATAAGTGTTAATATAAGTAATATTATCTGTGCCATTTCTTAGCAATTATCTTCATGCGGTTAGTACGTAAATATCAATTTGTTACGATCCAAAGTTGAAAGATGCAAACTGGCCGCTAAAATCCCCTTTTATTTAAGATGCATCATATCAACGTTACCATTTAAGAAAAGTACAAAAAGTATAATTCTATTAAAACATAGATTGACATGAAATGATAAAAGTTGGTTGTGAGACTGATAAAAGAAAAAAAAACAGTTTAGCGACTGAAAACCTGTTTATTTTAAAATGATTGATGGTATTAGATTGAAAATTACAAGATAAATTTTGAACAATTTTGAATGTATATCATCTCATGTACAAAATCATAAAAATAATTTAGAGATTACACAGTTATGATTATTTTTTAGCTTGCTTTTTTGTTGCACCCATTTTCTTTTTTGGTTTCTCTTTCCCTTCTTTTCGAGGTAAAGTTTTTGAATCTTTCTTGATGTTTTCCAACTTCTTGATTTTGAATCTTACTTCCACACCACCTCTATCAATTTTCTCAAGGACTCCATCACTAACACCTTTCTGTAAGAATTTCTCGACGCGGTACTTTAACGTCTTCATGTCGACCACATACTTTTCTTCCATGTATTTTCTCATGTCTCCAAATGACGCGCCGTTACGTTTTTTTAGGGCTCTAATGGTATCCATCACCATTTCAGAAGTTGGGGGATGAGCAGCTTTTCTTTTCAGGCTTTTTCTCTGAGGCACAAATGCAACTGTCATTTTCTTGGTCTTATCATTTTGGATTTTTGACTTTGCATTTACAGTCTTATTCTTCCTGTATCTTGATTGTATATTGGACACAACGTCCACGGCATTTTCATTCGAATCCATAACTGCAGTAATTCCTGCTAAGCTTGTTCCAGGACCAATTTCTGGATTTTCTGTCCCATTCTTTATGTAGTTTGATGGTATATCGGGTACAGCGTCCACGACATTTTCATTTGAATCCATAACTGCAGTAATTTTTTCTGAGCTTGATCCAGGAACAGTTTCTGGATTTTCTGTCTTATTCTTCATGTAGTTTAATGGTATATCAGGCACAGCGCCCACGACATTTTCATTTAAATCCATAACTTCAGTAACTCCTTCTAAACTTGATCCAGGAGCAGTTCCTGGATTTTCAGTCACAAAATTATCTTCAGCTGTTTGATCCATTTTTCATATAAGCCAATCCTTTGGGAGGAAAAAAAGTATTGACTTGGGACAAAATTCCGTTAACTTGAAATAGGCGCAACAAAAATAATTCTTGAAGATGAAAACCAAATTTTTAAAATGATTTCAGAATACCAAGAAGTGGTCGCTTTAGAAAATGAAATTCTAGAAAATTTAAACTCTCGTGTCTCGTTGATTAATGAATTCATGCACGTAATAACTAAAATGAAATATTTCTTAGAAACATTGAGTCGATGATCCGTGATTAAATTAATTCAGTGTTTTTAGCTTTCGCAGGAGTAAATCACGTCATACTTAAAATATCCCGTGCATTTTTGCTAATAAAATGGGCACTGCCCAATATAGCAACACTTACATCTCTGAGAGTGCTTACATTTGCAAAATGACTGCACATTGGAAGGCCATGAAGTTTTAAAAAATCATTGTTGAAAAACTCTTCATGCATTTTGATGTTTGCTTTTATATACTGCAATTGAAGTCACATGAATCCACTGAAAAAATTTGCTGCAATTTCAGTAAGATGAGGTATTTAATTATTGCCTTATTTAGCGCTACTTACTGGCCCTTTAAATTCATTCAATAATGTCTATCCAGTACCTTTTCCTAACATTCTTATAGAAATTGTAGCATGTTTATTATAACTACTTTATTTAGGCCGGCCATGGCTCTGCTCCCTACGAGTGCGCTCACCAGCTCCCGCCCATATACCGTGGTCTCTAAAAATACGCTAATTTGCTGTTTTAAAAAGAGAAAGAAAATGGTTGTCAATGTAGAAACTTTAGCTATTTGAAGATAAATTAAAAAGCATTGAAAGTTCTTTTAATTTAATAAAATATAATTTCCCGCAACCTCCCTCCGAAAAGTAAAAGAAAGAAAAGTCTGAGAAAAGGAACTATAAACGCACAAGTTTATGGAATTTATCCCATTTTGTGTAATCGTAATAAAATATTTACGTTCCTGAAAATATTTAAGTTTTCCGGACGTTTCATTTTAAATATGATGTCACTTTCACCAGTGAAAGCTCTAAAGTTCATGATTTATAAATGTAAATGAACGCGATCTGCCGAATACGGTACAACTTTCACATATAAAAAGCATAATTAATTACTAAAAATAATTAAGCATTTGTCATTTACCATGACTTACAAATTTTCAATTATCAATTAGGCTTGGTTTCCTGAAAAACATCACCCCCTATTTAAATTTTCATGAGAAAATAGTAAAGACATAAATTATTAAGATAATTGAAATACCTTTTCACTTCATTTTTGGAAGATGGGCTCCAAATCCCATTTGGGTTTAGACTGCTCCAAACAATTTGTTGTCTCTGGATCATCTCTTGGAATATCACATTATAAAATTATGATTTTTATCCAAATATTTGTAAGATCAAACTTAACCCCTTTGCGACGAGCGTCCTTTACAGAATTTTTAATGTTTTAACACCGGTTTTTCAAAACAAAAATTTTCGGCTAATTGAATTGCAGAAATGCTGTCATTAAATAAGGGAAAGCTTACAATAAAAATTAACTGGTGGAAATAATCGAAGATTCTGAGCATCTTATGCGTCACGTATCCGTGTCGCTCGTCCCCAAGGGGTTAACACAGTTAGCTGTTGATTGGCTTAAAGTCAAGATATGAAAGTATGCATAAATGTATATTAAAATTTACTCTCATTCTGAGAGTCGGTCTTCTAATCAAGACTGTCGCAGATAAAAACTTTTTCGGGGATTAGCCTTCTAGACTGCTACTTACTGAAAGTTGCAAGTTACTAACTTAAAATACATGTTGCTGACTGCATAGAATCATAACAGAAAAATACTAAAAAATCAAATACAAAAATAAAAATCAACACCCTATGCAAATTTCATGGCATACATAATTAAAATAAAAAGATTCCATTGGTTTTGAATCAGTCCTTAACATCCTATTGCCAAGACCTCTTACTGGCTCCATAAAAATAACACATTTGGTCTTTTGACATCATTACTGGAGGACCCTTTAGTTTCAACGTCGTAAAACACTTGGTCAGTTTTATGACTCCAAGAGAATCCAATTTTATTGTATGTCATAAATCGACCTATTGAAGTATTGTCCTGTTTACGTCAGATCCGTCGCCAATCGCCATAGAGTTGACCTGTTTAACTTGGATGCTCTCCAGCTTGAGTAAGCAAATTTTTAATGAACGAGAAATCTATCAGAGCGTCATACAAAATAGTAGTTTGCATACCAATAAACACAATTTAAAATATACACTGCTCAAAAAAATTAGGGGCGCAAGCAAAGAAGTAGAGAGAACCGTGCAAACAGCCATACATGGGCATAAAATGGAGAATACACGTATATCAATGCCCAATACAGAAAGAAACATGCAAAAAATGTCTAAGGGAGTTCTCATTCTTTGAAACGATGGTTTAGGGCAGTGATATGGTTACATGTAAATGACAAAGAAGTATTGTTTAGAAATGATGCAAGATGTTTAATATGGTGTATGTCCCCCTTAAAACAGCTAAGACTGCTGAACACCTGTTTTCTATGCATGCAATGAGGTTGCCGATAGGGCTTTGGGGAATACTGTTCCACTCCTCAATAATTTCAATTTCCAGGACTCGGAGAGTAAAAGGAGGCATTGGTCTCTCTGCAATGCGTCGTCCGAGTGTGTCCCAAGCATGCTGGATCGGATTAAGGTCCGGAGAGAATGATGGCCACTGTATTGTTTCAGTTTCAAGCATGTTCTCCACAAGATAAGCTGCATGCGGTCTGGCATTATCATGCATGAAAACAAAGGAATCGACGGCTGCAGCGTAAGGTACGACATGAGGTCTCAGTATCTCGTCTGCATACCTTTGATCCGTCAAGTTGCCATTCAGAATAATATGCAGGTCCGTACATCCACCTATGCTTATTCCAGCCTATATCATCAACCTACCTCGTCTGTAAAGTGATCTTTCACGAACGAATTTGGGGTTATTTTGAGTGACCCCTTCCTTCCATATCAAAACACGTCGGATGTCATACTCCAGACTGAATCAGGACTCGTCTGTAAACAGCACTTGCCTCCAATCATGTTGCCTTTTATCTCGATTTCCAGTGGCCTACCTTATTCGAGCCGCACGGTGGCCTGAGGTCAACGGAATGCATACCATTGGCCTACGTGCATAGATACCACCCTGATGAAGCCTACTTCGGACTGTTTGGCTGGACACCTTTCGTCCTGTTGATAAGATCAACTGTCTTTGCAGCTGAATAGCAGTGCCTGTTCTGTCTGGACGAGCTGTTAACAGGTTATATCGGTCATCAGTTACTGTGGTAGCACGTGACAGACCTTGCCCTAGTCGACGTCTAACATTCCCTGTTTCTTGGAATAGATTCCACAGCGTTGCAATGACACTTCTTTTGCGATTCCAACAGCGTCCGCTACATTTCGTTTTGTTTGTCCGGATTCAAATAATCTCCCGCTTATACGCCAAGCCATGGATTCTGGAAAATCACGCTGTTGTGACATTTTCAAGTCACATTTTCTCGAAACAAATGCTGAGCAATTGAATTTCACAAGTGAGACGGTGAAACAGACGTTTGTTTAAAATCCCGATTTCTGCACGTATCTCCTTTTTCTGGTTTTTGACGTCATCAACTTTCATTTACATATGAAGTTTTCTTGTTCTGTTTTCTACAACGCTTTAAATTATGGATGTTTTATTTTGCGTTACTTATCGGTGTATAAGTATTTGCGTAATTTCGTTAAAACCATGTGCTGCCCTAATTGTTTTGAGCAGTGTATATAATAATTTTATCGTAAACTAGACATTTGTAGAAAAATAAATATGTAAATATTATAATTCTACTGCAGATAGAATATTTTATAAAAGTTTATTTTATTAAAATTACGCCAAAAATGTTTTAGTTTGCATTAAAAGATACGGCAGTGTATCACTGCACAGCAATATGTAAAAGTTTTTGCAGGATATGTCAAAACGGAAAAGATCACAATAGATTCAATTACGGCAGTGACAGCGTTAGTAACTTACTTTAAAAAAATAGAGATATTCTGAAGTAACGCACAATGGAGGATGATTTATGATTTTTTCTATCCCTAAAGGGATAAGTATTTAGCCTAATTAGTGGGCAAAAATTTTGATTGTTGATATTAGGGACCTATCGGCGCATTCTTTGTCAGCTAGCCATAAAAATGAGAAATTCAAAGCCGAAGTAGGTAGATTCGATTTTGCACTGCCCATCCGACAAAAATGGTTGTCATTTTTAGGGTTTTCCTTGCACAGAAAATGAATTTGAATATCTGATCTGCTTGATCCCTTCTGAAATGAAAAACAGCAAAATTCAACCGAGAGATATTTTTTAAACTACCACAGAAATACCCCCAACTTTTTCAGTTAAATTCATTTCATACTTAACGCTTAACTTATAAATTGAAAATGCAAAAATATCGGCTACATAAAAAACATTTTACTCATACTGTAACTGTATGAATATACGTTATTAATAACACAAAAAATATATTTTCGAAAAAATATTAAGATGTAAATTGCTAACGGCGCACAAGTTACGCAGGATTCATAAATACTGTTCGGACATCAAAACATTTTTTTTTTGTGTGTGTGTGTGTGTGTGTGTAAGTAGAGAAATTAAAGTTGAAAAGACTTCCGGAATTGGAGTTGCGGTGATATGTTACACACACACACATACATACTTTCATATATATACAGGGTGAACTAAAAGTCTTGCCCTGATTATAATAATTCATTACAAAATAACCGTTTGTATAATAATGTAACTTATTGTATCATTGGATAGGTCAGTTTTAGCAGTTTTTTTTTTGTGCAATAGATGGCGCGAATTGGATTGGAAGGGATGGACCAACACCATGGCCTCCGCGCTCTCCAGATATCACTCCTCTGGATTTTTTCCTTTTGGGGCTATATCAAGGACGGAGTCTTTGTCACACCAATTGCTAACGTCGAAAAACTGAAGACTAGGATACAAGCTGCTGTGTGTACTGTAACAGAAGACATGTTAAAGAACACTTGGCGGAAACTAGAATACCGCTTAAATATTCTCCGAGCTACCAAAGGGACACACTTTGAAACTTACTGATGTACGTGGTCTTATAAAAAAATGTATAACAGTACTTACAATGTATCCAAACAAACATATGTCTAATTATAACAATTTGAGCACAATAAATATTTATAATCAGGGCAAGACTTTTTGTTCACCCTATAGAGGGCTTGACAAATGCGGTTGCCACTGGCGACCAAGTTTTCTTATCTAGCGACCAGGTTACTTAATCTGCAAATTGTAAGTTCATCAAATACAAATTTTAAAATAATAAAATCAGAATCATTTGACTGACTTCGACAGGAAAATAGACAAAAAATTGTTTTCCTGTTTCACTGTTTTATCGATCGCCTATCTGGACATTTGAAGCATTCGTCAATCACTATTTCCCCAACATACCGGTTAATTCAGCCTTTATAGTATTTCTTTTTTCTTTTTCAGAGATCTAATCTTTGGCTATGATTATTTTTTATCAATTAATTTATAAAGAACTTTTGTGCTTTTCGAAAATCAAAGATGGGCGAGAGGGGGGGGGGGGGTGTAATATTTTTTACTGACAACTAGAAATTTTTGCTGGTTAACAGATTTTATCAAATTTGTAAAGCCCTGGCCATAACTATTTCCAAAGTAACGACAACTGGCTAATCTATTCACATCTGATTTTGGCCATCCTATATATAAACTAGATACGAATAACAAATAGAAATATTTGTAATAGATAAACGATTAAGTACCACAGGGGAAAAACGCTGCATCAATTCTGCAATCAAAAACTATTCCTAATCCAATACAAACTACTCACAAAATAAGCTTATCCTTCGATGACATTCTTGCGCTAAAAAATTGTTCTGATAAAGGCATCGATTTTTTAATTTTGTTCTTCTAAAATAACTTTCATTTGGCAATAATGGGACACACATTTAAAAGATTTATGATTGACCATCAGTATAATATATTTCCATATTCTTAATGGATCCAAATATATACTTTCTTATTAATTGAACAAGTAATGTTCAAAATCTAGCGACTCATAATGTCGAATGATTAAAATTTTGTGTAACTTTCTTATTTTTATGTTATTTAGAAAGAATAAGGGTAATTGTTACGAGAGAAAATCGATGGAATACATGAAAATGACTCGAATATAAAAATAAATTTGAATTAATGATAGATACATTTGTTTAATGTATTCATAATGGTATAAAGAAGGAGTTGAATGTATTTACATATCTATAGCGCATATATCAAACTACAGAATTTATTTATAAATTTCAAAGTAACAAAAAATGGAAGACACTTATTATATTTAGATGACATTTTCTGACCACAAAAGACGATAAATGTCTAATCTAATTAAAGAATGCAAATACTACACTAGTGTCCAAGTAGTTTTTTTTTTTTCAATATTTTAAAATAGCTACGACTAATATTTTAAAGATTACTGTGATACATAACTTTAAAAATGGTTCATTTAATGCCATAGTCTGTTACTTTTGTAACAAACAAAATAATCAAATAATAATGTATGGCTTTTGAAAAGTGCTTTTTTTATGGGTAGTACAAGTCTCCGATTGCTGTTGGCTACCACTTTATTTTCTAGAAGCTTAAGAACTAATGGAATATTTTGTTGTTCTATTTTTGTACTTTAATAGTTCACCTTTTATTTATTTATTTATTCTGCTTAATTGTTTTGTATCTTTCTTATACTTTTAATTTCTTTTAATTTTAATTATTTATCATGTAGTTTTATACTACAGTTAAACTTAATTTCTCTATGGCTCCCTCATGTCCCGGCAAGTCACTCACATATCTCCTGGATGTAAAGCTGCATCTCAACAACTAGGAAGTCCATCAAAGAGCTTACATTGTTCGATTGAATGTAAGCTCCTTGTGTTTGTGGAAAATTTAAAAAGACCAACTGTTTTGAAATTAATCACTTCCTTATTCTACTAATTCCGTGTATTAAAATAATAGGGAAGAGAAATAGAATTGAACTTCTTCCTATAAAAATAAAAAGACTGATGATTACAGTTAAATTAGTTCTTGCAATACAATACATTAGAAGATGCAAAGCCATCGACAGACTTGAAGTTGTCCAGTGTCAAGCAGACGTCGGTCGGTCGCCCGATGATTAAGAAAGTGAAGATCGGCACGGACCCGTCCCGGGCTCGGGACGATTTTCTGCCATGAGACTCGGGCCGGGGCTGGGCCTAACTTTTCTCTGTAGACTCGGACCGAGCAGGGCCAGGCCAGACTTCTTTTCTCCGGGCTAAGCTGTGCCTGGACTTAATTCTTCCTAGAGGTCTGCACGGGCAGAAATTTTAGTCCCGTGTAAAATCAGTAAAATGAGACCCTGCACAACATTTTTTGCAAAAAAATGCATAGACTTTTAAATAGCCATTATTCTACAATTAAAATTCCTTTTAAAAAATAGTACATACATTTATAGGCAAAAAATAAATAAATCTGTGTACAGAAAACATGCGAAATAGTACTTGTCAAAAACCTGTTTTGAACGGAAAAATGTCTTGATCCGTGCAAAAAGAATATAATACAATACAACAGACGATGTACTTGCTAAGAATGGATCCTGTCTATAATGGATGTTTCTTCCCTTACTGAATCTTCATTTGAATGTAGTTGTCTAAGTCAGCTTTTTTAATAAGTGTTTATATACGTAATTGTGTAAGTGGTCATTAATATTGTTGATATTTTGCATTCCATGCATTTCGAACATAATCTGAAAATAAAATACATGTATACGTAAGCGTGCTTTTTGAATAATTTTAATTTTAGATAATGTTGCTTCAGAAATATTGGCATGTTTTGTAGAAATTTAGTCAGGCCGGGCCGAACTTTTATCTTTTATACCGGGCCAGGCTTGGAGCAAGGTTCGGGGTCAAAAAAATTGTACAGGCCACGCCGGGTTTGGGCTGAACTTTTTGCTTTTATACCGGGCCGAACTTTTAACTTTTATACCAGAGTGGGCCAGGCCAAAAAAACTTTGTACGTGTTGGGCTGGGCACGGGCCATGAAATTTCGTCCCATGCAGACCTCTATAGGAAAGTTTCGAACAGCATGTTATCCAGGATATGGAATCAATTCCAAGCTCCCAAGTCAGACGGAGCGGAGTAGCCAACCTATGTAAGTTCATAGCTTTTATGCTCCATTTCCAAACTACAAGTTCCATCAAACTTGCCTGGCACTCCACTTGATTCCAAACTCCATATATACAGTGTAAGTATTACACATAGTAATGTGTGATCCAAAAGTTACTAATAAAGGGAAGATTCCCTAAATATACCAGATTTTTCCAAAAGAAAGTTCAGAATATTGCTTCGGATAAAAAACTATATAGTACGTGAATATAAATGAGTATATAATATTCATTTTTCTTGATACAAGATCAAATTGATAGTAGAGATGTTGCTGTAGACTATTTTTTTTTTAATATAATTTCATTAAAATAAGTAAAATTTCTTTCATTTTGAAATGGAGTCGGGTTTAAATATTTCGGGATCAGGCTGGTTTCGAATAGCAAAAAATATGTTAGATTCGGCTATGATTGCAAGTTGGAGAAAAATATTTTGACGTGTCCGTGTCAGTTTTCGAATAGATATCAAAAGAAATTTTCGGGTTCTGGTTGGTTACAAACAACCCGCCTGGTGCAGGAAACTATTGCCTTAGGTGTGACTGGTCATTAGGGATCTCTCACATCACTTTGTAATTATATCCTAAACTCTCTCCAAATTATTTAAGTTATTTTTCATGCTTTAGATATTAGCTTATTTTTTATTAGGCAGATTTCGTAAGAAATACTACATATTGTTAGACAATATTTTACCTAACGAGTATTAAGGCGTGAGAACGGTTAATTACCTCCTATGTTTTATTTCTAACTACTTAATCATATTTCTTCACAACATCTTATAGAAATAAATAAGAATGTTCTTACCGTTTGGTAGCTTCGTCACCTCTATATCTGAGTAATCCATTTGAAACAACTTTGTTTGTTGTTGTGTGAATATTATTTTATTCGTGTATCCAATTGGAAAAGAAATTATATAGATGATCACTGCTGTAAAATTATGTATTCCGTATTGGCGTAGTGGTGCACTATATAGAGAAAAATCATCTTCACACATTTAAAGGAAAAGAAAGAATTTAATATAAGATAAAATTGAGACTGAACATTTTTCACCCTCTTAGTCGGGTGTTCAAGCAAGAAGTGAGCAAAAAACATATATACGAAAATACACACGTGCTTTTCTCAAAAAAGTGGGTTACATTCAAAGGTTATATGCATGATAAACATCATTATCTAAAATTGGCCATTTTGCATCATTAAAGTCAAATTCAAGTGTTTATAAAATAGAGTCAGTCAAAGTCTCATTAAAAAGAAGTTGAGCTAAACTGTCTTTATAAGTGTCCGTCACTGTTTTTGTATAAATGTTCTGCAGAGGCGAACGGAATAAGCAGTCTTTCCTAAGAGGCAATAAATTTGCATCATTACTGTCAGCTAACCAGATGTGAGCGGCACAGAAAACGGTCCAGATGTAAGTTCTATGAGATGGAGATGTAACTTTTTCTTTATTTTTGTTTTAACACTTATCGTAATTAGGAGGCTTAATTCCGTATCACGGGCAACAAAGCCCCCCTTAAGCCCCTAATGAAGATCACTTAGCAGTTTCAGTTTGTCCCTGTTTTCTTGAAATACAGGTTTGGGTTCCGGTTTGGTAAACACGTCTGCAATCATAGATTTGCTTGGGCAGTAACACATTTCTATTGTTCCACTTTCTTCATATGTTTGATTGAATGGTATTTCAAATCTATATGCTTTGTTTTATTTGTATATTTGTCCGATTCAATCATCTTAATGCATGAAATGTCTTCATAGACAGTAATCGGAAGAGATTGGGTTAAATTTAAGTCTTCTAACAATCTTAATAACCATGTAAGTTCTTGAACGGCTGTTGCAGCTGCTACAAATTCAGCTTCTGCTGATGATTGAGCAATACACGACTGGCGCTTTGTTATCCAATGTATTGGATTCTTCCCTAATAGGTATAAATTTCCAGTAGTAGATCTTCTGGTTTGTGTATCACCGGCCCAATCAGCATCGGTGTACACTTCTAACACTGGTGGATGTTCGTTGCTGATTACCAAATTTAGATCTTTACTGTGATTTAGGTAACGAATAAACCGTTTAACACCTTTCCAATCTTCTTCGGACGGATTTTCACATTTTCGACTCAAAATGTTCACTGCCAATAATATGTCTGGCCTTGTAATTGTCGCGATATATAATAACGCACCGATCGCTTGTCTAAATTTTGTGTTATTGGGCATTGGATTTTCTTCCTTTTCTGATCTTAGGAAATTCGTTTCCATTGGTGTCCCGTATGGCTTTGATTCTTCGAGATTAAATTTCTTAACAATTTCCATTATTTTCGCTGTTTGATTTAATCTAAAGCCATTGTGTGTTTTCTGAATTTTTATCCCAAGATAATTGCTGATTTCCCCTAAATCTTCGAGTGTGTATTGTGTTTTTAATTTATTTATGACATCTTCAATTAAATGGATGCTTCCTGCAACAAGAATGTCATCGACATACACAACTATATACATTGTATCTTCCCCTTGTCCTCTAGAAAATAGACAGGTGTCTGCTTTACTCTGTATAAAATTTAACTCTTTAAGCGATTCAGTAATTTTTGTATACCAGGCCCGGGCTGCTTGCTTCAGCCCGTATATGGCCTTACGAAGTTTACAGACATTTTCTGGTTCGTTTGCGTTCACATGCCCTTCAGGTTGTGCCATGTACACTTCATCAATTTTTCCATGCAAGAAAGCAGTTTTTATATCTATTTGCCTAACATTAAGATTTTTGTAAGCTGCGACAGTTAAGAAGCATCTTAAGGTGGTGTGTGATACTACGGGAGCATATGTCTCATCGTAGTCTATCCCGTATTTTTGCTTGAAGCCTTGAGCCACCAATCTGGCTTTATAACGCTTTATTTGTCCATTTTCATCATATTTAGCCTTGTAGGTCCATCTGGATCCAATTACTTTGGCTCCCTGTGGTGGTTTCACCAAAATCCAGGTTTCATTTTCCATAAGTGAATTTATTTCGTCTCGTGTCGCGTCAATCCAGTTATTTTTTTCTTGCGGATTCATGATGTTTAGCATATCTTGCCAACCTTTTGGTTCATATACTAGATCGTGCCGGACTGCATATGCAAACCTGTCCGGTGGCACACCTCTATTGTGTCTTTCAGATCTTTTCGTTTGTTGTGTTTGTTGAGACGCGGATGGTGTATCTGGAGCAGTTTGGTTTGGCGTTAGATCAAATTCTACTATACTAATGTCATTCTGTTGCGCTTGTTTGTTTGTTTCTGACATCAACTCAATTGTGTCAACATTTTTCTCAACATTTGAATTACACACGTTATTTTCAGCGAATTTGACGGTTCTGGCTAAAATTACTCTTCCGTCTCCTGTAAATATTCTGTACGCTTTACACCAGTTGTCATATCCCACGAACGTGCCTTTCTCAGCTCTGTCGTCTAATTTGCCGCGTTTAGATTTATGAATATATGCGTAAGCGGTACACCCAGATACTTTCAAATATTTTATATTTGGTTTTCTGTTTAACCATAGTTCGTAGGGGTAGAGCTAATGGATTTCGATGGTAAGCGATTCTGCAAATGATTGGCTGTACATATGGCTTCTCCCCAGAGTCTATGTGGGAGGTTAGCCTCACTTAACATGCTTCTAGTCATGTCTAAAAGTGATCTATTTTTACGCTCAGCAATCCTGTTCTGGCTCGGGCAGTACGGTACTGTGTGCTGATGCTCAATACCGTTATGCTTGAGGTATTCTTCTAATTCATTGTTAACATATTCTCCGCCATTATCGGATCTGATGGCGGTTGGAAATTTTCCGAATTTATTTTTCACGGTCAAAATGCATTCCCTTAACTTTTCATACGCTTCACTTTTTTTCGTCATTAGATAGATGACACAGAATCTGGAGTAATCATCTATGAACGTGATGAAATAGCGTTTTCCCCCTATGGTAGGAGTATTTATCGGACCACACACATCGCTGTGCACTAACTCTAACCTTTTTGTGGCTCTATATGCCACCAATTTTGGAAATGGGGTATCGTTTGTTTTGGATTTAATGCATACCTCACAATAGGTGTTGTGTTTGCAGAAATTTAGGGTTAAACAATTTACAAGTTGTTTTTGTACAATGGTTTTAATTGCATCGTAACTTCTATGTCATAGTCGCCTATGCCATAAGTCTATACATCTTGTATTTGTACAATTGTGCGTAATGTTCGCGTAATTATTATTCCCTGGTTTATTATTATTTATATGCACTTCATGTAAGTTATTTTTCAATCTACCTTGTAGAATTATTTCCCCATTATGTATGATGTCACACGTATCTACGAACTTTACTTGACATCCGCTTTTAGTAGCCCTGCTAACTGATAGCAAGTTTGTTTCGATATCGGGTACATACAATACATCACGAAGTGTAATTTGCCTGTCTTGTTTTCCAGTGTTTATTACTATTTCACCTGACCCGTATGAAATTAATTTATTACCATTTGCAACAGTCACATTTGTCTCATCGTTGCTGGTTATTTTCAAGAACATTTCTTTAGAATTAGCAATATGACTTGAACTTCCACTATCAATAATAAATATTTGTTTGTTTTCCGATTGTTCAGTCAATAACGCTACGTTTTTATTTTCAGTTTGTTTTGTATCACACCGTTCCGCGATTTTGTCGGGTACATTTTCTTCAGAACACAAAGAAGTAGAATGATTTTTATTTTTGAACGGTTTGTTATGCTGTACTGACTTACTGACGAATGAGTAGTGTGCTAGCAGCCAGAAAAATCAGAAGTTCGAAACCGAAGAGCGGAATACGTGGGTTCGATTGTGCGCTGTCCGAGAAGAATTATTGTAATTTTTAAGGTTTTATTTGCAAAAAGAAGATTTCTAATCACCAGTCTTTCAAAAGTCCTCCTGAAGGCACTCCTAAATCAGTATAGCCAAAATAGCAGGTATGTATATTTTTTTATGGTAGATGTGTCATTGACAAAATAGCATCCTTTCCTTTACTACTTCTTGATATTGCCAACAAAGTCCCAAGGTGATGAAATTTCACACAGCGCATAAATAAATTTCCAAGTGAAAATCAGCATTACACTTGTTAAATCATACTCTTACATAAATTCAATTTATTGCAGAAAATTATAATCTAAAAAGAAGAAGAAGAAAGAAACAAGAAAGTGAAATTTGACCACGTCTATTGTTTACTCTGCTACAAATGAGTAATAAAAGTGCAGTTAATAACCATACAAATTATTCCTACCAAAACGAATAGGCCAAATTTCATCCCAAGTTCATAAATAAATAATTAATAGTCTTACTTCTACACACTGCAAATTCCTACAATACCAACAAGACACTATTCATATCTTTCTATAGTCATATAACTAAAACTGACCAAAAATGATATGGATATGGCAAAAACGTATACAATAGGAGAAAATGTTATTAATATTTATATCAGTGCGACAGAACTATGTTATTCAATTCATGCATAGCAATAAGTTAGGAATCTAATTTAGGATAAGTAAAAAACTATTTTAGTAAAAATTCTATTAAATTTAATCTTTCTTTAAGATATTTTCTAAGTTAGAATGTTCTTGGCACTTTTAGGAGGTAAGTAAAAAAAAAAAAAAATCTAAGCTTTTTGGTGCGCGCACATAGAAAGTTTTGCCATTTACATCATGTTTATCCATTTATGTCACTTGAGATGCTTACTGCTTTGTGGAAAGTACTGATCTTCTGTTAGAAAATCAGTAGAGCTAATTTCTTGAATTCATGCAAAGGCCTGAAATGTTCATAATATGCAGATATGTTTTCATTTTTGCTCTCTTCGGCGCATTTGATCTCGAAATTCGAGTGTTTTTTGATTCAACTATATTTTGGCTACTATGAAAAAAGACGTACGGATTAAGCAAAATAAAGCTTTTTGAAGCTTTAATGTATTTTTAAAAGCATGTAGAACTGGTTTCAAAGCCCAGAATTTGAACGTGGAAACCTCAGTGTGAGTGACCACTGTGTAAATTATATGAGTGGTCACATGGTATTTTAAACATTATATAAAGTACAGGAAGATCATTTTCCTGGGAATGCCGTGCCGATACTACAAGACGGGCACACGAAATCAGTGGAGTGGAGAATGTTCTCACCGGGAGGTGGTAAAGGGATGCCATGCAGGGAGATACTCCTTTCCGGTTAGTATCAAAATTGTGTGGGGGTGGAGGGAGACCTTGAATCCAAGTCAGATTTCCATCTAGGAATTTTAATCCCGTGCTTTTCCTATACCAATAAATCCCACCAGGATCACGCAATATCATACTGCAGATTTCGCCCATGCGATCCTGCCAAATACTCAGTCAATTGAAAAAATATTATTCTTTGTTAAGAATATAATAATTATTTTATACGCAAACAACAAATAATTAAACATTTCAATTTTTTTAAACAAAAAATTCTTGTAATGTTTAAATTAACAACTTTATTGATTATGACTGTGACAAATTAAAGTTCTTAAAAATGTAATTTAAAGTAAAACTTAGCTGTAACTTTATAACAACTTCTAGCAGAATTGATTTCCAATTATAATGATCTTATTAAAAGGATCCAATTAAACACTTTGAGACCCTAAGCAAAACATTCTTTATGGGCATTTCAACTATTACAAGCATCCTTATAGTAATAGTTAATGTAACTCTATGTGAAAGTTAATGTAATGTTGTAATGTAGTAAAAGTTTATGTAATATTGTCTTTAAAAATAATGTTTTCACACAAGACTTACATAAGTTCGAAGCTTATTCTGGTATTTTAATCCAAGTACATATTTTAAAACACAATAAGAGTTAAAATTTTAATTCTCAATGAAATATAAAGTCGCACATTAAATTCACATGAATGTACATATTCATTGATATTTGTTAAATGTTCATATTTGTCTATTATGTATGATTTACATAACTTCAGAGCACAAACTAGTGTTGCCGTGAAGGCTTCCTTTATGCATTAAGGGATTTATCAGAAGAATACTGAATAAAAATCAAGAAAACAATGTGTGTTTTAATATCCAGTTTTCACCCACAAAAAACAGACTGAGTAGGATCTTGTAATTAAGTTATTAAACTGCCATAGTGTAGTAGATGAATATTATAGTGTAGATAATATATGGTACCAGTAGCAAGATAAATGTATCTTAATGTGTTTTCTATAAACTGATGTTGTAAAACTGCATTTTTAAATATTAATTAAACTTTAATATTTAAAAAATTGCTTGAAAAAATATTAGTTTTACTATTCTTATTTTTATTTAATTTACATAAAGTAGTTTAAAAGAGCCTTTATTGCAATTTAACTTAAAATAAACAAATTGGAGAATCCTGCAGGATCACACTGTGTTCAATGGGAATCTTGCTGGAATCCCATGGGATTGCAATACCATTGCACACATTTCACCCAGTGTTTTTGTGATCTGATATAATGTTAAAGTCAACCTCAGCCAGGATGCATAAGTCACAACAACAAACATTGTATTGTATTATTATGGTAGATGGAACAGAATTTCACACACTATGCATAGTATTAAAAAATATCCACAATAGATAATGTATTTAAAATTTTAATGTGTTGTTTGTGTCTAAATTTATACATGATAGTATAATCATTTTAATGAAAGAAAAATATCATGTTCTATTTGAATAAAAATTCCATTGCAATTTCAAAACCGAAGCACATGAACTAGTATTGTTCAATAGTTGAAGAATTTTTTTAAATAATAAAAGGTTTAAACTGCTGTAAATAATCATAAACAATGATTTTTTCTTTTAAGAAAATGACCAAAAAATCCCTACAGTATGTACATATTATGTAAGTATTTTTTTAATTAAAAAACACATCTCACATGATGACTACATAAGTTCAAGCATCCAACAATTCAAGAAAAAAAAAACACTGCTTCAAAGACTAATTATTTATTTCATTATTTTTTATGAAGCATCCACATTCATAAAAGATAAAATCTACAAAATCTAAATTAAACTGTACAATGAATAAAGATTATCCATATATTCTCCTTAACAGTAAATCCTGTAGTTGTAAACAATAAAACAGAAATAATAAAGATAAAATTACTTTTGTATAGAAAAAAAAAAAGGATCATGACATGAACACAATATAGGCAAACTGGTTTTAGGAAATAGATAAAAATAAAAGAAAAAAGTGCATAGCAGAGAGATTGATGAACTAGAACATAAATTTATGTATAAAAAATGTCTAATCTCCTACATTCACATGTGTATGGGAGTACACACTGACAACTTTGACTCTGGAAATGTGCAAAGGTAACAACAACAGTTTAAAAATGTCCACGTTGCTTCAAGGTGTCTTACAAGAAAGATTTAATTTGTTGCAGGCAGTTTTTATCACAGTACTAAGGAAAAGTGAAATATTTATTTAAACAATTGAAAATATTTCATTGTTAATCCCATTTTTTTTTTCATTAAGTACCTTCAAACTTTTGTCACATGCAAACTAGAGAAACATGAAATACATATACAGCATTTTCTATTTATTTATTTATTTTTAATTGAGAGGTGATAACAGCATAATTACAAAAAAGAGAAAAAAAATTTTTTGGCCTCCTTCGACATCTAGAAATTTCTCTTTTGTTGGAGACAGGGGCAAAAAAGGTGAAAGCAAATTTTTTAAGGGGGGGGGGGGATCATTATTTATTTAATGTTATAACAAAGTAACAAATGAAGCAGATTTTTTTTTTTTTTTTTTTTTTTTTTTTTGAAAAAATAAAGTTTTACATATTTTTAAGTATGTGCTGGGGGTGGTAGGAGGGCTTGGGGGAGGGGGCTAAAGATTAAATGTCAAAGAAGAGGGAGTAATTTAGATCACTAATTACTTATTTATTGTCACTACAAAATAAATATAGCAGGATTATTATTCCTATTAAAGAGTTTTAAAGTTTTAAAACATTTATGGTAATGCAGCAAAAGAGGATGGGGAAGTTGTGGAGAGAAGGAAAGAACATAGGTAAATATTTATTTATTGTTACAAAAAATGCAGCAAAAAAAAATCTTAAAAACATTAAAAGAGTTTTAAAAATCTTTAAAATTGTGTGCAAAGCTGAAAATTTAGGGAATTAAAATTTCTGAAAAAAAAAAAATTATAAAACATTATAAAACTGTGAAAATACAGAAGACCTCACCATTGCTATTTCATTCACAACAATAGCAAATTTCAAAAACTAAGTTTGCAAAGAAAGAGAAGGTAAAAAAGATGAATAATAACCTACTATTAATGTATAATATAAAACTTTATTTTTGACATTGTAGTATGAATAGCCATATTTCTATTTTCTCAAATTTAAAATCTTCAGAGTAATAGGTAGTAATTTTCTGAAAATATTGCCTTATTGGTGGACAATTGAAAATTAATGTCAAGCTTTGGCATTGTTTAAATATTTCATTGTAGTTCCAAGATCAATATTTTGCACATGGCATTGTATATATAAACCATTTTCACCTAATCTCCTGCGAACCAAATTTTAGTTATATATTAAATTCAGCTCCTTGAAAGAAAATTGAATTCAAGCTAAGGCTATTGCTATAGATGAATATTATTGTTAAATCACTTAATTAAAAGTTCGATAAAGTTTCTTTAATAAAAAATAATTATTTAGTCGGACATTAATCAGAATACTATTTCCATGTCATTAGAAAAAGAGAGCAAATATGGCATTAAGTTTGAGAGAAAATCGACACAATTGCATAAAATAAATTTCTCTAATTCATTTATAACTATATAGATTGATAATGTTTTATTATAATAAGAAAATGTTGGGGGATATTTTTGAATAATTTTTTTGTGCAAGAAATGTGAAATACCTTTTTTAAAAAAATCTTAAACAATAAATAAAAGAAAGTAAACTATATTATTCAAGAATAATACGTGAAAAAAGTTGTAATCTGAATACCAAAAAATTAGCACCAGGAGAAATTTATCATCCTAAGATTGTCACCTGTCTAACATGGAAATTAAAAGCAATAAACTGAAATGAATGGCTCTGAATTTTAAAATAAAATTTAATTACTATAACGATACTAAAAAGAGAGAGAGAGGGAGGGATAGAAATGGGTGTAAAACATTTGCATTACATTGAATACCACATAACAGGCACAGATATAGGGATAACTGCCTGCAGCAAATTGATAATTCATTAAATTCACAACATGTTTTTAAAAGACTTCCTAATTCTATAACTAATAAATATAAGTGTATAATGTATTTGCATATTTCTATTGCTATCTTTATCCACTAAATCTGTACATATAGTGGTAACAAACATTTTACTTGGTTGTCTTACAAAGTGTGCACAGGCGTTTAAGGAATGTAAAAATATCCAATGTGCTTGGTCAATAGCTAGGGTGACTGTTGAACTAGGTGCAGTAGAATTTTCTAAAAGAAAATTAAAAAGGCAAGATCCAGATAAATTCAAATGGTCTAAGTTTTTAAGGAAAATGGTAGAAAAAATATCTACAACAAATATATACAGCTTAAATATTTGTAAAGTCTCTGTTAAAAAGTATGTTTTGGTTATAGTACAGTGTCATTTCTGCAGAAAGATTCAGAATGATAAATGCATTTTAAAAAAAGAAATTATAAACTGTTTTTATTATCTTTTTCATTTGCTAGTTGAGATAAAACTGGAAACTATGTGAGAAGCTTAAATCAAAAAACAAAAATCTAAAATACTCATAAATAAATGCAAGCACATCAGTAAATTGTGATTTTTAAATAACAA
This sequence comes from Maratus michaelseni, assembly GCA_963931845.1. Lineage (NCBI taxonomy): Eukaryota > Metazoa > Arthropoda > Arachnida > Araneae > Salticidae > Maratus > Maratus michaelseni. Next base: position 277,147,404 of record OZ007587.1, read on the forward strand.
AAGAAACACATTTTTTTTTCCTAAAATATTTTTCAGCAAAATACACCACACTACAACAAAAACACAATGAATTACTTAATCACCTTCGATGCATGAATATTTAAATTTTTAATCACCACTCACTTGGAAAGAAAAATATTTTTTTCAAAAAATCAGATAAATGCTTATTGAGAAATTAACAATTAATGTATCCATAATGATAATAAAAAATCCGTTTAAAAATTAAAATCTATAAATGCATCTGAATACAAGAAACTGATCCAAAACCATGCTGTATAAACACTCTTAGCTTAATAAAATCCTGTAGTGTAAATGAAATAAAATTATGCGATTAATTTGTAAGTGAGCCTTTATGGTAACATTTGGCTTAGTTTTTAATAAATAAAATGCCATTTAAAAATAATAAATTTGTAATTTATTGCATTACAGATTTACTTCATTAAGAATTAATATTTTGTCAATTTTATTTTTTCTAAAAAATACTATGTAAACATATTGGAAACAACCTTAATTTAAGCATGTGAGTGCATGCAATGTGTTGTGTGTGAAAAAAATATTTCAAAATATCTTGTATTCAGATTAACAAATCAACAAATATACATAAAATTAACTCTAAAACTACAGGATACAAGCATTATATTCAAATTTATAACTATTCACACAATCAAATATACAGAAGCTATGAAAATGACAGCACAAAAATCATGTACATGATATGATAAAAACTTTGAAATTCACATATGTAATTTTTTCTATATACTTATATATGTACAGTCCATGCAAACGCCTAACAGACAGAAATCAGTAATGTATGATGAAATTCTGGAAAACTTCCAAAAACATATTCCAAATGAAACAAAGAAACTTTGCAGTCACCTTAGTGTATTTGTAGTTGTACTTTGCTACCTGGTTTAAGATTAATGTAAATTGCAGTATAAAGTTAGAAAACAGATTTAAAAATTTTCACAGTAAAAAATCGTAGAAAGCGCTATAGGAAGAATTCTGTTATGAGTAGGTTTTAATAACAATACTAGAACAATTTCCTTAAAATAGCACAATGAAAAGCTTCACTTCTTCAACTTATGCACTCAACATTTTCAGCAGTTTACACAGACTGAAAAAAAAGAGCTACAATCGTAAAAATAATCCAAGTCATATCATACAATATCCTTACCACATGGTATTCTACAAAAACAATTTGGATTTTTCAAAGATAAAAACAACTATTTTAATAAAGAACCAAACTGGAAGATAGCAAAAATATTTCCTTCTAACTCAGGTCACCACAGTGAAAATACTGCCTTAGTTTCCTTGAAATGTCCTATAAATTCGATTTGTACATTTAGGTGGTCAACAGCATAAACATTTCTAAATTTTAATTAAATTTAAACTTAAGAAGACTTCATTTTCTAAATCTAAAACACAGATAATTTTAGCCCTCATGGGGTACTATGGGGCATATTTGACATGCATCATCTTTAAATGCATAGCATATTTTGAACTATCATGAATTATGTTACATACTTCCATATATCATCTTTTAACATTTCTAGCAATGTTACACACCGAAGCAATTTATCCATGTTGTTATTTAGCATAATTTTGGAAGTTAAGTCATACTGCACCCACATGGTATCTTCTATGTAATTAATGAGTTTTCTCCCTTTTTTCCAGGTTTTATGAGATGTAAAGCACCATATTTTATTGTATAGACGATATCATGCAGCCAATATGACTCCAATCTCCAAAAGAATTAAAAACTATGCTAAAGAAAACAACAAATTGCTCATATGTGAATAGAGTTAGTGAGATCTTAGAGAATAATACATCAAAAGAGTAACATAATTCATGATAGCTTAAAAAATTACAATGTCCTAAAGGGGGTAAGATTAAATACACCTCAATGGTATCAGATTACAATTAAGATTGAAAATAACTAAACAGATCATTATATTTTGTTAAAAGTATTTTTTTTTTTTTTTAACTAAAAATTTTGTGTTTTCTTTAAAAAGTAAAAAAGTTTAGAAAATTGCAAGAGATATTTTATATAAATTTACAAACAAAAATTTAGTTCTTAGTTTAGATTAGAAGGAACTGAAAAAGGAATGTATTCTAGATTATAGAAATGCTAAAACAAAAACAAAAAAAAAAGTCTTTCTAGAAAACTAAAAAGATATTTTTGTGTTATAGCAGCCCCCACAATTATGATTATGCCAAGGTTGCAGCTATGATTTCGCGAAGACCATCGCAAAGCTTATATATGCATCATGTATATGTATATATATATATATATATATAAAGATTATTTATGTCTTATATGTCATACATACATTATATACACATGTCATATAAAAACGTCATATATGCGTCATATAGGACGCATATACTGGACGCAAACTTGGCCATATACATCACAAAATGTTTCATACATTATATATTGTTATAATGTCATATATGCTTTATAATTTGGCAATAAATCTTATTCACAGAGTGATTTATTCTTGGGGGGCCGCTATAACATGAAAGTACCAAAATTAATATTAAATCAGACTAAAAATCATAGAAAGCGCTATAGGAACAATTCTGTTTTGAGAAGGTTTTAATAACAATACGAGAACAATTTCCTTAAAATAGCACAATGAAAAGCTTCACTTCTTCAACTTATGCACTCAACATTTTCAGCGGTTTACACTAACTTTATTATTAGTTTTACTAATTTTATTTTTAAACAAAACATACAATTATACATTTCTAAAACCTATGATTGAAAAGCTAATTCAACTTTTCTTCATTATTACTTTAAATATTGTTTATTTTGTTACAAACTGGAGAACCATTTTCTTTTTAAATGGTAAAAGAACCAGAGGGCATATAAAATGACTATCGAGATTCAGCTAGGAAGAAATCATTACACTATGAAAGAAATAAGTTGTCATTACTAGTGGTAAAAATTGTGTTAAGAAGGCAAATTGAGAAAATTATAAAAATGATATAGTAGCAAAAATCCCATGTGAAATTCATGATATTTAAGCTCGCTCTTATTCATGGATTCAAAAACAGATTTACTAATTTTCCAGTACACTTCTTTAAGGTTATTTAAACTCCTCCGTAGTTATGTGAATTTACTTTCTAAAAATGTAAAGAAAAAGTACAATCAATCTTGACAAAAAGTTGTAGAAAAACAAATTTAAAATTGACAACAACAACAACAAAAAAGATACAAAGCAGAATCCTTTCTTCGTGATTTACTATTATTATTATTATTTATATTTAAAATACATAAGATTTCAAATGTATCTCATTAAAAAAAAACTCAATGTTCTTAGTTCTATTCAGTATGATTTATTTCTGATAAATAAGAAATAAAACTAAGAAAATATAATCCATAAATAGGTATAATTGTTGTTTCACCAGGTTCAGTCAAAAGTTCTTTAAAATTTTTGTATTAGGTTGCTTCTCGATAGTATGTTCTCATAAGCCCAAGATGGTGGAGATGTCGATAGTGATTTGAGAAGAATCAAGTTCCGTCAATAATCTACATCTGTTGAAGTTTGATTGCTGTTTGAAAAATTTAAGCAAAACTTTGTGAATCACAACAAAGGGCTGTTCAAATGTTCATGTGTCTTTTAAGTCTGGCATCACCTTCTTTGAAATACTTGAACCAGTTGTGCTATGTACATTTATTAACAGAACTAAGATCCCCCCCCCCCCCACCTTTATTTCTTAAGCTTCTGCTTTTGCATTAAATCCTTTTTTGATAGTAAAAATGCAAAGTAACGCTTTTTTGTTTGTTATGTCCAACATTGCACTAAGTTACAACAAATACAAAGTTTGATCATTCAAATTGATTATGAATTTCAAATCTGTTGTATCAAATCAATGTCAGTGTACAGGAATTGGATTATGTATGTCTGACATACAGGTTTTCAAATAAAGGACAACAAAAAAATATAAAAAAATCTTTTGACTCAACCTGGTATTAACTTTGATTTAAATTGCAGCAATGCAACCAGTATGTAAAAAAAAAAATAACAAGTTACTTCACTAAGATAATATTTGTAAATAATCCGCTAACTTCCATGAACATTCTTTTCTTTTAGTATAAAGAGGCTTAAACTACAGAAATTTTTTTAAGTTATCAAACAAATCTGTTTTTTTCTTTTAAGTGAAAGTGCCTCAATTCAATAACAATAAATTTATTACTAATGAAGAATTCAAAAAACAAATCACACGTAAAATTTAAACTGCATATTACAAACTTAGTACACAATTTCACATTTTTAATTACACTTGAGCATTAAATGAAATACAAAATATCTTAATGAATATTTACCAATAAGAAATTTCAATACCATAGAATCCCATTTTTAAATTTCCAAAATTTACACTTTCCAGCAATTTATATCATAAAATGTATGCATGTTATACATTTCATCATTTTATGTTCTATTTCTTTGGTCCCTACTAAAACACAAAAGCTGAGTTTTATTGCATCTAAAAAAATAATTAATAATGTTAAAATTTTTCTGTTTTATTTTTCTAAGAGAGCAACTAGTTAAGTTTTATTGTAAAAAAAAAAAGAATCATTCCAACAACCTGCTACCTATTGGTGACAAAACTTGATTTTTTTCTTTCTTTCCTAGAAAAATAAAAACAGCCATTTCATCACTTAAATATTTTAATTTCTTATTGGTAGATATTCTTCCGGATACTCCTTACATATTTTGGGTATTCTACAATTTAATATTTTTTTTAAGAAGCAGATAATCACAACCATACATGTGTTCTACAACAGGTCTAAATCACAAACTTGATATGTGTAAACATTGATCAGGAATCTCTCAATGAACAAGTATTATTCAAATTAATCAACAAACTAATTTTATTTTTTAAACATGACACACAAAATTGATGGAAAGAAAGGGGGGAGGAGGGAGTGAGGTAATGATGACACAACCAATTTAATATAAAACAAAAAATCATAGAATTTTTAAATTAAAAAAAAAAAATTGTTTAAAAAAAAAAAAATTTACAGAACATACTATACACCCAAACATATGTTATTAAACAATTTAACTCTTTGTTGATAGCTATCTGTAGATAACAGCTCAAACATTTTTATGAATGGTCCTTTGAGGGAACTATGGTTTAAATTGTGATGATTTGCAAACACAGTTCATTTTGCATTTCAAATATGTTTCATTACAAAAACCTATGTGCATTTGAACCAACTAAAATTTCATTCTTATAAAATAAAAATATTTTGAGCATAGCCATAACCTTATGTTGGTCTTTTTAAGAAAAGAAAAAAATCTTAAATGAAAACTTAAGATGTCAATAATTTCAATAATTTTAGATAAAAAATTTTAAATATTACAAATGAATCTTCCAGTACATATCATTTTCCCATCTAACCTCTTCCATAATTTTGTGTTTTGATGCTATGTTTAAATAAGGACACACACAATTTGTTAGAGTTTAACTCAAATGAAAAAAAAAATCTACATAACAGAACTCAAATGAAAAATAGTTTTGTAAAAAATGGAATGCTAAAATTCCACAATATACATATGATAAATGAGAATCGCAATACTTACACCATTTTTACAAGATTTTGATTTTAAAAATAGTAGTCACTTGCACCCACTATATGTATAACTGAAATAACAGATGCCAAAAGAAGTATTTTGGTCATATTGGTAGACATATGACCAGTGATTCTGATCTTTACATTTGGGGAGAGCTGTAATTTTCTACAAGAAAAGGTGGACATGGTCAGCCAAAAGAAGAATGGCCAGAGCAATGTACTTAGGCCTCAAATTTATAAGGGTCTCTAACAAGAACAAAAAATATAACTTTTTAAAAAATAATAAAAATAAAATAAAACCTTCAAAAAATAATGAGGAGTCAAAGTGTTGGACAAAATGTATCTCACTTCTGTACTTCCTGTACTTACTGTAGGACCTCCTAATGAGACTAAATGACATTTTTTTATTTTTAAAGAAAATTTTGAACCTCAGAATTTTTTTTTTACACCCAATTCCCTTTATAAAGATCATCTCCATATGTGAGCAAAGAAAGGATTTGAAACTTTAGAGGCAGTGTACATAAAAAGAAAGGAAAATAATTATGTGAATTAAAGAATTGCAGCTATAATATTTGTTTTAAATAATTATAAATAGTAATTCAGACATAATTAAACATGAAATGTTTCCTTGATGCAGCATTCATGTACTATTAAATGCTGATGCTGAATGATTTTGCATCAATATTACTAAAGTATTTAACTGATGTGCAATATGCCCCCCTTGTTTTTGAATAGAAAAAACTATAAAATGTCTCGTATGTTTCATGCATGATATACACACTATAGTATTTTAACAGCAGAAAATCCAAGAATTTGAAAACAATCTGTAGAAATTCTGATTCACAATGGAAAAAAACCTTGATCCTAAACATTCATATTTACTCTTGTATATTTTGCCTTTTTATTAAAATACCATAAAATTAAGGTTTCTGCAATGTATATTTTGCTCACATTAGAAACTTTGTTTTAAAATATTTATCAACATCTGAAATAAAATACTACTAATAATTGTGAAAATTTGTGAAAAGCTGTATGTTTATTGCATTAATATGTGATTATGATGAGAAAGAGAAGAAGTTACATCATCACTTTCAAACTGCAAGTTTTAGACCATGCTAAAGCAAATGGCAACAAAGATACAGCTGACAAATTCAATGTTGATGAGTCTTGTATATGATTAAAGGAGAAAGGAAAAAGAAAAACTGAAGTAAGCTCCATCCCAGAAGACTTACTGAAAACATGTATAGTTTCATATAGTTGTCGGAAATATTCCATGTATAATGTGCACCCCACTTTTTAGCTGTTAAATTTGGGAGAAAATCCTGCATTGTATATAAGTAAATATGGTAATCAAAGTTTTTGAACAAAATTTAAATCTTTATATAATGATTTGTCTTTCAATCTTTTCTGATAAGTGTAATGCACTGTGAAATTTACTAATGAAAAATTAATTATAACTAAAATCAATTTGATTTTAACAACAATGTCAATAAATATATTCAGACAAAACTTATCTTACAATCTCCTTAAGTTAAGAAATTGCTATCCTTTGAATACAACAACAACAACAAAATAAAAATAATATAACCTTTCCCAATTTAAATGTTTATTAAATATAAAAATAGTTATAAAATGAAATTAAGCTAGATTTATTCTTATTATTCTGCTTGAGAGAGATTCCTGATACTTTGGTATACATTAATGAATCTGAGCAAAAAATAAGCACAACATTACAAATAATTTTTCATCCAAAATATATAAGCTTTAATTCAAATGTATAAAGCTTTTAACAACTTTTCAGATATTTAATTCCTAGCAAGCTGAAGTGAAATATATAACATTAAAACAAAATTTCAGGCAATTTTTGAGACAATTATCCAGATACATACTTTCGTTGTCAATACCAGCACTTTGATCTGTCAACCTTAATGTTATCACAGTAGGAAAACTCAAGATGAAATTACATAGAGAAGAAGCTGTCTTCGAAATGCTAATGATTATTGCTTAGAAAATAATGTATCAAATCAAAAAAGAAATTATATTTATTATATTCATATGATATGAAAGCAAATATAAAAAATATGTAACTTTATTGCATAAAATTAAAAAAAAAAAAAAAACAATCTGTACAAGGCATCCACTTTACTTTGCCAGAGAATAAATTTAAAATAATAATTACAAATGCTAATAGCCATACAAAGTATCTTAAATGATTTATTTTCATATATGACTATGCAGTTGTGTAGGGCTGATTTAAGGTAGTCTCAAATCCAAACACAATACTTTTTGACATAATCATACAAAAAATTTCATCTATGCATGCATGAAAATTTCGGTCATTCTAAGTAAATTCTAAATGATAGAGCAGCTTTCCAACTTTTTCTCTGCAAGTTAGGAGAATTTTTTAAAACATAATCAAAGTTAATGTTTCATATAATCATTTTCAGAGAGCGTGGTTAAGAACAAGTTCTCGAGCCTAGATATATTATACAGTAAACTCTCTCAAATCCACCACTCTAAAATCCACAAACACCTAAAATCTTCACATTATTGCAGGTGTAAACTACGAAACTTACAGTTAAGATGGAAAGAAAAAAAATTCAAGATTTTTTTTGTAAATATTTCAATGTGTAATTCTGTTTAACATGTCTGAACTTATGCTCTCTCATGAAAGAAGTATAAATTTATTTAAAAATAATAATAAAGTTTGTACTGATATCAGTGGTGATCATGATCTTTTTACCAAAAACAGTTATTAATAAATCAAGCTTTTTTGGTAATGCCTAAACATGAAATAAAACTTGATGTAAATTATTAGTGTATCTTTATGAGGTGAGTTTCATTGAAAAATTCAAGAAAACTTTTATCTCATCAATATTATGCATATTAAGTTATGCATTTTGAATTATTTACTTTACCTTTAATTTTATTAACTTTTTTAATTTTAATTTATTATTATTTTACTTATTTATTTTACTTTATTATTTTACTTATTTATTTTACTTTATTATAATCATTCGTTATAATTTCAAGTGCATTATTACATTAAAATTATTGTTTAAAAAATGAAAACAAAACAGTGACCAGAAATCTGCAAAATTCTAAAATCTGCGCACCCTCTGCTTCAACGCTATGCGGATATGAGGGATTCTACTGTATCTAACTGTTAATAATATATTCTACATATATATATCTCTCACTTAAGAAGGAAGGGAAAAAATCGTCTCTTTAAAAGAAAAGAAAAAGAGTTAGGATGTCTGAAAATATCATGCATAGAGAGATGAAAGTGATTTGCTTATGTTAAAAAAACTCTGCAAAACTGTTGCTGAAATGAGAAAACTAAAATAGTTAAGAAGTTTAAAAAGTTCCTGGAGAATAGGAAAGGTTTAGAATAGGTTGTCCCTATTCTAAAACCTGGTTTTCTAAATAACAAATATTAGAAGTATTCGTATTTTAGAAATATAAAGCTAATATTGACTATCAATATTCATCGAATAAAGGAGAAAAGTTAGCAATGAAAATATAACTAATGAAATAGCTACATCAATAAAATACTTGGATAATATTGAAAATATTTACATTATAAAAGCCATAATTAATATACTATGGCAAATTTAGGACAATAAATATTAAAACTGGATATTTTAATGTAAATGTCATTATTTTACTTTTCAACAAAATATTTTTTTAAGGAGTAAAGGCAAAAAAATAGGAAAAAAGATTTTTGAAAAGATTTTTTTTTTTTAATAAAAATAAAAAATTTGCTGAAATTTCTTATTCTTTACAGAATATTTAAAATTAATTTATAACATTAAGCAACCAAGTTTTTCCTGCAGAATTTTCAATTAAAAACCCAAACTCTCTTTATACGTAGGTTGATCCAAAAAAAAGTTTACAAGCAGAAGCATTTGAAACGTAATAATTGTGGAGCGAATATTTCCACCCAAGGTGGATGACAGATGGCGCTAGTTGTCCTACAGCGGTTCTACGAGTAAGTAGCGTCAGTACGCAGACACTTAAGAGCGACAATAATGGTACGATGTCTAGAAAAGTGGTCTCGCATATTGGTGCGAGCCGTAATTCGATAAAATGGGCCAAGAATGTGGCCGCAACCGAAATTCACAGACAAATCGTTGAGGTATACGGGGACAAAGCAATGAGTAGACAACAGGTAGCGAAATGGTGTCAGGAATTGCTGCAAAGGTTCAAGTGGGAGGTCTGGAATCACCCCCCATACAGCCCCGATTTGGCTCCAAGTGACTATTTCCTTTTTCCGGCGTTGAAGCAAAACTTATCCGGAATACGGTTCACCTCAGACGATGCAGTGAAAACAGCTGCCGATAAATGGCTTAATGAGCAGGGCTCTGATTACTACCAAGACGGGATAAATAAGTTGGTCGAACGTTCTGACAAATGCCTAAACAGGTTTCGCGACTATGTGGAAAAATAAAGGCCAGATGTGTCTCTTGATTGCCATTTGTATCTTGTTTCTATTGTTAATAAATACTTTTCCCTTTGCCTTGTAAACTTTTTTTTGGATCACCCCTCGTAAATTCCCAAACTTTTTTTATAAATTCATGTGACAACATTTATACACCACATTTACGTCTCATTAAGCACTGTTACATAATGTAGCACCACGGTTTTTTCCCTTCACACTATTCATAAAATTGGAGAAAATTAGTTTTCCATTAACATATTTTATGACTATTACACAAATACAAAATTCGCTCTGCTCCATACATTCATATGAACTGTAGATTTTTTTTTTTTTTTTTGGAGGAAGGGGGGGGGGGGGGGTTGTTCTAGTCAATTTGTATTAAAATTCTCTGACAAAAATATAGGATGCGACAGAATGTGATTTTACATAAAACAAAGCATATATATATATAATATATACAAAAATTAAGAATTCATAAAAATATTCTTTAATAAAACATTTTAAACAAATTGATTAAATCATTTATGAAAAATAAAACATGATTTGAATTTAAAATATTTACAAACAAACAAATTCATAACTCATTATAACGCTGACTAAAAAAAAAGCTTCCTGCCATTTTAAAATGAAATATCACACACAGAAAATGCTAAAGGTAGGTATTCAACTTTTTCATGCATGCCAACAAATGCCACATGGCACTTGTAAAAAAAAAATCTCATGATGATCTAGCTGCCTTTTCTCACGTTGATATGACTTCAGATTACAGAAAGAAACACTGTAAAAACCAAGTTAGCGATTCACCCATCTTCGCATAGTTTCTTCCCAATCTGTGTTGTTACCATCATCATCATCGTCAGTACGAACATAACTCTCATCGTCTGTTGTTAGCGATGCATGATGTTGAAAAGGGTCCAAGTCCTACAAGAGGAATTGTATGGAAAACAGGAACAGCCACTTCAAGAGATCTTATGCAAAGGCTAATGTCGGTTTCTATGAGAGTGCAGGAGAAGGGAAAAACATAAAATAAAAAAGTGAAATGAAAACAAAGTAAGTGCAAAGAATAAAATGCTAAAATTAATGCTTATAAATTGAGTTTAACAGAATGTTTTTATAAAAGTTATATATTTCTGTTTTATGTAACCATGGACCCAATTTAATCTGATGCTTCTCAACCTCTGTTGTCATTTCTAAGGCGTAAAATGGCAATATAGAATGCTAAGAAATAAGCACACTAGCATTGAGTATTTCTTATATTTTGGCAAAATACGACTTGTAGCATTTTTACAAAAAGTAAAGACTGTACTTTTTCCTTATACCAACACCATGCCGAAATGTATGCTAATGTGCCCTTCATTTCACCCCTCATTGTGCAAAGCCCAACATTGTTACTCGCTATCTATTGAACATGTATAATATTTTTATTATTAATATTATTTAATCATATCCACACAAAATATCTTAATTTGCTATTTTTCGAATTGAAAATATATTTTTAAGAGACATTTACAATTTTATGCCTTTAGTTTAAATTGAGTTTTAACTTAATATTTTATTGTACAATATTTATTTGTTATTTTCTTTTAAGTATATATTTGTATTGATTTAATAAAATAGTTTGTGAAAGTCTGTAATTTTCAAATGTTATATTTTTTAAAAGATTACCTTCATACCAAGAATGTTAATGTTTTTCAAATGTTTCATTTGACACCAACTATTACGCTTGGTGATGATGGTGTTGGTATAACGGAAAAGTACTGTGACAATTTCTTTTTTTTAAAAAATCCCTGACGGCTCGGCCTACAGGCACAGGTAGATTTCGAAAACGCAGACCGTGGGGCGCTTGTTTGTCGGGAATTGTGGAAGAAATGAACTTTTTGCGATGATGTGGCAGTTGGAACCGCCTACTTTGAAACCTAACTTGTTTGCAGGTGGAGCAGCAGGGATTTTTTTTTTTTTTTTTTTAGCTATAAGAGTTGGTCCTATAAAAAACTTGTCAATATAAAAGTTTTAGATAATATTAAGAGGATTTATAATAAATTTAAGCGGATTTGAAATCTTGGGAATTGACGAAGTTATGAATTTTTTTTCTTCTAACCCCCAACCCCCCCAACTTCCTCCCCCTTAAGGCAATTTTTAATTATATCAAAAATCTGTCATACATAAATTTTCGGCCCTTCTCCTAGAAGTAATAATAACTCCAAACGGATTCGATACGTATCGTAATTAAGAAATTATGGGTTTTTTCTGTTTTCACAAAAAGACCCCCATCCTTCCCCCCTTGGTTCGATTTTGCCCATTAACGAACTTGACCGAGATTTTATGCCCCTTGATTTTATGTATCAGTTTCGAAAAGATGTGGGAGTTGGAACCGCCTACTTCGAAAAATAACTTGTTTGCAGGCGGAGCCGGCAGGGATTTTTTTGTTTTTAATTATTTTTTTGCTATAACGGTTGGTCCTATAAAAAACTTGCCAATATAAAAGTTTTAGATAATATTAAGAGGATTAATAATAAATTTACGCTGATTTGATATCTTGTGAATTGATGAAGCTATGATTTTTTTTCTTCTAAAATCCCCCTTTCCCCCCCCCCTCTCTTGGGGCCATTTTTAATTATATCAAAAATCTGTCGCACATAAATTTTCGGCCCTTTTCCTAGAAGTAATAATAACTTTAAACGGATTCAATACGTATAATAATTAAGAAATTATGGGGGGGGGTCTGTTTTCACAAAAAGCCCCTGCCCCATATTTCCCCCCCCCCCCCCCTGGTTCGATTTTGCCCATCAACGAACTTGACCGAGATTTTATGCTCCTTGATTTTATGTATCAGTTTGGAAGAGATTTATGCAGAATTTTTCCAGTTATCGTGTCCATAAAAAAGTGACAGATAGATAAATAGATAAAGTTTTGAACTGGGGGTGTTTTGGGTTCTGAGAGTCATGATCGGCATAGATCTGCAAAATTTTTTCCAAAATTTCCAACTTAGGTGAGAATGTAATAGGTAGTATTTCTTACGAAATCTACCTAAAAAAGGTGTCTGCACATCATTATGAAGTACAGTGGTACCTTGGTTAACAGCAGCCTCAGTAAACAACATACGATGAGTGGCTGTAAGTAAAAAATCTCTTGGTTATCCAATTGCACAACCTTAAAAAAATGAGTTATGAAGAGGCAGCTAATGCTGAAAAAGCAGCAACAGATAAATTTTACATTAGCTTTAGAAGAACTATATAAGAAGAATAGTTACCTCAACAAGCCTACAATTGTCACAAGACTGGGTTATTTTGCTAGAAAATGTCCCACAGGCCATTTATCACAAAAGAAGAAAGAACTTTCAGTAAACATAAATGAATTAATAATAGGATAACATTATTTTTAGCAGCAAATACAAATGGAGACTGAAAGGTTAAAACCAATGTTAATTTAACACCTAGAGAATTCCTGATAATTCAAAAACTTCCAACAGAATCATACAGAATAAAATTTAGAGACTGGATTCACGAAGTCTTTATCAACTGATAAAGCCTATCTTGAGTAAAACAGTTTGCCTCTAAAAGTCACTATTTACCTTGGATAATGCACTTGGCCATTCAACAGGCATACAACAGCCAGCTACCATAGTTATTACATTTTATTATTATCTTGGAATGGATTACCGCTCTTAACCAAGGTATCACTGCATTGATATCTGCTTTGTTACATGCATATTGTTAAAATGACTAGAGAAAAAAGAAATGAATTGAAGAATTGAATATGAACTCTTTGTGTGTGTAATTAATTGAAAACAATGGATTGCCTCCTTAAAATTTACATTACAAGCTTGAGTAACTGCCAAACATACTAGCAAGTTTTGTAAGCTAGTTACATTGGGAGTTAGAATCTAGAATTATGGAAAATTTTCTTGAATACTTCACTTTCTAAAGAATAGAATCAATGACAGAGTTCCTTAATTTAGATAGTTCTTGACAGATAATATAAGAAAGTTTAGGCATCTTAATTGGGATTACCAATTAGATCTAAGATGTTTAACAAGGGACAAATTTGTCAATTAAGTTCTAAATAATGTAATAAAGTTTCCAATTATTGAGGAAGCAGAACATTTTTGAGTGACAATGTGGTGATAATTGCTTGATAACGATCAATAATTTCTAAGAAACACTAATCTGATATTCAATTATTTTTTTGTTTGTGATAGTAAATGCTTATTAATTCTGAATTTAAAAATTTGCCATATTTGCAATGCCAACTCCCAATTTTTGCTACTTGGGATCCATGCCTAAATCCTGCCCCGATATTAGGCTTTCTTATTAGAAAGAAGATCAAATGCTTGCTGTATGCTTCTTTGTCTAGAACTGCTTTTTTTTTTTTCTTTTGCTGTTTTCCACATTTAAACATTTTTTCCCTTCTTGTGTTCTTATTTCTTTGAATATGTTTCCAATTTTTTTTTTTTTTTTTTTTTTTTTGGGGGGGGGGACATTTTATTTCAAGGAAGGAGAGAGAGAGGAGATAAATGAAAGTAAAACAGGTATATTAATATATATTCTCCCTTTGTTTGTAACATAATTTAGAATACAAAATACAAAAACTTGACACACAGAATGTTAGTTCCTTTTTAAGCAGTTATTCTAATAAATATGAGAAATTCATCTTTCAAGGTAAGTACTTAATGTAATAGAAATTTAAAAATAGAATGATTATGTGGGAATAAAAATTTCTCAAATAATAATCGAAATAATCCTTATCGGTATAGTCATGTGGTTGTAAAGTTCCTTGTTTCATTTTTTTTAAGCAGTGGATTGTGATGTCACTATTTTCAAATAAATTTCTGAAAAGTGCTTTGTATTGTGCTTTGATGATTTTTCCTTAAAAAATATTAATCTCAGACTATACAAGTTAACTAGTTTTATTGTCAAAAATTCTTCAAATTATCTCAGTATCTTTGTATGTGTTATACTTTATATTACAGGGATTTTCAAGCAATTTTTTTATTTTAATTGCAAATATATTTATTTAGTTACTAATACAACTGAATGCCAGCACTTAATGTTAAACTCATTTTTGCATTAAATTCAGCAAACATAAAATAAAAGAAAAAAAAACAGGGTGCACAGTATATACATGCTATACTAAAATAAACATGCAAAATAAGTGAGAGTGCATTAGAAAAAATACTTGAACAAACTCAGAAAAAATAAGGAAGTGCTTGGTAAAAAAGCATAAATAAAATACATAAAGAATATAAAACAAGAAATAGTAGGAAATGGTGTAAAATGAATTGAATATGAAACATTAAAAAGACTAATATTACTATACAGTCAATTTCCATTCACATGAACTTGGTATAAATTATCAACATAATAAACTATACTCAATCTCTAATTCAAATAAAAAATGTTATTAATTTATTTATATTACTTTTGTAACATGACAAGAAATTTACAACTAAATCACTTCCAAACCTTGACCGGTCAGTTTTTAACATAAAACTTCTGCATAACACAAATAATCTAAAAATGAATTGTCAATGCTATGAACAAGAATTAACAACACAGTATTAACAATCAAAATAAGGAGTTATATGTACAAATTTTAAAAAAAAAGGGCAAAACAAATTAGGAATTTTACTGTTACCATAGAAATTAAGAATCATTTTCACATAATTCATCTAAATAAAATTTGACTGTATTAAAAAATAACAAAAATATATAGTCCCTAACCAACAAAATATAAAATAGCTGTATCAATACAAAATAACTAAGGGGTCTGCCCCTATTATGAGCTATGCTTGACTTATGAGCTAATTTGCTGTTTTAAAAAACAAGAAGAAAAAATGGCTGCAAATGTAGAAACTCAATAGCTATTTGAAAATAAAATGAAAAGATTTAAAGTGCTTTTAATTTAATAAAATATCATTGCCTGCTTTCCCCTTAAATAAAAATCTGAGAAGAGGAACTATGAGCAGACAAGTTTCTGGAATTTACACTATTTTGTGTAATAGTAAAAAATATATTTAAATTTTCTGGACATTTCATTTTAATTATGACAGCATTTTCACCAGCTGAAGCTTTAAAGTTCATTATTTATAAATACAAATACAGGTGATCTGCTGAATAGGACTTGATTTTCACCTTCAAAAATAAAAATTACAGAATTGCTATAGAATCCAAAAGTCATGACACCACTGAATGTTTCAAACAAGCCATTGCTATGCATTTCCTACCTGTTGCTATGCTTTTCCTGGCACTAAATCCTTCACACAATGGAAAACCTATCTGTGAACTGGTTGCTTGTTTGGAACCATTTGTTATGATGTCACACTTTTAGTGTTTATCACATCATTTTAAATAGGATGGAATTTTCCCCATCAAATGCTTTTTGCAAGTAATAATTTAATTATTTTAAGGTGTTCTTTCTTTTTCAATATTTATGTGTAAATAAATATATTAAAAATACACTGTTTGGAAATAATATTCAGATTTTTTTTTAATTTGGCAACAGTAGATTTAAAAAAAAAAAGCTATTTCAAACTATGAACTAAATTTCTACCCAGATAAAGAAGTATTGAATAAAAAATTTCCAAATTTTAAAAAATGATTAGGTGCAGCACTTCACAACCTACTCACGTATATGCCTGCCAAAGATGGTTAAATTGCAATGCATAGTTTCTAATCATATAAAACTAATGTAACTGTTATCTATCTTGACTGATTTCAACAATAAATAATGCTTAAAATAATTCTTTCAAAACTGTTTGCTTTAGGATATTTATCTTAATTCCTCTATAAAACTACCAGTTTTCATGTGCAATAATTTTTGAAGGATAAGCCAAGAAAGTGAAAGGTCACAATAGATTCAGTATATATACATACAGGGTGCCAGACCACTACCAGACCAACAAACTTGCAGGAGGTGCAGAGGGCACAGAGACAACTCGGAATCACATAGCAATGCAGGGTCAAAAATGCTGTTGTTGCGAACTATGGTTCAAAGAAGCAGAGAAAAAGAACAGAAACAGCAACACATTAATGGGACAGAAGACATTTTATTGAAAGGTTGTACTAGAAAAGGTGTTCGATATTATGACCAGAAGTCATCAGACAGGCTTGACAGCGGCGCTTGCAGTTTTGTGGTAGATGGCGCTGAACGGAAGGCCGCTTAAATATCTGTAACTGCCGGGAGGATACGCGACATGCCAGAAATCTTCCACAACGTAGGGGAATTCATGCGGCGCCACTGTAAAACCTACCCGATGACTTCTGGTCATAATTTCGAACACCTACTGTAGTACAAACTTTCAATAAAATATTTTCTGTTCCATTAATGTGTTGCTTGAACCATAGCTCGCATTTTCGACCCTGCATTGCTAAGTGATTTCGAGTTGTCTCTGTGGCCCCTACACATCCTGCAAGTTTGTCGGTCTGGTAGTGAAACACCTTATGTGTGTGTGTGTGTATATATATATATATATATATATATGAAAGTTTAAGAAAAGAAAACCCTTTTAAAATTCAAAATTTAAAGTTAAAATTTCCAGTTTCTTTCTCCTAACGTTTAAATCTAATATTCAAAACTGTTTCCCCTGTTAAATTGAGTTATTTTCTGAGAAAATAAATAATTCCTAAACAGGTATTTTGCGCAACTGTCTATACCGAACATTTTTAATACAAAGTTTTATACTCAATTGCTTAAGAAATATATACATGCATTTCTTAATTTAATTTTCTCTTTGAAAACTCAAAATAAAGACAATTAATGGAAATTTTCATTCGCTAAAATGGAATGAGTACATGAATGAGTACATTTGAAAAATTTCAGAGAATCTCATATCAGATTGCTTATTATTAATTTAGGAACTATAATAATTACATCAGACACAATCATTATTAATTTTAAATTGATAATTAAATTAGTTTTATAAGAATTTTTAGTATACTGTGTTCTTTTATTGTTAATAGTATATGAATAAGAACCAAATAAATAAATAGAAGATATTAAAATTCTTATAAACTACCAAAAAAAATTGCATTTCTTGGAGCAAGAAATCTATCAACATTTGTTATAACTATTTGATTTAAATGAAAAGGAAAACTTCCTTACCCTGCGATCACTCTCATACAATTCTTGGTCATCTTCTTCTTGAATTGCATTGTCATCAGGGTGACCAGATAATGAACAACTATTCCTATTTTGTATTTCTTGTAAAAAGTGGTTTTCCTGAGCTCTCTGTCTTTCTTCTCGCCACAAAGTACCACCACCCTCAAGACTTTCAACAGCACTTTCAGTATCTTCTGTTTCAAAATCTAAAACCAAAATTACGCAATTTGAAATCTGACAAATCTTGTTTGATGCATTTTGAGTAATTTATATATATTAGACTGTAAACAAACTATTAAGGCTGTTAGTCAACTTCCCAATTATCCTCACTAATGTTAAACCTATGAGCATAGGATGCATTCATTTAAAATATCTCCTCAGGAAATTAATATTCTTAACTTCTTTTTTCTATGTACTCTTCTTAAAGGAATTTTTATTTTTTTTAGTTGTCAAAATATTTCTAAAAGATATTCTTAATTTTATATCAAGTGTTAAAATCTTACTCAGTTTCACTAAGATTTCAACACATAAAATTATAAATTATGTATATTCTTTAGAAATATTTTGACAACTAAGAAAAAATTAGATATCCTTTAAGAAAGGTACACAGAAAAAAGAAGCGAGAAATATTCATTTTCTGAGCAGAAATTTTAAATATATGAATGCATTCCATGCCCACAGGTTTAACATTAGTGAGTGGAATTGGACAGTTGACTGACTAACAAACAGCCTTAAGAGTATACCAGATTAAAAAATAAATAAATAAATAAAACAACTCAATTTGAAGATGAGAAAAGATTCTATTTACAAATTACAAACATAGGAAAATTTGCTAAGACAGAAAGAATAGCTGGGGACTGGAAAATTTTCTGTTTTAAACAGATTTCTATCTTAGTAGGTATAATTATATAGTATTTCTTTCAATTGGACCAAAATTTTTTTTCGTTTTAAGGCAGGATTTCGTTATAGACAAATTCCATTTTTAAAGGTTTTACTGCATCAAAATTTTATGAGTTAAAGAATTAGAAATAAACAAAAAAAAAGGGGGGGGGGGCATTTAATAAGTAAATAAAAAAAAAAATAAACAAATATTACTTTATTAACAAACTTAGCCTTCATGCCTATTTCATTTTTTAGTTCAAAATCACTCTAATGAATGTAAAGATCTAAAAAGTAGAATTATTTTCTGCAAGCAAATAAAAATCTCATAATAACTCACATAATTATTCCAATAAGTTTGCAACTAAAAGCCTAAACTAAAGTGTTTTGAAATGGTATTAATTTTTCATTTAAAATTGCTTTGAATTTAAGGATCAATTTAAATTACAAATTTGTTGTGAATGAGTAAAAGAGAGGGTGGGGAAGGAAATATCTAAAGTTGATTTCATTATACCAATAAATAAAGTTAAACCAATAACAATTTACTAATCAGATTACCATTATTGCCCAAATGTAACTATGGTAAGCTGAATGTTTACACCAAATAAATCAAAACAAAAATTATTTTACCTCGACTACTGCTTAGGACTTTGCTGCCACCACCTCCATCTTCATCTTCTGACCCTAAATAAATAATATAATAACATTTACTATCTGTAGTATAAATAAATATTGACATTGCAAAGAGAAATCAAAGTTATTCTATATCATAGATCCTTAAAAATAAAAGTTTTATAGATGCATCACACACAAAGGGTGAATGAGAATTATCTTTACAACTTTGAGATTCGATAAAATATTAAACAAATAAGATAGCCAATTTATGTTACTTGTACTTGTAGCAGCAACACAAAGTTTTATTTGTAAACAAAGTGTTTTTAAACAAAAAAGGATTTGTAAATGCATAGGCAAAACAGAAATTTCCTGACCATTGATTGGATTGGCCAGTTAGATTACCAGACATCATGCTGTAAGATTTTTTTTTTTTTTTTTTTTTTTTGTGGGGACAGGATTTTACAAATTTGATAAAATCTGGTAGCCAGAAAAAAAATACTAGTCGGCAGTAAAAAATATTTACCCCCACCCCCTTCCCCGTCACTGATTTTCAAAAAACACAAGAGTTTTTTAAGAA
This sequence comes from Maratus michaelseni, assembly GCA_963931845.1. NCBI lineage: Eukaryota > Metazoa > Arthropoda > Arachnida > Araneae > Salticidae > Maratus > Maratus michaelseni. Next base: position 277,167,600 of record OZ007587.1, read on the forward strand.
TTAATTGAAAAAAGTAATAACAAGCATAGTTTAGAATTATTAGTTACATAGTTTAGAATTGTACGTAATTTAGAAAGATAATATAAACTATATTTTCTAATGAAACTTATAAAAATTATAATCACTTATATGTTGACAATTTATATAAACACAAAAATCAAATTTGAAACTTACAAAAAAACTTGAGCATTTTTTTAGCATTGTATCCAATTTTAGATGCCACAGAGGCTGGATTGACACTACTTTTACTGCTTTATTGAAATATCTCCTATCCCCACACATTCTAATCATGTGATAAATAGCTGGCTATAGCTGAATAGAATGGTGTTTTCTGTGCATGAGTTGGAAAATGCTTTCTAAATTTAGTTCTTCTATTAAAAGTACGAGAGAAGAGGAATATCACTGCTTGTTGTGCACGAGTAGGGGGAAGAGAGCAAAAATGCCATTTGTGCTCATTTCTTATTTCAATTTTTTTACAAAAATATCCCCGAAGATTAAATAACTTGGTCGCCAGGTCAAAAAACTTGGTAGCCAGTGGTGACCACATTTGTCAAGCTCTACGTGGGGATATTTTAAAGATATTGTGTACTGTATTCTGGTATTTAATATCACTGATTTGAAGAGAATAATCACAGCTGAAATTCCAAGCATTTATGTAGATGTGATGGAGCATGCTTGGAACTGATTGCACTATCATTTGAAGATATATGTGTGCAATATATATGTGTTTATATGTGTAACTTTTGATAAAAAAAAAAACATTATGTGTTGCTGTTATATGTATAAGCAACATAACTCTGCTATTTCATTCTTTGAGATTTTATTGGTTGCCAGTCATAAAGAAAATTGTCATTTACTCTATTGATTGAAAAAAAAAAAAAAATGAAACATGCTTTAATTTTTTACTTACTGGAGATACATAGGCAATATAAATTGGGAAAGTGTTCAAAATAAGGTTACGTTGATCAAATATTAATTTTTAAATAGTTATACTTTTTTCATTTTTATACAATTCCTGAGTTCTATAAGTTATATTTAGTAAAATTTTCTCTAACTCAGACAAGTACAACAGTAAAAATTACATTATTCTATGATTAAAACTCAGAGTTATGATACTATGAATTTTATAAAATTTCAGAGCTTTCTGGTGGACAGGATGAATTTTTCTGTTTTTAGATCCAGAAAGTGTCAAAATTTCATAAAATCGTAACTCTTTGAAGAAGTCTGTCATAGAAAAATGTAATTTTTACTAATGTATAGTTGGGGGCAAAAAAACACCTCATACATTTTAATTTTAACCTCCAAATTGTCACAGGAAAAAAAAAATAGCCATTCAATTGGAAATTATAGTATTTTCCCATTTTATGTTTAAAAAAAAATTAAACTCTGAAATTTTCAATACGAATGACTAGCTTTTAATACTTAGCTTTTTTTGTTATTTTTACCATAGGATACAACACAGGAAGTCATTTAATCAAGTAATTTAAGAAAATGAAAGTTCAAATTTTGGAACTCCTAATGTTACATTCATTTATAATCATTGCAAAACAGTTGCAATGTGGGTAGTTTTTTTTTAAGAATAACTCAAAACTACTTAGCAGAGAGAGCTGTAATTTTAGATCTACATATTTGAAGTTTCTAAAAATAAATTTGTGTTCAAAAATTCATAGGTTACAATTTGTATTTTTTTTTTTTTTTTTTCAAAAACTAATTTTCAAAAACATATATTTAAAAAAAAAAAATTATGAAACTTATAAATTTTTTAATAGAAATTGATTTCTAGAAGCTTCAAATATGCAAATCCAAAATTACAGTTCATCCTGCCAGGTACTTTTTGAGTTATTCTTAAAAAAATACCTGAATTGCAATCTGTTTTGCAACAATTAGAAATGAACTTAACATAAAGAATTTAAAAATTAAAATTTTCATAATTTCTAAACTATTTGACCCAATGATTTCCGTTTAATAGTTTGAAAGTAAAATTTATTGAAAAAGCCAAATATGATGTCAAAATTAGGTGTTTGTATGAATATTTCAGAGTTTGAAACAATTTCAGTATGGAAACAACACCCAAAGCTTTTTTTTTTTTTTTCCAACATAAAATAAATAAAAATTTTTTAAAAATTTCCAGTTGAATAACTTTTTTTTTTTCTCTGTCAATTTGGAGATTAAAATGTAAGGTGCTCTCTCTTTATTTATTTATTTTATTTTTATTTTTTGTTTTTTGTTGCTGGCTGTACCTCTTAGAGCAAGGAGAAAATGTTTCTAAACATAACTTATAGAATCCAGGGACTGAATGAAAGTAACTTTTTGAAAATTAATTGCAGAATTATTTCATCTACATAATCTTTAATCTTATCTTATTTTGAACACATTTGCAATTTACATTGCCCACATATCTCCAACAGGTAAAAATTTAAAGCACATTTCAATCTTTTGAGGGAATTTTTGTATACAACTAGAGATCTATATCAACCCTCAGGCCAAACCTAATTTGATTCTGCATTGAAAGACAGAATGGCTTGCTCAACCTAAGTTATAACCCAGTTTTTTTTTAAATTTTATTATTATTATTCATAGTGCAATCGGAATCATAAGTGTAGATTATTCTTCACCAAGCTTTGTATGTTCAAACAGGATATCCAGCATGCACTTGAGACTGTCAGAGACAGTTTTGGATGCAATAAAATACAAAAAAATTTCCTTTGGAAAAATTCCAGACATTCTTTTCTAATCCTGATGATATAATTTTTTTAAACAAATTCTTATTACACTTATATGCATATGTACGTATATACATAAAATCACATACTTTTAACTCTCTTCTTTTTAGCAAAGATAAAGATTAAACTTTCATATATTGCCTTACTTCTATAGAAAATAATTGGACACAGATCAAACTTTCTTATTGTGATAACTTGGTTATAACAAACAAAAGCATTGGTCCCTTTATCCTTATTTTCTATCGAGGTCTTCTGTTCTTAAAGTTTTCATATAATTAAGAAACAAAACCTGTTCAGTGGGAAAGGGAGATAATTTGAAAATACATTAACAGGGAAAATATATATACAGTCAAACCTCATTAGTAAGTCACCTGGATAAAATGTCACTCCACATATTATGTCATGTTTCAGAAGTCCTGGCCATTCTCATACACTTTTTCACATATTGTACTCCGCTTATTACATCACCAATTTTCCAACCACTCTGCTTAAGATGTAGCTTTCAAGAGTGAGATTGACAAAGAAATTCAACCCAGTTTGCCTAAGTTATCTTCAAGAACACTTTATTTTTGTCATGCATGACTGTAAGTTTAACAACAATCCAGATAACAGCCCATTCCATATAAAGATTGTCTGACATATCAACAAATACTCTAAAGGCAAGAATAACTAAAATTATAGCTGATGGTTTGGAAGCGAAGAACGGGTCAGCAGTAGAAACAGACAGCAATCATGAAGAGGAACCTCCTAAACCGATTGTTGCAAAGAAAAAAGCCTTCATTGATGAACTAAGGAGCTACATTTCATCTTTGAATGACACTACAGAAGGTGAATATAATATGATATATTCCTTATGAAGAAAAAAAATTTCAGAAAACTGACATCAAACAAAAATAGGTGTTTTTTTGTAAGGCAGTAACAAATGGGTATGTATTGAATTGTACAATTAAATGCTACATAACATACTTACTATACTTTCCTTAATTTGTGAACCATTTTAAGAATTATACTTCTTATTTTACTAATTTTTATAATTTATAATGTAATTTACTTATAGGTATACTTATTATATAAACATTTGAAATTTCATTTTGCATTTAATAAAAACTCCACCTAGTAAGTCATTTTTAAGTGGACTCGACAGTGACATACAAGGTTTGACTGTATATATATATATATATATATATATATATTGAATATACCTGAATTGAGTTCTCTCACTAGAGAAGACATGGCATTAGTAACCGAATCAGCAGCCACTAGAAGATCATTTCTCAAGCTCCTTGTGCTGCCAGATTGGTCATAAATCATTGCATTGTTTGGAACTCCTGCTGAACTCTCAGATGTAGGTGGGTTGCTGCCAGGAGTTGTGGGTGCACTGCGAGATGAAGACAAGGGGTAGGGTGTAGAAAGAGGGGGAGATTTGGATGTAGCTGACCTAGGTGAACTGTTTGGAGTGGATCGAGGCGATGTTTGATGATTCTGTAAAATAAAATATTTGTGATTGAAAGTGTTTAAAATTACCATCAGTCATAGCACAAATATCAAAGCACTGAATAAATTAACCATTCTTATAGTTCGAGGCGATGTTTGATGATTCTGTAAAATAAAATATTTGTGATTGAAAGTGTTTAAAATTACCATCAGTCATAGCACAAATATCAAAGCACTGAATAAATTAACCATTCTTATAGTTCTTAGTACTTTGATGATAAGAGATGTATTTTTTTTTGTGGGGTTATATATGTCTCAAGTTATATATATATAAAGAAAAAACAATTTGTGAAGCAGTTGCAAAGCTGATATTACTCAATATGAAATAACAATAAAATATAGTAAATAAAAGTTGAGTTATAAAAAGAATTTAGTGATAAGTATATTCATAAATTTATGAAGCAGATATTTGAGGGGTGGGAGGTGGATATTCAAAGAGAAAAAAGTAAAAAAAAAAAAAAAAAAAGTAGCAGTGATAATTATTTTATTTTTGTACAAAGGATTATCATTTTAGCCTTAATGTGTAATAATAAAGTACGTGCAAATATCATACAGAGCAAAAACATAATTAAAAACATGAAAAACATCTTTAATTGGATTTCAAATAATCAGAATATCATTCTTGTAGCTCATTTTCAAGAAATTACATAATGCATATAAAATGTAAAAGTGATAAATAAATAATTCCTGCATTCGTAATTTCATTAAAATAATCTATTACATAAAAATTAGCATACTGCAGCACTTATCAGTAGATATTAAAGTAGAATTTTTCTTATTTTTTTTACTCCATTTTTTACTCTCAAAAACCTAAATTAAGTTACAGTAGGTGAAAAATCAAAAGACAAAAATGAAATAAATTTTATTCATTTTGAATTTTAATTCTATAAAATGTCTCTAACCCTTTAAGCTTTTGAACCACATTTTTCCATCATGTCATTTCTGAACTCAAAGGCTGATGTAACAAAATTTTAAAACTTGTGTAGATTTTTCTAGTACATAAGAAACAAATATGAAAGGTACTCAAATACAAATCTTCATACTGATGCTTTTCCTATTATATTCCTATTAAGTATTGTTAAACGGATATGCAAAAATACTGTCATACACTTAGAAGGTTAATTATAGCAACTTACAAATTTGCACTTGTTGCAATTAAAGGTATTGAATGCAATTTTGATGTCCTGAATTTGAAAGTAATAACCATCTATCACTAACACATAAAAAAAACATCAAAATCTCAATAAATGATAACATAACAATGCTAATTTTATTCAATATATCAATTTTTTTTTCTTCTTTTTTGCTTTTATAGAATATTTCATGCATTGTTTTATTTCTAAAACATTGAAAGATTAAAAAATATTGAAATGATATGTTAAAAATATGCTAATATAAATGAAAATGAGCATACTTTGAGCATTTTCATGAGAGCTTCTAACTGGACCATAAGTTCCCTTCGACTCTCCTGGAGGGTAGATAAGTGACTTTCTAATTCTTCTTTTCTCTGTCTCAGAGCCCTGAGTTCATTTAAAAGAGTCGGATTTTGCTGTTCATTTTGCAATGCATCTTCTTGCTCCTGCTGCTTTCGTAATCTTACTATTTCTCGCATTATTTCCCTACATTCATAAAAGTATTAATTGATTGAAAATTAATAATAAGTTACAGACATAACATGCTAGCAATACACAATAAAACACTTTTACGTTTCTTTTTACCAACATAAAGCACAGATAATATTTCAGTTATAAGTCCTGCATCCGATCAAGTAATCCTATTTTACCCAAACCCAACTTGATTCGGGTTAGCTCTATTTTTTTTTTTTTTTTTGCTGTAGATCAGATTGATTCTAGTATACTTATTGTGGTTTAAGCTAATTTTTTGGGGGGTTGAATATTTTGTTTCAGGTTGGGTTTTATTTCTTGCTGGTCAGATTTGGGTATACCAGATTTTCAAGGGAGGTAAAGAAAGAAAAAAAAAAAAGAAAATCCAGAATATTCTTTCATATGAAACAGATTTTATACTTAAATATGAAAGAGCATATTCATCCATTTTTCTTCATAAAAGATAATATTAGGCATGCTTTTGTGGGGGATTGGGAGAAAGAGAGAGAAAGAAAGGTGGCCATTATGGCCTCCCATTGTCCAACATTTTATTTCAAATGAAAAAGATGTAATTTTAATATAAATGTACATTCTATTCTCATTTTTTTCAAAAGATAAAATTAATCAGTAAAACCTGCTAAAATAGATTCGTAAGAGACGAGAGAAAGATTTGATTTTAGACAGGCTTTCCATATTAGCAGATATAATTGCTCAGACCATAAATTTTTTTCATTTCAGATATTCTGCGTTCACAAGCTTTACAGCAATAGAGACATGAATGTAGACTTTTCTTTTTCCCATAATTGCACTAAAATATCATTTTCTTACTTCAAGTCTAGGATGATGAGATGAAAGTTATTCAGCCAGAATCAGGCTTTGGGTGAAGAATATTATTTTGTCGTGTTCAGGTAGGAGCTTCAGATTGCTTCAAATAGAGTTTCTGCAATCATGACAGGTACTCTAATTCAAGTTAAACATAATTAATAATCAAAATTACAAATAAATGTTTTCCTCAGCACAACTGTGATTCTCCAAATAAAGAGAAATTATTAACATATGAGGCATTTAAAAGTAGAGTGATATAGGTCCCATTTTATTAACCCATTCGGGACCGTGGTATCATATATGTAATCTTTAAAAGAGCATACAGAATTTGTTTTAGGCACCAGTAAAAAATAAAAGTAATATCTGCTTTCTCATATTAGAGCATTTTTGTGATAGTTTAAGTAAAGGTAGCTTTTTTTAAAAAAGTGGTGTCAAACGAATAAAATTTGTGTAAAAGCCGCCGGTCCCGAAGGGGTTAAATGCTTTTAAAAATAAGCATTTTCTGGATGTGCTACAATGATTTGTTATGATGTAAAATACAGGTATCTCAAAAATGACAGGTGGATTTGAAAAATGAAAGACAGAAAAACAGAAAATGATAGAAATGCACCTTTTGCTACATTCTACTTGGGAAACCTTGCTACATTCTACTTGGGAAACAAAGTAAATTTTCAGCCAGATAAATTTTCAAATTTAGTTATGAAGTTTGCCAACAGATGGTGCTGCAGGAGATCTGTGAGAACTTAAGGAGATGCACTCAGTCAGATCTCCATTCTGTACTCCATCGTCCCCTGCTAGCATGTGCCAGTCAGAGATTGTATGTTGCTGAGTAGAAATGGCTTATTTGTTAGAATAGAAGATATTTCTTATCTTGGAATTTCACCACCTGCACAATTTTGTTAAAACAAGGCGAAGTATTCAGAGGAAGTTTAATGTCACAAAAGGACGATCGTGCTTGAAAAGTCAGGCGGACGCATGCGGCAGTTACTGAAGCAAATGTTGAAGTCGTTCAGCAAGTGATCCAACAGTGGCCCCAAGTTTCTATTCAACATTTTGTAGCTCAGGCTGGACTACAACACATGCCGTATGATATGCCACAGCCTCCACCTGTTTCCTTACAGGATTCAGACACACTAACCCTTTGGTATTGCTGCCATTAATGCACTCAAGATGTTCAAGAACACTATGCTGCAGCAGCTGGATGATGGCGAAATCGATGTGGGAAACATATGATTCTCTGATGAAATAATTCTTTTCCTGGATGAATTCATCAATAAACAGAACTGTTGCATTTGGGGAAATGAAAATCTCCATTCTGCAGTACTATCATCTCTGAATCCCCCAAAAGTCATAGTTTGGGCCATCATTTCTTCCAGAGGACTCTATGGGCCATTTTTCAGACGTCTCATGCTCTATTTAGACATTCTGTGTGAATTTGTAGTGGTACAAAATGTTTGGATGGACCTTGGGATTCATGGAAGATAGTGCTTGTCCACATTGAATGGCTAAAATATTTTATTTACTCAATAAGCATCTCAACGATTGTGATATAATTATTTATTCTAAGTAGCACAAAAAACAATTTAATATTACAAGGCAATGATTTAGCACACTTATAAAAGTAAAAAATACAATTGAATAACAGAAATATCTTGATAATAGAAATAACAAAATGATAAACTCATAAATATATAAATATATTATTTTAACATTCAGTTAATTGAAAAGCTAAACACAATATCATTTAATGAACAAACATTAAAATTTATCTTTTAAGATAAAAAAAAAAATAAAGCAATCAAAAGTCTGAATTTTTGTATGTAAACACAGCCTGGAATAATTTTTGAGCAAGGATGAGGAGGAGGAAAGCATGCATACCTATCCTATTCAAGAACCCCAATTTTTTTTAAGAGGTTATTACATGATTTAATTTAAAAGTTTCTCTAAATTTAAAAATTAACAACTTACATTTATTTTCTAATATTTAAAAAAAAATTACAAACAACAATTTCTTTATATACAGGGGCAAAAAATGCATTAAAAATACATATAAAATATATTAAATATTAAGAATGTTAGATAAATAGATCCTAAGAAGCCTTGAAAATGTCTAATATTTATTTTCTTTAAAACACATTTGAGGAAATTTTAATAAAACACAAAAACTAGCTAATTCCTGAAAATTTATTTTGAACAATGTTTAAAGCATACTGACCTATTTTTTGATTCTAGCTGAGAAATAAGTTCTCGTTGCCTTGATGTGTCCATATTTAAACTTAAGTCTGATGGACTTCTCATCTATTTAATAGCAAAAATTAAACAAAAAATTACAACTACTGAAATTAACTGTTGATGCAATGGTATAATGGTATTTTAATTCATAATTTAAAAAATATATAAGTCAACAAAGCAGTATGAAAAATTTATAAATTACAATTTTAATTTAAAATAATTCCAGAATATAAAGCATATTCTATTCAAAAGTATATTATGTTGTTAGCATTTTAATAGTTTTTATATCTTTAAAATATATGTTTATATATATTTAAAATATACGTTTTATCTTTAAACATAATATATCTTTAAAATATATGTTTATATATCTTTAAAATATACGTTTATATATCTTTAAAATATATGTTTATATATCTTTAAAATATGTAATCTCATAATTACTGCAAATTAAGAAATGTTCTCGCTCACAGCATGGTATGACAAAAAAGAAAAAGTTCAATACAGGAAACTTAAATAATAATATTCTACAAAATGTTTGATAAATTCTACATAAAAACTAATATAAGTAAATATTTTTAGTTCTGTTCAAGATAAGCAAGGTGTGTACATTCCTTGGAATAACCAAGGAGTCTGGTATTACTGTTTCTAATTGGAAATTTTCTATTTAATATTTAAATCACAAAATTTGTAATATTTTTCTTAAATAAGACAAAAAATTCTGTTTAAAAAAATTGTAGTAACTGTTAAAAAATTGTGCCTTGTCCATAAATTATTGCAACACTACATTTAAATCTTCAATTTTTTTTTTTTTTTTTTTCATTTTTAGACTTGCATGATGATTTATTTACATTGAAATGCTCTATTTCATGCCATAAAACAGAGCATTATTTAAGAAATAATTATGCATAAAGTATACATAAAGATGTTAAATTTAAAACTGGTACATTAGTTATTACATTGAATCTTCACTGCATTTTTTTTTTTTTTTTGGTAGTCTTTCAAGATGATTTTATTAAATTTATATATGATCTATTTCATAAGATGAAATAGAATATGTTTCAAAACTATAACTGCATAAAATATACATAAAAGATATTGGAGTTGCAGTTCCTAAATCATTTTGTTTGATAGAAAATTTTATTTTTAATGCTTTTTTATTTTAGGTATTAAATTATTTGATTTAAATTTTCCTTTTGAAGTGCTATCATCATATTTGTGTGCATTTGGCTTTAGATGTATGCATCTGAAAAGGCTAAATTAATTACAAAAATGTTCAATGTAGAATAAGACATTTTTTTTTTCTTATTTTAAAGAAATTAACAAATATTGTCAATCATTCCCATGTTTTTCATGCAACTCTTAAAAAGAAAAAAAATCTTAAAGTGTAAACTAGGTATTAATTAATTTAGAATAAAATTAGGCTTTAATATTCTTATTGTAGAATATATTTTTTTTTTAATATATAGGAGATATACATCAGTATATATGAAAATAGGAATAATAGAAAATGAATATAAAATCTCAAAGCAAATTTTTATCACATACAAAAAGGGAATTTCTGAAAAAAAAAAGGGGGGGGGGAGAAACTTACAGTACTTCTAGTATCAGCAAGACGGGCTGCATACCTTGCTATTAACCTATGTTCATCATCACCACGATTGGATTCTAAACTATTAAAAAACACAATAGGATTAGAAAATGATACATAAATGAAATCCTTAAATGAATTATTCAGAGATGTTATCAGTTACAGATTCTTAGTAATTGTTATAGATTTTAATGATCAATTATGGCATTAGAGTGATAGATTATTCCAAATTGCAGGATATATTAGAGGGAAAAAAAACTTACAAATGGGGCATTCAGGATGAAAATGTATTAAATCCATAAAACATTATCCAGATCATGTAGATATATTTGAAGGTAAAGTTGTTAGACTCCATTTTATTTCATCAAGAATCATAATCTGTTGCTCACACATTTAATTTAAACTTAAACTTGGTTTGTTTTAGTATCAAGCGAATTATTGTCTATAGAGCAAGAATTCATCTCAAACTCAATTGAATGAAAAAGATGGACTTGATACATGACTTGATGGTTCTGAATGACTCAAATGTTGGCAGCCCGGATTAAAAAACTTAATGTTTACTCAGAATCCATAACAGCTGGCATCTTTGCATAATGTTTGTAGCAATTTATGATCAATTCACAATTTGAAATTATTAAGTAAAAAACATAGATTGGAAATATTCTTTAAAGAAATATGAATTAAAAAGCAATACCTTCTCAAGAAGCAAATGTTTAAGTATTTATTTTAAATGTGTTTATAATTTATTGATATTAATTAACTACAATGGCAAATGGAACTAAAGTGAAATGTATGGTTGCAAAGTACCAGCATCCTTCATTTTGTTTCTATGCCTCACACTCAAGCAAATAGAAATTTAATGGTAGTGCCCGTAATTGAAAACCTACAAATGAAGAAGGATTTATCATCAATTGGAATCCTGCCATGCAAAGTGTATGCCTAATTTAAAGAATAATAGATGAATTACAATGAAAATTGTGAAGATAAATAAGCAATAATACAAATTAACAAAATAAACTAATCCTTGAAGCATAGCAAGATATATGTAAATATCCTCATGCAAAAACTCAAAAAAATTGCAATTTATTTAACTTTTTTAATAAATTATGTAATTTACTATATTTACTTCCATAATTTTCACACAATGAATACAAGAGAATTTGGAATACTGAAAAAATATCTTGTAAACACTTATTATAGCTTTATTGACTTTCATTTAAAAGCTATTTTTCTAGTCTGGTTCTATGGATGGAATGGATAAATTACTGTATTTACTCGAATCTATGCATCTTAATTTTTAGCCACATAATTTAGGATTTTTTTTTTTTTAACTCGTCTATAACACACAAGAAAATTTGAAAGAAAGGAAAGATTAGTAAACCTGCGAAATATGGATAATTCCAATTTTATTTATTTTCTTCATTATTCTAAATTAGTATTCATTCTTCATAGACATATCTTTGTCTACATCATCAGCTATTTCTCTGCATGATCTTCACTACTGCTTTCGAAAATGGATTCATCATCAGATTGTTTGAAAATAGAGCCATTTTCAGATCCACCCATCGCATTTCATCCATCGCATATGTCTGCACAAAACTGAGGGTATCGAAGGGTAATTAAGCATTCTAATACCACACACACATACATCTATTTTTACAGTATTACAAGTTATACTTGATTGTAAGACATACCCAATTAAATTGAGTCAGATCTGTAGAAGGAAAAAAAACATTGTGTCTTAGATTTGATAAATATGATATTTTATATTTTCCCCATCCTTTCCCTCTTTCTATCTGCAACCCATAACATATAAGAATTGTTATAACAAGATAAATTACGTCATCTTGTGGTGCAAATAATGTATTTTGCTTGAAAGTTGATTAACATATTAGGTTGTTTTGCTTATATAAGCTAGAATCATAAAAAGTTTGAAAGTTACTTCAAAGTACCTAAGTAAAATAACCCTTTTTACTACAGATTTTTTTTTTTAAAGTAGCTTTCTGTAAAGAAAATAACAGACAATTTAGACTTAGTTTTAATTATTATTTCAATTTAATTTTTATATAAAATCTACCAGTATTTTGTCATTAAATAGGTACATCTTTTTTTAGAATACTTGAAAATAATTTAAAAAGAAAGTATTATTCACATTCAAATAGCAGTTAAAAAATCGTTCAACATTATTATTACTATTATTATTTATCAAAACATCACATCTATTATCATAAATTGTTTTGTAGGAGAATCTAAACTTATTTGAGAAAAGAGAATATAACAAAAAAAAAATTTAAATTATTCATTTTCTATAAATCTATGCTTTGCATAAAATAAGAGTCCACAACCTGGAGCCTGTGAGCCACCAAGCTACCACTATTTTAGAATAGGATAACATGCCCTTATTTAATGGCAAAAACTTTACAATTAAATAAGGTTAAGATTACCTTTTGGAAATAGTAGTGGCAAATGACTTTCAGGCAAAAAGGTTGTGCAATTCTAGTATAAGAAATAGTCAAAATAATGATAGTAATAATAAAATTAAAGGCCTATAAATAAATATAACACATTAAAAATATAAATTTACATTTTAAATGGCATGTACTTCTATTGACATATCAAAATATCAGAAGACAAATCTTATTTTACCTCCTAGTTGTTGATCTCCCATCTAGTGAAGACATGTCAAATGAATTATTACCAATGTCACTAAAACCATTATGACTGGGTATAGGGGAAGGAGGCCTGATAATTGTAATAGAAAAATGACACTAAATTAGAATAATTAATGATTAAAAAAACATGAAATTAGAAGAGTTATTTATTAGTACAATTATTCAAAATCTACTTATTATAACATAAGAACAAATACTGTATTGTATAACAGTATAAGAACATGGTATAATATATATATATATATATATATATATATATATATATATTCTGATGGAAAAGTTTTTTAATTAAAAAAATTACAAAGGCTTTTTTTTCTAAATATTTAGGATGAATAACAAAGAAACACTGAAAGAAATCTTCACAAGAAACAGTTTAAAATATTGACATACAGATACAGATTTATAATAAAATATTTTATATGTGAATTTCAAAATTATAAGAATATAATATGATAAAATGAATACACATTCTATTATTTATTTATTATCTTTTTTAGATAAATGCAATGGAATATTTTTATGCCTTTTAATCTATATTTATTATATAATGTATCTATTCTTTTATTGAATTTCTGGGAAAAAGAAGAAGAGAGAAGAGAAATTTGTGTACAGGTTTCCCTCAATTAGTGCAGTTAATAGCTCTCATTCAATCTCACATACATTCAATGGGAAAAACTGCAATAGATCCACAACCAGCTTTATTCAAATCATATAAATAAACAATATAATAATGGGCTACGATATTGTTTTTGATGCATCATTGTTAGAAAGTACACATTAAAGCTTAAACTTTACAAATAAAATTTATCTAAGTTACACACATTTTTTTAGCATTAATGTATGAGCTGATTTAAAAGGTGACAATCAAGAAACATTAAAAAGACAATTTTAGGTTCAATTCTGCATAACAACTGACTCCTGCTTCACCCAGTATTGTGCCATTAGTCACATTCTTTGTTGGATTTTTATTTTATTTTTATAACAATTCAGGATCATTTGACTTTCAAAATGAGCTCCTCATTCTGTGCTTTGAACACTAATCAAAACTTTCCGGTCATTAATCGAAGAATCACCTGAAAACAAATTATAGCACTAACTGAAGCCACATGAAGGAGTGATGGGCATAATGAACGTGATACTGATATTCAAATGAATTATTTGCCATGCATAAAAGCATAGCTGCAAACCTTCACATTCTTTTTAATTAATTAAAACCAGAAATTTTGCTTAAAAAAAGAATTAAATTAAGAGCCACATGTGGCTCTTAATTTTAATCTGAGTATTTATGTACGTAAGTATCTAAGTGGTCATTAGTATTATTGATATTCCATATTTTATAAATTGCAGATACATAATCTGAAAATAAAATCTATGCATAAGTAAGCATGCTCTTTCAAGGCTTTTAATTGTTGGATAATTCTGCTAGAAAAATCAGCACATTATATAAAAATTGAGTCGGGTTGGACCGAGCTCAGGTGGAACTTTTAGCTTTGATACTGGGCCAGGCCAATGAAGTCATTTACGGGCCAGGCTGAATTTTTAAATTTCATAATAGGCCGGTCCAAACTCAGGACAAACTTTTATCTTTAACACTAGGCCAGGCCAGGCCAATAAAGGTTCTATATGAGCCAGACCTGAAAATTTTAGCCTGTGCAAACAAATCTAGTTCATCCTTCACCTTTTATAAGATTTACATAGGTGGTCACATCATCTTCTCATTACCTGGTGCTTAATTTATTTACTATAGATTAAAAAGGTAACTCTTGAATAACATTGTAATGGAGGATAGAAATACACAATGTTTTATTTTATAATGCCATGCTTATTCATGATAGGATATGAAATTGGAAGTAAATATTCCCTCCCCCCCCCCCAAAAAAAAAGCGTTATATGTATGACTTAAAAACTTATTTTTATTAAATAAATGTTTATCTTTTAAACCAAGAACAAAGGATACATAAAGTTCACGACTATTTCTAGTTCAGTGAGAATACTTCAAAATTAATGACAAACAACAATGTGCACATTCATGGTTAACAACTAAAATTTACAAGGGATGCCTTCTGCCCCTAAATATTTTTATTAGGTGGCAAATGCTAGTATATTTTGGTAATTATTGCACAGAATTTTATTCTAATAAAGGACACAAGAAAGGCTTGTAACAATAATTTAAAATTCAAACATAATTTTTGAAAAAATAATTTTTTTTTCCTAATAGAATTTGATTTACATATAAAGGTATTTTCAGAGAAAAAAAAGAATACATGATGGAACAAATAATATTGTCATGCCTGGTGACATCAGCGCTTACATCAACTCATTTTTTTTCCTACACCTGAGCGAGAGAGAGAATGAGTTATTGGTAGGAGACCAGAGTTAGAGGATGGATGTACGTTGAGCAATGAGATAAAAAAAAAATAGTTTTGTCAGTGTAAATCGTGAATATTGATGTGTTGTGCAGTTAATATATTACCTATATTTGTGTTTACCTGTGTGTCATCCTGTGTTGTAATAAACTTGTTTTTGTATTGTGAAAGAAGATGAATTATTGAAAAAAAAAATCGTTCAAATGACCACAGTCAATAAAAATACCTGCTTAAAATCAATTAGTTTGAGAGAAGAGAATAACGAAAGAGGTAAAAGCCTTCACAAATATATTTATCACATTTACAAAATAAGTGAAAATTCTAATAGAGAAAATAACTAGTAACATGTAACATAAGAATACAAGTATACACCCCATTCATTAAAAATATATAATAAAAATAATTCACAGGTCATCAATCTTCATGAAATATATACAATTGATATATTGTATTATGTAAAGCCCTTAAAACTTTTTTTTTTAAATGTTATGTCAAAAATTAATTACCATGTACCAAAAAAGTAACTTTTTTTTTTTTTAAAGACTGACCCGGCTTTCTTCATTATCTGATCTGCAAAAATTGTAGGCTTAAATCATTTATGCTAAATTTGACATAAGGAGAAACTTGATTACAGGGTTAATACTAATAAAAATGCTACTTATAACACAGAAAAAAAGATGTTTTTTTTTTAAATGTTAACTACATAATGTTGTCAGATGACATTTCTACTAACATAGATCAGGAATTTCTTTTTCTCCACATATGGACTGGAAAATACAACTATAGTTTTGAGATAAATTAATCAGTTGCTCTTTTTGTCAAGTGATTAGCCGTAGGGAGTAGTTAACCCAACAATTGGAAAATAGCTTCAACAGTGCACTCTGCTACTAATCACCTGACAAAGAGAGATGATAATTAATTGCTCTCAAAATTATAGTTGCGTTCTCTACTTATTATATACAGAAAAAATATACTCTTAATCTGTTCTCATCTCAAGTTAATAATATAATTTCTAATTTCTACATAAATTTTCTCTTGCCAAATAATAAAATAATATTAATTGTAATATGACAAAGAGTATTTCTACAATAAAATCATGAAACCACCCATCATTTGTAGACATATTAAACAAAAAATTAAAAACAATACAAAATATTACAAAAAATAACATACACAATATGTTGTAAATTTAAAGTCTTTTCAGGTTCTTCAGGAAACCTTGGTATTGAGTTAACCTGTTTTTCCGGAACACATCGAAAGGATTTTTTCAAAGAATGACCTAATTGCTTACTAGGTGATTTCTAAAAGAAAAGGGATTATTATTTATGTAACTTATTTAAATATTTTTTACACATGCAAACAAAGTTATAACAGAACAGAGATTATGCATCAAGCATAATCTATTTAAAACTAAAATTAAAATTGTAACAGTGAAAACAATTTTAATCAGTTTTGTGAATATATAAATAATAAATAATAAAACAATTAATCATATATTTAAACGTTAAATTTTATGATAAAAAAAATTATAGACATTTATACATTTTTTTTTGCTTATGAAAATGAAAAACAATATCAAATGTTACTGAACACAAACAAGAGCTCGGAATCACATAGCAATGCAGGGTCGAAAATGCCGTAGTTGCGAGCTGTGGTTCAAAGAAGCAGAGAAAAAGAACAGAAACAGCAACATATTAATGGGACATAAAACATTTTATTGAAAGGTTGTACTACAGAAGGTGTTTAAAATTACAACCAGAAGTCGTCAAGCAAGCTTGACAGTGGTGCCACATGGATTGCCAAACCTATCATGCATGGACTTCTTCTGGGGTCAAATGAAGAGTTTGGTGTACGAGACCCCCCCGTTCCTTCAGTTGAAGACCTCACTGCTCGAATATATGTAGCTACCGGGAGAATATGCGACGCGCCAGGAATCTTCCAGAATGTAAGGGAATCCATGTGGCGCCGCTGTCAAGCTTGCTTGTTGACTTCTGGTCGTAATTTCAAACACCTTCTGTAGTACAACCTTTCAATAAAATGTTTTCTGTCCCATTAATATGTTGCTGTTTCTGTTCTTTTTCTCTGCTTCTTTGAACCACAGCTCGTAACTATGGCATTTTCGACCCTGCATTGCTATGTGATTTATGTTATATATATATTGTCACAGTGAAAATGCGACATTCATATCTCTAATGCATAACCACGTAAGATTCCCATTTATAATCTTAAATTTAATTTTTAATAGTTCGTTTTTATTTCTCATTACCCAGAGAATTCATCAGAAATAACAGGACAACATATTCACTAATAAAAAATATTAAGACTTTTTTATTAATGAATATGTTGTGTGGATATAGGATAATTAGTTTCTTTTTCCCAGTAAACTATACAGTGTGCCCCCAAAAGATGGAAATACACTTTAAAAAATTCCATTTTTCTACAACCAAAACTCGCTGAGTTATGATACTTTGAATTTTGTGAAATTTTGGAGCTTTCTGGCACTAAAGATGGACAGAAAATTTTTCAGTGCCAGAAAGCTCTGAAGTTTCATAAAATTCAAAGTACCGTACTCTGTGAGTTTTGGTCATAAAAGAATAAAATTTTTACTGATTTACATCTCAGAGCATGGAAAGAATGTTCTAAATCTAACTTATAGGATCCAGAGATCATATAAAAATTAAAAATGATAACTTTTTGAAAATTAATGGTAGGAATTTTTCATCAATACAATCTTAATTCCACCTTATTTTGGACACTTTAGCAATTTACATTGCCTATGTATCTCCAACCGGTAAAAAATTTTAACGTGTTTTAATCTATTTGAGACATTCTGTATATGTAAAAATCCATAACATTCGGAAATGAAACCAAAAGATTGATAACTACACAAAAAGCGTAATATATATATATTTTTTTTGTAAATAAATAACTCACATAGTAAGTATATTCTTTCATTTCATGTTGACTAGAATGATTTCCAGATACCCTGCCTCTCCAAAAACAATCTTGACATAATTGGTAATTATAACACTTTTGGCAGCGATATCTAAAACCAAGGAAAGCTTCTCTATTACACCCATCACACTGCACAGGATGTAACACTAGATGAAAAAGAAAAAAAAAATCACATCAATTATAACCTATAAGAATTTTTTTTTTAAACATAGATATATCATAACTTATACTATTATAGCAATTGTATATTTATTTATTTATTTATCTATTTTTGGATTGTCGAAAACGACTCTAATGATTTTCATGAAAATGGTGAATCAAGGATTTTGGGTGTTTAGAAATCGATTAGCTAAGGTGACAACTCCAGAAAAAATTGTTTTCATGCAAAACCCCTCTTCACATGGGTTGAAAACATTGCAGAAAGCATTAAAAAAAATGTGCAAGAAATGCTAAACATTTAAATGAAACATAAAAATATTACAAATAGTATGTGGTATGCAAAATGAAAAAAAATTATAATGTTTTACTTGCTCTCCATATGGGTAAAATGGCTAATTTTCATAATTGGATCCATATAGCCATAATTAACATTAAACAAGACAACAATACATAATTTTAACTGCTTGAGAGTTACAACAATGATTACAAAAATATAACTGAAATATGCACCCATTTTTTTTTTCTTTTTTTGCAACATTCCATGTTGCATCCTGCATGCATATTGCATGTTGTGTCCTGCTTAACATTATATAATTACGTCAATCATAGTTGTGGTATACTGCGTATAAAGAACAATTCTTGTGTTAATTGTTTTTACCTAAAATTATCCGATTTAAATTTTTATTTGATTATATGTTGACAAGAAATCAGAATTGTTCGCCAATTTTTTTTCCCATGGTTCTAACCACTTAACACGTCCTCCCAGCTCAATTGGAAGAGTAGGTTGATTTCTTTGTTTTTTTTATTTTAAGGTACATACAGTAGATATAATACAGATTAAACAAATTGGTTTCACTCCTTTTAAGTTCATCTTTTTGGCAAGGAAGGTAATAAATTTGTAAGGAAATTTAAAATTTGGGGTTACAGAATGAATGGGCATGATGTAAGAGTTAAAAATTTTTTGAAATCATACTTAAAAATTGCTCAGGCTGTATTATATATTTCCAATGCTGAAACAAGATTTAAATCCAAACAATTTAATAATTTGGTGCCCTGAAAATAAAAATTGGTAAAATTTAATGGTTCATGGATGAATAGAGAAAAGATAAGGCTTATTTGTTGACAGAAAAAAACAAATTATTTTATTTTATTTATTTATTTATTTATTTATTATGTGTGTTTACGCGAATCAAAACATCTGATGTCATGAAATTTTGAGAAATTGTGTCTCAAATTATTAATTAACTTTTTGCTAATAAGGACAAATAAATAAATAAAAAGGACTTTGATAAATCTTCAAAAGGTGTATATTTAAATTAGCACAAAATATCATTATGCTATATTATCTAGTCTTTCTCGTCTTTTTGCTTTAAGCTTTCCACAATTTTAGAAAAGTCTTGCTTTAATGTAGAATGTTAAACATTCATATTCATCAAATACAAATCAGCTACTTTCTGACACATTTCTGAATTCTTCATTGTTTGCAACTGCAGGAAATTGGCAGGTGCTCTTATTCAGAAACTGTGTAACCAAACAGTTTTTCCATTTTTCAGTAAAGACAGAAGATCTTACAAAAAATGCTGTCAAATTGGTGTTTTGAATGGAATTATCAGACACGACAGTGCAGAAAAGAAAAAAGACTCCCGTCATGACACAACAATCACTAAGAACTCATATGCAATTCATTTATCAAAAAAATGAAAAAGAAACTGCTCAATTACAAATCACTTCAATAATCCTGTCAGCAATTATTATGGTTTTATGTTTAGTGTCAGAAAATTTCACATTAATCAACGGAGAAAAATATTTTCTTGAGGACCGCCATAAGGACAATCTTCCATCCTGACATAAAAATACCTAGTCTTGAAATTAGAGGGAAAAGAAAACTAAATTTTGTTTCATTTGAATCCATTTTTCATCTCAATACTTTTGGCACATTAGCTACTAACTAGCTTCAGTATATATAATTTTTGATTTAACTTTTGAGATGCACTATATAAAAAAAATTAATGATCAGAAGTAGATGATGTGAATGGTTTATGTTTTAATTTATCATTTAAATAACTGAAATTTATTAATAGAACATTTACTAATGTAAATGTTTTTAAATGGATAAAAAATTTAGAATAAAAAAATAACTTTGGTTCAGTTCTGACGGAGAAACCTTTTTTATGCAATTGATTAATCTCCACGTGCAGCGAACGATTGAAAAACATGTTAAAAACCAGACCCCAATTACCAATAAGTACTTCAAGTGCCGCAGCTGAAAAACAGTGAATAAAACCAGAGACTGTCGAAACTAACTAATTGGAGAAATACTGCAGATGTCCCTCCTTCAAAGTACAGCTGTTTGTCCCGCGCGTGTGCACAGAACTCAAATAACAATCTCCCTTCAGTTTCCAAAAATATTTCCGAGCAGTTAAGACGCTCTTGTATATATATGATGTAAATATATTTAATATAATGTAAAATTGGAGCACTTATACGCAGCCTCCAAAATGCGATTTTAAACATGTACATCTAGCCAAGAATTATATTATATTCAAAGGAAAATGAATCTTCTGTTTATTTCACACAATTGTCATTTTCTACTAATACTTCTTATTCTTCCAATATAAGTGAATCAATGGATCAGATAAATATCGCTACAACACTTTGGATTACTACTGTGGGTATATTCAGCGCATAAGGAAAATCTCAGGTAAGCTGAACAAACTTTTTTAACATATCAAAAGATGAAAATGTATATTAAATTTGAAGACTGATTTAACTATTTATAAAAATAAGAAAATTTATTACGCTACCGACGGTTCCCCATCAAAGATTATGAAAGACTGATTCTGAAAAAAGAATATTATCCCAGTATCAAAAACGATAATTTAACAAATTTCTAAAATATAATAATAAATAAAAGAACGCTAAAGAAAAAAAAAAGAAAAAAATGAATGCGATAAAAGAAAATACTCAATTTATTGAAAAACTCAATTCTACGAATTATAGTACATGGAAGTTCAAGATGCAGATGTTCCTGATTAAAGAGGAACTCGACGATATTATAGTACAAGATCCACCAGCTCCACCCGACCCCGCATGGCACAAAAGAGACCGCAAGACTAGAGCTTTAATTAACTTAAGCATTGATGATTCTCAAATCGTAAATGTAAAAAACTTAGAAACTGCAAAATTAACATGGGAAGCTCTGAAAAATATACATGAGAGAAGCAATTTATCTAGTAAGCTTTACCTGTTACGAAAATTATACAGTACTAAATTAGCTGAGGGTGCAAACATGATCACGCATATCACTAATATCTTGCAAATTATAGATAAACTTAATGCCATTGGAGAAAATATTAGCGATTCACATATTTCCGCGCTATTTCTGTGTTCTCTTCCCCCCAGTTACAATACTTTGATAACTGCGTTGGAGGCGAGACCAGAAAATGAGCTCACCCCTGATTTTATCAAAAACAAATTAACGGATGAATATAATCGTAGACATGAAATGTCAGAACAATCACATAGCGGATATAACAACAATGAGAGAGCATTTAAAACAAATAGGAGATATACACACACTGAAAATAGAAGAGAACAAAAATATTGCAACAACTGTAAAATGAAAAATCATTCGACTTACGAATGCTGGCACTACAAGAGCAGAAACACGGTACAATCCGGAAATCCTCGTAACAATCAATTCAAAAATAAAAAGAATTTCTCATCTTCATTATGTTATGAAAAAAACGAAACTCATAGGGAAAACAAAGTTCCAAACGAAAGAAAATACGCAAATGATCAGACGCAAAATAAAGCATTAATCACTCAAAAAGTAGGCAAAAATAACTGGATTCTCGATTCAGGATCTACCTCGCACATTTGTAATGTTAAAATCCTATTTAGTAAATTTATTGATTATAATAAAACTTCAGTAACGATCGCGAATGGTAATAAACTGACAGCGTTAGGTTCAGGAGAAGTTTTTATAAAAACATTAACCCCCGAAGGAAAAGAAAAACTAACGAAATTACGGGAAGTGCTTTATGTCCCAGACTTAGAGTCAAACCTAATTTCGGTTAGTAAAGCCGCTAAAAACGGGTGTAAACTAATCTTCGACGATAATAAATGCGATTTGATCTTTGATGAAGAAATATATATTAGGGCGAAAAATGAGAAAAACTTATACATTATTGAGGAAATGGACGATGTGGAAGAACCACAAAATTATATAAACATAACGTATAACTGTGACAGCAAACAATGCATAGATCTCTGGCATCGCAGACTAGGTCACAGAGATTATGACGCGATTAAATCAATGATAACAAATCAACTTGCGGACGGAATAAAGATAGGAAAATGTAAACATCAAAATAAAACATGCGTAACTTGTATCGAAACTAAATTAACTAACATGCCGTATCCTAAATCAGCAACAAATCGAGCTACTAATATTGCGGATTTGATCCACAGTGATGTGTGTGGACCTCTAGATACACCGACCTTAGGCGGAAAAATATATTTTATGACTCTTATTGATGACTATTCCTGATATACTACGATATATTTATTATCTAAAAAGAGCGAAGTTGCTGAAAAGATAAAAGAGTACGTAACGATGATATACAATCAGTTCGGTAAAAAACCTAAGGAAATTAGATCGGATAACGGTCGTGAATATGTAAATCAAGAGATAGATGAATACTTAAAACAGAACGGAATTTTACACCAATTGACTGTCCCGCATAATCCGAGCCAGAATGGAGTTGCGGAGAGAAAAAATAAAAGTTTATTAGATATGACTAGAAGTATGCTATCACAAGCAAAATTAAGCAAACATTTTTGGGGTGAAGCCATAAACACTGCAACATATTTACAAAACCGACTCCCAACCAAAGCAAACAACAACAGAACACTTTACGAATTATGGAAAGGAATTAAACCGAATTTAAAACACTTAAGAACATTCGGTTGTAAAGCGCTATTTTACGTCGATAAAGTAAATAGAGGAAAACTCGATAACAGGGCTCAAACCGGAACGTTTGTAGGTTATGATACACGATCGACTGGTTATAGAATTCACACACAAGGAAAACAAATTATAATAGCGAGAACGGTGAAATTTCTTGAGAATGAAAATGTACACTCAGATAACATTGAGGAGATACAAATCACCACAAAAACATCCGATGACAATACACAATTACCGGATAGACATGAAAATCACTTAGAAATAAAACTTGACAGTGAAGAGACACCATCCGTGCCCAAACAGCAACCAATTGAACCAAGAAGGTCTAATAGGACAAATAGAGGCGTTCCTCCTGACAGATATGTTTGTCTCATAAATAGTTCATCTGAAAACATTCCCGAAAATTGGGAAGATATCGAAAAAATGAAAAATACTAATGATAAACAAAATTGGATAAAAGCAACACAAAATGAAATCCAATGCCTAAGAAAAAATAACACTTGGACTTTAACAGATCCACCACCCGGAACAAAAATTATCGGTTCAAAATGGACCTTTAAACTAAAAAAGGACAATTTAGGAAATATTCAAAGCTATAAAGCGCGTCTAGTAGCACAAGGATATAGTCAAAGATTCGGGATTGACTATGATCAAACTTTCGCACCTGTAGTTTCGCACGCTACAATACGAGCATTTCTCATCTCTGCATTGCACAAAAATTTGAACGTGAAACATGTTGACATAACCACAGCATTTTTGCATGGTGAATTAACTGAAACTGTTTATATGAGTCAACCAGACGGGTATATTAAACCCGGCGATGAAAGAAAAGTTTGTAAACTTCAAAAAGCCATCTACGGTCTTAAGCAAGCCGCAAAGGCCTGGTACACCAAAATATCGGAAACACTCAAAAACAATAATTTCTTACAGAGCAAAAATGATCCATGTCTGTACTTTAAATCAAATCAAGAAAATCCGATATACATCATCATTTACGTAGATGATATCCTGATAGCAGGAAAGGACAGTGACATCGAAGAAACAATAAACCAACTTAAGAAAGAATATGAACTAAAAAACTTAGGAGAAGTGAATAATTACCTAGGCATAAACATTAATAAAATCAACGATACATATTACCTAAATCAAAACAATAAAATACAGGAACTAGTGAAAAAACTGAATTTAAACGATATGA
This sequence comes from Maratus michaelseni, assembly GCA_963931845.1. NCBI lineage: Eukaryota > Metazoa > Arthropoda > Arachnida > Araneae > Salticidae > Maratus > Maratus michaelseni. Next base: position 277,192,391 of record OZ007587.1, read on the forward strand.
AACCTCATTACACACCCAAGATTGCTGGATTCAACAGACTTGAAGACGATGGTAATCTTTTACCTAATAACACGAAATATCGACAAGCCACAGGCACATTACTTTACATATCAACAATCACGCGTCCTGACATATCCGCAGCAGTCAACATATTATGTCGTAGAAATGAAACACCACGCCAAAAGGACTGGACAGCAGTAAAAAGAATCATTTCATACCTTAAAACTACAGAAAATTTGAATTTAACTCTTAGCGCAAACAGCAAGCCCATCCTAACAGCATACGCCGATGCAGACTGGGCAGGTGACTTGAAAACACGTAAATCAACGTCAGGAAATCTATTCATGCTAGGAAAATCGCCGATTTACTGGATTACAAAAAGGCAAAATTGCATTGCACTTTCGTCAGCCGAAGCTGAATACGTTTCAGCTAGCAACACAGCACAAGAATTAAGTTGGATAACAAACTTGCTTAGCGACCTCAACATTCCACAAAAACTACCCATCACGATTTTTGAGGATAATATGTCCTGTATAAAAATGACTGAAAACAATAAAGATACTAAGCGATCCAAACACATCGACAACATCAAACTGATGAAAGAAGAAGGAAAAATCGATTTACAATACTGCCCCATTGAAGAAATGATAGCCGACACTCTCACGAAGCCCACTCCCAAACCTGTGTACGAGAAACACCGTAAGAAACTGAATCTTCAACCATTCCCCACACAGGAGATTACGGGGGAGTGACGGAGAAACCTTTTTTATGCAATTGATTAATCTCCACGTGCAGCGAACGATTGAAAAACATGTTAAAAACCAGACCCCAATTACCAATAAGTACTTCAAGTGCCGCAGCTGAAAAACAGTGAATAAAACCAGAGACTGTCGAAACTAACTAATTGGAGAAATACTGCAGATGTCCCTCCTTCAAAGTACAGCTGTTTGTCCCGCGCGTGTGCACAGAACTCAAATAACAATCTCCCTTCAGTTTCCAAAAATATTTCCGAGCAGTTAAGACGCTCTTGTATATATATGATGTAAATATATTTAATATAATGTAAAATTGGAGCACTTATACGCAGCCTCCAAAATGCGATTTTAAACATGTACATCTAGCCAAGAATTATATTATATTCAAAGGAAAATGAATCTTCTGTTTATTTCACACAATGGGGAAATTGCACGTTTTTCAATTTAACTTGCATCTGATAGAGTGTAAAAATACGAACATTTTGATACCATTTTTACATCTATTTGAAACTTGTATAATTCATTAAATTAACTTTTAAAACGCAGTTTTTGCCGTGGCGGGAAAAAGCCACGTCACGTGACGAAAGCTGTTCTGACGTCACTACACATGTAAACAAACCCTCGCTGTATTTCTCCCTGTTATTTCCTATGGGGACGGCTTGCTTTACGCTGGACTATTTCGTTTTTTTCTTAAAAGATTAGTATAACAAATTACTAGGACTTATTTCATTAGGGAGGGTGGAGTCAACTTATAAAAGGGTTTTTGTATTTATATTTTATACTTAAATTATGAATTTTGCTTGGTTTCACTATATGTTTTATCTCTTTAATTGCTAAATAAACTGTTTTGAATGTTTGAAAAACAGCTAAAGTTATTAGAAAGAGCGAAATGTGCTAAGATAGCTTTAAGACAGGCTTACAGAATTTTTATATAAATATACACGAGAAAAGTTTAATAATTTTTCAAAAAATGTTTCCAGGGACCTATCCAGATTTTTCTCACAGGGTTCTTTTTGTGTGAAATTGTGAAAAGTATTTCATATTTGTGAAAAAACTAATTATAATTTTGTGAATTTGAAATAACTGTTATATTCAGTTTCTTGTTTATGAATTTTTGACAAGATCCTTTATATATGTAAAAGCTACATAAATAGATTCTTTAACGGATTCAGTTGTTTTGTGTCAGGTCAGATTTTTCTTTTAAATAATTAAATTTGTAAAAGGTTTAGTTTGGAGATGGAAAAAAAATTGTGAAAGGTCTATTTTTAAGACAAAAAATTTTGTGAAGGGTCTTGTTTTAATGTGGAATGTATTGTGAAGGTTCCTGTTTTAATATGAAAAATTTTGTGAAGGGTGCTTTAAAGGACTCAATTTTTTCCTAAACAGATATCTGGCCTACACTACACACAGGCAAAACAATCAAGTAATTATTTTAAATACTGTCAGTTTTGTGACATTTTCAGAATGTTGGATTGAAGGTTTTATGCTTTATAGAACTTCGCAGAATAGAGATGATGTTTAGTTTAAAAATTATCTGTTTTATTTTTGTTATAAATTAACAATATTTCTACGGAAATTAAAAACGCCAAAAAGATAACTATTATGCAGAAATATAATAATTCTAAATATATTTGAAGAAATGTTATGTATATTTAAATTTTATTGCTGTTATTAACATTTTAAACATTAAAAGAATGGTAGTATGTTTGAATTTTCGTTCATGATCTATAAATGTTTTTCTTTATTCTTTTGTTCTATGTTAAATTTTTGTTGCTAAATTAATATATAATCCATACCTTCCAAATAATTAAAAAAATCATGCAAATTCATGCCTTACCTGTGAATTGAATTTAAAAACCATTGTGATGTTATAGCATATCTCTCAACAAAATGCCCTGCCCTTATGATACTAATGCATTGTTCAAACAAAGAATAAACCTTGTATGATAATATATCTTGATTTCTTTATATGTAACTATAAAAAGTTTACGTGTAATGAGATGGCTGTTTTCAAAAGTGAAAAAAGTGGGCTCTACTTCAACAACATATTCAAATTCTCAGCACATCTCACTCTGTTTTAAAAAAGCTTTGTGCAGTATAATGCTTATTTTCAAAATTAAGATACTACTTTCTTTAACAAGATTTTCAAATATTGTCATTATTTTTATTTTTTATGAAAGTTAGAACATTGAGAAAAATAAAGATATAAAATTTTTAGAACCTGATAAATCTAAAAATAGGACATTCTGAGAAATTATATTTCAAACAAACAAAAAGTACTGCATACATTCAAAAATTAAACGTAAGCAAATAATAATAAAACGATAATTAAATTATTTTTACACTTTTCTATATTAATTGAATTATGATTATACGTTGAGAAATCAATTTAGCAATCCTAAAAAGATAGTTTAAATAATGTTTTTTTTTTCTTTCCTCTTTCCATACCTTAAAACAGAAAAAAAGCAAAGATTATACATTTATTTTAATAAGTTTATTAGCTCTCATTTTCTACCAAGCGTTAAAAAAAAAAAAAAAAAAAAAAAAAAAAAAAAATCCCATTAAGCTTCGGTGTCCACGCCAAATTATAGTATTATATTGGACATTTTTTGAAAAATCACGAATTCCAATCATAAAAGGAGGCGTGATTATCAAAATAAACATTGGATGCTTATAAAAGATGTATATTTAAAAAATTTATTTAATACTTATTTTTAAGTAAGTACATAAAAAGAGAAAATAAAAGACAATAGTGATAAATTTACTCACGTATGTTGCAGTAATTTTTTTTTCTGAAGAGTGAAAACACAATTATTATTGTCAGTATTTAATTAAAATTTTTATTCAATAAATCAGTGTAATAAAAGTATCTTATTTCAATTAAAGAAGTTCTTATTTCATTTAAATAAATCAGAGTAAGTGAACAATATACGTGCCTTTTAGCTTTAGCTTCCTGTATTTTTACCCACATGAAATGCAGTTTTTCTGTCCTAAAAGCAAATTCGAATTTAAAAATTAAAAAACTATTTCCGAAAGACATAATTTTGTATTTTTCGAATCCGACCAACTTCAACACTTTTGTAAATGAAAATTAATGCAAATGTATAAATTAATAGTGCGTTATATTTAGATATGATAAAATAATCTTTTGTCTTTAATTTTTGTTTTTGTTTTTGTGTAAACGAGTCTTTAAAAGATGTTTATAGTACATAGAAAGCAATATAAAACAGCCTGCGAGCACACGGCTCTAAGCAGAATTCCCCGTTTCATGTGTAGTGACGTCAAACCAATCCCGTCGCGTTTTCCGATCACGTGGTTTTGTTTTGCTTTTAGCGGAGTTTAAAACTCCAATAACTACATTGTTTTAATTATTTTTGCGATTCCGAGTTAAATTTTGAGGTAGGTAAAGTTGTCTTCATCAATTAAACATAAAAGAATGCATAATCTAAAGTGAGTGCAACTTCCCCATTGTCATTTTCTACTAATACTTCTTATTCTTCCAATATAAGTGAATCAATGGATCAGATAAATATCGCTACAACACTTTGGATTACTACTGTGGGTATATTCAGCGCATAAGGAAAATCTCAGGTAAGCTGAACAAACTTTTTTAACATATCAAAAGATGAAAATGTATATTAAATTTGAAGACTGATTTAACTATTTATAAAAATAAGAAAATTTATTACGCTACCGACGGTTCCCCAACAAGTTCTGCTTCAGAAATAACGATTTTCCTGTTTCTATTTTTCCATTCAGACCTGGTTTAAAGCTCTAAAGTTATATTTTTTACATGTGTATGGATTAGTAATTTTAATTATTTTTTTTTTATACTTCAATCCAATGCAATCCAAACAATAATGCACTGATTCAAAATAGAATACTTATCAATGTGTCCTAGCACACATACTTTGACTAAGCGTATTCTCTTTAGAAATAAGTACTTACCCAGATTTTTTGGAACAAACTTTCTACAAATATTATGGTTATTTTGAATTTGTGTGTGCGTGTGGAAAGGGTAGAAGTGCAAAATTACTTCTTGCCCCGAGCACCCAAAACCTTAGCTACACAACTGGCCAAAATGACTATAATGTATTTCTTGTACACATACTTTACCAATGAATATATTATCTCATCAAAAAGTCACCTGTAAAAAATGCAGCCAAGTCTCGTAACTCATTTACCGTAAAAAGTACTGAGATCGTATAAAGCCAAGTTCAACTATCTTATTAACTCAGAAATTTTCATTCACAAATCACTCCTAGTCTCTACATCTTTAGTTAATTATTATTTTGTGACTTGGCAATTACGTAGCACGAGAATGTGATGTATATAGTTAGTCTTAATAAAATAATACTATAACATATTAAAGTGTAATAACTTACCTGTGCGTATATAATTTGCCTTAATTAAATTATCCCATCCCATCCCATAACATAGTAAGGTGTAATAACTTCCCTGTGCTGCGTAATTGCCAAGTCACAAAATAATAATTAACTAAAGATGTAGAGACTGGGAGTGATTTGTGAATGAAAATTTCTGAGTTAATAAGATAGTTGAACTTGGCTTTATACGATCTCAGTACTTTTTACGGTAAATGAGTTACGAGACTTGGCTGCATTTTTTACAGGTGACTTTTTGATGAGATTTCACTTCTTTTTGTAAGTAATCCTCCTTTTCTTGATTTTGGGTTCTTTTTGGAGATCATCCACTGATTTTCGCTAAGCCCACACTCTGTCCCTATTATTTACAGGTATCAAAAATTTGAAGCTTTAGTTTCGTTTGCAAAGAAATGCGTAGATTAAAAGAGATTTCAGGTTCCTAGGCAAGCACTAAGTTATGGGAGGGGGGGTGTCAAAAGTACTCTCAATTGCTTCCAGGATAGGTGCTATCCATCTGAAATATTACTCGCAGCCCTAGATACGTGATATTTAACATAAAAGAACTTTTTAGTATAAAAAGAAAGCCAAAATTAAAATTTCCAATAAATCAAAGTATATTCCTTTTTTCGATGTTTTTTTTTTTCGTTTTTTTTTAGTCTTTTTTTATTATTTGCGGATTTTTTTAATTTTTCCTTACTTTGTGTACTAAACCCTGCCTTTCTGCGAAATGTCAAGCTTCTAGGACTACAAAATCGAATTATTTTCAAATCTTCGACTTTTTATAAATTTATTGATTTTTCGATTTTAATTCTAAGTTACCTGATTGTCACGCCAATATAGTAATTATTTTATCCGTCTTCTTAGGATCATTTAGGTTCAATTTAGAGATAAATCAAGTGAATCTTAGAGTCACCATGATTTTATTTAGAAAGGACTATCAAGCCATAACCAGCCAGTAAAGTCGGGAGGGTAGGGGGAGCTGTGAAAATTTTTGTGGGGCTAACATCATTTAACAATCCATATTTCATATGTGAAGTAAATAGAGTACAACCTGTGAAAGAAAACAAATCTGTCTATAAAGAAATCGCCTATATCGTAGCCAGTCTATAGCAGAACTTTTCTATAACGAAATTCGTAAACGAAAGAAAAGAAAACCATAATCCGGGGAAATAACATAAAACAATTAGGGGCGTTGTACTAGCTAATAGGACAATTATCTTAAAACTAATGTTTTCGAATTTTCGATTTTTTAAAGATATTTCGATATTTCGATTTTATTTTCGAATTTAACGAATATTTTAATTGTTCCTTTTATTGAATAGTAAATACTACCTTTACACCAAGTTTTAAGTTTCTAAGACTACAAGATAAAATTATTTTCAATTTTTGATTTTTTTCGAATTTTTTTTATAATTTTCTGGATTTATTTTGAAATTTCCGAGTTTTTTTCGAGTTTTTTATTCTATTTTCGAATTTATTGTGTTTTAATTTTTCCCTTTTCTGTATCCTAAACAATAAGTTTACGCCGAATTTTAAGTTCTAAAGCTACAAAATCGAATTTTTTTTCAATTTTTCGAATTTTTGAATTTTTTTTTCGAATTTTACAGATTTTTTTATTTATTTCTTTTTTTGTATCCTAAATACTACCTTTATTCCAAATTTTAAGTTTCTAGCTTTACAAAATCGAATTATTTTCAAATTTTCGTTATTTTTTCGATTTTTTGATTTTATTTTCAATTTTTGTTGTGTTTTTAATTTTTTCTTTTTCTGAATCCTAAACACTACCTTTACATCAAATTTTCAGTTTCTAAGACTACGAGATCATATTATTTTCAATTTTTCTCTTTTTCTTTCTTGCTTTCTATTTTTTTTTTTTTTTTTTCGATTTTTCTTTTTGAATTATCCATATTTTTGAATGTTTCCTTATTTAGTATCTTAAATATTACCTTTATTCCAAATTTCAAGTTTCTAGCGCTATGAAATCGAATTATTTTCAAAATTTCCTTATTTTTCGATTTCTTTCGATTTTTTTATTTTATTTTCGAATTTTATTGCGTTTTTATTTTAACTTATTCTGAATCCTAAACACTATCTTTACCGCGAATTTTAAGTTTTTAAGGCCAAAAGATCAAATTATTTAAATTTTTTTCGAATTTTTCGAATTTTTGATTTTGTTTCGAATTTCCTGGATTTTTTAATTTTTCCTTATTTTGCATCCTAAATACTACCTTTATTCCGAATTCCAAGTTTCTAGCGCAACAAAATCGGATTATTTGAAATTTTTCGATTTTTTCGATTTTTTTATTTTATTTTCGATTTTTTTTTTGTGTTTTTGATGTTTTCTTTTTCTGAATTCTAAACACTACCACACAAGATTGTGTTATTTTCAATTTTCGATTTTGCTCGATTTTTTTGAATTTTCGAATGTTTTTTTTTTAATTTTCCGGATTTTATAATTTTTCCTTTCTTTGTATCCGAAACACTAGCTTTATTCCAAATTTTAAGTTTCTGTGGCTGCGGGATCTACCCAATCTTTTTGATGACGCGAGAGGGAGTGAGTGTGTGAGTGACAAAAAATCGAAACTTTTGAGTTCATATATCGTCTGCACTAATTTATGGGTATTTTTTCAATTATCCATATTTTTTTATTTTTCCTTATTTAGTATCTTAAATATTACCTTTATTCCAAATTTCAAGTTTCTAGCGCTATAAAATCGAATTATTTTCAAATTTTCCTTATTTTTCGATTTTTCCGATTTTTTCGATTTTTTGATTTTTTTTTTCGAATTTTATTGCGTTTTTTATTTTAACTTATTCTGAATCCTAAACACTATCTTTACTGCGAATTTTAAGTTTCTAAGGCTAAAAAATCAAATTATTTTAATTTTATTAATTTTTTTCGAATTTTTCGAATTTTTTATTTTTTTTTTCGCATTTTCCGGAATTTTTAATTTTTCCTTATTTTGCATCCTAAATACTACCTTTATTCCGAATTCCAAGTTTCTAGCGCAACAAAATTGGATTATTTGAAAATTTTCGATTTTTTTCGATTTTTCGAATTTTGCTTTCGATTTTTTTGGTGTTTTTGATGTTTTCTTTTTCTGGATACTAAACACTACCTTCACATCGAATCTTAAGTTTTCTAAGACTACAAGATCGTATTGTTTTCAATTTTCAATTTTGATGGAATTTGTTGAATTTTCGAATGTTTTTTTTTCAAATTTTCCGGATTTTATAATTTTTCCTTTCTTTGTATCCTAAACACTACCTTTTTTTCCAAATGTCAAGTTTCTAGAGCTACGGGATCTACCTAATCTTTTTGATGACGCGTGAACAAGTGAGTGAGTGAGTGACAAAAAATCGAATGTTTGAGTTCATATATCGTCTGAACTAGAAAAGCCAGAAAGTTGTAATTTTAAATTTTGGTCCTGTGTGCCAAATACTCTAGAAAAACGAAGTTTCAAATTTTTGGGATACTCCAGCGCGGAGATATGGGGGGGGGGGGGGTCAAAAGTGCTCTGAGTTGCTTCCAGAAAAGTATGCTTACGGCTGTCCTCTCTCGACTTGGCGGAGGCACTGCCGTGCCTCCAGATAGAGTAAAGCCTGTGAAAGAAAATGAACCTGTCTATAAAAAAAAAGGTCTATAGCGGAACTTTTCTATTACAAAATTCGTAAACAAAAGAAAAGAAAAGCATAATCCGGGGAAAATAACACAAAACAATAACGGAAGGTGTACTAGCTAATAGGACAATTATCTTAAAATCTATCTAAAGCAAACTATCCCCATCCTGTGGGATTTGTTTTTCAATGTTTTACTTTATTTAATGCAAAACATAGATTGCATCCCACAACTCATAAAAAAGTCCACCGGCCTGTACCGGCAGGAAAAGGTAGCTTCGTTATAAAATTTTAGCTAATGTTACTCGAAAACAGCAAGTTAAAATGCAAAGAAACCGTTTACAAAAGATTCGTTTACACTGAATTTGAATAAGAAATTCGCCAAATTATTGAGCTATAGCCAAGTTGGCTTCATTTATGAAAACTTATTTTTGTCGCCAAATTTGGCGAGATTTCGCCAATTGTCGCCAAGTTTGGCGAGAATTTGGCGCTAATGGATATAAATATATAGTTTTATGCGTATGATTGGGAAAATGATTACAACAATGAAAGAAAATAATTTGCGAGAAATCGCGTTCACTAAAACTTATAAATTTATATTAAAATCATTAAAATTACAGACATTACAATGCACTTTCATAAAACATTAAAAACATATTAAAATTGGACGTTTCGGATTTACATGGAAAATCCCTCTTCAAGAACAACATTTCACTTAGCGTAAATCATAGTTCAAAAATATCAACAAATAGAAAATGCAACGTATCAAAATTTCGAAGTCAAAGTTACAGTTATAATAACACGGAGTATTCATTCGGGATTGCACCTGCTTGACCATTATTGACCATAAATTTATCGTTGTTTTTTTGTAATGTGCTGTTTTGTTTCAAAATGTCAGCCACCCTAGAATTTCAAACTGCTCTATCTCAGCCAATTTTTAAGATAGAGGTAAAACAAAAAATGCTCTGGAATCCTTGTATCAAGTCCTAACAACTAATTAAAAAATAAACTTAATTTTTTAACTTTTTTGTATATTTATTTTAGTTTTAAAATTTTCCGTGGCCGCCATCTTGAAACAAAATGGCGGACCAAGCTGGCCAACGAACTCGGTCGAGGCATTGGTGAGCTTAATACACACAATTAGTTTCATCCAAATTAATTTATAAATACGAGCGTTATCGTATCAAATTATTTTCATTTTTTCAATTTTTTTCGAATTATTTTATTTTTTTTTTCGAATTTTCTAGATTTTTTTTAATTTTTCTTTTTCTGTATCCTAAATACTACCTTTATTCCTAATTTGAATTTTCTAGCGCAACAAAATCGGATTGTCTTCAAATTTTCGTTTTTTTTCAATTTCTTCGATTTTTCAATTTTGCTTTCGATTTTTTTGGTGTTTTTGATGTTTTCTTTTTCTGGATGTTAAACACTACCTTCACACCAAATTTTAAGTTTCCAAGACTACAAGATCGTATTATTTTCAATTTTCAATTTTGATGGAATTTGTTGAATTTTCGAATGTTTTTTTTCGAATTTTCTGGATTTTATAATTTTTCCTTTCTTTGTATCCTAAACACTACCTTTTTTCCAAATGTCAAGTTTCTGGGGCTACGGGATCTACCCAATCTTTTTGATGACGCGTGAACGAGTGAGTAAGAAGTGACAAAAAATCGAATGTTTGAGCTCATATATCGCCTGAACTAGAAAAGACAGAAAGTTGTAATTTTAAATTTTGGTCCTGTGGGCCAAATACTCTCTATAATTGAAGTTTAAAATTTTTGGGCTACTCCAGCGCGGAGATATGGGGGGGTCAAAAGTGCCCTGAGTTGCTTCCAGAAAAGTATGCTTACGGCTGTCCTCTCTCGACTTGGCGGAGGCACTGCCGTGCCTCCAGATCTAAATCTATACTTTATCATACTATATAGTTATATATAAATACTTCTGAAGTTGACTTTAATTTAGTAACTATAAAATATTAACTATGCAGTTACAATGTAGAAAAAATAAGGATTATTGTAATTATTACTATTCGTGCCATTGTTAACACGGTATATCTGCCTGGCACATGTAATATCCGTGTATCTCAAAGTTGAGACTTAGGTGGTTTTCTTGTTCTATTGGCACATTTTAGGAAAATCACTAGAACCATTTTCGATTTATAGCAGCAGCTTTATCGCAGAGTTTGAATTTTCTTAAATTCATGACCTGGCTAGATATTTTTTCTTGAACTTTGTCATGCAACCAATATCCTTCCAACCCTTTTTTGTTTTTAAAGTAAACGGAAGTGAAGAGAAGACGAGAAGAAATGGTGGTTCGTTCGGAGTAAGTAGGATGTGGGAAGGCATCCGAGTATATTTTGGTTGTTTAAGAAGTAATGTGGTTTAGGTGGAATTTTTATGAATATTAGTGAAAGTGTACATAATGTAAATAATCATCTTGTAAATATCAGCTCTCATTTAATAAACTGTGCATTTAAATTTTAAAAAGAAGAATCATTGTGTCATTCGGCTGTCATGATATTACAGCCCGCTCTCATAACGAGAACAAGAGTTATTTCTACGATTTAAAATAATAAAAGTTGTGCTTTGGATCACAGTGTTTGGATTACAAAATGGAGGTGAGCTATTTATTTATCATTTGATTGTGTAGTAAGATACTGTTAACTTTATTCGAAAATGTTTAAAAACGTAACTAAAGCAGATTTACTTATTGTTCTGGAAGAAATAGGTGAAGAAGCTGATGCTAGTAAGAGAGTACCCGAATTAAAAGATTTGTTATTGAAATCTAAAGAATACTTAAAAGATAAAGATTTCGTAACTGAATTTTTATCGACTACAGTGTCAGAAAGAAAAAATGGCGAGGAAGTAAATAGATTGCGTTTACAACAACAAATGAGATGCGAGAATTTAACCCATAACGAAGGGGAAAATAGTACGTCATTATCATTAGATAAATTAATTAAAGCAGTTCAAGTTTTGGTTGCCCAAGAAAAATGAAACATGGAATCTTTTTTTTTATTCTTTAGAAAGAGCGTTTAAGCACAAAAATGTTCCTAAGGAATATAAATCGGAAATTTTGCTAAAATTAGTAGGTGAAAAAGCAGGAAATGTTCTTGTTTATATTGATGATGAAGAATTAGATTATGATAAAATTAAATCTTTAATTTTGAAAGAATATGAACCGTCCCCATTTACTTGTTTACAAAATTTTAGAAACGCTAAAAGATTACCTGGTGAAACCCATCAACAGTTCGGTTCGCGATTAAGATCCTGTTGGTTAAATTATTGTAGAATTCGAAACGTTAAAGATTTCGATTCACTTATTAATTTAATAATATCAGATAACATTTTTGAAACTTTGGATAATGAGCTAGCTACTCACATTGCAGTCAAGCAAGGAGAAAGTTGGCTTTTGCCCGATCAGTTATCGAAAGACTGTGACATTTATTTTACTGCAAAAGGCAGGTCTTTCGAGGAAACAAAATTTGAGAAACGGCCTATTTATCGTGAAGTGAATAATGAAAATAATAAATATGTTCCCCCACAACTAAGAAAAAATCAAGTTACGTATGAGAACAGACACTTCTCAAAATCGCATGATTGTTACATTTGTAATTCCCCATTACACCTAGCAAAATTTTGCCCAAACAGAAGAAATAAGTATGATAAATCTTATACTCAAAATGATGATCAGGGTCAGAGAAAACCGAAAATGCAACAAGATACAAATAAATTGAATCCAAATAAAAATAATAATGCAGTAGTCACTAATGTTAGTTCCATGCATTTACACATGAATGATCAATTAAACGAAGTTCTTTTTCCTTTAAAAAAATCATTATTTATGTAGAAGGAAAAGAAATAGAAGCTATTTTGGATTCAGGTACCCAAATAAGTATTTTAAATACGTCATTAATTCCTAATCTGAAAATCGAAGCTAGAGGTAATATTTTGTTACAATCCGCTTTCAAAGAAAAAGTACAAGCAAATTTGGCTACTATACCCATCCATTATAAATTACCTAACAGTGGAATTTATGTCACTTTAAATACGCTTTTTGCTTTCACTGAAAACTTAAATGTCCCCTGTTTAATAACTCCAGACGTGTATAATGCTTTGATTGAACTTCAAAATGAAGAGTTGTGTAATAGTCAGTTGCAGGAGTTCGAAGGTCACGAAGCTAAAAATAGCTCAGACGCCCCACTGGCGAAAGAGGAATTAAATGTTTGTTTTATTTCTTCAGAGAATAAACAAAATGATCGAAATGATGAATTTTCAGAGTTTAAAAAGTTTTGTAAAGAACAAAAAGATTGCGCAACTTTAAAGAATTCATTCAAGGACGCTAGATTAGGAAAAAATAATCTTTTGATACGGGATAATTTGTTGTATCATAAAGAAACTATTTGCGGTGATAAAATATATCAGCTCGTGTTACCGGAAAGTTATAGAAATAAAGTGTTAGAATTAGCTCATGATTCAATTTTTGGAAACCACTTAGGGATGCGAAAAACTAAAGAAAGAATTAAATTATCTTTTTATTGGCCGAATATTTCAAGAGATGTAGAAAATTATTGTAGAACATGTAAGAACTGTCAGTTAAAAAGCCCTGAGAAACAAACAGATAAAATTCCGATTACACCTGTTGTCCGCGCACCATATCCATTTCATATTGTAAATATTGATTGTATAGGTGAAATTATGCCGCCGTCAGGAAGGAAGCATAAATATTGTCTTACCTTAATTGATCAAAATTCTAAATGGCCAGAAGTAGTACCATTACGGAGTCTCTCTGCGAAAACGGCGTGTGATGCTTTATTAGATATTTTTATGCGCACCGGAATTCCTGAAGTTATCTGTTCAGACCAGGCCACTAATTTTAAATCTGAACTGACTAAAGAATTTGAGAACCGGTTAGGGGCATGTCCTCGCTTTTCAACTCCATCATACCCCGCTTCGAATGGATTAATTGAAAAATTTAATCGTGTGTTTAAACAAATGCTACATCATGTAATTCGTACGGATCCTGTTAATTGGGATAAACATATTCCTTTTCTACTTTTTGCCTACCGTGAAGTGCCAAATTGCACAACGGGAGTATCACCGTTTAAGCTCATGTATGGTCGGGAAGCTAGAGGTCCCTTGGCAGTACTAAAGTCATCATGGTCAGGTGAAATCCCCTTACCATTGAATCTTAGTAATTCAGCAGTAGACTATTTACAAGAATTAAAAATAAATTTGGAAAGAGCCGCTGACATTGCTTCTTTAACTGCTGCAGAAAAACAAGAAAATTACACTCGCTATTTCAATCGTCGAAGTAGAATGAAAGAATTTGAAAAAGGCGATTTAGTATATTTGCTTATCCCTGATTCTACCAATAAATTATATGCTAGATGGACAGGACCCGGAGAAATACTTGAAAGAATAAAACCACATTCGTATAAAGTGAAATTACCTGATGGGGGTGTCAGACATGTTCATGCGAATAAAATAAGGAAATTTAACTTAAGAGTACAGACTGTTGGAGTCATTTTTGAAGACGATGTAGAATTTGGTGAAATTCACCCAACACCAATTAAAGCTAATGCTTTGAATGAAAATAACATAGAAGTAGACCTTAGTCATCTGGAGGTTGATAAACAATTAGAGTTAAGTAAACTTATACAAAAACATGCATCATTATTCTCAGGTAAAAATCAAGTTGCCAATGTTGGAGCACACAAAATTCGTTTATTACCAGGTGCGGAAAGAAAGAAACCATATATTTGTAAAATTCCGAAATCGCTAAAAAATGAAGTGGATAAGCAAATAGAAGAGTTAGAGCATCTAGGACTTATAGAAAAAAGTGAAGCTGAAATAGCTTATCCGGTCGTATGTGTCGCAAAGAAGGACGGTAGCATGCGCTTATGTATAGATTTTCGTCAATTGAACACAGTGACAAAACCTTTTGATTACCCTATGGAAAATGCAACTGAATTAATTAATCAAATAGGAAGTGCTAACATAATTACATGTTTAGATGTATTAAAAGGGTATTGGGAAATTCCTCTAGAAGAACAGAGTCGAGATCTTACGTCTTTTAAAACCCATCGTGCTCAATACCGATGGAAAGTCATGCCTTTTGGATTGCGCAATGCAGCTGCCACATTCCAGAAATCGATCAACAATGCTCTGGATGAACATCGTGAGTACAGTCGAGCATATTTGGATGATATTGCTATTTTTTCAAATGACTGGGAAAATCATCTGAAACATCTTGACGCTGTTTTATCCAAATTAACTGAACTGAAATTCACAGTGAATGTTAAAAAATGTGTTTTTGCAAAGGCACAGATCAAGTATCTAGGTCATGTCATAGGAGGAGGTAGACATGAGCCCGATCCGGAGAAGTTACGTGCCATTGAGACAATAGAATCGCCTAAAACCAAAACAGCCCTCAGAAGTGCATTGGGTTTATTTAATTATTATCGTGACTACATAAGAAATTATGCTGAAATCGCCAAGCCTTTAACCGACTTGACAAAAAAGAAAATCCCAGAGATCATTCCGTGGTCTGAGGTTGAAGAAGAGGCTTTAAAAACTTTAAAACAATTATTGTGTGAAGCTCCTAAGCTGTATACACCAGATCCTAAAAAGCCTTACACTATTCAGTGTGATGCCAGTTCTTATGGAGTTGGTGCTTGTCTATCGCAAAAAGATGAGAAAGAAAAGTTGTGTCCTATTAGTTTTGCTAGCCAAAAGCTCACTAAGGTGCAACAAAACTGGTCGACTATCGAGCGTGAAGCTTATGCGGTAGTGTGGGCATTAAAGAAATTTGAAGTTTATGTGTTTGGTGCGGAAATTGAACTAATAACTGATCACAATCCTTTAATATATCTTCAGAAATCTGCACCTCAGTCTGCAAAATTACAAAGATATAATATAAATATTTCTCATTGCCCAGGTGCAAAATTAAAAAATGCAGACAGTCTGTCACGACTAGTTACTGTATAAGGATTATTTAAATGATACTTTATTTTGTGTTTAATTTTGGTATGCAGTATTATATCAAGTCGTCTTTCCGTCTGTTGTGAATTGTTAGTGTTTTTTTTATATGTTTATTATATATTCATTATAACTATTATAACAAGGCTTCTATACATCTGTTTTGAATTGTGTTTTTTTTTATATGTTTATTATATATTCATTATAACTATTATAACAAGGCTTCTATACATCTGTTTTGAATTGTGTTTTTATATATATTTTATGCTGTATAGTTGTATGGTTGCTATTTGTCAGATTTTGCTTCGCTTTGCATAGCACAATCTTATCGGGGGGGGGTGTCATGCAACCAATATCCTTCCAACCCTTTTTTGTTTTTAAAGTAAACGGAAGTGAAGAGAAGACGAGAAGGAATGGTGGTTCGTTCGGAGTAAGTAGGATGTGGGAAGGCATCCGAGTATATTTTGGTTGTTTAAGAAGTAATGTGGTTTAGGTGGAATTTTTATGAATATTAGTGAAAGTGTACATAATGTAAATAATCATCTTGTAAATATCAGCTCTCATTTAATAAACTGTGCATTTAAATTTTAAAAAGAAGAATCGTTGTGTCATTCGGCTGTCATGATATTACAAACTTCATTAATACAAAAAGAGAATTTCCTAAAGAAAATTTAGTATCATGTTATTGATCAATGATAGTATATACTGACCAATAATATTGGCAAAAATTCCAATTACAGAAGTTTAACAACAAAAAATTGCTTAAACTTAGCAAAACAAATTTTTCCGAAGCTAGATGGTTTTCTTGTATTCAAAATAGTACATAAGGCTTATTTCATAAAAATTGTCAGAATCGTTTTTGTTTTTTAGCAGCATTTTGAGTACTGAGTTTGTTTTATCCCATCAAAATTAATTTTCTCGAATTTGGAACCTGGCTAGATCATTTTCTTACGCTCATATTATTATAAAAACCCAATTTTGTGAAAATCATTAGATCTATTTTTGATATATAGCAGCATTTTCACTGCTGAGTTTGTTTTAACCTGTCAAAATGAATTTTCTAGAATTTGAGATCTAGCAAGATCATTTTCTCATGCTCAATTTAGTATAAGATGCAAGTTTTGTGAAAATCATTTTGGCCATTTTTGAGATTGTTCAGATATCCAAAATTGCTTGCTTATTTAATATATATGGTAGATGAAAAAGAATTTTTAAACTTATTTATAGGTAAGAAAAATCGCACTTACCATTTTCTACACTTGCTAACCTATGTAATAAAGGTAACCACACCATGCAAGGTGGTGCAGGATCAGACATAATGATGTCTAAAAAGTCATTCACAGTGACTTTACTTTGCTAGAAAAAGATATATATATTTAAAAAGGTCACAAAAATACCATGTCTCAATTTTAAATTGAAAATAAATTTAACAAAATGAATCAATGATTCATTTTTATAATGATATTTATAGAGATTAAATTATACTTTCAAAACTTCATTAATCTTGTCAAACAACAGCCCCACTCTTTCCCACCTATTTTACAGAAATTATACAACCTGGCACAGCATACAAGGTCTTAACAAATTTCTATGACATTACATAAGACATTTCATCTGCAGCAATAGTTAATATCACCAATTTAAATAAAAATAATGAGACAAAATTTTAAAAAGATAATTTATAGAGAAAAATTTAAAAAGAGAATTTTTAGAAGTATTACAGTAATCCCTCAACATTCGTAGGTTTTTATTATTCGTGAATATGAAAATGTGGAAAAACGTAACATTCGTGAAAATCTGACTTGATTATTCGCAATTTTTTTTATTATCACTTTCTTTTTCAGAATTTATAATGGTTAAAGATTATTTCCCTGTGTTTTCTTAGTATCTTATTTACAAATCAATTTTCAGTTGTCAACTGAAAAAGGAGGGAGTGTTGTAGGAAAGCAAAATAATAACAGCAGCTGAATACTCATTGCAACAGAGATATTAGAAGTGGTAAGGTACCAGCATCTTCAATTTATTAATTTAAAATGTGCAGGTTCTCATAGAGATAGAGCTGAAGCTCCACGTAGATGGAAAATAAAAACATTTCTGAAGTATTTAGCTGTATTTAAATATCGTATTTTAATATTGTATTGCATACTGACCCACTAATACATTATCATCTCTTTGCAAATAGAGAGAGTAAAAATTACTTTATACAAAAACTTATGCTTTTTTAGCTGTGATTATTTATCCAGTCAGTTAATTGGAATTACCTTCAATAAATAAATTTCATATTTATGAATATGTGTGTACATTCACCTTCTACATATATGTTATGCATAATGTATTGTTAATACATATATAATTTTTTTCTTTGAAATGCTGTGCCACTCATTTTATAGAACGTAACTCTTTTTTTAGTGCAGAGAGATAGACTCAACATTCGCAAGGTTTTCCTCGAACGTAACCCTCATGAATGTTAAGAGATTACTGTATTTCAAATATTATTAACCTACTTGCCAACTTTAGAGAGAGAAAAAAAAGGAGATTCTTATAGGAACATTTTCTAGGTTAACATGCAGTTCCAAAATAAGTATAAACAAAAAAAAATTGAAAGCGAAAAAGAGAAGTACAATAGAGATTAAAAATAAAAATGAATATGGCATTAACTTAAAACAAAAATGCATTATATTTTTTTAGCATAAATCTCATTCTATGTATGTATTCTTTAACATTAATCGCTTAAACTTTAAAATATTAACCATGTTTAATGACAACTGATGATATTCTTTAGGAAAATAAATTTACATATAATTATGTACTGCAGCAACTTTGTATAAAAAATTTTAATGAAAATTTTAGTCAAATTTACAGTTTTGTTAAGAATTTTGGAATATTTAAATACTTGAGATAATATGAGAAATGCTTATTCATAAGGGACAAAAATGAGAAAATTACAAAATAAGGGAGTCTTCCTTAAAAAACAGGAGACATGGAAAGTATGTTAATGCTAGCTTATAAACTGAAACAATGCTCAAAATGTACCGGAGCAGACAGGAACAATATTCCGGTTCATGAAATTATGACAAGTATTGTTCCGGTTCATGAAATTATGACAAGTATCGTTCCAGTTCATGAAATTATCAAAAGTATCGTTTCAGCTCATGCAATTATTAAAACGTATCATTACAGTTTCTGAAAAACATTAATATTTCCATTCTGGTTCAGGTTTATCCAAGAAAATGGATAGAATATGTGATGATGCACCTAACCCTTTGTATCATCGTGTTACAAATCTACAACATACCCAAAAATCAATGTTACTTATACAGCGGGCTTTAAAATATGATTTTATTTATTGCTGCTATCTTCCAACACAGCAGCTAATATAATTTGCTCAGACTTCACAACACACGGCGATACTAAAGTTATTTTTTCATGCCAAAGTTTTACTTATCATTTGTGCACTTTCACATCGTTATTGCTAAAATAAACTTCATAAATTTTGTTAAATTTAAAAGGCTGGAGACGTCCAAAACTAGATTATTTACAAAGCTAAGTTTGTATACTTTATAATTTTCTATTAGAAAATTGACAATATTTATGAGAAGTATGAAATTATTATTTTTTACATGCTTAAAATGGTGTAGTCTAACATCTGATTAAATATTTTTCAAATCAGAGTTGTTGAGTCAAAACGGGTTAACATCACTGTTATAAGCTACCCAGGGCTGTGAAGCGATTGCACCATGAGACAGATGACTGGACTCTCTTCACACTGTTATTTTTTGACCTGACTGAAGATGAAGACTGAACAATGTGTAAGAAGTTAGTTGGTTTGTCTGTCATGCTATCTTTCTTGTGATCTGGTGATTTACTGTTGAATAGCTGAATTTTGGTCATTGAATACAACAGTCTTGCATTTATCATTGAAGTGTTTTATGATACTTTTATAGTATTTAAATTTATCATTAAAAATAATTTTGTTTCCGGAATCATATAATACATGTATATTAATTAGAGATCGACCGAAATTTAGGTTTCGGCACAAAATCAGAGTTTTGCCGAATATTCGTTTTCGGCGAAACTGCTGTCAAAATTTCGGCCTGACCAAAACTATCTGCATTTCAAAATATCGTTCCTTCTTTTGGAAATTTTCAACTTTACTCATTGATATGAGTTGTATCGGCTCAAATGAGACACTGTTTATTGCTGTGAACTCCACTGTTAATCATTATCCATCATGGCTGATTCATGATGCGAGTGTAAATTATAAAGTAAGCAATGCATATATGACTCAACTTAAAAGACGCTTATCACGTGATCTTTAAAAGCTGCAAACTTAACAGTAATAGAAAATTTTTACTTTGAAACTCCAGATTGTTTCAAATGCTTTATGAGAAAGGTGTTCAAACATATGAAGATTTACGAAATTCATTACAAAAGATATATCGAGGTCTGTATACTTAAAATATTTTTTTATTAGATGAAATTAGTATAATTGGAAACTATTTCTGTCTTATTTATAAATTAATTACGTTTTATTTTATATGAAAATAAATAGTTTTGGATAGAGGCACAGAGAGTCAACTTGGCACCGGAGATAAAATTTTCAAACAGGGTGCCATTTCAATATTTTCTTAGAGAGGCAGGGGGTGGTATAGCTTTTTTTAAGTAAACATGTTATTTAAACATATGAACCTTAAAAATGTTTGTACCAAACTTTAAATAATTAATAATAATACTCAGCAATATATTTAAATATATATCTATATTTAAACATCTATTAAATTAATAATATTTATAATTATAAAATGGTTAAAACAGATTGAATGTTAATTTCCTAAAAAACAAACTTTTAAGTACTTTATTTAAATGCAAAATATTAACGAACTGAAAATATGAATATATTTAAAAATTAAATATTCATTATTGAGTTTGTTTTACATTATTTAACACATTGTTAATAACATTATTTAATATATTGTTATTGATAAATGCCTATAATTATTGGTTGTTATAAAATAGTAAAATAAAAAAGTTGTATTATTTATGATTCATTTTCATTTGAAATCTATACACACACATATATATATGTACGTGTGTTTGTTAGAAACATGCTTCAATACACGTATAATTAATAAATTAATTAGTAATGTAATTAGTTATTATTAAGTAATTCTTAATTATTTGTTATTAATTAATTAATTAATTAATAATTATATGCAGTTATGTATGTATCAATCAGTTTTAAATTTTTTTTTACACTTTCGGTTTCGGCCGAAAGTGGGAAGATCACCGAAATCCAGTTTCGGTTTCTGTTTCGGTCTTAAAAACCTGTTTCGGTCGATCTCTAATATTAATGGGTGTTGATAAGATGATGACAGAAACTGACTAAAGTATCCTCAAACATAAATAATGTGCCTATTTTGACTGCTTACTCTAAGTAAAATGAACAATTTAAAAAATTGGTTAAAAACTGCAGCCTGCAGTAAAAATCATTTTCAAACTGAAAATACTGCCACAAGTAGCAAAAATAAGCTTCAAACTGAATAAGAAAATACTGCAGCAAGTAGCAAAAATTATTGACAACCTGAAAATGAAGTCACTCCACCAAATAAAAAATACAAATTAAATTCAGAAGAAAATTCAGTAAGAGGCATGGATGAATTGCCATATTTTTTGACTCAAGAAAAACTGAAATGATTAAAAGATAATCATAATTGGTTAATTATGGAGAATGATGCTATTGTAGTTGATGAGTTGTATAATCTACAAAAAAGTGAAAGATTTGGGAATACTCAGTGACAAAAATTTACAACTTTCTAAAGTATGGCAAAATTGTTCTGCTGTTCAAAATGGTAAGACTACAGATGGAAGACTACAAACTCACAACAATTCAGCTTAAGGAAAAAAAATATATGAACATAAAGAGTTATGCACATAAACAGGGCTTCAGAAATTTTACAGAAATCAGAGAAGAAAGAATTTATTTTAACTGAATGTATTAAAATTGGACTATATCTGTAGAATTATATTAATTTAAATAATGCTTGCATTGCAGTGAAACCTGGATGTTAGTGAACGTATTAACATCGGTGTGTCAGTGAGAGGGTTAAATGTAATATCGATGGGAAATATTTTACACTCGGACAAAACATGCTCTGAAATTGCAAATATGACAGGCTGCACAACCAAGTCTTTTTATTTTTATCTTATGATATAACAAAGATGGAAGCAGACTGAATATAGGCCTTATCATCAGAGACACAGAGTTTGTTTACACTACAGTTGTTGCTATTGGCAAGAGAGAAATTATTCGCCATTTTCCACCTTGTAAATGTAGTGTTTAGCTTATCTCTGTAATTTTTTTTATATTATTTGGAATCTTGTATGCATTTTTTAAATTGTTTTTGTATGGTTAGAAATAAATTTATCTATACTTTCAAAAAACATTTTTAGTCAACAATAATGGATTCAAGGATTTTTCCATTTTGAGCCTTGAACTGAAAAGCTGTGCATACTTTTGATAAATAACCATTAAATATCAAAGAAATGCATGCTAATATGTCAAAATGTCTAATGGGATAATCATTACAATTACACTAAAGTGTCAAAAGCATGCATCATTATCATTCTTGTATACATACCCCATCAATAATACTTGATGGAAGATTATCACGATACCCAAATGTAGGTGATTCATGAACTGAGCAAGGAACTTGAAGAATTTCCCTAAGGAAATCAGCGAATTTGCTTTGCACCAGGAGACCATTATTATCACAAATAAGTGAAAAAATATCTGAAAAATGATTAGAAAAAATACAGCTTAAATTATATATATCATAATACATTAATCATAAATACTTGTAAAGAAAATATAAACTTTGAGTACAGTACAGTCTTGATTGTTAAAGTAAACTATGTTTGGAAGGCACCAGATAACTCACAGAATAATGAAGATAAACAGAATTAAAATAAGCACCCATGATGTAGAGTCACAAGAATTGGCCATTTATAGCCATATCCCATACGGTTCATCCTACATGTGGTATAAACCCAAAAAATATTCCTCATGACTGTTCTGCAGCAAAATGAGAATCTGTATACAAATTCTTAAATTCTCATTAAACTACAATTTTCAGTAAAACAGCCTTTCCACTGAGCAAAAATTATCTGTGCCAAAATCAAGGCTGGATAACACAAAATATTAAATAATTGAATGCCAGATATTCAAGATTTTTAACTGTACAAAACTTAAGCATACAGCACACACATAGAGTATGACACATCCTAGAAGCATACAGATTTTACATTTTTCACCACTATTTTAGGAAAAGTAACCTTCAAATTTATCTTATCGCAGAATTTTTAATAACTGTCTGTGATGAAATAAGATGACAATTATTTGCAAGTATTGATAGCAAAATAAACTAGTCTAACGTGCCAATCTCAAAACTTTCTTCTATCTCACACATGTTTTGCATACACTAAAAAGAATCAGTAACCAATTTATATCAAAGTCTAACTGAATCTAAAGTTTTATTAAATTCTGTGCATTAGTTCTTGAGATATGATTATCGCTAAAATCCTGCAAAATGCAGCACAGCAGCACCACCTGTTGGGATATTTAGACCAAAACCTAATAAACAACTTATGACAACGTCTAACTGAATCTGAAGTTTCATGAAAATTCGTGCATTAGATCTTGAGATATAGTTATCGTGATAAGGAAAAAAGTAGCATAGCAGTGCCACTTGTTGGACTATTTGCACCAAAACGTAATCAGCATCTATTTATGTCAAGGTCTAACTGAATCTGAAGTTTGATGAAAATAACGGCATTAGTTCTTGAGATAAAGCTATTGCGGAAATCGCAAAAAATTTGTAGCATAGCGGTGCCACCTGTTGCGTGATTTTCACCAAAAACTAATCAGCACCAATTTATATTAGGGACTAACTGAATATACAGTTTTATTAAATTTCGTGCATTAGTTTTTGAGATAGAGAGCCCACAAAATTTTTGTCACATACAGACAGACAGAGTCACAGACAGACATTTTCTAAAAACAGTCAAATCATGTTCAGGACCTTCTAAAACGTATAAATCCGTCGAAAAACGGAAGTCAAAAATTTTCATGAATCCAATACTTTCTTCTTGTAAAGATAGAAGAAAGTAAAAATGTATGCTCCTTGGAAGTTCTTACCCTGTGCCTGTGCTCCAAGGTTAAGTGACTAATATATCATTATAATTTCAAGTCATATTTTAATTTAAAATTAACAAATTTTAACCAGACTTACACCTTAATTTGTCCATCAGTTTTCCAGAGCACATTGTAGCTAAGGCAATTTTAATAGAAAACAATCTAACTTTACCAGTATCTTCCCTGAAAAGAGAAAACCGATATAAACAAAATAAATTGATAAATCTACACCTGAATGTGTACACGTGTATCTAATATATGTAAACAACAAACTGTAAAACTTAGGATGTTATTTTAAATCTTTTAATGTGACATTTTAACATTTTTAAATAAAATTATGATGCAAGATCTAAAATAAAAACTTTAAACCCTGATTAAGCTTGTTACTTAGAGAAAGGGATTTTAAATTAAGGGGATAATGTTAGAAAATTTGTCATTTTATATACAATACCCAGAAGGCCCAATCCTCTATAATCTTCTTGCTTACCCCCTCCCCCAACATATAGCTGCAGATTATTTAAAATATTTAAAACAAGTTGCTGATTGCCAGAAAACTTACTGTTTTTGTGCCTTTTTGCTCTGTACAGTTATATTGATAACAATACAAGCAGGCAAATATTTTCTTTTATCATACAGATAAATATTTTTTTTTTAATAATAAATTTTTATAGCTGAACAAGAGAATCCAATCCGGAATTTCCAAATTACAGAACATAGGTAAAAACTATTTTTAGGTAGATTTCGTAAGAAATACTACCTATTACATTCTCACAAGTTGGAAATTTTGAAAAATTTTTGCAGATCTATGCCGATCATGACTCCCAGAACCCAAAACCACCCCACCCCCAGTTCAAAACTTTATATATCTATCTATCTATCTATCTATCTTAGAGGTCTGCACAGGCCGAAATTTCCAGGCCCGGGCCCGGCACGACACATACAAAAATTTTTTTAGCCCGGCCTGGGCCGATACAAAAATTAAAAGTTCGGCCCGAGCCCGGCCCGGCCCGATTTAAAAGTTAAAAGTTCGGCCTGAGCCCGGCCCGGCCCATAAAAAAGTTAAAATCTCGGCCCGAGCCCAGCCCGTCCCGAGTGAATTTCTACAAAACATAATTTTTACGTCGATTTGGTTAAAAATTTGCCTCGTATTAGAAGATCTAACCAAAAATTCCTATCTTAGCCTTTTTTTTTCAAGTTTATAATCTTCATTTTCATAGAGGTGCTGCAAGCTGGAATGTTTATTTTTTTAATAAATCTCTATTTGTTGTATGTATGTGTTTAAGTTATCATCGATATTGTTAATCCATATTCCATTTATTGAAGTGTTAAAAATCAGAAAAATGCTATACAGTAAAATCTTCTAAGATGGAATTGCATAGGGAAGAAAAAAAATGAGTTATAGACAATTTGCCTTCTTATCAGGTGTAAATGTATTATATATTCTTTTCTTACGTATTAGTATATTCATTTTTAATGGATCAACACATTTTTCAATTTAAGACAGGATTCCGTCATAAGCAGGTTCTGTTTTACACGTTTTACTATATTTTAATTTAGCCATATTTTAATAAGTGTATAAATCTACTATAAAAAGAAAAAATTTTAATGTTTAATTATAAAATAATGGCGATTTAAAAATGCATGCATGTTTTGCAAAGATTTTTATGCCAAATCTTATTTTACTGACCTTCGAACGGACCAGGCACGCCGAGACAATGATTTCCATACGTGTCAAAACCAGGACTAAAAATTTTGAGGCGTGAAGATTAGGAAGAATGAAACCAGTCCCGGCTCTGTACGGAAAAAATAATTTAAGGCACGGCCTTATCCTTCAGGAAAAAAGTAAGGCCCGGCCCGCCCCTTAAAGAGTAATCACTAGGCCCGGCCCGGCCCGAGCCTTCAGAAAAAAATCATGCCCGGGCCCGGCCCGGCCCGAGTGCCGTGAAGAAAAATAGGCCCGAGCCCGGCCCGCAGGTCGGGCCGAGTACAGGCTTCGGGCTTTGGCCCGGCCCATGCAGATCTCTAATCTATCTATCTATGTCACTTTTTTCTGACCACGATAACTGGAAAAATTCTGCATAAATCTCTTCCAAACTGATACATAAAATCAAGGGTCATAAAATCTCGGTCAAGTTCGTTAATGGGCAAAATCGAACCAAGGGGGGGGGAAATAGGGGGCTTTTTGTGAAAACAGAAAAACCCTCATAATTTCTTTATTATTATACGTATCGAATCCGTTTAAAGTTATTATTACTTCTAGGAAAAGGGCCGAAAATTTATGCATGACATATTTTTTATATAATTAAAAATGGCCCCAACGGGGGAAAAAGGGGGGGTTTTAGAAGAAAAAAAATCATAGCTTCGTCAATTCACAAGATATCAAATCCGCGTAAATTTATTATTAATCCTCTTAGTATTATCTAAAACTTTTATACTGACAAGTTTTTTATAGGACCAACCGTTATAGCAAAAAAAAATTAAAAACAAAAAAAAATCCCTGCTGGCTCCGCCTGCAAACAAGTTATTTTTCGAAGTAGGCGGTTCCAACTCCCGCATCTTTTCGAAACTGATACATAAAATCAAGGGGCATAAAATCTCGGTCAAGTTCGTTAATGGGCAAAATCGAACCAAGGGGGTGGGGATGGGGGGGGGCTTTTTGTGAAAACAGAAAAAAACCCATAATTTCTTAATTATGATACGTATCGAATCCCTTTAAAGTTATTATTACTTCTAGGAACAGGGCCAAAAACTTATGTATGACAGATTTTTGATATAATTAAAAATTGTCTTAAGGGGGGGAGGGAAGGGGGGTTTAGAAGAAAAAAATTCATAACTTCGTCAGTTCCCAAGATTTCAAATCCGCTTAAATTTATTATAAATCCTCTTAATATTATCTAAAACTTCTTTGCAGACATGTTTTTTATAGGACCAACTCTTATAGCAAAAAAAAATTAAAAACAAAAAAATCCCTGCTGGCTCCGCCTGCAAACAAGTTATTTTTCGAAATCTTTTCGAAACTGATACATAAAATCAAGGGGCATAAAATCTCGGTCAAGTTCGTTAATGGGCAAAATCGAACCAAGGGGGGGGGGGGGGTGATGGGGGGACTTTTTGTGAAAACAGAAAAAAACCCATAATTTCTTAATTATGATACGTATCGAATCCGTTTGAAGTTATTATTACTTCTAGGAGAAGGGCCGAAAATTTATGTATGACAGATTTTTGATATAATTAAAAATTGCCTTAAGGGGGGGGGGTTAGTTTAGAAGAAAAAAATCATAATTTCGTCAATTCCCAAGATTCCAAGTCCGCTTAAATTTATTAAAAATCCTCTTAATATTATCTAAAACTTTTATATTGACATGTTTTTTATAGGACCAACTCTTATAGCAAAAAAAAAAAAAAAAAAAAAAAAAAAAAAAAAAAATCCTTGCTGGCTCCGTCTGCAAACAAGTTTGGTTTCGAAGTAGGCGGTTCCAAGTGCAGCATCATCGCAAGAAGGTCATTTCTTCCGCAATTCCCGACAAACAGACTTTTTTTTTTTTTTATTGGCCCGTCACGATATAAAAGCAAAATTTTAGGCCTGAGCATGGCCCAGCTAGACCCGATTGAATTTCTACAAAACATGTCTGGAGCAACATTTCTGAAGCCTACATTATCTCCTACAATTAAAATTATTCCAAAAGTACACTTACTATGCATAGATTTTATTTTCAGATTATGTTCAAAATGCATGAACTACAAAACAAATCAATAATCGACCACTAAGACAATTACGTACATAAACACTGATTTTAAAAAATTTACTTAGACAATTACGTACATAAACACTCCTTAAAAAATTGACTTAGACAATTAGATTCAAATGAAGATTCAGAAAGAGAAGAAAAATCCGTTATAGACAGGTTCCATTGTTAGCAGGTATATCGTCTGTTATCAGTGGCATAGCTACATATTCAGCACCCTGGAGCAAGTAAAGTTGTTGCACCTCTAATCACTTGAAAAAGGTTGACAATTTTGTTTTGTAGTTTAAAAATCATATATTCTTATTTTGAGTCAAATCTGACTTTTATTTGAAAGTCAAAGCACTTTAACAACCAGATATTCAAAGGATTAAATACAAATAATAAAAAAGAAACAATAAAATGAATTGTAATTCTTTAAGTACAGAGTACCTACCAATATTTGCTGCAAACTGGGTGGGATTTCCGTTTTAAATGCACCCATGGACCTAGTACAGCGGTTCCCAACCTGGGGTACGCGTACCCCTGGCGGTACGTGGAGGGTCTGCAGCGGGTACGTAAAAATAATATCGGTAATGGCGGAAATCTCATGAAGGTTGATACTTTTTGCATTACATAGTTTGTCTCATGTGTAATTCCGATATGTTATACTCAAAATGAGGGGAAAGGCCTACAAGACGTAATAATTCATTGATAATTCAATGTCACTAGCTCCGCCCACCGATAATCATATTGTATGAGTACTTATATATTTACTCCCATTTTCGCGAAAACTACCAATGATCATTATACAATATTACTTTCCCACCACATTTATCTTTTTAATAATTGCAGAACATCTTAATTACGTCAGAGCTTATATTCTTAATGTTTTATTTTGAAAGGCGTTGAGAAGCAGGTCCTTAAATTTGTTTTCAAATAGGCGGAGTTATGTCATTAACTTGTATTAATAGAAAAACGTCCTTCTTTTTAATGAGTAAATTACTAATTTAAAAAAGCATATTTTCGTTAAATGAGTGGGGAGGGGGTTGGGGCGTATTTCAGACAAAAGGGGGTACTCCTAAAGAAATAGCCCCTTCAAGGGGTACGTGAAGGAAAAAAGGTTGGGAAGCGCTGACCTAGTACAATCTGACGCCCTTAATATCTGTTTTTCCTTTCTGTGGTTTCAAAGCCTTATATACAATACTAATAAGGATATTTTGTTAAAAATTATTTTTTTAACTTTCTGTATCTGGTTGAAACACGTTTTTAGTTTTTAGTGCCTGAAAATATTAAAATTTAATGTATTATACTCTTTGGTGATACAAATATATATATTATTTTACCTGTTAAAGTATGAAGAAGATTTTTCTATATATAGCGTATAGAACCTAGAGATCATCTAAAAATTTAAACTTTTTAGCCTTTAAAAAATAACTATTTTGACATAAATTGCTTTTAAGAGAATGGAGAAGTACTTTGAAACATTTTTACTATTGGAACTATGTCTCTAAAGCCAATGCTTTAGGAAATTAGCCAATGGACAACAATAAGATTTGACAGTTGACACCTTTATGTAATCATTCAAGAGTGCAGTTTTTACTTTTCGTACACATACAGTGTAAAGAGGAAAAATGCATAGGAATGAAAGAAAATACTGCTTCCATTCCTACATCGAGGATAGGAAGGGGGCAATGCTTAAATTCTAAATAAATGCGCTATGTTAAGCATTAACCAAGAACAACAACTTAGACATAGTAGCTTCCTGTTCCCTTCAGGGTACTTCATTAACGTGAGTCCCCTTGCCTCTCATGATTCAGGGTGCTGTTTAACGCTGAATTTTGCTCAATTATATCACAATTTACAATGATCTGAAAAAAATCTTAAATATAAAAGTTACGTATTTTTTCCCATAGAATCTGAATCTGCAATAAAAAAATGGAAGATTCTCATTCAAGATTTCAAAATTGGACCCCTTCTGACCCTCATGGGGTTGGTGTGTGGGGTCAACTTTGGTATCACTGAATAGCTTTTTAAAATATACTTAACATATATTTTTCCGTTTTTCCATCTGATGTGTATTTCTCAAGTTATTCAACTGTTTCCAGACTTTTTGGACATACTGTATATATGAATGAAATAGAAGTACCTAGCATGCTGAGAATTCTTGGGGCAGAATGTCGCCACTGATAACAGATAGAATATATATTAGGTTTTAAAAGATTTGAATGGTCCTCTGAAGCAAAGAAACTTTCAATTTAAGAAAAAGTTCAATTATTTTGCCTTGCAAAAAGGAAATAATTCACTAATAAAGTAAATGCTTCACGAAAAGTCATTTGTTTAGATTATTAAACAATTTGAGAGTGTTCAAATCTAATGCTTGTAGCAAATTTTGTAACTGTTAGCTTCACCTGAGAGAGGGCACAGCTTTATCTGGCTGAAGGCGTACCAGGTCGTGGGCCTTTGGACTGGCAGAATGTAACTTAATTTAGTAAAATCTTTTTTTATTATTTTTTTTTTATTTATAGGCCTTATTTTGGCATGGGCAAAATGAAAATTTATCGAAAATTACGTCATTAGAAAAATGGTTAAGCTTTATGAGTAAAAGTGCATGTTTTGTTTAAAAGTAAAATTAGTATCTAAGTTTTATTTATTGTTATATTGCTATTTATTTGAACACACAATATTCTGTAAAGTGTTCAGAAAGTTGATTGGAGTAACTACAGATTTTTTTTTTTTTTTCAAAAATTCATTGACTACTAATGCATGATATAGCGTGAGGTGGGGCAGAACCAATTATGGCGATAGCTAAACTTAAACTATGTTTTTCGAAAAGTATTTTTTGCCTCACTTAATCACAAAATTCTGCAATTAAATAAGGATTAATGCAGAAAAATACTTTTCAAAAACAATGGTATACGTTTGGATAGGTGATAATTAGGTCCTAAGGAACATTGCTTGATACTTAAGTTTTCTTCTATTTTTGAAATAAAATTCTTTTTGAAATAAAATATCAATTCTGCATTTATTGTTTTTTCAATCCAGAGAATAGCTAAATAGATAAGGCATTGTTGTTGTGCCTTAAATACAGGTTTCTCATTGGTGACTATTTTGGTTACCATTATTTCAATATGGTAATCATCATTATAAATTTCTATAAAATTTTCAATAGTTTCTACAACACTGTCAATGTTTCAGGAGGATTATTGTTTGGAAATAGAGGTGGACAATCAAGGGATTGCCGAGAACCTTGTAAATAAGTTTTGATTACTTTAAAATCTTCAATTCTCGTTTTCGGTAAAATTAAAAAAAGAAGAGAAATCAGGCATGCTGAAATGGTGTAGGAGAAGTTACTTGGGGGTTGAGGTATGGCATGAATTAAAATTAAAACTTCATGAATAGAAGTAATTTCTTTTAACTATGAGTATAAAAACATGTTTACCATAAAAACCATAATATATAATAAATATATATATTTTTTTTTAATGCAAATATTTTTTTCTCTTTTTCTAATTTTGTGCGCTTAGGATTCGTGCACGCCTGGAGCAGTTTGCTCCAACTGCTCCCACAGTAGCTACACTTCTGTCTGTTGTATATGTATTATATTCTTTTTGCATGGATTGTTATAATCAGGGCTTTACAAATTTGATCAAATCTGGTAGCCAGAAAAAAATTCTAGTAGCCAGTAAAATATATTTACCACCCTCTCCTTCCTCGTCATTAATTTTCAAAAAGCACAAAAGTTTTTATGGATTAATTGAGGAAAAATAATAACAGGCATTGTTTAAAATTATTAGTTACATAGTTTAGAAAGATAATATAAACTAAGTTTTCTAATAAAACTTATCAAAATTATATATCTTTCAAAAAAAAAAAATACTGTAAAGAGTGAATTAACCGGCATGTTCAGAAAATGCTGATTGCCGAGTACTTCAAATGTCCGGATAGTTGAATGCTACAAAATCTATATCTGCTGAGGAGCAAGCACATCAATGAAATAGTGAAGTAGAAAAAAAAGTTTTCGCCTATTTTTCTGTCCAAGTCTCAAATAATTCTGATTTGATTATTTTACAATTTACATTTGATGAAGTTATTTTTGCTAAATTAAAAACAAAAGTTAAAAATATTTTTGTGTGAATATAGTAGTTTCAAAGTTAATTTTTTAATATTGTTAAAGGGGTGGGGGATTGGCATTTGTGCTCATTTCAAGAAAGCTTAGGTCAATTTTTGTACAAAAAAGAAACAACTACAAAAACCCCATTAGATTAAATAACTTTGTCGCAAGATAAAAATATTTGGTCGCCAGTGGCGACCTGGCGACCATTGTCAAGCCCTGGTAGGTTATAATCATTTTGCACAGATCAAGACATTTTTTCATTTAAGACAGGTTTTGGTCATAGAGAGGCACTATAGATGCGTCATAGAGAGGACTATTTCACAAGTTTTACTATACCTTTTTTTTTTTTTTGCCTAGAAAAGTATGTACTTTAAAAAGAATTTTAATTTTAGAATAATAGCCATTAAAAATGTATACATTTTTTGCAAAAATTGTTATGCATTATTGTTGTCTCATTTTACTGATTTTTCACGAGCCAGGCCAGGTCAATGATTTTCATACGGGCAGGGTGAGGACCGGACATGAAAATTTCGGCACATGCAGACTTCTAGGAAAAATGAAGTTTAGGCCCGGATTGACCTGGAAAAAGAAGTCTGGCTCGAGTCTGTAGAAAAAAGTTAGGCCCGGCCCAGCTTGGAAAGAGTGGTAACTAGGCTCAACCCAGTTCGAGTCTTATGAATGAAGATTTGTACTGGGCCAGGATTGGTCTTCGGGCCAGGCCTGGGCCCATGCAGATCTCTAGTTTAAGCATGTAGTTTGATTACATGTCTGTTAAATTTGTGTTTTATTTATGGTATTTTATTTATTTGGTGAAGTCTTCATTTTTCTACAGAATATTATTAGATAGAAACAAATACTGAACTATTTACATTGTTTTAAGTGCAAACAGATTAATCTTTCATAATCAGGCTGCATGTGACAGAGATATATATATTTTTTAATCATGCTTGACAATAATTTAAAAATTATAAAAAAAAATCAGTAAATTAAGATACAGTTTTCATTTGAAAGAAAAATTTTTCTTACTTCGATGGTGTTAAAATTGAAATTGTGATATGTTTAGAAGTTTAAAAAATAGCAGGAAAAGCCAAATTTATTGGTCAGGTGTTGCCCCAATCAATATGATGTTAGCATTACTCACAGACATGTTTTTACTTTATAATATTATAATCTAAGTTTTTACATATTAAACATATTACATATATAATCACAAATGTAAATTAAACATCAAAAATTCAACAACATGACAAACATACATAAGCAAAATATTACAAATACAGATTTCAAATATCTTAGTTAAAACTTACTGATCATAAGCAGACATAAGCCAGTTGAGCAACAGAGAAGTACACTGATCTAGATCAATTTGTTGTGTTGAAGGAAGGCGCTTATTTAATTGAAAATAAATTGAGGATACTAGAGTTTCTAATCGAGGAATATTTATTTCCATTCTCGGTTCCAAGGAATTCAACCCATTTTCTCGAAAAGCCTCAATAATATTCCAAATGTCTACTGAGTGTACTGCAATAAAATAGTTACACCATAAGTTTCAAAGCAAGAAAATATATGTTAGCATAAAATGATTCAGTATGTTTTGCTTTAATTTCAAAATATTAACAGACAAAAATATAAAGAAGAAAAAACAATGAAAATTACATGAATTCTTAATGTATTTATCATTAATGCAATTGTGTATCTATATATTACTATACTTAAGATAAAAAGGATAATTCTATATATTACTAAAAGAAAAAAAAACTACTGAAGGTTAAGGCTCATTATTAGTCAGGCTACAAATCCCCCTCTCCAATGCTAATCCTATGTTCTGGAAATGCATTCAAATTTTTCAAATTTCTCATCAAAAGTTAAAAATCTTTAACTTCTGTTTTTCTGTAACCCCTTCTAAAAAAAATGTTCTTTGCCTTTTGTTTGCAAAAAAAAATCTAAACAATATTTTATTTTAAGTGTTAAAATCTTGTTCACAAAACTTGGTATCTTCCCCAAGGTTTTAACACTTGAATCATAAAATTAAATATAGATTTTAGAAATATTTTGCCAAATAAAAAGCAAAGATACATCCTTTCAGAAAAGTATACAGAAAAAAAAAAAATCTGATTAAAAGTTTAAAAAATACAAATTCATTCCAACCCCAATAGGATTAACAATGGAGAAGGGAATTGTCAGCCAGACTGAAAGTGAGACTAAATCCTTATATCCTTCCGTTATGTTTTTCTTAATCGTTAATGGGGAAAAAAAAAACAATTTTTAAATTGCTGTAATATTATAAAAGAGGGCAAAAGTTCTTTCTTCATGCATAATAATTTCAAATTTTTCAATAATTTCAACTATTTTTCTTGCATTTATTTTATATACAGATTTTCAAAGGAATGTCTTTACTGTTATAATTTATTTACATGCAATTATTAATATATTTATTATTATAGATTGCTAAATACATATAAAAACATACAACTAATAATAAGAAAATAAAGAAACAGATAATGATTAATTTTTAAAAAGATCAAAATCAGAGGGGGTTCTCTAAATGACACCTCTGAAGTCAATAGTTGAGATAGACAGAGAAACATAAAATCAGGTGACAATTTTGTTAAAAATAAAGTTCTATTTTCATAGCACTTAAAATAAATGTAAATATAAAAATAGATTCACTTACAACTTATTCTTTTCTGAATAAACCTGAGTTTACAAGCTGTACGGTATGATGAAAATTTCATAACATCAAAATTTTGAGCCTCTGAAAAATGAAAAGCATTGCAATGTTACAAAAAATTTATATATATAATATAGACATATACTGACAAGATATAACATATTGTAACATTGCACACAAAATTTTATTG
Source organism: Maratus michaelseni (assembly GCA_963931845.1). Lineage (NCBI taxonomy): Eukaryota > Metazoa > Arthropoda > Arachnida > Araneae > Salticidae > Maratus > Maratus michaelseni. The sequence goes on from OZ007587.1 coordinate 277,227,017, forward strand.
AAAAATAAATATGAAATGAATAAGTGAACAAATAAATTAATCTCTCTAAGCTTTAAATTAATTAAACAGAGCACAAAACTTGGGGTGGGGTGGGGGGAGATAAGTTTTACAATTTATAATATTTACTAATTAAATACATCCACTTCAACAATTATAATTCTTTCAATAACTTTGTAAAACTTTAAATCATTCATATGGTATAATGTTTTCGGTGCTTAAAATTTTATACATTTACAATAATTTTAAACAATTTTATTTATTTAATTCAATTTTGCAAATTAACCTTATTCTATCCACACAGCAGGATACACAATCGATCAGTAATGTTTTTCTTCATGTATATATATATATATGTAAAGTTTTTAAATTTTTGAAAACTAACATGCATAAAAATTAATTTTTTTTAATGAAATATAATCCTAATTAATGAATTCCTCAAAAGATTAACGTAAGCAAACACCACTTTGAACTTTTCACAATCCAAGTCTTATTACAAAGGATATCTTCTAATGTAGGTAGTTATAAATCACAATACTCACGGCCTAATTAACCATTACAAAATAGAGTGTATAGACCAGTAGCGTAGCTAAGGGAGGGCAAGGGGGGCAGCCGCCCCGGCTGCCACTGCTGAGGGGCGCCAAATCGAGAGACGTTTTTAACCGAAATTATTTCACATATTTTCACAATAAATAAAAATACCTTTTTTTTTTGTGCGTGTGTATGAATTTTTTCTTTAGTGAAAATATTTTATTGTATCCAAATAATAAAAGAGAAATCTTCTGTAAATGTTTAAAGCGATGGCTTAACACACTTTGTACCTTGCATGATTGCGTACCTGAAAGGAGGTACAAAATGATTAAATGGGTGTGGGGCGTCAACTTGAAAGACACTTTAAACAGAAATTATCTCACGTATTTTGACAATAAATACGGATTGTTGGTCGTTTTGTGTGTGAAGAAATGCTTTGAATAAATTCGGTGGAGAGATCTATTATGTGGCAATCGTGGATGGAGGCTTCTCACTGTCTCCATAGCTTATAAAACAAAGGGCCATGTGGCTTCACATTTTGATATTATAAGAGCATTTATTTATTTCTCTAGCTTTCATTTTTGTGTTCTTAGCATTTCATCTGAATATTTTCATGTAATGGGGCCTTCTCTGAACCAGTGCAAAATGGATTTAGTTGAAGGAACTGCAAGTAAATATATTACAGTCGAACCTTGTTAACGCGAACATTCAAGGGGAAACTTTTCTTTGTTCATGTTAAAAGTAGTTCGTGTTATCCGAACTTAAATAGATTACATTCAACTGGACGGAGGAAAAAAATTGCAAAAGTTAAAAATCGCAAAATGTCAAAAAAAAAAAATGGAACTGAGAAAAAATTATTTTAAAAATTGAAACTCTGAATCATTTAAAGTGAAATATATGGATGCAGTAAAAAACCCTTTTCACACATTTAAAATCATCGGATCTTTAGATAACTTTCTCAGAATATACTAGGGATGTTTAAATACATTTGTAAACAAAAAATTCGAAAATTGATATTTTTGGCATTTTTTGCAAAGAAAAATACCTAGGCCCCTTAAAGAGGAAATGTGCATTTTTATATTTCAAAGGTAAATTTTCTTCTGTTATTTGAGTGACAGACAGTGTTGTTTTCATGATTAATCAGTCTTCTAATTTAAATTAATTAACAATAATAAAAGTAAAATATATATATATATATATTTTTTTTTTTTTTTTTTTCACTTTTATAAGCATTCCATATCTTAACAATTACATTTTGCATGACTGCTATTCATGTAGTTCCAAAAACTTTTATGTTATAATACGTTAATTTGGCATGGGCCCCGACAATTGAAAATTCACGGATTTTATTTACACTTGGTAGAAAGTGCGAACTGGTGATTTTATTACTATTATTTTTAATTATAATGTTAGCTCAGTTTATTTATTTATTTATTATTTTTTTTAAGCTATGCAATAGAAAATAAAAGCATTATACCAATTATCTATTCAGAATTTCTAAACTGTTTTCACAATGTATAGTCATAATTTATTTAATATTTATTTAATGACAAGAGGGTTTTTCATTATAATCAAATTTTAATTGCTTAATAGGCGTATAGACAACATAGTGAAAAAGTACTCGAACCCGGGACATCAGTATAGCGCATTGACGTTCTACCAACTGAACCACTTGGGAACGATACTCAGCCTGGAACTTTCTCATTATAACATGTTGGCAAGGCTACAAACGCAGCACAAGATGGAATATTTTCCGTGAGCCACCAACCCTGGGGCAAACACGAAATCAAAGAAAATCCAGCATCTATAATTGAATAAATTCATATTCAATACTTTGGAAATTTTTCCATAAGAAAATTTCACACGCCTTGCATTCATAATAATCAAATTTTAATTGCTTAATAGGCGTATAGCCAACATAGTGAAATTTTTCATTACTACACCTTTTATTTTTTATTTATATTTTCTACATTTTAATGCTTAAAATATTTCATCGTTGCACTTTTACAGACAAATGGGATATTTTGGAAAACTTGGTTTAGCGCATAATTAACTCGATTATTTTTGTGACTCGTAATAGTTGTAACCATAAAGATTATTTTTTGGCAATTTATCGTCTGTGGCTGGCTAAATACATCAATTTTTCATTTCGAATTGTGTTTTTTTTATATTAAGGATAAGTCACCAGAAATTTTAAGATAGATTTTTAACTTTATTTACTAGCATATTTATGTGATTTATACAGGATTAATATTTCTATATAAATATAGTAATTCCGAAGAGCTTGATTAAAAGTTAAATAAAAAATGTTGCAAATTTGATACACTATGCATTTAAGGTTTAAAATTGCTTTAATTTATAATTAAGTTCTTAAAATATTAAAATGATGTATTGTTATAGGAAATATACCTGCATACATAATTTTTATATGGTTGCCTATCAGTAAGTTAGCGAAAAATCAATTAGATAATGTCATCTTTTCGTATAAAGACCAAGTTAAGTTAAATAAAAGAGTGTAATAAATAAAAATTAATTAATTCATTACGAATGAAGTCTTTATTTATTGAATAGAGCAGTTCACATCACGTGACTTTTACCGGAGAACAATGAAAAAAGCTGTAGGACACACAAATAGAAAAAGCATGGATAAAGGTAGCGATAGCTGTCCTACAGCAGCAGCAAAAACCTGTTCGTGACGTCACCTTGCACAGCTCTATAAGACACACAAGTAAAAAAATGCATTCCAAAGGTAAAAATAATGGTAATCATAGATAATTTTATAACTAAAATGTTTTTTCTAGATCTTAAGAAATATTTTTTTAAATAGAGAAAACTTTATAAAATTAATAAGAATTCACTAAAGCTACCAGAAAAACGGGGCAGACTATATACCACACTTTTGGGGGATTACTATATTGGAAATCAAATTCCCTGCTCGTTATATCCGGGATTTATTATAAGTCAGGTATGCTATTGCAGAGATCTTCTACATACTTTTTATGGCTAAGAAGCAATATTATATTTTTATAGCCACAATATTATAAGTTTCAGGACGCAACCAAAGTTACACCATTACTTTTAAACAACAAACTCATAAAGTTTGTAAATAGTTTTTTAGATTGTTTTTTAAACCAGAAATCATGAATAAAAGAAAACAAAAAAGACAGAAAATAACGAAATTTTATCTGAATGGACAAAGATATATATCCATTTTTTTCTTTGTGACAATCAAAGTAAAAGTTTTATGGTAATTAAAATTTGCTAACCGGGTGTACCGTTGTAAAATTTTAAGATGTAGTTTTTATTGATATTATTAAATAGTTTTATGAAAGTTTTATTATTTAATAAAGCAAAATGAATTATTGTGACCAAATTGATCTAGAGTTAAAAATGTTTGATTGAAAATCTTTTAAAGAAAATTTTAAAACTACACGTTTTCTACAATTTTTAACATTTCGCGATATTTTTCTTTCATACTTTCCTTACAAATGTGCTCCATAACTGTAATGACCAGATTTTCAAAAAGTTAATTAGTTAAAATGTCATTACAAATTTTAAAATACAAAAATTACTTTTTATTTAATATTTTATTTTTAGAAACTAAACTAATTGTACTGCTAAAATTCTATTTTTAATTTTATAAAATGCACCTTAAAAAGTGTCAAAAAAAAAAAAAAAAAAAAAACCGATAGTTGAAAAATGAAAAGTGTATATAAATGTATGACGCGATATTTGGCTAAATATCTCGAAATTTGGCGATAAAAGTAGGCCACTTTACATGAAGTCATCTTGACTAAAGCTGACTAAGTGTTCACCTAATTCAGTATTGACGAAAACTAGGAATCTTCTATAATCGGGTTCACGTGATTTAGCTTCGTGTGTTTCAGTAAGATTAACTGAATTATGAAAAACTAAGAAGAGAGAATTACATTTTCATCTTGGTACAAGCCAGAAGGACTTTTTCGCCTTTAGAAAAAAAAAAATCTGTTATTTTTTTATTTGGAGGGGGGGGCGCAAAGTTTGTTCTTGCCCCGGGCGCCAAAAAACGTAGCTACGCCACTGGTATAGACTCTCGTAAAAAATCCTATACTTTGCCATTATAAATGTATTCATTTTAACGAATTTCAAATAAAAAATTTAATGAAGTCTTAAAAAGAATACTTATTTCAGTTTAATAAATGCTGACTTTGCAAGAAAAGAATCTTTATCAAGGCTCGATCAAAGTAAAATTTGGGGCCTATTTAGTGCCCTTTCACAAAAATCTATTTAATAAAACAGGCTGCTTCACAAAAATCTATTTAATAAAACAGACCTCTTCACAAAATTCCTTTTAATAAAACAGACCCCTTCACAAAATTCCTTTTAATAAAATAAGCCCTTTCACAAAATTCTATTCCATAAAAACTTACTATTTTTATTATTTATTATTTTTGTTATGCTTTAAAATGTGTAATTTGTAAACAAACAAGTTAACCAGAAAGGAAAATTTTAGCAAATAGGACTTTAAAAAGTTTTTGTTATGTTAATAAATGTTTGGTTCGAATTTAAGTAACTGGATTTCAACTTTTGTTACATAAGGTTTTTTTTTTCACAAAAATATAATAAATTTCACAAAAATAACCTTTATTTGTCACAAAATGGGCACCAAGAAAAAAACCTGCATCGACCCTTGTTTATAGAAAAAAATATAATTCTGAGAGAATTTTTTTTATTATTATTTTTACTACCCCATGATCTTTGAATTTTCGGCATATTTTGAAGCTGTTTTCAAGAGAGAGAGTGAAATTGATGCCCTATACATGCATTTTTAAATTAAGAAACTCTTCCTTTATAGTTGCATCCACATCCAGGGCTTTACAAATTTTATAAAACCTGGTGATTAGCAAAAAATTCTAGTCGCCAGTAAAAAGTATTTACCACCCCCTTCCCCCATCGTTGATTTTCTAAAAGCTCAAAAGTTTTTTATAACAAGCATAGTTTAGAATTATTAGTTACACAGTTTAGAATAATACCAGATTTTTAAAAGTAGATTTTTATTTAATTTTTTATTCGATTTTCAGCCCTTTTTTGATGTGCCATAGCGATTTCTTTGACATACTTTAAAGGAATCCTGGTTCAATCTTTTAGCCCAATATAATAAATTTTGTCTTACGATTTTTATTGCATTTTTTTTTTTTTTTTTCATTTTGCTGCATGCGATTTGTAACTTTTCTTTTCGTTTTTTTTTTTTTTTTTTTTTTCGCTGCATGCGATTTGTAGCTTTTCTTTTCTTTTTTTTTTCGCGTTCTGCGACAGTTTTTTGACGTTCGTAAAAGGAATACGGTTTAAATTTTTTAACCCAATATAATAAATTTTGCCCTCTGTAATTTTTTTAATTTTCAGCGATTTTTGCGTTTTTTATTTTTATTTATTTTTTTATTTATTTATTTATTTATTTATTTTGTAGTTTGCGACGATTTTTCGACATTTGTAAAATGAATCAGGTTTATATCTTTAATAACACTATAAAGTAAATTTTGTTCTTTACGATTTTTAAATCTTTCCAGAATTTTTTATGGGATTTTTAGCGTTGTTTTTTTTTTTTTTTTTTTTTTTTTGCGTGCGGCGGCGATTTTTGGACAGTTTATTTCCGAAACGGAAAGAATTTTCCTTCAACTATTCTAAATGCTGTTTGTCTTCATTTCTTATATCAATTTTTATATTTTAAAAAAAGAATGAAGAAAAACAAATCGTCAGATTAAATATTTTGGTGATGTTTTGGATTTAGTTTTTATGTTACAATACTGCTGTCTGGAGAAGTATTTTTATTATGGAGCATAAAAAATAATAATAATAATAAATTAAAAAATATATATGCTTTCCTTTTTTAAATAAAAAAGTCATCTGGAATTCATAAAAGTCATAATAAGGAACAAAATTATGGCAAACAATCAAAACCAAATGAATGAGAACAAATCGTTCATTGCATTTCAGAAGAGTAAGTTATTTCAGGGCTTGACAAATGTGGTCGCCAGAACACCACTGATTTTTCTGAGTCACACACGTAACAATGGCTTTAATATTTTTTTTTTTTTAAATTGTTATTACTTTAGACTAAAGGTGTCACTACAGAAATGATTCTGTATGTGCCCTGTAATAGCAATAAAAAAAGTAAAACGTTATCTAAATAATTACTTCCAAATTTGTCTCAATTTGCAAAAAAACTCTAAAAGTCACACACGTAACGATGGAATCGCCCTGAGACGTGCATAAAGATATTTCTATGCTCGGTGCATCCACATATTTCTGACTCACTTATGAGGTTTGATTAAATGCAGTTTGTCGTTTAAAAAGTTAGCTGATATCGCAAATAGTGCTTCTGAAATGTCTTTTGGAAGTACCTACAAAATTAAAAGAAAATACAAGGAAAAGTTTAAAATATATTTTATAAAATTTTTACTGTTTATTCATCAGCATCGATTGTACTCTAAATTTTTAAATGCCAGGTATGTAGTTAAAAATTTAACTAAAATTATAAATATTATTCTTTTGCACGAGCATAATCATCGTCATTCTAGTAAAGTTCTTAAAGGTATGGGATATGAAGGTACACTACACACACATTTGACAGCTTTCTACTCATAAAAAAGTTTAACATTTAAATTTGAACTCTTACAAGACGTTACCATTTTCTTAGAATTAACAAATATTATGAATATGGATTTTTGGTAAAACACTGTTGCTATCGTTGTATTTTGAGTTTTCATTGATGTTGCAAAGGCTCTGGGTAAGCTAAACTTCAATGTAATATCGCCATGTTGTTTGACAATATTAACACTTTCAAATAGAATTTATTTCTTTGGCAAAACAATAATTAAAAAAATATATATATTCCATTTTGTATGTTGATACACATTAACAAAATCATCGAAGATAATTTTTTCAGAATATGCTAATGGAATGAAAAAAACATACATTAAAATATAAATTCAAATGAAGATTTCTAAATTGCAACAGATAAAAATGTGCATTCAATGTAATCTAGTTATTTGTTCACTAATGTAATGATCGTTATTGATGTTGTTTAGCGTTTATTATTGCAAGTAAAGCAAATTGATTATGATTCCATATTAGAACTAAACAAAGGGATATAGGGTTTCCAATTTTTTGCCATTGCTTATCAGTTTGACTGATTTTTCAATGTATCATTTGCAATCAGTCGCTTTTTAGCAGTGTTCTATAGTGCCCCTTTGTATGCCCATTTCAACTTTTCAAAATAATAAAAATACAGAAAGGTCAAGATCAAGACTAGTATGTAGAAGAAATTAAAAAAATTATTTAAACTCAACAAATTGCACCAAATTTCGTAAATTTAGTTGGCAAAAAAAACATGGACAAGTACTTTTTTTCTTCAAAAAATAAATAAATATATAAAGATTAATTTTTGTTTTTTAACGTTACATGATTTTACATATACTTTCATCTGGCTCTATTTTATAAAAATTTATTTTGCAATACACACAAATATTGCATCTTTCTTACTGTATCTTTCTTTAATCAGATGCTAGCAAAAGTATTCATAAACTTTCACATGATGGCTGTGTATAAAAAGCCAAATTCAAGATACACTATATTAACCAGATATCTTTAATAAGTTTATATATTTTTATTATTATTTATAAATAAGAATAGAAAAGAAATCATGCTTCTAACTCTTAATTCTCACTAATTATGTTATTGTGAAACAATTGCAATAATTAGAATAGCGATGTCATCGAGTTGATGTCATTACATACGTTTAATCATATCCCTGACATGGAATAGAGCCCTTTTTGTGTACACTCGTTTTGTACGCATGGGTAAATATATAGCATTTATTGGTATGTTACAAATATGTTACATCATGCATTAAAGGGTTACAATATTTCGTCCTTTTAGTATAATTAAATAATTACAATGATCAACTTACTAAGTTCTGCCATAAGATGACAGTAATCAGCACTTGGTCCCTGGGAGCCTGATCCATAGCTCATGTTGTCAACGTAATGACCTACGTCCATATGCAAAACAGCGGCTGTAAAAGAAGAAGAAAAAAAAGATATTAGAATGTAATGACTAATAAATATAATATAAATAACCATCTTCATAATAATTATAATCTGGTACAGAAAAAATTGGATTACCATAAAAATCTGTCAAGTAATAAAGAACAATTCAAAATTTCCCCTAAATGTACTTTCCCCTTATTAAATATGAGCAATAAATGCAAACAAACTCAGCGCTGAACATGTTCACCAAACCACAATTCATGATTTCAATATAATTATGGTAAGTGGTACCATTTAAAAAACATTTTAGGACAGTGCTAAAAAAGAATTTAAAAAAAAAAAAAAAAAAGAAAGAAAGAAAAAAATATATATTTCTGAATGTCTAACGTTGCATTTATTAATAAATATATTTTGTGTATTACTATTGGATTCTATCTCTGTAAAACTTGTGTTAGTAAATCGTGTAGATAATCAAAATTTGTGTCTTCTTCAGATCATTAAATCACAGTAAGTAACGGAAATGATCAAAGTGTAATATGTAAACAAATCAGAAAGAAGAAAGTAGCTCATTATAACAAGTGTATGAATGAAGATTCAAATTTACGACTAACTTTAACTTTGCAGGAAAATATATAGGAGGTGATCTAAAATAATCAACCAAATGCCATGAGCCATTTCCGCTCATAAATTCATCTTAAATCTGCACGGTGCGGTAGTACTGGATTTTTCTTTTCAACACTGTAATTCGATTATTTTTACTCTTGTAATATGGCAGAACTGACGAAGTTCAGTAGTAAAAGGGAAAAGAATGACCTTTCTTTATTTTTTTTTATTAATATTTGTTTAGCAACGGGAGGAAATCGTGTCAGCTCATTATTTGCATAGGCTCTAAATGTGGAAAGACTCTCTCAACACCTCAGATAAAAAGAGAAAGAATTCAATGATTCGTCTTTTATGCAGTAAGAAGAATATGTGCCATAAATTTAACTTTCAGAAATTTTTATTCTGTAATGCTATGCACACTATTTTCTATAAAGAATACTTTGTAATTCACACCAATCACACATATCAATTTCAATAATATGACAACAACGTATCTGATCAACACATGTCTCCAGGACCGGCGATAAAGGGAAAGGGAAATATGCACTTCGATTCAGCCTTTATAGAAGCCTCCGACAAGAATGAAACACATTTATTTTTAATAATGAAAAATAAAATTAGGGCCCAAAAAAGTTTCGCTCCCGACTTGTCTGTGGCACTCGCGATTTTAGGATTATTTAATGTGGATTAAAATACCCTTTTTCTTTCCTTTTTAGAGCTCCAAATCTTTTCTTGCGCCCAGCTCTCTTTAAAGAGAATGCCGCCATTGGAGATCTGCACGGCCCCAGACTTGGGCCGCAGCCCGAACCCGTCACTTTTCTTTCATTAGACTCGGGCCGTATACAGTGGATCCAGTTAATGTGAATAATTGAACCTGACTTTTTATGAAACCATTGGGCTTAGGCTGGCAAAAATTCATTACTTTCACTATTAATTCAAAATAAATAGCAATAATGTATTTAAGGGAAAAATTAAAGAATTTTTTTTTGAAAAAAATCAGGTAAAAACTCTATTTTTAATGTTTTTAATCCAAAATTCATTATGACTTATTTTATTTTCATTCTATTTTCACTTAAGGCCTCAAAAATCAAATACACCCACGAAAACTAGACTGTCTACTGTATATGTTTTGGTATATTTCAGACCAAGATTTTGCTAGTTTCTAAAGAAAATATGCATTCGAACCTCACAACGTAACAACTTTTCAGTCGACCCTTCAACGTGAATGTTATATACACCTAATAATTATTATTTTATTAAAAAAAAATTCTATCTGCAAATATTTAAAATGTTAAAAGACATAGTTTTTAAAAGAAAAACTCAAATAATCCTCATTTATTTATTTTTATTTATTATACGTAACATTTAATGCTTATTGGTTGCATATTTTAACTTATGTATTTAAATAATTGATTACTTCCAAAAGTTACCAAATATTCAAGAAGTAAATTTTTGATCTATGTCCGCAGCGACATAGATCGATCCACTGTAGGCTGGGCCGGCATTTAATTCATTATTTATATATGTGTATATGATGTGTATGTACGTACGAAAATAATAGCGATATTGCATATTTATTTGTTTAATAGCATCTTAAAAAAAAAATTAAAAAAAAAATCGGTTTAATAAATTACAAAGAAATATATTTTTTAATAACTTTTTTTCCTCTTTATACAGCATCAAAAATTATAATTTTTTAAACCGTCTTATTTATTTTTATTTTTTTTTTTTTTTTGTTCATTTTAAATTACATTAATATTATTTTTAATATGTCTTCATTTGAATGCAATTGTCTAAGTAATAATTAACGTTGTTATTCTGTATTCCACGACTTGCTGACATATAAGCCAAAAAATGTTCTATTTTAAAATTTTTGCAGTAATATCCTTTTGAAAGAATTTTAATTGCAGGATAATGTTGCTTGCGGGCATTTTTGTATAAACTGAGTCGAGTCCGGCATGATTTCACTGATTTTTTGTCCGTGTCTGAAAATATCGGTCCGTACAGATCTCTATGTGCGTCTTGAATTGGTATCTTCGGACAATCAGCAGAAACAAAAATTCATATGAGCAAAATGTTCAGGAGAAATACATCCTAAATTAGATGAGTTTGATCTATGAAATTTTTAAGGATTAAAGAAAAAGCTCCAAATTCGGTCAACAAGTTGATATTTCTGTCGAGTATCATACTGGCATTTAAAACTAAACTACGCCTGTAAAACATGTTTTATCACAACATGACGAGCTACGCGGAGAAGATATATTTAACGTTTCGTATTAACCGTTCGTTTTACCTTCAATAAAAATCCCCAATCGCGAAATCCCATGTTAAGCTATGGGAAAACTTAAAAGCGCGATTACGACCTAATATAATTATCGAAATATGGTTTTCCTCATCAGAAAGTAGACGTCAGATGCCGACGAGGCACGTTTTTAAAAATTGTCTCTTTAAACTTTAAAAAAAAAAAACCTATAAACAGAAATATCCACTTGATAACATTTCATTTTCTTCTTAAAAATACTACGGAAACAACTTTTAAAAATGCACATCGTCGGCATCTGACGCCTACTTTCTGATGGTGAAAACCGTATTTTAATAATTATATTAGGTAATGAGTAATCGCGCTGTTAAGTTTTCCCATAGGTTAATATGGGATTTCGCGATCAGGGAGTTTCAGCGAAACGGCCCCTTAATACAAAAGTATGCAAACCTGAGTAATGTTTATATAATGTGAGAAAATTATTTGTAACTAGCTGTTACCCGTGACTTCGTTCACGCAACATTAAAAGAAGAATAAGTACATTAATTAAGAAAATATTTCACTCCCGATAATTAAAAACGTTAAAATTAACTAACTATTTATCACATTTCATAGGCGACAATACGGTATTTTTTTGTTATAGGGGCCTTGACATAACTCAGTCTTTAAAAAGTGAAATTTTGTGCCAAATAATCGCGAAAATGAAATTGCAACCAATGCAAAAAGGTGGGCCAAATAAAATCGTGGAAATAGACGAATTGGGTAAAAACAAATGTCAATTTTACCTGATAAACAATTTTACTTTTAACGCCTTTGTGAAACGTTTTAACAGCCATCCTTCAAAAAAACATTAATTGGAAATAGTACATGCTTTTTCTTTAAATTCAGTTCTGCCTCCTTGGTTTAATGTATAGCTGAAACAAATCTTATTTTCTAAATGACAGTATGTTGACAGGAATTTTTGTTCTCCAGAATAAATTGATTCATGAAGTTTGAATATGTGAAAATATGTTTTTATTTTTCGGATAATTTACTGAAATCAAGATTTTGTTTTCACCATCTATTCAAAGTGAAAATCAATTCTGTTTTTCAGTTTTAATGAGAAAATGGTGTAAAAAATATACAGATCTATTTTATTTCTCCTTTTTTATACACAAATATGGAGTAATTTACTTTCCGTTTTTAGAGAAACTTCGTTAAAATTAACAAAAAAGAAAAAAAAAATCTTGGCATCTAATTTAATTTTTTAAATTCTGACAGTTTGTGTAACATCCTCGGATCAATGATAACCGGTATAAAGTAAATCACGTTGCGTTCGATATTCTGGCACTGTAAATGAAAATTGTAAATTCACGGGTATTCTCCGTGAATTGCTGCCGTAATTTTACGGGAAATGCCCCCTTTTCAAGGTAAACGGTCCATTTCAGTAAATTTCATGTTTTTACGGGCAAAAACCGTTTATCTAATAACAAAGCTCGTTTATCTAGTCACAAAACCGGTTTTCTTATGGACATTGCCTGGAATCTCTGCTGCAGTAATTTTACTGCAGCAATTTTTTACAGTGAGGAGTAGTTGCGAAATACAAACATAGATTCGTGTTCATTTTCCTTTTCTTAAAATTATGATGCGATTTTTAGCAGAAAATTCTCATCTGTATATAACGGATATTCATGCTTAATAATCAGTATAGATAAAAAAACATTTAAATTTTTCGTTATAAATATGGCGTGAAACTCATCTACTTTCTATACTTACTGATCCTTGTATTATTAATAGAAGGAATTGATTCACACTCATTTTAAAACACATTGAGAAATTCCCGTTTTATTTCAAATATGACGCCTCTTTTTCCCGCAGAGAAATCCCTTTTTAATGACATAATTCTTGTTAATTTTCTTTTCCAGGCAATTAATTTCAGTACTGGCATAGGGGAAATTATGTTGCTTTAACGAAATAATATTAAATCTTTAGCTGTTATCAACAAAAATGGAACTATTAACATTCGTCATTTTTTTTTAGGTAATCGAGTTATTTCTTTTAGTTTTAAGAATGAAAATAAATATTTCTCGCTATCCATGGCATCATTTTCGATATGGATAATTTTGCGGAGCATATTATTGACATTTGCTGACCATTTTCTTTTAAAACTTCTTTTTACTTTTTTAAAATTTAAATAAAAAATACGGTATAGTTATATTAGCCCTGCGCAGACGGTAAAACGGCAAGAATTATTACCATACAAAAGAAAAAAGCGAAGAAAAAAAACCCAAGATCATTTTATTTCACCAATCAAAGATATCAGCTTTATTTTTGATGTATGGCGTCATATTCGCCTGTTTCCTATGGTTACTTATATTGAAACCTTGTATTATTATCAAAAACTAAAAAAAAGTACGTTTTATTTCTAATAATATTATTTAATCTTCTTTTTAATTCTTTATTTTTTTTTATTTCATTTTTATTTTTCACGTGAACATTTTTCAATTGAAACTAAATTGTTGACTAAAAATTATTATTCCGGAATTTGAATTATTTTTGGCAACGATAAAGTATTAGCAACGGTAAAGTAAATTTAACCATGTTAAAATATTATACGAAAAAAATGTCCATTTACTCTCTATGAAAAAACGAAATTTTGAATTATTAAGAAAAATATTTGAATAAAATAAACAAAAACCAGCCTATGTTCAAATGAGGGTAATAATCAATCTGTATGCAAAAATACAGGATCATTAAAGGCTCCATTTTGACGCTGGCTTCAGCCTAACATTTGCGCACAATCAGATTTATAATATTATTAGGATTAACGAACAAGACTAAATATTTTGTCGTGTGATAACATATTTTAACGTAATAGAAACAATTAATGCCTATATATGACAGTTTAAGTAATTTTGTTTTAAAAATCGCTCTTAATAGTGATAATTTTAAAAGAGAAAGATGTTTTGACCTATTTCAATAAATACGATAATTTACCACGATCCGTGGATTCTTATGAAAGCTAAAGTGCGAATAAATAAATCTAAGTTATAACACACTTGTTCTTAAAAGGAGGAAAAAAGGTCAAACTTCCTTATTAATATTATAAGTCCCTTACTAATTAAACAACCACTGAATCTCGGTTACTTTTAAATTAAAGTATATGAAAATTCAAAGAAATTGTTGGAATTACCATAATAGTTCTACATTTGTAATTGTGTCTCATGTTACGGTTGGTTTCAACCAATTTTTTTTTAATCTACATTAATTATTTAAATCACTTTCTCTACATTTATTTAAAAGCACTCTTTTTTCTTCTGTTTCTAATAAAAATTTAAATAAATAAAAGTAATTGTAATAATAATAATAAAATCAGTTTTTATTTTTTCTTCTTTCTTTTTCTTTTTGCAAAGTAAATTCAACGTTTATAGTCTAGCTTTGCTTCCTGTTTTCAAATACGAAAGATAAATAGCAGGGAGGGAGGTTTCTCAGTAAAAGACCACACATAGTGTATTGGGCAGTCGTGTACGTTTTCTCCCATACCCTTGAATCATGTGTTGTAGTCACCTAGTCTAGTTTTGGTTAAAAGAAAGACCGTCCGCCCTGTATAGGAATTACGTTATCTTATGAGTGTACTATATACGCAATTAGGCTTTGTAAGCTTACGACAGGCTTCAATGGGCTCTGCTATCAGGCGGATAGCTGGCGCCCAGGTCAACAGAGGCTCACAGGACCCCCTTCAGCACACGCCATGGGGGTGAAACATGGCTGCCTTCCCCCATGAAGCGGCTGGCAGGGTGGAACGACAGGCTGGTGCCTTCAAGGAGAGTCCATTTTCCCTTTTGTTTCCATTCCCGTACCCCTGGCGGAGTGGATCGGTCCCGTTTTTCAAGCAGCGCGGGAGAATGAATGTTTACAGTAGTTTTTTTTGCTTGGCCGTGATACTTGTCGTTTGGCTCGTAAAAAAAAAAAAAAAAAAAATTACGAATTATCTCTTGGCTCGAAAACGGACTTGCTGCTTGGTGCTTCGTTGAGACACTCATTACTTGGTTCGTAAATTTAGTAGGTGTTGCATAGCGGCGCTCGAAATGATGTATTCTGTGTTACTGAGTTGAAGTAACATTAGCAGAGACATGGTAAAGGTCTAGAGCCATGAATACTCGAGTTTGTGATCGGCATTTTGCTTAAATAGAATGATCGTTGTCTTAGAATAGAGATGAGTCTCTTACCAGGACCACTGCTAATACCCTATAGTCTCCAGTGTGAAGGGCGAAGGAAATATTGTTAAAAGTTGAGAAAATTTATAGTCCTGCTCCAAAAATCAGACTTCAAAAGTCCTCATCATGAGACTATTCTGTCTTTATTAAGACGAGGGATTCCAAGTATTGTCCGTTATTAGAAGGCAACTAAATGTACGGAGGCTACCCAGCCCGTTGAAATTAGGTGACTTATCATCTCCTATTATAGTGTAAGCCAAGACCGAAAAGAAACCTGTCAGCTCGCCTGCTGGTATATAGCAATAGTTTTTCTCTCAAAACAAAGAGGAGAGAAAAGTATGTTGTGCAATCGGCTGCAACATTAAAAGAGGAAAGGGGAGTGTAAAAAAACCTGCCCACTGATTCAACCATTGAATTCTTCATTCTATGTAAGTAGAATTTACATAGTTTTTATTTACATGTCTCCCTGAGGAGGGAATATATATTTGTGTGACTCAGAGTTGGAGAGTAAGATGCAAAATAAACAAAAATAACTTGTAAATTCATATGTATATTTATATTATGATATGTTAAGCATTACAATGCGTATTTGAAAGGTAATTAATGACTTATCTCAGAAAAGTTGATCATCCTTTAATTTATGATGTTATGTTAGTTTTGAGATCCTTAATATTTGATTTAAAGATATTTAATAATCAATATTAATCAACTTTTATTTGGTGTTATTATAGTAAATTTTTTGGGGAATTACATTGTTCTTAAAAATTTTAATTATTCAAATAAAGATTGTTTTTTGTTCATTCTCAAATATGGTATGTTCTTCTTTATATGATCTTTAATTAGTATTCTTATATCTACAGCAATCCTATAAGAAAGGCTTAACCTCTCAATTACTGTGGGTAAGGTTATGAAAGCTATGATCTTACTAAATTAATATTTTTTTTAATTTCTTAAATTTTTAATTCATGGTAATAATTTATTTGAAAATTAATTGAGGTTTACGTAAGGTTATTAGATGTAATTATTGTTCCTATCTCAGAAATGGATATACTGATAATTGATGCTAAAGTAAAATTAAGTCTAATTTCATAATTGATTAATTTAATTTTTAATTATCCTTTCTTTGAAGTATTATTCAAGGCAAACAACAAAATGGTTGTTTTTTAACAAAGTAAAAAAAAAAAAAAAAAAAAAAAAAAAAAAATCAGTTATTTTATACCACTATACGATCCTTGGTTAACCGATCTGATCTTGTTCAGAATCTCCATGGTTGTTCTAAAATTTTAGTACATCATCATATCCCTATTCTATTAACGGATTTAACTCCTTCTCCTTTTGGTCCTCATATTGGAGGAATTTCAGGTTATCTGCATTTTTCCAAATTATATGATGATTACACTTTTGTTAATTTAATGTGTATGGAGATTTGAGCTTGATCGGGTTAGAGTGGAGTTGGGTGTTCTTTATGCAATCCAGTATGCTACTTGATTTAGAAATCTGTTGCCCCTTACTACACTTAATACTGTCTTAAAATAATGAGTTCAAAATTATCATTGTTATATTAACCTATGCGGATTTTTAAGTTTTGATATTTTGTTTAGTTTAATATAATTTGCTCCCTTTTCCATGGCAACAGATTTCAGTGGAGCTAATCAGGGTATACTTATTTTTTTTTTAAATATTTAATTGTCAAGTGAAGATTGAGTAATAAATGTGCTTTTTTTAAGTTTAAGTAAGTTGTGTTTTAGAAAGAACCCCAGAACCCACAACAAATGGAGCCGTAACAATTCGGTCTCTGGGTTATTGATTTTTTTTTACTTGTATGTATTTATGTATCAAAGAGCAACTGGGTGTTTTTGCAATTAAAATTTTATTTATATGTTCAAGTGTAAAAAGAGGTCTAGGCTCTCTCTCTGTGCTAGTAAGCGACAATTCCCAGTCAAAATTATGTCTTGTGAGCATAACCTTTTCTTATTTACAAAAAGCATAGTCCTGTACTTAAGTTTTATGTATTTATAAGGTTTTCCTTTCCCCTCTCTTTTTCTCATTTTTAAGTTGTTCCCCCCCCTTTTGTTCATTTTTTTTTGGTTTGTTTGTCATTTTCTAACTCTAACTATGGCTGATAAGCACTCGGAAGCAATTGCCACTATTCAGCGAAAAAATGCTTTAGTGGATAATTTGTCTAATATTCCCCCATTCAATGGAGAGGCCAGCTCAGTCTGCTTCTCAGATTTTTCTGAGAAATTTGAGAGTTTTTCAAAATTATTCGACTGGACTGAGGAGGAAAAGAAGTTTGTTTTACTTGCTAGACTTTCAGGAGCTGCTTCTAGGCGAATAAAAATTCACAAAGCAAAAACATCTGATGAGCTATTAAAAATCTTAAAAGAGAGTTATACTTCACAGACCACACCAGATGTTGCACTCACTCACTTTCTAAATTTTAAACAGCCACCCAATATGAGTGTTCAGGAGTTTTATGACAAGGCATATGATATGTCATTAAGAGCCCTTGTAATTGAAGGTATCCAGGGTGAAGTAGTCGATAAAAGCCGAACGGCTCTACTACACTCCATGCTGTTGAGCAATCTTACACCAGAAGTGCGAAAGGGGGTAATTGCGAGAAATCCACAATCCCCAGAAGAAGTTCTCAAAATTGCACTTCTGGAAGAAAAAGCTTATAGAAGCATTAACCCTTTTTACAACCACCGCGAGGAAATTCTCAACCCAAATTTAACCCAAAACCTACCCTGTGCTGCAGTTTTTCAGCAAGATAGCTCACAAAAGAAGGAGATAGACCAGCTGAAATCACAAATTGATGTTTTAGCAGCAAAGATAGACAGTTTAGTTGATCTTAGGGCTAGGGATATGCAGAAAAAAAAACCAAGAGGTAAGACCCGTAACCTGCTATAAGTGTTCCGTACAAGGCCACTATGCCAGAGATTGTCCACTAAATTTTGTCGACTATAATTTTAGAAGGGGAGGTGGTCAAAATTTCAGGAGCCGTGGGCAAAATTATAGAAACAGAGGTGAAAATCCTAGAGGGAACCACAATCAGCGAGGCGGATATAGGGGAAGAAGAGGTGGTTATTACCAAAACAATAGGAGTACAGCTGCGAACAGAAATGAGGAGCAGGCGGTAAATAACACCCCAGTAGCTAACAATGAAAGTGAGGCTTTAAACTATTAGTGGCCGGATCAAATGTGGTCAAGTCGATCCCCAACAGGCCCCTGGACCCCCCAACTGTGTATAGTATGTTTCAGCCCCAATCGTATACATTACCAACTGCAAGAATTTACATAAATAAAGTTTGCCTGAATGCATTATGTGACACTGGTTCTGCAATTAATCTCCTGAGTGGTACGGATTGTAACTATTTAGAGAATTTTGAAACGGAGAATTGCAATATCCCCATTATGACTGTCACCGGTGAGAAAGTTCACCTAAATAAGAAAGTATTTTTAAAATTTGTTTTTGATAATGTTCAATGTCAAGCTGAATTCTATGTAGTGGAAGGTAAATTAGCAGAGGAATTTAATATGATTTTGGGAATGCCATTTCTGAAAGAGTACCGGGCAAGTATAAATTGTGATACAAATGCTGTCGCTCTTAAAGTGCCAGCTGCAGGCCAATGTAAACAAAGCGTAGAAACCCCAAGTAATACTTCAGGGTCTAATACTTGTCTTGCTACTAATTCTGTAAATATTTCTAACTCTGTATATAGTGTAAATTCTAATAATAATTGTATAAATAATGATTGTGTTAAAAATAATTCTGTAAATATAAAATGTGTCAACAAAGTAGGGGAGAATTCAAAAAGTAGTAATGCCAATAGCCCTCCTGAAAATTGTGCATGTGAGAAAGTTCATGACTCAGTTAATATTGAAAATGGGAATCATAGTAGTGAAAATATGGTAGTTCAGGACCCGCAGTTGAGTAATATGGGAAAAGATGTTGAGATAGTCATTCAAACTGAGTCAGATAAGGAAGTTGAAAGTGTTGCGCAGAACTTTTGCATGCAAACAACATCAGGCGGTAGCTCTGAGGGTAATAACACTGAAAATTTTTCAAGTATTCAAAGTGTCGACAACATTCTTTCAGCAGCGAGTCAGGTAACTCAGGGTAATTTAGCTGAAGAGACTACTGAAATTTGTAATATTGATGAAAGTGAAGATTTGGTAAGTATAGAGGATAAGGTACCTGAAGTCGAGGAGGAGAGCAATGAAGATAGCAGTAGTGATAAAACCAATAAAAATAAAAATATAAGTTTCGCTGTGTTATGTAGCAAAATTTCAATTCCCCCGCAGTCAAAAATGTTAGCTCAGGTTAAAAGCTATAAGGAAAATTTTATTAAGGAGAATGATATTGTTATGTTAGAACCTTTGGCGAAAAATTTAAATCAAGGTCTCCTTACCTCCAGAGCCATTTGCACTAAAGAACATGGCCTATATATCTCATTTGCAAATTTTTCAGACAATAGTATTCATTTAAATAAAGGAACCTTTGTTGCCAAAATTCAAAAATGTGTAGACCAGTCAAATATACCCGTAACTGATAATAAATTAACCTATAATATAAATTTGGCCCCTCCAATTGGTGACTTTGATCACGCTGATCTCACTTGGAGCTCTGAAATTAATTTAGATCATTTAGAACCCCCATTAAAACTTAAAATGCAAAATTTTCTAGACAAAAACAAAGATGTATTTGCAGCATCGGTCTTAGATTTACCCGGCTGTGATACAATCCCGCATGAAATTAACTTAACTTCAAATAAACCAGTTAAAGGCAAAGCTTATAGAGTCCCCTACAAATTACGTCAAGAAATGGAAGACCAACTTAATACTTTGTTACAGGCGGACATAATTTCCCCTTCCATGTCTGAATTTGCTTCTCCGGTTATTCTGGTTCGGAAATCAGACGGTTCCTATCGACTTGCTGTTGACTACAGAAGACTAAATAAAAATCTTGTTAAAGATGCTTATCCAATACCTAACATCACCGACTCGGTTGATGCTTTAAGCGGGGCTAAATTTTTTTCAACGCTAGATTTAACTAGTGGTTTTTTTCAACAGGTTATTCGCCCAGAGGATAGGCATAAAACTGCAATAATCACCCACAAGGGACTTTTTGAGTGGACCCGTAACTGTTTTGGGCTCTCAAATTCAGGTAACAGTTTCCAAAGACTTATGAATGCTATTTTCGGTGATTTAGGCAATCTTGGAATTCTTGTTTATATCGACGACATTGTAATTGCCTCCTGTGATGTTAATTCTCATTTTGAGAAGCTTAACATGGTCTTTGATAGGTTAAGACTGCATAAACTTAAACTTAAGCCCAGTAAATGCACTTTCCTTTCGAATAAAATACAATATCTAGGTTTTGAGATTTGTAGTGGCCAAGTATCACCTATCAATAAAAATATTGCCGTAATAGAAAATTTTAAACCTCCAACTACCCGAAAGGCTGTTAGGTCATTCATTGGAACTCTATCCTTTTATAGGAGATTTATACCAGATTTTACTAAGAGAGCTAAAAATCTAATCAACTTAACGAAAGAGACAGGAAAATTTTCGTGGAATGAAGATGCACAGAAAGAATTTGAAGACCTTAAAATGGCTCTTATTTCAAAACCATGTCTTGCACTCCCTGATTTTGAGAAAGAATTCCACTTATATAGTGATGCCAGTGGCGAAGCATTAGGGGCAGTGTTATCACAATTAGATGAAAATAACATGCTCCATCCTGTTGCCTTTGCCAGCAGAAAATTGAAAGATGCTGAGACCCGCTACTCCACCACTGAAAGGGAATTACTAGCTTTAGTTTGGGCTACTGCCCACTTTAAATGTTACATTGCTAATACCCATTTTTTCATCTATACAGACCATGCACCTCTAACATTTATGTTAAAAATTCACGACCCTACATCTCGCATGGCTAAATGGATCTGCACTCTCTCAGACTTTAATTTTACAATCAAGTTTGTTAAAGGTAAGTGTAACAGTGTCGCAGACTTCCTTTCGAGGTATGTCAACAATGATAACTCCAATGATACTGTTAATTGTAATTTTTGTATACAAGTCGAAAAGGAAGTTACTTTTATGCCTCATTCCAATCTACTTGAAAAAATTGGTGAATTACAAAAATCAGACAAGAAATGCTGCGAGATTGCAAGAAAACTAGACCAAGGTGTAGAAATTGCTCCTAAATACATGAAATTTTTTTTTAGAGATGACATTTTAGTTTGTGAGGATACGAGGGAGTCAGCTATTTTGAATAAACCTGTAAAGTTAGTCGTGCCAAAAGAATTGGTTACTCAAGTTTTTGCACTAACACATGAGTCCCTAGCGGCTTGTCATCAAGCCTTTCAAAAGACCATTGATCGCATTCGTGAGCACTTCTATTGGCCAGGAATGTCGTCAGATGTCAAGCATCTAGTGGAGTCATGTATTAGTTGCCAGCAGAAGAGAGCTTATAGAGCGAACCAGCTCGCCCCTCTACAACGTATGCCGACCCCCCAGTTTCCCATGAACAAGGTTCATTTGGATCTCATTGGACCCTTACCACAAACTTTTTCGGGAAATAAGTATATTGTCGCATATATAGATTCATTTACTAAGTGGCCAGAAGCATATGCGGTTAGTTCAACCACTTCAGATGTCATTGCGGACACTTTAGCTGACTTCATCTCACGCTACGGAGCACCCTGTTTTATTACGACGGACAATGCGAAGAATCTAATTTCAGATGCGATAGAGCACGTATATAAAATGTTTGGTATTAAACATATTAAGACCTCATCTTATCACCCGGCTGGCAACTCGCAAGTGGAGAGACAGAATCGTACTCTTAAAAATGCACTTTGTCACATAGTCAACCAAAATCAATCTGACTGGGACACTAAACTAAAATTTGCGCTACTAGCTATGCGTTCAGCTGTCCAC
The DNA here is from genome assembly GCA_963931845.1 of Maratus michaelseni. NCBI lineage: Eukaryota > Metazoa > Arthropoda > Arachnida > Araneae > Salticidae > Maratus > Maratus michaelseni. The sequence goes on from OZ007587.1 coordinate 277,249,573, forward strand.
TCATCAACTAAACTTAGCCCAGCTGCAGTTATGTATGGCAGAAATATGAATCTACCATATAATCTCTTTTCTCAACCACCTTCTTTTAATTATAATGATGCACCCTCTTTTTGTGAACTCTTAATCCCAGCTCTTCAAAAAGTATACACTGAAGTACATAGTAATTTAATTAAAGTTTCTGAGCAGCAGGAAAAATACTGTGAAAAGACAGCTGTTGATAAAAATTTTAAAATAGGAGATCTTGTGTGGTTATTTACACCCACAGTCGCCCCTGGTAATACAAAAAAATTAAGCAAGCAAAATAATGGTCCTTTTACTATAATTGAGAAGCTAAATGAAGTTAATTTTAAAATAGCGCTAGTTGCTAATCCCAAAAATTGTCAGGTTGTCCATGTTGACAGGTTGTCTTCCTTCAAAGACAGACTCCCCATCTGGTCCAGTGAACCAAAACAAACAATTGGCCTGGGATCGACTGAAAACGTGACCATCGATTCACCACACCAACCGCGCGATTCTCCTCCTGTACGCAGATGCAAGCGTAACCGATTCATTCCCTGGGCACCATATGATAGTAACCGCGCACCAGCAGTAGTGAACGTCAACAATAGCGAAACTCCGGTAGCGCCAGAAGTGGAGGAAACAGACAGCGACGCGACTGAAATCATAAATCCCTCTCCCCCACCTCCCATTTCTCCGGAGGTTGCAGCGGCAGAGAATAACGAGATGTGCGTAAATAAAAATTTAGCAACGGCAGAAGGCAGCGAGATGCGCGTAGGTAAAAATTCAGCCACGGCAGAAAGCAGTTCAGCTGCTGCGCACAGCGATTCGCGCAGGTCTCGTTCATCGATTCGTCCAGCTGCTAAATCGAATAGAAGTAGTCGTTCAATATCGATTTCTAGAACCGACTATTCGCTACGGGATAGAAGAGACCGTCCGAGTTATAAATACTAACTATTTTTTTTCGTTATTCAGGCATTTTTATCAATTTTACCTTGTTTATTTGTATTTATTTATAGTTTAGTTAATGTGTATGTATATTTAATTATTTTCTTGGGCATTTTAAAACGGAACTTAGTTTTTCTAGCGTATTAAAGGTTTGTTTTGGTTGTGTTTTGATACTTTCATGTAGGCATTTTTAACCCTTTTTATGCCTATACTTAAGGTTTTTGTCTGTTTTATGGTAGATTATGTGGTATATACCCGTCCGCACCCCGTTTTCGTAGATTTTGGGTGTATTTTTGCAAAAAAAAAAAAAAAAAAAAACTAATGTAATTTTTGTTACTTTAAATTTTTTTTAGGAGGGTATGTTTGGTTACCCTTTTGCCAAAATTGTTCTGCGTTTTCCTTTTTTAAATGCATCTGTGTTTTGTATATAATCTTTTAAGTGTGGGTTTACTTTAATTAATGCACTTTAATCAGATGGATTTATTATTTACTATGCAATTTGTGGGTTTATTTGAACTTTTAACTTTAAGGAGTGTGGACCCTTTTTCTTTTTCTTGTACATACTGTCTCATGTACATGCCTATATGTTGTTGTGTGTGGCTAAAAGTGCTAAAATTAACTATTTTCTTTATTCTACTTCCTATTTTTGTGGAATGTGTGTTTTCCTTCCTGGTGACATACGTCACCACCCTTCTTTTTAAGTTTTGGTGGAATGTTTTCCCTGTAGTGCCCAAGGGGCCCGAAACTGCTTGTGCTATAAGTAGCACAGAGGCAGAGATACTCTTTCCCATGCACATTACTTGTAAGTGCATTTGTAAAATCTACACAGTGAACCGAATCATTGGACTTTTCTCAAAAACAACATGGCTTCTTGTAGAAAAATGTTATAAATGTGTGCGTAACTCCCTACCATGGTCTGTGATACCATAATATGTGTCTTACAGATGTATATGTATATATTTTTTTTTGTGTGTCACCAGTTGCTCTTGTGTATTTTTGTATAATAGAATTAATATGTGTTTTACAAATTTCATTGACATTTACAGTGTTGTAACTATGATATTACTAGTACTTATTTACATTAATAGATAGTGTTGTAATATACTGTGATGCCAATTATTAAAGTTATGTATATAAGCAGTATAATGACAATTAATCAGTGGGCACTTCTCTTCTTTTTCGGCTAATTTTTTTTTTTTTCTCAAAATTCAATTTATGTATTATTTACAGTTCTGTTACCAGAAATTTCAGGTAGGATGCAGTTATGCGTAGGAATGACAGTAGTAGGGAAATGAGGTTTCACAGTCAGGTGGAACATGTGTTCTTTTACAGGTGCAGAGAATATCTTGGTCATTTTAGTGGTAAAATCAGCCTTGTGGTCCCTCCTCTGGTAGTACTCTTTTATGGTCATGTTTCAGGTAATATTTTAGGTAATGGTTTCTACGGATGTGCGAGCTCTGGTTGTATATATCCGGAATATATTGTCAGGGTGGTATTTCAGCGGTGAACTCTCTGGATCCCGTCCCGGATCGATGTATGATCTGTGTTTGTGGGTCAGTTTTTTCAGTGGTGAGGTCCCAGCATGCCATGTGGTACCCAGTTACCTTTCAAAAAAAAATAATTTGTTTTCTCAAAAATTTTTTTTTTTAATTAGCCGGGGGGAGCAATCTTGTTACGGTTGGTTTCAACCAATTTTTTTTAATCTACATTAATTATTTAAATCACTTTCTCTACATTTATTTAAAAGCACTCTTTTTTCTTCTGTTTCTAATAAAAATTTAAATAAATAAAAGTAATTGTAATAATAATAATAAAATCAGTTTTTATTTTTTCTTCTTTCTTTTTCTTTTTGCAAAGTAAATTCAACGTTTATAGTCTAGCTTTGCTTCCTGTTTTCAAATACGAAAGATAAATAGCAGGGAGGGAGGTTTCTCAGTAAAAGACCACACATAGTGTATTGGGCAGTCGTGTACGTTTTCTCCCATACCCTTGAATCATGTGTTGTAGTCACCTAGTCTAGTTTTGGTTAAAAGAAAGACCGTCCGCCCTGTATAGGAATTACGTTATCTTATGAGTGTACTATATACGCAATTAGGCTTTGTAAGCTTACGACAGGCTTCAATGGGCTCTGCTATCAGGCGGATAGCTGGCGCCCAGGTCAACAGAGGCTCACAGGACCCCCTTCAGCACACGCCATGGGGGTGAAACATGGCTGCCTTCCCCCATGAAGCGGCTGGCAGGGTGGAACGACAGGCTGGTGCCTTCAAGGAGAGTCCATTTTCCCTTTTGTTTCCATTCCCGTACCCCTGGCGGAGTGGATCGGTCCCGTTTTTCAAGCAGCGCGGGAGAATGAATGTTTACAGTAGTTTTTTTTGCTTGGCCGTGATACTTGTCGTTTGGCTCGTAAAAAAAAAAAAAAAAAAATTACGAATTATCTCTTGGCTCGAAAACGGACTTGCTGCTTGGTGCTTCGTTGAGACACTCATTACTTGGTTCGTAAATTTAGTAGGTGTTGCATAGCGGCGCTCGAAATGATGTATTCTGTGTTACTGAGTTGAAGTAACATTAGCAGAGACATGGTAAAGGTCTAGAGCCATGAATACTCGAGTTTGTGATCGGCATTTTGCTTAAATAGAATGATCGTTGTCTTAGAATAGAGATGAGTCTCTTACCAGGACCACTGCTAATACCCTATAGTCTCCAGTGTGAAGGGCGAATGAAATATTGTTAAAAGTTGAGAAAATTTATAGTCCTGCTCCAAAAATCAGACTTCAAAAGTCCTCATCATGAGACTATTCTGTCTTTATTAAGACGAGGGATTCCAAGTATTGTCCGTTATTAGAAGGCAACTAAATGTACGGAGGCTACCCAGCCCGTTGAAATTAGGTGACTTATCATCTCCTATTATAGTGTAAGCCAAGACCGAAAAGAAACCTGTCAGCTCGCCTGCTGGTATATAGCAATAGTTTTTCTCTCAAAACAAAGAGGAGAGAAAAGTATGTTGTGCAATCGGCTGCAACATTAAAAGAGGAAAGGGGAGTGTAAAAAAACCTGCCCACTGATTCAACCATTGAATTCTTCATTCTATGTAAGTAGAATTTACATAGTTTTTATTTACATGTCTCCCTGAGGAGGGAATATATATTTGTGTGACTCAGAGTTGGAGAGTAAGATGCAAAATAAACAAAAATAACTTGTAAATTCATATGTATATTTATATTATGATATGTTAAGCATTACAATGCGTATTTGAAAGGTAATTAATGACTTATCTCAGAAAAGTTGATCATCCTTTAATTTATGATGTTATGTTAGTTTTGAGATCCTTAATATTTGATTTAAAGATATTTAATAATCAATATTAATCAACTTTTATTTGGTGTTATTATAGTAAATTTTTTGGGGAATTACATTGTTCTTAAAAATTTTAATTATTCAAATAAAGATTGTTTTTTGTTCATTCTCAAATATGGTATGTTCTTCTTTATATGATCTTTAATTAGTATTCTTATATCTACAGCAATCCTATAAGAAAGGCTTAACCTCTCAATTACTGTGGGTAAGGTTATGAAAGCTATGATCTTACTAAATTAATATTTTTTTTAATTTCTTAAATTTTTAATTCATGGTAATAATTTATTTGAAAATTAATTGAGGTTTACGTAAGGTTATTAGATGTAATTATTGTTCCTATCTCAGAAATGGATATACTGATAATTGATGCTAAAGTAAAATTAAGTCTAATTTCATAATTGATTAATTTAATTTTTAATTATCCTTTCTTTGAAGTATTATTCAAGGCAAACAACAAAATGGTTGTTTTTTAACAAAGTAAAAAAAAAAAAAAAAAAAAAAAAAAATCAGTTATTTTATACCACTATACGATCCTTGGTTAACCGATCTGATCTTGTTCAGAATCTCCATGGTTGTTCTAAAATTTTAGTACATCATCATATCCCTATTCTATTAACGGATTTAACTCCTTCTCCTTTTGGTCCTCATATTGGAGGAATTTCAGGTTATCTGCATTTTTCCAAATTATATGATGATTACACTTTTGTTAATTTAATGTGTATGGAGATTTGAGCTGGATCGGGTTGGAGTGGAGTTGGGTGTTCTTTATGCAATCCAGTATGCTACTTGATTTAGAAATCTGTTGCCCCTTACTACACTTAATACTGTCTTAAAATAATGAGTTCAAAATTATCATTGTTATATTAACCTATGCGGATTTTTAAGTTTTGATATTTTGTTTAGTTTAATATAATTTGCTCCCTTTTCCATGGCAACAGATTTCAGTGGAGCTAATCAGGGTATACTTATTTTTTTTTTAAATATTTAATTGTCAAGTGAAGATTGAGTAATAAATGTGCTTTTTTTAAGTTTAAGTAAGTTGTGTTTTAGAAAGAACCCCAGAACCCACAACACTCATGCGGTGCTCTGAATTAGAAAAAAATAAATCCAATATTTTTTTACCCAACGTCCGGAGGAAAAGGGTTCTTTACATATTTGATCATAACAGGAAGGAGATAATCTTTTAGAATCGCTACACATCTTCCACCGAACACACACCCGGCCAGTGGACTTTACATACTACAGATTTTACGTGCACCTACATAAATGAACACAGCAAAATTTCAACGGCTGAGTACCGAACTAAAGTCCTCCAGCAACAAACCGGGCACTCTTTAAACATCTGACCATTGCATATGTATACCTATCAAATCTAACTTACAAAATGAATAATAGTTATAAGCGTTTTGAAGATATACATAAGTAATAAAAATATTTCAAAGTAAATCTGACAGTTCATTTAACTTCCTTTATGTTAACATGCCAAGTTGCATATTTAACAATAGCCCATTATTTAGACGCAAGACTACTCGTCGTTACGTAACGTCCGTGCTTGATAACAAAAACATTGAAAAATTATGCATATTAAAATTTTATACATCCTGTGACGACACGTAAGTTCCGTTGCAAGATTCATTATTAAGGCTTAATTCGCCTGAAACTTCTTTAAGACTCGTTTTATTTCTTTATACTAGTATTAACATTCCAAAAAAAATTTAAGCTTTCCAGCAATTTGATAAGAAATATGCACGTACATTTAATTTTACCACTTTTGTATTTCACCACAATTTTCGTTTTACAGAAAACCGGTTTTAAAGTTTTGTATAGCTTTGGAAGACAGTTTATTCGATTCTATTAGTCATTCATTTGAATCGATTCAATTTGTAGAAAATTGCGGTGCATTCACATTTATTTATTTATTTATTATTATTATTATTCCCCAAACAATGTTCGTGGACCTCTGAATATTTTTAACAGTAAGCTTTTAAAATAATATCACAGGCATACGATACTGTACATAACAAAATCACTGAAAAATTATGCATATAAAATTTTACACACGCAAGGACAAAGGACACGTAAGTTCCGTTTCAAGGATCATTATTAAAAAGTAATTCGCCTGAAATTGACGTTCTTTAAGATTAATTCTATTTCTTTATAATCGTAGTGAGACCGCTGTAGGATTTTTCTTAAGCCATTAATTTTCATGAAGTGCTCTAGATTACTCTTGCTAAAAATATGATAATCCCAGAAATCAAAGTAACATAAGTTAGATTAGAATCCTACAATTGAATACACCACGCTACAATGCTTGATTTGTAATGCAAACAAAGTCAATGATTTGGCCATATCTGTTGGGAAAACAGCCAAAAAGTTCGTAAATTATCATATCCAAGGTTAGAAGGGCGCCCGGGGCTTTTGTTTGGAAGGCATTTTGTCGCTACATGAGGGGGATAATATTTTCATTCAATAATAAAAAAAATTTAAAGGCTTCAAAGAAATAAAATATAAACTGCGAAAATACGCGAACTGTGGGAAAATATAAGTGCAGTGGAATGTAATATAGGTGAATATTTTACTATAAACAAAGTAAAATATGGAAAAGTAAAACCGAGGTTCATTAAATCACGAATTACACGAAAATACAAATACGCTAAAATTAAATGTGCCTCCAATTTGTTCTAACTATTACACCAAATTGCAGAAAAAAACGTAATTTTTTAGGAACATAAAATCGATGTTATACTGTGAATATTTTCTTAATATTCAGTAACGCATATTTTTTTTTTATATTAAAGCTGTTGATCAGTGAGATCTCAGATTTCCCTCGCTAATGTTAAACCTGTGGGCGTGGAATGCATTTTTATTTTTTAAATATCTCATCAGAAAATTAATAATTTTAAATTCTTTTTTCTATGTTCTCTTCTTAAAGATTGTCTCTTTTTTTTTTTAGCTGTCAAAATATTCCTAAAATATATAATTGATTTTACTTGAAGTGTTGAAATTTTACTCACAGCTCGTCAGCTTTAAACGCATAAAATATTAAATTAAGCATAAATACTTTAGAAGTATTTTTACAACTGAAAAAAAAAGGAGAGACATCCTTTAAAAAAAGAATTTAAAAATACTAATTTCCTGATGAAATATTTTTAAAATAAGAATGCATTCCACGCCCATAGGTTTAACATTAGCGAGGAAAATCTGAGATCTCACTGACCAACAGCCTTAAAATGCACCTAGAAACTGCAGTCAGATAATAAAGATTTAAGAGCTTTGAATAAAAGCACCATCAAAATGATAAAATAAACAGATCTGTTGTGTATATGATCAGATTTATAAGATCCGAAACAGATAAGCTGTGTTTATTTTATCATTTAAATAGCGCTATTATGCATCTTCAACTATGTTTTTACAAATCTTGAATAAAAGTTTAATTTATATGCATCATATATTTATTATGTTTTAAGTATTAATAGGTGGAAATGGAAAACCGGATGTCGAACGTACTAACAAAGATTTTTATGATACTTTATTTTAAACTAAAAATTAATGAATGTTTTACGATACAAATTTTTAAATTCTAAACACGAAACAAAAATTTCTTAACACAATCTAAAAACCAAGACCTCATTTTATTCACATTTTAATTTTTTTCTTCTTCCTTTTCTTTCAACATTTGACTAAGATTACCCATTTGTCTCTCGCAATGTAAGATTGGATCAAACGCTAGAAGTTCTTCACAATATTTTTATATACTGCAAATGACAAACAAATTGCAATTTACTTTCTAACTGTTTATTTACTAAATAGAAACACAACAGAAGGTTAACGACAAGGCCAGCTTTCACATCTTTCATCAGAGAGTGATAAATTGTGAAAGTATTCTTTATCCTCCACTTTACGAGACAGGACAGAGATGCATTTATTTTCTACCAGAATCTTGAACACCCAGTACTTGAGAATTGAGACAGAAGAAAGATTACAAAATAAATGGGGATAAAAAAACGGGATTTTGCCAGTAAGTGTCAAAACCCAACTTGAAACAATTAGAGTAGACCCGACCCACAACGAAAAAATTAGTACCAATTCCATCTGATCCGAGCAACGAGTTCAGCCGGGTTCGGGTAACACCGGGTTATCAGATATAAAGAGGCAGAACTCCAAAGAAAAACCTCCTCTCACAGACCACTTGGCAGCATTCACAGAAATAATAAAGTTAATACTCAACCACAAAAATGACAGAATTAATTAAATATTTTAATATTTATTCATCTCACATTTCAAAAGCAAGGAAGCAAAGGAAATGCTTTCAAAATTTTGAAACAATGAGATTTATTTATTTATATTTATTGGCGTGAGTCGATTGATTTAAAATGGACACAATCTTCTACAACATTTAAACAAGAAAGAAAAATCGTGCGTCAAGCATAGGTTATGAAACACTTTCCGACACTTCCAGAATACTTACTTATAAAACCATCGTTTAATAAGGTAAAGAAGAAACCTGAGTAAACAATTAAAGAAACGCATAACACATTTAAAAGCTAAATTGCAGTATCTACCGTCCATCGTAAGAAAGGTAATCGAATTATTTTGTGCAGCCCTGTGTATGATCTATATATTCTACATAGTATGTTAAAATTTACTTTAGTTAGAAAACGCTTAACACAGTTGAGAAATTATCTTCAGCAATTTTTACCAATAGATGGAAATTTACTTGACTTATTTTGTACAGCTCAGTATTTTATCTACAGATTTTTATACGCCCCACATTAAACTAAAATTTAATGCAGGTAAAAAGCTCTTAAAACTACTACAATCACACTTCCAGAAATGATCACCAACAGACGGCAAGATATCCAGTTCTTTGCGTAGCCCTGTATGTGAATTTATTTAAATTCTACAAACATATCTCTCAGTATAGTAAATATAGTATAGCTTGAATACGCATAGTTCAATTACAAACCACACAATTAAGCAATTCACTCAGTAATGCTTACAAATTCTTTTGTGTAGCCCTATAGAATTTATCGCATAATATAACTGAAAACGCACTTATAGCAATTATCGCTAATAGACACTGCTGAATCCGATATCTTTTGTGTGTCCCTGCAAATGAACGATATATGCTATGCACATCATACTCTACAGCAGCGGTTCCCAACCTGGGGTACGCCTACCCGTGGGGGTACGTGGCTGGCCTGATGGGGGTACGTGAAAATAATATGGATAATGGCGGAAATCACAATGTTTTAACTGAAAACATATAAAGAAAGTTTATAGATTTGGATTACAAAGTTAGTCTCATGCGTAACTATAATATTTTCGTTCAAAATGAGGGTAAAAGACCACTAGACCTAATAATTCACTGATAATTCCATGTCTGTAGCTCCGCCCAGCGCTAATTATACTGCATGTGTACTTACATATTTCCCCAATCTTCACGAAAACTACCATTGATTATTGTACAATGTTCTTTTCAAACGCCTTATTTATTCCCGTTTTTAATAATAATTACAAAATGCCTAAATCATGCCAAAGTTCCTGGTTTCAATGTTTTATTTTAAAACTTGTTAAAAAGGAAGCTCTTATTTTTATTTTCAAGTAGGCGGAGTTATATTACTAACGTATATTAATTGAAAAGTTTCCTTCCTTTTAATGAGTATTTAATTTGAAGTGGTTACTTATTATTTGAATGTTTTAGTTTTATATTTAAAATGGATACCTTGTTGATATATGGAACTCTTAAGAGTACTGTAATTGCGATTCAAATTCAACCTGATGATTCGGGAGTTGCAAGTTCTTGGAAACAATCTGATAATTTAGAATTGCAAGAGAACCGGAGTGCAGCTTCTAATAGACCTGCTCTGATAACTAATAAATACTGAATAATTATACTTTATACTTTAAATAATACTGAAAACATCAGTGCTCCCTTAATGAATAGAAAATATAATAGTGAATATTTTTTTAAATATGGATTTTTATCCAAGGGAGATGAAGATTTTAATAATATGTGGGGGAGGAGAGGAGTGGGTGGGTTGTTATGATAAATGAGGGTACTCCGAAATAAAAAGCCTAAGGAAGGGGTACGTGAAAGAAAAAAGGTTGGGAAGCGCTGCTCTACAGCAAGCATCTTGTAGTGAACCTCGCTAATGTATATAAATTTAATTATGTTTGAAACAGTGCAACATAATTAAAATAAGCTTGAAACAGTTTTTCTTCGTAATGTAACCAAATTCTTTTGTGGGACCACGTAAGTGTAAATGAACGATAAATGCTGTGCACTCCATATTCAACAGAAACATGTTTTAGTGCACCTCAGAAATTCATATCAATTTTATTATGTTTGTAACAGGGTAACTTCATATACATCACAAATACACCATTAAAATACATCACAAAATATTTTCCCCCATAGATCATAATGTAACGGAATTATTTTGAGTGTCCCTGTAAACGAACTATAAATGTTACATTCTTCATATTCTACAGAAAGCATGTTTTAGTGCACCTGAGAAATTCATAGCAATTTCATTATGTTGGTAATAGTGTAACACCATCACAATACACCGCAAATGACCAAAATGCAACCGAATTATTTTGGATGTCCCTGTAAACGAACTATAAATGCTACACACTTCATTTCCAATAAAAAACATGCCATAGTAAACATACGACAATTACATGGCAATCCGAGTATATTTACGAGAGTTAGAACATAGAAAGACAGACAAACCGAGGCCATAAACACCTTTTTAACTATGTTGGAAAGTGTTAAAAAGGGAAATGAATAAAATACCAACTAAGACAAAGAATTAGGAGGAAGAACGATCGTGCTTTATCAAGAGCCATGCATCTAAAAAATAAGAATACACAACGAGAGAAAAATTATGGAAATCCTTCGAAAAGGGAAGTTTGAAATCAATCTAATCTATCAACACAGACTAATTTTTTTTTTTTTTTTAGCATTAATTATTTTTTTAGTTCGGGAAACATGGATATGTATAAGCCAAAACATATAAATGTAGAACTTAACAACAAACCTTTTTAAAATAGAATAACGTTCCATAATTCCTGTCGATATATATTTTTTCTTTTTTATAACTTTCGTGTTTACAAAAAATAGAGATAACACCGAATTCTCATGAAATTTTTTAAACACTGGTTTTTTTTTTTTTGTTTTTTTTAATCATTTTAAAAATGTGAAAGTGGATCAAAATACGATCGCACATTTTTATTGAAGTTTTTAGAACTCGTTTATTACCACTTTATTCATCTTTATGTTTAACCCCTTGAGGGGCGGTGGTATATAATATATACCACTTAATTTTAATTCTCAAACGCCACATTTACACCGGAATTTTGGAATCAAATTTTACTTTTAAAATATACCTGCAGAAACGCTTCTACTTATTTTGAAATAAATTTTGTTTTTAAATCCTGGTGTGAATCACTGATTTCAACATTTTAGAAACATAAGTACTTTGCCCCTGAAAGGGTTAATTCAGACTGCATAGTTTCGAATTTATAGTTGAAAGATTTAACTTTGTATTTATTTCCAGAAGGGAATTTCATTTAAATATCTGGCTGGTTTTATAATTTCTTCTTTATTTTTCTTTTGATTGTTTCAGCGTGTGCTAAATTTCTCAAATACAACTTTAAAAAGTAAAAATAATAATAATAATAATAATTAGTTCAACATAGTAATAAAAGCCTACTACTGCAATTCGAATAACATTTTTCAATGTAAAAGTTTATATTATTTAAAACACCTAAAGTATCAAGCGTTTATTATGATTCCAAGTATTTGTTTATGTAACAGAAAACAAACCTAATAAGCGCCTGTAAATTAAGGGTTATGGACCGCAATTTTAAAACTATTTTTTATCACTCCAACTATTTTTTTTTATCAAATTTTAATTGCATATCGCAACTTATATTTATCATCACCAAAGTTCATAATTATCAATATCCGATACTTTGATATATAACAGATATTTTATATCCGACATTTTCAAAATAGTCAACTTACTACTGATGCTGATTATAAATATTTTCATATCTAATAAAAATGGAAACTAAAACATGTTGCACTTAGCATGAAAACTTAAAAAAGCATTATTCTAAATGTATTTTTCTTTCTTTTTTTTTTTCTTTTCATTTCTTTCTTCTACTCCCCCCCACCCCCCCTTTACATAACAAAATTGAAGATCAACTAATTGAAAACATACACAATTTGCTTTTTACACTCACAATAAAACAAACTATAGGATTTAATATCAAGTTTCAAGAAAATTTTATGTTTTATACAACAAAATTTTAAATACAAAATAATTTGTTTTTATTCAAAATTATAATATAAAAGCAAGCTTGTCTGTTTTTTCATTCCCTAACCTGTTGTGAGATTTAAATTGAACAAAACCAGAGAAGATTTTTTTCTAATGAAGCTGTAAATGACTTATCTAAATTAGGCAGTTTATCTTTAAGATTTACACCGAACTTATGGCTGTTCTAAATAAATATTGTGCCACATAATTATTGGTTCTATATTTAAAAATTCAGCTTCAAACATAAAGCTTGGGATTTTATTTTATTTTATTTTATTTTTTGGAGGAGGGGGGGGGGGGGTGCTAAAAAAGTCTCACTGCCAGAGCAAAAGTTTTTTTTTTTTTACCTACAGAACAACTCAGTCAAAGACAGTTAAAAAATTCAGTTACACTTGTTTTGACTGAAAATATCATAAATATCAAACATATAAAAATGTCGAAAATATCAAACTTCATGATATTTTGAAAATAAGTATCGGATATATATCAAGATATATATCCACTCATATTGATGTATATCACCGAACCCTGATCATCACCATCAGTAAGATTTGTTCGGAAGTGTAAATAGTAAAAATGCTTTAAAAAGTTTCATTCTTGAATTTACCATCGATATCAAACAGACGATAATAGCGTGACATCCTACTCAGAAATGCCTTTTATCGAACTTAACAAAAGAGAAAGTGGGAAAAAATATCTTCCTTTCAATTTTCAAACAGAAAGAACGGAGTATAATTCTTCATGTTGCCACTAAAGTTTAATAAACCTTGCCGAAAAGCTACGAACACTTCTTACAAACGAACTGCTGACTCAGCCTCCAGCCCCAGGATATCCAATAATTGGCAAATCAGGAAATTTTGACTGTTTTATGTTTGAAGTAATAATTTGTCTAAGGGTTAATCTCTCTCTTGATTTCAAAGCTTGCTTGCGCAGCTTAATGAACTGGCGATTTTCTTTTTTCTTTTTTAAGTCTATAAGTGCGATGTAAATCTTACATACTGAAATTCAATTTAAGAATCCGATAATGTTATATTAAGGTTTAAAATATTATCGCAACAAATGGAAATCAAATTGTGGAGGAAATTAATTTGTTGGAAAATTCATACGAATTCAGAATCAGAAATAACGGTTAAGCTAAGAATTTCGCTCGCCTGGTGCAAAAATTAGAGTAATATGTAAAAGATATCAGCTATGATATAATTCTTAAATACTTTTTATCATAATAAACATTTGGAAAGATAAGACAACTTTAAAGAAGAAAAATATAATAACAAAAAATGGTAATGCTTTTGATAAATGTAAGAAATTTCGTGTTAGAATTTCGTGTTAGAATTCGTGTCACTTAAGTTATACAGAAATTAAGAATTCTGTATAACTCTAAACACGACCTTAATTCTTGAATTAACATCTAGTTTTTATCTCAAACATTGATCGTGTTTGTTTAATCAACTTCAACTACACCTTCAATATTTATCATCGATCAATAAAATGTTGTTGATGTTACAAATCCTCTTGGCCTAGTTCTTAACTAGACTAAGTTCATGACACCCTTGAATAAAGTATAAAGAGGTGAATTTTGTTACATCGAGAGATTTCAAAGCACCCGAATGTAAAATCAGTTACAGTCTTTATGACCTATAACAAAATAGAAATTAGACCCATGATTTGGAGTCTTTATAATCTTGAAAACAACAATTTTGATCATCATAGAGTGAGGGTATATCCCTGAAGAGAAGTCACAAGTCCTAGGGAAATACATTTACAGATTACCCCCTTCCGATACACTATGGTGTTTTTTTTTTGTTTTTTCTTGTACTGTTTTCTCAATTTTATTCTTCCAAGAAAAACGTTTTTATTTTTTTCGAAACTAATACAGTAAAGAACCGTTTATACGTTTCTCATTTCTTCGTCTTTTACATTTGTGTCTTTTCAGTGCGGTCCCAATTCATCACTATGTATTTTAATGTTGTAATGTTTCGTTTATACGACGCATAACTTCAGTTATACGTCGTTTCTTTCAAGCCGTAACCGATTTTCTCAGATCTCTCTCCCCCCCTCCCAGCGTCGTTCCTTTTCTTTTCTCTGCTAGCAATATTTGAGTAAAGATAGAAAACAAATAATATGTGTGACTGCTTCAGTAGTTATTTCAAATTCGTGGAACCTGTGGAGAAGGTGGGACGAAAAGAATGGACAATGAGTGATCTGCTCACGAGACAATTTCGAGATTAGTAAACGTCGCTATTTCCTGATTTTGTTGCAATTTAGACCACGTTTGAAGGCGATTTCTATTTTTTCTTTCGGTCTCTTTTGAATACAAAGTGCTCTAAAATGTCCCGAAAACAAAAGGCACTTTCATTAAAAGAGAAAATTGAAATTTTAAAAGAATTTGTCAGGCGACGATTAAAGATTTTAATTAATCTGTTTGTGGTACGTTCGATAATGGAATAAGAAAAGTGTAATTCAAGATGTGCCACTAATATAAAGTTTGATAATTCTCACTTTTTTTTTCTATTTTAGAAATGACTATTTAATTTTTTTTAACGTTTTAACTTTTTTTTCAACATATAGCGCATTTTAAACAACTGAAAATGGTGGCAAAATTAAATGATTGCAGCATTGTATTTCTACAGTCAAAGATTTTACCCTTACGCAACTACAATTTCGATTGTACGTTTTTCTTAGTTTACGTCGTTTTAGAACGATTTCCTGAAAGACATACACTGATGTCCAAAAATTAAGGGGCAGTGACCAATTCCAGACGTTTCGTCGAATATCTACTGAAACTCGTGAGGAAATGCCCGAAATGCCCTTGAACTTTGAGGATGTAAAGAACATGTTTCACTTCATGTTTTTCAGTGAAGATTTTGTAGCGAGGACAATTAGGAGGCGATAATAATTTTAATTATAAAATAGTATTTTCGATCACCCAAGTAACAGAAAATTAAATGGTCTGTCACTGTAGCAAATGACTATGTAGGTCCTGTTCAACATTTGTGTGCATTTGTGTAAGCATAGCACATATATTCGTGAAAATGTTAACGTTTCTATGAAAAATGAGTTGTCCTATAGTATTGACTATCAAATCATGACAAAAAATCTTTGCTGTAGTTCGCGCATGCGCAGTTAAAATTTATTTCATACAAATATCCATATCTCATCAAATATTCAACATATTAATATTTTAATTGCGGTGTACTATTTCTATAATTTTTTGTCAAGTTTTTGGAAAGCGGTGTTTAAATTCGGTTTAAAAACTCTGCATGTTATAACAAAAAAAAAAAAAAAAATTGAATTTTTCACAGAAATGTTAACATTTTCACGAATATATGTGCAATGCTTACACAAATGTTGAACAGGATCTACATGGTCATTTGCTACAGTGACAGACCATTTTCAGCATTTCCTGTTACTTGGGTGATCGAAAATATTATTTTATTATTAAAATTATTACACCCCCCCCCCCCCCTCTAATTGTCCTGGCGACAAAATATTCACTGAAAAACAAAGTCAAACATGTTCTTTACATTCACAAAGTTCAAGGGGAAATTTCGAGCGTTTCCTTACGAGTTTCAGTAGATATTCGACCAAACGTCTAAAATTGGTCACTGCCCCTTAACCCCTTGGAGACGAGCGACACGTATACGTGACACATAAGATGCTCAGAATCCTCGATCACTCCCACCAGTTATTTTTTAGTGTAAGCTTTGCCTTATTTAATGATAGCATTTCTGCGATTCGATTAGAAGAAAATTTCTGTTTTAAAAAACCGGTGGTAAAAGATTCTAAATTCCGTAAAGGACGCTCGTCGCGAAGGGGTTAATTCCTGGACACCAATGTATAATCGGTGCTTTCCTGTATTTCAAAATTATCTTTCTTCAGTAAGAAGCATGTAATGCATTTACGTAAAAAAAATAAAAAATAATAATAATAATAAATAAAATTTATATAATATTTAGAATTTATGATTTTCTTCTAAATAAACAGGAAAATTTTTATTCTTGAATTTTGTTTGTTTCACTCTATATTGAATAAACACGAGAAGTATATTTGGAAGCAAGAAAAGGATATTTTTAAATGATTTTACAGAAGATTATTTAAAATAGTTTGCTTTTAACAAATAGTACTAAGCATCATACTTCAGTAAAAACACAAAAATAAAAATCACTTGTAAATGCTTCTTTTATAGCTTCAATAATAATAGATGAAATAAATTACTCAGCATTACTTATCTAAATTATCTTTATCTATTCCTAATTTATATATATATTGCAATTTTTTAGAAAGAGTTAGTTCCTAGTAAAATATGTCTCACCACGCTGATTAAAAAAAAAAAGTTTTCAAAGATTTAATGAAAGTCTGAGAATTTCAGTACATAAATTGGGTAGTTTTTCTTTTATGAACTTCATTATTCGCTTGCAAAATTATAAATATCACTAAATTTATGGTTCGCTTTTGGTTATTTTTTCCTTTGCATTTTCTGATATGACTATCACGGATCTTTTATGACGCATTTATGCTAATAGAAATGTAATCATGTGATTTTTAATGATGAAAAGCGAGCTTTTGTACATTGTTGAGCTATGATAAAATCTGGTTAAACGAGCTTCTACAGAGACCAAAATTCTCAGAATAAATATTACATTAGGAAAATACTGCAAGTTATTTTCATTTTCAACTGAAACTCTAAATATGGATAACTGTAACTGAACAGAAATTTTACATAACAAATGAAATCGAATAAGTACTACATAGAAACAACAGACATGTTAATAAATACAATTTCTGGGTTTACTCAATTTTGAAAGGGGGGAGGGCAAGCGAATAGCAGCTAAGAAAATGGGTTTCAGTTTTTAGAATCCTACATCGGGTGGCATTGACCCTCTTATTTTTCTTGCGTATCGAGTAAACTTCCAATTGATTTTTCTCCCCATTTAGTATATTTTGTGGGTTGAGTTTTGGTTCTTGTGGGTGGGGTTCGAGTATACCCGAATTTGAAAATAAAATTCATAATATTGTTTCATATTAAACAAAAACTATATATAATAAAACCTGTCCATAACGGAATTCTGCCTCAAAGGGAAATTTTTATGATTGCACTGAAGCGACTAACAATGCAAATATAACAGATAGTGTACCTAGTGAGTACACCTAACCTGCTGAAACAATAATCAACTTGAAACTTTTTTCTTCGATCCCTTGTAATTCAGAGCTTATGGTATTTGAATATGACAGAATAAATATGTTTAATATTTGAATATATATTGATTTTTCTACAAAAGGGATAAAATTAACCATGTGAGATATAAATAAATATATATTTTCTTTAACTGCATAATAGGGATCAACTTTCTCCCATTTCGAATTTAAATATTTCAGCTTCGCGTTGGTTTCGGGTTGAAATGTATTTTCAAGGAAAATTATTCTTGTCGGGCTCAGGTCGGGTTTTAAGTTTAATCCAAATTGAATTTTCGGTTTCAACCTGACCCTGTATTTAATCCAGTGTTGCCAGATAGGGGAATTTTTCTCCATTTTGGAGAATTCTGATCTTTTGAGGGAATGACGGGGGGGGGGGGGGGGGGGGGGGATTCATTATTTCTTATCTTAGATTGGTCTAAGTCAAATTAGATTTTTAGCTGGGTTAGCATTTTTAATCCGTTTTGACACTATTTCTTGATAAACATTTCTGACAAAATGTTTTATTTTTTAGATTTTTGTAATTGTGCGTATCTATTTCTAATTTATTACACGATATGAAACATGAACAATCAAGTTTTGTAATCACAAATATGCAAATTATAACAGTTCAAATATTTTTTGTAAACTATTTTTTTACATTTTTTTCCCCGAAAAAAAAGTTTGAATTGGGTGGGAGATCAATCTCAAATCCTTCCCCCCTTCCCAAATCAAGCCTTTTTTTGAAAAAAACCTCATCTAAAAAATAGTTTACAAAAATACTTGAACTCTTATAATTTTCATATTTGTGATTACAAAACTTGATTGTATCTATACAGTTAAATATTTTTTAGATTGACATTTTTTTTTTTTTTTTTTTTTTTTTTTAAGATTTTTGTAATTGTGTGTATTTATTTATAATTTATTACACGATAAGAAATGTGAACAACCAAGTTTTGTAATCACAAACATGTAAATTATAAGAGTTCAAATCTTTTTATTAAACTATTTTTTTACATTTTTTTTTTCTTCAAAAAAAAAGTTTGAATTGGGTGGGGGATCTATCTCAAATCTTCCCCCCTCCCAAATCAAGCCTTTACTTAAAAAACCTCATGTAAAAAATAGTTTACAAAAATATTTGAACTCTTATCATTTTCATATTTGTGATTACAAAACTTGATTGTATCTATAGAATTAAATATTTTTTAGATTGCTAAATTTAATATTTAAAATTTACTTTTTTGTGTAGAAACAAAAGTTAGGAAATTCTTGGAGGAAAAAAATCGCTGATTTGAGGAAATTTTCAGAATTGTTTAGGGAAACTCTCTTTTGTCAATCTGACAAACTCCAGTTTCAGTTAAGCTGACACGAATAGAGATGGAGGGAGGGAGAAAAGAAATCAACGAACGCAATTTATATAAACTTTTCATATAAATTTGCCACACAGGACTTGAAATTCATGAATTCGAGATAGAAATTAAGCTACAATAAACCGTTAAAAAAAAGGAAAAAAAAAAAGAGAGAGAGAGAGAGAGAGAGAAACTAAATTTTTAACAAACTCTTGATTCAACAATGACGCTTTTCAAAATTACAGTAAACGCATTATTACCAGTCTTTTCACAAAGGATTATTTTGTTGCAGTTAAGAACAAGGAAACATCTGTTTTTGCTGAATTTTCCGATTAAGCGATTATACATACATAGAATTACTAATATTTTATCAGCTGCTTCAGAAGCATAAATAAATAAAAAGGAATCCAGAAAGCAGTACTTTAAGGTCATTTCTGTAACATCGCGAAAGGCAAGAAAAAATGAAAAATATTATTATGAATGCAAGCATATATTAAAAATATTAATAAATTATGTATTAAATGCATATTACATTAAATTAATGCAATCATTTGTGACTCCATAAGATGTTTTTGCATATCTAGACGGTTATGTTACTTCTTTAAACAAATGTTGAATTTCTGTGGTGAAATAGAAAACATTTTATTTTTACCATATACCGTATATTTCGCATCCCTTACTTTTGAAAATATTTTCGCATAAAGAATGTAAGGTGATTTTAATTAATTGAACGGAATTTTACATTATCTAACGGCATGTCGCCCACTCATTTTTTTTATTATTATTATTATTTATTTTTTTTTATGCATCTTAAAGCTTGGTATTTAAAGTTTGGTTCCGTAAACAATATTTTTTCAAAATAAGGAAAAAAAAGAACAAATTTTAGACTTTTTTCCCCTGTTATTTTGTGTTTCAATGCTTAAAACCAAAATAACATAAAAGTTGTACGTGGCTTTACATTACATCATTTTTATTTATTTATTTATTTTGGTATTTTTCGTTTGGTTAATCTACTTTTAGTAAGTTTAAATAAATAAAAATTTCAAAATGCCTCAAAAATTATACAGTTTTGCCGCTCTATTATTATTATTATCATTATTAAGATAGCCTGCTTTGCGGTAAAAGGAACATCAGATTTAGCTCCTTTATAATGAATGGTCTAATACAATTCCTTTAAACTTTTATCAGCATTCTTTTACTTTTTAACTGGTGCAATTTCTTCATTTAAACATACACGAGAGGTAAAAGAACATACAGTGTCTCACAAAAGTGATGGGACACTTGTGCTTTATAAAAAGAAACTGCAATAAAATAAATAAACAAACATGTGCAAAAATTTTTTGGGTGTGTTTCATATTTAAAGTTAGTAACAATTATTACATAACATACATTTTGTCAAAATATTAAAATATTAATTTAGTAAAAATACAATTGTTCAGAACGGAGCAAAAAATGGCTCACATAAGTGATGGGACACTTACTTTTCCATCAAATATTTATCCAAAAATTTTACTTTTTAAAAGGTTTTAATATTTTGTTGGATTTCCTTTTACTTTTAAAACATGATTTAATCTTTTTGGGATGGATTCGACTATTTTTTTTGTGATTTCTGGAGTGATTTTATCCCATTCTTCTTGAAGCACCGATTTTAGTTGTTGTTTTGAAGAAATGGTGTGTTTGCGAATTCTTGATTCCAATTCTTGCCAAATATTCTCTATGGGATTTAAGTCTGGAGATTGTGGTGGTGTTTTTATTATTTCAGGACAGTTATATAGCAGCCAGAGTCTAACGTTCAGAGCAGTGTGCTTGGGGTCATTGTCCTGGTAGAATTTAAAATCGTTATGAAGGTTCAATTTTCGTGCTGAAGATTTCAAATTTTGCTTTAAAATATCAATATACTTGTACTGATCCATTATACTGTCAATAAAAACAAGATTACCAACTCCAGCGGACGACATACACCCCCATACCATAACTCCTCCTCCACCATGTTTTACTGTTGGTACCAAGTTCTGTTTGCGAAGTTCTTCCCTGGGTTTTCTCCACACCAAGATTCTACCGTCAGAACCAAATATATTAAATTTACTCTCATCAGCAAATATAACTTTATTCCAGTAATCAGAATTCTTATTTATGTTGGATTTTGCGAAAGCTAGTCTGAGTTTTCTATTCTTTTCACTTACGAAGAATTTTTTCCTGGCTACTCTACCGTGATATCCAGCAGATCGAATTACCCTTCTAATAGTTTCAGGATTAACAATTATTCCATATAATGCTTGTAAATCAGCAGCAACTTTTGAAGCACTAATTCTTGGATTTTTTTTAATATTTCGAACGATAATTCGCTTTATTCCATTGGATAGCTTTGATGGTCAGCCAGGTCTTCTTTTATCCTGAATCATATGATTCTTTTTATATCGTTTAATGATATTGAAAACTGTTGAACGACTCAAGTTAACTGTTTCAGCAGTTTTTCTAATAGATTTTCCACGTTCAATATGCAAATTAATAACTAATTTTCGAATTTCAGGCGAAGTTTCTTTTCGTTTAGCATTCATGACTACACAGAGCTAAAAAACACAAAAATTCCAAAACAAACTGGAGAGAAATACTGCAGACGATTTTATAAATTATTGCCAATTGCTTTTAAGTAAAAATAAAACCCCAAAAAATATTTTTATTGCTTATTTCAGACGATTTTTGTTGCATATATAATGGTGTCCCATCACTTATGTGAGCTATTTTTTGCTCCGTTCTAAACATTTATATTTTTATTAAATTAATATTTTAATATTTTGACAAAATGTATGTTATGTAATAATCTTTACTAAATTTAAGTATGAAACACACCCACAAAAAAAATGTGTACATGTTTTTTTAATTTATTTGATTAGTTTCCTTTTGTAAAGCACAAGTGTCCCATCACTTATGTGAGACACTGTATTATTCAATGCGTGTGTGACAAAATTGGTTGAATTTACATGAAACAAAACAAGTTTTTTTTTTCTTTCACATTTTGCGAAAGGATTTTGTATTTAGCAAAAATATGTCAGTAAGATTTTCGCTTAAAAAGAAACAAAAAAATCAGAAAAGTACAAATTTTCTAATTTTTATGCAAATGTTCTCCTGAAAACATAGGAAGTCGGTATCTGTTTAGTATATCCGCATTTAATCTTCGGTTCATTTAACCGTCTGTACGACTGAATAAGTCAAAGATTATTATTCAAAAATAGTGGTACTAGAGTACTTATAATAGGAAATCCTGTTTGGAACTCTTCTGAAAATAAAATGTAGTGGTGTATCAAAAACCCAATCATCAGCCGCCACTGCCGAAGGAAAATTTTACAACAACGCTTAGTTCCGAACATTTGCAATACCTTAAAGTGCATAGTATGCTAAATAAATATGAACATCAATTTTTAGGTGCGTTCGTAATTATATAAAAACGTAGCACCTATTACCGTCGTCTGGTCTGTCCGTCCGCATATAACAACGCAAAAACTACCCAACCGAATGGTTTGAAATTTAAGATATATTATCTTTGCAGAATTTTGAAGAGTCATTTCAAATTTTATGAAAATCGAATTAAAACCTTAGGAGATATTAATAAAAATATTTATTAAGAAATTTGATTTTTTTTAATTGGTTTTTTCTTGTTATAGGAGCTTCCGAGGTTTAATCATTAAGCGACCGAGATACTTATTTTATGACAGAAATTAATCTGCAGACGATATAATTCATTTCATAGAATTAAAAATCATCAAGATCTGAATATTTATATAACTAGCTATAGTACGAACGCACCTCATCTGTCACGTTTGACGTACAATTTCCAACTTGTTAGTTTTATATTAAGCTTTCTCAAAGTATTTGAGAATAAAAATATTCATAATCCCCCCCCCCCCCTCATATATACACACACTAAAAAGGCTAAAATACTTTTTAGACATTTTAGCTTTAAAAAAGAAAAAAAAAAGCATTTTAGCTAAAATACTAAAGAAAATCACTTAAACTCTGCATACGAAATAGTGAAATACAGTGTCTCACAAAAGTGATGGGACACTTGTGCTTTATAAAAAGAAACTGCAATAAAATAAATAAACAAACATGTGCAAAAATTTTTTGGGTGTGTTTCATATTTAAAGTTAGTAACAATTATTACATAACATACATTTTGTCAAAATATTAAAATATTAATTTAGTAAAAATACAATTGTTCAGAACGGAGCAAAAAATGGCTCACATAAGTGATGGGACACTTACTTTTCCATCAAATATTTATCCAAAAATTTTACTTTTTAAAAGGTTTTAATATTTTGTTGGATTTCCTTTTACTTTTAAAACATGATTTAATCTTTTTGGGATGGATTCGACTAATTTTTTTGTGATTTCTGGAGTGATTTTACCCCATTCTTCTTGAAGCACCGATTTTAGTTGTTGTTTTGAAGAAATGGTGTGTTTGCGAATTCTTGATTCCAATTCTTGCCAAATATTCTCTATGGGATTTAAGTCTGGAGATTGTGGTGGTGTTTTTATTATTTCAGGACAGTTATATAGCAGCCAGAGTCTAACGTTCAGAGCAGTGTGCTTGGGGTCATTGTCCTGGTAGAATTTAAAATCGTTATGAAGGTTCAATTTTCGTGCTGAAGATTTCAAATTTTGCTTTAAAATATCAATATACTTGTACTGATCCATTATACTGTCAATAAAAACAAGATTACCAACTCCAGCGGACGACATACACCCCCATACCATAACTCCTCCTCCACCATGTTTTACTGTTGGTACCAAGTTCTGTTTGTGAAGTTCTTCCCTGGGTTTTCTCCACACCAAGATTCTACCGTCAGAACCAAATATATTAAATTTACTCTCATCAGCAAATATAACTTTATTCCAGTAATCAGAATTCTTATTTATGTTGGATTTTGCGAAAGCTAGTCTGAGTTTTCTATTCTTTTCACTTACGAAGAATTTTTTCCTGGCTACTCTACCGTGATATCCAGCAGATCGAATTACCCTTCTAATAGTTTCAGGATTAACAATTATTCCATATAATGCTTGTAAATCAGCAGCAACTTTTGAAGCACTAATTCTTGGATTTTTTTTAATATTTCGAACGATAATTCGCTTTATTCCATTGGATAGCTTTGATGGTCAGCCAGGTCTTCTTTTATCCTGAATCATATGATTCTTTTTATGTCGTTTAATGATATTGAAAACTGTTGAACGACTCAAGTTAACTGTTTCAGCAGTTTTTCTAATAGATTTTCCACGTTCAATATGCAAATTAATAACTAATTTTCGAATTTCAGGCGAAGTTTCTTTTCGTTTAGCATTCATGACTACACAGAGCTAAAAAACACAAAAATTCCAAAACAAACTGGAGAGAAATACTGCAGACGATTTTATAAATTATTGCCAATTGCTTTTAAGTAAAAATAAAACCCCAAAAAATATTTTTATTGCTTATTTCAGACGATTTTTGTTGCATATATAATGGTGTCCCATCACTTATGTGAGCTATTTTTTGCTCCGTTCTAAACATTTGTATTTTTATTAAATTAATATTTTAATATTTTGACAAAATGTATGTTATGTAATAATCTTTACTAAATTTAAGTATGAAACACACCCACAAAAAAAATGTGTACATGTTTTTTTAATTTATTTGATTAGTTTCCTTTTGTAAAGCACAAGTGTCCCATCACTTATGTGAGACACTGTAAGTACGTAAAATACCCAAGAAAATATGGCAAGTTCCGAGCAAACCTAAAAATACGAGGTGGAAGGTATACTTAAAAATAGGTTTGAGGTAACATCAGCTGTTCCGCGCGAGATAAAGCCGGTGAAAGAGGTAACAGGGAGAACACTTAAATCATTCGTGTGGACTGGAAAGCATCAAACGCATCACAGAAATCTGGAAAACGAACAAGACTGACAGCTATTCGAGAAACAATGGGTCGTGATGGCAGCCAACAAAAAGCCTAAACAGTGCGGCAAACATCCTTGTAAGAGAGGAATGATTGGCATTTGGCATATGATAAGCGTCATATATGCAGCAACACAGTCGATCTTCATACGATTTTTGAGTGACGGAAAGCTTCGAAATTTTATAAAATTCAAAATATCATAACATAACTCGGTGAATTTTTGTCGTAGAGCAATGGAATTTTCATTGTTGTATTTGTCAGAGTACGCAGAAAAAAAAATCTAAATATAACTTATGGGGCCTAGAAACTATATACAATTTTAAAAAGCATAACTTTTTTAAAAATTAATTGCAGAAATACGCATTTCATCTTTAATCCTCCCTTATTTTAAACACTTTAGCAATTTACATTGCCTACATTCCTCTAATAGGCTTTAAAGCTTCAAAATTAAAGGCCTTGGGTGTAAAACATGGTAACTGACATTTTTTTTTTTTTTTTTTTTTTTTTATTAATTTTCATGTCAAACTGTTTAACTGCATTATGACACCTTTTTAAAACTATTTTTTGCTCAACATATGCTATAATAATCGAATATAAATTTTGGATATGCATTTTAATAACGAAGACTCTTTGCACATAAGTCCAATAAAATCAAATCTATTTCACAAAAAATGTTGCATATAATTGAAAGTCCAGTGTTAACAATAAGATGTTTTTTAGAGGATGTAATCACAACAATTTTGTTTCTTTAGAAAACTAGAATCTCAAATATTTTGAAACTTTTATTCTGTTAGTTACCTTGTTTTACATACAAACCTATAAAAAAAAAATAATAATAATATACAGGGTGTTCCGTTAAAGGGGTCCAATATTAATAGGGGTAATAGAGGAGATCACATGGAGCATAAATCAGTATATAAAGCCTGGTCGGATCTCAATAGTTTTCAAGTTACAGCAAATAGAATGAAAATTCGGAAAATTGTAAAAGAACCCTCATTGCTAAACTATCGATAATGCTACATAAAAACGAAGCACATATTTAGAAAGAGCAGAAAAAAACCTACAAAATGACATCAATTGTATTAAAATAGCAATATTTATTGACGAGTTACAAGCCCTGAAACAGTGAAAAAAGTACGAAATCCAATATACATCAAAATAGTTAATCGTTAATTCCAAAAAGACAACTCTAGCTACAACAAGGAAAATGTAGTAAAATTTGTGTTCGAATTTGCGCCCATTAACAGAATCGCACAGCCGACAGCGACGTCGTAAAGATTGGCGAACACGCCGAAAAACTCCGACGGAGTTGGGAATGTCTCCTGCAGCGACAACGATTCGCGCTAGTAAATCCTCCGGTGTATCCACAGGCGTTTCATACACCAGCGATTTTAAGGTGTCCCCAAACAAAAAAGTCTAACGGATTGAGGTCTGGAGAGCGTGCAGGCCAAGCAACAGGTCCACTGCGTCCAATCCATTTCCCAGGATATGTTGAATTGAGGTGATTGCGAACACCTATGAAAAAATGTGCCGGTGCGCCATCGTGCATAAACCACATATTGTGGCGCAATGTTGCTGGCACATTTTGCAGTAACTGCGGTAAGATATCCCGTAGGAAAACCAAGTACGTACTGCCATTGAGTAGATCTGGGAGTAAATATGGTCCTATGAGATAATCGCCGAGGACACCTGCCCATATGTTCACACTGAACTTTTGTTGTGCGTTCGACGGGAAAACAGTGTGCGGATTTGTATATGACCATGTGTGCATATTGTGCGTGTTTACCACGCCCTCTCTCGTAAATGTTGCTTCATCAGTAAATAAAATATTTTCCAGAAATTGTGGATTATTTTCTGTTACATTAAGCAACCAGCGTACGAATTCTGTCCGCTGAGCACAATCTGTTACTGATAACAGTTGTACCCGCTGCACATGAAAGGGGTGCATGTTTTCTGCACGCAGAACACGCCACACACTTTGGTGAGAAACACAGACTTCAGACGCAGCAGCTCGTGTACTCGTGGAGGGGTTATCTTTAAAAATATTCAGTACATCTTCTTCCATTGCAGGTGTTCGTACATGTCGAGGTTTCCCTGCATCAATGCTTGCTGTATTAAACGATCCAGTCTCCCGTAATCGTCTATCGATTTTTATGAAGAGTTTCGAACTTGGGCAACGTCTCCTTGGAAATTGCTCACGGTACATGCGCTGTGCTAGACATGCATTTCCATGAGCTTGCCCGTACATCAGATGCATGTCCGCATATTCTTCGTTAGAGTATTCCGGCATAATTATTATACATCAACTTACTACAATCCCACTTACAACAGCCTCCCTTTAACATAACGCCCACTGATGACTGCTGTTTTATTACACTTTTCTTCCTATACACATAGAAAATTTGCATAAAAAGTACTTCTTCTTCATCATCCTGAAAGTTCATGGAGGAAACGCAGCAGTCACGGAGTTTGCTTTAAGACAAGGCGAGAGCTGCACAATATGTCATTCACTTGACCAGACTGAATAATGAAAGGGTATTGATAGAGGTTGATCAGAAATGTATAATTGAAAGATATTAAAACGGGGTGTTTACAATCGTCATGGGTGGAGTTTCGCTCTTTCCGAGCGTGCAACAGTACAGAGTTGTAACTAGGGAACTGCTTGATTTCTCCCATACAATTAAACTGATATGGTTTATTGTCAGCTTCTTCGAAAGCTTTCGGAATGGACCAAATTTTATAACATTTTCCTTGATGTAGGTAGAGTTGCATTTTTGGAATTAACGATTAACTATTTTGCTAAATATTTGATTTTGTATTTTTTCACTGTTTCAGAGCTTGTAACTCGCCATTAATTCTCAATATTCTAAAACAACTTATGTCATTTCGTAGGATTTTTTCTGCTCTTTCTAAATATGTGCTTCGTTTTTATGTAGCATTATCGATAGTTTAGCAATGAGGGTTTTTTTACAAATTTCCGATTTTTCATTCTATTTGCTGTAACTTGAAAATTATTGAGATCCGGCCAGGCATTATATACTGATTTATGCTCCGTGTGATCTCCTCTATTACCCCTATTAATATTGGACCCCTTTAACGGAACACCCTGTATATATATATATATATTTTTTTTTTTTTTTTTTTTTTTTTGCTCACAAGCTATCAAAGCCTGAAAGCTAATGTGCCTGCCAGTTCTGTATGTACTATGTACGTAACGTGATAACTCTTGATAGAAATATCCGTTTGCTTCAAATTTTGATTATAGGTTCATTCTGAAAAGGCACTTCCCTGATTAGTTTGGAGGTTTCCTTGATTAAGTATAAAGGGGGGGTGGGGGGGCTAATCCCCCCTTTAATTTAGATTTTCATGCAGAATTATCCGATTTGCTTCAAATTTTGTATATATGTTCATTGTGATAAGGCACTTCCCGGATTAGTTTTGGGGGTTCATTGGTTAAGTAAAAAGTGAGGGAACGGGGGCTAATTCCTCCTTAATTTAGATAAATGGGTTTTTCATGCAGAATTATGCGATTTGCTTCAAATTTTGTATATACTTTCATTGTGATAAGGCACTTCCCTGATTAGTTTAGGGGGTTCATTGGTTAATTATACAGGGGGGGGGGGGAAGGGAACCTGATCGCCCCCCTTAATTTATTGTCGATTTCATTATTTTTCGAGGGGCGTTATTCTTTGAAATAAGAGTATAATATACAATTGGTGTGAATAGCCTGTAAGCTCAATGCCATCAGTTTAACTGGGACTTTCCTTTTTATTAGCTCAGAGGCTATCAAAACCTGAGAGCTAATGTGCCTGCCGGTTCTGTATGTAATGTACATACGTACGTAACGCGATAACTCTTGATAGAAATATCCGTTTTGCTTCAAAATTTCTTAAAATGTTCATTGTGATAAGGCGCTTCCCTGATTAGTTTGGCGGGGGGGGGGGAGGGAGATTCATCGGTTAAGTATAAAGGAGAGGAACGGAGGCTAATTCCCCCCCCCCTTAATTTTGATGGGTCTTCCATGCAGAATTATCCAATTTGCTTCAAATTTTGTTTATAGGTTCATTGTGATAAGCGCTTCCCTGATTAGTTTTGGGGGTTCATTGGTTAAGTATAAAAGGGGGGACGGGGTTAATCCCCCTCTTAATTTACTGTCGATTTCTTTATTTTTCGAGGGGCATTATTCTTTGAAATTAGAGTATAATATACAATTAGTGTGAATAGCCTGTGAGCTCAATGCCATCAGTTTAACTGGGCACTTTTCTTTTAGGTAGATTTCGTAAGAAATACTACCTATTACATTCTACCCTAAGTTGAAATTTTTGAAAAATTTTTGCAGATCTACGCCGCCCATGACTCCCAGAACCCAAAACCACACCCAGTTCAAAACTTTATATATATATATATATTATATATATATATGTGTGTGTCACTTTTTTATGGACACGATAACTTGAAAAATTCTGCACAAATCTCTTCCAAACTCACACATAAAATCAAGGGGCATAAAATCTCGGTCGAGTTCGTAATTGGGCAAAATCGAACCAAGGGGGGGGGGGGGGGGTAGAAAAAAACACATAATTTCTTAATTATGATAAGTATCGAATCCATTTAAAATTATTATTACTTCTAGGAAAACTGCCGAAAATTTATGTATGACAGATTTTTGATATCATTATCATTAAAAATGGCCCCAAGGGGGGGGGGGTAGTTTTAGAAGAAAAAAATTCATAACTTCGTCAATTCACAAGATATTAAATCCGCTTAAATTTATTATAAATCCTCTTAATATTATCTAAAACTTTCATATTGACAAGTTTTTTATAGGACCAACCCTTATAGCAAAAAAAAAAAAAAAAAAAAAAAAAAAATTTAAAATTTAAAAAAAATCCCTGCCGGCTCCGCCTGCAAACAAGTTAGGTTTCGAAGTGGGCGGTTCCAACTATCGCATCATGGCAAAAAGGTCATTTCTTCCGCAATTCCCAACAAACAGGTGCCCCACGGCCTGCGTCTTCGAAATCTACCTGTGCCTGTAGGCCGAGCCGTCATGGATTTTTATTAAGATATGGCAACAACAAAAACAACGCATTTTTTTATATATTGCAGCAAATTTTACTTTAATTATTGTAACAAGCGAATATTTATTGTTGAGTCGCGTGGTAAAAAAATTGAAAAAAAAAATCAAGCTGAAAATTGTTCAAAGTATCCAAACTGTCTTCTCAACGTACAATCAAAATTTAACTAAAATTAAATTAACAGAAAATATTTTATTGGCATCAGGAACACATAGATGTATAATATTTCTAGAAATCTGGTACATCAGGAAGTGAGTGCAAAATCGATTACAAAATTCCACTTTAAATCGTGATTTCTTCTTTGTTGTTTATTTGAGGTATGGAAAGTCAACTTTCCTGATTCTGTAGTCTTAGGCATAGCTATTATATCTATCAATTATCACTAAAAAACAACCTGCAAGTCTATCATGCTTAGTATCTACCGTCTTAACCGTCTAACAAATTTTAAAAAGTAAATAATCATTTATTTATTTGTTTTTTGTTGTATATGTGAGATTTTAAATTTTTATAGTAGCTTAATACATACAGTAATGCGGGCAATCCCTTGAATTTAGTAATGCACCAAAAGGGGGGCGGGATAGCAGGCAACGGATATCACTATTTTTGCATAAAATTTCACCTTATTTTGCCGCAGAATTCTGCAATTAAATAAAGGGAAGCTTTCTATAGAAAAATAGTGGTATTTGTAGCCCCACCCCACCCTCTTCCTCTTAGATGCGCCGAGGCCTGAATTCATCATTGTTCTAATCACAAAACAAATGTTTTCCGAGGTGGAAAATAAAAAACGTGAATTTACAAAATTTCTATTCAGACACAAACTTAGACTTCATACAGGAATTTTGAAATAACAATTAAAACCACGTGCAGACAGAAAAGAGAAATACTATTTTTCCACGAAAACACAAAAGCTCTGCCATGAAATATTATTAATGCTGCAGTAACATTACTGACACAGAAAATGAAGGTTGTATTCAAATGAACAAGAAACAAAATTATTGGAGCGTGTATCCAACAGCCTTATTTGTTTTAAAGTTTTCGCCGACCAGACAAATTCAAGGAAAGAAAATGGGTGGAGATGAAATTTCAAAACAATTAACGCTCATCAATTTGATCTTACTTTTGATTATTGATATGTTAATATATTTTTAATCATTGGGATAATTCACATTTGAATAATTGTACATTTTTTCGAAAAAAAAAATCCCACAAAAAAAAAGAAAGAAATATTGATAACTACATAATATTTTTATTATTTATAAGAAAAAAACTAAATTTTCTTTACTTCAATTTAAATAAGCAATTCTATTTAGATTTAAACAATTTAAATAAGCAATTCTATTTAGATTTAAAATTTTTAGCGATTGAATGATTGCTTTTACTTTCATCAACAGTCAAAGCGTTGTTAACAAAAATATGTAGATCACTCCTTGTTATACCATCATTTTAAATTTGCAATCACTTATGAACATTTGAATATTTATTGTTAAATAAAAATAATAAATACCTCATTTGTAGATTTTATTTACAAACCAGGGTGAAAAATCTAAAATCTACTTTTCAGGAAGGTTTTAGTATATTTCATATCGTTCTACGTTGCTTAGTTATAGAATTATAGGGGAAAGTTCTATAACCAGATTAACCCGATTATGAAAGATTAACCTCTTTATATGATTCTGCTGAATGGATTTCAATGGAACTTCCACTGTTAGTTAGATTTTTTTGAGAATGTTTTAGTACATAAAATATCTTCTACGTTGCATAGTTATATTATGAGGGAAAGTGCTATAATCAGGTGAGCCCGATTATGAAAGATTTGCCTTTTTAAAAAGTTCTACTGGACGGATTTTTAATGAGACTTGCATTGATAGTTAGATAATTTTAGTATATTGCATATCGTTCTTTACCAAATCCTACGATACATAATCAACTAAAACAGTTGGTCCTAAACAGCCCAAATTTTGTCTGACACATTAGAAAAATAGCAATGGCGTTCGTATCGTTTTCCGCAATTCGGAAGGACATTCGAAGTAAAGGTCCATATTGCTTTAAAACACAAGGTCCAATTAATTTAACGATATATTTCTTTTGATTCAAGATTCGTTTGGAGAAACAGACCAGCGTAGCGGGCGAAGTATACTACAAAATTAATATTTTAGAATAATATAGAAGAAAATTTTATGATGGCCAAGGCATCTAGTTTTAATTTTAGAATCAACTGATCATTTTGCCTCTGGTCTCATATAAGGAACTAGTCCGAATAAATCCCTCAAATCAGATTGTTGGTATGGTATCTCTCAGTGCAGAGTTTACATAAATACCATAATTTCAATGTAGTTTCGCTGCTACAATTTCAAACACATTTATAACAGGCACGAAAGCTGTTGAAAAGTCAAAGTTTCACAGCAAAGACAGTAGCACTCAGCCCATCTCATTAATCGAAATTAAAAAAAATAAGAAGACGAAGAAGAAAAAGCAGAGAAAACATACATCACGCCGGTGAGAGGTGCGATGTCTTTTACGTAACGCACTTCTTAACATACATGAAAATAACAAAATTAAAACCGGTATGAAGTTCCTTTCGACGCAGATAAGACAGCAGTGACAGCTAGATAAGAAACTGGCGCCTTTCGAAGTCGGATAGCCCGTTGATCAAACTTAAGAAAAGAGAAAAAAATAATCGAAAGGAAAGTGTTAAATCGCTAAGTTCATCTCCATATTTCAAACATTCAAAATCAAAATGCTATCATCGACTATCTTAGAGAAAGTGTGTTATTTTCAGATATCTTAGAGAAAGTGTGTTATTTTCGGATTCTCCGCAGTGCCGGATCACCAAATAAGCAGAATGGCCAATTGCCTATACCTATGGCCCCGGTAACCTTTAAAGACGTCCATCGAATGGCCTGAGAAATTCAAACAAGTCTAATTTAGAGTCCTGCACGGGTCGGGTACAACCCGAAAATTCTGCAAGTCAAAACGAAACCCGACAAAAAAAATTTCGTCACACGAAACCAGTGTTGAATTCAAGGGCTGACCCGGGGGGACTTCCCCCCCCCCCAAAGCATTGAAGTGTCCCCCCGGAAGATTTGAGATTTTATGCTAAGTGCAATCCCCCCCCCCTCCGGAGCCACAGAAATCCCTCCCGGAGAAATGTGTCTGAATTCAACACTGTACGAAACCCGACACACTTCAATCCGAACTCGAAATATTCAAGCCCCAACCCGAACGAAGTCAAAGAAAATTAATTCATATTTTAATACAATTATGAAGAAATAATCTACAATTTTATCTCTAATATCGATTTTATGTTTTTGTATAAAAAATGAACACATACATCTATTAATATTCAAATATATAGTTTTTTACATTTGAAAAGTATTCAGGACTTTCTTTTGAAAAATCGGATCAACCTGAACCGAAGAGTGTCAAAACCCAACCCGAAACGTTTCAAGTCAACCTGACCCAAACCGAACCGCGGGCCGGGTGAAATTGGGTTACCCGACCCGATGCTCTCCTACTCAAGTTTATGACAACATATCTTAATAGTGAAGTATTGTTATAGGTGAAAAATCGAAATACAATATTTATCTTTTTTTTTTTTTTTTTTAATTAATGTTGTCTTTTTTTGGGTTACTTGAGAACTTGATAGATAAAACTTAAATTAAAATCATTGCAAGTTAAAATTGGTTTTTAAAATCAAGATGAGAAAGACAGCCTGCAGTAACCCTTCAGCGATTCTCCGGAGATTTTCTTTTACAGATTATCAGTAATCTATATTATTAAAATCCGTTCGCGTATCTATGTAACCTCATAAACTCGGAAATCACAGAGCGCAGGGCTACGAAATTTTGCACACGTGTTGCTGGTAGGGGGGCCATGAACGATTGGGGCAAAAAATTCGAAATTTCTAAATAGATTTTTGATAGATTAAATATTAATTAAAATCCATCCACAAAGAGATCTCATCAAAAATACGCTTTTCTATCTTCGGTTGGTTGGTTGTATAAAATCTCCACAGAAGTCATTAAATAAATCAAGGTAGGGATCATTGCAATTACGAGTCGAGTGTTTAAATTCAATGGATAAGAGATTATATAACATGTAGACAATCAACTTAATTATTAACCGTTGCCAAATGCTAAAAACTTAATTTTAAAGGATTTTATCGACTTAATGAATAATAATTAGCTGGTTTTAAGGGGGTTTTTTACATGACATATATTAGTATGATAGAGATTATTAATACAGAAAACTTTATTTAGCAGATTATTTGATAAATTTGTGGGGATGAGAGGGGTGGAGGTAAACGACTTTTTGTTAAATATCACATTTATTGACCGCGCACCACCTGGTGGCGACTTTTTCATTAATTGACCCTCCTTATTAATAAATCCAAATCTACTGCTTTGATTTCAACAGAACAAATTACATTTAACAAATTTAACATTTTTAGCTTCACCCGTAACGTTTAATCGCTATTTTATATATATAATACCGCTATTTTAGAATAAAAGTTTTTGTAAAAATTAAATTTATGTTCCTAATAAAAGTACAGAGCCCGTATTCAGTTGATGCATACCAACAGTCAAAGTTAGTGATTTGTTGTTGAGCAGTTGACTGTGCGCCTCCTCGGGGGTAATTATTTAATTGCGCTTAATTATTACCTTTTTTAAAAAAAATAAAGAAACACATTTTATCACAAACATCAACAAAACTTTTTATGATATTTATTCCTCATTCCAAATCTATCGTTTTATCGTCTGCTGCCATAGCAACATGATAAATTAAATTTCGTTTTAAAAAATGCACAGTAGTAGAAACATATTTTTCTAAATCGAATAGTATTGAACAACTCAATACTTTAACAGGGGAATTCTTATTTCTTATTTAGATATTTTAAAAATTTTTGCTGTCATTGCGTTTTTATGCTAAATTTCGTTTCATATTCGATTATTATTATGTCTATTTGATGAGAATTTTTTACGTACTACTACTTTTTACTACGGATTTTTGGTAGTGTAAATGCTAATTTTTAATAGACATAACAAATTTTTATATTCATAAACATTAGTTTGGTTGTACTGATTTTTATTTTTAATTTGGTTTTAGAATTAAATTCATTAACTCCCGTGCGTAGAACGGGTTAAACAGCTAGTCGTTAGGTTAAAATTAGAGCCTGTTCCCACTTACACACGAAAATTCCAATCGCTTGGGGAAAAGTCCCGAGGGCGATTAGTGAAAATCGCGGTATTTATTATTAAAAAAACTTTCAGAGTTCGGTATCTCTGCATTTTAGTCATCAAACGTATTCTTTTCCTGATAATGAGAATCAGTGTTGAATTCAAACACTTTTCTCCTGGAGGATTTCTGATGTTCCGGGGGTAGGGGGGCAATATGGAGGAGGCAATTTGCAATTCTTTGACATTAATAACAATATAAAAACCAAAATCGTCCGAGAGAGGGGGGGGGGGATATCCTCCCCGGCCACCCACTGAATTCATCACTGACGAGAACTATAGTTATAGCTCCCAAAATTGATAATATATATATATATATTTTTTTTTTTTTTTCAAATATTTCTTAGGTGTTAAAAAGTTTATATCATTTCTTTAATCCTTCAACGCGTGATACAGCTAATCAGCTACATACCGCTTTTTTTTCACATGCATCAAATAGAATAAATAAAACAAATCGTGCATTTAAGGGTTAACCTTCAGCCAAGTCTGGCGAGAAGGGGGGTTGTTGGAGTGCGGTCCGGGGTACAAGCTTTACGAAGGGGCGCAACGGGTCCAAGTCCAAAAGAACTCAATTTATCCCTATAACGGCCTAATTTACGGCAGACCTGTCGGAGCACAGGCCCTCGACCCCCATTCTCAAAGGGACCCCCAAGGCTTGAAATAAATATAATAATCGAATTAATATATATAAAAAGTGTTTGCAGGGACCCCGCCCTCCTTTCCAAAGAAAAACAAGAACGAAAAATCATGCGTCAAGCATAGATTATATAGCACTTTCCAACGCTTCCAAAATAATTTTACAAATCATACCGTTTAATAAGCTAAAAGCTAACATCTAAGTAAACAATTTAGAAAACGCATAACATATTTAAAAACATAATTTTAGGAATTTCCAACATATACAATATTCGGAAAAATATCCGAATACTTTTATTCAGCCCTGTATAGGATCTATAGATTTGTATATATACTACATAGGATGATAATTTTAGTTCAGTTAGGAAACGCGTAGCACAGTTTAAAATTCTCCGTCTGGAGTTTGTCAATAAACAGAAATGTGTTCGCGAATTTTTGTGCTGCCCTGTATAGGATCTACAGAATTTATACACACCACGTAATAGACAAAAAGCGAGTTAAAATTAAAATCGCGTTCAATAACTTAAAACGCACTTCCAGGAATTATTGTTAACAGACAGTAGAGAATTCTTTTGCGTGTCCCTGTAAATGAACGATGACTGCTATACACACAATGTTCCGTAGTAAGTCTCTTGTAATGCACCTTAGTGATCTATATAAAATTCAATGCGTTTAAAATAGTGAAACATTATATAAACCGCAGACGATTTTTCTCCATAGACGTAATGTAACGGAATTATTTTTACTGTCCCTGTAAATTAACTATAAGTGCTATGCACACCCTGTTCCATATTAAGCTTCTTCTAATGCACCTTAGTAATATATATAAATTACAATGCGTTTAAAATAGTGAAACATTATTTAAATAAACCGCAAATGATTTTTCCCCATAGACCGCAATGTAACGGAATTCTTTTGAGTCTCCCTGTAAAAAAACTATAAGTGCTACACACTTCCGTTGAAATAGGGAACATGCTATAGATAACGACCATAACATATAAAAATTGCAGAGCAATCCGAGCATATTTACGGGAGTTAGAGCACGGACAGACGGCAGACGGCCAGACAAACCGAAGTCATAAGCACTTTTCAACTAGGTTGGAAAGTGCTAAAAAAGCGTGCCCAAGGCGCCAAAGTTAATATATCGGTCCCTGATCCCTGCTTTTAATAAAATTTCTGAGGAGGACCGTATAAGTCCTTCACCGGGATTTCTCTCCACGCCCGTTTCCTGCCACTTTATTGTCTCATAACGTGCTTTGATTTAAGAACCTTAAATTCGAGCACTCGGGTCATGCACTCAGTAATCTATAAAAGGTAAGAGGCTCCAAAAAAGGGCATTCGGGCACCACCGTGGAGCAAGTTAGTCCAGTAAGTTTCAGACAGCGAAAAGATATAAAAAGAAAGAAGATTCCCGAGAAGTAAGAAAAAACGAGGTGAATCATTTCAATTGGTATGCCGTGGGTGTGCGATGGTGTTTAAAAGAAGATGGGGTATCACACAGGTTCAAGTTTCGCGTAGATGTTAGTACCTGACATGAACTGGTTATCAGGTTACTAGGGTAGGTCTCTTTTGGAACTGAAATGAATAGATATTGTTTTGGGTTACAGTTGTCAAAAGTCTTTAGCGCGACTCCTTCAACAAACATTCCACACGCGCACGCAAGTAAACCTACCTTTTCAGGGTCGGCCCTCACACTAGGCGAGCTTAGCGGTACGATCTGGGAGGTGGCACAGTTTTAAAACGATATCAGCTTCCGAAACAGTGCCGGTCTTCTCTTTAAAGGGACCGTAGACCTTCAGTTGGGTTAAAATCCACTAAAAAATATTTTTTTCTTATTTTAATTTATTACTATACTTCAATCTTAACTGCAACATTTTCAAAAAAACAGCATGTAATTGCAAATATTCCTATCAAAGTTACGAGCATTTCAAATTTGACACCGTAATTGAGTTACACTAAAAAATAAAACTTAAAACTGCGTTTTCTATAAATGAGAATTTTCGCCAAGTTAAAATATTCAAAATGTTCCAGGCATCTCATGTTTTATCCAATTTTCGTAATATTAAGTATTATTGTTAGCAGTGAGCTTTATTTCAAAACTTGGTATTAATATGCATGCATTACTGTACATTAAAAAAAAAAAAAAAAAAAAAAAAAAAATCGTAGTTAGATAACTTTTTACCGTGAAAAAAAAAAAAATAAATATTGGAAGTTTTTAATTAATTTTTCTCAATATATTGATACAATTTTAAAACGCATACCAACTTTTGTTGCAATAATATAAAGCTACCATTTAACAAAACAACATGTTCCTTAAGCCAAATTTAATGCGCATGGAGCATTTTTAATTAGAGTAATTAATTAATATATTTTAATTAATTAATTATACACATTTTTGAATAAAATTGTTTAATTTATTTATAAAATGTATGAATTACTATATGTGCAAAATTTCAGTACAATTGAGTGAAAAATGAAAAAAATGGTTTTGAACGTCCACTATCCCCTTAAATGGGTTCAGATCAGGCCCTTATTATCGCATGGGCAAATCGGGACTTTGGCCAAGAAACCCGGACCTCCAGAGGCCCCCAAATCTATGTATTGATTTATACAATATTTACTTTTTTTTCCCCCAATTCCAACTCTGAAAATTTTCAAATACAAAATACAAATTTCATCTTTAAAACCCGCGAGAACTCGCTAGATTTCTTGTCACACCAGAACTTAATACTTTATTCTTAGTCTTAATACTTCATTCACAAAAAGATGTAAAATGATAAAAATAAAGTTTCTAAAATTTAATTTAAAATGAAAAAAAGGGTTTAAATAAGAGTCTTATTGCAACAGCTGGGACAAAAAAAAGTATGATGGTGAGAGAAAATCTCACGCGCGAGTTCTCCCGGTTTAAAAGATTCTATTTAACTTTCTGAAAAACAAATTTCATTTTGAACTCACAGAGCTCAGTGCTTTCGCAAAGCTAACCTTAACTCGGTAGCAAAACACCGCTCCGCTTTGGCTGCAAGCACAGAGCATAGAACATAATAGCTATATGTTTTATTAGCTAAATTGCCTCTTTTTTGATTTAGAGAAAAACACTTTCTACTTGTGAATCTATTTGATTTAATGCACTACTGGCCATCCAAAATGCTACACCATGAAGGAATGCAAATAACAGAATGATATTTATTGGACAAATACATTATAATGGGAAGGACAGGTAATTATTAGTTAGCATTTATCTAGCTAATAATGGAGTCGAACAGAGATTGGATGACATGTACGGGTACATCAGTCCATGCAGCTTCAACACTATGCCACAGTACATCAACCGTAGTGACGGGCGAGTGGTGGGGGGCTAGTCGCTCAGAAGCCATTGACAGGACATTTTCAATTAGTGAGAAATCAGGAGAACGTGCCGGCCAGGAAAACAATCGAACATGTTCTGTACCAAGGAAGGTCAGGATAGTACGACCAACATGCGGTCGTGCATTGTCCTGCTATAAAGTAGAGTTGCGGAGCATCGAAGATAAGGCAGAACCATGGGCCGTAACACATCAGAAATGTAACGGCTGCTGTTGAAATTGCCGGCAATGCGAACAAGAGGTTACCGAGACGTGTATCCAATGACACTTCATACCGTCACTCCAGGTGATATGACAGTATGGCGATTCGAATGCAAGCTGGCAATGTGCGTTTTGCACGATGCCGCCAAACATGGATGCTGGCATCATCATGCTGCATACAGAGCCTGGATTCATCAAAGACGACGTGAGACGCCATTCCTGCGTCATATAATTGTCTGAATATTGTCTAGAAATAAATAACCTGTTTCTTCCTTTTTTACAAAAACTTCGGAGTGAGACTTCCCATCCCAGGCCAGCTACTTGAATTTATCACCGAATGGCTCACGTGAGGACTTTCATGAAATTCCGCTAATCTCGACTATCTACGAGAATTATTTTTCTGCAACCATTTTAAGATATTTCACGAATACTATGGCAGTATGGTTGTCCTATATTAAAAAACTATTCTACTAATCCGAAACAAGCAAAAATATTTAGTTGAGTTGCCAGACAATATTATATTTCCTAATTATTCTGAATACCTTTATTTAATGACAATTAGAAATAGAAGTTATATAAATTTTGTAAAAATATTTTTAGCAGTTTTTTTTTTTTTTTTTTTTTTTTTTTTTTTACGTATTTGGTTTGACGGATATTTTTATATTCGGTAGCATAGCCAAATATTGATTAACACCGAAATTCGGCGCAACTCCAGTGGAGAGAAAAGTCTGAATTGAAAACATTTGTCCAAAACGGGGGGCTGGGGGAGTAGAAATTGCTTGAACAGAAGACTTTCAGGGAAACCTAGTTCTTATTTACGTAATTTTGCAGAAAACTGCTCAAAACGCTGTAGACAGCCAAATCATTACTTCCGGAATCAAACTCAGGATAAATATAATAACAATTTCACCCCTTTAATACTGTTTTACTGGATTTGGACTAGTTTAAAATTTAACAGAATGGTTCATTAACCGAAAATTTAAGCAAAACTTTATTTATTTTTACTTTTATTTCCTGCAAATTTGGTTGATTTGGGTCAAACTAGAACGTCAGTTGTACCTTAAAAGAAACATATAGAAGCAGCAGTAGCAGTTAAGGTTGGTTATTTATTTTTTTTTTACAAATCATTTTCGCAAAATTACGCAACTAATTAAGAAAATAATACAATGAATTGGGCATTTTAAAATTCTTAAGTGCTTTGAAATTGAAACGGTGGCAATTCAATCTTTTTAAAATGTTCAGTGATGTTTTTTCGCAAGTAAATCAAGGTCAAAAAGAAAAGAAAGAAAGAACACTTGCGTAAATGTCACAGAGATGATCCTGATGAAAACATTTGATAGTGAAACACTATATTGATATATTTGGCGCCTTTTTTTCTTAATGCTGAAAAGTGATTCCCTTTTAGCGAATTTGCCGAGTGATCGTTCTTTCTCAAATATTGCCGAAACTGTTAAATGATTATCATATATTCTAATACGAGCAAATCTTGTGGGTGGTTATATATATATATATATATATATATATATATATATAATTATAATATCTATGAATTTCAAAAAACATATCAAGTTCTATTCTACTTAAATCTCCAAAGAGATAATTAATGATATTGTGTATACAGAATACCACATAGCTAATAATTAACATGTGCAAACATAATATTACCATAGCTGATGCTTCAATGGTAATTGGCCAAATTTTACTCATACCAAAAGAATATTGAAAAAAGAAATATAGAGAAAGGGAAAAAAAAAAAAATATGTATAAATTGGAGTTGCAATTAAGTAAATACAAATGGATTAATAAATTAAATATGAACCATATACAATGGAAAATTGGACCACATGAGAATTAAATATGAAT
Source organism: Maratus michaelseni (assembly GCA_963931845.1). Taxonomy (NCBI): domain Eukaryota; kingdom Metazoa; phylum Arthropoda; class Arachnida; order Araneae; family Salticidae; genus Maratus; species Maratus michaelseni. The sequence continues at coordinate 277,291,024 of OZ007587.1, forward strand.
TGGATATGGAAAAACACATGCACATGTACTCATCAGCCTGGATGCACCCACATGTGTTTTAAATAATAATTCAGTGTTTCATAATTCTACTGGCATAATGCTAAGATCAGTAGAATCATCCAGGTACACTGAATTATTACCAGACAACAATTGGAAATATTAAAATTTGGAAATATTTAAATAGGAAATAAAATACCATTAAGAAAATACAATATATTTCACTCACATCGATTATCCAAAAAACTGTAATTAACACCTCACTAAATTACCACGAGATAACAGTTTTGAAATAATAAAATTGGAAATATGAACGCGTAAAGTGTAGATTAAATATTTACTCACAATAATTATACAGAATCCTTAAAATGTCACAACTTCTGCATAATATTCACATCCACATGGCAATGCATCATACATGTTTACTAAGTCGAGTTGAGAGAAATGATTTGTAAGACAAGTTGAGAGCACACTTTTTTTAAAACTCAACCCCATCGATGACACCCAATCACAAAATGATTCAAAAACACTCAAAATAATTCTGGTTTTAATACACTTATAACAAATTTATATCCGTGAATATATATTACTCCATCCAATTTTAATTCCTGTAAGTAAAATTAATATACAATCAATAGCTCCCTCTATAGTTAAATTAAATATAATATTAACAATATTATCTACAACTACCTGAAAGGTAAAGTGTCGCCATCTATTGGTATTATAATAATTCATAATTAATATTTAGTTAAATATCCACATTATTAGTTACATACTCACTTCATTAGATTTATTTATATAAATAAACTTTAAAAAACAATACTAACTTGTAGTTTTACTTTAAATTCAAATAAAATATATTACTACTATATGAATAAATCTACACAGAATTAATTCAACTTGCACAGCATTTCAGATATTCTTAACAAGAATATATTATGTAAAAGAGATATTATTTTAATTCAAATTGTTTTTGCTGCCAGCTGTGTTAATCCACTGATATTATAGACATTTATTAAATAATTAATGTTTTATTTTTACTACTACTTAAATATATATTAGACTTGTTATTAAATAATTAATGTTTAATTTATACTACATTGTAAATATATTTTATATTTATAGATTTATTTAAATATCTAATTAAATAATTCATAAACAATTCAAAATATCTCAAAATTTATAATATTGATAATTAATAGTATTACTACTGTTTTTCAATCAAATTAATGCAATGCAGTAATTAAAATACTTGTTAATTTTAATTATTCATAGACAAAGATAAAAACTATATATATTTATATTTATATATATTGCAAATAGATATGTATATGAGTTATAATCACCATGTTATCATTGTATAATTTAATTTGTTATTGTATAAGTTAATTTATAAATGTATGAAAACTGCACATCAATAATACCTTAAACAGAGGTGATCGGCAACGCACAATCACAACTATACAAAGTATAAATAATGTTCAATCAAATATTAAATTTCCTAATATGTTATAATTGTAATTATGTATGTTATATTTGTAATTTTCTATATAAAGTGTATATAATGTTCAAACAAATATTAAATATCCTAATATGTTATAATTGTAATAATGTATGTTATAATTATTATTTTCTATATCTTTTGTTATATGTTATCGCACACTAAAACAATAATTTATTACATACCATGTTTATATTTAAATTATATAATAAATGTTATTTAAAAGAGTTGATGATTGAATTTATCATAAAAATTGGATATCCATATATTTTTGCTTGATCTCGAATATATCTAATATTTTTGTTTTTATTTATATCTGAGCATAAGTATTTTATACGATGTAGATAATTGATAATTATATTTTTATAAACAGATTTATGTAAACATGAAGCAAAATTGGTAAAAATATTTACTTTAAATGGGAAATCAAATCTCTTATCATAAATATCAAAAATTAATTTATAATTATTAGTAATATTAATTTTTAAGTCAAGAAAGTTTATATTATTATTAATTAAATCATTTTCGCTTAATTTAAGCTGAGTAGGATAAAAATTGAGTGGTGATGTGCAATTTTTTTCATTGAAATAAAATATGATAATGTCATCAATATAGCGATAAAATACATAATCATTGTTCGTACTTATATTTCTTTCATAATAATATAAGTAAAGGTCAGAGAGAATACTAGATGCGGTTCCGCCCTGCGGAATTCCCTGGCATTGTTTATAGATAATATTGTCATATATAATGTAATTATTATGCAATGTAAAATTTAGTAAAGTTTTAAAAAAATTTACTGAAATATGTTCTTTTAATTTTAATTGAGATTTAAATTCTTTAAATAATATACACATTGTTTTATGTAAGTCTTTTATATCAATGTTATTAAATAAATCATTAAAATCCAATGTTTTTATGAATTTTACCGGATTGATATTATGTATTTTATTAATGAGTTGAAAACTATTTTTTAGGCAATGTTGGTGATTATGTTTTAACGTTATATCATATATCTGCTTTAAAATATTAAGTAGTAAATTGCTTGCATTTTTATTATATGTGTTACAACCGATGGTAACAGTGCGAAATTTAATAGGATTTTTATGAAATTTTGGAATTATAACAAGATAAGGATAATTAAAATTATTACATTTGATTTTTAGTAATTTGTGATAATTTAATAATTTTCTGTTATTTATTTCAATATTTAATTTAGTTTTATTAAAAATATTACTTGTGTTGATTGCATTGTGAATTAACACTTTATAGTATTCTTTACAAATGATAGCATAATTATTAGGAGATTTATCTACATAAGTAATTATAAATTTGTTTTGTAATTCTGATATATGTTTATTTATGTTTTTAAAAGCTGCATGTGTAATATGATGATAATTTTTTATAATTTCATTTTTTAATTTATCAATTACAGAAAATCTCCATTCACTGAAATATTCGATTGGTTTATTGTAATCAACAGCAATTTTATATATAAACAAATCAATATCTTGAATAAACTGCAATATTATGGATTTGATATTACACTTATATGGAAGACGAAATTTTGTGCCATTATGCATTAAGTTTTGTAAAATAGGTTGTTCTACAATATTAAGATCACCAGTAATGATATGACCATGTGTTGTATTTATATACTTTTGATATTTTGGGTCATTACAATAACATGGGTAATTCTTTGAAGAGACCAAATTTTTTGCAAAAGAATTGTAATTAAAAATTTTACGTCCAAGTGTGCGATTATATTTATATGTCTTGTGAATGGTAAAATTTTTTATTGGAAAATTATTATTAATGTTGTTTATTATATTGTGTAAATTTATATTATTAAATACATGATTGGAAAAATTTATAATTAATTGTGTATTATTAGTTTTATATTTAGGTTTATTAGAAAGACTTGTATTTAATAGGTTTGCTCTATAATGTAGAATATCATAAAAGATATCACAAAAATGTGGAGAATATTGATTCTTTTTAAATACCTTGAAATATTGGTTTATATATTTCTTTTTTATACTAAAAACATGTTTTCTTATAGCAAGCCAACAATAATCATTACAAAATTGTGCCTCAAGGTTATCAAGCTCCTGTTGAATCACAATATCATCAGTGTATTTTTTGTTATTATGTTTACCTCTACCAGATCTTGAAGTTTTTTTTAAGTTTGAAAAATTTAATCCGGAATAGAGATTTTTATAATTTTCATATTTAGTTAAATCTGAAAATACAGGATGTGATTTTTTGTATACTAATTGATTTAATCCATAAGGATATGTAGTATTAAAATGTCTTATATATTTAGATTCTAGAAAAAGTCGTTCAGTAAAATTTTTTTGTATTTTAAGTATTTTAATAGTAATATTTTTAAAATCATGATTTTTGAAATATATATATATATATGCAAAAATTATCTTAAAAACGGCTGTAACGATTTTGACGAAATTTCGTATCCTACCGTTTTGGGGCACCAGAAAACCATTGGGCTAGGTCACATGCTCGAGAAAACTCGATTAGTGGGTCATTTTGGGTCATGGTCTAGCTAATTGTATCTAAAAAACGGTTCAAACGATTTTGACGAAATTTTGTATCCGACCATTTTCGGGCATGAGAAGTCAATTGGGCTGGGTCACATGTTCGAGAACTTTCGATTAGTGGGTCATTTTTGGGTCAACGCGGGTCAAATTAATTTTATCTAAAAAACGGCTCTAACGATTTTGATTAAATTTTGTGTCCTACGAGTTTCGAGCACGATAAAAGCATTGGGCTAGGTCGCATGTCCGAGAAAATTCGATTAGTGGGTCATTTCTGGGTCACTGTGGGTCAAGATCTAAAAAGCGGCTCAATTTACACTAAATTTTGCATCCAATGGTTTTCGGGCACGAGAAGACTGTTGGGCTAGGTCACATGTTCGAGAAAATTCAATTAGTGGGTCATTTTGGGTCATGGTCAAGATAATTGTATCTAAAAAACGGTCCAAACGATTTTGACGAAATTTTGTATCCGACTATTTTCGGGCACGAGAAGACTATTGGGCTGGGTCACATGTTCGAGAACTTTCGATTAGGGGGTCATTTTTGGGTCAAAGCGGGTCAAATTAATTTTATCTAAAAAACGGCTCTAACGATTTTGATTAAATTTCGTATTTTACGAGTTTCGGGCACGCGAAAATCATTAGACTAGGTCACATGTTCGAGAAAATTCGATTAGTGGGTCATTTCTGGGTCATTGTGGGTCAATATCTAAAAAGCGGCTCAATTTACACTAAATTTTGCATCCTATGGTTTTCCGGCACGAGAAGACTGTTGGGCTAAGTCACATGTTCGAGAAAATTCAATTAGTGGGTCATTTTGGTCATGGGTCATGATATTTGAACTCAAATTTAATTTTGACCGAGCATAGCTCGGTCTTCCCTGCTCGTTATTTCTTAAGTGCTACCGAATTTATTAAATAGGATTATTATTTATTTCATCGCATTTAAAATTATTTTAAAACTTGCTCTAATCGAAAGTTAATTACAATAAACTACAATCGCGAAATATATCTACATATATTTGAAATTTATAGACTATTGAATTCACATTTCAAATAACTCTAAATTTTCTTTATATTTATTAATCATGTATTCCCAAATTATGATTGAAGAAAATAGCCATCTCAATAACGTTCTGCTTTAAGGGGTTACATACGTTCGGCGGCGAAAAATTAACATATTTAGGGATTTATTTATTTTATTTAGAAAGGGGGTAAAATTAATTGAAAAATTAATAATTCCACGTTCTTTTTTTATTGCTTCAAGTATTTAAAAATATTTGTTTTGTTAAATATGGTCGCATGTAACGTCGGAAACCTGCAGCCGCCGCCGCGTTGACCTGTACCGAAATATCCGGGCTAGGTGGGCAGTATCCTAACTTCCTGCAAAGAGAAAAAAATTATTGAAATCTACAGTTTCTTGTAAAAATTGTGTCTCTTCGTGTAAAATAAGGTTGTCTTCGTGTGAAATAAGGGCCATCGGCTCAAATTTTTGAATAATAAGAAAACTGCGCTATTTTGAATTTTTTTTCATTTTCTGTCTAAAATTTTGACTTTTAAACTTATTGGAAAATTTAAAAAATTAAAATTTTCTAAAAATGGCTAAATGACTCTTAGACAACTTAATTATGCGTAGATAAGCGCAAATTTTATCCAAAAATGTTAAGAATTGTTCAAGTTATCATGTTGTCCATATTGTAGTTTCCAGAAAATCACGTTTAAAGTTTTAGAAGAAAAAAATATATACTGATCTTTTTTTTTCAACTTACACTTAATTTGCTATTCCTGCGCCCTACTGTGCCGTAATCTGCTCATTAAAAAGGGAGTAGAATCTTTTAGGCGAGGTCGGTTTTATGGATCGTGCGCGCGCTCACATTTTTTTCTCATATCTTTCTTAATAACTGAGATATCACTTTAAGCCTTTATACCCATAACACTACACACTATAAGGATTTAATTTCCGTAAAATAAATTTTAAACAAAAATCGATTTTTTTTTTTTAAAGTTGAGAACGTATGTAATACTCGAAGTCTATAAATTAGAAAAATTCTGTAACAATAATTGAAATTTAGAAAGGTTTTAATGATTAAAACTGGACTTATTAAATGAGTTAGTTACAAGTCTTTCTGTAAAATATTTGCAACAAATACTTAGATTAATTAACAAAGAATATTGATTTTTAAAATATCTCAATTCTTATAAAATAGAAAAAATAAATATATTGTCATTATAGCTTTATCTGGAAAGAAGAGGGATTATTTAGGCATAAAATATTTCATTGTACATATTTCAATTTTTTATAAATCATCCATTTTGAAGAAATATTCAATTTTAAACACTTTTAGCTTCGTAAAAATTTATTGTGTTATCTAAACATGCTATAGCAAAGTATTTTGCACGAAATCTGACATCTTATGTTATAAATAGAATACACAATAAATTTTGAATCAAATTTCCTTTAATGTGACTTTGAAATCCCGCCCAGGCATAAAGTGTTAAGATCGCCGTATTTTACCCTGATAATTTTCATCTCCCCCCCCCGCCTTGCTTACTTTTAAAAAAATTGTGAGTTTCGAAAGAAAAAAAAATTGCATAATTTTCACATCAAGAATGTGAGATAATTTTTGTTAATGAACTAGAATTTCACATTAATCTAGCAGCATTTCTCTGCGTTTTTTTCCCCTTTGCCCTTTCTCTTTAAGTCTCCAAGAATGCAGGCAGATAACATAAAACAAAGATATGGAAATTAAAATGTTTTACTGCTTTGTAAAAAATTAACAATTAAATTATACTAAATGTTCTTACAGAAAACTAAAAGTATTAGCTATATTCTAGACTTTAAAAAATTCTACAAATATTTTATTTTTCCTCCTTCTCCACTACTCATAAATAAAGAATAACTAAAAAGAATACTTTCATTTCAACATTTAAATGTTGTTCAAGTTGCAATTTATTTTATTTACATTTTTAAATAAACAAAAACGATTTCAAATAGTTATTATAAACTGTATTCCTTGCATTTTTATTGTATTTACTTTATCAAACAATTTTTATTTGCGCTAATACAAGCGATCTCATAACAAAAATGCTAATTACTAGCCATGCAAGATTTAAAATGTTAACCCTGAATCACCTTTTCTCTCTGTTAATCACAAATGGTGGATGCAATTGTGCAAATAAAAATAAAAAACACACAGTGATTGAAAGATGAACTAAGTAGAAGAAAATTATTATATATATATTTTTTTAGCAATAGTACCTTTTTACTAGTAACCAGTTTATTTTGTTACACACAGGTTTCACTGTATTCAATCTACATTAACTAAAGAAAGTGTCTGAATGTGAGTGGGAAGGGTGGGGAGTGAGATTTACCGCACATAGCCAGGTCTGCGAGCACCTCAAAGCACGATTTTCGATTAGTTTTAGGTAGATTTCGTAAGAAATACTACCTATTACATTCTCACCTAAGTTGGAAATTTTGAAAAATTTTTGCAGATTTACGCCGATCATGACTCCCAGAACCCAAAACCACCCCCAGTTCAAAAGTTTATATATATATATATATATATATATATATATATATACAGTAAAACCCGTTTAAGAAGTTCCTGCTTAAGAAGTTTTCCCGTTTAAGAAGTTTATATTTTCGATTCCCATTTTTTTCCTATTCTTACAATGTTAAAATAACCCGTTTAAAAAGTTTAGTTCCAAACTTTTTCCCGCTTAAGAAGTTTTTTCTCCCCTTAATTTTACTTTCAAAACACGTTTACTTCAGTCTTTTGAGGGATTTTTTCCCCCACATTCTGTACTGGAAAAGCATTTCTCTATATTCTTCGCTATTCAAAAGGGCACATTTAAGATTGAAAAGGATTGTCGTCACCTTTATTTCACCTTCATATCAGTTTGTCTGATGAAATGGAGAGAGAGGGTAAGTCCGAGTCCCTTATGGCTGCAACAATAGTGACTGATAAGGGATTAAAGAGAAATGGTTTGCTCCTACTCAGGGGTAGTTCTTTAAGTTAACCAGTTGCTTTCTCTTAGAATAGAGTCTGTTTCACCCCTTTCCAGGAATGGAATAAACCAAAGCTATGTTTGGTTCATTCCAAACCAAAGCTGTGTTCAGTTTGGCTCATTCAATCTGTTTTTGAGTGAGTGTAAGCGTCAAATTTCTCTTGGAAAATTCACCAGAGAAATTCTTATTTATTTTTTCCTCTTCAAAATGTCGGACAAGGGAATTAAAAGAAAGGCCTTTTCAATTGAAGACAAAATCAAAATTCTGAAAGAAGTTGATAGCAACCCAAACGTAACAAGAGTTGAAATTGCTAAGAGATTGAATATGCCGGTGACTACTCTGAATGGAATTGTAGCAAAACGCAATCTTATATTAAACGACTCCTCTGATAAATCTCGAAAAATTAAAAAAGTGAAAAAAGGAAAATATGAAGCTATGGAAGAAAAATTATTACTTTGGTCCAAGCAAGCTAGATCCGCCAATATTCCTATAAGTGGACCTATTCTTAGAGAAAAGGCTGAGGAAATTGCCAAAAAAATGGAGATTGAATTTACACCTTCAAATGGATGGATTGATAGAATGAAAAAAAGAGCTGGTTTAAGTTACAATTCTATAAAAGGTGAGAGTAAAAGCGTCGATCCACAAGAAATCGAAGAATGGAAACAAATCTTACCAGATTTGATAACCGGCTATCATCCTAAAGATGTCTTTAACATGGATGAGTGTGGACTTTTCTATAATCTTTCACCGGATAAAACGTATGCATATAAAGGTGAAAATTATCACGGAGGTAAAAAAAATAAGGAACGACTTACAGTTTTATTGGGCGCAAACATGGACGGTTCCGAGAAATTGCCAATTTTGGTTGTTGGGAAATCCAAGAAACCCAGATGTTTTCAAAATGTGAAATCACTGCCTTGTGATTATGAAAATAACAAAACTGCGTGGATGACGATTACAATTTATGAAGCCTATTTGAAAAGATTAAATGTTAAAATGAGGAGAGCTAAACGGAACATAATCATCTTTGTAGACAATTGCGCCGCCCATTCCAAAGACACGAGTAACTTTACTAACATAAAAGTGCATTTCCTACCACCGAACTCGACTTCGGTTTTGCAACCGATGGATCAGGGAGTTATTAAAGTGTTTAAGCAGCACTATAGAAAACGACGTGTGAATTGCATGATTGAAAAACTGGACAATACTGGAGAGATAGGAAAAGTGAACGTTTTGCAATCTATTCATTTTATTTTATCTGCATGGGAGTTAATAAGGCCATCTGTAATTGCCAATTGTTTCCAGAAAGCAGGATTTTTGGAAGGAGAATCAACAGAAGAATATGAATTGGACATTGAAGATGATTGGAAGACGTTACAAAGAAGGATGGATTTCACAGCATCGTTTGAAGAGTATGTGTCAGTAGATGACGAGATATTGCCATGTGAAATGCTTACAGTAGATGATATTTGTGAGGTTACAGAAGATGAAGAAATGAGTGACACTGAGGAAGAGCACGGGGAAATTCCTAGTTTTTCGGATACTGTGAAAGGACTAGAAACATTTCGCCGTTTTATCGAAAGTGTTGAAAATGTGCCTGAGGAAATTTTTAAAGACTTAAGATCACTAGACTGTTATCAACTAAAAATTGCCGAGAAAAAACATAAACAAAAATGTATAACCGATTTTTTCTGTAAAAGCATATCAAATGATGCTTAAAGAGAAATGTCCCCTCTCTGTCTTCAAACATTGGATTAAATAAAGAGTTTCTAAGGTAATTATGCATTTTTATTTGATTGACAGATTTTTTAAAATGTGCAAATCAGTTTAAATTTCTTAAGTAAAACTCAACTTTATATAAATTTATGTATTATTTTAACAATGTAAAAGACCTCTCCTGATTATGAAAACTTAAACTAATGATTGTTTCAAACATTCTTAATTTCCCGTTTAAGACGTTTTTGCCTTCCATTCCCTTGGAAAACTTCTTAAGCGGGTTTTACTATATATATATCTATCTATGTCACTTTTTTCTGACCACGATAACTGGAAAAATTCTGCAGAAATCTCTTCCAAACTGATACATAAAATCAAGGGTCATAAAATCTCGGTCAAGTTCGTTAATGGGCAAAATCGAACCAAGGGGGGGGGGGGAAATGGGGGGGCTTTTTGTGAAAACAGAAAAACCCTCATAATTTCTTTATTATTATACGTATCGAATCCGTTTAAAGCTATTATTACTTCTAGGAAGAGGGCCAAAAATTTATGTATGACAGATTTTTGATATAATTAAAAATGGCCCCAAGGGGGGGAAAAAAGGGGGGTTTAGAAGAAAAAAAATCATAGCTTCGTCAATTCACAAGATATCAAATCCGCGTAAATTTATTATTAATCCTCTTAGTATTATCTAAAACTTTTATATTGACATGTTTTTTATAGGACCAACCGTTATAGCAAAAAAAAAATTAAAAAACAAAAAAATCCCTACCGGCTCCGCCTGCAAACAACTTATTTTCGAAGTAGGCGGTTCTAACTCGCGCATCTTTTCGAAATTGATACATAAAATCAAGGGGCATAAAATCTCGGTCAAGTTCGTTAATGGGCAAAATCGAACCAAGGGGGGGGGGGGGGGCTTTTTGTGAAAACAGAAAAAAACCATAATTTCTTAATTATGATACGTATCGAATCCGTTTAAAGCTATTATTACTTCTAGGAACAGGGCCAAAAACTTATGTATGACAGATTTTTGATATAATTAAAAATTGCCTTAAGGGGGGGGAGGGAAGGGGGGGTTTAGAAGAAAAAAATTCATAACTTCATCAGTTCCCAAGATTTCAAGTCCGCTTAAATTTATTATAAATCCTCTTAATATTATCTAAAACTTTTATATTGACAAGTTTTTTATAGGACCAACCGTTATAGCAAAAAAAAATTAAAAACAAAAAAATCCCTGCCAGCTCCGCCTGCAAACAAGTTATTTTTCGAAGTAGGCGGTTCCAACTCCCGCATCTTTTCGAAACTGATACATAAAATCAAGGGGCATAAAATCTCGGTCAAGTTCGTTAATGGGCAAAATCGAACCAAGGGGGGGGGGGGGGGGGACTTTTTGTGAAAACAGAAAAAAACCCATAATTTCTTAACTATGATACGTATCGAATCCGTTTGAAGTTATTATTACTTCTAGGAGAAGGGCCGAAAATTTATGTATGACATATTTTTGATATAATTAAAAATTGCCTTAAGGGGGGGGGGAGGGGGGTTTTAGAAGAAAAAAATTCATAATTTCGTCAATTCCCAAGATTTCAAGTCCGCTTAAATTTATTATAAATCCTCTTAATATTATCTGAAACTTTTATATTGACATGTTTTTTATAGGACCAACCGTTATAGCAAAAAAAAATTAAGAACAAAAAAATCCCTGCCGGCTCCGCCTACAAACAAGTTATTTTTCGAAGTAGGCGGTTCCAACTCCCGCATCTTTTCGAAACTGATACATAAAATCAAGGGGCATAAAATCTCGGTCAAGTTCGTTAATGGGCAAAATCGAACCAAGGGGGGGGGGAGGGGGGGGACTTTTTGTGAAAACAGAAAAAAACCCATAATTTCTTAACTATGATACGTATCGAATCCGTTTGAAGTTATTATTACTTCTAGGAGAAGGGCCGAAAATTTATGTATGACATATTTTTGATATAATTAAAAATTGCCTTAAGGGGGGGGGAGGGGGGTTTTAGAAGAAAAAAATTCATAATTTCGTCAATTCCCAAGATTTCAAGTCCGCTTAAATTTATTATAAATCCTCTTAATATTATCTGAAACTTTTATATTGACATGTTTTTTATAGGACCAACTCTTATAGCAAAAAAAAAAAAAATCCTTGCTGGCTCCACCTGCAAACAAGTTTGGTTTCGAAGTAGGCGGTTCCAACTGCAGCATCATCGCAAAAAGGTCATTTCTTCCGCAATTTCCAACAAACAGGCGCCTCACGGTCTGCGTCTTCGAAATCTACCTGTGCCTGTAGGCCGAGCCGTCAGGGATTTTTTTTTCTTTACGTTTTCACGTTTTTTGAGGGTGTAGCGATTGTTAATAAAGGTATCCAATTTGAATCTTTATACCAAACATAGTAATCCCCCCCCCCCTTTTTTTTTAAAATGAACTTTATAATTTGGAAATCAAATTTTTTTTTCGAATTGAAATTACCTGAATTAGTTGCATACAGATTTAAAATTTGGATCATATATGGAATAATTCTTTTAAAAAAAATTCAAAAAATAATCATTAGGTGATTATTTATGAATTTTGAAAAATCTATCCCAAACACAGAATTTGGGCAACAAGGATTTATCGCACATAGACAGGTCTATGAGCACGATTTTCGATTAGTTTTTTGTTTTCTTTACGTTTTCGCGTTTTTTGAGGATGTAGCGATTATCAATAAAGGGATCCAATTTGAATCTTTATACCAAACATAGTAATCTCCCCCCCCCCCCCCCCCCACCTTTTAAATGAACTTTATAATTTGGAAATCAAATCTTTTTTCGATTTTTCTCCCTAACCACTTCTCTGAGTAAAAATAAGACCAATGTGTTATTATTAAGCAATTTAAAAAAATAAGGCCGTTTTGTTTTTTTAAACGATTTCAATCTGAAATTATTCACATACAGATTTAAAATTTGGATCATACACGGAATAATTCTTTTAAAAAATTTTCAAAAAATAATCATTAAGTGATTATTTATGAATTTTCAAAAATCCATCACAAACACAGAATTCAGGCAACCAGAAAATGAAGAATGAACAATTTCAGATAATCCGCCCCTCCTGTCATTTCACTCAATGTCGGTTAATTTGATCAAAGCAATAAAAAGATATTTGATATCAATATATATATTTGATTTAATTGCAAAAATTACTGATGATAAATGAACTTATAAAAAAGAAAGGAAAAATTTAATAAATTCGTGAGTATCATGAATATAATACTTCATAAACGCAACTTCAGCAGTTTAAAATATTTCATATTAAAACAATGAAAAAAAATATATATTTCAGTAATTTTTTTTAGATGAAAATATTTATCAGAAGACCATCATACAAATGTTCTAAGAAAATTTAGTCTTACACTTACATTATTTATTTTGAAAGAATACCAAAATTACCAGCACCTAACTCTTTTAAAGGGTCCTGGTATTGCGTCCTATGTTTAAAATAAAAAAACAAAAAAAGTAGAGTAAAGCACTTTTTGAAAAAGTTTATTATTTCATTACATAAAATTTTCAAATTAAATAACTAAAAATAATAAAAGTTCAAAAGTCAGATTTTGAGTCATATATGTTGAGCATGTTAATGCTATTATACAGGGTGTTTCCAAAGATGCAGACTAAATAGGATAATAACATGAAAATTTTTCAAGATTGGATAGGATAATAACATGAAACATTTTCAAACGTAGGAATCATTTTGCATGGTCAATATATTTTTCTATACAAAATGGAAACTAAAATTACTTGGAATTTCAAAAGGTCTGGAAGAGGCAACTACCCTCTTTATCCCTTCCTTCAAACTTCAAACCGCGAATGCTCAGAAAAAGCTATTAAAAAAAAAAAAAAACACTCACTAATAAAACTAATAATAAGCAGTGGTGCAATTACAGAGGGCACTAAATTTCCAATTATTAAACAAGTTTTAAATCAAAGACTTTAAAATTCCTGTACAAGTTCTTTAGTTCTCATCCTGGCTCTTTCTAAACAAACTCCAACAATGCTTTTTTTTTTTTTTTTTTTTTTTTTTTCAGAATTCAGCTATTTTTACCATTTTGCTTCAGTTTTTGTGAAATAAATATGTACTGCATACTCAGGACTTGAAATTCATTATATTCTAGGATCTAGGAGTGAGTTTGGGGGGGGGGGGGGGGGGGGAAACAACATTTGTAAAAAGTAGAAAAGGGGAAGGGGGTGAAAGAAAACTATCTTTAATCCTGCATTTATTTTAACATGAATGCAGCTTCGCCGATTGGTTTTACCAAATGAACCTGGGGTTGGGGTCCCTGCCTTCGGCAGCATACACCCGCTTCAGTCATTTTTTCAAACGAACATAGAATTTTGATATTTTTAAATTGAAATCTTGGTAAAAAAAAAAAAACCATTGAGATCTGTCAATTAGCTCTTGAGTTATTTATTAAAATTAGATATTTGTAACACTCAATTTAAAATTATCAATATTTTTCATCTTTAAAGCAGACATATGTCACCTCTTAGCAGGAAAACAGATTTTTTTAATCCTCTCAAGTTACGTGGCTTAGAGGCCTGCACGTGCCAAGACCTGGCAAAATTAAGACAAACTTTTGAACAGGCCAGCAATATAAAGACAATTTTTTAACAGGCCAGGCCAATAAGGAAATTAAGCGAGCCATCAAACCCAATATAATAAATTTTAAAGAGTCAGACTAAGCTGACAAAATATGAACAATTTTCAATGGACCTGACTGTGACTGGGCTGAGAATAAATTATAAATGTGCTGCACGAGCTGATGCTATTTTGACCAGGGTTGGGGAATTACATAATTTTACTCGCCATTGACGAGCGGATTTACTGACAAGGGGAGTGAATCTTTTAAATTTCAGGCTATAGAATATATGTTTTTTACTTGTTAGCTATATTTTGCAACTCTTCAAATTACTGCAATGTAAATATGATACTAAATTCTATTCTATATCAAACTTTCTTCTGTTGTGTATATTTCTTAATTTTATGGAGAAAAAGTTACTAAAATCTGTTGTAATAGTAATGAATTATTTTTGCAGTTCCATAAATTCTGTCTTAACAATTTTCAACTACGTTCCTTCTTTCTGGCTACTAAAATAAATCCTTGGCTGCTAAGATTTTCTTAAAATACCCCACCGCTGATTTTGACAATATCAATACAGAAATTTAACATGTCCAATGTAGAGATCTGCATCAAACATTACATTGTGTCGTGTCTGAGCCCGGGCTTATTTTTTTCAGCAGACACAGGCTGGGCTCAGTCTTACATTTTTTTCTACATACTCGGGCCAGACTGGATCTGGACTATACATAGGACAGGCAATTCTTTTTGTAATAAATACTAGTGATTGATAATGAACCTTTGCTAACAGAATCTTTGGAAGTCTACTTTAATAAATTACAGAGAAATATTTCAAATATGATGTTTTTAACTGTTTTTTTTAAATTATTATTCTGAACTAAATTATTATTTTTTAATGAGTCATGTAATATCCAAAAATCTAAATGATCATTAATTTTCCTATTCTGTATTATATGGCTTGCAGACATACAGTCTGAAATATACTGTAAAATTTTGCATAAAAATAATGCATACATGTATGCATTATTATTTAAAAAAATCTTAACTGTACACAAAAGCAGAATTTTTTGTTGAAATTGAGACAAGCCCGATTTCATTGATTTTGCATGGGCCAGATTGTGAAAATTTGAATGGGTGAGGCCGAGGGCCAAACTGTTAATTTTTATATATGGCCGTGCCTGGAAAGTTTGGCCTGTGTAGACTCTAATGTGGGCTAGTGAGAAAATAGAAAATCAAATTATTAACCTAGAAAATATAAAATAAATTTATTATTAAATGTATGAAAATTCGGGTTCAGATTGTAGTGAGATATGCTGCATTTTTGATTGAATAAACAGGTTGTGAACCTGGCTTCTTAATATAAAACTTTTTGTTCTTGATGTGGATACTATGGCCTCTTTTATTTTGTGAAAACAGTTTACAAACACCGTGTATATGAATATTCATTACACTATAAGGTTGCGACATGATTGGCTATGTCAGGCATATTGCTGTATTTGTACATACTGTTAAGGTTCAATTAGGATGCAAGCAATTTTGCTGTGATATGCAATTTACAAAGGAGGCTGTGATAATAAGGAAAGTACTATATAATACTTGAAACACAAAGACTTATAAGTAAAGGATGTGAATTTTCACTTGCTACGCAGTGTACAACCAAAACCAACAGAGTAAAAAGTATCAAAACCAGAACCCAGAACGTGCCAGTGCTCTACCATTTGAGCTATCCAGTCTGGCATTTCCCACCTCTATATGTTGGCAACGCTGCAGCACAAGATGAAAAGTCATTCATGAGCACACACCTTTAGTGGCATACATGAGACAAACTATGAGCAGAGCTGAAATTATACTGGAAATTAATGAATATAATAAAGGATGTAAATTTTCACTTGTTATGCAAAGTATAACCAATAGAGTGAAAAACATCCAAACCGGGAATCAAACCTGAAGCTTTGATATAACGCACTAATGCTCTATACTTTCTAAGCTATCCAGATGACATCCAGTCTGGCATTTTCCACCACTATATGTTGGCAACACTGCAGCACAAGATGGAAAGTAATTCAAGAGCACACATCTTTAGTGGCATGAGATGAACTAAATCCCAGCATAGCATCAGAGAATATATATATATTTATTTCATATTTAGCCATACTTAATAACCAAAGCTTGATTAATACATAAATGTATCTGGTAAAAATATTGTGATTGCCCCTGGTATCGCACTATCGTGAATTTTCTCAAAAATAAATTTATACTTCCTTAATGAGAAAACATGAGTTCGATCTTATTAACCAGAATTACATATTAAAATGTAAACAGAATAATATAAAAATAAAAAAACTTGAATTTTACACCTACATTTTAACTGTAAGTTTCATTGTTTACATTGGAAACAATGTGTGTATTTTAGGGTGGCGGATTTGAGGGAGTCTACTATATATATATATAATTAAATTTTCAGCAGAGCTAAAATTACACTAGAAATTAATGAATGTAACAAAAGATGTAAATTTTCACTTGCTACACAGCATACAACCAACAGAGTGAAAAGTATCAAGACTGGGAATCAAACCCAGATCTTTGTACAATGCACCAATGCTCTACCATTTGAGCTATCTGTACAACACCCAGTCTGTCATTTCCCACCTCTATATGTTGGCAAGGCAGATCAACTCAGCATCGGATAATATATATATAATAATTATACATAATATGTACAGGGTTGTTATGATTTAGCCCAACCCAAAAAACCCGGGTGAGTTTTTTCTGAAAAAACTCAACTGGGTTTTTTCAAAATTTCAACTTTAAATATATTTATTATAATATATTTAAGTATATTATTTAATATATTTCTTAATGTCAGTACACCAGTCATAAAGTTTATCACCCCCCACCCCAAGGGAAAAAATTGTCCTAATTCTCCCAATGACAATTTTTAAAACAAATAATTGTAACTTAATTTTCTATAAGTATGTGTAACTATCACAAACACAAAAACTATTTTTTTTTCCATTAAAAAAAATACTTTGATATATAACCCTACAGTTGAAACTCGTAACAAAAAACCACATATGCTGAGAATCCTAATTTAATGATGTAGACATGTATAATTATGTGGTTTATTTTATTAATTAATTATAATAAAAAAATACTTACTTTACAGCAAATATTTTTTTCCAGTTCTGAGAATTTTGTTATATCCAGTTTCAATTGCAAAAAATTTTGCTTAATTAAATATAAACTACCACCCAACTTAATTCAATAACATAAACTAAGGGAAAACCGAAATTTCCTATTTAGCTTGGGCTGAGGAAATGTTACTTACTGTGCCTAAGAAAGAATATAGCAACACATTTTGGAATGCAAACAACTCCCAAAAAAAAAAAAAATATTGTGATCCATCATTAATCAATATGTTTCAGAATGAATTTTTTCTATAGAAAATATTTATTATATATAGGCAATCACTTCAATTAAAATGAATAAAGATACTTTATCCTTAACAAAATATTAGTTTAAAAGTTCTGATTCAGCACTAGTATTAGTATAGTATTTTAATGATAATTTCATTGTTAAAACTATTACTAATAATCAATTTATCTAAAAGCAAAGTATAATTTTGATTATTGTCATTGATTTATATATATTTTTGTAATCAATTAGTAACTTTAAATTGTATTTAGTAGTAAGTACATTTTTTTCAACATTCTGAAACACCTCTTTTAACTTAAAAAACCCTGATAAAACCCAAAGAATACTTATAAAACCACAAAAACCCTGATAAAACCCAGTGGGTTGGGTTTTTTCCGAAAAAACCTGGGCATTTAACAACCCTGAATATGTATATAATTAAATTTGCAGAAGAACTGAAAATTCATCTCATGTATGACTTTCAATCTTGTGCTGCAGAGTTGCAGCTTTGCCAACATATACAGGTGGGAGTAGAAAATGCCAGACTCGGTGTCGTCCAGATAGCTTAAATGGTAGGGCATTGGTCTGTTGTACCAAAAGTCCAGGTTTGATTCCCGGTCTGGCAGTGGCGTAGCTACGTTTTTTGGCGCCCGGGGCAGGAAGAAATTTTGCGCCCCCCCCCCCCCCCCCCCTCCCCAATAAAAATTAACCAAATTTTTCTCAAGACGGGAGGAAAATCCTTCCGGCTTGTACTGGAGGAAAAGGTAGCTTTCCTCTTCCTTGTTTTTAAGAATTAAACGAATTTTACTCAACCACACGAAGGTAAAATGCATAGAACACGATTATAGAAGATTCGTAATTTTCGTCAATATTTGGGGATTTTGAAAAATTGTCAGCTATCGCGAATTTATGACGACATTTTCATTTATGACATATTTTAATTTATGGTGACCTACTTTTATCTCCAAGATATTTAGCCATGTAGCTATGTAGTTTTAAGAGTATGAGAGTAGCAACAATGATTACAAAAATGAAAGTAAATTATTTGCTAGAAATCACGTTTGCGAAATCTCCTAAATTAAACCCGATTATGGAAAAAAAAAATCTGCCGCCTTGTTTCATTTACAAGGTGCGTACACTCTTTAAAAATTACAAGGAGTTTCATATATCCTAAGTGACAAAACTGCAACAAATATTTTTCAATTAACTCCTGTTTTTTTTTTTTTTTTTTTTTTTTTTTTTTTGGGGGGGGGGGGGGGGGGGGATCCTTAAGGTGCATTTCGTAAAATTAAAAATACAATATAGATAGTTTTTTTTTTCTAAAAGCAAAAATGTTAAGTAAAATGTCTTTTGTATTTTATTTTAAAGTTTGTCATGATATTTTAACTAATTGAAAATGTGATCCTTACAGTATAGAGTAGATTTGTAAGGAAAGTATGAAAGAAAAATGTTGCGAAAAGTTTATAATTACACAAAAGTGTGGTTTTGAAATTTTCTTTAGAATGTTTTCAGTGAAATATTTTTAACACAAAATGAATTTTACCTAAAGAATTACTTTTTGCTTGATTAAATCATAAAACTTTCACAAAACCATTTAATAATATCAATAAAAACTTCATCTTAAAGCTTATTAGCTTATTTGCAAACTTTTATTATCCTAAAATTTTTACTTTGATTAGCCCAAAGAGAAAAAGATATATATTTGTCCATTCAGATTTAATTATGTTATTTTATGTCTCTTTTGCTTTCTTTTAATCATGAAGGCTAATCCTGGTTTGAAAAGCAATCTAAAAAACTATTTACAAACTTTATGAGTTGTTGTTTTAAAGTAGCGGCGTAACTTCAGATGCTTCCCCGAAGTTTATAATATTGTGGCTTAGCCATAAAAAGTATGCAAATGATCTCTGCAATAGCATATCTGACTTATAATAAATCCCGGATACAACGAGCGAGGAATTTGATTTCCAATATACTAAATCTCCAAAAGTTTAGCATATGAACCAGGGCTTAATTTGCGCCGGAGCCCAGCTCCGGTACTTCTCTATTTTTAGTAAAAATTTAAATATTGGCCAGAATTCACTGGAACTCATAAACACTGTGCTCCGGAGCCCAGTGCAGTAACACTTCCGCAAAACGAATCCTATATTACACTTTCCTTTCCCTCCTATCTCCAATCTTTTGCCCTCTTTTGTATCAAAACACTTATAAGTAACGTACTGTGTCGCTCACATAAGAGATGGATATGAAACTGGCTCGATTTTTATATTAGTGTTCGGGTTTGGGCAGGCTCGAGTTCAATCTGTCTTATATTCAAAATTGTACTTATTTCAATTTCAAATAATTTTAATGCTATTTTGATAAGAATAAAGAGTCAACGGAAGTAGCGTTTTTCTATTCTGCATAGCTGCGAACTATTATTATTATTTTTTTGTATTAACACTATTTCCGAGTCATAATCCTGAGTTCGATCACAGAATTCTGTGATTAATTAACATTAAGGTTAGGGCAAAGGTTTCTATTTGGAATTAGTAATAACTGAAAAGTGGAATAGTTGATAGCTAAGTATACAAATGCAGATAGATGTATTTAAAATTTTTATTTTGCTAAATAAAAAACAATGCTTTAAAATTTAAAAATAATGTATGAAATATAAATATGCAGATTGGAGTGACGGTGGAGGGGGGGGGGGTACGCTACGGGTGTTAGTACTGCAGAATATTATGGCTCCGTTACTTTTTTTGTTAGATATTAAGCCCTGATATGGACTGCACGTTTTCTGAAAGTTTTAATGACTTTTTAATTTTTTTTTTATTTTATAAAATTTTGCTCTTTTAAAAAAAATATATATCTCAAGATCTAATAAAACATTTTAGTTATAAAAATTATCTATGTGATTAGCATTATCTTTAATTTTGGAATTCATCTAATATACTTGTGTCTTTACTCAATAAATAAAGATTTCATTAATAAAACATAAATTCATTTTTATTTATTTCCTTTTCATTTAACTTGTTTTTTGTAATGTAAAAATGGAATTTTCTAATTGATTTTTCATCCGACGACGAATTATAATAATAGATAGGCGAATTATAAAAATATGATAGACGAAAAAATTATGTACGCAGGTGTATTTCAGAAGACAATACAGCATTTTAATATTTTAAGAACATAATTATCTATACTAATAAAAGAAAGTTGTTTGTCTGTGTCCGATGGCTAGCGAAATCTAATGCACGCAGAAGTCTGAAAATTTGGGTGTGGATAGTCAAAGACAGATCCTGATGTACCTCAGGCTCAGATTTTTAATTTTTTTAAGACCTGGGCCCCTTTATGTTTTTGTGTTCTAAATTGTTAATAACTTGTCCCCCTTTCAATCCAATATTCCACATTTTGGGCGTTTTCTCCATTTAGTTATTCCCCGATTTCAACATCCCAGTTAAGACCCTGGGTCCCAATCCGGGACACCTTGAACTTTTTTTCACTGTGCAGTTTTCACTTCTTAATTGTGTCACCCTCTCAATGCATAACTTTAAAGTTTTGTATTAATTCTTCTCCTCGTTCTACAATCCTCATATTTTTCTTAGGGTCCTAGGGCCCTTTTCTAAACAATTCCCTCATTTTTTGGCGTATTTCTTTAAAATTTTATTGTAATGACTAACTCATAAACTATGCTTAATTTCGACTAACTGAAGATCTAAAGCGCTAAGTAATAGGACCTTTTAAAATGTTTTCATCTTAGGGCACTGCTCAAAACTATTGCTTGGACTTTTTTGGGCTCTCTACAAGTTTTGATTTAATGCGTCTCTCAATTGGGCGCCCCTCCCTCGTCCATTTAATCATTTTGAGCCTCCTTTCAGGTACGTAATCATGTAAAGTACAAAGTGTGTTGAGCCATCCCTAGAAACATTTACAGAAGCTTTTTCTTTCATTATTTGAATGTACTAAAGAAAACATTCACACATGCACAAAAAAGGTCAATAATATTTATTTATTGTCAAAATATGAGACATAATTTCGGTTAAAAATCCCTCTCAATTTGGCGACCCTTGGCAGCGGCGCCCGGGGCGGCCGCCCCCCTTAGCTACGCTACTGCGGCCTGGACATTTTCACTGCGTAGCAAGTGAAAATTCACAATCCTTTGTTATATTCATTAATTTGCAGCATGATTTCAGCTCTTCTGAAAATTTAATTAAATAATACAAAGACTTATGTTAAAAATAAATTAATTATTAAAGTTCAAACAAAGGGAATTCTTAAATTTTGAAAAAAAGCTCCAAATTAGTACAACTAATGAATATTGGTAAAAATATTTCTGTATATCAAAATAAAGTTTGATAGTTTAAGGATGCTTTTAATATAAAATCCATATATGTCTACAAAATATTCGGCACAATGAAAGTTTTTTCAGCACTTGAATGTTAGTCAGTTGCAAGTAATAATGATAAATCACCAAATATTGTTTACATTGTCATCATTTGTATTGCATTCATTTCATCTAAAAGAGAAACTTTTCACTTGCGTCATTTAGAATTCACACAAAAAAAAGCATTATTTTTAATTTGCGCACTTGCAAAATATAAAAGCTGCAATTTGTGCTCGGCTAATATAAAAAAAATCTGGCAAATTAAACATATTTCAAATATAGCAATTTTTCTTAATGTTTTGGTGACGTTTATTACCAATGTCACCAACACATTAATAAGCAAATGTATATCTTATTCATAAATTAACTCAACTATGACAAATCATACTCATATACTTCATGTGTAAAAATTAAAATATATAAAATTAAGTAGGTTAGTCAAGGTGATTAGCTTTTATTTCAAAATAACAGTGTAAATAAACTTAGAAATACTTTTAGTTAAGAAAATTAATTTCGATATCAATATGAAGGTTTTTACATTGTTTACATTCCCCTCCTCTTTCAGCAAAGTGTAGTACGACACATTTTTAATAACAGTGCAACAATTCAATAACAGCACTTTATGAAATCATTCATCCATTTCCTTCTCAAACAATGGAACTTTGTAACTATCTCTAACTATAAAATTATCCAACTTAAGAACTACATAATTTTAATTTAATATTGAATATACTAGTTTGGCTTGGTATTTTAAGCATTAAAAACGTAGCCAGCAAAAAAATTACAAAGTAGCATTAGTTTTCTTTTTTTACGAGCTTGAACGTTTATCATATTCTTTAAATATATACATAGGTTAGACATACCTGATTGCAATGAAAAAACACATAAGTTGTGCTTAGAAAATGTTTACAAATCAAATGCGTTAAAAAAACATAATATAAATAAATAAAGAATTACATATTGGCTGTATTACTATATTATGCAAACGGGATTGCGGTATAAATATCCTTGATGCAATACACTTTAACATCCTATATTAGGGCAACATTAACTACTGTTACTCACAGTGATTGAAATTTACAATTGGCAAAAGATATCAGAAAAATTGAAAAATAATAAATGAAAGCTTATATCGTTAAAAAATCTAAGATATAGTTATATTTATTATAACAGTTAAAATATAAGTTTTATCGGGTCTAAACTGCAATATTTATCGAATAGCTAGGCTTAAAATCCCTAAGAGTACGAAATAATATCATAGTTAAACATACCTCATAACATGAGAAAATATTCTCATAAAACTTCGATTTTTCTCATCAAATTTTATGTGGAGCGAATAGCCACTACAATACACTATAAACTTGTTAATCTGACGCTTGAACTGACAGTGCTATCCTTTTGATATAAAACAAAAACAAAAACAACTTTCAATGGTTATCAACACAGTTAAGATACCATCAAGTAGTAGATTTTCAACCGCATTCATCACTAATAAATGCAATCGCAAATTGATACAGTTACGGTTGGAAATATTCCTTAAACCTTTCCAGCTTTTTTAAACTGTCCCTCCCATCATCAACCAATCAATCAAACAAGTAAGCTTAAGCAAAACAAACAATTTCGTTTAGGTAATTATTATTTCAATTGTATTATAAAAAATATGAATTTGATTTAATTTTATTCATTTATCAGCGTTATTTGAAGTGTAATTTGATTTTGCTCTTTTTCGTGTTTTAAATATATATATTTTTTTAAATAAAAAATAAAACAATTTTAATTTTATATTGTGTACACTCTCTGTTGTAGTTGTGACTGTAGGCATACACCAAAGAATGTATCCGAAGTATTTAAATAACATTTTAATTTTAATTTTCTGTTGAAATTAATCGAAACGAAAGATACCATGAAAGTGCTTCTATATCGATATATTTTCCGTACATTTGTACAATTATAAAAATAATTCTAGGTAAAACATGCAATAAATATTATAATGAAAAATGAAATATATATTTTTATAGTAAATAGCATTTCATGCAGTTTTTTTTTTTTTTTTTTTTTTCCGTACTTCTGGTACATGTTTAATTTTAACTTTGAATTTAATCTGTACATGTTTAATTTTATCTTTGAATTTAAAACTCTACAATAATATGATTGTCCTGCCGGGTTGGCATGTGAAACATTTGACATGTTTCTGTATACATTTATCTGCTTCAAAAATATTTCATTTATAGTTAATTTTTAAAACTAAACACTCAGTTAACACATTTGTCAGCAAATTATCACTCAAGAAAATTAAGAAATTGTATATGTGTGAAAGTCAAAGGTCAGTTTTATTGTTGTTGTTTTCTTTTTATCAATCAACAAAAATAGTGCAAAGTGTTCTATTGAAAGCTCCATTTACCAGAAAAAAAAATCAAATAGCTTGCCTGTCATTTAAAATAATTGGTTTTAAATAATTAAAAGGGAACAACCTATTTATATAATTATAAAGGCGAATGTTTCACGTATGTATGTATGTAGGTTTGTTTGCAGTTTTCTGGTCATTGTGTGCATAGCCACACAATTTGGCTAGATAGTACTTATATAATGCTAGAAATTATGCACCTCAAAGACAGTTTTTTTTTTTTTACTAGATTTTTTATGCAATTTTTAGCATTGTGTTGCATTTTACATCAATTTTCCGCATTAGTAAAAGGAATCCAGTTTTAAACTTTTAGTCCAAGACAGTATATATTATTTTCTTTCCAATAAAATTAATTTGATACAATATACTACATATGTACATAGTCAGGGGCGGATCCAGAAAATTTTCACAGGGGGGGGTCAAGTTTCAGTGGCCAGCGTTATACCTTCTACTTATAAAATTATCAGTAAAGTGGAAGAAGAACGAAGTATCATTTAAACCTGCTTCAAAATATAATATATTACGCAGAAATTAATAAATTTTCATGAAATAATATTAAATTAACCATTAAAAATTATATTAATATTAAATTAATATATAAATTACAAATTATAATAACAGAGTTTCCCCCAGATTTAAAAAAGGGCAGGGTGCTGTTGGTGAATAAAGGGCACTTTTTTTATTCTTAAGGGCACTTTTTGGATTCTTGAGGGCACTTTTCAGATTCTTAAGGAAACTTTTTTTAATTGTTAAGGGTATTATTTTGGTTTTTAAAGCCATTTTTTATATATAAAAGTCAGGGCACTCTTTTTAAGACAACATTGAGTCAATTTTTACTATGAAAGCAAATTTTTTAATCTGTCTTTATTTTTTAATGCAAATAGGAGAAACGGCACTTTTTTTACTGAGGGGCAAGAAGGGTGCTAATTTTTTTACTGGAGGGGGCAAGAAGGGTACTAATTATTTTTATGAGGGGCAAGAAGGGTGCTATTTGGTAAACCAAAGGGCAGGCAGGGTGCAGCACCCTCCTGAAACTGTCTGGGGGAAACTCTGATAATAATATTATTAAATTAACTTTTAGTAACCAATTTGTTACCATTTTGTATGAAATATATAAATATACAATTTATTAATTCTATAATATTAATACAGAATTAATTACAGAATAATTAATGTTAATACAAAAATGTTAAAATTCTTCAATTAAATAAAATTAAACGTTTTCATATTTAAGATGTGGAGAACACTTTTTATTGCAATGAAAAAAATAATATAACATAATAAAAACATTGCTGTATTACCTTAAAAATACTGCAGTTGAAATTTCCTGTGATGCTTCATTGCGAATTTATTTAATACTTCTTTAGGGTGAATTTCCTTATCACGATGAATGTTAAGCATTGCTAAATCGTTTATTCTTTCTTCTTTCATCAAAGTAATGACCTCAAGTAATTTTTCACCCGTCTTAATGTTGAGAAAGACCGTTCACTGGTACAGCTTGTAACAGGAAGGACACATAAAATATGGAGAAAAGTCTTGATATTCGGGTAAAATTTTGAAGCGTGTAATATGCTTTCACTTGCACTGCATGAAAGTTCGCTCTCCGATTTGTTTTTCCATTACCACTACCATAAGTCTATTTCTCCTCGTAATTCAGAAAATGTTCCTGGAATATCTTTCTTGTAAGGTTCAGCTGCATTAATTAAAGTTTCAGTAACCTCATTGGTTAATGCCGGGATTAATCCATGTAATCCAACGATATTTGAATGTTCAGCAGTGGAAAATCTTGTTACCAACTCTGATATGATAAAATCCATAAACGACAAAAATAAATTAAATTTGTAATATTCTTCAAGACTTGACGCTGCAGTATTGGATCTGTGGTGCTGTGTTTTTACAATTCTCAGCATAGTAATTTCAATGAAATGTTTCGCTGCTACTTTCGATGCTTCGTCGTATATTTTCGAGTAACTTGATGATGAATTTCGATAATCATTTAAAGTATCGACAACATGCTTTACCATATCATAGCATTGCTTCAAATCTAACGAAAGGCTTTGCAAATTACGAGATAAAGAAAATGTCAAGTTTACATTGGTGAATGAATGTCCATCTAGGAGTGAACAAAGCGCCAAGTAACAATGGTCCAGAGAACGAACCCACTCTCTTATGTGTGACGACCTGAGCAGAGCAGAAATATCTTACAGGACCAAGAAAAGAGTGGTTAACATTGATTTCCTATACTAATTTTTTGGAGCTGTAAAAAATGTGTGAAGTAACAAAAAATAATAAGATTAAAAAAAATAATCCTTTTGCTAAAAAGTTCTGGCTGCACTACTATTAAGAGTGTTTCTCATCACAGGGGGGGGTCAGCCGACCCCTTGACCCCCCCTGGATCTGCCACTGTACATAGTTAAAAAATTCCAAATGAAACTAAAAATGTACCACATAATTTAAATCATAAAATAAAATATATAGATATATAAATGAGAACAGAATAAAATATTTAAAAGAAAATAACTAACTGAAAGAAACATTATAACATAACCAGCTAAAATCAACAGAAGTAACAAAATTAATAATCAAACCAATCCAGGAGACAGACTGCATGCAAATGCAGGGTTAAAACAGTTTTTACGCATGCAATGTTCCCCAAATTTATCTGCCGAGACCCGAAAATTGATATGGAGGGAAAACAAGAATTAATCCAGTTTAAACAAGTAGAAACTGACTAAAAAATCAGACATTTCCAACAGCAATCCTTAAACTGTTTGCCTCGAATAGAGATCTCAATTCACTTCGATTCCTACATGTCTTTACAAAGTTAAATGTCATACTTCTGACTAAATTCATTGGATAACCCTGTTACAAAGCAATGTTGTACCAGCTAATCATTTCCTCTTTCAATGTGACAATATCAGAAGGCAATATATTTAAACGGATTAGACCAGCCATACTCAACCTATGGCCCGGCGACCTTGTATGTGCGGCCCAAAACACAATCATTAATCTATACTTATAAAATTAATTTCGATGTGAATGAAAAGGACTTAAGATCTTTACTGTTCTTTTATATATTTTAATGGGAAGGCAAAATCTGTCCTGTTATTCATAATTAATTAAAAATTATGTTAAAACTTCATAAATGTTGTTTCCTTAGTCAAAAGTTATTTTCACATGTAGTTCTATTTCTGCTATAGTGGTGTACACTCTTCTTAATTAACGAAACTAATCCCATTATTATCAGGGCTTGAATTTCAGGGCGGAATTGCGGGATTCGTGCCGAAAATTTTGAAATCCCGCCCAAAAAATTTCACCATTTTCGGAGAAATTTGCGTTGTTTGATTTACCTGCAACCGAACAATAAATTTCGTGATTCTTTTTCCTGCGACAGATCAACAAACTTTGCGTTTTTTAAGCGACTGATCGACGAATGTTACGTATTTTAAGCGACAGATCGAAGAACTTTGCGTTTTTTCCGCGACAGATCGACGAACTTTGCATTTTTTAAGCGACTGATTGACGAATGTTGTGTTTTTTAAGCAACTGATCAACAAACTTTGCGTTTTTTAAGCGACAGATCCACAAACTTTGCGTTTTTTCCGCAACAGATCCACAAACTTTGTATTTTTTCAACGACAGATCGAAGAACTTTGCGTTTTTTCCGCGACAGATCGACGAACTTTGCGGTTCTTTCCACAACAGATCCACGAACTTTGTGTTTTTTCAACGACAGATCCACGAACTTTGGTTTTTTCTGCGACAGATCCACGAACTTTGCATTTTTTCAACGACAGATCGAAGAACTTTCCGTTTTTTCCGCGACTGTTCGACAAACTTTGCTGTTCTTTCCGCGACAGATCCACGAACTTTGTGTTTTTTCCGCGACAGATCCACGAACTTTGTGTTTTTTCAACAACAGATCGAAGAACTTTGCGTTTTTTCTGCGATCAATCGACGAACGTTGCATTTTTTCCGCGATCGATCGACGAACTTTGCGTTTTTTCCGCGGTCTATCGACAAAATTCGTGTTTTTTCCGCGATCGATCGACGAAATTCACGTAATTTCTCCTTTTTTTTCTTTCGACAGATTGACAAAGTTCATAATTTTTTTTTACCTGTGTCTGACTGACAAATTTAGATTTTCTTCTCTGCGTTAGACTGATGAATTTCACGATTTATCCCCGCGACCGACTGATGAATTTCACTATATTTTCCCGCGACTGATTGACAAATTTCGCAATATTTTCTGATGAGCAATCAACGAACTTCATGTTTTTTTCCTTGACTGAATGACGAACTTTGCGAATTTTTCCGTAACCGATTGGTGAATTATTCGGTTTCTTCTGGTGACAGATTGATGAAATTCACTTTTTTTTTTCTCACGCCGAACTGAAAAATTTCAAGTTTTTTTCCGCAAATGACTGACGAATTTCGTGTTATTTTCTTGCGACCGATTAACAAACTTCGCCATTTTTCCCCGCGACTGATCGATGAATTTAGTGATTTTTTTTTCTATGAACATAGACATAGATAAGGACTTCTAATAAAATAGCCTTTTGAATAAGAAAATCGTTTCTCGAAAAATGTTTCAAATACAATGTTTGTGTAGAACAGTTGTATTAGTTCATTTACCTCTTCAAATCGTCTGCAGGGCCGAAACTAAGGGGGGGGCAGAGGGGGCGCGTGCCCCGGGCGCCAGCAGAACAGAAGGCGATGGGGGCGCCAAATGCAGGTTTTTTTTTTGTTGTTTGATATAGAAATGTATAAATATATGAAATTTGTATAAAAAGTCTCGCAGCCGGAAAATCCAAAAGAAAAACTGAACTAAATACATTAAAATAGACAAATAGATAAAAAGATTTGTCTACAATACAAGATATCAAATGAATAAAAAACGAACTGTTCTCTTAGGCTATTTTCTTTCTCCCATTCCAAATGTATCATGTCTATGCCGTCTATCATTTAAATCTCTTCCTATGGTTTAGAAGAATCCCTAACATTGTTCATGGTCAGTCCCTACTCATGTCTGTATATGACACTGTTCAACGAACGTCGTCGTCTGGATACGGTACTGTACTGTCCAGCATGGATAATTGGCAAACGATTCTCTCACTTGACTTTTCTATTAGATAAAAAATATTCCATGAAGGCAGTTCTATTTTTTTCCTTTTCTCACAGCGTGCAGCATTCTTCTTTTTCCATTTTGTCATGGGCGAGGGGTGACTGCCCTGGACAATAAACACAAATTGGGGGATGAATGCCCAAAGTAAAATTCTCAGTAAAATCTTTTTCTTTAAAGTATAGCATTTGTAAAGGTACAGTAAAAAATCTCGTACAGGGCGCCATAGCTAGTAAAGCCGGAGCCGTCCCTGGCTTTATCTTCCAAAAGGTTTTTTACTCGTCTTTTTTGCAAAACTCTTCTAAGCGTTTTGCTGCCCTTGGCAGCAACTGGAATATGCCGGCCTATTACTTTTGCTGAAATTACTTTTTTATCCAGATCCAATCTAGTATTATTAGAGGGGGCGAGGTTGGGCGACTGCCTGGGATACTAAAAACAAATAATATTTGAAAGGATAATTTGAAAAATAGACAAAATAAAACTCTTTGTTAAAACTTTTATTTGAAAAAAAATGTCATTTGTAGGGGTGCAGGGAGAAAACCATACCCAAGTTGCTATGACTAATAAAACCACAGCCGCCCCGGCCTTTATCCTCCCAAATTATTTTCTCGTCCTTTGGCCATTTCCACACAGAGCCGTCCTTAGGGGTGTGCGACAGGTGCGGCCGCACAGGGCCTCGCGCCTAGGAAGGCCTCGCTCCCGAAAAACAAGTTAATGGAAAAAGCTAAATAATTATTATTTATTTTGTTACGAGTTATCTATTTCATAATAAAATTCAGAGTACATGACACTCCGGTCTCGTCGACGCCATTTCGCACCCCCCCCCCCCCCCTATAGCTCGGATTCTAATTGTCGAAGGCTGCAAAGAAGGTAGAACCAAACGTTGTTTGGTTCAACATCATGAGGGTCATTATATCATTTTCTTATGAAACCCCTAAATTTTTATAAAAAACTGAATATATGAGCCCGACAAATTTAAACTCTTATAACTCATTATCAAACTGTCACAGCGGGCTCAAATTTTGTGTGCATGAACAAAGTGACATAATTTTTACAGGAGACATTGTCGGATTTTTAACAGAAGCCCCTAAAATTTAGTATAGTGCAAATATAAAGGCTCCATAACACAAATACTTATAGCTCGGATCCAAATTGCCACAGTTAATGCAAATTTTGCATGGTAAACGTAAACGTAATCAATTTAAGGGGCAGAGTGAGGTTCAGTCGATTTTTTATCAAAACTACCGATATTTTAGTATATTATAAATATAAGGTGCTGACAACTTAAAACACTTATAACTCGAGCTGTAATTATCGCAGAATATTCATATTTTGTATGGTAAACTTAATCTTTATAAAGTGGCGGGGTGGGGGGGGGGGGACTTAGTCAGTTTTTTTAACCGAAACCCTAAATTTTATTATAGTGTGAATATAAGGGCACGATAAACATAAACACTTATAACTCGGATTGAAATTGTCACAGTCCACACAAATTTAGTACGAAAAACGTAATCGTTTTCAAAGAGGTGGGCTCTGTCAATTTTTTATATAAACCCCCTTATTTTAGTGTATCATAAGTATAATGGGCTAACAACTTAAAATACTTATAACTTGAGCTGTAATTATTGTTGAACACTCTTATTTTGTGTGGTAAACGCAACCTTCATAAAAGGGGGGGGGGTGCTTTGTCGCATTAATATGATAAATAAAAAAAATGACACACAAAATATGAGTTACTCCGACAACTACAGCTAGAGTTATAAGTGTTTAATATGTAACCACCTTATCTATATTATAAAGGACAAACATGTCCGTGCGTAACGCTGAGATCATTTTGCGAATGGCAACAGTTGACGATGAAATTTCGGGATTTTTGCTACTGCAATTTTTTTAATTTCAAAGCATCGCTTATTTTTAATATTTACACCGTTATATAAGAAAAAAATCTACTTTCAATTGCAATTTATTTGAAAACTGTATCGCAATTTACTCATTAATTATAGCATTTAAATTAAATTTCAAACATGATTTTTTAAAAAATCTATTTCTATCAATTGCAGACGATTACAAAATATTAATCCATTAACACTTTAAACAATATAAAAAGTTCTGCATTTGTTTCCAGCTAATATCCAATAACGAAATTAAAACTTCATTAAGCAATCAATAAATTGTATAAAAAAAACCAAAAATTTAACAGACATGTAATCAAAATAAGCGTTTAAAACTGCTGAAATCATCAAAATAAAAAAAAAGAAACAGCTGAAGACAACGAAAATTTTAGCGATTTCTTCGGCCATTATCTTCTGTCATGAGGCCAATACGAAATTACCGCTTTTAATAAATTTCAAAACTTTATTTGAATATATAATTGACATATTTCATATAAAAATGCTCTTAGGTGTTGTCAGAAGGCAATCTAAAAAAATTATTAAATGTAAAACATCTATTAGAGTTTTCAATTAAAAAAAATGGTTTTCACATATATTCTATCCCGGGAAGGCCGGGTTGGATGCCCTAGTATTTATAATACATTAAAATGTGGCCAGTTTCGATAAAAAATCGGCAGAGTCCTTCCAACTAAAAGGTTTACCAAACAAAATTTGTTTGACCTGCGACAATTTGGATCTGATTTATAAGTGTTTTTAGTTAATGAGCCCTTATATTCGTGCTATACTAAAATTTAGGGACTTCAGTTAAAAATCCCTTCCTTATAAAGATTATATTTATCGTACAAAATATGAGACAATACGATAATTACAGATCGCGTTATAAGTATTTTAAATTGTGAGCCCCTTATATTTATGATACACTAAAATATAGTGGGGGGGACTTCGATAAAAAAAATAACAGAGCGAGGTAGGTGACGGTTGGCTAATGAAAAGATTTTTATTTTTAAGTCGATACAATTTTTAGTATGTATAGGATTTCTCTTTCAAAATTTGTATTCAAATTCGAAAAATTGACAAAATTTGCAGTCGAACAGTACCTTTCGTATTACTCTGCAGACGATTAAAAAGTATGGGGAAAAGTAAAGAAATAATCTTCTCTCTCTCTCTTTTATTAACGACTGTACAATATTATTAGCTTACCCCCCCGAAAAAGAAAAGAAAAGAAAGAAAGAAAAAGCCTCTCCGATATGACACGGCCAGAATCAATTCTCCGCCCGTCGAAATCTGCTGAAAAAAGAATAGATCAAGCCCAGTTCGAGTATTATGAAACCAAATTGGTCAGAGTCTCTATAAAATATTAAAACATACTACCCCCAGCACACACCCATAAAAAAGTGTAATCCTTGATGTACCACTGTGTATGTCATTCAAGCGTGTGCTTTTTCAAAAGCCTATTACGTTGTGAGAAGTAATGCTGCCAATTTAGAGGAATTTTGTTCAAAATATCTACCAGAATTTCCGAATAGTTGCCTTTACTTTATTTAATCACACAATATCTGACATTAAATAAAGCAAAATTACTATTAAAAATTTCTGGTAGATGAATTAAAAAAACAGCTAAATTGGAAACATTGGTCAGAATGGAAGGGCCTCGCAAAAGTTCTTGCACCCGGCCTCGCTTTCGCTAAGGACGGCTCTGTTTCCACATAAATGAAAAATGCCGCCATACCATTTGTTACAATTACTTTTTTTACATACAGATCCGGTTTTAAAGGGCGCGAGGTTGGCTGTTGCTAACGACACTAAAAACTAAGGGGATGAAACATATGCAAGATAAAATAGTAACCTCTCCTCCCCTTTTTTCTTTTTTAAGAATAAAGCATTTGTAGAGACGCAGAAAAGAACCTCGCACAGGGTGCCATGGCTAATAAAGTCGTCTCTGCCTTTATCTTTGCAAATAATAATAATAATAATAATAATAATAATCGTCTTTTTCTCATTTTTACGTGTTTTGCTGCCCCATTCTTTTGCTGTAATTATCTTTTTAGATCCAGATGTAAATTTCCGGGGCAAATACATCGTGGGCCCCTGTAATAGTCAAGCTCAATTTCTTTTTATATTTAATCTTATCCTACTCTAAAAATGCAAAATATCGATTATAATCAGTATCAAAGTCAAATGCATTCTAAATATCAGCTTTATGTGAACAGCATACCAAGTGTGGGGGACCCCTAAATCAGGGGCCCCAGTGTCACGATTCAGATTTAGATTTATCAGATCTGATTTAATTAGACTCTGAATCTGTGTAATTAAATCGTCATAAAAGTCTCTAACAGTAACAGGGTTTCTTTTAGTTCAGATCCAAGTTTGAGTCTCATCCCAACCCTCCACAACCGTTCACAGTTCTGATAATTGCTAATAGAAAAGAAGACAAGGAAAAACATTTCTAGGAAAAGCAAATGGTATAAAAAATATTCTATTTAAATTACATGAAAATTATGTAGTAATAATAATTTTTTAAAAAGTGCTAAGAAAATCCTTTGATCAAAACAAATTTTTCTCGTTGAACTTAAAAGAGGATTTTGGGGGCCTTTTGGATGTGGGGCCCCTCGCGATTAAGACCAACGCGACCCCTTAAATCCGCCCCTGAGAATATCAATAATTATACTTCTTAAGATGAAAATCTGTATAAAGCGGAATATTTTTCGGTTTCTTCCGATTTCATTTTCAAGGTTTTAATGAATCAGTATTTGACAAAGCTGATTACTTAGTTCAGTATTACAGATTATCTGATTAAATACTTTAAATTTTAGAAACTTAGAAAAAATTTGCTCTGGAAATTTTCTTTTCGGAGGAGGGGGGGGGGGGCGCCAAAATCCATGTTTGCCCCGGGCGCCAAAAAGGCTAGTTCCGGCACTGGTCTGGTAGGTATAATAGATTTATTCTATGGTATTTATCTGCATTGTTGTTTGTAGGTGGCATTACCTTAGCACAGTTGTACACTGGCTGCCATGAAGTCGCAAATCGATATTAACACTATTTCATTAGAAATCCTTCTCTATTTCTGTTCATGCGTAAGACAAATTTCATTATCTTATTTCCTCAACCAATTGACTAAATTCACAATTTTTTCCTGCAACCGAAAAAAGGGAAAAGAACAAAAAAGGGCAGTAAGAGCCACTGGTCACTGCACCCTGTTAAATTGGCCTGCAGTCAGCACTAAACAAAAATGAGATTAGAAGAGCTGCAAAGATCTTATTACTTTTACTCCTTGGAGGTAAAGGAGTAAACCTTTTTAATCCTTGTGAAAGAGTAAAAGTGTACCTTGTGAAAGAGGCATCCCTCAATCAAATAAAATCTAAATTCAGAAATTTATTTAACAACCTAATTGTTAAGGGTCCCTAACACATTTAATGGACTTGAAAAATACACTGCATATATAAAACTTAACTTTCTTCCCTTTTTTATAATAAAAATAAAACATTTTACATAATCATTCTCAGTTGACTTAATTTTTTCAATGGTATTTTGTCATGTCTGCATTAATGTAATTCTTTAAATAGCACGTAAAATAATAGTGGGGTTTAAAGATTTTTTTTTCTCCCTCACAAACATTACAACTACCCTCCATTTAAAAATGTTGGTAGGGAGACCTCCTTGTGTGTGTGTGGAAAAATTGAATTTCAAGCCCTGATTATAAATTATTTATATTTGCTCGCTATATTGTTTTGTTATATTATCTTTTTACTTTAATTGCATTTTTTTAAGTGTGTTGCGGCCCACCTAATGTTAAAAACATATGTTTGCAGCCCATGAGAAAAGAATGTTGGTTATGGCTGGACTAGACCTTTTATAAATATATTTCTGAAAATTGAAATATGAACATTAGATAAAAAATGTAGCATAGCTATCGTTTTAAAGTTAAAATCTTCTTTTTTATCGTATAGTTTAGTAATTCGTTTGCTTATTTTCAATTTCTAAATTTACATCTAAATAATTAACTTTTTGATTATTATTGGAGGATGGTGTCAATTCCAGATTTTGTGGGTATTCAAAATTGGCTTTTATACCATTTAACTCAATAATTTAAACATCGCAGATATATCTGAAGCTGATTATATTTTTATTTAAATCACTATTATTTTCATACATGTATATTAGGGAAAAAAAAAATAAAAATTTCCAAGCTGTACGCTTGAAACTGAATTTTTAAACATGGAAAAATTATTATGTGGGCCAATATTAATTTAGAACAGCCATTAGAAAATAAACTGTCTAATTTAGATAATCAGTTATTTACAACTTCATTAGAAAGAATATTTTCTAATTTTGGTTTAATTCAATTTAGACTGCACAACAGGTTAAGAAAAGTAGACAAGCTTAAAATATTCATTTTTTTTTAATTAAAAATATGTAATATATATATATATATATATATATATATATATTGTATTTAAAATTTTGTTGTATAAAATATAAAATTTTCTTGATACTTAATATTGAATCCAATAGAGGTTTTTATTATGATTGTAAAAAGCAAATTGTTTCTTTTTCAATTCATTGATCTTCAATTTTGTTGTAAGTAAAAAAAAAAAAAAAAAAAAAAAAAAAAAGATATTTAGAATATTGTTTTATTAAGTTTTCATGTTTAGTTTCTAATTTATATTAAGTTGAAAATATTTATAATTGGCAGTAAGTAGACTATTTTTAGAATATTGGATATATATCAAGAATATTAGATATTTTTAAAAATATCATGATATTTATGAACTGTAAAAAGCAGTATAGACACCCCAATTCTAGATTTGGTTGGGAAGTGGTTCATTTGATTTGAGGTTTACTTGAATGAACCGACCAATGTGGCTCCACTAACTAGGGCTGGACGATATCAAAAATTTTATATCGCGATATATCATCGAGTTAATATCGATATTGGTGATATATCGCGATAACTACCTTAAAATGTGTGGGGATAGAAATATTGCTAATTTCGAAAGACAAATGTACGAGCAATTTAAATACCAACAGATGTAGAAAGCAACGAATCATATATATATTTATATATATATAAGAGAAAAGCAAAGAAACTAACGAAAGAAGAATAAGTAAAAAGAAAACTGCCCAGTTAAACTGAGGACATTGAGCTCACAGGCTATTCACATTAATTGCATATTATACTCTTATTTCAAAGAATTTGAAATAAGCCTCTCGAAAAATAAAGAAATCGACAATATAATAAGGGGCTCATCACCCCCATCCACCCTCCTTATAATTAACCAATAAACCCCTAAAACTGAAGCGAAGCCTCTAATTACAATGAACACATATACAAAATTTGAAGCAAATCCGATAATTCTGCATGAAAAAACCCATTTATATAAATTAAGGGGGGATTAGTCCCCCGTATCCTCCTTTATACTTAACCAATGAACCCCCAAAACTAATCAGGGAAGTGTCTTACCACAATGAGCCTATATATATAAATTTGAATAAAATCGAATAATACTGCATGAAAATCTCATTTATCTAAATTAAGAGGGAGAGGAGTAACCCCCTCCCCTTTAACCCATTTACACTTAACCAAAGAACATCCAAAACTAATCAGGAAAGCGCCTTATCACAATGAACCTATATACAAAATTTGAAGAAAATTGGATAATTCTGCATGAAAAACCCATTTATTTAATTAAGAGGGGTTAGCCCCCCTTTCCCCCTTTATACTTAACCAATGAACCCCCAAAACTAATCAGGGAAGCACCTTACCACAATGAGCCTATATACAAAATTTGAATAAAATCGGATAATTCTGCATGAAAAACCCATTTATCTAAATTAAGGGGGTTAGCCCCATTTTCCCCCTTTATACTTAACCAATGAATCCCCAAAACTAATCAGGAAAGCGCCTTATCACAATGAACCTATATGCAAAATTTGAAGAAAATTGGATAATTTTGCATGAAAACCCCATTTATCTGATTTGAGGGGGGTTATCCCCCACTTTCCCCCTTTATACTTAATCATTGAACCCCCCCCCAAAACTAATCAGGGAAACACCTTATCACAATAAGCCTATAAACAAAATTTGAAGCAAAACGGTTATTTCTATCAAGAGTTATCGCATTACGTACAAACCTACATACATACGTACATACAGAACCGGCGGGCACATTAGCTCTTAGGCTTTGATAGCATGTAAGCTAAAATGTACCATATAATTTTGCTTTATTATGCAGAATGCTAGGTTTGATATTTAAACCTGTTTTTTTTAACAAAGTGCCATTGAATTCAAAAGAAAATAAATTGCAAATGATAAAAATAAGTTATTGGCTAACAAAATTAAATAAAAATAAACAAACAAAATCACACACACACACTACATGACACCATACATTCATTTTAATATCAAAGCGCTACCGATAATATTGGCCGAAAAAATTATCTCAATCGACCCGAGAATAACTAACAGATACTCTAGCTCGTATTTTATTGGCCATCACATATCAATACCTTGACCTATTGCAACGAAGTCTGGACGAATAGCAGCAGCGCAGCATCGAGACGAATAAGTCTGGACGATAGCTGTATTTTTCAGTTGAGAACAAAGAGTTTAATTTGCGGTTTGAGAGGATAGCAACGAACTTACGCATAATAAGAAAATGTATTCGTATTGGGATATATTGTGATATTCTTTATTTGGAGATATTAACGAAAGCGAGATAATTAAAGGATAATCGTTGGAGGGGAAATTCTGATTGTCAATAAAGTAGAGAAGTGAATATAAATGCATGGATCGGTTGAAAGTAATGGGTTGAAGAGGATATTATACGGAATATTCGGCGCTTTTCTTGTGGTTTGAAGTCGTGAAAAAAAATGTTTTTTGGATATATCGGTAGAGTCAGAGCTTAACTTAGATATTGTTATTGTTTGCCAGAGTTAGAGCTTAGCTATCATTATTGGGATATATCGTCAGTGTCAGATGTTAGATATTGTTATTGCGATAATTAAGAAATATCAATATTTGATCGATATATTGATAAATAATCCAGCCCTACCACTAACATATAATAATTCCTTGAATTTGCTTTCAATGTAATTCCCATCACTTTGAATGCCTTTTCCTGTACTATTAGAATTTTTTAATAATAATTATATTTTAAATTTTTCATACATGCTTCCACTATTTAACTTTAAAAAAATTCCATCATGGAAACTGTCTCATTTTAAATGGGAATTTTTCATCATGATCACGACTTTATTCAGTTTCTACACCATGATAAAAACTAAAATATAGAAGTTCAAGTATGGAAGCTAAATTTAAAATGATGATTTAGTAGTTAGGCATCCAGACTTGGGATGCACTAAATATTCAGTATGTATTCGGCCATACTACCGAATATTTGGTTAGGCCAAATATCAAACTATTTGCTTTGCCAAATGTTCAGTTAGGCTGAATATCAAACTATTCAGTCTAGTCAAATATCTTGATATTCAACTAAAACGAATACTTAAAACACTTTTTTAAATATTTTTTAAAACTTTAGATAACTTTAATTTTTAACTGTCAAAAAATAAAGATATTCAGAAAAATTAAGGAATAGAATCATATTTTTAAGTAACAGAGTTTGCTTTTACGTTATTTATTTCTGTTTGAAAAGTAACAATTAAGAAAATTAACTGTTAATGATGACATTCATAGGAACTAATGACGCATAAATGCAAGTTCTTGAATATTGTTTGCTTTCTCACAACTGGGTCTTTCTAAACATAATAGAAGATAATATGTAGCTTTCAGGGGTTATAATAAGTAACAAGACAAATAGTTTTTGTATGGGAAATCATGAACACAATCTACTTATTCAAAAATACAGTGTATGTCACTCCAAATCGAACTTGCATTTTCGTTTATCTTTAACAATGATAGCTATTGTAACGATATATTCAAATGATCAGACTTACTTTGCTTTCTGTTAAATATCACAAGAAGTGCTAGAAATTGTCACCATTGCAGTGCAATTAACACTAAGCTAGACATTCCATTATTCCGAATGCAGCTGCCAGTATACATATACTGTATCACTGACAAAAATTTAGTCACAAACAATGATTTCCTCACATTTCATACTAAAGCAATCTCGGTATCTTCATTATTGTTAAAGTCGTGAACAGATAGTAGCAAATTTGTTTTAATGGTTATGCAATTTGATTGTAGGTAGATATGGATGAGACAGATGATAAAGCACCTGAATTGCCTGTTGAAACAGAAAATGTCCGAAGAAATTCTAACTTGGTATCTGATGTTAAAGTAATTCAGTCTACTGATGTAAGTTTAGAGGGTGTTACAAGGAAATCAAGTATTGTGTCATCCAGAACTACTGGAGACTTGCATTTGGAAGTTAAAAATGAGTCCAGCATTAAAAGAGTTGATTCAGATTCAAAATTTGGTGTTATGGAAACTATATCTCTAGATGTATCGTCCCAAGATGCTCTTCACTCTGACTCTGCTTCTGAATCTGCTACTGAAATATGTGAAAATCCTTTAATGCAAAATCGTCCTGCCAGTTTGGATAATAATATTTTTGAAAACCAGCCAGCAGAGCAGGTAATCCATTTTTATTTCTTCATACATTTTCATATTTTTAGCTATATATTCCTCAAATGAATATAAAAATAATCAATAGTGTATTTGGTACTTCCCTATTATAGGGATCTGGGGTGATAGAGAAATTGGCCTTGGCAAGAGAAGGAAATTTTTCACATATGTATATTCTGGCAACCTATTCACTATTTAATATACACAACCAATTTTTTCAATATTTACACAATTTATTTTCTGATCCATTTATCTGCTACTATATACAAACCAAAGCAATTTACCTAATACATGTAATTCCTAAAGCAGAATGTAATGTTGCAAGAATGAAAATATGACGTATGTCGCAAAATAATTGTGGAAGATAGAGCGAAAAATTTGCAATTTTCATGAAAAAAGGAAATTCTCTGCTTGTTCTGCCATAAATGGCTTCATTGTAGAACAATTGTGGAAGCTAAAAATAATCAAGACAGGATTGAGAATCTTCTGGGGTTTTGGCTGATTTTTGCTTTAAAAAATTTCATCAACTGCCTCCCACTCCATCCTCTGAAGTTTTTTGCTTCACCACATAGCACAGAAAGTTATATTTTTAATTTATAAAGTGTAGTTTGTAAAGTCTTTCTGCCTTATTTGTTGCTTTCTTATAACAATAAATAAATAATCATTCATATAAGTCTGCGCCCCACCTCAAACAAAAATTCTATTTCCCCTTTTTGCCTCCCTCCCAGCACACAAATATTAGAATCTATGTTTATTTATTTTATTTTTTTTGGCTATTTACTTTATAGCAACAATAAATAAATAATCAATCATCTAAACTTACTACACCTCCCTCCCAAAAAAGAACCAATGCTTCAGATGGTAGAACTGCAGTCAACCACTAAGAAGATGAGGGTTGGGGGTGATCCACTAGAAATCACCTTTCTTAATTTATTAGAGTGAAAAAATTATCTGCATAATAATTACCTGTTGATTGCAGCAGCTGTATAGAGCTTTTTATGTTATTTTATTTTATTTTTTTTTATGTAGGTTCAGTCATACAATAGAATGCCAAATATGATTCTGTCACTTTTCCTGTGATTGACATAGTTATCTAATTGTCAAATACTTTTTCTTTTCAAACTGTTTTCAAAAGTTAGTTATAAATTATAATATATAAATTGTTTCTGTATGTGTGTTAATGTACATAACAAATAACATAAGTATAATATCTTTTCAGACAAATTCAGAAGATGAACCAAATTCTTTGAGTAAATATTTTAGTCTTCCAGTGGAAAATGCCTCAATAGATTCTGAAGGTATTCAATTTTTCGACGCCTTGGCTGAAAATTCTCACAGTGTGAAATCATTAGAAATAACTTCTGATAATCCTGAAACAACAGTCAAAGTTAATGAGAATATTGAAAAAGTTAATGCTGTCACTTTATCCTCTGAGCCTCCTTCTGATCTAGCTACTAAATCAACTGCTGGTGGTAAATAATATTTTCAATTTTTTTAAACTAAATAGATTTTAAATGCTTGTATTCTATTTGAGGTTTTAAAGAATATTGTTATCTGTAATATTAAATTAATAATGATAGGTGGTTAGAAACATAATAATTTTGTGTATAATATAATTGAAGTACTTCTTTCTTTCAAAATATTTATTTCATTTTACAAAATTTGATTTTGTAAAGAGATTTCACAAAATTAAATTTTTTGAAGGAGCACCTTTCATTAAATGGAATTTTGTGAAGGAGTCTCCTAAATAGGCCCCAATTTTTGTCTAGATCTACCCCTGTATATATAGGATGGTATTCAATTTTTCAATGCCTTTTCTGAAAATTCTCAGAGTGTGAAATCATGAGAAATAACTTCTGATAATCCTGAAACAAAGTTATCCTGAGTCAAAGTTAATGAGAATATCAAAAAACTTTGACAGGTTTTACTGTAATGTATACATCTATATATTATAAAAGCCATTCTTGGTATGTATGTTCCTTATACAAATCTACAGTTTTTTTCTGATTGGAACGAAACTTCAAGAAAACAATTTATTAAAAAGGTTGAGAGAAAAAAAAAAAGCTAGGCATGACGTCACTACTTAATAAAGGTTTTCATTTTGATTTCAAATTGAGTCCAAGTAATCATTTGCTACTTTTTATTCCTTCTTCGGTTGTATACTAGAGCTGTACCTTATAGCTATACATTATACTGCTAAGTGTTTTATTGATTTAGAAGCTGTGGTAACATTTTCTTTGATTTATATTAAAGAGGTCATAATAGATCATATAAGAGGTCATAAGAGGAAATTATATTAAAGAGGTCATTTCTTTCATTTTTCAACAAAAAAAATTCACGACTAAAAGTACATATAAAATTGACATGACTTTCATCTAATCGTTATAGATTTAATTTTTTATTAATGAAAATTTAAGTTTCAATTTTAAAATGATGTTTTATTATCAGTGAAAAGACTTGATTTTCCGAAATTAACGTTTTATTATTATCCATAAAGTAAATAGGCTTACCCACAATTATGTTTAAGCCACACGAAATGAATTTTTTTAATGTTACTGTAGTGGTGCGTTTATGCAATTTAGACCCAACTTAAAAATAAATATTAAGATACTCCTTTATGTCATTTTTACTAACTCCATGGTTCCATTACTTTATTTTATTTTTGCTGTTAAAATTATCAGCAAGCTATTTAATGAAATCTGGCAACTTTCCAGTTTTATACCTTTTTTGGAGATAATAAAAAAAAAAAATGAAGTTTTCTTTGGTGATATTGATTTTGGTGTACTTAATAACTGATATTAAAGTATTTAAAATTATTAAATTAACATATTTTGAACACTCCTTCTAATATTATGCAAGGCTTCCCTATTTTCTTTCTTTATCTTTCTAAGTTTTAATTTAATTTGGCAATTTAGTTATGGAATATTACACGTAAACCAACAAATGCTGAATTATTTACATTGTTTTAAGAGCAAACCAGTAAATCTTTTGTTATTGAGTCGCACACAGATTTAAAAATATCCATTCTTGAAAATTACTTTAAAATCCATAAAACATCAGTAAATTGAGATACGCTTTTCAAACAAATAACATTGAAAGTACATTTTTTTATTCGGCCGCATAAAATTTGAATGTGCTATGTTTAGAAGTAAATGTCTTTACTTTAGTATCAAATAAATTAATCTTTCGTAATTGGACACAGATTAAAAAATATACATGCTTTAAAAT
The DNA here is from genome assembly GCA_963931845.1 of Maratus michaelseni. Taxonomy (NCBI): domain Eukaryota; kingdom Metazoa; phylum Arthropoda; class Arachnida; order Araneae; family Salticidae; genus Maratus; species Maratus michaelseni. Next base: position 277,334,446 of record OZ007587.1, read on the forward strand.
TATTTTAAAATCCATAAAAAAATCAGTAAATTGAGATAAACTTTTCAAACTACATTTGAAAGTGCATTTTTTTTTTCTAATTGACAGTTTAAAAATGAAATTATGCGATATTTAGTAGTTAAAAAAATGCAGTACAAGCAAAATTTAATGGTTAGGTCGTTGCTATCGTCAATATGATGTCGACGTTACTGACATGTTTTTGTTTTATAATATAGATAGATGCCATATGAAAGCGAATTTCGCAAAATGTTACGACATTTGGTTGATTTTTTTTTCATTGTCAGGAAAATCATATATTTTTCTATTGCACGCTCAAAGAAAACATGCATTTTCATTTATAAAGCTGAGAAATTTTACTATGGTTGAGTCATTTGGAATTTTTTATTTATTTATTATTTATTTTATTATTTATTTTTTTACACGCGCAAAGAAAACACGCATTCTCATTTATAAAGCTGAGAAATTTTACTATGGTTGAGTCAAAGTAACACTATTTTTTCTCAATTGTCTTTTTATATCGATTTATGGTCGAGAATGCACAAAGCTCCGTCATTGTTATTGTCGTATTGTTGTATTTTAATTTATGTTAACCCGGACAAAGCGGGGTAGTTCTGCTCGTTTAAAATAAAAGCTGGATTTTTTTCATCATCTGCCCTGAGCTTTCTACTGAACCAATTTTATTATTTTTTTTTTTTTTACTAAAAGCATTTGTAGGTAAACCCATACTACATTTTTTTTTTTTTTTTTATTAAAAAAGTTTTTAATAAAATTTCTTCAAAATTGTGACAATTGTATTGCTTCTATTGTTGCAAAGAAAAGGGAGAGAATGGGATCATTATGTCTTTATTGATGCCATTTGCTCTTGACAATTAGAAAGAAGAAATATTTTTAATTTGAATAGATTGTGTTTAAAAAAATTAAGAGGTGCAAGGGCAATTAAAGTGAAATGACATCGTTCTTTTTTTTTCTTTTAAGTATCGATTTAAAAACATAAAATTGCAACATTTCCGTATAAATGCATCAAATTAACATAATTTTCAGAGCTTTTTCATTGAACTTAATCTGAAGGTAGAGGCCAAATTTTCAGTGGAAAATAATGATGCTTTGATTCATTTTGAAGTAAACTATAGATTATATCAGACATGTTAAACACGTGGCCCGACAAGCTTTTGGCATTTTACCTGTGTTTAATGCAGTTGTTCGAACACCCATGTTGAAAATATAACAAACCGTGATGGCAAACATTGGAACGATATGTTTATAAGTGTTGCAGTTAGGTGGAATTTTTTTTTATTAAGAATGCTACCACTATTTTTGAATAATATTTGCCTTATTTATTCTGTCATTAAATAAGAATACTTCTCTTCAGAATGTGTTAGCATACTGAATAAATAAATCCCGCTCATCTGGCAGCACTAGTGCATATAGACAGATATAATTCAATTTTAAATTTTAACTCCCAGAAATTACTGATTCAAAGATAATCAATCCCAACATAGCAAGGCTATAGCTCTTGAGTCTGAAAATTTAAAGATTCGTAAAATTTTTACAATATTTTACTTATAATTTTTATGTGTTTTATGTCAAAACTAACATTTTATGTTAGTACTCTCTTCGATTTTACCTCACATTATAAAATAACATGCTGTATTTATTAAATACTAAGAAATGTATTGTAAAATTAATAAAATGTAGTGGGGTTAAAATGAAAAAAAAACTCAAATTATAAAATTAAATAGCTTTTAAATGATTTGCTTTGGAAGTGGCACAAATTATTACTTTTGTGCTAGACACAGAAACCCCGAATATGTAATCAAGGTACTTCAATTGGACTTCAGTCGAACATACAAATTTTGGATTTAAGCTCTGTAATTTTGTTCATTACTTGGGTTAGTAAATGTATCATTGTTAAGGAATCCTGCATGATCTTTCTTTCATTTATTTATTGATATACATGCATTTTATTGACATATTCACATACATAACAGGATTTGTATGGAATATAAAATATGTTAAAACTCTTTACTAAGTATGAATAAATATGATTAACTCAAGATGAACATCACAGATTTTTAAAAGGTGATTTACAATACCATTATATTCAAAGGAAAATGTTTGATATGTACACAGTGTTGAAGTTTGGAAAGGATGTAACATTAAGGGATGCTACAGGACAAAGTATAATGAAAACTCACAAAAATCTGGCCAAACATGGAAAACATAAACTGTCAGAATTAAAATTGATACTTTTTAAGAGAAATAAAATACTTACACTAAGCCTATGAGAGAAAATACATTTGATTTATAAAACTAATAATTGTCTTTATTACATTAAATATCATGCAAGTCGAAGTCATTCACTATGAAATGGAAGAAATAATGTCTGGAGCAGTTAAAGAAATTTGAAAATGCTATAAGCATAAGTACTGTTGATAGAAATATAGCTGGATAGATTTATAAAAGCCGGTGCTTAAAAACTTATGGTGCTTAGACCTTATATTATATTCGCACACACATGCTTAATCGCCGTCAATCTAGAAAATTTCTTTGAGTAGTGAGGAAAAGCAAATCTAACTTCTTATACTGAAATTTGAAGGCTTTTCATCATAAAGTTTAACTATTACTTTCTAACTGTTACTAAACAAACTTACTACTTTAATTTTAAATCGACAACTTATGAATATGGATTTTTAAAAGACCACCAATATACAAAGTATTTGGAGTTTCATTTGAAATTACAAAGCACCCGAGTAAACTTCAACTACACGGCAAATTTCATCATGCTATCATGTTATTTAAAAATACTAGTGTTTTCAAATAGAATTTATGTTGACAAAACAATTTTACAAAAGAAAATATATTTAATTTTAAATGTTGCCAGGCATTAAGGGGCAAAATCATCGGCCATCATAATCGATAAAAATCATTGAATAAGTAGGAATTTTTAGAATATATAAAAATAAATTTAAAAAATGAATTCAAAAGAAGATTCTTGAATTTCAAGAAATATGAAAATCAGTTTAATCTATTTTCTTCACCTCTAATGATTGATATTGAAACTGTTGTTTCGAATTTTTTACTGCAGTTATTCAATATTCAGTGTGATTCACTATTAGTGTGGAAATCTATGGATATAGGGTCTCCAAATTTCTGTACTTATTTATCAATTGACCTATTTTTTAAATTATAGTCTTAAATTAGGCATATTTTAGTTATGTCGGTAGTGCATAATTGTACAATATCTTTGTGTAGCTGCCGACATTTTATTATTTTTCAAATCAACTAACAATATTTTATCCAGAAAATGTATTTAAGAAATAAAATCAAATAAGTAGCAAACAAGTTTTTACTTGAAAAACAAATCCAGAAGAATGGCCGATATTTTTGCTAGATAAAAATTTACAGACCAGCATATACATAAAATTTTTTAAATACATACCATTTAGAAAATTAAATTAAATTTCATAGATTTGGTTGATAAAAAATAATGTCAAATAATTTTTTGAAAAATAAGGTAAAATAAATTATGACTAATAACTTTGGAACTTTGTGTAAATACTTCTTTAACATGTCTGTGTTTTATACGCATGGATTTTATTCTGTGCAATGATAATAATATCTATTTTTTTATGTGGCTTGCGGCTTTGTATTAATGATTAATTTTCCCTACTGTGGTAAACGAGTTTGACATGCCTGGATTAGATGAATTAAACTTAATTTTTCAAAAATGTGAAAGTTAAAATTAATAAAAATAGTATGATAAATATAGTTTAAAATAATAATTTTTAAAAGTTAAATTAGCCATTTAGACTGTTGTAATCCATTGTAAGACTGATTTTTTTTCATTGGAATTATTTTCGCAGGTTTTATATAAATTCATTTAAAACAGTTCTTTATTAAACTTTTTAAATCCGTCAAATTTCGGTGGTTGTCACCTTGTTATCCATTAAAGATTAAATTTGTCATTGCAATCTAGTGATATCGGTAGGTTTTTTAAAATCATGGGTTTCTGGGACCCAGGCACTTCCAAAAAACAGGGTCCTTTTTTACAAAAGTACTTAATATTCTTTTAGAAATAAGTTATATTCAATGTATTTACTGAAAAATATACCTCTTTTGCATTCTTTCAAGGTAAAAATTATGCATCCTAAAGGACCCATCACAATTTTTTTTATGCATCCCTTCTCCAATTTTTTGCTTAAATGATGTGCTACAGAACATCCTCGGTATCACTGATATCTTAGTAATTAGTTATTTTTCTCTTTAAGATTATACTGTTTAAAAAAAAATTATATGTATATTTATTTCAGCAAATGAAGCACCTGGCCAGCCCACACTTTTAAAGTTTTTTGCTGAGGAAAAAGTTGGAAAAGATAGAGATGGAAAAGCCTTTTTTGATAAAATTGCTGCAGTTACTTCTCCTGATTCAAATGTGTTAGAATTAAATCAACCTATAATAGCTGAATCACCAGCCACAAATCAGTTTATAATATCTCCTGCATCAAATGGAGAAATTGAGGAATCGTGGATACCATCTGAAAAAACTCGTCAAGTTTTAGTGTCAGTGATCACCTCTAACAATTCTTATGTACCTGATAAAAGTGATTTGACTTATCCTGAAATTATCATCGATGACGAAATGGTAAATTTCTAAGTAGAATAATTACAATATTCATTGAACAAAATTTATGTGTAATTTGCTTTTTATTTAATTATTGAAGAATATAGATTGAATAAGTAGAATGCTACAATTGAAGAACATTTTGTTAGTAATAGAAAGAATACTTATTATTATAATATCTTTATTGAGAAAATATATATATATATATCATTAATCTGAAACAGTTGTACTCAACCTTTTTTTCTCTCGGGCAGCAAACATATGCTTGCGACGTTAGGTGGGCCACAACACACCTATGTAATAATGTGAGAAAAAGGTAATTAAAATAGTAAGATAACAAAAGCATTATAACAAAGCAATATTAAACAACAAACATATCAAAGCCTACTATCCTACTAATAATATGAACAAAGTTAATATTTATAGTTATAAAATTTATTTCAAAAAACGATGAAAAAATATTAAATACTTTATAAAGAACGCACGTCGCGAAGGGGTTAAGAAATGTATATACCACACAAACATGCCTACATGTAAAAGGAACTTTTGAAGCAATTTTAAATTACATAAATAACAGGACAGATTTTGTCTTCTCATAAAAATATATAAAGTATCTTAAATAGCTTTTATCCACATCTCAATTAATTTTATAAATATAGATGATTATTTATGTGTCTCGGGCTGCACATAACTGGTCGCCGGGCCACATGCGGCCCGCGGGCCGCAGGTTGAGTATGGCTGATCTAAAACATAAAAAGCAGTTTTTCTCCAAAATATTATTACTAGTAGAATTAACATGATATTTTATTTAATACTTGGTGATATAGTAATTAGTGTACATATACTTAACACTGGAGCTGCTGCATGAACAGCTAGTGGTTACTTTTTTTTTTTTTTTTTTAATCATGGTAACAGTTGTACTGACAGTGGTCATCTCAAATCTTTCCTTTGTGTTTGACTGACTGCCACTTGTTTATATTGTTTAGTTTATAAGGCCTGATGTTAGTTACGCTCATAAGCTATTAATCTGGGATTAAAGTCGCGGCCTATCAATAAAAGAGTACATTTGGCAGTTAAAGTGTTAATGAGATATTGTTTATTAAAGAAATGTGATTGTTTATATATTTTTTTTTTTCATCACTGAAAAAGATTTTTAAACTCTTATTTTTTTAAGAAATGTGGGAATCAACAATAACACTTTATAACCGTACTTATTGATAAATTAAAAGCTTTTAATTTATTTAAGAAATATATATTTAATGACTGAAGATATTTTATTTTGTACTAAAATATGCCACCAATTATAAAAAACTTTCAAAATCATATTTTTACCTCTGCGATAATTTCTAGCAATCCAGTAACAACTATTTCACAACGTAATTCTTGTTTTTTCCATTTCCATTTCAGAAATCACAGAATACACAAAAAATCAAGTTGAGTTGTATAAAACTAACACTAATTTCATTGGTTCATAGGCAAATGATGTCAAAGGTATTTTCTGATTTTATTCTCTGCAGGCGACCATATTGCATACTGCTTACTGTGGTTTTCAGAACGGTAAAAATCACAATCAATTCAATTTTTTCAGAAGTTTATGCTAGGAATAAAATTTTGAGTTCCAATAACTCCAAATATAATAATCATCCCTTCAATAAAAAAAATAAATAATTTTTTTATTAAATATGATCTTTCTAAAAATGTAAATTTTATGTAGTTTTATTTAAAAAAATAATTTTGAGAAAAAATGGCCAACTGCCATATGAAACGTGAAGTAGTCAGCCATGTATCTATTTAGGACAGTCACATGATATTTATAATAGTGTTTTTTTTTCTTCTTTTTGACATGGCAGCTTAACTTCTTTTTATTTGTATACGAAATTTTTTATTTTTTTTAGATTGTTATTTATTTATTTATTATCTATCAGAATGTATATTTTACTCAAATATATTAAAATACATTTTTTTTAAATAATAAAAACAAAGAAAACCCTACAGGCAGAAGTGAATATTCTATCTTTAATCGAAAGTAATTGTCAAGTTCCCATCACAAGACCAAGTGCAGGATTTATCTCTTGTACTTGTACTGGTACCTTAAAAAAAAAAGTTTTTTGTATTTATTGTGCATTTATAAAATTTTGTACATTTACAGGGGTATTTTTCCCCAGATTTTATACCTTGACTTTTATGTATAATATAGGATGATCCAGTAAAAGCTTTATTAGTTGAGTGTAATTCTACCCAAGCTCAGAATAGGAAAGTTTTGACAGCTAATGATGTGACTGAAGATGAAGCTGGTTTGCAGAAGTTAATTGTAAGTATTTTCTCTCTCACAATATATATTTATTCAGTGATTTGTTAAGTTTATTGCAACCTTTTAAAAATATAATGTGTGAAAACATACTGTAATCTATTCAAAGAATTAGGTGGTTATCTGTCTTATTTAATCCAAATTTTATGAAATGAAATTTAAGTATAATGTATTTTAATTAACTACATTTTCTTTATTTTATTAGGAAACTGAATGTTATCATGCTGCCATAAATCTTACAAAACGGCTTATCAAGTCTTGTGACCAGACTTCTGCAGATGATACAAGACCAACCAAACATACACCTCTTTCACTTAGAGTATGTATATTATTTATTACTTATTTTTCCATAATATTTCAAATTTCTTAAAAGAAAAAAAAAAATGTTTTCTGTCAAAAAAAAAAAAAAAAAAATATGTCACGTCATTATCACTAACCTCTTGCAGCAAATGTATAGATTGTGAATAAAGTTGTTTTAAAAAATCACTGAAATTTACATAATTAATGCGTTTTTACTTATTTTGGTTTTAAGACAGGTAAACACAGATATTATTTTTGTTTGTTTGTTTGTTTTAAGAACAGAAACAAACATCATTAGTTTTGAAACTCTCATTTTTTGAAAAGTCAAATTTAAAATTTAGTATCATTTGGTGTTAGTATGACACCCAAAAAAAGGGGGGCTAATGTGAGATATACAAAATAAAAGTACCAATTTTTATAATAATATAATTTCATTTTTTATTATTTTGCAAGAAATCCATCATTCTATTTATATTCATTATGAGGAAATTAAAAATTCCCTCAAAATCAGAAAAAATAAAAGGTTAAAAAATTTTAAAATTAATTTTAAATAAATTTAAAAAATTATTTTTTAATATAATAGAGCTGAAACATTAGCTCTGATCAACTTTGAGAGAGGCCTCTCCTTTCCTTGGTTCTTACAACCACTTAAAAATAACAGTGTCTTTAGATCAATAACTGTCTCATAGTAGCCATAATCAGTAGGAGTAATATGAGTCAGGATTTATTTATTTATTTATTTATTTTAGCCTTTATTTGTATAATATTTTTCATCCAGAAACAAATGGAAGAAACAAAAACACAAATTACATTTTGTATTTGGGCCTAGTGTCAATAGATTAAAAGTAACTTTTAAAAGTTTAGAATTGTCTCATATTATTCCCAATTGACCAGCCGTACTCAACCTTTTTTTCTCGCGGGCCACAAACAAATATTTGCGATGTTAGCCGGGCCGCAACACAATTGTATAATAATGTAAAAACATATAGATTTCTATTGCAAATGCCGCGAAGATTGTTCTTTTGAAATAGTGGTATAAAACTTTTGGCTGCCAATTTTTTCTGCGACAAATATGTAAACCTAATAAGCCTTATTAGCTATATGAGAAGTATAAAACGTAACAATATAACAATGCAGCAATTCAAATTCTCAAATATATATATATATATATAGTAAGGGATTTTTTCTAATAAATCAGTTTTTTTCTCAATGCTAAACTTTTTTTTTAACTTTTAATATAGAAATATATAGTTTAAATTAAATAAATTTGGAATAATGTATTGTTTAGTGTTCGGGATTAAGAAATGTATACATTATTATAACACAAGTAAAACCACCTGCAAAAAAAACTTTGACTAAGGAAACGTCATTTAAGATATTTTAAGGTAATGTTAAATTAGTAATTATATATAACAGGAAATTGTCTTCCCGTGAAAATATATAGAAAAGCAGTGAAAATATTAAGAAAAAATTGCACACATCTCAATTAATTTTTTAAATAGGGATTAATGATTATGTGTCTCGGGCCGCACATGAAAGGTCGCCGGGCCGCAGGTTGAGTATGGCAGCAATTGACCCTTTATAAAAGGTGCAATTAAGGCAGAAAAAAAAAATATCTTTCTCAAAAATAAAAACTGTATACTTTAGAAATTTGAAATAAATTTTCTTAGAATGAAATTTTTTCAATCTTTGTAATATATTTTTAATTGTTATTTATTCTAATAATTTTTTTAGTTATTATCATTATTTATTTATATTTAGTAATTAAAATGCACTCTATCACAGAGTAAAGATAATATGAAAATCACAATCACAATTGTGCGTCTTTATCTCAGTTTCATTCGTTACCCAAGTGCATGTTATGGCAAGAGATAAGAAGAAATATAAGTGTAATTTCAATTCCCTGGTACTACTGGCTGCATGAACAGGTTTATTCCTTAATGGGCAAGGGCCATATAAGAAATGTTTTCAGTTCAAAAAAATATTTCAAAAAATATTATATTATATATAGAGAGAGAGAGAAAATATTAGCTTCTAGAGAAAATATTCATATTTTTCTAAAAACTAATTTTTTAAGCCAACATATTATTTATTTATTTTATATTATATACATGGCTCAGTTTTATGTCAAATTAATTTACTATCAAGGTTGTTTGTAAATGGCTTGTTTTAAACTATTTTTAATTGAAAATGAAATAAATGCTGAGAAAATTTCTTTTCAGCATTTTACTTGAGATAAAAAAATTATTTTTACTTTAAATAAAACCGAAAACTACAGAAACTTGTTTGGTATTTCTTCTACAATCTCTTTCAGATTTGCAACAAATATTCCAAATGTTAACATTTCAAGAACTGTTATTTGCTTACTAAACTTAAATTATCATAAAAATCTTCAAACATATATAAAAAAAATTCTGTCGTTATTTATATTAATAAAAGAAAGATGTTTGTGTGTCTGTGATGGCTAGGGAAATCTATCATACATAGAAATCTGCAAATTTGATTTCAGATAGACAAAAACTGGTCCAAATGCACCTGAGGCTCAGACTTTGAATTTTTGTATTACTTTTTTTTTTTTTTTTTTTTTATATATATATATTGAATGGAACAAACAATTCATGTACTTCCCAAATTTTCCAAGTTCACAGATGATTTTGACCCCTCGTAAAAACAATCCAAATTTAATCTTTTACTCAATGCAGTAAAGTTTGTCCTCTTTTCAATAAAGTTTATTCAGAATTCATACAGCCATTTTTGAATTTTTTGCAATTTTTTAAAAAAAAGTTTCCATTTTGTCGAAAATTAGTAATTTGTTTTTTATCAACCAATATCTATTTGATATCTTATCTATCCAGTCTTATGTTTTACACCCCTATATGGAGCTGACTTTCGGGAATCAATTTTAAAAAAAAAATTATAATTTAAATTTATATGAATTTTTTAAAACTTTGAGAAAAGATAAATTTTTAATGACCAAATGAAGTTTCGAGAGAGGGATGCCTAAGGTTATCTTTTATCACCAAAAAGCCTGTTATACAATGGTGTTCCTTCTTAAATGAGAGATGAGTTATTGCATTATGTGACCTTAGAGCTGTCGAAATTTTCCAGTTAGTTTTCTTTTTTGCAAAGACATTTTTAATTGTTTGTTTTTAGGAAGCTGTATTATCGATATGTGATGCAAGGTACATTTAAAGTAAACATGGGGAAAAGTACGGTTATTTTAGGGGGCAGGTTGAGTTTGGGCGACATTAGATGGGTCTGCTTACTTTGTATCGCCAAAAACAATATTTATAAATGAAAAAAAAAATGTAATTTTTAATAATTGTTTTGAAAATTACAGCATTTGACAATATTTGCAAAATTACAGATAAATTTAGAAATTTGTGCTACGGCAAATGCTCAGTCGTAACAATCACTTATTAAAATTTTTATATATGAATAGTAAACTGTAGGCAGTGATATTGACTATAAAAATTGAATATTTTAAGAGCATTGACCTTAGGAGTAGAATATCCTTTAGTGCTGGGCAATAACATTGGCATTAGGAACATTGACTATAGGGATTGAACATTTTAAGAGCATTGACCTTAGGAGTAGAATATCCTTTAGTGCTGGACAATGACATTGGCATTAGGAACATTGACTATAGGGATTGAACATTTTTAGAGCATTGACCTTAGGAGTAGAATATCCTTTAGTGCTGGATAATGACATTGGCATTAGGAACATTGACTATAGGGATTGAACGTTTTAAGAGCATTGACCTTAGGAGTAGAATACTTTTTAGTGCTAGACAATAACATTGTCATTAGGAGTATAAAGGATTAATCATATTACTTTTATATTCATAAATGCTGATCCAAAATGTATTTTATCTATTAAAATTTATCAGTTTCCTTTTTTTTTTTTTTTTTTTTTAGTTATGGTATACCCGGTTAGCTCTTCTAGTTAAACTGAAAAAGTTTTCTCTTGCTGAAGTGGAAAGTGCAGCTTTTGCTGACTTTGAAAAACCTGACTTATATTATGAGTACTATCCAGATGTTTACAAAGGAAAAGGAGGTTAGTTTAATTTAGTTTAAAGTTGTAAAACAAATATATTTTCAGATGAAAACTTATGATTAACAGTTCTTCTTATCTAGTTCTTTAATAGCTAGTAAACATATTTATATCCTTACAGTTATATTAGAATGCTTTATATAATGTTCAGGGTTGTCAGACCACCATAATACACACTACTGTTCAACTAGTAATGTATGTGTATGTTTAAACATAGTGTATAATCTGTTGTTAAACATTATACACTAAATTTTAAAATATTGTGCATTAGGGAGAGCTGGGAACTCTGAATGACAGTTTAAGAGATGTGTGTAGGCTTAACTATGCATTTAAAAGTACTGTACATTATGGAGAGTGACAAGATGATATTTGTTTTCAATATTTGATAATATTTGACTTGGTCAATATTCAGTTTGGAAATGCTATCCGAATACAATTGTCTTTATGTTGAGCTTATTATTTTGGTTAATATTTATATTTAATTTTGCTTGATTTGATTATTTATAGTCTAAAATATAGTGCAGGAACTACTATCCGAAACAAATGGTTTTATGTCAAATGACATTTTGCACCAGAAAATAAGCATTTTTTAAGGAATTTTTTAAAACAAACTGTATGAAATCAAAAGAAAAAAATTGGTTGTGTATCCAGTATCCATTATCTAAACTTTTCTTTCACATAATATTTACTAACTATTATCAATATGCCACATGTCAACTTTGAGCTAGATCCAACTCTAATACCTGATATAATTTAGTTGGTTATTCCACAACAATTTGTATAAACGAATTATTTTGTGCAGCCCTGTATAAGATCTATGGAATTTATATTCACCAAGTAATAGGCAAAAAATTTGTTAAGATTAAAAACATATACCACAATTTAAAATGCACTTCCATCAAGTATTGCTCATAGACAGTACTGAAACCGAATTCTTTTGTGTGTCACTGTAAATAAACAATAAATGCTTTGCACACCTTATTCTATAGTAAGCATCTTGTAGTGCACCTCAGTGATGTATATCAATTTCAATATGTTTTAAATAGTGTAACATCATTAAAATACACTACAAACAATTTTTTTTCCATAGACCACTATTTAATGGCATTCTTTTGAGTGTCCCTATAAACAAACTATAAATGCTACACACTTCATTTTCAATACTGAACATGCCATGGTAAACCTCAATCACATATATCAATTACATGGCAATCCAACTATATTTATTCAAATTAGAGGACGGACTTTTCAAACTTTTCTTTCACATAATATTTATTGACTATTATCAATATGCCACATGTCAACTTTGAGCTAGATCCAACTCTAACACCTGATATAATGTAGTTGGTTATTCCACAACAATTTGTATAAATGAATTATTTTGTGCAGCCCTGTATAAGATCTATGGAATTTATACTCACCAAGTAATAGGCAAAAAATTTGTTAAGATTAAAAACATATACCACAATTTAAAATGCACTTCCATCAAGTATTGCTCATAGACAGTACTGAAACCGAATTCTTTTGTGTGTCACTGTAAATGAACAATAAATGCTAGGCACACCTTATTCTATAGTAAGCATCTTGTAGTGCACCTCAGTGATGTACATCAGTTTCAATATGTTTTAAATAGTGTAACATCATTAAAATACACTACAAACAATTTTTTTCCATAGACCACTATTTAATGGCATTCTTTTGAGTGCCCCTATAAACAAACTATAAATGCTACACACTTCATTTTCAATACTGAACATGCCATGGTAAACCTCAATCACATATATCAATTACATGGCAATCCAACTATATTTATTCAAATTAGAGGACGGACGTATGTCCGTCCAGGTGGTCAGACAGACAGATGGACAAACAAACCAAATCTATAAACACTTTTCAACTACATTCGAATGTGTCAAAAATTATTTCTGCCATCAAAGCAGGTGTGCATTAATGGCTGATATGAGACTATTTAAAATTGGTTAAATAATGGCAGTGAAAACTGCGATAAACTAATCTATTGAAGAAGAAACACAGTTCGAAAGCTCAAAAATTGCATTTGTAACTACACTAAGATTTATTTACAGCCTGATGAAAAAAATGAACTTCATTTAAATAGAAAAAGAACATTCAGTTCCAAGACCAAACATCTGCCCTTTCAGTCTGTCAAACTTACGTTATTATTTGAGTTATATTGAACTGTTTAATGACAGATTTTGTTTTATATCTGTACAGTATTAGAAACCTTTAAAAACTGGATTGTCAAAAATGAACCCATGTTACAGAAAAACCTCTTATGAATATGTTGTGATGTCATACTTATCCATTATTGGCAATAAATCTCACTGTTTGGCAAAAGATTATTTGGTACTTTTCTGTTATACTAACGCCATACCAAAATGTATGCTAATGTGCCATTTATTTCAACTCTGACTGTGCAAAGGATTTTTATTGCAGACCATGCCAAACATTGTGACTCGCTATTTATTGAATGGGAATCATTTTTTCTTATTATTTAATAGGAAACAAGCAAAACATCTTAATTTGCTATTTTCGAAATGAAAATATTTTAAATTAAGTTATGACCTACATTTTTGGCTGATGCTGATTTCAGTGAGATGGATTTTACCACTAGGCAGTTACCTGATGATGAGGAAGCTGCAATAAATTGTTTCAGGGCTATGGAATTATACATAAAGAAAATTTTTTTGTGAAATGCCGGCTACAGACATTTCGCAGTAAATCAGAAATATAATTTTGTTGCCCCTAACACTGGATGTCACACCCAATCAGTTGAGAGATTATGGAGCCTCGCAAAATAGCATAATAAAAGACAGTGTAGAAGTGCTCTTCATTATTATTAGAATTTGGTACCAACCATTATGCTTGGTGATAATGGTGTTGGTACAGATTATTTTTATAAAAGTACAGATTATTTTTATAAGATCAGATTTTTATGGTCAATAGGAAACCAAACAAGTACCTAACTAGTTTTTTAATTCTTCTTTAAAACTAAGACATAAAAGAGTGAAATAATGCTTAAAAATAATCCTTCATTCTCTCATGAAAATGTTTTTAATTTTGTAAAACTTGTATATAACTTAAACCTATGAGATTTTTTGACATTGAAGCAATACGAGCAGGGAAGACCGAGCTATGCTCGGTCAAAATTATATTTGAGTTCAAATATCGTGACCCATGACCAAAATGACCCACTAATTGAATTTTCTCGAACATGTGACTTAGCCCAACAGTCTTCTCGTGCCCGAAAACCATAGGATGCAAAATTTAGTGTAAATTGAACCGATTTTTAGATCTTGACCCACAATGACCCAGAAATGACCCACTAATCGAATTTTCTCGAACATGTGACCTAGCCTAATGATTTTCGCTTGCCCGAAACTCGTAGGATACAAAATTTAATCAAAATTGTTAGAGCCGTTTTTTAGATAAAATTAATTTGACCCGCTTTGACCCAAAAATGACCCACTAATCGAAAGTTCTCGAACATGTGACCCAGCCCAATAGTCTTCTCGTGCCCGAAAATAGTCGAATACAAAATTTCGTCAAAATCGTTTGAACCGTTTTTTAGATACAATTAGCTTGACCATGACCCAAAATGACCCACTAATTGAATTTTCTCGAACATGTGACCTAGCCCAACAGTCTTCTCGTGCCCAAAAACCATTGGATGCAAAATTTAGTGTAAATTGAGCCGCTTTTTAGATCTTGACCCACAATGACCCAGAAATGACCCACTAATCGAATTTTCTCGGACATGCGACCTAGCCCAATGCTTTTATCGTGCTCGAAACTCGTAGGACACAAAATTTAATCAAAATCGTTAGAGCTGTTTTTTAGATAAAATTAATTTGACCCGCTTTGACCCAAAAATGACCCACTAATCAAAAGTTCTCGAACATGTGACCCAGCCCAATAGTCTTCTCGTGCCCGAAAATAGTTGGATACCAAATTTTGTCAAAATCGTTTGAACCGTTTTTTAGATACAATTAGCTTGACCATGACCCAAAATGACCCACTAATCGAATTTTCTCGAACATGTGACCTAGCCCAATGGTTTTCTGGTGTCCCAAAACGGTAGGATACGAAATTTCGTCAAAATCGTTAGAGCTGTTTTAAGATAATTTTTGCATATATATATATACTAGATGGAACCCGTCAAAATTTTACGGCAAACAACTTGATACTACCATAAAAATAAAATTTATAGGTGCTTTAACTTGACAAATTTTATAGTAGGGAGCATAATATGATTAAGCGGTCACAGACCTTTCCATCAATATATCACATGAAGGGTGTGTGCAAAATTTAGAAAGTACCCCTTGGGGGGAGGGCAAAGTGGGGAGATGGACACCGGAGATGCATAATATGATTAAGTGGTCACAGACCTTTCCAATGATATATAACATGAGGGTTGTGTGCAAAATTTAGAAAGTAAGGGGGGAGGGAGGCAAAGTGGGGAGATGGACATCGGAGATGCATAATATGATTAAGCAGTCACGGATCTTTCCAACAATATATGAGATGAGGGGTGTCAACAAAATTTAGAAAGTATCCCTTGGGGGGGGCAGGGGGGCAAAGTGGGGAGATGGACATCGGAGATGCATAATATGATTAAGTGGTCACAGACCTTTCCAATGATATATAACATGAGGGTTGTGTACAAAATTTAAAAAGTACCCCTTCGGGGGGAGGGGGGGCAAAGTGGGGAGATGGACATCAGAGATGCATAACATGATTAAGCATTCACGGACCTTTCCAACAATATATGACATGAGGGGTGTCAACAAAATTTAGAAAGTATCCCTTGGGGGGGGGGGCAAAGTGGGGAGATGGACATCGGAGATGCATAATATGATTAAGTGGTGATCCAATGATATATAACATGAATGTTGTGTGCAAAATTTAGAAAGTACCCTTTGGGGAGGAGGGGTGCAAAGTGGGGAGATGGACATCTGAGATGCATATGATTAAGCAGTCACAGACCTTTCCAACAATATATGACATGAGGGTTGTCAACAAAATTTAGGGGGGGTAGTGGCGGGATGGACCCCGGAGATACATAACATGAATAAGTGGTCAAAGACTTTTCCAGCGATATATCACATGAGGGGTGTGTGCAAAATTTAGAAAAGTGTCCCACTTGGGGGGGGGGGGAGTGGGGGGATGGACTCCAGAGATGCATAACATGAAAAAGAGGTCACAGGCATTTCAACTTGCAACTTTTTTCTTGAAGGCATTTAACAATATTAAATTTTTTTTTACCTAAGACAATTTAACGATATTCTTAATATTTTTGCACAATTCGTCAAATGTTCATGGAAAAAATCATGAAATTCGCTAATCAATAGTTGATAAATTATAAAATTCAACAATCGATAACGGAAAAATCACGAAATTCATCAAATGGTCTGCACACTGATGTGATGATCAAAAGGGTTTTGAAGTATAGGACAAAATTAGCTTTTGCCAAACAGCGAGTAATACTGAAAATTTGGCAATGGACTTTATTGCCACCACTGGTCAAACATAATAGTCACACTCACCAATTACGATGATTGAATGGAAAAAGATTTTTTTTCTCTGCTGTCGCTCGACAAATTTCGAAACCATTTGGCGAATTTCACGATTTTTTCCCCGAAATTGACGGATTGTGATTTTTTTTTCTCGAAGCCATTCGACGATATTCGAAAACTTTTCCCCCCCGAAACCAGTTGATGAATTTTGCGATTTTTCCACTGTCGATTAATGAATTTTGCAATTTTTCCGCTATCGATTGACAAATTTAGCAATTTATCGACTATCGATTAACGAATTTCATGATTTTTTCCATGAACGAACAAATTGCGCACTTTCTTCCCGCTAATGTTTGGCACATTTCGCCCTTTACAATTCAGCCAATGAGTTGAACGCTGTTTCTTTCCAGAAATGTCAGGAATGAAACAATTATTCTTTAGGATGAATTCCCTTCGTTCGATGCCCCATGTCTGCGATGCAGCAATGGACGTCACAGAATTTTTAGGGCACCTGCAGACTAAAAACATCTAACCAATCTTCGCGGGTGAAAAAATCACAGATTTCGTCAAATGATTGAGGAAAAAACACTAAATTCATCAAAGGATCATGGGAAAACATGACTTTCGTTAAAAGACCACAGAAAAAATGTGAATTATGCAAAAGGATCGCGAAAGATAAGCAAATTTGTTCAAAGAATCGCAAAAAAGGAAATTTCACCAAAAAATCACGCTTTTTTACTAAATTTTGTCTAAAAATTGCAGAATAAAATGTATTTTATCAAAGAATCGCTGGAAAATGCGAATTTCGTTAAGGATCGCGAGAAAAATGCGAAATTCTTCAAAGGATCGCTGAAAAAACATGAATTTCGTCAGAGAATTTCTGAAAAAACATGAATCTCGCCCAATAACAGAAAAATCATGGTTCATAATCATTATATCATACATTATCAAAAAAGGAAATTTCACCAAAAAATCACGCTTTTTTATTAAATTTCATCTAAAAATTGCGGAATAAAATGTATTTTATAAAAGAATCGCTGGGAAACGCGAATTTCATAATCGATCGTGAGAAAAATGCGAATTTCTTCAAAGGATCGCTGAAAAAACGCCAATTTCATCAAAGGATTGCTGAAAAAACATGAATCTCCTCAAAAGGAAGCAGAGAAAGTGCGAATATCGTCAAAGGATCACAGAAAAATGCAAATTTCGTCAAAGGATAGCAGAAAAAATGTGTATTTCGTCAAAGGATTGCAGTTAAAACATGAATTTCGTCAAATGATTGCTGAAAAAACACAAATTACGTCATAGGATCGCTGAAAAAATGATTAATTTCATCCATCGGCACATAAATATCATGAATTTCGTCTATCGGGGGCATAAAAATCCTTAATTTCGTTGGTCGGGTAGAGAAATTTTTTTTTTCGTCAATCGGGCGTGTAAAAATCATGAGTTTCATTTATCGGTCACCTAAAATACACAAAATTCTTCATACGGCACATAAGAATCAAGAAATCAGTTGATCAGGCACGTACAAATCATTAATTTCCTCTATCGGCACATAAAAATCATGAATTTTGTCTATCGGGTGCATAAAAATACTTAATTTCATAATCTTTTACCAAATTTCGTCTAAAAATTGCAGAATAAAATGTATTTTATAAAAGAATCACTGGGAAACGCGAATTTCATAAACGATCATGAGAAAAATGCGAATTTCTTCAAAGGATCGCTGAAAAAACACAAATTTCTTCAAAGGATCGCTGAAAAAACACAAATTTTGTCAAAGGATTGCTGAAAAACATGAATCTTGTCAATAGGCAGCAGGGAAAGTGCGAAGATCGTCAAAGGATCACGAAAAAAGCAAATTTCATCAAAGGACCACAGAAAAACACAAATTTCGTCAAAAGATAGCAGAAAAAACGCGAATTTCGTCAAATGATTGCTGAAAAAACACAAATTACGTCGTAGGATTGCTGAAAAAATCATTAATTTCATCCATCGGCACATAAATATGATGAATTTTGTCTAACGGGTGCAGAATTTTTTTTTTTTCATCAATCGGGCGTGTAAAAATCATGAGTTTCATTTATCGGTCACCTAAAATTCACAAAATTCTTCAAACGGGCCCATAAAAAGCAAGAAATTAATTGATCGGGCACATAAAAATTATTAATTTCCTCTATCAGCACATAAAAATCATGAATTTGGCAATCGGGTGCATAAAAATACTTAATTTCATCGGTCGAGTGCAGAAAAAAAAAATCGTCAATCGAGTGTGTAAAAATCATGAGTTTCATTTATCAGGCATGTAAAAATCATGAATTTCATTTATCAGGCATGTAAAAATCATGAAATTCTTAAATCGGGTGCATAAAAATCATGAATTTTGTAGGACGGGCACGTAAAAATCACAAATTCATCAAGTGGGTGAGTGAAATCACGAATTAGTCAAGTGGGCACATAAAAATCACGAATTTCTTTAATCGAGTGCATAAAAATCGTAAATTTTGTCCCTCAGATGCAGAAAAATCATTAATTTCATCGATCGGGTGAGGAAAAATCCTGAATTTTGTCAAACAGATGCAGAAAAAACACAAAAGGAAAAAAGAAAATCAGAAAATCCTGTATTTGGCCAGTTTTTTCCATATTTTTAATCGCCAGTTTTCCAAGTTTTATCGCCGAGTGCTTATTTTCACCTTTAGGTGGCAATAAAGTCAATCGCCAATTTTCAGTATTGCTAGCTGATAGGCAAGTGCTAATTTTATCCTGACAAAATGGTTATCGTATCAATGGATGGAAAAGGAAAAGTGTGTAGTGTATATAAATGAATTCGCATTGACTGCCACCTTGTATAATGACAATTGTGTACAATTTATCGCGTTTGATGGAGTTTTTAAGTTTTAAGTTTAGATTATTATATTATTAGGTAGTTTTTCATTTTATCTTTATTTTATTTTATTGAATCATTGAAGGTAAAACAGATATCTATTTCTGTGTTCATGATTGAGTTCTTTAGATATGTTTTGATTCTTCATATATTGTTAGCAAAATTATTTAGTGCACATAATATAATTGTAAAGCATGCTTTATATACATTCTGGTGTATTTTATTAGTTGAAATTTGTTACATTTTTCGAAATGATTGTTGAATTTTGTCATCTTCTTTCCCGCAACCAATCAATAAATTTCATGATGTTTTATTGGTGATTGGTTGCGGGAAAGTATTGTGAAATTCAACAATCATTCAAGAAAATTTAACAAAATTCTACTAACAACAGGAGCCTCTAAACAAACCAGTTCAAAATATGCATTCATATACATTAGATGCTGTACCATCTGTCCATTTACATATTAAAATGTGTACTAAATGATATAAAACATTTTAAAAACTGAAATTTTACACTTACATCTTAATTGTAAGTTTCATTGTTTACATGAGTGAATTTTAAGGAGTCTACTGCATATATATACACATATACTAAAATTATCTATCTAAATCCATTTGAATCATTGAAAGTTTTGTTAAGATTTGATCGTATTTCAATCTTTAGAACGCTTTTCTATTACCCGACATAATACCAATAAATTGTCATACTAAAGTTCCAAAACCTTTAAAAAAATTGTCAACAAACCAAAAAATTCCATGCAAAACACATCCATACACACTATCATAACAAAATCATCAAAATGCACAGGTGGTAAAGCTGTTTAGAAGCTTCTGTTGTTAGTAGAATTTTGTGATCTTTTCCCCGCAACCAATAAATAAATTTCACGATGTTTTATTGTGATTAAACTATGAATTTTGTTACTTTTTTACATATAAACACAATTGCCGACTCAGCAAGTTTCTGGATTTGTCCATGTTAGTGAAACTTTTTTTTTTTTTTCATGCAACTGCTGGTCAAATTTTTAATCAATTTTTACAGCCGAATGCAACTATTAAAACATCTGTAGTATTATATTCAAAAAGGTAAATTTCAGCTTTATAAATCCTAATAAAAACTCGACCATTACTTTTTGGTTTAAGAAATTTAAAATAGCAAAATATACAAACGACATATCCAAAGAATTCAATCATGAACACAGAAATACGTATGTGTTTCTATGTTCATGAGCTCAATATAACAAAATAAATAAAGATAAAATGAAAAAATACCTAATATTTATAGTAATCCAAACTTTGAAACATGTTGCTTACGCCGACTCCCGACTAAAGATCTCTAGAGATAGGAAATACCCTCACCTCATTGGCTGAAACAAATCTGTCTGTAGAGAGTAAAAGCCTCTAGCTGATTGGCGGAATGCTCGCGCACACGTATAAAAGTCATATTTGCATGGAAAACGAAATACCAGGTTAGCTTTAAATAGATGGATATATATATATAACCACCCACAAGATTTGCTCGTATTAGAATATATGATTTCTTAAGTATGTGTTTATTTTGTTAACATATTGTATTAGGCAGTAATATTTTTTGAGCAAAATGTTCTGCATTGTTTTATAGGCACGATGGTTCCTTTTTCTTTCCGCTTGCTTTTAGCAGAATTACCTCAGTACCAAGGGAATCACCAGATTGCTATTGATAACATGTATCATATACTTAATGTCATCCAAAGAGTAAGTACTTATCACATCAGATAAACATTGTATATTATTACAGGTGCATGATTTTTATGTTTTAACATTAGAAATTTTGCTATTAGAAAATGCAAATTTCACATTTATCTGGATGTAGGTACATTTTACTTCTTAAAATGATTTGCACAAGTTAGAGATTTCATTAAAAAAATCTGATTGCCTAAATGAATATTTAAAAACTTCTAATAACTAAATAATGATATTTATTTTACTTAAATATAAACTGTCAGTTGCTTTTCTGTGTGTTTTCATTATGGGACATGTGTTTCTAATATATTGCTGCTTGATTTGTTTGAATAAAGTTAAACTAGTTAGAAATTTTGGCTATCTGTACATCATTTACAGTTTTTTACAGTAAATTTCTTTAATATTTGTGTATATGTTTTATTATCCAAATGCAGCAGAATCGCAATCAGTTAATTTTCTATTGATTTCTTTATTTCACATAACTATTTTTTAATTACTTCTTAATTACTTGCTAAAGTTAACTGTAATTGCAGTAATCAGGGCTCGGAAGTAGCGCGCTACAAGTAGCGAAAGTACAGTAGCCGCTACTTTTTTCAGTAGTTTGTAGTGTAGCGTGCTACATTAAAAAAAGTGTAGTGTAGCGAGTAGCGTGATACAAAATGTCAGTAGTTTTTAGCGAGCATCGACGCTACTTTAGGAGGGAGAAAAAAGTGCCAATCTTCAAATCACATGATCATAACTCGTTTCTTTTGTGCGACATATGTTCTCTGCAAGAATTTGCTAACGTCAGCGACAAATCTCAGTTGCAGTGTCATATATTTCTCCATAGACGACAGGCACGGTCTCAAATTAACTGTCATTTTCACAGTTTGAGTGTCAGAAACTTTGTGTATTGTTATTTAAATCCATAGAAATCTTCTCAATGTAATGTATTTTTATAGACTACGATTGTTTTTACCAAAATATAGTCGTCTGGCTATGTCAAGTCTTTATCTGACTAATTTTATTCTCCCTTTTGCCTCCCACCCCCAGCAAGCAAAGAAATGTAAAATCTTTATTAAAAAAAAAAAAAAAGAAAGAAAGAAAGAAAAAAAAAGAACGGATTTATCTAAAAAAAAATCATCTAAATTATCCCTAACCTCTCAAATTCACGCGTCCCCCTAGTAGCATACAAAGGAGGTTAAAATACTTTTAAATCTTTATTTTTATGCAAAAATAAAATTTTCATTCCATTTGTTGCTATCTAATGACAATAAATAAAAATTATTTCCTTGTCCCCAAAATTTACGCTTCCCTTTCCCTTTTGCCCCTCCTCCAGCATACAGTTTCAAATATTTAAAACTCTTTATTAAAAAAAGAAAAAAAATGGCCACATCCATTTCTACCTAATAATAATATATAAGTAACCATCTAAATTGTCCCCTAACCTCCCATAACTTTCTTTTCTCCCTCCCTCTCCCCCTAGCATACAAATAAATCTAAATCTTTAAGTTATTTTTATTTTTATATAAAAAAAATCTTCTGCCCTAAATAATGCTCTGTAGTGACGATAAATAATCAGTATTATAAATTATCCCCCTTCCCCTAAAATCTCCCCCAACTCTCCATATACAAAATTTAAAACTCTTATTTTTTTAAGTTCCGTTATTCTTTGCTGTCTGGTAACATTAAATAAATAACCAATCATCTAAAATTTTCCCCTTCTAACAAAATTTCTGCTCGTTTCCTGCTAGTTTAAAATCGTTAGAACTCTAATTAAATATATATATTAGAAAAAGCACAGAAAAAGAACAAGTACACCATTTTATTATTAAAAGTGCACTAGGAAGAAATTATTTCTGCCTTCAAACAAACTAGCAACTGAAACGTAAAGTGAAGCATTCCCGTGATCTTATTTGCTGGATTTGCAGATAAAACTGCAAAGTACTCACTCATCAAAAAAATTGATTTTCTTGCTGCAACCCTTTGTCTTCTTACTCATTATTAGATTTTGGGTTTTAATGTGGGGATGCTTCTTTTGAGATTAATGTAATAGTGACAGACAAAAATAGTACAGAACTGCCCTGGTCGGCATATAATGAATATTTTGATGTTATAGAACAACAAAAAAGTGGTAATTATTCTGTAACATGTAAACTTTGTCCAATTAATAAGCAGTTATCAGTATCAAAATCATCTGCTTACAACTTGAACATAAAGGTGAGTTACCATTTTCTTTATTAATAATAATTACTAGATCGCATCTTGCACCGAATATCTAAATCGTTATTCACTAAAATTCATAAATCATTAAAAAGAGTATTTTTGAATTAAGATCCCTGATTCAGAAAATATTCTTATCGAACTGTTTATTATCGCAAAAAAATATTTTATTAATACGTCTTTTGATAGTTGTGAAATATTTGTCCAATGTATGCACACAAATTAATTTACTGCATATTTCCTTTTGAAGATTCCAATAGATAAAACAAAGGTGGTTGGAAATAAAAATATATTATTTTAAAAAATGCCTAAGAATGCTTAATTTTATTTTTATGGCTATTTACTTTTACTTTAGCTGCACAGGTTTTGTATCGCTAAAATAATTGATTTATAATTTTATATATTTGATTTGATATTGGTTAGCTTGGTGTTTTAATGAAATATCTCTATCTTTGTCTCCAGAATGAATCTAAAGCCCAGTGTGTTGAAATTCAGGTTCTCAAAGGGAAACAAACAAAAAGAGATAGAAAGGAAAATAAAAGCTAAGATTTAACTTATGCAAGTGTATATGATCTTGTTCAATTTTTAAATTGCTTTCAGGAAATATATTTAAATTGTAAAGAAATAGGACTATTTAGCTCTATTTTTAAAAAATAATGTATATTTAAATTTACCAAGGGCTATCCGCTCTTAAGGTTGTTCTAAAATCCAAACTGGCTACTTTACGACATATTCTTTAATTCATTTTTGTTCGGAAACGCATGAAAATGCAGGTGTTCTTATTCAGAAACTTTGTAACCGAAAGACGTTTTCCACTATTCTTTATTTTATTTTATTTTTTGGTAAAGACAGAAGATTTTTCAGAAAACACTGTCAAAGTCGGCGTTTTCAACCGAATTTCTGACGCCGCAGCAGGGGAAAGGGAAAAAATGTGACACGAATCGCTCATAACCCGATAAGTAATTTATTTATCAAAAAATGAAAAATTTATTTTGATTCCAAATCGCTTCAATAGTCAGACCTGTCAATTTTATGCCTTTGTGTTTAAAAAAGAGTCAGAAAATGTATCAAGGTTTCGCAATGTTGAGCAAGGAATTTGAGAACCACCTTAAGCGCTACTGTGCTATATCACTCTCATAAATTTGTAAGATTATTACAATTTTTGTTTTCAAATTTCCTCTTTTTAATACTTTCCAACATAATTAAAAAGTGTCTATGAATTCGCTTTGTATGTCTGTCCGTGCTTTAACTCTCGTACATATACTCGGATTGCCATGAAAGTTTTATATGTTATTGAAGTTTACCATATAATGTTCAGTATTGAAAATGAAATGTGTAGCATTTATATCTCGCTTTCAGGGACATTCAAAAGAATTCTGATACATTATGGTCTATGGGGAAAAATCGTTTGCGGCGTATTTAATTAGCGATGATAACTAAAGTAGCGAAAAGTAGCGAAGTAGTGACTACTTTTGAAAAGTAGTTTGTAGTTGCTACTTTTTAAAATAAGTAGTTGTAGTTCGCTACAAACAAAAAGTAGTTTTTCTGACCCCTGGCAGTAATTTATATTTAGGTCCATTAGAGATTTTTTAGTAGAAGTAATAATTTTTAGGAATACTAATTTAATAGATATATCCAGGCACGTATTTTGGCTATGTGACGTCCCTGTGCCATCAGTCACTTTACCCCCCCCCCCTCCACACACACACACATACACCCTAGAGGTGAGTTCACACTCTCTTTTCGGAGCCCGAGCCCGACAGTTTTAAATCCGAGCCTGAAACATTTTGTGTCATAAGAGTCCGAGCCCGCCCAAACCCAATACTGAATGTATGCAATAGAATAAAAAAATATTTAAACGTTCTTTTAAAAAATAACATCTCATTTTTAAACATTTTAAAAATAACTGTTATTTTAAGAACATAACTTTTGGGGGGGGGGGGGGGGGGAATTTGCATTGGATCTTATCAAAAGAAAAGTTTGGTATTAAATAAAATTTTTCTTCCTTAAAAATATTCTCACATTTTTCTCCCCCCAAAAGCAAATTTGATGGACAAATTAGCGAACTGTGTTTTACGAACAAATGCATAATATTTGCAGAAGTTACTATTAATATACTGAAGAATCGAACAATGCTTTCCTATCATTTATAATAGATTTCTTTCTCAAAACAATGTTACGTGATTATTGTGTCACTGAAAATCAAGTTAAATTAAAAACACTGTAATTGACATCGTTATCTGAATAATCCGATGCTTTTATAGGAAAAGAGGAAAAACTGCTCGATTGGTTTTTTTTCCCGAAAAACAATGTATATTAATTTTATCTACTTATGAATGAAAGTTACTTCTAGAATATACAGAGCAGAGCCGCAGGACAGAGTTCATGATGAAAAATAGATATAAGAATCACTAATGTTATTTTCTTATGTAGAGCGATAATGATTCGAAGACAATAGAAAACTAAAAATTTTAAAACATTAAGTTAATATGATTGACTATAAACAAAAGAAAATGTTCATTTCACGTAAGATCTCTAAAAAAAAAAATTAAATTAATAAACACTCCAATTAAAGCATTTCCTACTGTCACAAACAAATAACAAACATCACATTATTCCTGCTCTTCCTATTGGCGTCAATATGTCGAAGCAATCGATGCCAGACATAAATAAATCTGTAAATATGACAAATTTTCTTTTAAATAGCATAGGCACTAGAAAAGAAAAACAAGATTTTTGTTTCCCGCATTAAAATAACTTGAACTGCAATAAGTAATTTTTTAAGAAAAAAATAAATATAAGTTTTTTTTAAATTTTTTTTATACTAGAACCAATAAAATTTCCAGTTTCAGAAAGATTGAGCCCGATATTTTATTTTGCAATAAATAGAATATTATCTAATGTTATTTAAAGAAATATCTACTTGGATGGGTGGGAGGGGGGATTTCAGATTATGCTGAGATCTTACTAGTACGGATTCGATCAGTTACGCAATTTTGAAAAATAAAAGTGGTTTTTTTATTTGCTTTACTGTATTTTTTTTATTTTATAAAATGATCAACATTAGCTTTTTTACATATGATTTTGCAACTGCTATTTACTTCTTAATTCAGCTTAAGGGAAATTTTCAAGCCAGGGACAAATTAAGGCATGCGAAAAGGCCACAGGCACATAGTAGCACTATCTTTCATTGGCCTTTTTAATAAGATAATTTTCCTCATAAATGAAACAATTACTCTTTGGAAATAGTGGTGAATGTGTGCCTCTGACCTCAAAAGTGCTTAGTCAGGCTTTGTTACGAGCTACTGTGTCTGCACTTAAGTGCATCTTACAATTTGAAATCGTTCCTGGAATCAGATAGGCTGGCTTGGGAATTTGAGCAGGCGCAAATAAAGTAAACTTTTTAGTAGTATTTCGTATTCATTGATAATTTTAAGCTTAAGTGCTCGTAGTTCTGAAAGAGTCAGCTGTGCCGTGAGCTACTTATACTGAAGGGGTGTACCAAAAACAATACTTTCAATGCTATCGCAATTCGAGGCTGCTGATCTACAGAGAATTTCATAAGAAAGAAACAATGCAAAAGTTAATCTGTTTTTAGTACTAGCAATATTTTGCCATCCTCAAAAAAAAAAAAAATACTCAAAAAATCTTCCATTTTCAAAATTATGCTGCCGTCCACATTGTGCCACCCATGTGCTATGGCACATGTTGCACATGCCTGAATACGGCTCTAGATATATCTATTACATTACCCGCCCCCCCTCTCTCTTGTTATATTGCTCTTTTTGTGTTTCCTTTTAAAATAAGCTCTACCTTAATTAGACTTTTAAATAACTTTATATGTGTCAATTACAGTGAGTGTAATTTGCTAATTTTACTAAGACAAGTATGATTATGCATCTAAATTAACACTTTGGTGACAAACATGGAACCTTTATGTGTAGGTTATCATCTATTTAATTTTTAAATACCCTCAGTTGTATTGCACTTTTGAATACATCATGCCCTTTTCTTGTTTCCCCACATGTGTGATATAGTGAGGAATTACTGTTTATTTAAACTTCAATCTTTTTATTTGACAAATTTAAATGATGAAAAATATATGATTTAAAAATGCACATTGTTTTTAAAAATCCTTTAAATGCTCTGACTTTTCTTTGTGTTATTTAAAAATTTTAGTTCAGTTTAGTCAAATTTGCAAATTGCTAATGCTTTGATTTTTAGAACATTGCTGAATATGTAATAGCTATAATGATATTGAAGCCACCTGAGTCGTCTGATGTATTAAACATACTGACACACCCAAACCTGCTGGTTGATGTTGTAAACTTATTGACTTTAGCTTTTAAATTTTTCTGGTGGCATCTTCTGTGATCAGGTCTATTACCATTGGTCTACTACCATTCTGGTTGGTAACTGAAGTAAAGGGACCTCTTATTCTGTTTATAATGATCTCGAAGCCACCGGAGTTGTCTGGTGTATTAAACGTCCCAACCCACCTGAACCTGCTGGTCGATGTTTTAAATTTATTGAATTTAGCTTTTAAATTTTTCCAGTGGTATCTTTCATGATTGGGTCTACTACCGATCTGGTTGAAAACCAAGAGAAAGGCCCTCTTATTCCAATGCATGGCACTTTTTCCACCGCCTTTGATACAATTAATAGTCTTGTATAGCTTGCTCAACCTGCTAAAGTGAAATCGTAGAGGACATAAGAAAAAAAATGGAATACTTTTTTATAGAGACGAGATTGAAAAAAATTACCTTGGCAAGAAAAGAAAATTTTTCATATGTACTTTCTGTCAGCCTATTCACTATTTCATATACACATTTGTTCATTATTTACACAAATTATTTAATATACATATTTACATATAGAAGTAATTTATTTGTTTTATATACAAAGAAAGGTAATTTATCTAATATGTCGTTTTTCAAACTTTTTGCAAGTGAGGGCCATTTTTATGTCAAAATGTTCTGGAGATCACTTGTGAATTGCCATGTGTAATTTCCAAACTCTGAAATTTCTAATTATAGTGTGTGATTAAAATTCATTTAAATTTACACATAGTATACTCACATTTCATTAAAACATGTTGTTTGATTAAAAATTCTTATAAATAAAACTGTAAGGGAAAAACTCAATAAGTTCAGGCACATGATGTCATAGATTTCATGATCAACCAGTCATCAAAATTGATGAAGTAATTACTTTTAAACTTTCTATATAAGTGGATTATAACTGAAAGAATGATGCAGATTGCTTTTTATCCCATTTAAGTGTGTAGACTTGTATTAAATTCAAAATTTTTTTTTATTTAAATGCAGAAAAATTAATATATTTCATATATATATATTAATATACTGTTTCCACATCTTAGAAAGAAAGTGAGCAAGGGAGAAAAAATTTTTAGATAAATTTTGAGTTATTAAAATATGGTTTTAATTGGTATAAAACATGCATCAATTTCTTAAATATTAAAAAAAAATGTAAATTTAAAGTAATAAAACTTAACAATGTCATTATAATGGCTTTAAACTGACGTAATTTCCACTCATTTTTCCCTTTCACAAGTACCAAATTATTGTACTATATATTAAGCATAATATTAGTCTAAAAGTACATTTTTTATCATATTATTGCTATCTTTGTTAAAATAAAATATGCAGTCTATGCATTTACAAAATGCACAACAATGAATGGGGTATCATTTGAAAGATTTTTGAACCAGCTTCTGACATAGTACATTCGCATTTCGTTAAAACATGTTCTTTGATTAAAGATTGCAGCTTAAAAAATTAAATCAGCATTGTTTTTATAAATGAAATGAATGGTTTTCTCAAATCAATGTTGCCACAAAAATAAAATACTGCATTATATCGTGCTCAACAATAATTATTAAAAAAATAAATAGTACAAAAAAGATAAAGGGGGACTTCTCGGCACGAGTTTATTTTATAATTATGATTAAAAAGCAAAATGGAAATTGAGGTGTTTAGAAGAAAAAGACATCATTGATCAATTGAAGCAGTGTTATTTCACGTATAGCCTAAAAGGTATGCTTTGTTATATTAGATTAAATTGTATTTTATATGTATTTGATTTGTTTTTATCAAAGCGGATGATGTCATACTCTAATCCAGTTAAAATACAATTGTTATTTTTTTCCCCTCGCATTTGTCTTTTGCTATCTTTGATCAGTTTTTACTGTAACTTTGATGGAATAAATGAGATGCTATTCTGGCTTGACTAATGTTCTTTGCAGGCATTTTTATCCTTAATTTTTCTAAGTTTAAATCTGCATCTAAAAAATATTAGATATTGCTAATAAATATTAGACTGAAGTGTGAAATCCTCACACTGGTCCACTGCTCATACATATTATTTTTTATGTCAACATTCCTTTTTCTATGCACATGCAAAACACATACCGATGAATGGGATATCATACAAAAGATTTTTGGAGAGGTTTTTGCTATAGCATACTCACCTTTCGTTAAAACATGATATTTGATTTTTTTTAAATGCAGTTAATTAAAAATTAATGAAAAAAATGTATGAGTAAAGAATCTCAAAGATGCAGTGTGAAAGTCTTGCATGCGTCTTCTAGTAAATATTAATATCATTTTTCAACAAATATCACTATATTAAGCTCAAACTTAGCCAACACTATTTTAAAAAGTGCCAAGGCCTGTATAAAAAGCAAGTACCAATATTCATTTTAGACAAGTTTTGGTCTTAGCAGGTTCACCATCATTTATAATTATTATATTCGTTTCTCCAGGAGCATGCAATTTTTTATTTAAGGCAGGTTTTCATATGTTTTATTGTATTTCATAGAAATTTTTAAGAGTTTTTTTTTTCTTCTCTTAAAATAAAAGTGGGAGGATGATTTAAAATGAACAAAATTCTAAAATGTAAAAAACCTCTTGTCCTGTGGGAATATGAAAAGGTATACTAAATATGAATATATATTTAATTTTGAAGTTTAAATTTCTGCAAACTAATGTTTTGAATATCTTTTTTTAGGTGTGTTCATAAATATAAATACGTAGCACCTATTGTCGTCGTCTGGTCCGTCTGTCGGTCTGTCCATCCGTCTGCATATAACAACGTAAAAACTACCCAACCGAATGGTTTGATATTAAAGATATATTATCTTTGCAGAATTTTGTCGAGACATTTCAAATTTTATAAAAATCGAATCAAAACTTTAGAAAATATTAATAAAAACATTTATTAAGAAATGTGATTTTTTTTTTTTAATCGGTGCTTTCTTGTTATAGGAGCTTTCAAAGTTTAATCGTCCAGCGACCAAGATACTTATTTTATTACAGAAATTAATCTGCTGACGATATAATTCATTTCACAGAATTAAAAATTATCAAGATCTAAATATTTATATAACTAGTTATAGTACGAACGCACCACATTTGTCACGTTTGACGTACAATTTCCAACTTGTTTATTTTAATTGTCTCTTCTAGATTATTAAGAATGTTGAAAATGGATGTGCTGAAGATGGCAGTATGATTGAACTATCTGAGTCTAGAAAAAATGGTAATAGTTATAACTCATTAATTTATGTATCAGATTTTAAGTAATGTTTAAAAAATGTTTTAAACACCTGCTAGAATTTGATCTAAATATATTTACATAATGTGTATTCATGTATATAGATATCATGTAAAAGAAAGAAATGTGTTTTATTCTTTTCATTCTTTGAACAATATTTTCTAAGTTTAGATTTGTATGGGAAAATACTTAGAGAAATATGGATTTTTTGATATCTCTGACTTTTTTTTAACATTATTTAGTAGAAGATACCTTTATTTTATTTTTAATTTTTATCAGTTACTTTATGTAGCCCATATTTAGACATACTCTCATAGTTAGTCAGTGTCAGATATTGACTTATAAACTAGTGTATCAAATTTAAAACAGTTGAAAATACTTTTCTAATAGCTTTTTTCTTTTAACTTTAAACTTTGATAGCAATACATGTAAAACTATTTCCTTCCATACAATCTGTTTCATTTGTCTTCATCATAAAATCAAATAATCCGAATGCTTTAACAATCTTTCTCAAAAAATAAATAAAGTAATATATCACTGCATCACCATATGCAATATTCTTTTTTTATTTATTTTTATATTGTAATGAAATCCTCTTTAAAATTAAATAAATAAATACTAACTATGTTTTAAGAATATATCTGATCTATCTCAAAGTGTATTAAGATCACCCTTTTTTGTATCCTTTTTTTTTATTACAAATGTTTGAATACTCATTTCCATTTAATATTAATATATATATATATATATACAGTACAATATATCATTTGCAGTTTATTACAGTCTGGTATTGATTTTATTTATGTAGCATCCTTGGAAATATGGAAAAAAAGAGAGCAAAGGGTTCTGTTTTCAATATTAAATTGTGTTTTATCTCAGAAGGTAAGACAATTAAGATTACAATTTTTATTTTCTAAAACTTTGTTTTCTCATAATATAATCCCACACACACACAAATATATATTTATATAGAGAGAGAAAGAGATAGATATATATGTGTGTGTGTGTATATATATATATATAATTGTTTATATATTTATAGTTTTATCTATTTACTTGTTGTATTTACAAAAATTTAAAGATAATGTTGTACTTTGTTTTGAAGTATTTATACCAGATTATATGCATTCATGTATGCAGGATGTTTTTTTTATGGGAGGACTCGGGGGTACATGTACATGTACCTCTAAACATTTTGTGAATCACATGAAAAAACAAATAATTTTACACTTGGAATTCCTCCTAAGCTAAATTCAAAAATATTGTGGATATTTATGTGATCTGCTAAGCTTTATGTATAGTTTACTGACAACAAAGATATTTACATTTACACTGGGCAGAAATCACTCAAAAACAGATTGCCAAAATACTGATTTGGCTTCAGTCAAACTGGGAGTACCTATTGAACTTTTTTTTTTTAAATAAAATACCCTGTATATATGTAATTCCGACTATTAGCTTAAAAGTTAATTATTTCATGAAAAAAAAAAGCATTGTTCATTTTATTTTAAGGTGATATACTAACTGAACTGAAAATTAAGTAGCTCTTTTTTTATTTATTTTTTTATAAATGTATAAGTACAAAATATTATGCTTGAACATAAAGCAGTTATAAATTATTGTTATTAAATGCTTATTTTCTTGAGATGAATTTACCTAAATACTAATTTGATTTCATCTAATAAAATAATTCTTAGAAAGAAAATAAGTTAGTGAAGGAACTTTATAAAAAAGAAAAGTGTATATATAAATATTTTGTGTTTTTGAGAATTTCAGTAAAAAAATGCCTTATATTACTGGGCATACATTTACACTGGGCAGAAATCACTCAAAAACAGATTGCCAAAATGCTGATTTGGCTTCAGTCAAACTGGGAGTACCTATTGAACTTTTTAAAAAAAAATAAAATACCCTGTATATATGTAATTCCGACTATTAGCTTAATTATTCCCTCTTAGGAACTTATTAAAAACTATTTTGCAAACCCACAACATATTGCAATTATTTTACTATATATTAAAAATGCTGAAAAATAATTGCATTTTTTATTCATAATTTTCAATTTTCTTACTACTTAAGTGTTCCACTTAAGTAAATCACTTTCCCTCTTAGGAACTTATTAAAAACTGTTTTGCAAACCCACAACATATTGCAATTATTTTACTATATATTAAAAATGCTGAAAAATAATTGCATTTTTTATTCATAATTTTCAATTTTCTTACTACTTAAGTGTTCCACTTAAGTAAATCAAAGTAGAACATTTAATTAGCTGCTTATAAAAGCCATTTCTAATTAAAATATATATTTTGACAGCATTTTGATAAAATTATTTCAATAATATTTTATAGTTTCCTACATTATATAAATTAATGCTTTAAATTTTCTGAAATTGAATGAATTTATTTTATTTTTATTTGCATAGAAAATGCTACTTCATTTATTTTCTTTTTCGATTTTTCACAATTTTTAGGATTATATTTTAGCTGTTTCTATTGTAAATATTCTACTTGAAAAGTGTAAAGAGAGTGCTCCACAACTTCTTTCAGCACTTGGAAGAATTTATTTACAGGTGATCTTTTGAAATTTTTTACTGACTTAAATTAACAATGAATTACATTTATCTGTGTTATTTTCAGTGCATATTTTAAAGAAAATTACTTACTTATATGTATCATACTTTTTCATCATCCTGTATACAAAGCATCTAAGGTTTATTAAATTTATATATCTCATTTTTTATTTCTGCTCTGCTATTAAAATAGCTTTTAACTTTTATATATGTCACTTGTAATCATTTTAAGTTCAATCTGATTTTTTAATTTGGCTAATTTTCACTGTTTTATCTGACATGACTAATTTATAATTTATTTATTTAAATAATTGTGAGAAAAAAAATGCCAAAATTATCTTCAAATTTAATTATAGCGTGTTTTATATGTTATTGTTGAGTAACTGCAAAATAGATGTGCACAATTAGTAGTTTATTGAATTGTCTTCCTGTATATAAGACAGTTTGTAAAAAGCAAACTAATAAAGTAATGGCAAGTTTTTTTTTACTTTATGTTTATGTCTGTTGTCTCATTAGTTTCTAATAGAAATCTTTTGCAAAAATGTTATATATATATATATATATATATATACATACATACATACTAGCAGGCTTCACCTGCTGCACTGGTCGGTTTCTCCAAACCAATCTTGAATCGAATGAAGTATATCAGTGAATTTGATCTTGTATTTTAAAGCAATGTGGACATTTACCCGAAATAGCCTTCCGCATTGCTGAAAATGATATGGACGCACTATGATTTTGCACTATTATATTTTCTAATTAGTCAGAAGAAATTTGGGCTGATTAGGTCTTTAGTTGATCATTTACAGTAAGATTTAGTAAAGAATGATAGAACGATATGCAATATACTAAAACAATCCCTGAACAATTTTTAACTAACAAATGCAAGACTCATCAAAATCCATAGAACTTTTTAAAAAGGTTAGTGTTTTATAACCAAATTCACCTGGTTATAGAAATTTCCCTCGTAGTTCTAGAACTAAGCAACGTAGAATGATATACTGTATACTAAAACCTTCCCTGAAAATAATCTAGCAGTGTAAGACCCCACCAAAATCTATTTAACAAAATCATTTTAAAAGGAATAAACTTTCTTAAACTGATTCATCTGACACATAATTCTGTAACAAAAAACATAGAACGATTTTATGAACCAAAACCTTCCCTGAAAAATTATCTAACTAACAGTTCAATTCCCATCAAAATCCATTTCAGCAGAATGTTTAAAAATGGCTATCTTTCATAATCGGGTTTGTCCAATTATAGAAATTTCACCCACAATTCTATTTCATCACATTATATTAATTATACGATGAAAAGAAGTCCTTCGCCTTTTATTGACAGTTTGAATTTCTTCTGTTGCTATAATAACGCAGGTATTTTTAGAAATTATCATTTGTAATGTGAGAATTTTCAAGTTTGGTTGACAAAGACATCGCCATATTACACAAAATATGCACTATCTTGTGAACTATTGGACTTAAAAGAATGTATTTGGTACCATTTGATTCAGCATACAAATATACATTGAAATATGTTATCATTTGTCACATAACTATAATAGTTGATTTTTAAGGATTTTTTTTTTTTAAGTTTGTTCCTCTTTTAACCCCCTTTAGGAGTGGAGTTTTAGAAAATCCTTTCTTAGTGCTCGTCTACGTCCTAAGAAGTATTTTCCCTCCAATTTTCATGTTTCTAGGTTCAGTAGTTTGGGCTGTGCGTTGATGATCTCCCAAGTCAGGACTTTCATTTATATATATAGATAACTGTTGGCAGGAATAGATTTCGTCACGTTATCTTAGAACAATGAAAAGAAGACCCTCGCCTTTTATCGACAGTTTGAATTTCTTCTGCTGCTATAATAACGCAGGTACTTTCAGAAATTACCATTTGAAATTTTATAATTTTGAGGTTTTGTCGCCAAATTAGACAAAATATGCAATGACAAAATACGCAATTAGACAAAATTTTGCCCTATGTGTTTTGATTTTTGTCGTACAAACTGTTCGACTTTGCAGAATGAGTTTGGTACCATTCGATTTAGAATACAAACATACATTAAAATATGTTATCATTTGTTACATAACTGTAATAGCTGATTTTTAAGGCATTTTTAAAAAATTTGTTCCCTTTTTTTGGGGTGGAGTTTTTGAAAATCTTTTCTTAGAGTTTACGCTACATCATAAAAAAAGTATTCTCCCCCCCCAATTTTCTTGTTTCTAAGTTCAGTAGTTTGGGCTGTGCGTTTCATTATTCATTATCTCCCCAGTCAGGACATTATTTTATATATATAGATTTTCATGTTTCTAGGTTTAGTAGTTTGGGCCTTGCATTGATGATCTACCCAGTCAGGACTTTCTTTTATATATATATAAATAGATAACTGTTTGCCGGAATAGATTTTGTCACATTATCTTAGAACGACGAAAAGAAGTCCCTCGCCTTTTATCGATAGTTTGGATTTCTTCTGATGCAATAGTAATGGATGTGTTTTTAAAAACTATTACTTATATTGTTAGAAATTTTGAGATTTTGGCAGTAAAGACATCGCCAAATTAGAAAATGTGCAATATCTCACAAACTTAGAAGAATTTAGTTGGTACCATTCGATTCAGCATGCAAAAATACATTAAAATATATTATCCTATGACACATAACTATAATACCCAATTTCTATGAAATTTTTTTTTTAATGTTTGTTCCCCTTTTTACCTTTTTTAGGGGTGGATTTTAGAAAATCCTTTCTTAGTGTGCCTCTACATCCTAAGAAGTATTTTTCCTCCAATTTTCATGTTTCTAGGTTCAGTAGTTTGGGCTGTTTGTTGATGATCTCCCCAGTCAGGCCTTTCATTTATATGTATAGATAACCGTTTGTGGGAATAGATATCATCACATTATCTTATAACGATGAAAAGAAGTCTCTCGCCTTTTACTGATTGTTTGAATTTCTTCCGTTGCTATAATAACACATGTATTTTTAGAAATTATCTTTGTAATGTTAGAATTTTGAGGTTTTCGTGCCAAAGACATTGCCAAATTAGAAAAATACATATCTCACGAACTATTGGACTTAAAAGAATGTGCTTGGTACCATTCAATTCAGCTTATAGAAATACATTAAAATATGTTATAATTTGGCATACAACTATAATACCTGATTTTTAAGGAATTTTTTTAAAGTTTGTTCCCTTTTTTATCTTTCTTACGAGTGGAGTTTTAGAAAATCTTTTCTTATTGTGCCTCTATATCCTAAGAATTTTTCCCCCCCAATTTTCATGTTTCTAGGTTCAGTAGTTTGGACTGTGCATTAATGATCTCCCCAATCAGGACTTTCATTTATATATAGATATATATATGGGATAAAGTATTGGTTAACCATTTGTATTCTAAGGGGTAGAGTAACTAACTTGAAAGCAGCTAAATAATATTAGATTTTTTTTCTTTCAATTAGTATTGAAAAAATAATAATAAATAAGCAGACCTGATGAGATACTGGGATTGTAGTCCAAGACCAAAGACTTTTTTTTTTTTTTTTATCTAGCTCTACTGTATATTATGGAAGTTATATAGGGATCATAAAATTTTATCTCCAGGGACAGTGATTTCTTTCCATGACCTTGGAAATGAACAGTATGATAATTCTAGTTTCAGTTAATCAAAATGAGACAGATGGTGCTTATTTTATTGTCCTGCACTATTATCCCATATTAATTTCTTATATTGCAATAACCTCTATTTGAAAAACATTTACTCAAATCTATATTAATAAAAGAAAGTTTCGCTCTATGTGTGTGTCCGTGTGTGTGTCTGTTGGCGATGGCTAGCAAAATCTAGCCCACCTAGAAGTCTGGAAATTTAGGTTTGGATAGTCCAAGGTCTGGCCATGTGCACCTGAGCCTCGGAATTTTAATATTTTGATAATTAGCCTAGATATTAATTAGATTCTCATTAACCATCACTTCTAAAATGTCATCTTTTAAATCAAAATGGCGAAAGAAACGAACTGGCGCATTGGATTTGCAAGCGGAAATGAACAAATTCAAAATTTGTACTGCCAATTTTACTAATTAGAGAATTTTATGAAAACTAATTGAGATATCAATTGGAAAATTTCTGAGCATATGTAAAAAAATATTCTGTATCTGACTATGTGATTTTTGAAGAATTCGGTTGGCCAGTGAAAACAATACGAGAAAGTTTCAGACAGGGATCTGCTTTCATTAAAAACTGAACCAAAAAGAGATCTGTTTCTCGGGCCGATCCCTCCATTTAGTTTGCTAAAATGAAAGGAAATAATTGCCAATTTTTACTAATGAACAAAAATTTAGGTAACTATTTAAGATATAGATTTGAAATTGAGGTCAGAAAGGGGTGTCATCTGCTGGCTATTTTAGCGTAGCGTATTCGTTATGTTCTAATTATCAGAAAAATGTAATTCTTTTTTTAATGATCGCATTAATGTAGGTGACGGTGGTTCTCTTGAACAAATTATTCATTATATTTGCGGGTATGGGGAGGGAGGGGGTTAACGCCTTCCTCTGAGAAAATAATTATCTCGGGCCCGGGCAACGCCTGGCGGGTTAGCTAGTGTTTGAATATATTATTTTAAGCCTGTACAAAAAAGAAAAAAAAAGATAGAAGATGAAAAATAATAATAAATTGACAAAAGGTGTTGGTTTCATATCTTTCAACAAACAAAAAATTACATCTTTCTCATAAATATTGTAAATTTGTTGTTACAAAATTGTAAAGTATGAGCTTACCTTTGTAAAAAATCTATTTCTGGACGTCTCCAGACTTTTCAATTTCACTAACTTTTATTTAGTTTATTTTAGTAATAACTACATAAAACTCCTCAAGTGATAAATAAAATTTTTGTATGAAAAATTAACTCAGTATCGCCATCTATTGGGGATTCTATGCAGTGCCTGATTTACGGCAGGGCATTCGGGGCACGGGCCCAGGGCCCCCCAAATGCTACTAAAGATTTTTCAATTATTGGTCAAAACAGTTTTAACTGTCAAAAAACAAAATTAAAGCGAAAAAATATGTTTGTCATAGATTGTCTATGATATGTCAAAGTAACTTCATTTTTTGCTGATTGTCTTTAACAATTTATGTGCAGTAATGTACAGAACTCCATTTTTGGGATTGCCATATTATTTCATTTTTATCTTACATGTAAGGTTACCCTCATGGTTAACATGGACAAAGTCGTGTGGTTCTGCTAGTTACTTGTGTAAATTTAGTTTTTCTTTTTTTTTCCATACAAAGCTTGTATTGGAAAGAAAAAGTTGTTTGATTAATAGGATATGCTAATATTTTAAATAATTATAGCTTGGTACTGCGGTAAATTTATTATTAGTTGTTGAATATACTTTATCATTCCAGATATATGGACTTGCATAGAGAAAGGTCAGCACCACACAGTTTATTGTAAAATTCCATTAAAAATTCATAATTATCAAATAATTATTTAAAAGTAAATTAATGATTATCAAATTTAATTTTTTTAATTAATATTTTAAAGAAATTATCAAAGTCAATAGTGGTTATCTTAATAAGTACTGCTTTTGATATTATATTTTTTTATTCAAAGAATCTGTGCGAGGGGGCCCCTCCATACGCATCTGTGCCCAGGGCCCCCAAATTTCTAAATCGGTCCCTGATTCTATGAACAATTTATATTAACTGCAGTGTTGAAAGTGAGCAGCAATCAATAAAATCATCTTTTAATGTTCACTGTGGAAATACCATTGATTTTTGGACATGTTGCAAAAATACAACATGGTAATACAAAGGGTTAAGGAGCATGTCAATGTAAATTAAATATGTTTATATATACATGAATCTTCATCGGATTTCTGCTTTTTTTTAAAATTTCATCTAAATCTCTCTCTGCCCTGAAACCTTCCAACTGTCCTCTCCCAGCACACAAAGTTTGAAACTTTTTTTTAAAAGTTATTCTACCCTATTTGTTATTCTGCAACAACAGATAAGTAATTAATCATTTAAATTATCCCACCTACCCCTGAAATATCGACTGTCATCTTCGTTTCTATAGCCTTATAAAGTTTAAAATATTTTTGTGATTATAAAGCTTGAAGTCTCTTTTATTTTATAAAACTTTGTTGCTCTATTTTTTTAACTTTGTAGTAACAGCAAATAAATATCGAAATACTCTCCTGAAATTTCAGCTTCCCTCACACCTTCAAACAGGGGGATTTATAGATATAGAGGGAGGGATAGATAGAGCAAAACGAAGCTAAGAATTTTTCTCTTTTTTGCAGTTTACCTATATAATGTGATAAAATAATCATATTCATCCCTTATTATTTTTTTTAATTATATTTACAATGGAATGGAAAAATCCAGATGCCAATAAAGTGGAAAACAAAAAAAAACAGCTATTTTTGACATGCCATTTTTTTTTTTTTTTTTAAGCAAGTCTTAACAACTTTCTGGCATATTCTTGAAGTCACTTTTAATGATAAAGTCATCAAATTTGCACATATTTTAATTCATATAACAAGAAATCGAATAGCATTTTTCTTTTTTCTACAAAGTATTGAATCTTTCAGAAAATGCCTTTAAAGTTGGTGATATCATGAAAACTTTTTACAAATACACAATTTTAGATTCTCTTATAAATATAAAATTTATTCACAAAATTGAATAATTATAATTATGTAACTTTCAAAAATATTTTATTTCATGTATACCAAAGATCTTAAAGAAATCATAGGGAGTTCAGTCTCTTTATGTGCGGAAACAAAGATCTGTGAATGTCATATTGTTATGAAATATTTACTATATATCATAGTAAAATATTTCATTTGTATGGATAAAATTCCTTGTTTCTTTTGAAAATTATGTCTTTTTCACTACTGGAATCATTCCACCCTTTCAAGATTAAGTCACCATTTAACAGGATTATTTTAAAACGTTCGAGTTTTAATGAAAGCTAATATAATTTTTCTTTTAAATATATCATTGGTGGAATCATGCTTTTGATTGGTAGATTGTGATCAGGTAATTTGAATTCTATGTTACAGATACATATACAGTCAGTACTGGCTATATGGTCACCCGCTTATAAGGTCACCCCGCTTATATGGTCAGTTTTCTAAAGTCCCATCTAGCTTAATAGGGAAAATGTGTTAAAGTGCACCGCTTATATAGTCATGTTATTTTCCCGGTTATCGGTTATATGGTCGTTTTTTAAATCTTTTTAATGAGGTTTTCGGCTATTTTTTTTTAAAAATAGTCACTTTTGTAACATTTTTTGAGGTGGAGAGAAACGGGAATGACAAAAAAAAAAAAAAGTGTGCGACGCCAGAGAGGACTTGAATTCATACTTTTACTTCCCTCCCCTCCACTCCCCGGCAGTCTCATTTCTCTTTTACGTTGAATAATCGTCGACGGAACCCCCCGCCCCCCCCAATTCTCTTCCTCCCCGCGGACAACAGGTGGATATCTGTTTGTCTATTGGTTGGTTTGTTTATTGGTATCTATCTTTGTTTGAAAAGTGCATTAAAATTGAGACAGAAAGAATAAAGGAAAATTTTGTTTCATATGGATCAAACGCGTCGAATAAGAACACTCATTTTATATTATGGCTTCAAAAAGAAAGAATTTATCAATTGCTGAAAAAAATGAACTTATTAAAAAGTTTAAAAATTCTAATCTTTCAAAAGCTGCATTCGCCAAAATAAATTCGATACCTCAAACGACAACAACATTTTAGCAGCCAAATGTTACTCCCCAAATGTTCAAATCTGTGATCAAGAAAGAAAACGCCAGTGCTTGTCATCTTATGAAAATGTGGATAGGGCTCTTTTATCATGGATTAAATATGCGCGATTGCAAAATGCTCCTATATCCTGGAATATTTTGAAAGAAAAATCCTTGGAATTTGCTAATGAATATGGCGAGTCAAGTTTCGTTGCTAGCAATGGCTGGCTACAGCGATTTAATTCAAGGCATAACCTATGCTTCAAAAAATTGTGCGGAGAAGCTGCTGATTTTGACAGGAGTTCCTTAAAACAATGGAAAGATGAAGTATTGCGGGACATTCTCGAAAGATATGAACCTGCCAACATCTTCAACGCTGATGAATGCGGACTTTTTTATAATATCTTGCCAGACAGAACTCTTTGTTTTAAAGGTGAAAAATGTGTAGGGGGAAAGAAAAGTAAAGAATGTTTAACCGTGTTGTTAGCTGCAAATATGGATGGATCGGAGAAAATTATTCCTTTGGTGATTGGAAAATTTCTTAAGCCTCGGTGTATGAAAAACTGCAAATCTTTGCCTCTATTTTACGATGCTAATCCAAAGGCATGGATGACAGTGGACATCTGGAAAAAAACGCTTAGGAGGTGGGATCAAAATTTTTCAAAACAGAACAGGAAAGTTGCACTAATTGCAGACAGTTGTGCCGCGAACTCCACTCTTGATGGCTTGAAATCAATTGAACTCGTTTTCTTGCCTCCAAAAAGCACGTGTGTATCGCAGCCTTTAGATCAAGGCATAATCCAGAACTTCAAGTCTACCTGCGAGATATGATTTCTGCTGTTGACCGAAAAGAACAATTCCAAGTGTCCGTGTTAAATGCAATTATTTATATTGACCAAAGTTGGAATATGGTGTCAAAGAAAACTATTGAAAATTGCTTCCGACATGCTGGGTTTCACAGTTCACTAAAGTCTGCAGAATTATCGGAAGACGAGGATGAAGATCTCCCCTTAACTGAACTAGCAGAAAAACTGCGGAACAGAGGTTATTCAATTCCAGACGAAAATCTGTATGCAAAGATTGATGAAGATCTCGCTACTAACAGTGAAGCTTCAATACAAAATATTGTTTCTAATGTGTTAAATTTGAATGCTGAAGGAAGCGATGATGAGGATGACAGTGAATGTGAAAAGAAATCAGTATCAACATCAGATGCGCTTAAAGCCATTGATGACCTCAGATGTTTTTTTATTAATTCCGAAGCAGCAGATGAACATTTAAAAGCTATTAGGGACTTAGAAAGAGCTGTATTAACAACCAAGAAAAGGAAGCAATCTAGCATACCTGAATATTTTAAATGAGTGCATTGAATATGGGTGCAGTGCACGTATGTATGCGTAGTGTATTTAGATTGGTAAGGTAAGCTAATAAATTTCTCTAAAAATATTGCATATTTGTTACTGTAGTTTTTACTTCGCAAATTAATTTTTAAAAGTTTAATTATTTGTTTGTGAGCAGTATATTCTGATAGGTGAATACAATCCTGCCATAATGCAGGGTTCATATACTTCAAGGACTTTCAAGCACCTTTTATCAGAATTTTCGTAAAGTAATATTTGGCTGATTTAATGGAAAAAAATTCTATCTTCAGATATAGCGACCAGTACGCTACGAAGTACTAAAACACTTAAAATCTCCTGAATCCCCCGATGTGTACGAACCCTGTAATTAAATAGTGTAATAATTGTAGTATTGTTCCGCATATATGGTCACCCCTCTTATATGGTCTAATTTTTCTGGACCGCTCAGCTGACCATATAACCGATACTGACTGTATATAGATAGATAATTATACTATTTTTAGAAATGGCCAATAATCCAGAAAATGCAAAAATCCAGAATTGTCATGGTCCCAATGATTCTACATTTTCAGCTTCCTACTGTTCTACTGAAATTTTATATTTGCAAATAGAATGCATATTAATGATACTAAATATATTTTTTAAAAAAATTCTAAATGTTAAATTTTAACAAAATGTATTTAATTATTATTATTAGCTGGGAGATGTAAAGTATGCCCAAGATTGTTTCAATAAAGCTGCCTCAGTTTCTTGTGAAAAATCACAGCAGTACCTCGTGGAGGAATACATAAATAAGTAAAGTATACATTTTGATATAAAATAATTATACATAATAGTTTTTAAAATGGTGTGCCATCATATAATTCAAAATAAAAAGTTCCTGAACTGTAATTTTAGATCTGTATTATTATATTAGATAGTCAATTGAAAAACATTAAAAAATATTTACAATGTTGGTAGATTTTTCACTGATTTTTCTAGTTTTATATAACCTGGGTAATTCAAAATAGAGATTATCTCTTAAACCACAAATTATAGAAACATACTAAATAGTTAAATACATTCAAATCAAATGTAGATTTTAGGCATGGCATTTATTTTACTAT
Organism: Maratus michaelseni; assembly: GCA_963931845.1. Lineage (NCBI taxonomy): Eukaryota > Metazoa > Arthropoda > Arachnida > Araneae > Salticidae > Maratus > Maratus michaelseni. The sequence goes on from OZ007587.1 coordinate 277,378,424, forward strand.
GTGTATTTAAGTATGAAATTTATGTTTAAGAATCATTTATATATAAAAGTATCTTAAAATTTAATTGTACATCAAGAAAAAATATGTAGAATACTGTACTATGCACGTATAAAGAAAACTGTTACTTTTTTTTAAACCTTAAAGTAGTAGACTAAATGTGACATTCATGTTAAAAATCAAACTAAGCATATAAGTATACTATTTGCAAATACTCTTATACTTTGTGTTTCTATATATATCATAAATTAATCTAATATTATAAAGCATTTTTATTGTTTAAATGTTACCTCATAACTAGAGATCGACCGAAGTTTCAGTTTCGGCGCAAAATTGGAGTTTCGCTGAATATTCGTTTTCGGCGAAACTGCTGCCAAAATTTCGGCCTGACCGAAACTCGACCGAAACTATCTGTATTTCAAAATCTAATTCCTTCTTTCGGAAATTTTCAACTTTATTCATTGATATGAGTTGTATCGGCTCAAATGAGACACTGTTTATTGCTGTGAACTCCACTATTTATCATTATTGGTCATGACTGATCCATGATGCGTGTGTAAACTATAAAGCAAGCAATGCATATATGACTAAACTTAAAAGCCGCTTATCACGTGATCTTTAAAAGCTGCAAACTTGACAGTAATAGAAAATTTTTACTTTGAAACTCCAGATTGCTTCGAATGCTTTATGAGGAAGGTGTTGTTAAAACATATGAAGCTTTACGAAATTTATTACAAAAGAGATTCTATTACAAAAGAGATTCTATTACAAAAGAAAATTTATTACAAAATATCGAGGTATGTATACTTAAAATATTTTTTTATTAGATGAAATTCGTATAATTGGAAACTATTTCTGTCTTATTGATAAATTAATTACGTTTTATTTTATATGAAAATAAATTGCTTTGGATAGAGGCACAGAGAGTCAACTTGGCACCGGAGATAAAATTTTCAAACAGGAGTGCCATTTCAATACTTTCTTAGATAGGCAGGGAGTGGCAAAACCCTTTTTTTTGGGGGGGGGGGGGGGGGGTGGAGGCGGTGAGTGAGGAATTTTGATCTTATTGTGCACATCCTAAAAGAAAATTGACAACTGTTACATTTTTATCCTTATATATATATTTTTAAAATTATCTAAAGTGCAAAATAATGTTAAACATGTGTCACTTTCAGAATTTTGAAATGGAAAATAAAGTTTATAATTAATAATTTCTAGGCTTAAAATGTTGTCTTAATGCTAATTTTCCTTTTTTAGTCAAATTTAACAAATTATTTTAGCTTTTGTGCTCTTTACTTAAACTTTTACTTAAACAATTACTTTTACTTAACCAATACTTACGAATTACTAAACCAACCCTTTAGATGCAAAAATATTAACGAACTGAAAATATGACTATATTTCAAAATTAAATATTCATTATTGAATTTGTTTTACATTATTTAACTATATTGTTAATTAATTATTGACAAATGCCTATAATTATCGGTTGTTATAAAATAATAAAATATAAAAGTTGTATTATTCATGTTTCATTTTTGTTTGAAACTTATACACACACATATATTTGTACGTTTGTTTCTTAGTAATGTGGTTCAATACACATATAATTAATAAATTAATTAGTAATGTAATTGGTTATTATTAAGAAATTATTAATTATTTGTTATTAATTAATTAATTGATTAGTAATTATATGCAATTATGTATGTATTAATCATTTTTTTAATTTTTTGACACTTTCGGTTTCGGTTTCGGCCGAAAGTGGGAAGATCACCGAAATTCGGTTTCGGTCTTAAAACCTGTTTCGGTCGATCTCTACTCATAACTATAAATACATAAGGTAACTCAAGACATATGGTGATAGATTTTTAGGTAGATTTCGTAAGAAATACTACCTATTACATTCTCACCTAAGTTGGAAATTTAAAAAAATTTTTGCAGATCTACGCCGATCATGACTCCCAGAACCCAAAAACACCACCAGTTCAAAAGTTTATATATATATATATATATCTATATATCTATCTATCTATCTATCTATCTATGTCACTTTTTTCTGACCACGATAACTGGAAAAATTCTGCATAAATCTCTTCCAAACTGATACATAAAATCAAGGGTCATAAAATCTCGGTCAAGTTCATTAATGGGCAAAATCGAACCAAGGGGGGGGGGAAATGGGGGGGCTTTTTGTGAAAACAGAAAAATCCTCATAATTTCTTTATTATTATACGTATCGAATCCGTTTAAAGTTATTATTACTTCTAGGAACAGGGCCGAAAATTTATGTAGGACAGATTTTTGATATAATTAAAAATGGCCCCAAGGGAGGGAAAAAAGGGGTGTTTTAGAAGAAAAAAAATCATAGCTTTGTCAATTCACAAGATATCAAATCCGCGTAAATTTATTATTAATCCTCTTAGTATTATCTAAAACTTTTATATTGACAAGTTTTTTATAGGACCAACCGTTATAGCAAAAAAAAATTAAAAACAAAAAAAATCCCTGCCGGCTCCGCCTGCAAACAAGTTATTTTTCGAAGTAGGCGGTTCCAACTCCCGCATCTTTTCGAAACTGATACATAAAATCAAGGGGCATAAAATCTCGGTCAAGTTCGTTAATGGGCAAAATCGAACGAAGGGGGGGGGGGGGCTTTTTGTGAAAACAGAAAAAAAAAAACATAATTTCTTAATTATGATACGTATCGAATCCGTTTAAAGTTTATATTACTTCTAGGAACAGGGCCGAAAATTTATGTATGACAGATTTTTGATATAATTAAAAATTGCCTTAAGAGGGGGGGGGGGGGAAAGGGGGTTTTAGAAGAAAAAAATTCATAACTTCGTCAATTCCCAAGATTTCAAATCCGCTTAAATTTATTATAAATCCCCTTTATATTATCTAAAATTTTTATATTGACATGTTTTTTATAGGACCAACTCTTATAGCAAAAAAAAAAATTAAAAACAAAAAAATCCCTGCCGGCTCCGCCTGCAAACAAGTTATTTTTCGAAGTAGGCGGTTCCAACTCCCGCATCTTTTCGAAACTGATACATAAAATCAAGGGGCATAAAATCTCGGTCAAGTTCGTTAATGGGCAAAATCGAACCAAGGGGGGGATGGGGGGGACTTTTTGTGAAAACAGAAAAAAAACCATAATTTCTTAATTATGATACGTATCGAATCCGTTTGAAGTTATTATTACTTCTAGGAGAAGGGCCGAAAATTTATGTATGACAGATTTTTGATATAATTAAAAATTGCCTTAAGGGGTGGGGGGAAGGGGGGTTTTAGAAGAAAAAAATTCATAACTTTGTCAATTCCCAAGATTTCAAATCCGCTTAAATTTATTATAAATCCCCTTAATATTATCTAAAATTTTTATATTGACATGTTTTTTATAGGACCAACTCTTATAGCAAAAAAAAAAAAAAAACCTTGCTGGCTCCGCCTGCAAACAAGTTTGGTTTCGAAGTAGGCGGTTCCAACTGCAGCATCATCGCAAAAAGGTCATTTCTTCCGCAATTCCCGACAAACAGGCGCCCCACGTTCTACGTCTTCGAAATCTACCTGTGCCTGTAGGCCGAGCCGTCAGGGATTTTTTTCTATACATTTGATATTTTGAGGAAAACAGTTATTTTTTCTTTAAAAAAAAAAGTAAATTTAAAATAAAGAATCACTGTAATAAATAAAAATAAACTATCCTTACATTTTTTGTTATATTTGTAAATATATATCATTTTATTTTCTAAATTGAGTTGTAATTTTATCCTCAATTTTGCTGATAATGCTGACTTGCAAGTTTTAAGCTCATAGTAGTATTAAGTACTGAAAAGGTGGATAAGCATTAGTTGACTTAACCATAAATAGTATCATTGTTACATTATGTGTAAAATATGTGAAAATACAATTCCTAGGAACCAGAAAAGGAAAATTCCACCTCTGACAGGTCACTGTCTTAAAAGGTATACTTGTTGTATTTCTACTATCAGGACCATGTAATTTTTCTGGTTTAAACAGGATTCTGTTATACACGGGTTTCAGTTTTATTGTAATGGTATTACATTTTATATAATATTTTTTATATATTTGAGAAATGAAATAAGCCTAGTTTATGTTGTGTTTATTTTTCTTTTAGGGCTTTGCTTGCAATTGCCCATAATAATAATGAAGAAGCTTATAAGCATTATCATCAAGCTTATACATTAAATCCTAACAATGCTATGGTGAGTAAACATTTTTTGATTATGTTTTAAATACAATGCATTTGTATAAATATAGTTAGTACTTCAAAGTAAGAGTTGCATTCCTTTAAAAAAAAAAAAATTACTATTAAAAAATAAAATATTTTTAAATTCAGATCCCTTTATTCCCATTAAAATTTTTCTCCATTAATGAATGTACATTTTAAACACTTTCCAACATAGTTGAAAAAGTGCTTATGACTTCAATTTGTACTGTCTGGCTGTGCTCTAACTTTCGTATATGTGCTTAGAAAGCCACAAAATGTATTTATGTTATTGAGATTCACTACAGCATGTTCCCTGTTGAAAATAGTGTGCAAGTAGCATTTGAAAATAGCATTTATCAACCATTTTTGGGGAAACCTCTGAAATTTCATAAAATTCAAAGTATAATTCAGTGAGTTGTGGTCATAGAAGAATGGAATTTTTAGTGTTTTACTAGTCAAAGTATGGAGAAAATGTTTTTAAATATAACATGTAGAAACCTGAGACCATATAAAAAAGTAAATTTCGTATTTTAATATATAGAGAGCCCTTTGCAAAATAAATGTCATATCTGAAAGCTGTACTTGATTTTTTATACTTTTTGTAATTAGAAGTATATTTCTATCATCAACAATTTAACAGATAATGGCCATAACCTCTATTTTTGAATCACTCAGTGTAAGATGTCAAAAAGTACTTGTTAAAAATTTAAGTTAGAATTTAAGAGTATTAAAGAAAAAAGTACTACAATCCTCTGAAGGATCATGGCATGCAGTACCCAACTATGTTTTTTTTACCCCATCTGATGTGCTATATATATATACCATACGTCCCAGTCAAGTAGTCAACCTGATATAGAACCCGTATTGTTTAATTCCTAAATACTCTTAATACTCCTGACCCTAAAGGAATGAAAAGCTGTGTAAGCATTGCCCAAGTTTGGAAGCAAACCTCATACCTGTTGCATGGCAGTGCAATGCACTAACATAGGAATGTAAGTTTATATAAAAAAAAGTATAATGTAATGTTCTTTTCCATTAAAAATGTTATATTATTTTTCAGCTTGCAAATAATATGGCAGTGTGTTTGCTTTACATGGGTCGTCTCAAAGAATCCCTCTCCCTGTTGGAAAAAACTATTGAAAAGAATCCATCATCTTGCCTTCATGATGGTATACTCTTTAACACATGCACATTGTATGAGTTGGAATCCTCTAGATGTGCCCAGAAAAAGATTGCCATGCTAGAACTTGTCTCAAAATATGCTGGGGATTCATTTAACGTATCTTGTTTAAAAATACAACCTGTGAAGTAACAAGAAGTTTTGTAAATTAGTTAACTCTCTTACAATCATGTATTACGAGGACTTGCTATACAAAGCATCTACTATAGAATAATATACTTTGAACAGTATTCTATTAATTTATTTAAGTATTTTACAATATTATTTTGGCATATTAAAAATTTTTGTGAAGGAAAATTATATAAAATAAAAGAAAACTTTGAAACCGTTTTCTCTTAAAGGTATTAATATTTTGCAGTAGTAATTTTTGTTTATACTGTTCTTAGAGATGTTACCCATAACTTAAAGATGATATTTCCAAAAAATTAATTAGTTTAAGAGGGAAAAAAAAGTGAAATGCCATGATATATGTAAAAATGTTGTATAAAAATAATTTATTTAACATTTTTACTTTTTTAAAAATTGCTTTATATTATTGTAAATCCAGTCCTTAATTTTATAAATGTACCATAAAGAACTTCCATAAAAAAAATCAAGACAACTGAGAAATATGTATTGAGGTTTTAAGATTCTGATTTATTGAAGAAAAAGAAAAAAAACTTCAAGATTTTAACTCTGACTGACTCATTTAAAGGGACATGGAAGCAGTAACACTTTTTTGTATGTTTTTATTAAATAGATGAAAAAGAAAATTATAAATTTTTTACTGAATTTTTATAAAACTTCGTCAGAATATATTAGGGATGTCTAAATAAATTTTAAGCAAGCAAACAATTGGGAAATCAATTTTTTGTTTTTTGCCAAATGAATGTAGCAAGTCTGCTTAATACTTGTACATTATTTTTTTTTTAAATTAAGAAAGTTTGATGTAAAAGTTAAATACATATAATGGTTGATAGTGATTATATTATTTATTATTGTTTATTAGTTATTTATCAAAATATTTACATTTGTTAAATAAAATTGTCCTTATTAAATACTATTTGTTTTATTTATTAAAATATTTCTTTATCTAGAATATGTAAATGAAAAGTAAACGACAATGAATTTATTATAGAAGATTAAAAAATTTCCGAATACCTTAGTTGTATAAAATGGAAAACTATCCTCAAAGCTCAAACACAAGTATTTGTCCCAAAATCTGCTGAGTCATACACTATATTGCCAAAGGTGACCGGTCACTTGCAATTTTAGATGTTTTGTTAACTATCTAGAAAAATACATGAGGAATTAACCTGAAACTGCAGGTGTGTAAACAGTATAGTATAGATTATATATTTCCGCGAAGATTTTTTCACGAAACCTCATAGGGGACTGTCAACAATCTGAAAAAGAACGAATATCTTTTGGATAACCCTGTAAAAACTAATGTAGCAAAGGCGTTCAAACTCAAGATTACTAATAAGTGGCTTATTGTAATATACTGTGTTTCTTTTTATGAGGATAGCATATATACTCGTAGAGAAATTAAGGTTTTTATAAAAGCAGTCCCAAATTTCGCCTAGTTTTTTGCTTATAATTTGCAGAGTTCTTAATATAAAAAAAAGTTCTTTTAAAAAAATATGACAAATAACATTGTACATAATACTCTGCAATCAGAATTTAAAAATAATAAAAATTGGATGAAAAATGAGCAGGTTTACTAAAAAAGGTTTCACTACGCATGCGCGAATGCAATCAAAATATAATATGCATAATGTATTAGCTAAGTATATAGAGCAACTTTTGTGAAAGTCTCAAAATCATAACTTGAACATTCTGAAAATTATCGTCGATAGAATAAGCTCGAAATCTATTGTTCCCAAAAGGAAGCAAAAATATGAGGGGTTGTATCCAAATATAGTAATACGTGCAATATTGTGTACGCTATCTTGGCACTAATCAACAGATATTTGATACAACCCCTCATCTTTTTGCTTCTTTTTGGGAACAACGGATTTTGAGCTTATTCTATCAACGATAATTTTCAGAATTTTCAAGCTATGATTTTGAGACTTTCACAAAAGTTGCTCTATATACTTAGCTAATTCATTATGCATATTATATTTTGATTGCATTTGCGCATGCGCAGTGAAACATTTTTTAGTAAACCTGCTCATTTTTCATCCAATTTTTATTATATTTTAATTCTGATTGCAGAATATTATGTACAATATTGTTTGTCATATTTTCTGAAAAGAACTTTTTTTTTATATTAAGAACTCTGCAAATTATAAGCAGAAAACTAGGCGAAATTTGGGACTGTTTTTATAAAAACCTTAATTTCTCTACGAGTATACATGCTATCCTCATAAAAATGAACACAGTATATTACAATAAGCCACTTATTAATAATCTCGAGTTTGAACGCCTTTGCTACATTAGTTTTTACAGGGTAATCCAAAATATATTCGTTCTTTTTCAATTTGTTGACAGTCCCCTATGGGGTTTCGGGAAAAAATCTTCGCGGGAATATATAACCTATACTATACTGTTTACACACCTGCAGTTTCATGTTAATTCCTAATGTATTTTTTTAGATAGTTAACAAAACGTCTAAAATCGCAAGTGACCGGTCACCTTTGGCAATATAGTGTATAAGCACATACACACATCTTAAAAATGAAAAAAAAATATAAATTATTATCAGGTTATTTATAACAGACTAAATAATTACTTATTTTAAGAACTCAAAAGAATCCTTTGACAGAAGAAATTGTCATTTAAGAATTAACAAAATTCTTAATAAATGAATATGGTTTCTCATCAATACGAATATCTATTGATGATCTTACAAAAAATCTAGTTTGTATTCTCAAACTCTGCTACTTACATTTTTGTTTGATTGTTTGTTTCTTCATTATTTATTTTTATTTATTTTCGTGTTTGAATGTCTTCTTTGGTCTCAGTTGATTTTATTATGACATCATGATACGAATAGCAATCATTGCTTGCATTATGCCAGAGTAGCTGATTGTTTTTTCAGGTTTTGGAGTACAATTTTGGACTTTTCCATGAGATTTTACAACCAAAATTTGTTCTCTGAAAATTTCCTGATTCCCCTGAGGAGTATGAAGGAACTCGTACCCTGATCAAGACTCACAGAAATAAAATAAGTAAGATAGAAAAATAACATTCCAAACAGGATTTAGTTGGTAAATTATTAACATATGTTTAACATGAAAACATGTATACACATTTGAAACATAAAACAAATTAAGAGGGTCTAGATTTAATACAAAAGTACCAATAAAAATACAATAGGTTACGTTTATAAAAATCACTAATTAACGGAATCAGTTGTTTTTATGAATCAAATGCAAATCATAATAATTTTTGCTGCATATTGATCAGTTGCTTAATTCAATTAAATTCTGGCTGTGGGCATGTTCTTACAAGTGGCACTTACTGCATATAATGCACATATTTTCACATGAATGATGAATTAAATTGATTCAGTGACATAAATATTTAAAAATGATTTTTGTAATAAATTTCAATTGATTTTGTTTCTATGTTATTTATATAGCTATGAATCTATAAATTACAAATCATGTTATTATTCTGCATACTTAAATAAGCCACTTATTTGAATCAAACTTTAGTTTTTTAATAAAATTCTTACAAAATGTGCACCTGCTGTACATAATGTGTATATTTTCAGATGAAAGATATAATGTTTTGCTTTTGATGCAATTATCTAATAATTGTAAATATGTAGAATTCATTTTTATAATAAAGCTTAATTATACTTTCCCTACGTTATTTCTATGAATGACTCTTGTGAATTTGTATTATTGATTTTCTTAATATTACTTTATTTTTAAAAACTTGGCAAGCAGGGGAAGTAAACAATGTTATTAGAAATTTTTAGGTAGCTTTCATTGCAAAAAGTAAGAAACTACCTCTTGCAGCTGTTTGGAGGAAAGCAATTCTGGAAAATTTCAGTATATTTTCACTGATCATGACCTTTCAGACCCCACAACCACCCTCCATCTAAATGTTGATATATGTCTACACATATGATTTTTGTCATGCAATAGTACTTATATTTATGTACCAGTTTGGACATGATTGAGCATGTGTACAGGACTTACCAAAGTCTCAACAAAGTTTGTTGACCAGCTTCATCCACAATCTTGTTACAAAATGGCAGCCACTTAAAGATTTCAAATTTAAAAAAGAAACCATAAAATTAGAAATCCAAAAACTTAAGTGTCTAACCTTGAAATAAGGATTCCAGAGCATTTTTTGTTTTGCCTTTATCTTAAAAAACGGCCAGAATATAGCAGTTTGAAATTCTGGAGTAGCTGACATTTTGAAACAAAACAACAAATTAAAAACAAATGATTTCTCCATAAACGGGATTAATTTATGAGTTTTAGTAAACATAGTTTCTCACAAATTTTCTTTTATTGTTATAAACATTGTTCCAATGCTCATATGCTTAAAACTACATAGTCATATCTGCCACACTTGGCAAAATATTGCCAAATTCGGCGACAAAAATAAGTCACCTTAAATGAAGCCAACTTGGTGATAGCTAACTGATTTTTTGAAATTCCCATTCAAATTCAATATCGATGAAAACTGGGAATCTTCTATAATCTGGTTCTGTGCATTTTAGCTTTGTGTGTTTGTGTAAAATTGGCTGAATTCTTAAAAACAAGGAATAGGGAAGCTATCTTTTCCTCCTGGTACAGGCCGGAAGGGCTTTTTTTCTAATATTTCACCACACCTCTAAACTGCTAAAGAAATTTTTACTTGCAGGCTTAAATATGGGAATTGTAGATAGGTGCAACAACCTGACCACAGTATATCAATTAATTACACTTGATTTGAAGATTATAACAAACATTTAATAAGATACAGTATATAGAAAATTACACAATAGGTAGATGAATAGTAAGTTAACATGATTTAAACATGGTCAGCTTAACAATATTAACATAATGGAGAAGCTATTTTGCTAATTCACATCAAAAACAATCAACCACATCAACAATCCACTAATCCAAAATTGGTTGAGCCTTTAGTAAGAACTAAACTTTGTACTGTTCCACTCAAGACGAATATCATTCTTTTAATAATATCATGTCACATTAACTTAGCTAGTGAATATGTATATGTGTATACTCCATTGAGTGTCTATTGAGTTGAGTCACATTTAGACATTGCTAGTTTTTCTCCCATAAATTTTCTTAATTATTTAAGCTGAAAGTTTCACAAATGATGATATAACACAAAGATTAATTATTTATTTATTATCAAAATATTGCATAAAACATTTTTATTCCTCAAAAAGTTGAATGAAAAAACAGTGATGTACAATCTGTGCCAAGATAAACAAGTGGGTAAGTGTGATCGAAGATCGCACAAAAGGTTTTGTTTAATATTCCTATCAAAACACTTTATCCTTTAATTAATAAATCCAAATAAATTTAATTTTCCAAAATAAAAAGTCATGTTTTTTATAAAATAAACATTTACAGGTATATATTTTTATTTTTTCGAATATCTTAATCGGCCAATAGCAGGCAAAGCCTGCTATTCTGCTTTGTCATAATAATATCTGCCATGTGGACAAAAGGCGATATTTAATAAAAAGTAGTTTCCTCCTCTCCCCTTCTTTTTTAATAATTCCTATTCTCAATATTAATGACATCATTGTCTATTAGTATTTTATTTCTTTTTTCGATAAAAAAATCAGCATTTTGTGATAAAATACAACTTTGGTTATAATAATGCGATTTTTATAAAAAAATTTATTTCTGTGTTCACCGTAAAAAAATATGCATAGATTCATAATTTTCAAATCGGTAAATGCAGTGTTAAAAAAATAATAATAATAGAGCTTTTAATCTCTTACTTCCCTCAAAATCTGCGGTTTATTTATCTAGCTCCCTTCTAAAAAAGCCGCTGAGTCTTCGATTTCACACGCCAGTTGCAATCATCATATAATAAAAAAAATTATTTTCATTAACACAAAAATAATTCGTAATTTCTTTTCTAATCACACCATCTTTATAAAAATTAGATTTCTGGTTTCGCCATAAAAAAATATTCATAGATGTGTTAATTTCAAATCAATAAATGCAATATTAAAAAAAATTCTATAGAGCCTGAAAAATGCCTACTCCACCATCTTTTGGCTGTGAGAACAGGTGCAGACTGTTCGTTTGTGGTTTTCCAATGAAAGGAAATTAAACAAATTTATTCAAATTGATTTTTAATTGATATTTACACTTGTAGAGGGAGTAATAAAAAAAATTTTTGAAACTCTGAAAGCTAATTTTTTTCTGTGTGTATATCCGAAATTTCATGTTCCTAGGTGGAATAGTTTATGAGATAGGGATGTCTTTGAAAACATCCAATCTGTTATTGTCATTGCAATGCTGTGACTATGGCAACACTTCCTCCTCTTCTTGAGTTTCAGAATGAACTTCCTTTGTGGGTGATTAAATTCTAATATTTTTATCCATTAATGAGTGGGTTTTTAAGATTTTAATTAATATATTGCGTTAATAAAGACATTTTCAAAATTTTATGATTTTCAGCATGACAGTAAGTATACAGCTGTAAGTACACAAAATTTCAAGTCTCTAACTTATACAGTTTCTGAGAACCGAAAGACAAAGAAGCATTACGAATAGGGTTTTGTGAGATGAACAAAACCCTAAAAAGATAAGAAAAATCATCCCATACATTTTAATCGCCAAATTCTTGCATAGAAAAATTAAAGTAATCATTTGATTGGGAATCATGTCTTCTTTCAATTAATCTTCTTACCAAACGGGAAATCATTAAATGTTGTAATTTAGGAATTATGCAGGCTTAAAGTTTGAAACTTCTAATTGGAACTCTTTTGAATGTTCAAATGTTTAGCAAATTCACTTTTACTTTTCATTTAATAAAGCAGCTGCAGCAGTTCAACTTTAATTTTTTTTAACGGCAAATGTATTATTTTCATGTTGTCTGGGTTTCATGAGATTACGGTATTAGTTGTGATATGAACCAATACACAAAATGCACTCTTCTGCAGCCAGTTATTGTCTGTAGTCCTTAAAATTTTAATATCAGCAGAACTATTACATATTAAAACTTAAGATTTTATATTTTCTCAGATATTTTGATTTTTTTTTTTTTTTTTTGGAGCCTATCAAAATGGGCCTACCCTTATAATATCAGGAATATCTTCATTTGGAAGCACTGCCTGGTCCAAGATGCCGGTATGACCCACATACTTCGCATATGCCACAAGCTGGCCTGCCTATTGGGTGATCTTCCTATTTTTTAACAACAAATCTGAATTTTTTAGCATCAATCTTGTTTTCATCTGCTACTGGTAGGTAACTATGTATCCAAAAAGTAGCTCCTACCTTCTTCATTTGCTTTGAAAAATGGACTGAACAATGGGACCATTGCATAAGGTATTTTAACCCTTTAAGTGTTAGGTAATATTTTTGCACATCTCATTTGTATTCCATAAAATATCTTTGCAAAATATTAGTATGTAAATTGATATTTCCACACCTTTCATATTTATGTTTTTTTATCATATGCAATTGTAAATAAATTTAAAAAAATCATTACACAAGCCTTTTAATTTGTTAACTGCATAATGGAAAGTGACAGGATCAACACTCAAAGGGTTAATAACAAAAATAATGCATTTTTTGCTGTACCTATACATATATATATATGTGTGTGTGTGTGTGTGAATTTCCTCTCAGTTTTTATGGAATGCAGCATGTATTAATAAAACTGACTGTTTTCTGACAACTTTATTGGTAAATAAAGTGCAAGTATTTGTAAAATTAGGTGATGAAAGACACATAATTTATCAATATTAATTAATTTTTAGATGTCAAAATATAGTGATCTTGTTTTGAATATTTCAGTAGATGGTCTTTCAGATAATTGTTTTCATCTGAAACAAACATGTTATATATATATATGTGTGTGTGTGTGTGTGTGTGAAAGGATAAGATAAAATTACCCATTCATAAACACCTTTAAAATTGATTAATGTTACTGAAAATAATTTTCCAAAATATGAGTTGATTAACTTGTTTACATTAGATGATTACTTAAAGCCATGAATTCCAATTAACTTTCCGCAGTGTGACAAGTTATTAGGTTCAGGTCATAAATTCAAATTAACTGAGTATTTTTAGGCTATAAATTCAAATTAATGTCAAAATAAAAAAATTGAAGTGATTGAACCAATGAACATTACACACATATATAGTTTATACAATACTATTTAAACTAATAAAGGCTTATGCACTTAATATTTATAAATTAAGGGCATGTTATTATTTGTCCTTTTATATAACTCTGTATGGATACTTCCTTATCGAATTTTTTTTTAATTATATCTGCAATAGTTACTTGATATTAACATTCCATAAAGGAATATTCATTTTATGAAAACACAAAATAGGATATTAAATATAACTCCGGAGATGTCTCTTTTATCACAAAGAGAAGAAAAACTTGAGAATATGTGAGATTGGATAAACAATACTATTGGATAAACAATAAGTATGCAGATTTGTTAGCTTATTTATTTAAGCAATGAGCATAAAAATAATATAAACGTAGGCAAAAAAATCTCATAAATATACAGTAAATTATACATCTTCATCCTTTTAAATAAAGGGAAAGAATGTTACTCCTCCTCCCACACACACTATATTTTGCTCTAATTCAGAAGGATAGATAAAAATGTGAAGAGTGTATGAATCCATTCAATTTCAAAGGATTTTTTTTTCTTCAAGTGTGAATCACATATTTTTGCATTTAAAAAACATTTTATTTTGTCAAAATTGATTAAACAATTAAAAATTATTTTTAAATGATGAGAAAACTTCACAGCATGATCAAAAACACAATACAAAACAGTTCCCATATTTCTGAAAATTTTAATTAGATACAGTGTTGTGAACTATATATGTCTCTACTAGTCAATCAAAGGGATTTATTAGTTTAAGAGTTAATCAATTCACAAAGTGTCAAATCACTGATAAGAAAAATACAAAACTGTTTGAGCTACAATGAATATAGGTATGGTAAAAAACAGAGAAATAAACTGTAACATGCAGCTGTTTCAAGGTTTTACAAAAAGATCTTTTCTTGTCAATGCATAATGCAAGAGGGTGAGTGAGAAATAGCAGTAACAATAAATGTGCTAATAAGCATGAATTGAAGCTGCTATTTCTTACTCCCTCTCTTGACATTTTCTTTGAATAAATAGGCTCTTTTTAAATGAGCCTTAAAACAGCATAATTATAGCTATATACTAAATTAATTCTTGCTATTCTTTGTATTTGTTTTTAGCATCCATTCAAAGAAAGTTTACATTTTACAAATAGGCATGATCCAAAATGCCTCCCAAACTAAGATTCTGATTATACCTGCATCCTCAGTTGATCAGTATCTCGGAAAATATCCTTAACAAGAATTTTATTTCAATTATGCCCTCAATAACCATTTGATATATAATTTTTTTTATTAATTGTTATTTAACATAACTTTACACATTTATAAGAAGAAATAAATATGCCCATATTTAACATAACTTTACACATTTATAAGAAGAAATAAATATGCATCATGCATAGATTATGAAATTCCAACACATTTAGGTAGATTTCGAAAGAAATACTACCTATTACATTCTCACCTAAGTTGGAAATTTTGAACAATTTTTGCAGATCTATGCCGATCATGACTCCCAGAACCCAAAACCACCCCCAGTTCAAAACTTTATATATATATATATATAATCTATCTATCTATCTATGTCACTTTTTTCTGACCACGATAACTGGAAAAATTTTGCATAAATCTCTTCCAAACTGATACATAAAATCTCGGTCAAGTTCGTTAATGGGCAAAATCGAACCAGGGGGGGGGGGAATGGGGGGGCTTTTTGTGAAAACAGAAAAAAACTCATAATTTCTTTATTATTATACGTATCGAATCCAATTAAAGTTATTATTACTTCTAGGAAAAGGGCCGAAAATTTATGTATGACAGATATTTGATGTAATTAAAAATGGCCCCAAGGGGGGGTTTTAGAAGAAAAAAAATCATAGCTTCGTCAATTCACAAGATATCAAATCTGCGTAAATTTATTATTAATCCTCTTAGTATTATCTAAAACTTTTATATTGACAAGTTTTTTATAGGACCAACCGTTATAGCAAAAAAAAATTAAAAACAAAAAATCCCTGCCGGTTCTGCCTGCAAACAAGTTATTTTTCGAAGTAGGCGGTTCCAACTCCCGCATCTTTTCGAAACTGATACATAAAATCAAGGGGCATAAAATCTCGGTCAAGTTCGTTAATGGGCAAAATCGAACCAAGGAGGGGGGGATGGGGGGGCTTTTTGTGAAAACAGAAAAAAAAACCATAATTTCTTAATTATGATACATATTGAATCCATTTGAAGTTATTATTACTTCTAGGAGAAGGACCGAAAACTTATATATGACAGATTTTTGATATAATTAAAAATTGCCTTAAGGGGGGGGGGAGGGAAGGGGGGTTTTAGAAGAAAAAAATTCATAATTTCGTCAATTCCCAAGATTTCAAATCCGCTTAAATTTATTATAAATCCTCTTAATATTATCTAAAACTTTTATATTGACAAGTTTTTTATAGGACCAACCGTTATAGCAAAAAAAAAAATTAAAAACAAAAAAATCCCTGCCAGCTCCGCCTGCAAACAAGTTATTTTTCGAAGTAGGCGGTTCCAACTCCCGCATCTTTTCGAAACTGATACATAAAATCAAGGGGCATAAAATCTCGGTCAAGTTCGTTAATGGGCAAAATAGAACCAAGGGGGGGGGGGGGGGGGAAGGGGAGGACTTTTTGTGAAAACAGAAAAAAACCCAAAATTTATGTATGACAGATTTTTGATATAATTAAAAATTGTCTTAAGGGGGGGGGAAGGGGGGTTTTAGAAGAAAAAAATTCATAACTTCGTCAATTCCCAAAATTTCAAATCCGCTTAAATTTATTATAAATCCTCTTAATGTTATCTAAAACTTTTATATTGACATGTTTTTTATAGGACCAACTCTTATAGCCAAAAAAAAAAAAAAAATCCTTGCTGGCTCCGCTTGCAAACAAGTTTGGTTTCGAAGTATGTGGTTCCAACTGCAGCATCATCGCAAAAAGGTCATTTCTTCCGCAATTCCCGACAAACAGGTGCCCCACAGTCTGCGTCTTCGAAATCTACCTGTGCCTGTAGGCCGAGCCTTCAGGGATTTTAAAATAATGTAAGAAAGCTTCACCATTTAATATTGTGAAAGATGTCTAAACAGATTAGGAAACGCATAACACAGTCAGGGGTAGTACTATCCTAGATGACATTCTAACCGAAAAAACCCTTAACTGCTTCTTTAATGCACACGACATACACATTTTTTTTGTTGTAAAAGTATACATTTAAAAGAAAAGTAATTTTACCAGAACCCTTGACTAAGCTGCTAAAAAATTGCGATTTTTGCATTACTGAAGGAGGAAAATTTCGATTTTTTCTTCACTGATCGACGAAAATTGCAAAAGATTTTCTTTTTTATAACTGATTGTTAAAAATTGGGATTTTTTTTTTTTTGTGACTGAGAGACGAAAACAGCAAAATTTTTAAATGACTAATCAATGAAAATTGCGAATTTTGGTAACTGATCACCAAAAATTGCGATATTTTTTTGTGCAAATTGATGAAAATCACTATTTTTAACGATAGATTGAAGAAAATTGTGACTTTCGTGAACGTTTTGCATCAGTAAAAAGGTACACCTACCCCCTATTTGATGATATCAAATGCCGATATAGCACAAAACTCGCAAAATTTCAGGAATATTAGGACAGACTACCATATTTCAGGACATTTCAGGACGTTTTTATTTTTTTCAGGAATATCAGGAATTTCAGGACAAGTACTACCCCTGCACAGTTTAAACAATTCCCATCTACAGTTGGAAAATTATCTGAAATATTTTGTGCAACCCAGTATAATGTTATAGATTTGTATATGTTAGTATGCAAAAATTTAGTTCAGTTAAGAAACACATAACCCAGTTTAAAATTCCCCTTCAGCCATTTCCAGCAAAAAGCAGAAATGTACTGGAATTCTTCTATGCAACCCTGTATATGATCTATAGAAATTATACACATCGAGTTACATTCAAAATATTAGTTAAATTTAAAAGTGCATACCAAAATTGTAGACTTCCTGCCAGCAATTATTGCTCAAATACAGTACTGTAAATGAATTCTTCTGTGTGTCCCTGTAACCGAATGACAAATGCTATGAAAACCATATCCTATATTTGGGATCATATAGTGAACCTCTATGATGTATATTAATTTCAATATATTTGGAATACTGTAACATCATTAAAATACACTGCAAAAGATTTTTTCCTATTCACGATAATATAATGGAATTCTTTTGTATGCCCCTATGTACAAAATATTAATGCTACACACTTTTTCAATACCAAACATGCCATGGTAAACTTCAATAATGTATAAAAATTACATGGCAGTCCTAGTATATTTATATGAGTTAGAGTGCAGTCAGAAAGACAAACTGAATTCATAAACACTTCAACTTTGTTGGAAAGTGTTAAAAATTAGGAGATATACTGAATATAAATCAAAACTTAAGAACAATTTTTTGTCTACTTATTTTGACAACACATGCAAGAAAAGAATTACACAATATTATCAGTGCAGTAAAATCTTTAATGTACAACACATATTTACAAAACTTTACATCAATGACTTCTTAAAAATTCAATTTAATAAAGTTATCTCCATGTCTCTTTACAATTTGGGCAAATTTTGCGTTTGGTTTCTGTAAAGTAGTTGTTTTTGCAATGCTTATGAATCTTCCCATCACAAGAACTGCATACATCACCCTATAAAAATAAAAAATATTATGGTGTATATTCTAAAAATTAAACCACTTAATCTAAAAATGAATTACACATGGAAATTCTATAATAATTGTTGACAAGACACACATCAATTTAACTCAGGTAAATGTCAAATCTTTAAACTGTATAGAACAAATACACATGATACTTAGAAAGTTTTTAACCTACAAAGCTAACAAGTACATTCGGGAATGAGCTCTAATTTTCATGGGGGGGGGAGATTTTGCTCCTAATAAATGTTAGAATGGTTACAAATTGCTAAAATTTGACATAAGCACTACCCAGCACACAGCATGGAATGCCCTGGTCTTGGCTCACTGTGAAATATTTCTGAATTTTCCAAAATTAATTCTTAGTAATTAATTGCCCTCCTTTACATTTTTTCAAAAAGTGAAAATGAGTAAACTCTTTTGCTATAACATAATTTAGGTAAAATTTAAAAACTGAAAATGAAATTTTTTATTATTTTTAACTCAATCAAACTGATTGGTAAAGATATCATACAAGTTGACATTTTTCCAACTGAGTGGAAAAGGTGTCCAGGCCAGGAATTGAACCCAAAAACCCTGGCTTAAATTGCTAATGCAGGTAGATCAATAGGCAGAGCATTGGTAATTTAGGCCAAAGACCTTCGGTTCAGTTCTCGGCCTAGACACTTTTTGACCCAGTTTGGGAACTGCCAATCCGTATGAAAATGACAACATATTAAAGGTATATTTTTGTTTTAATTTTACAGTTAATTAAAGTGTTAATTCATTGCAAAGATTGACATTTTAGATATTTTTCTCCCTTTCAAACTACGTATTTTTATGTAATAAATTCACTTTATGCATTTTTAGCTCACAGGCTATCAAAGCCTGAGAGATAATGTGCCTACAGGTTCTGTATGTATGTACTTAATGTGATGACTCTTGATAGAAATATCTGATTTGCTTCAAATTTTGTATATAGGTTCATTCTGATAAGGCACTTCCTTGATTAGATTTTTGGGGTCCATTGGTTAAGTATAAAGAGGGGAACGGGGGACTAATACTCCCCTTAATTTAGATAAATGGGTTTTTCATGCAGAATTGTCCGATTTGCTTCAAATTATTGTATATAGGTTCATTATGATAAGGAGCTTCCCTGATTAGTTTTGGTGGTTCATTGGTTAAGTATAAAGGGGAGAACGGGAGCTAACCCCACTTAATTTATTGTCGATTTCTTTATTTTCCGAGGGGCATTATTGTTTGAAAAATGAGTATAATATAGAATTGAATGGCCTGTGAGCTCAATGCCATCAGTTTAACTGGGCACTTTTTTTTAGCTCACAGGCTATCAAAGTCTGAGCTAATGTGTCTGCAAGTTCTGTATGTACATAAGGTGATAACTCTTGACAGAAATATCCGATTTGCTTAAATTTTGTTTATAGGTTCATTCTGATAAGGCGCTTCCCTGATTAGTTTTGGGGGTTTATTGGTTAAGTATAACGGGAGGCTAATACCCCCTTATTTTAGATAAGTGGGTTTTTCATGCAGAATTATCCAATTTGCTTCAAATTTTGTATATTCTGATAAGGTGCTTTCTTGATTAGTTTGGGGGTCATTGATTAAGTATAAAGCGGAGAACAGGGGGCTAATCACCTCCTTAATTTAAATTAATGGGATTTTCATGCAGAATTATCCGATTTGCTTCAAATTTTGTATATAGGTTTATTCTGATAAGGTGCTTCTTTGATTAGTTTTGGGAGTTCATTGGTTAAGTATAAAGGGGAGAACTGGGGCTAATCCCCGCGCCGCTTAATTTAGATAAATGTGTTTTTCATGCAGATTTATCTGATTTGCTTCAAATTTTGTATATAGGTTCATTCTGATAAGGCGCTTCCCTGATTAGTTTTGGGTGTTCATTGGTTAAGTATAAAGGGGGGAACGGGGGCTAATCCTCACCCCTTAATTTAGATAAATGCATTTTTCATGCAGAATTATCTGGTTTGCTTCAAATTTTGTATAGAGGTTCATTTTGATAAGGCGCTTTTCTGATTAGTTTTGGGGGTTCATTGGTTAAATATAACGGGGGGCTAATCCCCCCCCCCCTTAATTTATTGTTGATTTCTTTATTTTTCGAGGGCATTATTCTTTGAAATAAGAGTATAATATACAAGTATTGTGAATAGCCTGTGAGCTCAATGCCATCAGTTTAACTGGGCACTTTTTTTTACTGTGTTATACGATGATTTCGAAGAAAAAATTAATTATGTTAAGTGGGAGACAGCTGTTCTCATCTACAAGATTAATAGTGAATATTGCCTTCTTAAATGCTTCTTTTTTTTAATCTCACAGGAAAAAAGTCATGGTCAGGTAATATTTGATATTTACTTATTTATTTTCATTTATTTTTTGTCTGGCCTGCTTTCTGACATGTTTCATTAAAGATAAAGCTGTCAACCCTGCCTCCATTACTTAGTTTTAGGTTAATCTTACCACAAACAGCAAGAGAAACTGAGAACAAGGTGAGTGTGTTAGAAGGAATGTATGTAAAGTTGAGCAGCATTTTTTCTGACACTGTGAAGCACTGTAATAAATCTAGAAAGAGGGTACAACAATGGCAGCATTTTAGCCATTTGCAAAATCACATGGCTTAGCAACATTTGTGAATGAATTCATTTAACTGTACTCATGTTTCACAATTTATGAAATGCTAAATGTTTGGATTCCTCTAAATGCCATAAACATTTTAAGTTTTTTTTTTTTTTTTTTTAAGCATTTTATGGTCATATTCTCGTTAAAGTGACCAGTACTGTATAGCACAAAAATTATCTAAAATATATTTACCTGAAATACAATATTTTTACACCAAATACACATCATAATAGCTTCACTGAAATTTTCCTTTAGAAAATGCTGGAGTTCCACAATAGCTCTAGTACTGAAATATATTTGTCCATGATTCTAAATGAAATAAAAAAAAAAAGAAAGAAAAATATATGTTACATATTTATCATTCAAATTACACACAAGAAAATCAAAATTCTGTATAAAAAAAATAAAATAATAATGACAAATCAGGAAGAGAACTGCCCTAAAAGTGTACATTTTGCATTCTATCACAATTGCATAAGAAGTTTGCAAAAACTGTGACACTTAGCAAGTTAAATGTTAATCAGTAACAATAACCTGATAAGAAATAACACAAATGGAATTTTTCAACTATGACAAAATAAAAAAAATTTACACTACTTTTTTCTTTTCTTTTCTTTTTTTTTTTTTTTTTTTTTTTTTGTGAAATACAATCAAAGTTTTTAATAATTTTATTTTCAAAATATCTTCATAAATTTAAGGTTTTAACAGTTGAATTTACATTGAAAATGATGTAATTTTTATGCAACAGTAGTAAAATGTTTCAGTTTTATGAATAAAAATGCACAATTGTAAATAATCTTTTTTTTTTTTTTAATGTACTTTTTTTTATGACATTAAGGTCCTACAATTTTCGTTTTATTATTGGATGCCAAAATGTATAATAGAAACTAAATCTTGAAAGCACAGTGTCCATTTGATCATAAGAACCTGTCCCCCATTCTCTGCACCACTGTCATTGCTGACACCTGCTGGTCATTGTATAATTTCTGTACACTGTTTAATTGATGAAAAAATTTAATTTTAAATTTTCTTAGCACTGCATAATACTTGTTAGTTAATTTTAACTTGTTAGTTAAAAAGTTAACTTCAATTGAGTCAATTTTAATTTGAAATTTTTCCATTAAAAAGGTGCAAATGTATTTCTTTGTGATTTTCTTTAAAAACCAAGAGATGGACCTTTAAGAGAGCCAGAACCCAGGAAAATGAACCATTTCTACCCCCTCCCCATTCTCTGCATCCCTGTATATCAACAAATAATTTAAAATGGAGCAATCTGTAAATTACAGTTCATTTTATTCAATTTTTAACCAAGAATTTCCCAAGAATAATTCTAGTAACTCAATTTTTAAAGCTCTCATTACAAAATGTTTTTAATGAAATAAAATATTTCCTACCATAAGTTCTGTAGGTGGTGTTTGTTCACTTCTCCATAAACAATATACTATAGTTACAATATCTCTGCAAGTAAGATTAATGATTTTTTTTTTTTCTTTGTGCCAGTAGATGTTAAGATGACTTTAAATTTGCCATATATAGTGGGTTTGGTTTCTGTTTTATAATTTTTTGTATGAAATGCATTTTAATTTTAAGAAAATTTTGCACTTTTTTCTGTACTATTTACATAACATGTGTAAATGTGATAGAACTGATAATTTTATGGCTGTTTGTAGATTTGACAGTCATGACGCATTAAAATACAATGCCAGATGGGTGATCTAAATAATATAAAAAAAAGATAGACTAATTATTATCAAATACTAATAAAAAAAAAAATACATATATAAAGTAAATTACCTCAATCAACCAACCGTCTTGAGAAAATTTTGTAATTATTTCATCAGCTTCTTTTTTGGATATATGGACTTCATCAGATAAATTTAAAATTGTGGTGGTTGTCACTCTACCATCATTAGATTCTATGATACAGTTAAGCTAGAAAAAAAGAAAGCAATAAATATAGACATTTAAACATACTTTAGATTTAAAAACTGTTAAATTTAAGCTTTTTTTTTTTTTTTTTTTTTTTTTTTTTTGGAAGAGCTTAAATGTGCATATATGACTTTAATTCGATAAAAGGTTAAGTATTAAATTTTTACTTATTTAAAATGTGCATATTATTGAAATTATAAGAAACCATTTTGACAAAATTAAAAACATGCATATGTTCATTCAAGATTAACTGAGACATGAAATAAACATAAGAGTTGCTGATTTATGCCAGGGATTACCAGTTTTGCATTTTCTCAGTTATTTGGCAATTTTATAAAAATAAATAATTAAATATTTGTTTTTCAAAAATAAAAGTAGAACATAACAAATATTTACTGTTTAAAATTTAACTAAGTTAAATAACAATTACATTTAATTGATACATTAATTACACAAATTAAATATTTATTTCAACAAACTGTATTCTTTCTTATGCAAAGCCACCATCATTACTTTGGCAATGATCAATGTTTCATTTTTCTTCATTTTGAATAGACTATAGGCCAATTAATTTTCAGTCTCATCTCATTCTAAAAATCTTCAAATCTGGTTTAAAGTAACTGTACCAGCGGTGGACACTGTACCAGTAATGGACACTTTTAAATTTCAACTTGCAGTTTTTTTTTTTATCTTTGGTTTTATTATGACTAAAATGGATCTGCAGAATTAATTTATTGTGTTTATTTTTTAATATTGCATCAACTTGATGCATTTCTTACAGGTGTTCACTACTGGTACCATGATATCACCATAACCAATAGTAGACAGCGCTGTCAAAAACTGGAATCCTGGTGACAAGGGACAACATTGTGAAAATTGTGTGACAGCTGACAGAGGAACTAGATTGAGAGTACCTATTTTGTGGATACCCGACGATGGTACAAATGGTTTAATGCATTTTTGTAAAAGAATTCAACAATTTTGTCTCAGAATTTAACAACAAGAGCTGTATCAATGAAAAAAAGCTATTGAAATGTTTTGAGGTGGTGATCAGCTAAATGTCATTGTCACGTCGTTTCGGATTGGTGTGAAAAATTAAAGATTGAAATTAATTTTGAAAAATAGAGAAGCAAAAATTAATGAAGTTAAAAAATTAAAGAAATGCTTTAAAAATTGCCAATCCAAAACAACGTCACGGCACGCAATCGTAAAGTGGTATTTAACCAAATAATCGACATAGCAGTGAAATATATAGCAAAAGAATTTAAAGAACAAGGCCGGATAATGATAAATCAAATAAATTTACACTAAATAATTTGGAAAAGAAAGTTAAAATAAGAATCGATTATTAGATTAAAAAGTAAAAGAAAATGAAACACTCACCCAAAACTTGAAATAACCACACAGAAGAATTAATAAACATGTAGTAATTTTATTAGCAACATTTCACAATACTCACGATCATAGGAAAAACACGGTTGGCCAACCAAAACGAACAATATTTAAATTCACTTCATTATCTAAGTTAACATCCTATTTTAAATATCAACATTCAATTAACAAATAATTGTAGCATAGGTAGTGAATATCTCAACCTAAAGTTATCTTGATTCTATTATATTATATTGACAACTCTTAAGCTGAAATGGGTTAAGTTCATATCTAAGAATGGTTTGTTAGTTAAAAATGTTCTGTATGTAGTGTCTAAAGCAAATCAATCGTAGAAAGTTAATAAGTAAAAGTTATCACCATGATAGAAATTCATGAAGGAGGCGATTATAGTTTATTAAGATGAACCATTACTGTATAATACTGGAGAGGCATCTTGAGTTAACTCGAAAATAAAACTTTTCGGCTGGCTGGATTGATGCAACGAGATTACGATGATTGCTGTGAACTTATGAATTCTTTGGCCGGATAGATCGCTGCTACAATATCTATTCTATGAAGATGTTACGAGTCTGAGTAGATTGAATATAATAAATTATAGGATGAAAAACTCATAAGGTGTAAATCGGACATCTACGCCAGGAGTTAATTTAATCATGAAGAAATTACAGGCTATGGGACACGCTGGAAGCATGGCGGGACCCGAAGGTCCGCCACATTTATACTGCAACCTTTCGCGTTAATCCCTCGCTGACAAGTGATTGAAAACATCGTGCTCAAAAGTCAGTTAGATTTTTGAAAGCTAACTTTCAGCCAATGAGCATTGAGCGCTATCGAGCGTTTGCTACGCAACGCAGAGTTGAGATGAATAAAAATCATCATTACTCCTGAATGGCAACGACGCCGTAAAAGTACCCGGATGGACGCTGAGATGGGAGCGCGTCTCTGCCGGAGTGCAATGAACTGCAAGCTATTTCTTCCAAGAAATCCTGTCACGTGATCGTAAACAACAAGTATTTTGGGGAAGATGCGCATTCAAAATGTCGATATTTCTGCAAAACAAAACGTGCGATCTTTGAAAAGAGAATTGAATAAATATAATTTCTTGCCATAACTGCCGAACTAAATAACGTATTTAAAAACCGTAAATGGATTCTTGAAGTAAAAATTTTTATCTATAGATTGAATATGGTTTTAATACAAAATATTTAATATTTAATAATTATGATTTTCGTTTTTGGACTTAGAAATATTTCGTATCTGTTTGTATTGACACGCGAAAAAACGTATCTTTTTACTGAGATTACTTTAACTGAATATTATATTAATGATTTTAATAATTAAAACATTTGATTTATTGATTAATATTATTATTTAATAACAGAATAAAATTACTTGAACGAAATATTTGAAAATTTAGAAAGAAAAAGGACTTTAATGAAAAATGATTATAAGATTAAGTTAAGTGTATAATTAACAGAAATTAATGAATTAAATTAGCATAGATTAATACAGAAACAATGTACGGTGGCGTAACAGTCATTAAAGGGCCTTCAATCGACACTTGAAAGTTCAAGCAGAATATTTTACGCTGATGAGACAGCATTTTTTTTTAAATCCTAAAGTTCTTACTTTAAAAGAGGACAAAACCATTTACTTAGATTACTATTTCTGAATTGTAATCTTTACCTTAGTTAATCACATTTGTAAGTAGTGGTAACCAAATTCAAGGGACTGTTTTAACGCTGAAAGAAATTCACTTACAACAGCCGCCTTTTTTTTTTCTTTTTTAGTTAGAAAACAGGCTTAGTATTCAGGGACTGTGACTAAGCTAGACCTTTTTTAGGTTACTACACAATGTTATGATTAAAATTTTATTTATGCGTTACTTAAGATTTAATTGCAATAAAATGTTGCAATCAAGTGCACCATAAACAAAGTTGTAACTTACTTTTGGTTTCAGCTATGGATACAAGTAGTGATGTCGCTAGGCTTTTGAAATCCTGGGTCCCTGAGACTCAGACACTTAAAAAAAACTGGGTTCTTTTCAGAAAAGAGGGTCCTCCTTTTAGAAATGAGATATATTCAATGTATTTAATTGAAACTATGCATCCTGAAAGACCCACCATAATTATTTTATGCATCCTTTCTCCCATTTTTTGCTTAAATGATGTGCTATTGAACATCCCCGGCATCATGTTATTATGAAATATGTTAAAATCTGTATACTATATAGCAATAAAAAATATCCTACCAGGGTTTTTCATTATATTAATTCATTAACATAACAAATAAATTTTTATTAATAAAATATATATTTCTAACCATTTTGTCTGCAAGAATTCAAATGTGTCCACTAATGGTACTTTTTAAGCTCCCCAAAATAAAAATGTTCAAGGCATATATTTTTGCAGCCCAATCGTGCATAGAAAGAATTAATTGAGATAGCGAACACTTTCTGAGTTCACAGTCACTAAAACTAAGAATGGTACAGGTTTCATACTCATTTACAAAAAACTCCTGAGTTTCCAATGCTATTTTCCAGGATCAATAATTTTTCTATATCAACAATTAATGTCATTTTTAAACAAGTATCACCACCACCCAAAAAAAAAAGGTAATCTCAAAAGTAAAGTTAAAGTATTATATATAAAAAACAATATATTTAATTTCTCACTTACCTTAGTTGTATAAAATTGGAAACTGTCTTCAAATGCAAAAGTAAGTATTTGCCCAAAAATCTGCTGAATTATTTAAACTCATACATGTGTCTCAAAATTGAAAATTTTTATAAACTTATTATTGTATTATTAATAGATTAAAGAATTACTTTATTTTAAAAATTCTAACAAAATCTTTGACAGAAAAAATTAAGAATTAGCAAAATCCTTAATGAATGAGACAATATCCCAGGTTTTAGAGTACATTTTGGACTTGTATGCAAAAGGTTATTTTAACAAATTTAGAGGAGAGGTGGGATATCTATCTGCAAATAAATTGTTGAGTCACTATTGTAAAATGTGCTAGCCATGTTTCATGATTTTTCTGCAATTTGTGTGTAAAATATGAGTAAACACAAACCCTGAATCATGCTCACTGCAGGGCTACCAATGACAACTATTTTTTATTATTTTGTCAACCTCTAATTTAAAATAATAATCTTCATGGAAGATTTCAACTAATCCTCAAGGTAGATTACTATTGTTTAAAAATAGTGGTGGACAAAATAAAAAAAGGAATAGTCGCCTAAGGAGTGGCAGCCTGTCATTACTAATTGATGTTGTTCTTTAGAAAAATAATTTTACTTCTGATTAGATATTGCAGCAACAAATTTAGCTTTGAATAAAAATTATTTATAAATATTTCAGTCAAAATAATAGAACAAGATAAAATTTATAAAGAAGTGTTTTCCTGAACACAGTTATAGATAAATTTTAGATTGTATAATTGAGCAACGTTATTATTCAAGTGAATTCAAATTAATAGTTTTGTTAAGAGTTTTTGAGACATTATATATATATATATTTGCAATTGCTCAAGAAATTAGAAGAAACAATTGATTGCAATAGAGAAAGTGGATAGTCACAAAATTAAAGAAGGCTCCCTGAAAAAATATGAAATTTGGCCTGGCACATTTTTAAATTAATGTGGATCAAACACAATTTTTTTTTCAGTCTTCTCAAACAATTTGATTTTTACTAGAAATCTCCTTTTAACATCAAATAGTCATTAATATTATCATCAAAACAATATCCAAACAATACACAACCAGATTCAAGTGAATTCAATTGGTTGCCCTATGGATTAAAAATAAAAGGGACCACTATACCAACAGAAAACATAATTAGGTCATTTTAAAGAATGTTGCACCAGCAATGAGCTTGGCGCCCGAGAGGACTATGCATTACATTAAACTGCAATGAAAATGAAAATTAATGAAATTGAGGATATATATGATGACATGCTGAACTGTTTAGTGAGTCTGACACAGGATTTGATTTAGAAAGATGCCAGTATTTTATTTCTAAATCTTTTTGAAAACTTTAAAAAAAAAAAAAATCAATGCATATGTTTTGTTTTTGACAGTGTTTAGAAGAAAGTGGGTCGAGTTATACACAAACTTAATTTTTTTCTCTTGAAGTAGGGGGTCAACTTACATACTAAGAGAAAATGTAGAACAAACAGAAAGATATTCCAAGGGGACCATCAAAGATATTAACAAAGCTAAAATTTTTGAAAAAGATTTTTTTTTTTTTTTTTAAATTAAAGTCAATGATTTTGTAGTTATTGTTTCAGATGTTGTACACTAAAAAAAAAATTAAGCAAAATATTTTGAAGGTTACAATAAAATGTTATAAAAACTAGTGTGAAACACAATACAAAGAGAAAACAAGTACCCTTCCCCATTCAATCAGATGAGTATGTTGATTTCTTTGTTTTGTTTTTATTATTATTTAAATACACCAGATTTAATACAAATTTAAAAAAATTGGTCTTACTCCTTCTAAGTTTACTATTCTGGTGAAAAAGACAATTTGCTGAGAAATTTGAAATTTGACTTACTAAATGTAATTGAATAAATATGAGGCAATTACATCAAAAATGTTAAAAATATATTGAAATCATAGTTTATAAAAATCAGGAGAAGACAGAGTAGATGCACAGCCTGAGGGTACCGTGCTGTTATGCTATATTACCATTACAGTCTGTTAATTTGTAATTAGTACCCATTATGTAAATTCATGAGTTTGTCACATAATAAATCAACATATATTTATAAATTAATGATTTTCAGATTTTTTTCCTTTGTGCCAAATTTCGAGATTCTGGTCAATCGGAAGTACCCTGTAAGTTTTACTCTCAAAATCTATAGGGTACTTCTGGTTAACCTAGAACCTTGAAATTTGGCACAAAAGGATGTCTTATAGCAAAGGAGTAAAGGAAAAATCTGAAAATCATTTTAATTATAATTATTAATCATTCAATTTATAATTTATTTTTTTTTTTACATATGATCAGTATTCCAGATTATGGGAACTCATAAGTTTGTCATGTAATAAATCAACATAGATTTGTGAGGTATAGTACTGAAAAATTCCTTTTTTTCCCCTAGTTTTATGATGTCTTTCTTATTTTATGTAAAGCCATACTGTGTTTATAAGTAAAAATAATTTTATGATATATGCACGATAATTTCAGGATGGATCATGAAATAATAATCTATTCGTTTTCTAGGGAGGGAGAGCAATTAAACTTCTTTTAAATCAAGATGTGTCAAATGTTTCATTCAAATTCAATAATTATAATCAGATTCAAAAAAATTAAATGTTCTTTCTATTTGTCAGGTTTAATGATCAATACCAGGATAAAAATTTCTTGATTATGTTCTTTCAAACTATGTACAATATTTACAATTTTAAATTATAATTAACATCATAAAATTTCAATTCAACTTCTTTGTTCTTCCATTAGGAAGCTGAGTTAAACAAAAATCAAGTTTGCAAGACTGCAATCAGATTACATCAACATGAAATTATGATATTCTCTTCTTCCGTTTTTGGAAGCCACGAAAACACATGTTTACAAGACAACAGCCAAATTACTTCTACATTAAATAAAAAGTTAAACAATTTCAATACGTTTTCCACTTTGCGTCACTGAAATCACGTGGTCAGCTTCAGCATGTGCGAAGCAAGAGCAGGCCCAGAAAAGGATTGCATTAAAAAGAAAAAGAATTAGATAAATATTCCACAATAAGTGTGTATTTTAAAATAAGAAATGCTATTTTTCTTTAATTATGAGTCTAATAGTACTTTTCAAACTACATAATATTGCTTTAACTTCTGAGATATCATAATACTCTGAGCATAAAGCAATATTATGTAGTTTGAAAAGTATTATGAGACTAGGGATTAAAAAAACATAACATTCCTTATTTTAAAAAACACAGTATGACATTAAATAAAATAATAAGGGCATAATAAAACTAGAAAGAATTGAATTTTTCAGTACTATACCTCACATGATTACTACTATACAGGCATAGTGTAAATATATAATATATTTATACTATAATATGTTTGTATACTATAAGACTCATAATCAACAAATTCCTGTTGAATTTGGTAAACCAAACCAGCCTGGCATATCATTAACCTGGATAATCAAGGTTCCACTGTATCAGTATGAGTAAAACACATTAATAACTATTAATATATTTATATATTTCTAAATTCTTTAAAAACTTACAATTTTCTTAAATAGCTCTATCTCATTTGACTTGTATTCACTTGACAGTCTAGATATTGAGTTATCAGAATCATTAACTAAAACATAATATTGTTCTCCTGTAAGCTCATCAATTCCCTTCTTTATCATCATATTCATAGGTCTTATGGCAGTATTTATTTTCTCAACAAATGCTTTCAGGTCAGTTGGCTGAACTAAAGTATAAAAAAAAATTTAAGACAAAGGCACAGAAATTTTATCTGTAACAATTTAATAAAAATACAAAGAATTAACTAACAAAATATATTTATAATTTAATTAAAATATATTAACTTTAAACCAAGATCTTATAATATTCTCATTCTTCATGCTGAAGACCTTACATTAAATCTCAGATTCTGAATACAGTTACTGGGTACTTATTGGCAAATTAGTAAAGTAAAAAATCTTCCATAAATCTAATTTATTAAAATTTGCTCTAATTTTAATGGCTTATTGGAGAAACTTATCAATGTCAATGCCTTTGAATATATGTGACCAGGGCTTAATTTGCACCGGAACCCACCAGAGCTCGGCTCCAGTACTTCTCTGTTTTTAATAAATATTTAAATATTATCCAGAATTCACCGTAGCTCATAAACACTGCACTTCAGAGCCCAGTGCAATAACGCTTCTGAAAAACAAATCCTAAATTACTCTTTCCTTTCCCTTCCATTTCCAATCTTTTGTATCAAAACACTTATAAGTGACATAAGGTGTTGCTCATGTAAGAGATGGAGATGAAACAGGCTCGATTTTTATATCAGCCTTCAGGTTTGGGCAGGCTCGCGCTCAATCTGTCTTAAATTCAAATTTTATTTATTCCCATTTCAAATCATTTTAATGGTATTTTGTTTGATAAGAATAAAGAGTAAACAGAAATAGTCTTTTTTCTATTCTGCATAGCTTCGAACTATTAATTTTTTGTATTAACACTATTTCTGAATCATAATCCTGAGCCTTTTTAATTACAGAATTCTGCGAATAACATTAAGATTAGGCAAAGCTTTCTATTTGGAAGTAAGTATAACTAAGAAGTGGAATAGTTGATAGCTAAGTATACACAGATAGATGTATTTAAAATTTTTATTTTGCTAAATAAAAAAACAATGCTTTATTTTGAAAATAATGTATGAAATATAAATATGAAGATTAGAGTGACGGTGGAGGGGGTACACTACGGGTGTTAGATAGAACTGCAGAATATTAGGACTCCGGTACTTTTTCTCTTAGAAATTAAGCCCTGTATGTGACAAAACTGTCATCTAGTGATGGGCGATTCTCGAAATTTCAACAATCGATAACAATCGCTATCGTATAAAATACTATCGATAGCAAAAACTATCGATAGTCGAATTCCACTATCGATATTTTCTACAATCGATTGTTTCACCGACAAGCTAAAAACAGTAATTGCAAAACTTAAAGACCAATAAGTCGACTAGTTTCGCATTATCTTTTTTACATCACCTCTGAAAGCATTGCAAATATTGTTTAAGGTTCCAAGAGCCAAGGGTAACCAAACTACTCAAGCGAGGTTTCATCCATCGAATGCAAGTTAAAAATAAGAGTTGAAGACAATATAGACTTTTAATAAAGTAAACTGCAGTCCTCTGGTGGAGATAATTAGAACTAAAATGATGGTGGGATGGAAAAGGAAATAAATCAAAACGTGAATGGTCCAAGTTGTGTGAGTATCGGACCCATGGAGTCTGAGATATTGAATAAAATAGAAATATACACTATATTGCAGAGCCATCACATAGTGGATAGAATAAAATACTCAAAGGTTATTTAAAGTGATCCGATTTTCACTAAAGTTATATAGAAGTTAAAGAAACTCAAAATAAACTTAGCACTGAAGACTGGTGAGAAAGCATGGGGGGAAATGTGAAAAAAAAAAGCCTGTTTCTACTTTAAATAAATATTTAAGAGATTTAATTTTAATACTGAACATGCGTCAACGGCCCATGGGAGCTAAAATTTAAAACATATTTCAAGGACCATTGGAAAAAATTGAAAAGGCCGAAAAACTGCCTAAAACGGAACAGCGGAAGTTAAAAACACCATACCGCGGAAACTAAAACCTAGGAACTAAAACCACAGAATAAAGCTTACCAGAGTAATTCAGAGTTAGACAATATCATGGATATCAAGTTTGTGCATATAATTTTTATATGTACTGAGATATTGTCTGAAGTGAAAAATAGCAATTTACTCACAAAAAAGGCCACCAAAGTTAACTAGTCGGATGTGTCAATCCCAAAACTTTCTTCTATCTCACAAAGGTTTTGCATACACTAAAAAGAATCAGCACCAATTTATATCAATGTCTAACTGAAGCTCAAGTTTTATTAAATTCCATGCATTATTTCTTGAGATATGACTATCGCTAAAATCGTGTAAATCCTTCAAAATGCTGCATAGCAGCGCCACCTGCTGGGCTATTTTTACCAAAAACTAATCAGTTCCAATTTATATCAGAGACTAACTGAATATAAAGTTTTATTTAATTCTGTGCATTATTTCTTGAGATATGACTATCGCTAAAATCATGTAAATCCTTCAAAATGCTGCATAGCAGCTCCACCTGCTGGCCGATTTTTACCAAAAACTAATCAGCATCAATTTATATCAGGGACTAACTGAACATAAAGTTTTATTAAATTCCGTTCTTGAGATAGAGCGCCCACAAAGTTTGTGTCACATAGACAGACAGACAGACTCACAGACAGACATTTTCTAAAAATGGTCAAATCGTGTTCAGGACCTTCTAAAACGTATAAATCCGTCAAAAACTGGAAGTCGAAAATTTTCATGAATCCAATACTTTCTTCTTGTAAAGATAGAAGAAAGTAAAAACTGAAACCAAAATCGAAAAATTAAAAACTCTAATGTTAGAGATTGCCCTAACCTTTCCTATACAAAAATAAATAATTTAAAAATATTAAAATGCAAGCGAGAAATTTAAAAAAACTTCCCATAGACTTAACATTAGCTTGCGAGTATTTTCGTGCCGTAACAGCATTTTAAACGTACTTATCAAGTGGTTTCTCCAACATAGGAGCTCATATGGTAGAACAACGAGAATGCCGAACGTTGGGGTATTCCATATTTTGGATTGAAATGATTTCATAATCTTTTAATGGCTTTAATTTAACTTTGCATTTTCATAAAAAAGGCAACAGACTAAAAAGAAAAAGGTAACGGAATATTTTGATGTAAAATAAAAATTGAAAAAAAAAAAAAAAAAAACGAAAAATTATGCGTCAAGCATAGATTATGTAACTTTCCAACACATCCAAAATAATTTTAATTTTGCAAACCTTTACCGTTTATTAAAGTGAAGATGATATCTAACTGAACAATTTTGAAAATGCATGACATATTTAAAAATCCAATTTCAGGAATTAATTACAATATTGGAAAAATATCCGAGCTCTTTTGTGCAGCCCTGTATAGGATTTATAGATTTTTATATTATGAAATAGAATGCTAACTTTTAGTTCAGACAGGAAACGCGTAGCACAATTTAAAATTTCCAATCTGAAATTTCCGACAATTCGACAACTTTTGTGCTGCCCTGTATACAATCTATACACACCAACTAATAGACAAAAAATAAGTTAAATTTAAAAGCGCGTTCAGCAACTGAAAAAGAATTCCCAGCAATTATTATTAATAAGCAGTACTTTAAATGAATTCTTTTGTGTATCCCTGTGAATGAACAATGAAAGCTACACACACTAATTCTATAGTAAGCCTCTTGTAATCCACGTTAGTGATATATATCAATTTGTTAGATGTGTTTTTTTTTTTTATTATATTATTTCTCTTAATTTAATTTTAATTGTTACTAATTACCTTTCTTTAAATTTACTCACAATTAGCAGTAGCCTTCACCTGTATGAATATGTAAGTATACTTAATATCCTCTAATAGTAGATTGAGATTACAATCTATTGTGTCCTTTTGTGATAATCAACCGAGAATCCACAAGTAACATTAAGATGACAGGTGCGATCAAGATTTTAAATTTTGAATAAAACCACCTGAAACTAGGTGAAGAGAATAATTTAGTGGTGGCTAAAGACAGCACCTGATCACAAGAAGAGCAAATCACAAAAGCACACTCTGTTTCATGGCAAGCATGAAACATCCAAAATTTTGCATAAGTGCTACTGAAGTCTTAAACATGAGTACAAAAGGAATTTTGCGTTGTGAAAATTAAAGTATAATATTAAGTTAAATTATCTCATTATCTGACAGTTTTGAGTAAATAAATGTAAATTGCAGAAGCCATGAAAGTATGTAGTAAACTAGAAATGTTCCTCACACTGAGTGTATCTTATAGTTTAAAATAATACTCTTCAAAGTTTGATCTTGACTCTCAAAATAGGCGGAACTACTCCTCCTTAACAGATGTGAACCATAAAAATTCATTAATTACATTAAGTCAATTTAGATACAATAAACAAACACTTAATTGAACAAAGTGAATAAGTTTATTTACAAGGAAGAAAGTAATTTTAAAACACATCGGTTCTTTCAAGAACACCTACTGAATTTATAGGATAAAATACCAGAAATATCTATTGAGATCAATATCGTAGGATCACAATCATTAGAAATCCGAACCAAGACATAGTTACAAGAAGTTACAAAACTCATACCTGAACATAAAGATTATTATGTTCTCACTTCCTGACCAGCATACCGAAATGGTGATACAACAATGAATTTTAAATAAATTTCGAAAATCATAAGATATTTATGTAACTAAACATTTTTACATTAAAACAGGATAGTCCCTTTGCTTCACATGATATAATAAAAACAGCACTCACCAGACAGCTTTGACAGGTGTTCGCCGTTTATCGGCTGGGCACAGCTTTCGTTTTATCAGTCTATTACCGAGGCATCTAGCCGCCTTTCTCCGTCAAATCTTACTGTATCGCCTTCCACGCCAGTTTTACCAGGATTCTCTCCGCTGAGGACAGATCTAGGGACCCCTTCCTGACGT
The DNA here is from genome assembly GCA_963931845.1 of Maratus michaelseni. Lineage (NCBI taxonomy): Eukaryota > Metazoa > Arthropoda > Arachnida > Araneae > Salticidae > Maratus > Maratus michaelseni. The sequence continues at coordinate 277,414,058 of OZ007587.1, forward strand.
CTCTTCCACTGCCTTTCCGTCAGCCATAAAAGTTATCCCGCATCTGAACGCTTACATCTCCCCTGACATGCCGCGTAAATCTCGGTCGAAGACCACCTCGGAGGACACCGAATACATAAAGTCTGCTGCCGCTTGGGTTGAATATTCTGCGGCACGCTACGCTAAATACCGCGGTCGCCGTGATTTACAAGACTTTTCAAGGGACGAGAGCTTACCGCATTCATCTACCGGTGCCCATTCGTGATTCCGGCCACCACAAACTTTTCGTTCTACCGTTCCAACCGTAGTTCTTCAAAAACTTCCGGTCCCAACTTCATTATTCTCGCTATATGTCATAGTGACTCTTTCATCTTAATCTCCGCTCCTCGAACTGACATCCACGCCAGCCCCGTCAACTCCCTTCCATATGCCTAACCAATGAGCTTTCCGTGTCTTCCACCCTTTTTTGCATACACTTAACTGAGAGTGCCCTATTGGTCAAGGGTGCACACAGGGTCAAAGTTGTTGCTAGGGTCCACCCCGAAGAACCACGTGATAAAACAACCCTGTAGGTCCCTGTTTCATGGAAAAATCTTGTTGAATTTATGATGACAGCTCCTACCCATTACTGAAGCAATAACATGCAGTTAGATGCACTTTTAAATACACACGAACAACAAACCTTATTTTTATGAGTTTTAGAGAAACAGGCGATTGTTACTTGAAACATTTTTGCAATAAAATCTCCCACTCCTGTTGTAAAAGAAAAATATCTACTGTGTGGTCCTTTAAGAGCCACACTCTCTCCCGTGAGAACATCTTGTTTACAAGTAAAATTTTACGAGGAGGAGATGAAATCATTGACCACCACCCGTAACGTCTAAAACTAATACCATTTTTGAGAGAAGGAAAAATTTTGCTCCCTATACAAATTGTGGGCTAAACTTTACACAATGTTTTATTTATTTACTTATTTAAATTTTATCTATTTATTTATTACATTTTATTAATTTATTTATATAATTTTTACAAAACGGGGGTAGGGGGGGGGGTTAGAAGAAAACTGAAAAAGTACATTTAAAACTATAAAACAGTTAAAACTCAACTGTCATAACATATTATTCCCCATGCCAGGCAAAAAAAAAGATATTTTTTTTTTTAACCACAACACTAAATATCTTTTTTTTTTTTTTTTTTTTTTTTTTTTTTTTACACACTGCAAAACCTCCAAAGCTATAAATCCGAAAACCAAATGGTGAGGGCCACCCTTACCATGAAGACATAACTAGACAGTAAGCAGAAGTGATACACAAGAAATAATATGGTTAAATCTGCCAACCGTATCCTCCCTGTAGAGCAAAGTTGCAAAATTATCAGACACCGACACGTTTACAAGGCTGAGCTCCAAAGTGAAGACAAGACCAATCTCACAGTAGCATACCGGTAGTGCAACCACAAGACCTGCATCAATATTCAACTACCTCCCGCACATCACTCTAACCGTCACCTAGTCAATCTTTGCACTGAAACACTCTCAATTACTAAAATGCAAGACAATTATCAAACCACTGGGTATGTCATCCCTCCTAACGTCCATGAATGCCCAACTCCATAGCACAGAAGCCAAACTCCATCAAACACTACAACTTACCTGCCAAAACACCTAGAAAACTGTGGTGAGTGCTACCAAAAGATAGGATAGAAGAAAAATTTATGTATTTAGAGAAACATCAATTTGGACTAATCTACCGAAACACATAACATATCAACAGAAAATACTCAAATGCTCTCAATGAATATAGAAAGAGTGAAAATTTTATGAAACATAGGCATATAATTTTTGAATAAGATAAGAAAATGAAACATTTCTTAAACCTTTTAGGAATGCCGTACAAGGCATCACTCAATTTTAAAACAACACAAATACACATTAAATACATAATACAGTTAACACATATCAACCTGCTTCTGAAACAATGAATTGTTTACTCGGAAAATCAATAAAAATACCTTTCATATATTTAACATCACAGACTTTGTCTGTCACAGTTAAAACACTAAATATTCACTCAGCTAACCATGGCAGTATTGAATTTTCAAATAATGCATGAATATACTACCTACATATATATCAACACATACTACATATATATCAACATTTTACAGATGCAATATAAATAGATGACAAGCAATATCTGAAATTTACCCGTGTAATAAGTTCCAAAGTCTATTGTAAATGCACAGGGTAAAACAAAATTGAGATTATTCTACATAATACTCCATTTGGTATAGAGCAGTACAAAAGTCAACAGAGCTGTGGCCGCTACAGGACATATAACTAAAAAAATTTCTCTATTTACTATTTTTATATATAATTATTTTTCACATTTTTCCTTTTTTTTTTTTTTTTTTTTTTTTTTTTTAGCTGTCTAGAGGCCACACATCACCTACCCAACTATTCAAAGGCATAACAACCCTGCCCCTAAACATTATTTACTGCCAGTCATTAAGCTGTGAAGACTTCCATTAACCACATCCTCCGAAATTTACCATACAAGATATTGCCTGACGATACAAGAGCATTCAATATAACATAATTTTGAAAATTTATTTACAATTTATGTACACATACACGGAAATTTTGAAAACCGAACACTAACATACTCACACAAAACATAATTAATTTCAAGAACATACCTTATATACTAGTAATAGACGTATCCCAACGTAAAACGTAATGATAAACATTACTAAATCCATTGTTTGGCACGCGCATAACAGACACAAACTATCGCTTCAAATATCTAAACGCATAAAACCCGTTTTATCACTCTTCCCGTATTTAAAACATTCCCAAAGATACCGAAATAAGGAGAATACTCATTGACAACAAATTAAAACTACCGAAATCATCTCCAATTATATCGCGAACAGTAATTTCTTCCAGAAGCACGCGAGAATCTCGCTGCGTTTCGATTATTACTCGGAATAATATACCTCCGCGAACGCTTAATCGGCAATACGTTATCCCCTTCTCTTGTCTGCACTTGTACACTTGCAGAATTCCCACTCGTATCGAACGCTTCTCTTTCACCCAAAACGACTGATTGAGCTGAATCGAATTTCCCGACAGAATCGATCGGCGCGGGAGAGCTGTCAGCGGTAGTCGCGTCTTGTTTACAAGTTGCAGGAGGAAATTCCATCCGCGATTTCTGCTTCGTGAGACGATCAACGTGGACAATTTGAGTTTTTGTCAGTTTGGATTCGAGGGCTATCTTAAAATTTACCTCACCGATTTTCTCTAACACGAGATAGGGACCCACATTCGGTTTTACTAGTTTCTTACTTCTTCCTGGTTTTACAACAGGTGAAAATAACCATACTGAATCACCCACTGAAATGCATTTGTCGACCGCCGTTTTGTTTCTTAACTTCTCTTGTTTTTCTGAAACCTCTACCAACCTATTGTACACACTTGAGTAGATTTTCTGCATTGCAGGAATCAATAACTCACAAAAAGATGGGGCGTCTACATATTTACTCTCAAGTCGTGACTCAAAAATTGAGTATGGGAGCACTAAATTCCTACCATAGACTACAGTCGCCGGTGTTAATTTTGTTGAATCGTGAACCGAGGTACGCATGGCAAGGAGTGCAAATTTTAACTTTATATCCCAATCAAGTTGATTTTCATCAACCAAGTGCGAAAGGGCGTTAATTAACGTGCGATGTGCTCTCTCTAATTTCCCATTTGATTCGGGGTGATATGGCGAGGTTCGATTATGCTTTACGCCAAAACGAGCATACACAGATTCCATAGCATCTGACAAGAAATTTTTCCCACGATCAGTGATTATTTTTTTACTACACCCATGTCGTGATATGAAATCTGCCAAAGTATCTGCAACTGTCTCTGATACAATGGATTGAACAGGGTATGCTTCAATCCACTTGCTAAATGCATCTATATAGGTGATGATGAATCGGTTGCCTGACATGGTTGGCGTCATGGGACCCACACAATCACAGTGAACCACTGAAAATGGACTAGAAGGGGTAGGCATCCTTTGCAAAGGTGCTAAGTGCTTTGACTTGTGAGCCCTTCTCTGCTGGCAGCTGATGCAAGATTCTACTAAATTTTTTACATGAGCCGTCATCCCTGGCCAGTAAAAATGCTCCTTGATTCTTTCTATAGTTTTGTAGTAACCCTGATGACATCCTGCCAGAGAATCATGAGTCATCTTGAAAATTTCTGGAACCACCTCCAAAGGTACAACAACTTTTCTCCCACTGTTTATCACCATGGAGTCCCTCGTATCCTTACACACTAAAAGGTCTCCCTCCAAATAAAATTTTAGATAATTTGGAGAAATATTCATACCCTTTTCCAGCCTTTCTACAATTTCCGCACATTTTCTGTCAGTTTTCTGTGCTGTACCAATAATTTTGATTAAATCATTATAAGGTTCACAAATATATACAAGATTATTATTACTATTTACATTTTGCACACAATTAACACTATTTACACTATACACATATCTCGACAAGAAATCTGCCACACTATTGAATTTTCCTTTGATATATTGCACTTTGAAACTAAAATCAGATAGTGTGCAGATCCACCTAGCAATTCTGGATGTAGGATCCCTAATTTTCAACACAAAAGTGAGAGGGGCATGATCGGTATAAATTGTAAAATGGGTATTAGCTAAATAGCACTTAAAGTGAGCTGTGGCCCAAACCAATGCCAAAAGTTCCCTCTCTGTTGTTGAATATCTAGTTTCTGCATCTTTGAGTTTCTTACTCGCAAAAGCAACCGGATGGAGTAAGTTATCTGTACCTAGTTGCATAAGTACTGCCCCAAGCGCTTCGCCACTGGCGTCCGTGTATAACTGGAATTCTTTTGAGAAATCAGGCAAGATAACACACGGTTTGGAACTCAAAGCTTCTTTTAAATCCTCAAACTCAGCTTGGGCCTCAGGCGTCCATCTGAAGATTTTCTTTCGTTAAATTGGTTAAATTAACTGCTCTCTTACTAAAATCAGGTATAAATCTTTTATTATACGGTAATGTGCCCAAAAAACTTCTAACTGCCTTACGGTTGTGAGGAATATTGAAATTTTTTATAACCTCGATATTCTTGTTTATGGGGACAACTTGATTACGACAAATTTCATATCCTAAATATTGTATCTTATCTGTGAGAATTTTACACTTACTAGGCTTAAGTCTTAAGTTATGTTCACGTAGTCGGTCGAAGACTGTTTGTAATTTTGCAAGGTGTAACTCTATGTCATTTGAGGAAATAATAATGTCATCGACATATACTAGAATTCCCAAGTTTGCTAAATCCCCAAAAATGAAATTCATCAGTCTTTGAAATGCACTGCTGGAAGTGGCTAAACCAAAAGCATTTCTATTGAACTGATGTAAACCGCGATGAGTAATGATAGCAGTTTTATGGCGATCCTCAGGTCGAATTATCTGCTGGAAAAATCCACTGGTCAAATCCAATGTTGAAAAAAAAACTGAGCCTGCCAAAGAGTCAATTGAATCCGTGATATTTGGAAGAGGGTAATTATCTTTAATTAAGTTCTTGTTTAATTTTCTCTAATCAACAGCTAACCGATACTGACCATCCGCTTTTCGTACCAGTATGACCGGTGATGAAAATTCTGACATAGATGGTGAAATGATGTTCGCCTCAAGTAATGCATCTAACTGATTGTTTAATTCCTCTCTCAAATTTATCGGTACTCGATATGCCTTTGATTTGACTGGTGTATCATTTTTAAGGTTTATTACATGCGGAATAATATTACACCCCGGCAAGTCATGCACTGAAGCCGCAAAAACATCTTTATTTTTCTCTAAAAATTCCCTAACTATTTTCTTACTATTCTCATCCAAGTGATCTAAATTAATATCCGCATCCCAAGTCAAATCTGCATGATCAAAACTCACATCAGAGCTATCATTCACTACATTGCCACAAAAGTTGAATTTTTGAACTTCCTTTTCACAAAAATTTAATTTCGCCATAGTCATATTTTTATTTAATGCTAATTCCTCCTCACTAAAATTAATCACAGACACAAACATACCATGTTCCGCAGAACAAATAGTTCTCGAAACTAACATTTTGTCCATCAATTTGTATCTGCAGGGTTCTAACACAAAATCACAATTAAAATTAGTTAAATTCTTTCTGCATTTAAGTTCAATTAGTTGTTTAGAAAATGGGGGAATGTTTACTTTGTTTTTTGTATATGCATAAATATCAGTGTTGGTACCCTGTGAAGTGTCATTACCTTTATGTATTAAATTTTGGTCATTGGTCTCTTCCTGTATATTTTGTAATTGATTAGTGGGAATAGGCTGAGGGGATTCAGTATTTTGTTTGTTTATGTCATCAACGTTAAGTACTAAGTTATGATTAGAGGTCTCCTCCTGTATATCTGGTATTTGGGTAGTCAGAACCGGCTGAGGGGAATCAACAATTTGTTTGTTTACATCTGGGCTGATCTGATTTCTCAATTTTATAGTATTATCCGCACAAAAAATCACTGCATTGTTTTTATTCAAAAATGGCATACCTAAAATTCCATTAAAACTTTTCATAAATTGCCCAGGAATAATATAAAAGGTATCTGAAAATTCTTCATTTAGGATTTTAAAGTTAATTTTTACTGATTTATGTAAAGTAGTGGTGTCTCCACTAGCAGTCAGTATTGGAATTTTAACATTGGTAATATCAGTACCTGTTAAACTCTCTAGCATGTTATCAGAAATTAAATTGATGGATGAACCCGTGTCCGCTAACAATTTTAAAGATGTCCCATTTAAAGTCGCTGAGATAAAAAGTAACTCGGCATTACACCCTGGGAACATGGAAAACACAAAATTCTGACAGTCTTCCGGCCTAGTTTGAGTTGATTCTGTCAAATAACGCTCAGGCCCTATACATTTAAAGTACTATCTCTCGTTTCATTTGCATTATAGTAGTTATTCGCATCCCCTGGCTGTGGTCTGCTATCCTCTTGATTGTTCCTCATATTTCTGTTGTCATTCCGATAACCCCTATTTCCCTTAAAACTGCCTCGACCATTACCCCGAAAGCTGCTATTCTCTCTTCTAAAATCATTCGATCCTCCCCTGTAGTTCTGAGAACCACCTCTACCATTCGCATAACCCCTGTTATCCCTCCTGTTGCCTCTTTGATTTGTACGACTAAAGCAATCCCTGGCATAGTGACCTGGCCGATTGCACCGAAAGCAGAGATTTTCTTTCTTATTCGCTGTTTCTGCGGTTTTCATTGTTACAAGGCTTTCTACCTGCTCAGCTAACATATTTACTTGTTCCTTAAGCTGTTCAATATCATTTTGTCCTCTCTCATCCCTATGTGAAGCCGCACAGACCACATGAGTGGTTGCCTGCTCATAAGCAGATGTCGATGGTAAAGTTAAAAGCGCATTTGAAACTGGTTCCACCCTAACTGCTTCCCACGATTTTTCTTCCAGTAACGCGAATTTTAAAATTTCGTCCGGATCTTTTGGATCTTTCGCTATTACTCCTTTCTTTATTTCCGGTGTTAAATTGTTTAAGAGCATTGACTTCAACATTTCCGTCCTTGTCTTATTGATCAAGGCTTCATCACCCCCATCAACAACTAACGCAGATAGAGATAATTGCTTCGCCCTATCAAAGAATTCTTGTACCGACATTCCCTGATTTTGCTTAAAGTTAATGAATTTTTGTAGTGCCACTGCTGGCGAGTCCTTTCTGCAATATCTGTGCTGTAAAATATCTGTAAGATCTTTAAATGTTTTTGCCTCCTTTTCGTAGGTTCTCAATAATTGAGCAGCAGGACCGATTACTCTAGTAAACAAAACAAAGACCTTTTCTTTCTCCTCCCACTCATATAGACCCGATAATCTGTCGAAGGAAGTTTTGAAATCTCCATAAGAAATAGAGCCAACTTCCCCACTGAATGTCGGAATTAGACCTATGTGGTCTACTAACGCCGTTTTTCTTTGAAGGCCCGCCATTGCCTTTTCTGCCTCAGTTAAAGCCATGATTTCGAAAGTTTGATTATGAAAATAGCACTAAAATCCCAATCAATTATAAGTTAGAGTCACTGACTGGAATGCCTGTCACATGTATTGACTGTGTAATAATTCTACCTAGTAATATAAAGTTTTAATACAATAAGTAATAGAACATTGAAAGGGGAACCTGAAAGTCTGCTAACTAAATGCTTCCTAAAAGACCTCAGAACCAAAATTCACAGTATATGGGGTCGATAAAAATAGCCACCACAACACCGTTGACCCTTACAATATAATATTTTCACTAAAATAAATCATGTATTTTACACAAAACATACAGAAGTCACAAAAGTATATGTCTGTGTATATATGTCTGCAGACTACTGCTCTCTACTACTTATATTTCCAAAAAATCATACTAACAAATATTTTTTTTTTTTTTTGTAAATATTAAACCAAAGCATATGACAAATTTAACCGAAAGCCGATGAAAGTTATCAAAATCCAATATATCGTGTTTAAAACCTTAGCCACATCAGACATATAATGCACAAACACATATTTTAAATACATATACAGATATGTCTAAACTTCTATAATTTGAATAGAGACTTTATTTGTTTAATTTTATTTAATTAATTTATTTATTTTTTAAATCAATTGTTTCAAAAGTGCAGCATTTTAATTTTTTTATAGCAATAACACAGATCTCTTTTTGTCACGGTACCAATTGTTAGATGTGTTTTTTTTTTTATTATTATATTATTTATATAATTTTTACAAAACGGGGGGAGGGGGGGGGGTTAGAAGAAAACTGAAAAAGTACATTTAAAACTATAAAACAGTTAAAACTCAACTGTCATAACAAATTTCAATATGATTGAAATAGTGAAACATTATTAAAATAAACCGCAAACGATTTTTCTTCATAGACCGTAATGCAACCGAATTCTTTTGAGTATCCGTGTAAAGAAACTATAAGTGCTATGGACACCACATTTTATAATTAGTTTCTTACAGAGCACTTCAATAATATACATCAATTTCAATATGTTTGAATTTGTGTAACATCATTAAAATAAACTGCAAATGATTTTTCCCCATAGACCACAATGTAACGGAATTCTTTTAAGTGTCTCTGTAAAATAACTCTAAGTATTACACAATTAATTTTCAATATCGAACATGCCACAGAAAAGACTTAATAACATATAACAATTGCATGACGATCAGACTATATTTATTCGAGTTAGAGCATGGCCAGACAGACAGAGAAATCGAATTCATAAACACTTTTCAACTATGTTGGAAAGTGTTAAATAGAGAATTTTGTTTGGATAAAATATGATAACAATATCAAAAGACAAAATCCCCTTTCCACCTAGAGATATCATACCATATAAAGTGCCAGCACCCCCTCCCCCTAAAGTGATAACATTATATATGCACAGCCCCCTAAAAAGATTTCCGTTTTGTTTTTATTTGTCTTATAAAAGTTAGATATTGAGTATAGTACAAGCACATATCACGCTGGTGATTATTTTTATTTCTTGTTGCTATGTTCTAGAATCAAAACAAACAATTTAAAAAATACCACAACTATGTGTTTACGTCAATGAATCACATCACAAGAAGAAAAAGAAAGAAAAAAAAAGAAGCTGCGTTCAGTTCCCTTCTGAACAATTCAGTCTAAGATAATCATATATCATTCAACTTTCCACTACACAGATGATCTTGCGCGGAAGAGCGGATAAGAATAGCAATTTATCAATTTATTGACTGGAGAGACATCGATAAAAAAAATTTACACCATTGATAAAAATATTGATATCGTAAAAAATTGATACTATCGAAAAAATTGATACTATCGAAAAAAATTTATACTATTGAAAAAAAATTGATACTATCAAACAAAATTTATACTATTGAAAAAATTTGATACTATCGAAAAAATTGATACTACTGAAAATAATGATACTATCGAAAAAAAATTGATACTATCGAAAAGAAATTGATACTATCGAAAAGAAATTGATACTATCGATAAAAAAAAATTATACTATCGATATAATCGATTTAACCATACTATCGATAAAACATATCGCTATCGCCCATCACTACTGTCATCAGTTTTCCATACCTAAAAGGGTTTTAAGAGAATTAAAAATGGACAAAGTTAATATATTTCTTTTTATTACACAGTAAAACCTCCATAATAGACACCCCCAAATAAGACACCTCTGTTTAGCGGACACTTTTTCGATCCCCAAAACCTATATATTTGTACATTTTTACCTCTAAACAGTGGGCAGATTCCGTGCTCCCGAGGTGTCCATTATTCAGAGGTTTTCTGAAATAATAATAATTTATTTATGGTAAGAACTAAAATAACTTCTTAAAACACCATAAAAACTTAAAAATGCGCTAGGCCTTTCGAAAGATCTGAGTCTTTCTTCGTCAGGCGCAAAAAGACGTGCGTCTACTATGAAAGCAGCAGCAAGACTGAAATGAGAGGTAAGGGAGAGGAAACAAGCTGATGCAACAGCCAATAGGAAAGTAGAAAACAACAGCCAATAGGAAAACAGAAGACAACAGCCAATCACAGAAGAGTAAAAACAAAACAATAGAGAATACAAAATAGAAGGGGAATAAGGAAGTGAAAAAAAATAAATAAATAAATAATAATAATAATAATAATAATAATAATAAAAATAATTAAAAAAAATAGAATAAATAAATATATAAAATAAAATGAATAAATAATAAATAAATAAATAAATAAAACTTAAATTGAAAAATAAATAAATAAATAAATAAAAAATAAATAAATAAAATAAAAATAAATAAAGCACACAAATACATAAAAGAAAAAAAAATGGAAACACATGAAAATTAAGAATTAAATAAGTAACCAAAATATATAAATATATATAAAAACAGACTAAAATTAATTAATACAAAATAAATTATATGGAAGCACTGAAGAGGTTTTTCCAAGCAGCAGAGAGCATTGTGGAATCGGTTTTATCATTAACAATAACTTCACAATTAAGATAAATAGCTAAATTTTCCAGAAAGTCCAATTCAGGGATACTATTAGCATTAAAGATAATTTTTGCATTTTTAAAATTAAAACAATGGCCGGAATCCCAAGAGTGCTTGGCAATTGAAGATTTAGAAATTTCTTGATTAGTTACATAACGAGAGTGTTCTTTTAAGCGGATTTCGAGATTTCTTTTAGTTTGACCAATATAAGATAAATCACAGCCATTACAAGGAACATTATAAATTCCCCATTTACGAAGATCAGGAACAGGAGATTTGGTGGAGGGGAATTTGAATTTATTGACAGGTTTAAAGATAATGTTAAAATTGAAGCGTCTTAAAACTTTAGCTAATTTGAAACATAAAGGAGGATAAAAAGGGAGGACAACCAAATTATCAGGTTTGCTTTTCACAGATTTAGAAAGAGTAGATTTATAAGACGGTCTATTGAATTTCTTCACAGCATTATTGATAACAGAAGGATTGAAACCTCTTTTGACAGCAACAGTTTTTAAGTAATTAAGTTCATCCTTAAGGGATGCAGAATCGGAACAAATTTTGAGAGCACGATTTACATACGTATAAAATACACCGATTTTTTGGTTGACAGGATGATTTGAGAGAGCATGAGGTGGGTTAGAGACAGAAAAAGGTTTTCTATAAACACAAGTTTTGAAAGAAGAATCACATTTGGTAACTAAAACATCAAGGAAAGGAAGTTTATTACAATTTTCTAACTCAAAAGTAAACTGAATATGAGGGTCAATAGAATTGACAGTTTGAAGAATGGTAGAAATATCAAAAGGATTATCAACTAAAACAAAAGTATCGTCAACATAACGCATCCAACATTTAAAATTAACCAGATTTAATAATTTTTCCTCAAAATAATGCATATAAATATCACAAAGAATTGGAGATAAAGGATTACCCATACTTAAGCCGTCTGATTGTTTGAAAAATTTATTATCAAATTCAAAGGTAGTTTGAGAGATGCAAATTTTAGTTAAATTAACAAAATCTTTGACTTCAATATCAGAGAAATGAAATTCACGTAATCTTCATTAATTCATTTCTCTGATATTGAAGTCAAAGATTTTGTTAATTTAACTAAAATTTGCATCTCTCAAACTACCTTTGAATTTGATAATAAATTTTTCAAACAATCAGACGGCTTAAGTATGGGTAATCCTTTATCTCCAATTCTTTGTGATATTTATATGCATTATTTTGAGGAAAAATTATTAAATCTGGTTAATTTTAAATGTTGGATGCGTTATGTTGACGATACTTTTGTTTTAGTTGATAATCCTTTTGATATTTCTACCATTCTTCAAACTGTCAATTCTATTGACCCTCATATTCAGTTTACTTTTGAGTTAGAAAATTGTAATAAACTTTCTTTCCTTGATGTTTTAGTTACCAAATGTGATTCTTCTTTCAAAACTTGTGTTTACAGAAAACCTTTTTCTGTCTCTAACCCACCTCATGCTCTCTCAAATCATCCTGTCAACCAAAAAATCGGTGTATTTTATACGTATGTAAATTGTGCTCTCAAAATTTGTTCCGATTCTGCATCCCTTAAGGATGAACTTAATTACTTAAAAATTGTTGCTGTCAAAAGAGGTTTCAATCCTTCTGTTATCAATAATGCTGTGAAGAAATTCAATAGACCGTCTTATAAATCTACTCTTTCTAAATCTGTGAAAAGCAAACCTGATAATTTGGTTGTCCTCCCTTTTTATCCTCCTTTATGTTTCAAATTAGCTAAAGTTTTAAGACGCTTCAATTTTAACATTATCTTTAAACCTGTCAATAAATTCAAATTCCCCTCCACCAAATCTCCTGTTCCTGATCTTCGTAAATGGGGAATTTATAATGTTCCTTGTAATGGCTGTGATTTATCTTATATTGGTCAAACTAAAAGAAATCTCGAAATCCGCTTAAAAGAACACTCTCGTTATGTAACTAATCAAGAAATTTCTAAATCTTCAATTGCCAAGTACTCTTGGGATTCCGGCCATTGTTTTAATTTTAAAAATGCAAAAATTATCTTTAATGCTAATAGTATCTCTGAATTGGACTTTCTGGAAAATTTAGCTATTTATCTTAATCGTGAAGTTATTGTTAATGATAAAACCGATTCCACAATGCTCTCTGCTGCTTGGAAAAACCTCTTCAGTACTTCCATATAATTTATTTTGTATTAATTAATTTTAGTCTGTTTTTATATATATTTATATATTTTGGTTACTTATTTAATTCTTAATTTTCATGTGTTTCCATTTTTTTTTCTTTTATGTATTTGTGTGCTTTATTTATTTTTATTTTATTTATTTATTTTTTATTTATTTATTTATTTCAATTTAAGTTTTATTTATTTATTTATTTATTATTTATTCATTTTATTTTATATATTTATTTATTCTATTTTTTTTTTTTCACTTCCTTATTCCCCTTCTATTTTGTATTCTGTATTGTTTTGTTTTTACTCTTCTGTGATTGGCTGTTGTCTTCTGTTTTCCTATTGGCTGTTGTTTTCTACTTTCCTATTGGCTGTTGCATCAGCTTGTTTCCTCTCCCTTACCTCTCATTTCAGTCTTGCTGCTGCTTTCATAGTAGACGCACGTCTTTTTGCGCCTGACGAAGAAAGACTCAGATCTTTCGAAAGGCCTAGCGCATTTTAAAGTTTTTATGGTGTTTTAAGAAGTTATTTTAGTTCTTAGTGTTTCACACCAGTTTCAACTTATTTTATTTTATTTATGGTAGCTGCTGTGAAAATCTCCAACTACAGTACTCATTAATATATGTCAATGTTCTAAGACGTAATAAATATACAGATTTTTAGTACTTTTTCACTGCAAGGGCCTTGGCACTTTTTTAAAAAACTTGGCACAATTTGGACTTTAGAAAGTGAGATTTGTTGCCAAATGATATAAATAGCTAAGAAAAGAAACCTAATGACCTTTTATGCTTGTTTATAAGTAAATTTCTGCATATATACACATTTTATTTATATATATTATTATTATTGGTTTTATATACAATTTACTTCTGTTTGTACATAAAAATAAATTTTAAAAAAGTCTCTATTTTAAGTAAATTGTATAAATGTTAAAAAAAATTGGTTCTGCATCTGAAAGAGTGAATAGGTTGTCAAAAAATATGTTGCCAAAGTTCCTTCTCTTGCCAAGGCTATTTTCTCTATTCTGCTAAGGCTCCTATGACTGGAAAAGTACCAATTTTTTTTATTATAGGTTTGTTAACGACAGACTTGTGTTTTTTTTTTTTTTTTTTTTTTTTTTTTTGTTGTTGAATTACTCTCAGTTTTATGATTAGCGAGTCAGTCTGACTTATAAATTTTTAAGTGAAATGCAAACCCTGTAGACACAACTGATTAGTGAATGACTGTATATTAAAAATGAAGATAACATATACACATTATTTAATTATATAGAAATTATACTACCTGTATAAAAAATTGGGTACTTTTCTTTTAGCCAGTGCTAGTGATAAATTGCTAAATATTGTTTCAATCACCATCATTCGCATTGCACTTATTTCATTTAAAATACTAACCTTTCATTCATTCCATTTAAAATACAAACCTTTCCCTTGTTCCATTTAAAAGACATACCTTTCATTTAATATAAATACATTACATAACATTTAAAATACATGTCTTTCTTTCAGTTCATTTAAAAAAAAGTCTTTGTAAGAATAATACCATAAATCAAAAGCATTTCATTTCAACCGTGACTTACATAATATAGAAGGTTAGTCATTTGCTTAAAATGTGTGAAGTCAATCACTAGAGGGCTCTGCAACTCTGACCAATAGTAGTAGTCATGAAAAGTTCCATAGGTGAGTATGTTTTATTGAATGTGGCTTGGCAAAATTTCATTTCACTATTGTAACACAGTTTTTTTTTTCAGAAGATTATGTAATAAATTGCAAAATAAAATATTTATTCTTTTAAGTTTGCAACATATTTTAGCGGTTATTTTTTTAATATATTTATGTTATGATACGTTATTTAATAGTTTACTTATTAAATATGAAAAAAAATTACAAAATTTTTAAAACAGGTAATAAATGTCTCTTTTTCAGTTATTTTTTGTAAAATTATTTTTGGTAAAATTAATTGATTTAATAAATTAATTTAATTTAATAAATTAATTTAATAAATATTTTCCTAAACATTTTGTACACATTTCTTAAATATTCTGTAAATATGCAAACGTTTCTTGATCAATAACTACTCTCATACTCCTGCAACATTTGAAACCACCACCACATTGTTACCAACATCGCTATCATTTGATGCAAAGCTTGGCCACATACCCATTCATGGAACTTTAGCCCAATAGTCTGTCATCTTCCATACTCATGTTACCTTCACAAATCACGCTACTCAGCCTCACCAATCTCCATTAATTGGGTTACACGGACAGTAGTACATAGGTGTTGTCAGTAGTTCTAATAATTTTAAATTTTACACTGTGACACAACACGTATACATGTTTTTTGTACAAGCACAGGATATTTAAAAAGACAACTGCCCAGTTAAACTGAGGGCATTGAGCTCACAGGCTATTCACACTAATTGTATATTATACTCTTATTTCAAAAAATTTGAAATAAGCCCCTCGAAAAATAAAGAAATCGATAATATATTAAGAGGGATCATCCCTCCCCCCCTTATAATTAACCAATGAACCCCCAAAGCTTATCAAGGAAGCGCTTATTACAATGAACATATATAAAAAATTTGAAGCAAATCGGATAATTCTGCATGAAAAGGCTTTGATAGACTGTGAGCTAAAAATATTAGCAGAACTAAAAATCTTCATCAATGTAATGTATCACATGAAAAAGTAAATAAATAAGCAATTCAGCCAATCAAAAAAGTTATTCAAATGCAACAGTAATTCGTTAATATAACAGTAAAGTGTTACAATCTATTGAAATCCTTATAAAAATTGTATCGTATAAAATTAAGGTATGCAATTGTTAATTTGAAAATACGAAGGTTATTGAAGAGGTAAGTTCTAGAATGTGATAATTTCTGCACCCAACAGATAGTGCTAATCTGCCTATATGGTATCATGTCCTCAATGACAGAAGAATGAATCATAACAAAAAGAATCATATGGTGAAAGACTGACATGTGTAAACTTGTGCTAAAGAAGTTTAAGACTACAGAAGGTCCCACCAACTGTGAAATTCATTTTGTAATTTGCTTTTTGAATACATGGGAGACGCGCTGACACTGCAAAAGTTCAAACGGGTCATTTCCACATCCAAAATCATGTGCACCATTTTCTAGGTCAGAAAAAATGTCATAATGGTGGATTAAACACCCAGAAACAAAACCGTCAATGCCACTGCTTATGGTGCAACATTGAAAAAGATGCAACATACCATTCAAAATATGAGCCAAGGATGGTGATGGTGTCATTTTGTTGTGTGACAATGCCAGGCAACATGCCGCTTGTATGTCTAACATCACACCGAGTCCTTTAGTTGGTGGGACCTTCTATATATAGTCTTAATGTCTTTAGCGCAAAATTTACATGTGTTAACATTTCACCATATGAACTTTATGTTATGGCTCATTCTTCAGTCATTAAGGACGTGATACCCTACAGGCAGATTAACTCCATATGACAGGTGCAAAAATTATTACATTCCGGAATTTACTTTCTCAATAACCCTTGTAGGATTAATGTTTCTCAAACTTTGACGATGAGAAACAAACGAGTGCAAGCCACTATCTGGGCAGGGTAGAAATGTAAACAAAGATCAGCTGATCCACTGAGAATCTTGAGCAGAATTTGTGCAAAACCCGGCTATGCTATATAATGCAGTTTTTTGGAGAAATGGGCACACCTTCTATAATTACATATGCCGCCACGATTTCAACATCAAAGCAATGTTTCTAATTTGCATATGCAAAAATAAAAGCTGCTATTGATGAAAGGATAAAATCTTCTGTTGGTGAAATTTCTGCTTGGCTAACGTAAAAATACCAAAAATTGTGTAAAAATATTACTTATGTAGAAAATTGTACACAAATAATACCTATGGATAGTGAAATTCAACAGAAATGGAATCATTTCTATAATCCACAAAGCTTTAGATAAAAACAAAATAAACAACACTAGTTATCTTTTATAACAATAACCTAATACTTACCATTATTTCTTTCATGGCACTTCTTGTATAATGTTAAAACTTCTTCTGTACTACATATCTTTTTCCACATGAATGCTTGAATGAACATACGATGCTGATCTTGTAGTGCATGCTCCATCTGCAGAAAATAGCAAAAGTAAAAATAGTTTTAAAAAGAAAACACTTTTTTATAAGCATTCAGTTTAAGAATTTAACTTAAAAATCACGCATAAATTCATGTAGTTCTAAAAAAATTTAATTACATACATCAATTTCAATTTGGCATGTCTCTATTGTTGAAAATTCACCGCTTTGATTTATGCTTGATAGAAAATGCGAACCAGTATATTTATTTCATAAATTATAATTTTTGCTCTGTTGTTTTTTTTTTTAAAGATATGTCAGCAGTCAGTAAAGAAAAAAAAAAGCATTGTTTAAACTATTCAGGATTTTTAAATTGTTTTCTCAATGTATTATCATAATTCAATTAAAAATTTTACAATAAAAAAAAATGTATGCTTTGAATTATTATTTAAGGATAATCTTAAAACTTTTTTAATTAATAAAAAATGTAACTTCACAGCTTCTTCTGGGAACTAAAATAAATAAATAAAATTTTCTTATGTTCTGAAACAAATATTTTAAAATCAAAAAGAAATTTTGAAGGAATATACAGTCATATAGTGTTTATTTGCCAGAAAGCGAGTAAAAAGATATATATATATATTGAAATGATGGCAGTTTCGCAAGAAAGCTTTTTAATGTACCAGAGGGTCTTCTAAAGTGAACAGTTATTATGAAAGTTTAGAAATGTACAGGATTTTTCTAAAATCTTAGAACAAACATTCAAGAGAGATAATGCGATCAAAACAAATATTTTCTGTACAGGAAAGCAGCATCGCAATCTATTTATTCAATCAAAAATACAGGGTATTTCATTACAAGCTGAACCCAAATTTTCACAACTTTAACAGTAGTGAAGATATAATAGTGCAATTTTCATCATATTAACTTTATTTTATGTGAAATGTGGTGAAATCATTGGAAATGACTGAATTTTCATCAATGACACAGTATATGTAATGTCAGCTGCATTCTGAATAATGGAATATCTAGCTTAGTATTGTTCACGCTGCAATGGTGGCAATTTCTAGCACTTCTCATATTTCACAGAAAGCAAAATAAGTCTGATATTTGAATACATTGTTACAATATCTTCATTATTGCAAAAGTTAAACAAAAATGCAAGTTCAACTTGGAGTGAGATACACTGTATTTTTGAATAAGTGGAATGTGATCCTGGTTTCTCATACAAAAACTGTCTTGTTACTTATATACCACTGAAAGCTGCATATTATCTTCCGTTATGTTGAAAAAAACCCAGTTGTGAAAAAGCAAACAATATTCAGGAACATACATTTACACGTTATTAGTTCCTATGAATGTTGTCATTAACAGTTAGTTTTCAAACAGCAAATAAATAATGTAAAAGCAATCTCTGTTATTTAAATATGATTCTATTTCTTAATTTTCCTGAATACCTTTATTTATTGACATTTAAAAATAAAAGTTAGTATCTCCTAAGGTAAAAATATTTTTAAAAGCATTTTCTTTATTTGGTTTAGCCGAATATCACGATATTCAGCCAGACCAAATAGTTCGATATTCGGCCTAACCAAATAATTGGCAGTATGGCCTAATACCGAATATTCGGTACATCCCTAGTTACAATCATTTTACTGTGAACCACAAGTACAATTTTGTTGATCCAACAATGGGTGCTCATACACATTTGAAAGAATGTGGGGTTCTGCCAAATGGTGCAATAAAAAACAACGAGGCACAGAATTTATGTGAAGAAAATACCTAGAGAAAAACAGGTTTTTGATAAATTATTAAAAGCAATTTAGGAAATATGGCCTATAATAAAAGGCATAACATTAAAAAAAATTTTAT
Source organism: Maratus michaelseni (assembly GCA_963931845.1). NCBI lineage: Eukaryota > Metazoa > Arthropoda > Arachnida > Araneae > Salticidae > Maratus > Maratus michaelseni. The sequence continues at coordinate 277,433,266 of OZ007587.1, forward strand.
TCTTGTGAAACAATGTAAGAAATTGTTATGAATTTGTTAAGCTCCATTTGTGCTTTAAGAGCCTTGTGAAATTGACTGTAACTTGGCTTAATCGTAATTATGGGGGACGATATAACCTAAAAGTACCAAAATTTTAATCAGTTAAAGCTGCAATCTTTTAATTTAATCAACGATACTACTTATTTTTGAGTAGTTAACAACATCTGTTTTCCCAAGATTCTTTGTGAAGACTCAAGAGCGTTATATTTCAAAAAATAATAATCAGAAAGCTGACTTTAAAAGCTCAAAACTATTCATTATAAATGATAATTAAAAACACAAATAAAATCAGATTCAGATGCACTGTTATTTAGATTAGTTATTCAACAACGTATTGTGTTAATGTGCGTATTTTTTCAGAATAAAAACCCCTTAAGAATTCCAAAATAAATGTTAGCATAATGTACATTCGATGATCAGGCATATATTACGATTTAATGATGGTAATTGAAGGCAAATTCAGAAAATACATCACTCGTTTAATCTTGAAATCTAACAAAAGCGTTTACTTAAAAAAGATACAAAAGAAGAAAAAAAGAATTTTTACAATTAAAAAGGAATAACACAAAACCTTTAATAACAAAAATGTTTATTTATCCGCTTGATCTTTCTAAAATGAATATGAATTATGAATGAATCTTCTTTAACTCTATGATTCAAACGAGCGGATATTTCCTAAACTGGTTCAGTAAGATGATTGGTTCGCGATTGTTCCCTACAACCATAGCTCCCTAAATGCGCATGCTCAAAAGTAAAGTGGAAATAAGCACTCGCCAGTCGCCACTCGTCGATTAAACTTGAAAAACTGGCGATTAAAAATATGAAAAGAACTGGCCAAATGCAGGATTTTCCAATATCCTTAATTCGTGATTTTTTCCCTCCCGTTCGACAAAATTCATAATTTTTTTGTGCCAGATCGCCGAAATTCATTATTTTTTTCATTCCCGTTCTTCGAAATTCATGATTTGTCCATGTCTGATCGATTAAATTTATGGTTTCTCCGCGTCCGATCAACGAAATTCAGGATTTTCCGCGTCCGATCAACGAAATTCAGGATTTTTTCGCGTCTGATCGACGAAATTCAGGATTTTTCCGCGTCTGATCGACGAAATTCAGGATTTTTCCGCGTCCGGTCGTCGAAATTCGTAATTTTGTTGTAGCAGATCGCCGAAATTCCAGATTTTTATGCTCCCGACTGACGGAAATTGATCATTTTTACGATTCTGAACGACGGAAATTCAGGATTTTTACACTCCTGATTGACGAAGTTTGCAATTTTTCCTGGACTAATTGACGAAATAGACAATTTCTGAATATGTTGGCCACTTTTGGTTCGCGGGCCACAGGTTGTGCATGTGTAATGTATATCATGTTGTGGGTGTTTAGTGGTTTAGTGGTATTTAGTGTATAAACTAGAGGTGCACAACTTTTATAATGGGAGGGCCACTCACAAAAATGACTGGCTTGTCGAGGTCCACAATCCGACTTGTTCAACAAAATTCTCGATTTTTACGCACCTTATCGGTTAAATTCGCAATTTTTATGCTCCTTATCGGCTAAATTCGCGATTTTTATGTGCCCGATCGGCGAAATTCACAATTATTGCATGCCCGATCAGTGAAATTAACGATTTTTGCACGCCCGTTTGACAAAATTCACAATTTTTACGTGCCTGATAGGCTAAATTCGCGATTTTTACTCGTTCTATCGGCTAAATTTACGATTTTTATGTGTCCCATCGACGAAATTTTTTATTTTTACCCGCTGATCGGCTAAATTCATGATTTTTACACGCCCGATCAGCTAAATTCACAATTTTTACGCTCCCGATCGACGACATTCGCGTTTTTTAAGAGCCCGAGCGGCGAAATTCGTAATTTTTAAGCCCCCGATTCGCGATTTTTATGCACCAGATCTGTGAAATTCATGATTTTTCGTGTCCGATCAGTTAAATTCATGATGTTTTTATGCAACCTATGGACAAAATTTGAAATCTTTTTTCGCGACAAATTGGTAAAATTTAAATTTTTTGGAGATGTTGGCATTTAGGGCCATTGCGGGCCGCTTTTGGTCTGCCGGCCACAGGTTGTGCATCCCTAGTATAAACATACCTATTTTATTATTGTCAGATCTTAATTCTAGACAAATATATTTTTTTTTAAGTAAAAGGTACTTATGTAGTTAGATACACAAGTACCTAAGATTAGTGAGACTTATGGTGTTAGCTACATAAGCCTGTTGTGTATAACTTTGCTGTTAACATATTTTAAAATTTTAAATAAATTGGAAATTAGTTATCTCAAGTTTATTCAAAGCAATATAAATTAAAATATTTTTATTTAGTACATAAATTGCTTTACTGTAAAGTAATTATATATTTATTAAATTAATTACTCAATGACATAAATGTACTTACTGGCTACTAAAGAAATTCTCACTCGCCACTAACTGGCTACTAAAAAAATTCAACCTAGCGGCCAGTGGCTACTAAGCCAAATTCCTTATTTTCACCTTTACTCAAAAGACCAACATATGATTCTAAAGACCTACCCATTCGCCGACTTTCCATTCATAACCACGTGTCCGTTTCTCCGTCGTCTGCTAGCAGATATATTTAAGATAATATTTAAGAGTAAGATAATATTTATATATATATATATATATATATTATAAATATTATATATATTTAAGAGTTAAGATAATATTTAAGAGTGAGAAATACCGAGCTCGGATATCGTTCCTTGTAGCTCAGTGGTAGATCCTCAGAGAGCTGTTCTGAGGGAGGACCCGGGATCGAGTCCCTGCTTGGGGCATTTTTCACTCACTCGGTTTGCGCTTGAAAAAAAGCGGGATAAAAATTCACTTGTTATTCAAGGATTGCAAGCGTAATTCACTTCTGAAAGTGAATTAAAAAATAGTTAAAATTGCATATTTAGATTGGTCCATTTAACAAAAGTTTTTGTAGTATAAACAAAACAAGATCGTAATATAACATATTTTATTATTTAAACAAACAAAATATATTTTGTTGAAAAAAAAATAGATTGTTAAAATAACACACAGCATATATCTATGTAACAAAAAGAATTTTGTTAATTTAAGTAAAATTGAACCATTTTACTTGAATTAACAAAACATTCTTTTGCTGACGATACAAAAATTTTTTTTGGAATTGCAAAAAAAATTAACAATATTTTTTTTGTTGATTCAAACAAAATTTCCATTGATCCACATTTAAACGAACAGTTTTGTTGGGTCAACCAACTTTTTGTTGATTCAACAAAAAAAATTTCTGGGTGTATGTGTTTGTCTGTCTGCGATGGCTAGCAAAATCTAGCCCACCTAGAAGCCTGAAAATTTAGATTTAGGTAGTCCAAACCCTCTCCTGGTGCACCTGAACGTCAGAATTTTCATATTTTAATTACTGAAATATTAATTAAAATGCATAAAGACTTCTCATCAAAAATACGTTTTTTTTTTCTTCAGTTGGTTAATTGTATATAGAATATTCACAAAAGACACTAAATAAACCAGAGTAACGATGCATAGATAAGAACTTATAACGAAATAGTTTTAATATGGATTGCAGTTACCGGCGTACTGCCAACAGGCCCGTACAGAGGGGGATGGAGTTGGTACAAATTACAAGGGCCCGGGTCTCCTAGGGTACTTGGGCTTTTGGTACTGGTTTTTAAATAAATACCAGAAAAAGTAGACTGACATTTTTTACATAAAAATTTTAATTAAAATAACTAACAAATAATAAAATTCAAAAGTCAGAAGTTGCTTAACGTCTTTACGGATTGTCTAGGAGGGGGTGCTCAGGAGGAATTTTACGTTCGAAACAAAATCCAGCTTTTATTAAAAATCAGCAGAATACGCGCATAGAAAAAATGCAGGCATTTATTTATTTATCTATACTAATATTATAAAGGAGTAAAGATTGTTTTTTTGTTTGTTTGTTTGTTTGTAGGAGGTGATTACCCCCTACAAACTGGAACTACCGAAACGATTTCAAAAGCGATGGTGGCAAATTGATGGTGACAACCTCTGCTCCAGCACAGGCTATATTTTATGTCGGTGTCACTAATCCCAGGGGGTGCAGGAGCGAAAAACGTTCTAAAATTGCGATCTTTTCTATACTGAAGGAGCTAGAAATTTGAAATTTGAGTTGTAGTTACTTATAAGATGTAAATGCTCTCTCAGAACAAAATTTAAAAAAAAATCGAAATTTAAAAGGGTAAAATGAGCGAAAAGCGTTCTAAAAACATTCTAAATTACAATTTCTATGGAATCTCTGGAACTACCGAACCGATTTCAAAAGTAATGGTGGCAAATTGAAGGTGACACCCCTGCTCCAACATAGGCTATATTTTATGTCGGTTGTCACTAACCCCAGGGGGGTGCAGGAGCGAAAAACGTTCTAAAATTGCGATCTTTTCTATACTGAAGGAGCTACAAATTTGAAATTTGTCGTTGTAGTTACTTATAAGATGTAAATGCTCTCTAAGAACAAAATTTAAAAAAATTCGAAATTTAAAAGGGTGAAATGAGCGAAAAGCGTTCTAAAAACATTCTAAATTACAATTTTTATGGAATCTCTAGAACTACCGAACCGATTTCAAAAGTAATGGTGGCAAATTGAAGGTGACAACCCCTGCTCCAACATAGGTTATATTTTATGTCGGTGTCACTAACCCCAGGGCGGTGCAGAAGCGAAAAACGGTCTAAAATTGCGATTTTTTTTATACTGAAGGAGCTAGAAATTTGAAATTTGGCATTGTAGTTACTTATAAGATGTAAATGCTCTCTAAAAACAAAATAAAAAAAATCGAAATTTAAAAGGGTGAAATAAGCAAAAAGCGTTCTAAAATCATTCTAAATTACAATTTCTATGGAATCTCTGGAACTACAGAACCGATTTCAAAAGTGATGGTGGCAAATTGGTGGTGACAATCCTTGTTCCAACAGCCTCTTTAATAAAAAAACTTTGATTTGCTGACGACTGGGTTTTTCGCTAATTGTTGCCACAGATTAATCTCGGAAAATGAAACATTTGAAGTTACTGAAAAAAAAATAATAGCTCGAAAAGTATTTGTCAGAAAATTGTTAGGCAAACTGCGTTTGAAAGGTAAAAAATCGTATTTTTCTTGATATAAATTTCAAATCTAATGATTATGCCATTTTTCAAATATTGAATTTGAAAAATTACCAAATTTCACAATGGAGTACCATAGCAAAACCTTCATGCGTAAAAAGATAATGATAAGGGCGACGTGTCCTGGCGTGTATATTGGCTATAGCACGAGTCACAAATTATAGTAGCCTTATTATTCTGTTAAAATATAAAAGTGAATTATGAAATGTCAATATTTTGTTTGATTAAAAGTTCGTTATAAGAAATTGACGAGCGTAGCGGGCGTAGCTTGCTAGTGTTTTATAAAACAAGTATTTTCTAAATTGTAAAATACACAAAAACAAAAGTTGCAATAGCGTCAGGAAATCGGCGACTTAACTGATAAATTGAATTAAAATTTAATTATATTTTCAATATTTTAAATTTCTATAGACGTCCTTATATGAAAAGGTGTTAACAATGCATCTTCAACTGTAATACTACTGTAAAATACTGTAAAAGAAAAATAATAAAATTTTAAGAAAATACTATATAGATTTTCTAAAAAAGTACTATCCAACATATGTATTTTCTAGTACAGTAAAGTCTGTTTATAATGGAATTCTGTTGTAAACGGAGAAAAATCATGGTCTAGCCAAAACATTCCATGCATTAATACATTTTAAGATGAAAAAACCTATTTAAAATGGAATTTCATGTACGTTTTCGTCTAAGCAGGTTTTATTTTATCAGGCTTATGGTGGGGGCCCGCATTGGAAATATTACCGGGGCCCGCGGTCTTTCTGTACGGCCCTGACTGCCAAGCTAATGCAGCGCCACCTATTCACGGCAAATTACACAGTAAACATTTTCCTGGCACGTTTTTTCTTCATGATAATTAGCTGGGTTTAAGGTTTTTTTTTTTTAAACAGGACATATATTATTATGATAGAGACTATTAATACAGAAAACTTTATTTAACAGATTATTTGTTTGTGATCTGTCTGTATGTCTGCCTATCTATATATATGTCTATCTGTCTCTCTCAATTATGTATCTATACGTCTGTCTATCTATCTATATGTATAAGTCTGTCTATCTATATATCTCTTCTCTGTCTGTCTGCCTGTCTGTTTTTCAGCTCTCTCTCTCTATATATATATATAGATCTCGTTGTCTGTCTGTCTCTCTATTTGTCTGTCTGTCTGTATTAGAATTTGTTTGTCTCTTTGTCTGTCTTTGTATCTCTCTATCATTCTCTCTATCTATCTATCTGTCTGTCTGTCTCTCTACATATCTGGCTTATATATGTCTGTCTATCTATCTATCTATCTCTCTGTCTATTTAAGCATCAGTGTGTATGTCTTTCTATCTATCTCTCTGTGTGTCTGCTCTCTGCTGTCTCTCTCACTATTTATTTATCTATATCTCTCTGTCTCTCTCTCTATTTATTTATCTATCTCTCTCTGTCTCTCTGACTGTGGTGTCCGTCTCTCTATTTATTTGCTTGGCTATCTACCTGTCTGCCTATCTATCTGATTGTCTGTCTCTCTGTCTGTCTGTCTCATACTCATCTATCTGTATTCTGTAAGTATATCAATCTGTGTGCCTGTATATCTGCCTATCAGTCTGTCTTTGTGTTTCTCTACATGTCTGTCTTTCTGTCTCCCTATCTGACAGACTCTATGTCTGTCTGTCTCTTTCGACCTGACTGTCTGTCTGTTTGTCTCTCTATCTCTCTGTATCATCTGTATGTCTGTATCTCTATGTATCTCTCTGTCTATCAATCTACGTATATATCTATCTGCTTCTCTATCTATCTGTTTGCTTCTCTATGTATCTGATTTTCTGTCTCTCAGTCTGACTGACTCTCTGTCTCTATCTGTTTGTTTCTGTATCTATATGTAAATATGTCTGTCTAACTATATCTCTGTGTCATCTGTCTTTCTATCAATCTATATGTCTGTCTATCAGTGTACGTATCTATCTATCATCTGTGATCAACCAATCTGTCTGTCTATCAATCTACGTGTCTGTCTATATATATATATGTTTTATCTGCCTCTCTATCTATTTGTCTGTCTCTCTTTCTCTGTTTGTCTGTCTGCCTCTCTATCTTTCTGTCTGTCCCTGTATCTATCTGACCGTCTGTATCTCTATCTATCTCTCTGTCTACCAGCATTGACTCTCACTGACTCATCTATCTGTCTGTCTATCTGCCCCATCTGCCTATCTGTTTCCGTCTATTTGTTTCTCTCTCTTTTTGTGTTTGTCTGCCCTTCTATTTATCTGTCTGTCTGACTCAAGATGCTTACTGTAGAATATGACGTGCATAACATTTATCGTTCGTTTACAGGACACACAAAAGATTTCGGTTACAGTACTGCTTATGAACAATAAATGCTGGAAGTGTGTTTTCAGTCGTGGCATGTGTTTTAAACTAAAATTTTGCATACTACGTGCTGTGTATAAATTCTATAAATCAAATACAGGGCTAAACAAAATAATTCGTATGTATTACTGCGTATGAGCGAGAATTGCTTAAGGGTGTCTGTAAATGATTTCTGTATTTTCCAGCTGAACTGTATATACAACAAGATATTTACTATAGAATATGGGGTACACACCATTTATCAGTCATTTACAGGTACACGCACACGAATTTAGTTACAGTACTGTCCTTGAGCAATAATTGCTGGAAATGCGTTTTGTATTGTGGTTATGCGTTTTTTAAATTTAACTAATTTTTTGCGTGTGACTTGGTGTGTATAAATGCTATTGATCATATACAGGGCTGTACAAAAGAATTCGAGTACATTTCCGTTTATTGACGAAATTGCTGCAGAATATTTTTCAAACGTGTAATGCGTTTTCTAACCGAACTAAACATTTACATGCTACGTGATATATATACAAATCTATACATCATTATATAGGCTGCAAACAAAAATACGGATATTTTTCCGGCAATTACGTATGTAAAGACTCTTCCGAATGTGGGAGTATTCTAATTAAATTCAGGCTGTTCTAATGACGAACACAAGTTTACTAAAACTATGACGTAACGATGACAAATACAGATGACAAGGACAGGTACATTACACGACATGTAATAAACATAAAAGATTATTCATATTTTTCAAGATTCATGACCGGTAACATTTACGGCCATTTTCATAACAAATTCTGGTTTCTCATATCACAAACGACGTTCTTCGCCGCTGACATTCCAAATTCTACTGCCGCGCTTTTTCCATTTCTCCAGAAGGGGGCGCTACTAGAGCGAGAAAAGGCATGCGCCGTCCTCACAGCTCCCCCTTTCGAGAATTTGATTTAGTCTTTTGAGACAAATCAATATCTAGTAAATTTCTAAATAAACAAGTAAAGCATATTAATACAAAAATTCAAACATTTAAAGAATTTCAAAGAAAATAAACAAATAGAATACACTATAACACTATAATATACTAATGCTAATATTTTAAAGTTCTAGGATAAAGTTAAAGTTTTAAAATTCAAACTTGTAACACAGAAAAAAAAAAAAAGAATGTTCAAAGTATTATAACTTAAAAACTTATGTTTATTTAAGACTTAGAAGAAAATGATAGATACGGCACATGGCGCGTAGATGACTTTACAAAATATAAATTACACAGTGAAAAATAAGCTGGGGCGGTTACAGGTAAAGCTAATAGAAACGATTACGATTATACACAATTATACTTACATACATAACATCTCCCTTTTTTAATACATAAAATGACAATATAAATAGGGATTAAACTTGATTAAAAATATGCACTTAAGAAAAACATTAGAAAAAAATAATAAAAAGTTATAGGTATGTCCACATCAGTCAGTAAAACGTTTTGGTGGTCTAACCACACGACCAAGACGTGTGACACGGGTATCACTAGTCTGGGATGATGGATGCAATGGCATAGATGTGTCAGTAGAATGAGAAGTCTGAAATACACCTGGTTGAGTCAGTGGCACTGAATCAACTGAACTCGAAAATAAATCTTCAGCTGATGGTCTTGGTATAGATGTTTGTGAAGTTTTAAAGGGCTTTATGTGGAAGCGATTTCTACGGTATTGTCTACCATTCTCTGACACAATAGTATAAGACCTTGGTTGAGGTCCCACTATAGCTATCTTTCCTTTCTGCCATTTGTTTTGATTCCAAAATAGGATCTCTTGTCCCTGATGCAATGGCTTAAGTGGACGAGAATGTAAATCGTATTTATGTTGATGTTGCTGTCTGCGCTCTAAATTTTCTTTAATTGTTCTGCAGTCATAGTGAGGTACAAGACTTTTAGGGAGAGTGGGAACTAAAGTTCGAATACGTCGACCCATCAAGATTTCAGCTGGAGAAGGCAAACCATCCATTGGAGTATTCCTATATTCCATCAGAACAAGGTGTACATCCCTGTGATCTTGTGCTGCTTTGGTCAGGCTAGATTTGATGGTTTGTACACATCTCTCGACCTGCCCATTCGAACGAGGGAAACCAGGACTTGAGGGATTAAAAAAAATGTCCCAACTCTTACAGAAATTGGAAGATTCTTTGGAATCAAGAGGTGGACCGTTATCAGCGACAATTTCTTCAGGGATTCCAAAGCGTGCAAAACAAGTTTTTAATGCATTTATGACTACAGGTGCTGTTGTATGATGCAAATGTTGCAATTCGATGTACTTTGAAAAATAATCAATTATTAGAAGGTATGTTACAGAATTCAAATGAAAAAAATCGATAGCAACTTTCTGCCACGGTCGATCAGGTAGTTTCCTATCAAGGAGAGGCTCTTTGATGTTCTGCCTTTGATTTTGCAAACAGATAGTGCAATTTGATATCAGTTGTTCAATCTCAGTAGTTAACCCTGGCCAGAAGAGAGACTGTCTGACAAGATTTTTGCATGTGACTGTGCCTCTATGACCTACATGCAGACGCTGTAAAATATCTTTGCGACAGGACTTGGGAATTACTAATCTCTGTCCACGACAAATGAAACCATCTTCAATATGCAATTCCGACTGACAGTTCCAATATTACTTGGCTAAAACATTAACATCATGTTTTCTGTGTGGCCAGCCATTCAAAATGTAATGTTTGACAGATTGTAATTCTAAGTCGTCTAGTGTAGCTGTTTTAATTTCATCCAGCTTAGATTGTGAAGCATTGACAATTACCGAGACCATTAGATGTACATTATCAATGTCAGTAGTAACAACAGGATTAATAGGCAGAGGAGCTCTAGATAATGGATCAGCTACACATAGCTGTTTGCCTGGAACATGGGTAAGAGTGAAGCTGTATCTTTGTAAGCGAAGCAGTAATCTCTGGAGTCTGGGTGATATTCCATCAAAGGGCTTTTGCACTAAACCTAACAAGGGTTTATGATCAGTTTCAATAACAATATGTTGTCCATAGACATAATAATGGAAATGCTCACAAGCATGGACCACAGCCAGGAGTTCCTTTTCAATTTGGGAATACCTGGACTAAGCATCGGTTAATGTTGCAGATGTATAGGCTACAGGCTTGCTTTCCTGCAGCAGTACACCACCGAGTCCAAAGGAGCTAGCATCGACAGAGAGCACAATTGATTTATGCTTATCAAAAAATTGCAGGATAGGTGCCGACTGAAATAGCTGTTTAATTTTGAAGAATGCTGACTCATGATGAGAGTCCCAAACCCAACATGTATCCTTCTTTAAGAGGTCTCTTAAGCTGGCAGTTTCTTGGGAAAATTGATTCACAAATTTCATTAGGTATGTTGCCATGCCTAGAAATCTCATCAGATCTTGTTTATTAGCAGGTGTGGGAAAATCTACAATTGCTTGGACCTTCTTGGGATCTGGTGAAAGCCCATCTGATGACACAATATGGCCCAAATATTTTAGTTGAGGAACAGCAATTTGGATTTTGTCTCGGTTAAATTTTAACCCATTATTTCTTGCAACATCAAGCACTGTTTTGAATTTTTGGCAATGTTCATCAATAGTTTCACTGTGTACTATAATGTCATCAAAATAAGGATGAATATCACAATAACTTTCAAATAAATTATCCATGGCCTTTTGGAACACTTCTGGTGCGCAGCTTAAGCCGAATGGCATGACAAGGAAGCGGTACCTTCCAAATGGAGTTATAAATGTGCATAAGTCTGCACTTTCATCATCTAGTTGTATGTGATAGAATGCATTTTTTGCATCCATCAGTGAGAACAATTTTGAGCCATTCAATTTGGCTAATAGCTGCTCTTGCGATGGGATTTGATAATGCTGCCTTTTGATATATTTATTTAGATGCCGGGGATCAAGGGAAATTCGGATGGAGTCATTCTTCTTAGGGACAATGACTATTGGGTTCACCCAGTCAGTTGGCTTAGTTACCCTCTCTATAATTCCATCTTTCTCCATTCGCAAGAGTTCATTCTTCACTTTGCTCTCTAGAGCCAAAGGAACTTTTCGACAGGAAGCTACTAGTGGTGTAGCTCCTTCATTCAGAAGAATTTTATGTTTGCCAGGAAGGCGACCAACTCCCCCAAACACATCACTATATTCATCAAGAATTTGGATTAATTTAGATGAATTATCATGCACACTGTTGACAGAGAGCTCTATACTTTCATCAGGTTGCTTAACTCTCTGAACTAGGTTTAAATTGATGCAAGATGTAGCACTTAGAACTGGTTGAACATCTAAATTTACTATAATAAATTTTAAAAGCTGCGATTGGTTATTGACAACACAGTTAAGAGAACATTCACCAACAACTGGCAAAACATCACCAGTGTATGTACAAACAGTTAAGGATGTTGATCCAGGTGTTGGGCGATTAGAAATCTTTTCAAATATTGTAAGAGGCAAAACATTTACCTGGGCACCAGTATCCAGTTTGAAGGTAACAGGATAGTCATTCAGAAAGACTTTTTGCAGCCAATCACTGCTGCTAGCTTTTGAAAGTGCACCTATGTAAACAATTTCGGCATCACCAACGTCAATTGTTGATATTTGACGATGTTGTGATGTGTGCTTCTGCCTAGGTTGTCGACAGACACTTGAGAAATGGTTGAGCATGTGACAGTTATTGCAAGATTTACCATAAGCTGGACAATGTCGAGGTTGGTGGTGTGATCCACAGCGTGAACAAGGTCTTTTATTATATTGATTTTTATTGATTTTCTGGCTATGATGCTGCTTAGAGTGATTATTATGAAACTTATTTACCTTGTTTTTATTGACGGCATCAACTTGAGCAGGAACAGATGTTGAAGTCTGTGACATTGCAAGAGATTGCACTCTGGAAAGTTCTGCTGATTTGCACAGTTCTAGAGTTTTCTTTAGCGTGAGCTCAGGTTCACGAAGTAAGCGTTCGCGTAGCACATCGTCACGAAGACCTTGGATAATCCGATCCTTAACATTACGGTCGTATGCAGCGCCGAACTCGCACTGATCAGCCTGTAGTTTTATTTCAGTAATAAATGAATCAAAATTCTGGCCATCTTTTTGTACAAGTTTGTTTGTTGAAAACAAATGTTGCTAGCGTCACGTTGCGGTAAGGCTTATAATGTTCATCGAACTTATCCAACACATCTTTCACTGTTCTTGATGTTCCTCCTGAGACAGGCGGAAATGTAAAAGTCAAATAATCTTTGTATGATGATTTACCAATTACACTGAGCAACAAAGCTATTCTTGTTTCGTGATCCTCTTTATTATACTTCACCGCTGTTTCAAAAAGTTCGTAGCTGCGTCGCCAATCCGACCATGCCTCTGCTGGGTTGTCACCGGGAGTAAACGGTTCGATGCGTAGAAAATTATGCGCCATTGCTGTAATTCGATAGATGATAAGCGATGGTGAAGTGTAAAAAGAGCTGTTTTAGGCGTGCCGATTTATTCTGACACCATATTATAACTTGAAAACTTATGTTTATTTAAGACTTAGAAGAAAATGATAGATACGGCACATGGCGCGTAGATGACTTTACAAAATATAAATTACACAGTTAAAAATAAGCTGGGGCGGTTACAGGTAAAGCTAATAGAAACGATTACGATTATACACAATTATACTTTTACATACATAACACAAAGTTTTTTTTTCTTTAAGTCCAATGTGAGGCATGTAGCCTACTTAGAGAGTCAGCATTCGCGTGGAGTTTCCCATGTCGGTACGTTATTTGGGCTTGAAAACGCTGGAGTGCAAGAGCCCATCTTTGAAGACGCGCACTTTGAGGTGCACAGTCTGTGAGAAATTTTAAAGGATTATGGTCGCTCACCACAGTTACCTGCGAACCTGCGAACCATAAATATAGTGTTCGAACTTTTTCAGGTCGAAGATAACAGCATAAGCTTCCTTTTCGATGGTAGCATAACCCTCTTGGCATTTGGAGAGCTTTTTACTTGTAAAAGCAATGGGGTGCTCTTGTTCATTTTCATCTTTTTGAGACAGACAAGCGCTTGTCGCATATTAAGAGGCATCTGCATGTATAATAAATGGTTTCTGAAAGTTCGGGGAATAACAGATGGGTGATTTACTGATCGCCTGTTTCAACTCAAAAAAGGCTTTGTCACAATCCTCAGACCAAGTAACTTCATTAGGGGCACATTTTAGCCAACCACAGGGTGGCTTATACTTTCAATCTCTATCATTTTTCATGTTTATGAAAAGTCACAGCAATCCATCGTTGCCACAGGTTAATCTCGGAAAATGAAACATTTGAAGTTACTGAAAAAATTAATAGCTCAAAAAGTATTTGTCACAAAATTGTTAGATAAACTACGTTAGAAAGGTAAAAAATTGTATTTTTTTTTATATAAATTTCAAATCGAATGATTATGCCGTTTTTCAAATAATGAATTTCAAAAATTACCAAACTTCACAATGGAGTACCATAGCGAAATCTTCACGCGTAAAAAGATAATGATAACGGTTGTTGCTTTCGGTCGAGAATGGACCAAACGATGTTCGCATTTTACTATACGCTATCGACGAGGCTAACGAAAAAGAAAGGCTACAGCGGTGCTTTATTCCTATCTTTTTTTACAGACCGCGGGAGTCACGTGATGCTCGAATGCACCAATGAAGGTGCACGAAAAGAGCATCACGTCACTCTAGGGGTCTGTAAAAAAAGATAAGTGGGATGTACCGCGGTAGCCTGTCTTTTTCGTTAGCCTCGGCTATCGAAGTGTGACGTCATATATCACTTGTCGTCTGCTCCGGCCACGCGAGACACGTAGACGCATAGGGAAATTAATTTAAAAAATCATATTAAAACAAATATTATTTATCTAAAACTTTTATCCCTTGATTAGGATACTTTGATATAAGAAGTATCATTTGCGTAAGTGTAATTAACGTATTTTTAGCTCAAATTTGTGTAATTTAGTTTTAAAATTTCAAAACGGTAATGTCTCGATGTAAGACACCGTGAAATACGGTTCAGGAGTGGCGCCATCTATGATCACTAAAGGTCATCATTCTCTTATTTATGTGGTATTATTTTAAAATAACTTATTTAACTAGATTTTTATTTACTAAATATTTATGATTTTCAATCATTTACAATGTTTTATAGAGTAGTATAAAATTAATATTTTTATTAATCTGATCATTATTTATCTTGTGTACTGTGCAAAATTTGTTGTTTAATAAGAAACTCAGAAAACTAAATAGTGATAATTATATATAGAGACAAAGAGAGTAAGAAAGAAAATAGTTTGATAGTATGTCATAATCTTTAATTAAAAACGTGAAAAAAATTATTTTATCCAAAATATTCTTAAAAAAACTTTATATATATATATAGAAATTCATAGATATTATAATTATATATATATATATATATATATATATATATATATATATATCGAGAGAATTAAACGGCTAAAATGGAAATGGGCTGGTCACATTGCAAGAAGACAAGACAATAGATGGAGCACAAACACCCTACAGTGGTATCACAGAGATGTAAAACGACCAAGAAGACGACCTCAAGTAAGATGGAGTGACGAAATCAGAAAAGTGGCCGGTGTTAATTGGATGACTAAAGCACTAGACAGGCAACAATGGAAAAATCTGGGGGAGACCTACATCCAGCAGTGGATTGAAAACGGTTGATGATGATGATGATGATGATATATGTATATATATATATTGATATTTATGATAAGAGATTTGATTTTCCATTTAAAGTAAATATTTTTACCAATTATGCTTCATGTTTACATAAATCTGTATATAAAAATATAATTATCAATTATCTACATCGTATAAAATACTTATGCTCAGATATAAATAAAAACAAAAATATTAGATTTATTCGAGATCAAGCAAAAATATATGGTTATCCAATTTTTATGATAAATTCAATTATCAACTCTTTTAAATAACATTTATTATATCATTAAATTATTAACACTGTATGTAATAAATTTTTGTTTGAATGTGCGATAACATATAACACTAGATATAATATTACAATTATAACATACATTAATACAATTATAACATATTAGGAAATTTAAAATTTGATTGAACATTATATACACTCTGTATAGTATGTGATTGTGCGTTGCCGATCACATATGTTTAGGGTGTCATTGATGAGCAGTTTTCATACATTTAAAATTATACATGGATAACATTGGTTATTATAACTCACAAACATATCTATTTTCAAAGTGTATAAATATATATAATTTTTTATTTTTATCTATGAAATTAAATTTAATAAGTAATTTTAATTACTGCATAGCATAAATTTGATTGAAGCACAGTAGTGATAATAATAATTATTTAATTTGATATTAAATTAATCTCTGAAATCTAAAATATAATTAAGTATAAGTATAAACAATACAGTAATTATTTAATAACAAGTCTAAAATATATTTAAGTAGAAGTAACAATAAAAAATTACTAATTTAATTATAAGTTTATAATATATATCAGTGGTTTAACACAGCTGGCAGCAAAGCACTTTGTTTTAAAATAATATCTCTTTTACAAAATATACTTTTGTTAAGAATATCTGAAATGCTGTGCAGGATGAATAAATTCTGTGTATATTTATTCATATTGTAGGATTTTATTCGAATTTAATATTAAAACTACAAGGAAGTATTGTTTATTAAAATTTATATATTGATTAAATTTAATGAAGTGATTATGTTAATAATAATATGGATATGTAATTAAATATTAATTATGAATAATTATAATACCAATAGATGGCGACACTTTACGTTTTAGTTAGTTGATGATATTATAGATATTATTTTGAATTTAACTATAGAGGGAGCTATTGCTTGTATATTAATTTTACTTTCAGGAATTAAAATTAGATGGAGTAATTATATATTCACGGATATAATTTTGTTATAAGAGTATTATCAACAGAATAGTTTTGTGTGTTTTTGAATTATATTGTGTTGGGGTGTCATTGATCGAGTTGTGTTTTTAAAAAAATGAGCTCTCAACTTGTCTTTCAAATCATTTCTCTCAACTCGACTCGAATGTCAACATGTTTGATACGTGCCATGTGGAATTGATCATTATGAAGAAGTTGCTATATTTTGAGGATACTGTATCATTCTTGTGAGTAAAACATTTTTTCTACAATTTAAGGGTTCAAAATTCCAATATTATTTCAAAAATGATATCTGGTGGTTATATAGTGTGGTGATTTATAAAGATTTTAGGATAATCGTTGTAAGTGATATATTATATATTTCTTAATGGTTTTTTATTTACATTTTACATATTTCCAATTTTAATTTTTCCAATTGTTGTCTGGTAATAATTCAGTATACTTGGCTGATTCTACTGTACTTAGCATCATGCCAGTAGAATTATGAAATACTGAATTATTTTTAAAACACATGTGGGTGCAGTCAAGCTGACGAGTACATCCACATGTGTTTTTTCATATCCAATTCTTGATTGGTTCTCTTGTGGTCCAGTTTTTTCCACTGAATAATGTTCATAATTAATTTATTAATCCATTTGTGTTTACATAATAGCAACTCCAATTTATAATTTTTTCCCCTTTCTCTCTCTTTCTTTTTAAATGTTCTTCAGGTATGAGTAAATTTGGCTAATTACCATTGAAGCACATGCTATGGTAATTTTATGATTGCACAAGTTAATTATTAGCTATGTGGTATTCTGATTACACAATATCATTAATTATCTCTTAGTAGATTTTAGTAGAATGATATTAGAACTTGATATGTTTTTGAAATTCATAGATATTATAATTATATATATATATATATATATATATATATATATATATATATATATATTACAAGCAAATTTTTAATTTAACAATTTAACATGCTAAAAAAAATCATGTTTGCTTATAAAAAAATATCTTCGGGATACCTATGTCAGATTTGAGCAATAGAAATAATAATTAATTTACAGTACAGAAATATGCCTCAAATATATGTATATAAACTGCTAAAACATTTTTAAAATCTTCAGACTTTAGAACTTTATAAACACTTTATCCCCCTCCCCCTCAAACTACCGTAACATAAAAAAATAATTTACTAATGTCATAATCTTTAATTAAAAAAAAAAAAAAAAAAAAAAAAAAAAAAGAAAAAGAAAAGCTAATAATCTACCCAAAATAACTATCAAAGGAAATTTTATAAGCAAACGTGATTTTACAAATTATAAACTAATCGCTGAATTTTAACATTCTCACATTTCTAATCTGACTGTCATATTTGTAAATATATGTATGGAAAAGCAATATGACATTAACACTTTTTAGTTCCTAAGGTTTTTACTAAATACAAAATTTTCTATCATTGCAAAGTAAATAAATTTGTATTTTATGATTAGATCATTAAAATATAAATTCTGTTCTATAAAAATTTTAAATGATTCAAAAACTTAAATATTCAGTAAAAAAATATATATGTAAATAAGTTTTTAAAAAATCATTTAAATCGATCATAAACAAATTAATAAATACATATAATGTCTAAAAATATGAAAAATATCTGAGATTGATTGCACTTTCTTTTAGATCACTGATCCTAGGTGGCACTACCCCTAAATCTTAAATTGCTAGGAACTTTGGCGTTTTTAAATTTTAAAACTAAACAACATAAATTTGAGCTACAAATAATTTAATCACATTTCAGCAAACGATACCTCTTATATCAATGTATGCAAATCAAGAGATGAAAATTTCAGAAACAAAATATTTATTTTAATACGATTTTTTAAAATAATTTCTCATGTTATCTATCACTAGAAACTCAGCCATTTGTGGCCCATAGCAGACGAAAACACACGAGTGACGTAATCACTTCGGTGGCGTATTTTAACCGTTTTTAACGAAATTCTGTAACTTTAGAAGAACTTTTCTTTGAATAGGCAATAGAAATGCATAAAATCGTTACAAAAATGTTAAAATTACAAAAAGGATAGATGCAAATTCTCAGATATGAAAAGTAAAGTAGAAATTTGGTACTTTCGTGTTATAGCGGCCCCAAGGATGAAATATTTTTGTTTCTGTTTTCATTAATATATTGTAAATTTGGTACTTTCGTGTTATATCGGCCCCCAAGGATTTATCGCCAAATTATAAAGCATGTATGACATTATAATAATATATGATATATACATATATATAACATTTCTTGACGTATGTAGCCAAGTTATAGTCATATATGATGCATATATGATGTATATATATATGTGTATATGATGTATATACGACATATACGACGTAAATAATATATGTATAATGACGTATATGGCACATATGGGAGTGTTTGGAATATATATATATATGCGTATATAGTATGCATATATAAGCTTTGCGATGATCTTGGCGAAATCATAACTCCAACCTTGGCATAATCATAATTGTGGGAGATTCATGTTTATGAAAAGTCACAGTCACTCCATATATAAAGGAGGACACCCTTTATACATAGCTATACAAATGGTTGTTACTGACGATATTAAAAATCAAATTGTCTCTCTTTATTACGCCGATACTTCCGCTTGTATTTCCTTTATCAGTACTTAATTGCCCTACAGCGGGCGCAGACCCCATTTAAAGGATCGAACGAAGTTAAACTCGTCGTGGCGGACATTTCTAAGGGGGTCCCGTGGCCCTATCTCCCATAGGAATGAAGTTACCACCCGGGGGTAAGTGCTTGTAAGTTCCGGGGGGGAAAGATTCAGTAAGACATTTTTGGTGCTCCCCCCTCATGTAAACCCCATGTAAACCCCTTCATGTAACTTATCAATAGATAGATCTCGTCAAGCACTATGGTCTGGTCCTATTCTCCCCCTCTCACTCCCTCCCCTCCATTAAGAAGCATATTTCTCTGTTTTAACTATTTTTAAATTTTAGTTTTTCCCATCTTTCTCAGCCCCTTTAAGCCCTACAGAGGGCGTAGGTCTCTTCTAAAGGATCCAACGAAGTTAAACTCGTCGAGGCTGACATTTCTAAGAGGGTCCCGAGGCCCTATCTCCCATAGGACCGGAGTTACCCCCCACGAGGGAGACATTCAAGGGGTTTAAACCCCGTCATGTAACATATCAAAACTTTGATCTCTCATCAAGCACTTTTTTCTGGTTCTACGCTTCCCCTCCTTTTCTCCCGTCTCCTGTCAGGAGCATTTTTCTTATTTATTTTTTTCAATTTCTTATAATTATTTTAGTTTTTCCCATTTTTCTCTCCAAAATTTCATCAAAATTACCTGTAAACAGCCTAAAAGTATTCCCCCCCTCACCCCGCTTCTTTTGGCGCCCTCGGTTTTCACGTATCTCCCAAGGGGGCTCATCAGAGGGGCGCAATAGGGGGATCCCTTTTAAAGCCATCACTCAATTGCAAGTGAGGATTCATTTTAAAGGTCTCGTAAAGCACCTGTGTTTTGTATAGCTCCCCCTCCCTTCCCCACACCGCTCTCCAAGAGCCCGTCAATTAATGCTAACTTATCATTTGTTAAACAATTTCTCTTAGCTGTATCCATCATAAAAGCTGCTATCATAGAACTTTTCATTACCTTTTTAAAGTTATCTATTAAGTGCTAAAGTGTCTTGAACCATTAAAAATAGTTTAAAGGGTGTCATTAAGCCAGCACATTTGTAAACAACATCTACCTCTCCACGTCTCAGCCCATTAGAGCCACATCTTTTTGCTATTATATTATTAGAAAAAATACTTCTAGTCACCGAATCTTTTTTAAAACTTGGTGTGTTCGTGCCTAATATATTCCGGCAGCCTCACAAAAACTCTTAGAGCGTTAACTAAATTCTAAAGTGGAGAAGCTGGCTTATGCTAACAAACACTTTTTTTTGACGAGTGAGACTTGGCCGAAAAAATCTCAACAATAAAAGCCGTGGGTGGCCAATCTATATTCTGCCGTAAGGTAGAATTTTTCCCGCTTGTCTTGGTAAGTTCAATCAATGGACGAGCTATGTCGAAGAATGAAGAAACATAGGATCGGTAGTAAGATAAAAGACCTAATATGCTTCTGACATCTTTCTTTGACTTGGGAACTTCTAAGTTTTGTATCGCTGATACTTTGTCGAGATCGGGTGCATGTATAACGGATCCTACCACATGACCTAGAAATTTTATTTTTTTTCGTTTTCGCCGTCTTCCCGTACTAAATGTATTGTTCATTCGGCGAAAGCCATCACGTGTATACCGTTTCTTCCTCACAGTTTCCTTTATTTTCACTTTATCATAATTTTTAGAAAGTTCAGTTTCATTTTTATTTTCGTCGATCGTCACTTCCTTAGTCTCTGTAAACTCATCAATCTTCTCAGATTTCTTCTGGCATTTTTCTAACATCATGTTGTCAGGATGATTTAACTTAAAGAATACATCGGGTTCTTTGTTTGCTATTTCATGTGATTTCACACAACCATTGACTATAATGTAGTCGGAATTTTCATCGTAAATAAAAGGTTGTTTCTCGCTGAACTCAATCGTGCTGGATTCGGAACTTCCATCAAGTGTTTCTGGTATTGTATTATTGAAAATAGAGTAAGATTCTTCTGTTGTCGTGACATCAACTTTTGAATCTTTATTTTCAGAAATTATGTTTCGTCTTATATTTTCTTCCTTCATGTCTGATGATGCAATCAAATATTTATCCGAGGCACTTGCATTCTTTTTAGCATAATTTGCGGTTTCGTATTCGGTTTCTTCATCAGGCGTGACTGCATAGTTTGAAGATTCGAAAATATAAGTTACATTATTAACTATGGAAGTATCAGTCATAATATTGTGTTCACTCTGTAAATAATTTTGGACTTTTAAATCTTTTGAATTATGTAAAATTTCTTCTGCTTGCCTAATTTGGGGATCTTCTTCCTTATAATAAATTTCCGTTTCGATTTGATCTCCACTCTCTATTACGATTAAATCGACAACAGTACATATGTAATTTTCATTATTATTAGTTTCTTTCGTGATCGATTGTGTAATACTAGTACTCGAGTGAGGGTTATTTTTCGTCTCATCGAATAATTTATCCAGGTGATATAAGAAATTCTCATGAACGAAAAAGCTATTAAATTCATTTTTGTTAGCTGTCGAACACTGATTTAACGAAGGGTCGTTTTTCTGTTGCCATTTAAATTTCTCTGAATCATTTATAAAAGTATCAGGGTCTTCGCCAGGTGTATGATCAATGTTCTCGTTTGCATGCGCATTTTCAACTGACACATGGTCTAAAATTGAAGCAGACAGATCTACAGTGTTGGTTTCTTTCGTATTGTCACTTATCGCGTCAACATTACAATTTAATGCCTTTTCATTTTCATTATATTTATTCAAATTATTTAATTCATTATATGTATCAAGAGAAAGTAATAGATCATTAATTAAATTATCAACTACGGCACATGTTATCATAATATTAGGATATATCTTGGGGTTTAATTTATCAACTGCAATACTCAATGGAATATTTATTAAAGGAGCTTTCATTTGGTGTCCAAATGCAGATTGCAATATTATAGTACCACAAGGATTCTTAAAGTATTCGGGTACACAATCAGTCTTTATTATAGAAATTTGGGTTCCACTATCTACTACGCCATGTAATATTTTATTACCACATTCGATATCTACTGTCGGTAATGTTTCAATTAATTTCGTTTCTTTTCGCGGTGTTTTCAAATTAAAAATCTCATCCGATTTTACTCTAGCAGTGAGTGCTTTTTCATTTGGCTTCGAATCATCTTCCCTATCAACTTTATTGGCATTGCCAAATAAATAACTACATATCGTAACATTATGGTATCTGCCGCAATTACTGCATTTTTTATTTTTTATGGTACAATCTTTAGCGACGTGTTTACCTCTTTTTAGGCATAAAAAACAGCGTCCCTGAGCTCTTAATTTAGCTATTTTCTGGTCAACGGGTAATTTATTGCACTCCTCAGTCGAATGACTATTACTCGAACAAAATATACAAAAGGTTTCAGAGGTGGCTAAAATATGAGATACTTCAGAATTAATTCTATCACTAGCGAACATTTGTCTACGAAATGCAGGCGAATCATTATTATACGACTGTTTTGACCTTGGGTTATCTAAATTACCAGTTAAATAATTTTGTTTTTCTCTCAACTCTATTTCGGTACGAATAAATAATAACAAATCATCAATACTTGATTGCGAGTCACTAGAATTTTTTATACAATGTTTATTATATTCTAACGAAAGATTATTTGGAAGGGATTTAAGTATTATAGGTGTCAACAGGTTATCAAATCCATTTGATTCAATGTCCAAAGACCTGAGACTTCTTATTTGGGATTGGATCGTGTCAAATAATTTTCGTAGAGCGGTTACGTCATTCGTTTTCAATACAGGTTTTAAAGATAATAAAGTATTTATGTGCGCCGTGACAATGAGGTCCTTTCGGCCAAATTGTTGTTTCAGAATTTGGATAGCTTCCAAATAATTTTTATCTGATAACGCAAACCCGGAAATAGAATTATATGCACTACCACCTAAATAACTTTGTAAATAGCTCATTTTTTCAATATTTAACAGTGAATCATCATCATGGACTGCTATTTTGAATGAGTTCCAAAAGTTTTGAAATTTACTTATTTCGCCGTAAAATTTCTCAATCTTTAAGGTAGGGAGTTTAACAGATTGCGCAACTACTTCTGCGTGCTTATTATCGACGTGAGATACGGGGGAAATTTCGTTTTTGCTATTATTTTTCAATTTCTTGTTTATTCTAAATTTCCATAAAGTTATTTTTTCATGATATTCGATGGAAGCTTTCGCGTCTTTTTCTATTACATCTTCATCATTAATTAGCGATAAAATTTGGGTATCTTCCCGCTTGAGGTCAATACCTTTTTGTTCTAGCTGGGTTAAATTTTCTTCCATTTCCTCAAAATTTGGTGATTCCAAAACCCATGCTTCTTCGATCTTTTTAACAATAGAGGTAATAGATGCTTTTATTACGCCTCTAGTTTTTTTAAGTTTAGTCAGTTGATCAGCCATGCTTAAATAATAAAATTTACCTTACCTCTGTATAGGTTATCCAAAATTTTTCTTCCCTATAATCTTTCACTCAGTAATCAAAATTTACAGCCTGTTTTCATCCATTATTTCTGACACCAATGTGAAGACTCTTCCGAATGTGGGAGTATTCTAATTAAATTCAGGCTGTTCTAATGACGAACACAAGTTTAATAAAACTATGACGTAACGATGACAAATACAGATGACAAGGACAGGTACATTACACGACATGTAATAAACATAAAAGATTATTCATATTTTTCAAGATTCATGACCGGTAACATTTACGGCCATTTTCATAACAAATTCTGGTTTCTCATATCACAAACGACGTTCTTCGCCGCTGACATTCCAAATTCTACTGCCGCGCTTTTTCCATTTCTCCAGAAGGGGGCGCTACTAGACCGAGAAAAGGCATGCGCCGTCCTCACAACATAGATGGTAACTTCTGAAATTGGGTTTTCAAATGTGTTATGCGTTTTTCAAATTATTAAACACCACTTTTCACTTTATTAAACGGTGAAGGTTTGTTACAGTATTCTGAATGTGCTGGAAAGAGTTATATTAGGATTAATAAAGACAAATCAAATTTTCTGGCTGATCATATTACTTATTGTGGTTATAAAATTGATAAGAAAAGTATTCACAAAACACAAGATAAAATTGATGCTATTCTAAAGGATCATAGACCAATAAATGTGTCACAAGTTAAAGCTTTTCTAGGCTTAGTTACATATTATTCTAAATTTGTATCAAATTTATCTACAATTGCTCAAAAAGAATGTGAAATTTATATGGTCTCCTGTTTGTGAACAAGCTTTTAAAAATATAAAAAATCAGATTATTTCAGAAATAGTTCTTACACATTTCAACCATAAATTACCCTTAGAGTTAGCAACCGATGCTTCTCCATATGGTATCTCTGCAGTTCTTTCGCATGTGATGCTCGATAACGTGGAAAAAGCAATTGGTTTTGTGTGAATAACTCTCACTAATGAAGAAAAAAGTTATAGCCAGGTGGATAAGGAAGCACTAGCTATTATCTTTGGTGTAAAGAAATTTTTTCAATATTTGTACGGTAACAGACTTACTTTATTTACGGATAGTAAACCACATGTGTCTATTTTTCTCCTACTAAGAGTAACCCTGTACTTTCAGCTGCCAGAATGCAAAGATATGCATTATATTTACAAGCGTTTAAATATGATATTCGGTATGAAAATAAGCTGCGCCGCAGGCGCCCTGAGGGAGCCCCCTGCGCGTAGACGACCACCGAACCCAAGTCCTGAGAGACTTTTATCGTGTCAGTAGCTTTGACTCGCTACGGCGCTTCGGCAGGTCAGAGGACAAAACCAATACGGACTCTCTAACCTTGAACCCACGTGTCGACGACGTAGGCCGTTGCAATACGCGGTGAAACCACGTGGAGTCACCGCGAGACACTCGGAGAAGGGCCGGCGTCCTCCAACAGCTTCGGAGCTGGAAACTCAAAAGGGAACCAAGCCCTAGGTCTTAAGTCTGGATGTTCCAACCCGTACTTGCTTAACCACAACTCGAGGGGTGTGAAAACCTACAAAGGTAGTCAAGGTTTTCTCTCGTAGTGGACCCATGATATTCGGTATAAGAAAACATCCGAACATGGAAATGTCGATGCTCTTTCAGGACTTCCATTACGTAGTGAAGATTTACCTCCACAATTAAATTCAAGTAATGTAATTGATGGATCTATTTTTTTTTCAAATTAATCAAATTTCTACTTTACCTTTAAATGCGAAATCAATTGCTGTAGCTACAAAATCTGATCCTTTATTACGTCAAATTTTTTCATCATCTAATTTCTGGTTCTCCAATTCCAAAAAAATTTACTTTTTGGTGGCAAACAAGAATAATTGTCTGAGTGAACACGAAGACTCATACACAGCGCAGTATTACTTTGCCCCATATATAGCTACGATGGATATTAAAACCTTTCGTCAAGCATAACTCAAAAAATATTTAACGGATTTCGTTCAAATTTTTACAGCAGGTACCTGTAAAGGTGACAACGACGCCTATTTATTACCAAGAATAAATGTCAAACCGTTTGGAAATTGTATTAAAAAATAAATAAAAAAAGCACAATTAAAGTACATACCTCACGAAAATTTAGTGCATACGTCATTTTCACCGGCGGAGATTTTCGAAAATAATAGGATTTCAAAAGTTCATGAAGTAACACGGAGCAAAAAAATATGCACGCACAGTGAAATACAATATCAGTACAATGATCAAATCAGTACAATAAAGCATATTTCCATTTAATAAAAATGGAAAATTAATCTGGAATTTTTTCTGTTTGAAAGAAAAAACCCCGCAATAACTTAGTATTAGAGATTTGGCGCAAATCTCACCATTAGCCTAGCTTTTTTATTTCGCGTGTGTAAATCAGAAACATTTCTTTGATGTTTAAATAAAAGGTTTTGATTTGTGGCATTTATTTCTTCTTATTTTCTTTTCCTTTTTAGTATTTTAAATGGAATTAGTGAAAAGCATGTATTTTAAATTAAATGAGTAAAATACATGTATTTTTAATGTATGTATTTCAAGAGAAATGAGTGAAAGGTTTATAGTTAAATGAAATTAATGAAATATTAAGATGTTATGAAAACAATATTTGGCGATTTATCATTTGCGCCAAGTTAACATGAAAGTACCAATTCATATGTGAAATGAAAATAAGGCCCAGATGTCCTATACACACCCACATTTTTCCCCCGCCAATTTGGCGAAAACTTTATTTTTGAATATTAGTTACAAATTAGCGTGCAATAATAGCACGTGAATTTTTATTTCAATATAAAAATAAAATAACGTAATAAATGAAATAGCTTCTATTATTTTAAAAAAGGAAATAAAAATAAATAAATAATAGTTTGATATAAATAAATATTGATATACATATAAAAATAATCTATAGAATTAAAATAAAAAATAAAAATAAACATAACAAACAGTTTACGCCAAATTGGCGAGGAAATAAATCGCGCCAACGTAGTGAGTATATGACATCTGTGCCGGGATTTTTACCCTTTTATCTGTGCTTTCGGAAATATAAAAAAATACTTATATCAGGCGTATAATGTTTTGCATTTTTATATGGACCACTTCTCCATTTTAAGATTTTAAATGCTATTTATATCAGATATTTCTTTCCTGAGATTCCCACAAGTTATTTACGATAATTTTTTAGTTCGCTTATTAATTGTTTATAATTTGCCCCTCCCCCCCCCTAACAATAACAATTATTTTTCACAAAAATGTCTCTTAGTTTTGTTAAATATGTTTGTTATGTATTTTCATTACTTGTTAAAATATCAAAAATGGCAATAAAATTTTATTTTAGCATCGTACTTAATTTTTTAAGATGGCGCAAAAACATGGTTTAATAAACGTATATTTGTAAATATTTGAAAAACATATTTTTCTGCTCTCTAGAAAAATTTGGTCAGATGCTAAAACTGCTTTTTAGCATCATTTTTAATTTTTTCGCCAATCGCGCCAACCAGCACATGATACTGAACCCCATTCAGATACACAGACAAGGTTGATCTAAAAAAAAAAAAAGTAATGCTAGCAACAATATTGTTTTAATTCTATAAGAGTTACAAACAGTAATGACATTAAATTCTCCGATTAGCTTTGGGACCGATTACGGATGTTTCTCCCAGAAAAAAAAAAAAAAAAACTGTAGTAGAAGTCTTTTACATTTGTTTCGAATTAAGCTGTGTCACCAAAGTATTAATTAATAATACAAACAATATTAATATTAACGTGGGGACAAAAGTTTGAATTTAAGTGTAAATATTTGGAACCTCCCCCCCCCCCCCCGAAAAAAAAGTTATAGAAATTAATTTAAAATGGCGTTAAGCCACGCTTTCTGACATAAGCAATTGGCTGCGAACCCGATTACGAAACTTTCACTTAACTTAATAACATGTATCTAATAGCCCTGAGGGTACTTTCCCTTCCCAGTTATACGGAGCTTGGGGCTTTTCTAAAAAGCTTGACGCAGTTCGAGTTTAAGAAGTTGAGATTTACTGCGAAATGACATAAACTACTATGAAAATAAACCTGATGAATTATTATGCTGGTTTATGTATGTATTTAAAAAGTTTCATCTGATTACTCTTATTAGATAAATTACTCCTGTTTGCATTTAATAACAGATGAACGGCTTCTGTCAGGGCTACACTAGATACCGGGCTTGCTCATTCATTATCATGACGTCACAAATGGTGGCTGGCCGCTACCAGCGATTGGTACAAAGCGAAACGACAAAATGATAGACATACAGCGATTGGCACAAAACGACAGGCTCGTCGCTTTGCACCAATCGCTGGTCACGGCCAGCCACCTTTTGTGACGTCATGATAATGAATGAGCAAGCCCGGTATCTAGTGTAGCCTTGCTTCTGTATACTAAATTGTTTAAATATTGGGAAAAGGTGGCGAGAGGTAGAGAGCCATGTATACAAACGGATAGGCAGACGGGTAGAGAGACGGATAGCGACATAGATAAGCTAACGGGTAGCGAAACGAATAGACAGACGGGTAACGAGACAGGTAAAAAAGAGGGTTGACAGAGGGGTATCGAGATGGGTAGGGAGACGGGTAGCGAATCCAGTAGTGAGACCGGTAGACAGGATGTAGAGGGAAAAGGTAACATGGTGGATAGAGAGACGAGTATAGAGATGAGTACAGAGACGAGTTGACAGACGGGTAGATAGAGGGGTATATAGACAGACAGACGTGCCGAGAGACGGGTAGTGAAACGGGAAGCGAGACAGTTAGAGAGACGGTTAAAGAGTAGGGTAGAAAGACGAGTAGAGAGACAGTAGACAGATGGGTACGGAGAGAGACACGGCTAGACAGACGGTTAGAGAAACAGATAGGCGGGTAGCGAGACCAGTAAAGAAATATACAGATATGTAGAGAGATGTGTAGAGAGAGAGTCAATCGGGTAGAGGGATGGGTAGAAGAACGGATAGGGAAACAGACAGATTGTAGGGAGAGACAGACAGGCAGGCAGAGGAAAAGTCTGGGGTTTGTAGTAGTAAAGGCGCAGGGGGAGAGCCTCCTAGAAAATAATCAAGAAGTATTATCTTTGAATTTTTTTTCTTCAATTTCACCGATATGGAGATTTAATGCAAAATTTATCTTTACAGAAGTCATCGAAAGATTTTTTCTGTACTTTAGTACGAATTTAGGCTACAATTTGGTAATCAGGTTTGTAGCAAAGCATGTTATCAATGTGGTTTGAAGTGTACGAGTATCTATAAATAGTTATTCAAATAAACAAGGAGGAATATTTTTTAATTCAAATGTAAATATTTGCTACAAAGAAAATGTTGCATCAATGAAATTAAATTTGCGTTAAACTACGCTTGCTAAAATACGCTCTTTGCTGCAAATCCGATTACGAGACTTTAAAAAGCTTGGCGTTTTAAAAGATCCGGCATTTTTTTTTCTTTTTTTTTTTTGAGCAATTTCTGCTTAAGAAAATGAGATGCTTTGCCAAATGTTATAAAAAAATATATATGAAAACATAACAGTATATATGAATTTATATATGATATTTTGTAATTCTATTATTTAATTTGCTCTTTTCATATATTGTATCTTCTTTATATCGTAATTGTTAACCCCGTGTTCTCAGCAATTTCACTCAGACTAATCCCTTTGAGGGAAGTCCTAGTTTACTCTTCAACATAGTTGTATTTTAAAAGGATGTAGAGTAATTATCCCAGAAATTCACAGAAAACAAATATTAAATGATTTGCACTTTGGACATTTCGGTATAGTGAAAATGAAGTCTTTAGCTCGCAGTTTTGTATGGTGGCCAGGAATTGACCAAGATAATTGACGATTTTGCACGGAATTGCACTATTTGTGTCAATTTAAAAAATAATCCACCCAAGGTAAATACTCATAATTGGGAATGGCCTATAGCTCCATAGCAAAGAATTCATATTGATTATTTTGGTCCTGTTATGGGTAAAATGCTTTTCCTTGTGGTCGAGGCTCATAGCAAATGGCCAGAAGTTTTCATTGTTCCTAATACAACTTCAGAACATTACGATTACTTGTCTTTGTTCTCTTTTTGCCAGATACGAGTATCCTATATCTGTGGTATCTGATTATGCTAAACAGTTTACTTCTGAAGAATTTGCGACATTCTTCAAAAATCATGGGGTTAAACATAGGTTTAGTGCTTCATACCATCCAGCTACAAATAGTCAGGCCGAGAGATATGTGCAAATTCTTAAACGTGGATTAAAAGCCTTGTCTTCAGAATCTGGTACTTTACAAATAAAATTAAATAACTTTATTTTACAATATAGAAAGATGCCTCATGTTACAACGGGGGAAAGTCCGGCATCTCTATTTCTAAAGCAGAATATTAGAACGAAAATAGATTTGATACTTCCAAACGTTACAAATTTTGTTCATGATAAGCAAAATGCGAGAAATGCCAATACTAAAATAAAAGCATTTCAAATTAACCATAAAGTGGCTGTTAGAAATTATACTCCTGAAGCTAAGTGGAAAATAGGTCGCATTATTGCAAGAGAGGGCAAGTTTCATTATAGAATTCAAGTTGGTTCAAATATTTGGAAAAGACATGTTGATCAGATAACTAATGTCGGTTCGAAGGTACATTTAACTAACGATTCAAATTATGAAGAGAGAGATACAAAAAGTCACAAAAGTGATAATACAGTTGTTAATCAACGTGATTCTTAGCTAATGCCTCTTAGTGTCTCAGATCTTCAACCAGCTGACTCTGTCCTCCCGTCTACTCTAAATCCTAAACCAGCTGACTCTGTTGTCCCATCTGTTCCAAATCCTAAACCAACTGACTTTGTCCTCCCAAATACTCCAAGTCTTGCACCAGTTGACTCTGATTGGATACCTCTAGTTCCAAAACCCATGGTTCCAAATAGTACTATTCATGCTGCTGAAGATCTTGTAAAAAATAACTCTTCTTCTTTCCTACAGGTACCTAGACGTTCTACAAGAATTCGAAGAGCTCCTACTAGGTTACAGTATTAATGTGGAGGAGAATCTATGGTGTTTTACTTTTAAGAAGTAACCCTAGATGGCAGCACCACAGGAAATTCTCTCTAGTAGCTACTGACACTTATCGTTCAAATGTTTTTGTTTTACTGCAGTATGTAGATGTAGTTTTGTGTTATGTGTAAGTACTTGTTCAGTGATGTTAATTAAAATGTATAAAGTAAGTCATTTCGTCCGCCTCAGTTTTGATTATGTTATATTTACTTAATTAAGTCTTCATCAATACATAATACGTATATATACAGTGGCGTAGCCAGGATTTTCTTTCGGGAGGGGTGCAGAATTTTTCTTCAGGTTATATATGTAGTAAAACACGCCAAGATAAAATAGCAAAAAGTGGTGAAAAATTCCGTTTTAGACAGGTTTTTTTCTAAGCAGGTGTAATTGTATGGATTCTTTTCCATGGGACAAAGTAATATTTCCGTTTAAGTGAGCATTCCGTTATAGGCAGGTTTCATTTTCACTAGCTTGCTGTAATTATATAAATATACTTATTTATGTTATATGTATAGTAAAACCTGTCAAAACGGAACCTGTCTATAATATAATCCTGTCTTCAGTGGAAGCATTACATGGTCTTGATATATGGATTACCATACAATTAAATCTGCTGACAATATTTTTCACCACTCTTTTGTGATTCCGATTCCGTCTTAACAGGTTTTAATGTACTTATATATACAGTAAAGCCTGTGAAATCGGGACCTTTCTACAACGGAATCCTGTCTCAAACGGAAGAGTTTCGGGATCACGTCCAAGCGAACATTACATCTTATTGAGATAGTGTATCTTAGAGTTTTAATTAATTACACACTTCGTTAAACGGAAACCTGTCTAAAATGAAACATTTTTCCAGTCACTCCAGTGATTCCGTCTTGACAGGATTGATTATGTGTGGGTATGTGCAATAGGAGTATTTTGAGTATTTTTAAGAATGTAGGTATTTTTTTATTTAAAAAAATAGTATGTCTAAAATAAAGTAAGATCAATCTCTATAATTGCAGCTAATAATACTACAACGAAGTTTCATTAACTTTACCAGTGAAAAAGATTTTTACAAGCACTATGATATAAATATAACTGAGAACATACTGTAGAGTTAAATCGGGGCCTCCGAGATGTCGCTGTGTGTCCTTAACCGTAGGACACACAGTGACTGTGAAGGACACACAGCGACATCTCGGAGGCCCCGGTTAAATGCACTTAAATCAAGTTTTATATAACAAATATTTTCTTGCATTAAAGTTAGGATAAAATGGTTACATTTATAACTGCATTTTTCATGTTTAATTTCTTGTCATGGAATTGAGAACTTGCACTGTAATAGGTACTGGATAATAAGTTGACATAATTGCCAATTTCGTCAGCCAGTTATTCCCCATGGGAGTTTCTGAGATAAGGTTTTAATCTTTAAGAAAAAGGTCTTGCAATTTTAGGTATAGAAACCAGTAGTGTAACAAACACAGGCAACAAATATAGTTCACTTCGGAAGAAATAGTTTTACAATTGTCTAAAACATACATAATTATTCTGGGTTTCTCTGTTTCAAGTTCCGCTGTTTCCCATACCAAAGTAAATATTTCGACCTCAATAATTGTCTCCGATATCAGGCCGACTTAAAAGATGTTAAATTTTTGTGAACATTTTGTTGGATTAGCACTTTTTTGTAAGTATTAGATTGTATAAAAAATAATGGTGGTTTCTATTATTTTACTTTTCAACCAATTTATTTTAAGCGGTTGGAAACAGTTTTAGAACATACTCCAAGTTCAGCAGGTCTTTGGTACGTGTATTAGGATTTAATTTCTTATTTTTACTTTCTTCTATCTTTACAAGAAGAAAGTATTGGATTCATGAAAATTTTCGACTTCCGGTTTTCGACGGATTTATACGTTTTAGAAGGTCCTGAACACGATTTGACTATTTTTAGAAAATGTCTGTCTGTGACTCTGTCTGTCTGTCTGTCTGTCTGTATGTGACAAAAAATTTGTGGGCGCTCTATCTCAAGAACTAATGCTCGGAATTTAATAAAACTTTAGATTTAGTTAGTCCCTAATATAAATTGGTGCTGATTAGTTTTTGGTAAAAATCGCCCGGCAGGTGGCGCTGCTATGCAGCATTTTCGCGATTTCCGCAATAGCTCTATCTCAAGAACTAATGCTCGGAATTTAATAAAACTTTAGATTCAGTTAATCCCTGATATAAATTGGTGCTGTTTAGGTTTTGGTAAAAATCGCCCGGCAGGTGGCGCTGCTAAGCAGCATTTTTCGCGATTTCCGCAAAAGCTCTATCTCAAGAACTAATGCTCGGAATTTAATAAAACTTTAGATTCAGTTAGTCCCTGATATAAATTGGTGCTGATTAGTTTTTGGTAAAAATCACCCGGCAGGTGGCGCTGCTATGCAGCATTTTTCGCGATTTCCGCAATAGCTCTATCTCAAGAACTAATGCTCGGAATTAAATAAAACTTTATATTCAGTTAGTCTCTGATATAAATTGGTGCTGATTAGTTTTTGGTAAAAATCACCCAGCAGGTGGCGCTGCTATGCAGCATTTTGAAGGATTTACACGATTTTAGCGATAGTCATATCTCAAGAAATAATGCACGGAATTTAATAAAACTTGAGCTTCAGTTAGACATTGATATAAATTGGTGCTGATTCTTTTTAGTGTATGCGAAACCTGTGTGAGGTAGAAGAAAGTTTTGGGATTGACACATCCGACTAGTTAATGACATAATGTCACCCACGACCTTCTCCATATTCAAAACTCGCATTGCCACCATGAAATTTCTGGAAGGAATGCTAAAAAGTGCGTTCACAAGTCATACTTGGGTCAAATGTAATGTTAAATTCAGACAGTTTTCTCCGGAAGGTACACTGTGGAATTCCGGAAGGAGGATTCCTCTTCTAAACCATTAATAAGCATAAAATCCCAAATCTTCCATTTCGATGCTCCTGAATGGATCCCCCCCCCCCCCCCCCTGCTCTTCCTGAATTCAACGATGTTGTGCAGTTGATATAAAAACCGTTTCCGCTGTTTTTCGTACCATTTTGAATTAGTACAAAAAATCGTATGAACTTTCCCATACTTAATTTCTATAACTGCCTTAAATATCCCTGTACAATGGTAAAAAACAAAATTATAATACTAAATAAGTAAATAAAAACTTGCTCTCCAGAATAATATGCAACAACGTAATATTCCATTAACAATTTATTAAAAATATCTTGGGTTTAAAAGTTGAATAATAAAAATCACCATTATTTTATACAAACCCAGAACATAAAAATCTTTCAATATCCCTCTGTTCTTCCTTTAATGATTAACGAATAACGAGATCAGAAATAAAAGTATCAAAAGGAGGAAGAAAATTCACCCCCCGAAATATTCTTCAGGTTTGAAATGAGATGTATCTGATGGCCAACTTGACAAGGAATATGTGTGGCTAAAGAAAATTGCATCAAAAGTTTCTTTAGCAAAGGATTGTGCTCTCTTGAACAGATCAGAAAACTTTTGAACACCAGTCTCCTCTTTCTTGCTTACTGATTGATGTAAAGTTCCAAAAGCTGAAAAATAACATCATCAGCATGTTTTATAGCAGAAGACAAATCACATTTAGATTTTTGCAGGTATTTTGAAAGTGGCAATGTAATGTTGGATAAAAATTCACAAATGTCTAGTCGAAGAATAAACTACTTTTTTTTTTCATTCCAGCCAGCATATTCAAAGTAAATGATAATATTGCTCGATATAAAATTCTAAAATAAACAAAGATAAGGATCGCCAAACTCTTATCAATGTGCTGTTATTGAATTCGTGTAAACTCGTCTTTTCCCGTAAGTGTTGGCAACAGTTGGTCCTGCCCAAGTCTGTGTTGACGAAGTTTTGCGTTTAATCTAGTTACATTAAAATCTGTAAAAACGGAATTGCTATAGCGATCATTAAATAATTCCTTTGTAGATAGATTTCCGTCATATCAGGTATACTTGTATAGTTATCCTTCTGTCATGGAGACCACGAAATGTTTTCGTTTACGAGAGAATTCTGTGTTCACAGAAAGAGAAGGAATCACAACCGTATAAAGTTCCATTTTAGATAGGTTTCAAATATTAGCAGATGTAAATATGTAGTGTTGTTTTTGTTGAACCTTGAACTTTTGCCGTTTAAGATAGCTCTTCATCTTCACAGATTTTATTGTAATGCACCTATGCTTTTCAGAAGAATACTATAGAGTGAATACGTTTTAACAGTTTTAGAGGATACCTGAAAAAATAGAATGTATCTATGACAAAAACCTGTCTTAAACGGAAAATTTTCATATCCCTTGGAAAAGACATACCTTTAAGTAATACTTGCTAAGTCAAACACCTGTCTAAAGCGGAATTTTGCATGGTTCTTTGCGATTCCGTCTTATCAGTTTTTAATGTTGTATCTATGTTTCAGTAAACCAATTTTTCGTTCTGGGTTCGGCGGGGGGGGGGGGGGGGGTCCGGACCCCCTGGACCCCCCCCCCCCCCTTGGCTACGCCACTGTATATATACCAATTTTCAAATCCCTATGTTATATAGTTTTAAGAATTTGAACATACGTTAAAATTTGTGAATGCAGTTTTTAATTATTCAAAGCATTGTTTATTTCTTTTTTATCTTTTATATCTGAAAGTAAGTGAAATAATTTTTTTAATAAAAACTTACCGGCCGATTTTTTCGATTTTTAGAAATTTTTAGTCAGCATATGATTTTGCGTATATACACCAATTTTCAAATCGTATCTTATATATTTTTAATAATTTTATAGAGTCCGAAAACTTTGTAGTTATCCATTTTATTTTGTGGTTTGTTTCACTTTGAGTGTGAAAATGATGGCCTTCAAAATAAAAGCAGGTGTCTTTGCAAGATAAAATCATTTTAATTTCAAAAGGAAAGATAATTATCTGATAACCAAAGGGCCCGTGCGAGGATTTCGCACTGAAATCTAATATGTTTTAGGTACTTCTATTACGCCGTCGACCACTTTTTATAACAAAAAACTATCGCCAAACTGTAAGATTAAACGCCAAAAATGCAGTCCCATTTACTTGACGTCAGAACTATTATACGTGTTTGTTACGTCATCAAGATACCGTACGGTTTTTAATTCGACATTTGCGTGTATTTTTCATTATGTTTTACTGATTTATTAGTTATTTCATTAATTAAAATAACAATTGTGTCCTTAAATTCTTATATTTTATTTATTTATTTATTTTGATATTCCAATGGCAACGTTCTCCCGTTTGTTTAGCGATAGTTTTTTGTTATGAAAAGTGGTCGACGGGATAATAGAGAAGTACCATTTTTTTTATCAATATGTAATATTTATTAGATGCAGGTTGAAACTTCTAAAGAAAAAGCAAGGATAAAAATATCTGCAAACAACGTTTAGTTGTTAGTCAAGTTAGACTATAATCTAATTTATTCCATCAAAGTTAGAGTAAAAACTGATCCAAGATTGGAAAAGGCACGCGCGAGAAAAAAAATTAACAATCGTATTTTAACTGCAATAGAGAATGACGTCATCCGCTTCGGGAAAAACATGGGACATAGAAATATAAATCTAAACATTTCAATTTCAATTTCGCTTATTAATGATAAATATAAAATAAACCCGTGCGGTGTTTTTTATAATCATTGCATAGCATCATATAATGTGGTATTTTATTTTTTTGGCAACAATATTTTGAGGAAAACCTTTCATTTCTTTTATGAAAACAATGCCGATTTAATTTTTAATTATCAGCAAATTTTAATCAAAAACATGTTTTAACGAAATGTTAAGTGTGCTATGCCAGAAGCCTGTTCAAAATCCTTTCATATGCTATCTCATTCGTCGTTCTGCGTTTTGTATTTTCTTAGAAAAAGGGATGTTGACAGGATAAATAATATGTAGGAATAATATTTGGAGAAGTTACCGGTGATTTTTTTAAATTTTAGTTTTTCGGAATCTGTTTTTTTTTTAAATCTAGATCTGCAAATTTTCGTGTCGATAGACCCAATAGTTTTTGTTATTTTGACGTGTTTCAAAAAGGCGTAGTTAGAAGTGAGTCTGGTATCCTAGCCTTTACCGTGTACGCCCAAAATTTTTCTTGACCCTCGCAACACAGACCCCATTTTGTGGTTTTGATTTTTTTTTTCTTTTTGCACCATTTTTAGAAAAAAGATGATATTTTGGAAGTGATGTTTAATGAGTTTTTAATTAATATTTTGGCTAATTATCAAAATATTAAAATTCTGATTCTCAGGTGCACCAGGACCATAGACCTTCTAATAATAGTCGACTCAGAAATGGTAACTTTTTCTCGTAGCTAACAGCACCCGCCCTCCATCACGTGACATCCACCACAACACCGCCAAGCCAAACCGGTTTTTCCAGCGAAAATCTGCTTGCTTGCAATTATCCGAATTCCGCCGAAATTTATTTATTGCGTCTGTGTTTCTCAGGAAAGTTGACTGCGCTTTTTTATCTTCCTTTTAATTTCCGGTGTCTCTTAATTTTAAACAGTTCTTTTAAGAACTTATTATTTATTTTAGCCAGAAACAAAAATGCCACAAAAGTCAACATCTTCAGTAGTTGTCTGTGGTTATTCTTTTCAATAACACACATACACACACACACAAAAAAAAAGGGGGTGGGGGGTGTGGGGTGTGGTTAAACTTAATTTTTATGGTATTGAAAAGTTGCAAATTTATTTTTCTCAGAAACTTATGAAAAATAATAGTTATCTTAACAAGAGAAGCAATTACACAAAATATAACTTGGTAAATCTGAAATATCCTGGAATTTTAATTTTTCAATACCAAAAGAAAAAAAAACTGTAAATTACTGTATTTTTTTGAATAAATGTTATCAATCAAGGTTTTCCTTTTGATTAAAAATATTGTAATACATTTATACTTTCAATTAAAAAAAATATATATATAGTATTTGAAAGGTTGCAAAAAATATGCTGTTAAATAGCAATATCAAAAGCAGAACAAAAAATTTCTGGATTGTAGCAAAAATATGTTCTATAATAATTGAATGTATTGTTAAAAAAAGACAGAATGCGATTTCAAGTTTTCAAAAGCTATGAAATATATTATCAAATCGAAGAATATTTGATAACATTTCAGCGCTAACTTTCCCCAAATTGCCAACTAAGATGAACTATGATGCTGTGACATTTTCCCAATATCCCAGCGTAGGTAACTTGTGACCGATCGACCCCCGGAGTTGTCGGGTCAGATCAAAAGGAACGATCAATCTCCTATGCTGAATGGTGTGGACATTTTATGAACAATACTCGAGACGGCATGGCGACTATCCGACGTTAACTAATTATTTATTCTACTTGTGAGGTCGTAGATGGAGAGGTTTTCCCAGAGACTATCGGACGCCAAGGGAAGTCCTTTGAAATCTGCGAATGAGAACCAGATATCCACAACGATAGGCTGCCGTAAGTTTAAGAGGCCGGGGTGAACCTTCCCCCGCCCCCTTTTTTCGGAGGCTGGAGGAAGAAGAGAAGACGAGAGGGAGATGGTTTTTTGGAGGCAAAAGGGTAGGACGTGACCCGAAGAAGCCGAGCATTGCGGAGAAACGAGCAGCGCAGGGGAAGCCGGAGGAAACAGACGCCCCGATCTGTGAGAGAGATTTCCGAGAAGCCATCCAAGCATCCCCAAGGACACCCTGTCCAGTTAAATCGTATTGCCTCATTCGGAGGTCTAAATCAAAGTCTATAACAAGAGTATTTCGAGCGAAGAGATCGAAAGGAGAGACTTAAAGACTATCGCATGGTTTATAATCACCGCATCTCACGCACTCCTTAATTTATGTTAATACCGAAATCTATCGGAAGAATGTTTTGTAAGTTGATGTTACAAATAAAAGAAATATTTCTTTTAAAAATCAGCTATAGTAATTACTCCGGTTAGCCACAGCTACCAGTTCGAATTTTATAAATCCCGCCGGAGTTTTTACAGATTCCTGAAAAATTCTTCCCCTTTGTTTAAAAAAAAAAAAAAAAAAAAAAAAAAAAAAAACTACTTGATTTCCGTTTATTTTAAAGCCTGTAAAGTTTAATGCATTTTTAGAATAATATATATATACATGGCAATATTGTTACATTTCGTGTAATGATTGTGTCAAATTGAAGCTTTCCAAACAGAAATCTCGAAATATTTTGGATTATCTTACTTAAAATCTTGTATCATTAATAATAAAAAAAATATATTTTAAGTAACGTTTATTAGAAGGGAGATGTGCAATCCGTGTTCCCAAGCGATTTTATAATATTTAAATTAAATACAGCAGCAAAACAAGAAAAAAAGATCCCTGACGGCTCGGCCTACAGGCACAGGTAGATTTCGAAGACGCAAACCGTGGGGCGCCTGTTTGTTGGGAATTGTGGAAAAATTACCTTTTTGCCATGATGCCGCAGTTGGGACAGCCCACTTCGAAATTTAACTTGTTTGCAGGCGGAGCCGACAGGGATTTTTTCGTTTTTAATTTGTTTTTGCTATAAGGGTTGGTCCTATAAAAAACTTGTCAATATAAATGTTTTAGATAATATTAAGAGGATTTATAATAAATTTAAGCGGATTTGATATCTTATGAATTGACGAAGTTACGAATTTTTTTCTTCTAAAACCCTCTCCCCCCCTCCCCCTTTGGGGCCATTTTTAATGATATCAAAAATCTACCATACATAAATTTTCGGCCTTTTTCCTAGAAGTAATAATACATTAAACGGATTCGATACGTATCATAATTAAGAAGTTATGGGTTTTTTCTGTTTTCACAAAAGCCCCCTCCCCCCTCCTTGGTTCGATTTTGCCTATTAACGAACTTGACCGAGATTTTATGCCCCTTGATTTTATGTATCAGTTTGGAAGAGATTCGTGCAGAATTATTGCAGTTATCGTGTCCATAAAAAAGTGACACACACACACACACACACACACACACACATATATATATATATATATAACCATAAATGAAACATTATCATAACACCAACTTAAACAATGAAATAATAATTATGAAATAATTAGTTGACAATGAAAGATTCCCCAACACACTTAATATGGAAACAAAAACATATTAAAAGAATAAGAAATTAAATAAAAATGGAATTAAATGAATGAAATGAAATGAAATTTGTGGAATTTAGACAGAATTATCAAGTCCCAAATGCCTAAATACCACAAATAAAATGAAATGAGATGTTTCATCATCATATTAGCCATACATTGCTAAAAAATATAATATTGGGACTACATCTCATAAACATTGAAGCAAACCAATGATAAAATGAAAAATAAAATACAATATTAAAAAGGAGAGAAGCCTTACATATAATTTACAAAGAAAACAATTTATAGAGTCAGTAAGTATAAAATCCATAAAGATTAAAAAAGATTAAAATAGATACCGTTCACCTCAAGAACCAGCATGAAACTCAACCATGACTTGGGAATGAATTGCAAAAAAAAAAAAAAAAAAAAAATCATTACATGTTGCCAATTTTAGAAATATAAATTGCTTTATAATGATGCCAGAAATATTGTTAGAATATTATGGATTGTAAAGTAAACAGGAACATAAGTGCTGCCATCTATTAGGAAAAATGAATATAATCTGAATCGAAAATATTGGATGGATATAAATGTTTAATAATTAAACCAAATTACTATCTTAAATAATACCAATTAGTTAAATAATAAATAAAAGAAATTAATAAATAGAATATCGAAATACATTAAAGTAATGGATGTATTAATGAATAATTCTATGTTATAAATAAGTATAAAGATCGAAAAATTAATTATTAAAGCAACTTAAAATAGTGCTACCATCTATTGGTAAAAGTGAATAAAATCTGAATAGAAAGTAATGGATATAAATTATTGCTTAATAATTAAACCAAATTACTATCTTAATGATAGCCATTAGTTAAATAATAAATAAATGAAATTAATTAATAAATAGAATATTGAATTACATAGAAGTAATGGATGTATAAATGATTAATTCTATGTTATAAATAAGTAGTAAGATGGAAAAATTAATAATTAAAGCAACATAAAAATATATGTACCATTAAATGACAAAAACAATTAAATAACTGTACCAAAAATGCAACATCAATTAAATTAAATTAAAATAAAATACTAAATATTTGAACTATGATACAAATAATTTAAATTTAATGTTGATTAAATATTGAAATGAATTAGTCACAAATAATGTTCCTTCATACCAAATTAAATAAAATATAAACACTTAATAAAATTAAAACATATTATATTAACACTGTATAAAAGTAAACATTATATTAGAAGTAAATATGATATTGTCCACCATAGGTATTAATCCAAATCATTATATCAAATACATTCTTAATATTAATGAATATAAATTCATTTAAATTAATTAAATAATGAAAAAGTAAATCTAAATAAATTAAAAAACATATAGAAATATCACATCGCAGTCCATTATAAAACGATTATCAAACAAATATGTAAATCAAAATGCCCCCATTTTTTTTATATATATATTAATAATATAAATTAACCATGCGTATTTTCCATACAACTCCGCCACACACCTCCTCAATCCAACGTCTACCCACCCAACCGTCTTATAATAATATTTTTTTTATTATATAAGATTATATGATTTTTTTATACATTTTTTAAACGCATGTGTTAATTTGGTTGTAAAGATCAAATAAGAACTAACTGTATATTAAGGAATATATGAATTTTTTTGGAAAACCATGTTGTAATGCTTCATAGATAAGTTTTTTAATATTGTTGGTAATTAGTTGAGAGGAACATAAGTTTTTTATTCTATAAATATGATTAAGGAGTATATTACGATATACAGAATTATGAAGACATGATTTAAAATTAGTAAATGTATTAACTTTAAATTTAAATTCTTTACGTTTATCAAATAGATCAATTATTGTTTTGTTTCCTTTAAGTGTAATTTTAAGATCTAAAAAGTTAATAGTATTGTTAGAAAGGAGATTTTCCGTTAATTCTAAATTAGTAGGATAATCAACTGGGAATACAGAAATATTAGTGTGATCAGTGGCAATTAAAATTATGTCATCAATATAACGATATAAATGTATATTACTATTAATAAAATTACGTTCATAATGATACAAGTATAAATCTGAAAGTATACTAGATGTACATCCCCCTTGTGGTATACCGACTTTCTGTAAATATAACGTGTTATCATGCATTATATAATTATTATATATAATGAAATTTGTTAAAGTTTTAAAATAAGCTGTATCTATATGAATTGGTAAATTAAGTGAATGATGATACTTATAAAATAATGCATTTATAATATTATGTAGATCTACTAAATCTATATTATTAAATAGATCTTTGAAATCATATGTCATTATATTGTTAACACATTTAAGATTTTTCAAAATATTGACGAGTTGATAGCTATTTTTTATACAATGTGTATTATCAGTGGATGTTGTCAGTGTATAAATTTGATTATATATATATATATATATATATATATATATATATATATATATATATATAAAGTCTTAAACTGGGGGTGGTTTTGGGTTCTGGAAGTCATGATCGGTGTAGATCTGCAAAAATTTTTCAAA
The DNA here is from genome assembly GCA_963931845.1 of Maratus michaelseni. Taxonomy (NCBI): domain Eukaryota; kingdom Metazoa; phylum Arthropoda; class Arachnida; order Araneae; family Salticidae; genus Maratus; species Maratus michaelseni. The sequence goes on from OZ007587.1 coordinate 277,475,755, forward strand.
AATTCCAACTTAGGGGAGAATGTAATACGTAGTATTTCTTACGAAACCTACCTAAAAACCCAAAAGGTTAATCAGTCTTTTTTTTTGTCGGGAGGGGGGGGGGGGGAGGGGAGTACAAAATAAAACGGAGCGTAAAAAAGTTTCTTTTACCAAGGCCCTATTTAAAGAAAGCAAATTAGTTTTGCTCATTATAGGAATAACATTTGAAATTACGTCATGAAATCAAATCAAATAATATTTTATTATATGCAAATTTAATATAAATTAAGTGTTTTTAGCAGTTGAATTTGTTACTGCAATTACATCGTTCGGCCTTGTGTAGATTTTACACATATGAAATCCCCAGACATCTCATTTCTATTCTAGCTCTGACATAATATCCTAGAATAAGATAACAAACAACACGAGCGACACTTTTTAGTTTCAATTTCGTTTGTTTATTTACGCTTATATTTTTTTTGCGAGAATGAAATCGAAGTTGCCAAGGAAGCGAATACCGCCAAAACAGACAGCCTTTAAAGCGCCAAATCCGGGGTGATGTTGGACTCAACTTTTCTACGGAATAACAATAGAGTCCGCATTCTAATACTAATCTTTGCTCTGAGACCAGGACAGGCCTTGGACTACTCACCAAAATTTTCAGACTTCTAGGTGTGCTAGATTTTCCTGGCCATCTCGCGCGCGCGCGTACACACACAGAGAGCAAACTTTCTTTTATTAGTATAGATTGTTGTATAAATCTTCTAATCTGCTTTTGTAATATAACAGAAAAAAAAAGTTTTGATGAATTATATTTTTAAATTAACAATTTCGGACTTAAAAGGTTAAACGAAAATATAAATATTTTTTCTAAATAAAATTCATTTTTTTTTTCTGAAATAATTACACTATATATAAACAATCTTTACAAAACGTTTTAAAGTAAATATAATGACAAAACATTTATTATTTAATTCATTTTTTAAAGATTTTTTCCATCTATTATATGCAAATAAGGAATTTTTACATTTTTTTAAAAAGAAAATTTTCATCTTATTTATATATAATCAAAATATAGCTGTGCGTCTAAAATTAACTAGTATGTAAAAGTAAACATTACTGTGTACGGTTTTTTGAATATCCGGTAATTAAGATAAGAATTGTGTAACTAACTGGGTATTTTCATAAGGCAACAGATGAAATCTAGAAAAAAATTTGAAAAAAAAAAAAAATAAAATAAAAAAACGAAATTAATAAAAAAGGCAAAAACAGTGCGCATTTAAAAATTTTTATAAAAAAATATCTACTTTTATATCAATCATCTCAAGGTCAATATATATATATACAATATATATACACATATTTTCCATTGAATAATGCTTTGAATGAATTCTCAAATTTCCAATAAATTCTTATTTTTTTTAAAAAATATTAACATATTTTTATTTCTACTGTCTGCTATATCCACAAGAAGATCATGAAAATTTGTATTTAGATTATTAGATGCGTTAAAAATTTCGGTGCTTGAAAGTTATACGATGAAAATCTTCCGTTTTTTTAAATAGATTTACACGTTTTGGGATATCATGAATACTATTTGACTGTATTGTTATACCGATGTTAGATAAATTTTGTAGGAGCTGTAAGTCAAGAATTAATGCAAGGAATTTCATAAAACTTAGTAATTAGTTGGACTTTGACATAAATTGGCGCTGATTAGATTTTGGTGTATATCACCCAACAGGTGGTGTTATCATGTATATTATTTCTGTTGTCAATATACCCTTTTCGATGGACAAAATATGCAAACATAAAACATTTGATTTACAAAACGCACAATGTGCCATTCGAATGGTTTTTGTACCGGCTTCTGACATAGTACACTCACATTTCGTTAAAACATTTTTTTAATTAAGAATTACAGTTAAGTAAAAATTAAATCAGCATTGTTTTCATAAATGAAATGAAAAGCTTTTCTCATATCAGCATTGTCACAAAAATAAAATACCGAATTATATCGTGCTCAACAATGATTATATATATATATATAATAAATAGTACAAAAAAGATAAAGTGGGACCTTGTTGTTGTACGGGTTTATTTTATATTTATGATTAAAATGCAAAATTCAAATTCAAATGTTTAGAAGAAAAAGACTCCATCGATCGATCGACGCAGTGGTACTTCACGTGTAACCTAAAATGTATGTTTTATAATATTAAATGAAATTGCATTTTATATGTATTCAATTTGTTTTTCTTTTTCCCGTGCTTTTTCCGAAGCGGATGACGTCATCCTCTTTAATGTAGTTAAAATACTATAGTTAATTTTTTTTTTTTCTTGCGCATGCGTTTTGCTATCTCCGATCAGTTTTTAGTGTAACTTTGATGGAATAAATAAGATGATATTCTGGCTTGACTAATGTTGTTTGCAGATGTTTTTATCCTTCATTTTTCTTTAAAAATTTAAACCTGCTTCTAAAGAATATTAGATGTTGCTAAAAATATTAGACTGCCAGTGCAAAATTATCGCATGGGTCCACTGGTCATACTTTGTTTTCCTTAAGATTACACGAGCAGGGAAAACCGAGCTATGCTCGGTCAAAATTAAATTTGAGTTCAAATATCATGACACATGACCAAAATGACCCACTAATTGAATTTTCTCGAACATGTGACCTAGACCAACAGTCTTCTCGTGCTCGAAAACCATTGGATGCAAAATTTAGTGTAAATTGAGTAGCTTTTTAGATCTTGACCCACAATGACCCAGAAATGACCCACTAATCGAATTTTCTCGAACATGTGACCTAGCCCAATGATTTTCGCGTGCCCGAAACTCGTAGGATACAAAATTTAATCAAAATCGTTAGAGCCGTTTTTTAGATAAAATTAATTTGACCCGCTTTGACTAAAAAATGACCCACTAATCGAAAGTTCCCGAACATGTGACCCAGCCCAATAGTCTTCTCGTGCCCGAAAATAGTCGGATACAAAATTTCGTCAAAATCGTTTGAATCTTTTTTTAGATACAATTAGCTTGACCATGACCCAAAATGACACACTAATTGAATTTTCTCGAACATGTGACCTAGCCCAACAGTCTTCTCGTGCCCGAAAACCATTGGATGCAAAATTTAGTGTAAATTGAGCCGCTTTTTAGATCTTGACCCGCAATGACCCAGAAATGACCCACTAATCGAATTTTCTCGGACATTTGACCTAGCCCAATGATTTTATCGTGCTCGAAACTCGTAGGGCACAAAATTTAATCAAAATCGTTAGAGCCGTTTTTTAGATAAAATTAATTTGACCCGCGTTGACCCAAAAATGACCCACTAATCGAAAGTTCTCGAACATGTGACCCAGCCCAATAGTCTTCTCGTGCCCGAAAATGGTCGGATACAAAATTTCGTCAAAATCGTTTGAACCGTTTTTTAGATACAATTAGCTAGACCATGACTCAAAATGACCCAAAATGACCCACTAATCGAATTTTCTCGAACATGTGACCTAGCCCAATGGTTTTCTGGTGCCCCAAAACGGTAGGATACGAAATTTCGTCAAAATCGTTAGAGCCGTTTTTAAGATAAAATTTGCATATATATATATATACACTGCTCAAAACAATTAAAGGATATTTGAAGTTTTATATAAAATAAAGATATAAACGAAATTTTTTTTGCCGAAAATAGAAGAAGAGAATCACAAATGCAAATTTTTCTGGTTTTCAAACTGTGGAGTATGCAAATTTTGAGTTCGACGTCAAAAACGTCGCTTCAGCGGCAGCGAATGAAATTTGACTTTCAACTGGATAAAAGAGAATGAAGACAAGGATGATCGGCATTCAGTGATTGCTTTGTTTCGATGAGTACGATGTCTCAGCGAAGTCATTTGACAGATTCAGAAGCTTGGAGAATTGTTGGTAGGTTAGAAGGGGGCCAAACTCAAGCCGAAGTAGCGCAAGCCATTGGAGTGTCACAAAGTGTCATTTCCAGGATCTGGAACCGTTTTTTGGAGAGTGGATGTGCAGGCCGAAGACCAGGGCAAGGTCGTAGACGGGCAACAACGCCCAATGAAGATCGGTATTTAGCGTTAACAGCTCGGAGACACCGAAACATGAACGCTACTCTTCTCCAACAACACCTTCGCTCGGCTACAGGCACCACGATTTCAACTCAGACTGTCCGAAACCGGCTCCATGCTGTAGGTCTGTATGCTCGCCGACCGATGGTATGTGTTAGATTAACATAAAGGCATCGTCGCGACCGCAGGGAGTGGGCAACCGAGCATGTCAACTGGAGGAGAAATGAATGGAGCAATATTCTGTTTTCTGACGAGTCCCGTTTTTCTGTGCATCCAGATAATAGGCGTATTTTCATCTGGAGGGACCGTGGCAGTAGGAATAATCCTGCGTTCGTGCACGAAAGTGTCAGATTTGGCGGTGGAGGAGTGTTGGTGTATGGTGGCATCTCCATTGACGGGCGCACTGACCTCTACATCATTCGAGATGGAGCTCTGACTAGTCGCCGATATAGGGATGAGATCCTCAGACCTATTGTAGTCCCTTACGCTGCAGCAATCGGAGATAACTTCATTTTAATGGACGATAACTGCAGGCCACATCGTGCAAACCTGGTGGAGGATTTCCTTTTCGAGGAAGGAATCGTTCGAATGGAATGGCCAGCGTGTTCTCCAGACATGAATCCAATCGAGCACGTTTGGGACGCTCTAGGAAGACGAGTTTCTGGCCGCCAACAACCCCCACAAACTCTCCAAGAACTGGAAAGAGCTCTTCTGGAAGAGTGGGGCAGAATACCCCAACTCGTCATTAATAGCCTCATTGAGTCCATGCCTCAAAGGTGTTCAACGTTGCTGGCCGCCCGTGGAAACCATACCCCCTACTGAAAATGATTTTCTTTGAAGAAAACACCTTTTCTTATTCTTTTTTTCTCATATGCACAAATTGTGTTTTTTTCCTTTTGTACACAAATGCACAATAAAATGCATTTTTTTTTGCCAAACATGTGTATAATTTATTCTCATATAACCTACTATGTCTGTCGACCATGTATCAATCAGCTAAAAAGTTTCCCAGATACAAAATCTACCTAAAACTGCAATATCCTTTAATTGTTTTGAGCAGTGTATATAACCACACACAAGATTTGCTCGTATTAGAATATATGATTATCAAAATGTAAACACAAAATGAGGAATTTTAGATTTCTACAAAATAAATTTCTACTAAAATAAGCTTTCACGAATAATCTACATCCGATATTATAAAAGATACTAAATTACGATACTAAATTCAAAAAATTAGAAAATTTTGTGGATATGCAAATTTTTAGCAGACATATAATATGCTTTCTTTTTACTTGGTCCGAATTCATTTTAAGGGAAAATTTTTGACTTTATTTTATAACTCAAATAATATTAAGAGATAGATAAAAAGTTTTACAATAAAAATTCTTTATTTTTATTAGTTCTATATCGTATGCTAACAAAATATCAATTGTTAAAAATATTTGAAATATTTTTTAACAATAATAATAATAAGTCCTATAATACCCCGGCGTAAAATGCGCGGGGCAAATAAATATGTTTTTCACCAGAAATTTTACGTAGTAAAGGAAGTCAATTAAGTACCACATAAGAAAAAGTTACATTTTATGAAATAAAATTTCTGGTGCAAAACATGTTTATTTATTCCGAAAATTATAGGCCGGAAATAACAGCACTTTAGAAATCATATTAATTATTTTTCCAACTATTATTAACAATCGATATTTTTGTTAACACTTGAAAGAACTAATAAAAAGAAGGAACTTTTATCACACAACTTTTTAGGTAGATTTCGTAAGAAATACTACCTATTACATTCTCCCCTAAGTTGGAATTTTTGAAAATTTTTTGCAGATCTACGCCGATTATGACTCCCAGAACCCAAAACCACCCCAAGTTCAAAACTTTATATAGCTATCTATCTAAGTCACTTTTTTATGGACACGATAACTGCAATAATTCTGCACAGATGTCTTCCAAATCATATATAAAATCATATATAAAATCAAGGGGCATAAAATCTCGGTAAAGTTCGTTAATGGGCAAAATCGAACCAGGGGGGGGGGGGGGTGAAAACAGAAAAAAAAACCATAACTTCTTAATTTTGATACGTATCGAATCCGTTTAAAGTTATCATTACTTCTAGGAAAAGAGCCGAAAATTTATGTATGGCAGATTTTTGATATCATTAAAATAGGCCCCAAGGGGGGGGGGGATGAGGGGTTTTAGAAGAAAAAAAATTCATAACTTCGTCAATTCACATGATATCAAATCCGCTTAAATTTATTATAAATTCTCTTAATATTATCTAAAACTTTTATATTGACAAGTTTTTTATAGGACGAACCCTTATAGCAAAAATAAATAAATAAATAAAATAATAATAATAATAATAAAAAAATCCCTGCCGGCTCCGCCTGCAAACAAGTTAGGTTTCGAAGTGGGCAGTTCCAACTGCCGTATATGGCAAAAAGGTAATTTCTTCCGCAATTCCCAACAAACAGGCGCCCCATGGTCTGCGTCTTCGAAATCTACCTGTGCCTGTAGGACGAGTCGTCAGGGATTTTTTCTCATATTCTGGTGTGTATCTGTGTAAGTGGGAAGAAATAGAGTTTTTTTTTCGAAAAAAATTCAAATGCATTTTTTTTTCAAAGGCATTTTTGTATTGTTTCTAAGCATTTTAAAAAGAATTTTTAAATCAACATCACATGAATCTCGAGAACACTTAATTTTCAAGACTGTCCTTAAATTCTCCTCCCCAACAGGCTCGGACTGGCCCGCCGGCCCATCGGCCCGAGGGCCGGTGCGCCCTCAGCCAATGGAAATTTCGCGCCCTTAAGCTGCTCCAATATTTTCCCCTGGCTCTACGCATACTTTCTGATTAGTGTACTAAATTTCGAGAATTTGCTTATGCATAATTTTCAATTAATAGACATATAGCAAAAGAGAGAGATTTTTATTATCATAAAGAAATTGAAAATATATCGAAAGAATTTGCAGAATGGAAAACTAAAGCGGATATGTTTGCATACGATTGAGCGAGAAAACGTGCACCTAAGGAAAGTTTTAATAGCACAGGCGCGCCGTGGCTATTAAAGCTCTACCACTACGCCCAGGTACTACTCCCGAGCCCTGAGATAGATTTTTTCATGGGTTCTTAGAATACCTTTTATGTTTTAATCTTAAATTAAAATATTTTGCGTATTTTCCGCCCCTTAACTGTTAGTATTCAGGGTGGTCGCCCGACCTCGCGCCCCTTTATAGCCGGCACTGAATTTAGCTATAATTGAAACCATGCTTTTCGAAAAACAACTTGATAAAAGAAAGAGATAAATCTTAAAAGGCAAGAACGTTTTGTATGGATTTTGTTGTTGACTGGAAAACATAATCTTTCTTTTCGAGGAATACAATCTTGATAACACTTCTGGATTGCAAGCTGTGCCAGCGTTTTTTCCATTAAAACAACCTAACCATAATTTTCGGATAGTATTCTTAGCTTTATTTAATGACAGCCTTTCCATATAATTAAATAACTATTTTGAAATCATGGTATGTATTATCAATAAAAAATTGTTTTATTTAATCAAAGAAAAATCTATCATTAAATAAAGCTATTCAGAAACAATTGTAGGTTTTTTTTTAAATTAAAATAATGCTGGTTGCAAAATTCTGTAGCTTGCAGGATTACAATTCCGGGGGATTTCTATCAAATATGGAAACTTAAATTTTTTCTTTGATCTCCAATTATATGATTAGAAATTTGCAAATCAAGGGAACAGTGGGCTGAGAAAAGTAAATTTACTCAATTATTTTAGTGATTTAAGGCAACAATTACTATTTTTTATGTTCTTTTTCAGTAGAAATATTTTTATACTGCGATATCAATTCAGTATTTTAAAGACGCATAAAGTAATTTTAGTTATTTAAGGCTACAATCACTATTTTTTTATTTTCTCTTCAGTAGAAATCTTTTTATAGTGTGATATCAATTCAGTATTTTAAGGATGCATAAAGTAACTTTAAGCATACAAAATACCGCTTCCCCCTCCTGCTTCTCCTTATCCCAAATGCTGCAAGTGTAATATTATTTTCACAAGCAAATGTTATTTCCAAATTCAAATACCCCTATATCTGGACATTCAAATACTGCTATAATATGTGGTACTTTTTAAAATCGAGCATGAGTTTTAGTTTCAAAATTTCTATTTCCATACGGAAAGTATATTTTGTTCTTGATATAAATATTTTTTTAACGAAGTTTGCACAATGAATTTTTTTTGTGTGTGTGTGCTGAGATAGACACCCGCAGAGACCCCATTTAAAGATACCACTTTGCTAAAGAAAAAAAAAAAGCTGTAGTAAATAAACAGCATTTGCTCTCAGATTATATCAGAAATTGCATCAATACCACATTCCTAACTGACTTGATAACTAATTCATATTACGTTAAAGAAATATATTTTTAAAAAGAGGTTGGAGCTCTTATCACTGTTATTCATATGCAACTTAATAGTCATCAAAGCAAAATTTATTTGCATAATAGTTTTGGCGATATTTGTTAAAATACAAATGGTGAAATATTTCTGAAACTAAGGAAACCAAATTATAAGGAATTTCAATTGGTAATTCTAGAAGCATAATTAATTTTTCCCTAAAAATCAACAAATTAGTTGACGTTTCTAATTAAAATATGATCAATTATTAGCATATTTTATCATTATTATTAGGGCAGTTTTTCCAGTAAACATAACTGTTGGCCAAACGGCAACTCTTATCTTTAGACCAACGATCACCCACCCAACCGTTGGCTCAGACGCAGTATTAGCTAAGAACTAAAAGATCTTATTAAAACACCATCAAAAACTTTTAAATGCGCTAGGCCTTTCGAAAGATCTGAGTCTTTCTTCGTCAGGCGCAAAAAGACGCCCTTGTACTATGAAAGCAGCAGCAAGACTGAAGTGAGAGATAAGGGAAAGGAAACAAGTTGAAGAAACAGCCAATAGGAAAGTAGAAATCAACAGCCAATAGGAAAACAGAAGATAACAGCCAATCACAGAAGAGTAAAATCAAAACAATAGAACACAAAGTAGAAGGGGAAAAAATTCGATAAAACTAAAATAAAATAAAATAAAAAATAAATTATAATAAAATGAAAACACACATATATATTAAAATATGGGAACAGATGAAATTAAGAAATAAATAAGTAAATAAAATATAAAGTATATATAAAAAAAGACTACTATTAATTAATACATAAATACTTTATACGGTAGTACTGAAAAGGTTTTTCTAAGCAGCAGAGAGCATTGTGGAATGAGATTTATCATTAACAATACCGCTTGGCAATAGAAGATTTAGAATTTAGAAATAGAATTTATAAATAGAATTTATAAATAGAATTAGCTGTTGGTCTAACTAACAAACAAATGCTTGGCCAATGTAGGAAAGACAGCCAATCTCAATCGTTCGACAACGAAGCTAGAACACAATGGACTGATTATATCCCAACATATCTGTGTTGTTTGATTGAAAAAAAAATGTATAAAAAAGGGTAGAGATAGTCAAGTCGTATCTCACAGCACGATGACGACGGTAAAAAAAATCATAAATATCGTAAAACTTGCAATAAAGTCTGAAATTTCTAAAAAAGTAAAGCAATTTTTTTTTCGCGGTAATGGACACATGTATGGCTATATCAAGTTATACCAATGAGTTAATTTACTGTCTTGGACAAAAAAAGTTATCCTTCCCTACCACGGCTTGACAAATGCGGTCGATAGGTCGCCACTGGCTAACAAGTTTTTTGATCTGGCGACCAAGTTATTTAATCTTTTGGGATAATTTCTGTAAAAAAAAAAAAAAAAAAAAAAAAAAAAATCACATAAAAATGAGCACAAATGGCATTTTTTCTCTCTCCACCCCTACTCGTGCGCGACAAGCAGTCATCTTCCTCTTCTCTCGTACTTTTAATGGAAGAACTAAATTAAAAAGGCATTTTCCCTCATGAAAACAGAAAACACCATTTTTTTCAGCTATAGCAGCTAGTATAAGTCACGTGATTAGAATGTGGTGTGGGGGGGGGGGATAGAGAGGATATGCTTCAATAAAACAGTAAGAAGTAGTGTCAATCCAGCCTCTGTGGCATCTAAAATTGAAAACAATGCTAAAAAATGCTCGAGTTTTTTGTAAGTTTCAAATCTGATTTTTGTGTTTATATAAGCTGTCAACATAATATAGTAAGTGATTATAAGTTTTATAAGTTTCTTTAGAAAACATAGTTTATATTATCTTTCTAAATTATGTACTATTCTAAATTATGTAACTAATAATTCTAAACTGTGTTTGCTATTCTTTTTTCTCAATTAATTCATAAAAAACTCTTGTGTTTTTTTTTTTAAATCAGTGACGGGGAAAAGGATGGGGGTGACTTTTTTACTGGCGACTTGTATTTTTTTCTGTCTACCAGATTTTATCAAATTTGTAAATCCCTGCTCCCTACTAATTTCTGTAAAAGGAATTTTAAAAAAATCTATAGGTACTAGTAGATTGGATATAGTGTCTACTAATTAATACTATGCATAAATTATGTTTCAGGAGTCGTCTACAACAGTCGCTGGAACAATTATGTCACTTTTGAATTTTCAAACACTACCACAAATTTTTGACACGCCATTTGAGTTCCTTGGATCGAGAGAGCCCGTGAAAAGGTACAGTTTATATACTGTATTTTAAATCGCCATATAGAGTTAGAAGAGTTAGAAGTTTGAGGATTCTAACGTTAAATCCATTTGACAAACTTATAAAAATCATCCGTTTGAATTATTATTATTTTTTTTTTTTTTTATGAAATACACTTAATAGATCCAACCATATTCCAGGCTTTTTTGTATTCAAAGACATTTTTTTTAATTATGAAAATTATTAATAAATTCATATTGAAAATTTATGAATCGCATCATAATGAAAACATTGGTGCGTGTAAGTTTTACAGCTAAGCAGTTTTCGAGATATACAGAACCTTCCAACAGTCTAAATCTAAAGGGAGCGTCTTGTGTTTTCAAAGGATTCACAGAAAATTAATCGTGGAATCTTACCAGAAACATTTTGTAGTATTTACTTTTATATAAAGAAAGCTATTAATAAATTTAAACTTCCTGTATGGTTTTACTGAAGACTAAATGCGCGTTTACTGTAGTTTTTCTTGTGAGATTTTAATTTTAGTTTCCGAAATTTTTAGATAAACCCCTAACACAATTTCTTTTATAACGCTATCAAGATTTAAGAGAAGTATCTATGTTCCCAGGTTGCCTTGATCCAGGGAACTCAAAGAGAATGTCAAAAGTAGGTGTTACCATTTAAAAAAATCAACGTTCGTGCATTCTTTTAATATGTAGACAGTCCCCGAAACAAAATTCATGAATCGAATTTAATATATCTAATTAAATTTTCAGCAGAGCTGAAATTACGCTGGAAATTGATGACAACAAAGGATGTGAATTATCACTTTACTACACAGCGTACAACTTTAACAACATTTAGCAATCATTAATTTTCAGCGCAATTTCAGCTCTGCTAAAAATTTAATTAGATATATAAATATTTACCAATACTGGGTTTAATTTGTCTCATGCATGCGACTGAGTTGTGCTCATGATTGACGTTCCATCTTGTGCAGCAGAAGTTGTAGCCTTAATATATAAGAGTGAGAGAATGCTGGACTGGATGTCGTCCTGGTGGTTTAAATGGTAAAGCACTTGGTGCGCTATGCCAAGGTATCCGGGATCGATCCCCTGTCTGGACATTTTTTTCACTTTGTTGGTTGTACGCTCTAAAGTGATAATTCACATCCTTTGTATTTAGAATTTAATAGTAGACATGGATAAAGAGCACCAATAAATTGGTATTTATGTATTTTTATACCTTAATTAGTAAGGGGTGATCACTTATTTTCCATGATTGTTCTAAGGTATCTATTGACAAGAGAACAAAGTAGAAAAGTCCTAGCCTACAATCAATCTATTGCAAGGTAATCTGTGTTCAACTTTCTAGAGTTTTTCAATATTACATGACATGTTTTGGAAAATTGTGTAGATTTGATTTAACTTCGAACATGCACAGGGAATATCGCAAAGTCATCTATGTATAGACTCAAAGAATTAAGCCATTTTCTTACTTGGTGTGTGTGTTAAACCATTTCAGGTCACATATAACACAAGAAAGTAAAATTGACTTGAGTTCGTCAAAATTTTTGCGCCCTTTGAAAATCCAAGGTGTGCGCCCTTTCCCCTGGCCCAGTCCGACCCTGCTCCCCAACGTATTTTGTATACACTTTGCATTCCGATCATTAAATTATTTATTATTTAAATATGCATGCAAATTTTAAATATTCGAACACAGATACGAAAACTTTTTTTTTATGTTATTGATTATTGTTGATTCCTATATTGATTATTCCTTTTTTTATTTCCCCGTCTCCCTCTCCTAAAAAAAGAAGGTCTAAAAATTCAGTTTTGGCTGAGTTATAAAAGAAATAAAGGTCGAGGAGGGGGGGGGGGGAGGGGACAAACCAGAAACGAATGCCTAGCGATTATGACAGAGGGAAGTTTAAGGGATCAGAATGGAAAACATACAGTAAGGTAGGGGTCGCCAACCTTTGTATTTCCAAGGGCGCATTTGAATTTTTTAGATATCTTTGTGGGCGCACCCCGCTCACATATTTATGCGCGTATGTTGAATACACATTGCTTAAACATATAAAATGTGCGAGCTACCAAGGGAGGGGGGAGGGACATCTTCGCTACTTGGAATTTGAAATTTTATTAATTAAATTTTCTTTTTCTCTCACGAACTTGATAAAAAAAAAAGTAAAATTAATAATTTCCTAAGTGAGTTAAAGTATTTAAACACTAAGGGAAAGAGGAACTGAGAATTTTTTGTTGTGAGGGGAAGAGGGGGGGGGGGTGTAGGGCCAGCGCAATCATCGGGCAAACGGGGCGGCTGCCAATTGGGGTCTTGTTAGGGGACCCCGAGCCTAGTTTCTCTGTGAAATTCGAATTAACGTTTCCTCTGTATAAAAAATAATATATATATATATATATTTTTTTTTTGCTCTAGATTTGTTTTTAAATATTTCTTCGTGAGAGAAAAAAAAAAAAAAATCAATATTATTTTTTACAGGCAAAGTTGATATAATTGTCGGGGAATGTACAAATTTTATGATCCTAAAAGTAACCGTGAATGCAGAAAATAAATATTTAAAATATTGTAAAAGATAGAAGATTTTGTGAAATTATAGAAATAATTATTCACATTTAATGTAAAAGTATTGGTATTTTTCATATATTTTATTATTTATATTATATATCATTCTATGATATATACAATTTAAAAATAAATAGTATTGCACAGTAATGTTGGGCTCCACTAATTGCTTTGCCAGGGTCCCGAACGACGTTGCGCCGGCCTTGGGGGTGGGGTGCTCTGCTCTGACCCCTGAACTTAAGAGACAATTCTTAGTTCAGTTTATATGTTCATGGTTTTATGAAGTATGTTCATGAAACGTACTTCTGAATATTTAATATTTTTTAATTTTTAAATTTCTGTATTTTTATTTTATGTTGATATGTTTAAAAATTGTCTTGCACAGGGGTTTTGCCAATTTTTTTTTTTTTTTTTTTTTTTTTTTTTTAGTTTAGCTTATTTAATGTTTATACTAATCATTTTGATGGGGTCGTTCTAGCGCTTAATAAAAGCATTGTAATTTTATTCAACAAAATGCGTTATTCAGTAGGATTTTTCTTAGTCAACGATGAAGCGAAGCGGCCATGATCCCCCGCCTTGGATTCGTTCCTGCTTTTGTTTATTTAACAAGAATTGAAAAATAATTTTAAAAAAATATATATAAGGTCTGTATAATTTATCTGGGTAAAATAGAAAATGCTACTTTGGTTTTAAATTGTAAAAATTTTATAATTACATACGAACTTAATTTCGTCAAAAGAAATAAACTTTTAATTTCACATCTGATCTAATTAACAACAGTATTTGTTTTATTGGTATTTTTACACACGATCATAGGGAGAAAAAAAATAAAAAAGCTTTTTAGCCTCCGCTTCCGGCCCCTTGTAACTACTTTCTTATTTACCTACAGTATTAACTCGGGACTTTTTTTTTGTATTGGAAAATGCTTGCTGTTGATATGCTTTTCTAACTACTAATTTGAACTTTTATCAACCCTTCGGATGACAGGATATTTATTTAAACGAATTAAAAATGTTTCACTGATGGTTAAATTTAATTTTATTAAAATTTTTAAAAGTGAAGCAATTCGTGAGATAATCCATTACGAAACGCAATGCGTCAGAGTCAGAGGGAGGCATCCGAAAAGAAAGAATACGCAGAACAAGGAGAGGAGACTCAACGGTAAGTGTCCAGGGTTACTATATTTGGCAATTTATCACTCCACAATAAACGCTATTTTAATATTTAAGTAAACTTTCCTTTGAAGAAAAACAAATTCAAGAAGATTGAAAAAATATTAAAAAGATTAATTAAATTGTTATATTCTAATTTTAAAAAATAGCTAAAATTGCTGCATGCTTTGAAACTAAAACATAAATTTCAACATCCTCCTACAAAAAGGGCAAATGGACCTGGATGAAAAAAAAATCAATATGGAGTGTTATAGTGTAAAATTTTATTAGTTCTCTGTTATAGTTACAAAATAAATTATTTTTTAATTCATATAATAACGGAAAAAAGTATATAATTCAAATTTTATTTAATCTTTCACGTTTAGAAAGTGGTAAAGGTACTCACGCATGCGCATATCGCATTTTAGAAGAGAAAGCACAGAATGCCCCTTTGGCGCACTTATACTTTTATTTTACTGCACTTAGGTTGCGGCTATTATCTTATGAACTATTTTTTTTTCTTTTTTAACCAGATTTGTATTACCTATGAAAATAAATATGAAAAATCCTAAAATTTCAAGAGCTGATTTTCGCCTACAAGAATGAAAACAAATATTGCCAATTTATTTCACCGTTTTACAGTATTTTATTTCCTTTAAAGTAAATACTATAGTTGTAGAGAAATAAAAGTATTACAATGAAACGTATATAGATATATTCGCATTTTTTCCCTCATGATTCACAATATATTTTATTTAACATTATTCAAAGAGGTTAAAACTAACTGCTGTTAATTTCCGATAGATGACTTTTAAATCACTTTCAATTTTCCAGTTGTATACCAAATAGGCAATAAAGTAAAAAATATTTTTCCGTAACTGAGCAAGATTCTCCATTCCGTGGAATTTTAAGCTGTATTTTTTTTTTTTTAAATTATTATTATTAGAATTATGTTAATTTCATTATCAAGACTTTTTTGTATTTTCCAAACAAAGTTTACAATTTTATGAAATTCGCATATTTCCTTATTATAAATAAATAATATTCATTTATCGGTTGTATAAATCCAATATTTCATCTTCATAATCAATATTTATTATGAACATATGAATCGTAGAGAAAAACACATTTCAGAAAATAACGCAACAAATTGTAATAACAACATTAATTGCAATTATGCGATGTCGTCTCATTCTATTGTTTATTTTATTTTTTTTTAAATAAATATAGTTATAATAGAAGGTTTCTCGAAACTTTCTCAGTAATCAATACCACTTAAATGGATAAAGTAAAGATTATTTCCTTGTTCTTCACTCTCGTTTTATAAGTTCACCAATAAAACAGTTGGCTGTTTCAATTATTGTTTCAATTAACTTAAATTGATATATAAAAAGTATTTAAAATAGGTCGTAATCGATAAACATAACTAATTTAATTTTAGTGTTAAAATAAATTAACTTATAAGTATATTGTAAACAAAACATTCGAAAAAAAAAAAAAATGTTCTTAGTTATAAATTTTTATTCGAAACTAAAAATCTTACGAATAAACATTCGTGTAATGGAATTTAAAAGATCACATTAATTAAGGTTTTATTTGTGAATTTTATTATGTTTTTAAAATAAAAATTAAGTTAATAGTTAATAATCATCCTTTTGAACATTAAAGAAAGGATATAAACACACAACTAATAGTTTGTCAAGTTAGAAAGCATCCCCATATTCTAGAAATGAAACGATCGAAAGTTAGTAATTCAAAACGCATATCGCGACAGGGAAAGAATTTTTCTCAACAACGCGGTAGTTGAATGGCAAAGTGAATTATGTGGATTTTTAAATATAACTTAAATTCTTTCAAAAAATATATATAACTTAAATTAGATAGTGTAAAGCCAGTATTTAATGAAATATAAACTGTACATGTGCTTTTTGTAGCGCGGGAAAACTATTAAATATGGGGGTGGGATAAAAGGACTTGTGATGACGAAGCATCGTTCTGCGTAGAAAAGCTGCGCAGTTGAAGAATCGCACTTTGTCGGCTGTTCGTTTGTTTCTATGAGGTATAGAAAATTATTTTCGTTTATTTTTCAATATTTGTGTATTTTTTGAGAAGAAAAACTTCATTAAATATTTATAAAATAAAACTCAGCTTTTGTGAGTATACTTATTTCCTAACTATTGGATTACTCATCGCCTTAATACTTATTTTTTTTATAAACGTAAATAACCAGACACATTTACTGCTTCGTGGAAAATACTCCCAATGACATGTTTTGCTATAATATAAGGTCAAAAGATTTTTATTATGTGAAAAATTTCAATGATAAATTGTAACTTGGTCTTTTGTTATTTTTTTTATTGAATGGAAAAGGCAGTTCTATTTTTAAAATTGTTTTTAAATTGGTTAACTTTTGCCTCAAAAGTAAGAATTTGCATTTATTTATTTATATTGCTTTTTTAATTATATTTTTAGACTATACTTATATATAATTTAAAGTAATTTCTATTTTTTTAAACAAATTTGTGTTATTACCAGTGTGTGAATAAAATAAACTGTTTTCTTTATCATAGTGCAAAATATTGTGAAATTCCTCTCTTCCCCCCCACCCCTACCCCCCTCCAATCATTTTATGTTCATTCATATTTTATGATTTCTTTCGATGTTTATAAGATTTATATTGGTAAATTAATATAATTGGCAAAAAATAATGAGTACATATTTGTTAGAAAGAAACATATTAATATGTATAAAACCTCCAGCCCTTTTTTAATTTCATATTTTCATAAGTTATCTCATTGAAGGAAACTTTAAGAGTTTAGTTTTATTTGTTAAAAACAATCATATCATTTTTGCTCAAACTTTCATTCAAAACTATATTGATTCCAGAATTTATGTCAAAACTTTTACATAAAATGCTTTTTTCAAAAAAAATTTTTTTTTTTCAATTTTTATAATGATACTGAAAGTTATTTTTATTTATAGTTTTGTATTATTGTTTCTTTTTAAAATATTTTATAATGTTTATCGTTATTTTATAATCTTTTCTTCTGTTTTTGTTGTGTTTAATAATAATAATAATAAATGTAATTGAATAAGGGAAAAAAAATATTGGTAGACAGCTTTTAGAAACCTGTTTATAACAACATTTGAGTGAGCAGAAAAAAGTATTAATATAGACAAGGTCAAGGTCAACTCACTGGTTCATAATGCAATGTGAAATATTAGATGTAGTTGATGCAATAGTAATCAAACGTTTTGAAATAACTTTTCTTAATAATGGAAATTAATTTATTTTTCAAAATTAACCATCAAAAACAGGATTAAAAAAAAAAAAAAAAAAAAAAAAAAAAAACCCATGGTTGTTTAAAATAATATTTATATGGGCTGTTTTTTTTTTTAACCCCCATAAGAAAATCCTGCTGAGTTTTTAAATAAAACTCATATGGCAGGCTGGGATTTTTCAAAATCCTGATCAGAAATGAAAGTGTTAAAAAAAGAAAAAAAAAAAACTACTAAAAATTTGGAATTTTTATGTTAGCAGGGCACCAGTGAGTATAAGTAGAAATATTGATCCGCCCCCTCTCCTCTTCTCCTCAAAAATATGCAGACATTACTTTTGGTAATTTTTAAATACTGAAACAAATATTTAATTACATTGATTATTTACAAAAATATTTTCTCTAATTTCATATTAATTTTTAATTAAATAAGTAAAGATGAAATAAACATATTACTTTGATTATTCCTCAGTTTCTGCTGAATTTATTTATTTTTACAATGAGTGAGATTTTTCAACAATTTATCAATAGAGAACTGGAATTTGATTTCTTCCTATGATTCCTTTTAAATAATTAAAGTTTGTTAAATCTGTTTGAGTCTATTTAAAGTTTGTTAAATCTGTTTGTCTAGTTAAGTTTGTGAAAACTGTGATAATTCAGGTGTTCCAATGAAAACCGGGACATTTTAGATAAATATCATGATGGTGGGAAAAATGGAAGTAATTTTCAACTGGGACATCTGGCAGGGTTTGTCTGAGTGGTCCCAGCCCAAAAAGAACTCTTTTTTTTTTTTTTTTTTGGGGGGGGGGGGGGAATGAGCCATCTTGAAAAAAAAAACCATTGTGAGTTTTTTCAAATTTTCTTGTGTTTTCACAACTGTAACATTATTTAATCTAAGGTATAAAAATGCAAAAATTAACAACAAAAAAGAAAAAAAAAAGACATGCCAATTTAAATATATTTTAAAAGAACCAGATTTAAGGAAATTTCTAAGCAGAGATAAAATGACCAAAAAAGAAAGAAGATTTTCTAAAAAGAAGGACAATTTTCATGCTTGTAACCTAAAATGCTTTAAATGCATGCTTAAAGATGGCACCACTGTCCAGTTGTAGCTGGCTTAATATATCCTTAGTGCAGCAAACTAGCCTCATGAGATACAAATTTACCTTTAAATTTTTGTATATATATTTATTGTTAATTCATACTTAATTAATGCAAAATTATACCCAGATTTCACTGATGAATGAAGAATTTATGTATTATGCATATGAAAATTAGAAGTTTAAAGAGTTCTCTAAAAAACTCAATAAAACCTGAAAAAACCTGGGTTTTTAGCCAGTGGGCTGGTTTCTTTCAAACCCTGACATCTGGTCACGTTATCCATATAATTAGAAATCAAATGTGGTTACACAAAATGAATTCAAATGAGATAAACCTGTCGATGCTTTAATGAATGGGATTCAACATAGAAGGCCTAAAGTACAGTATAGGGCCTAAAATCCTCTGATCTAAAATTCACCCATGTCTGAAATTTTCTTCAGTAAACACAAACAGTAAATGTATTTTTCAGTTCAAGGGTTTACATTTATATCTTAACATTACCAGGAAGTTAAATTGGTACTTTTCGGTTAGCCGGGCGCCAGTAATATATATACATGTATATATATATACACACACACATATCTACACATATCTACATATACATATATATATACATATGCATATATGGATGTATATATATACAAATTTATGTATATACATATGTATTTATATATGTACATATATCATTGGCGCCCGGCTAACCGAAAAGTACCGTTAAATTTTATACTCAAATTTAATAAATTATGGCCAAAGGCATTTTTTTTAGTGGTTTTAATAATTTTAGGAACCTTGAATTTGTGAATTCAATAATATAATAAAATACATTGATGTGTGGTTGTGGTATTTATCTGCAAAAGGCAACATTGTAAATAAATAAAATTTATGAAATTACAACACTCCCCCTTTTTTTTTTATACAAAGCAAAAAGTAATGGCAGATTTCATGCAGTCCCAACAAAGAAAAAAGTCAGAGTTTTCGGTACTTTTCGGTTAGCCGGGCGCCAGTGATATATATACATGTATATATACACTTACACGCACATATACACATATCTACGTATACATATATATACATACCTATATATATACATATATGTATGTATATATATACGTTTATATGTATAAACATATGTATTTATATATGTACATATATCACTGGCGCCCGGCTAACCGAAAAGTACCGAGTTTTCTAAATAAATGAATACATAATTGATAAGAATGACACTGTAAACTTTTTAATCTTTATTCATTTAAATGTATATACCATAGACTGCCTCAAGTCTGCGACCCTAAAATCCGTAAACGCCTAAAATCCGCACATCATTGCAGATGTAAACAGTGAAACTTGCAGTTCAGATATAGGTGAAAAATTCAAGATTTTAAATTTTTGTATCATTTTGTACACATTCTAATATGTAATTCTGGTTAATATGACTGAACTCAAGCTTTCTCATGAAGGAAGTATAAATTTATTTCCAAAAATATTCAAAATAGCGCTGCTCTTAGTGGCAGTCATGATCTTTTTATCAAATATATTTATGTATTAATTAGGGATGAGCATTATTTAACATAACAGGATAAATAACACTGTTATTGAATTAAAACCTGTTACCACATTAATAGGCTACTTAAAAGTCCCTCTTAATTAAACAACAATTTACCGAGAAGAGACTGCATCTTCTTGGGCTGTCTTACTCAGAAATTTGGTTCAAAACCCCAACTTGACATAATTTTCTGAAATATCTTTTGCCTTTATCGAAAAACGCAAAATACTATTTGTTTTCATAATTGTTTAATAAGAACACTTGCAAAGTTTTTGTGTTTACGAAAAAAAAAATGATTTCAGGAATGTGTCAGAATGTAGCTAGTTTGGGAATGATAACACCCTTAAAGAAAACATAGTATGCAAGAACATAATTTCCAGGAAAATAAGACAGTTTAAGTAAAATTTTAAGCTATATTGCCTATTTTTACAAGCAAATGTCTGAGGTCTTCTTGCCTTAAAAAAGAAAAAAAAAACCCATCCAAGTCGAAATTTCAAAACTCAATGACGAGCGTTATATTACTATCCATGCATCAGGAAGAAAAAGAGAAAAGAAAAGAAGAAAAATTCTTCATATTTTCCCCGCAATGAGAAACAGACAATTGTGTTGCCTGTAACGAAATTGTCTGTTTAACTTTCGATAACTCTTTCTTCTAAATGCGATTTTTTAAACCATTTGGTTGCTGTTCAAATATTTAGACTCGTTTAATTAAAATGACAGATATGTTCTTTTGAAATCCTTTTTGCAATCCAGTTATGGGTGTGAGAAAGAACTACATGTTTGTGTGAAATTTTTTGGAATAAAGTAATGAAATATTCGTTTTGTAGAAAAAATAAACAAATAAGATGATTTTTGTGTATGGGCTTAAAGCGGTATAATGAATCATGCTCACTTTGGAAGTATTTGTTTGCACTGAGTATGACAGGGTGTGAAAAGGGGAGGGTGGGGGCTTCAGTCCTGGATTTTTTTAAAGAGGATTTAAGGCTTTCGCGTTATTCTTTCTGAACTTTGCAGTTTATTTATTTATTTTTCAATAAGGATATTCTACATTTGTTAATGGAATCATAGAATCATTTTATTTTATTTTAATAAATAAAAGACAGATATTTTTTTAAATGTGTATTTATTTACTACTTTATAGAGCTTCAAAATTATGATATTTAAAATAATATTTTTCCTTTCTTCAAAACTATATTCAGTTTTTTAGTGAATTTTCATTTGAATATGTCTATGTGATCATTAATATTGTAATTCCGTATGCAATATTCTTTTTAAAATATATTTTTTAATTGCACACAATTATCTTATTTTTACACTGTGCCGATGACAGGCAAAGATAGATGTCCTCTGGCCCGGCATCTGAATATTTCGGCCCATGTAGACCAGTATATTTACATGATACTCCTGAACAGACGATGATAAACAGCTGATAGTAAATTAAAAATAAGCATAATCAGGCTTATTTTTAAACTTTTTTTTTTTTTTTCGAGGGGTTGGGGGTGTTAATTTGTATCTGACAAGAAATGAATTAAAGAAGAAACAGAAATGAATTAAAGCTAATAGGTAACACTGTCAGAGTTAGCAGGTTATTAGAATAAAAAGGTTTAATATAATAGCATCGCGTTAAGGATGTGATAAACAGCTACAAACACCAACATCGGCGG
Source organism: Maratus michaelseni (assembly GCA_963931845.1). Classification (NCBI taxonomy): domain Eukaryota; kingdom Metazoa; phylum Arthropoda; class Arachnida; order Araneae; family Salticidae; genus Maratus; species Maratus michaelseni. Next base: position 277,497,802 of record OZ007587.1, read on the forward strand.
TAAGAGAGATACAGATTAAAAAGTGTTGCCAATACATGAAAGGTAAAACTTATTACAGGATGTTGCCAAACAATAAATATAAAATCACTTACTTTAACACTTCCCCTGATTTTATATATTATAAAATAAACAAAGAAGTAAAATTAGAGTTCAAAATTTAAAAAAACAGTTTTTTTAAAGTTTACAGAGTCCCATGTTATTCATGCACCATTCGTGCTTTTGTTTTGGCACAGCTTTAGTAAGAGAGTCAGCAACCATATCATCAGTTGAAATCTTTTCAACACTTATGAGTTTCTTTTTAACAGAATCACGAGTGACATGATGAGACACATCTATGTGTTTGGTGCGAGCATGAAAAAGGCTGTTTTTGCTTAGATCAATAGCACCTTTGTTGTCGCAGAATATTGTGATTGGTTTATCTTTAGATACTAAGTTTAATTCATTCAGAAACTTTTTAAGCCACAATGCTTCTTTTGTGGCAGATGCCAAAGCTGTGTATTCGGCTTCGACAGTGGAACTAGCTACAGTTGTTTGCTTTTTACTTTGCCATGTTACTGCAGCTCCAGCAAGTTTGAAGATAAAACCTGTTGTTGACTTTCTGTCATCAGGACATCCAGCAAAATCAGAATCACAATATCCTAAAAATTCACTGTTAGCTGAGCGATCATATTTTAATTTAGTTTTAGTTGTTCCATGAAGGTATCTCATCACACGTTTGGCAGCAACCCAATGTATTTTTGATGCACTTTGACAATACTGACATAACAAACCTACAACAAATGAAATGTCAGGACGAGTTCCCTTTGCAGCATAAAGTAAACTACCAATAGCTGATTGGTATATAGATGTTAATTTTTCATCATAATCAGAGGATTTTGACAATTTTTGATTGACGTCTGATGGTGTTGAAACAGGATTTGAATCATGCATGGAAAACTTTTTAAGAATTGATTCAATGTATGTTGATTGATTTAAAGCAGTAATTCCTCTTTCTCTATCTCTTTCAATTTCAATTCCCAAGCAATATTTTAGTTCACCAAGATCTTTCATTTCGAATCTCTTGAATAATTGTTCTTTAATGCTGCTTTTATCTTTAGGACAGTTTGAAAATATCAACAAGTCATCCACATAAACTGCTATAAGTAAAATCTTCTTACCTGTGATTTTATAGTAAACACAGCAGTCAAAGTCAGCACAAGTTAATCCTAAATCTTTGAGGTTGTTGTCTAGTTTAGTGTACCAGGCTCTACCAGATTGTTTTAGACCGTAAAGTCCTTTTTGGAGTCGACAAACTATCTTCTCTTCTTTCTTACTTCCCCTTTCTTTGGAGAACTCCAAACCTTCTGGGGGCTCCATATAAATTTCTTCCTCAATACTTCCTTGAAGGAATGCAACAACAGCATCAAGATGATCAATATCCCAATCATAAAGGGTAGACATGACTATTAACACTCTTAGTGTTTCATAGCGCACAACTGGAGAAAATGTCTCTGTGTAGTCAATGCCAGCTCTTTGGGAACAACCTTTGGCGACCAATCTGGCTTTATAGCGTTGAGGACTTCCATCAGCACCGTGCTTGATTTTAAATACCCATTTACACTTAATAGGTTTACAGCCAGGAGGAAGTGACACAAGTTGCCATGTTTCGTTTCGCTTGTGTGCTTCTAATTCTTCAGAAATTGCCCCTTTCCATTTCACAGCATCTGAATGATTCAGAGCATTTGTATAAGATGTTGGAATATCAGTAGTTTGTTCTGTCTCATCTTCTAATATTGTAGATATTATGTGACATTGATGTTCTTCAGAGGATCTATCATAGTCTTTGAGATAAGATGGCATCCTTATTTCTCGTTTAGGTCTTCTTGCACCAACATCACTATTAGAGTCTTCACAAGGTTTTACAGGAGTGACATCTTTAACTTCTGAATTTTCGTCTTCGCAAGGGTCTGTGGGAGTGTCATCCTTGATGTCTGAATTTCCGTCATCTAAATCTGAATTTATAGAAACAACTTCTTGTGGTTGTTGGTATATGGGGAACAGTATTTCATCTTGATAAAACTCTAGACTTTGCTCGTTTTCTGAGGAACAAGAAGGAGTACACTTTTCTGTTTCTAAAAATATTACATCTCTGGCTTCAGTAATCTTGAACGTGTTAGGATCCATAAGCCTGTAACCTTTGCTTTCTTGGCAGTACCCAACAAATATCATTTCTTTAGCTTTATAGTCCCATTTTTTGCGTTGACATTTGGGTATATGAGAAAAGGCTTTACATCCAAAAATTTTCATATGTTGCAAATCTGGCTTTATTCCGGTCCATGCTTCAAAAGGAGTTTTCCCATTTACAGCAACTGTAGGACTTCTATTTTTACAGTAATTTGCAGTATTGATAGCTTCTGCCCAAAATCGTTTATCTAAATTTGCTTGATTGAGCATAGCACGTGCTCTCTCTACAAGTGTCCGATTGCAACGTTCAGAAATTCCATTCTGTTCGGGGCTATATGCAATGCTTGTTTGGTGAAAGATGCCTTCTTTTCTGAAAAATTCTTTAAGTGGTAGGAATTCTTTACCTCTGTCACTACGAACTATTTTCAACTTCTTGTCAGTTTGTTTTTCAACGTAAGTTTTGAATTCAACAAATTTTTGATAAACTTCATCCTTGGTTTTTAAGAAACTAACAAAAGTCATTCTGGTTTTATCATCAGTGACTGTAAGAAAATATCTTGTCCCTCCATGCGACTGAACCTCCATTGGTCCACATAAATCGGAGTGAACAAGCTCAAGAATTTCTTTTGCTCTTTTGGCTTTTTGATTAGGAAATGGCTTGCGATGAATTTTTCCTTTTATACAGGACACACAATCTTCAGAGCCGTCATCAAAATCGATACCATTAGCCATTGACTTCAGTCTTTTAAGTCCAGGATAACTCAAGTGGGCTATTCTTTTATGCCACGTATTGACAGAATCCTTTTTGGAACAAATCAAGGCTGTGCTTCTTACAGTATCCAGATAGTATAAAGTGTTATCTTTTGAAGTACCTGTAGCGAGAATTTTTCTTGAATGCTTTTCAATTAATTTGCAATTATTAGCATCAAATACAGTAAGGATATTCAACTTTTTTGCAAGATATTTTACAGAAATTAAATTAGCAGTTAAATCAGGAACATATAAAACATTATTTAGAGTTACCTCAACAATTGCATCATTTCTTTTTATACTGAGTGTAACGCTTCCTTCACCTGCACTATGAATAATTTTTCCACCTGTTCTCACTGGGCATGGGGCTAATTCAACAAAATCTGTGAACCAGTCTCTATGTGATGTCATATGTCTGTCTGTTCCAGAATCTATAATCCATGGTTCATCTCTGGCTTTGATTTCAGATCCTGAACATAATACCCAAGCTTCTTTTATTCTGGAATTGTAGTCTGCGGATTTTTCAAATTTTACATCTCTCTTGTTTGCATTGTTGAATTTAGACTTCTTTGATCTACAAAATTTTGCTTTATGACCATTTTTGCCACATGAGTTGCATTTACCATAAAATCTTGAATCATGGTTGGAAGTTTTAGTTGCATAGGCATTTTGTTCTTGATTTCCCATCTTAGCAAATTCCGAGAGCAACTTTTCACAAACGAGATCTGTAGTCAACTCTTGAACACTATTTTCCAGAGCCATCGTTAAAGGACGAAAATATGTCGGTAAATTCGTTAAAATATTTGCAGCTACAGCTTGGTCGGGGTATGCGGGAAGAATCGTTCTCATTTTAATACCGATGGAACGCATCTTTTCAATGTATTCTGCCATATCTCTACAGTTTTCAAATTTCGTTGCAAACATTTCTTGATTTAACGTAATAAAACGATTTGGATTATTATCTTCGTAGAGATTTTGGAGTCTATCCCACATGGATTTTGCAGTTTCACAGTTCAATAATTCTTTAATGACAATACTGGAAACACTACTTACGATTGCGGATCTTGCCCGACGATCAACTGTAGTTTCTGCATTTTCCTTAGTACAAGCGTCATAAAGATCCCGATCTTCAAGGTGATATCGTATACTAAATTTCCATTCGCTATAATTAGCTCGACCTTTAAGCTTTTCAAAGTTTGGAGGAACTGCACTTGGTATAGTAACTGTAGGTGTAGACATCACGCAATTTTTTTAGCACGTTTTTAAACTAGGCCTAACGATCGCCGCCGGTATAAGTAATTTTCACTTTTCCGTAATTTTCAAAGCGTCGTTAAGTGTTGTTTAATTTACGCGATGGGCTCCTGGGCCCATAACCTGTCAGAGTTAGCAGGTTATTAGAATAAAAAGGTTTATTATAATAGCATCGCGTTAAGGATGTGATAAACAGCTACAAACACCAACATCGGCGGTAAGAGAGATACAGATTAAAAAGTGTTGCCAATACATGAAAGGTAAAACTTATTACAGGATGTTGCCAAACAATAAATATAAAATCACTTACTTTAACAAACACATTTAAATACATATTTAATACTTTGGGAATTTTTCCATAGCAAATTTCGCACGCCTTGCATTCATAATAATCAAATTTTAATTGCTTAATAGGCGTATAGCCAACATAGTGAAAAAGTACCCAAGCCGGGACTCGAACCCGGGTCATCAGTATAGTGCATTAACGTTCTACCAACTGAACCACTTGGGAACGATACTCAGCCTGGAACTTTCTCACTGTAACATGTTGGCAAAGCTGCAAACGCAGCACAAGATGGAATATTTTCCGTGAGCCACCAACCCTGGGGCAAACACGAAATCAAAGAAAATCCAGCATCAATAATTGAATAAATTCATATTTAATACTTTGGAAATTTTTCCACAGAAAATTTCGCATGCCTTGCATTCATAATAATAAAATTTTAATTGCTTAATAGGCGTATAGCCAACATAGTGAAAAAGTAATCGATGAAATCACTCGAGCAGTCATATTATAGCAGTTATGAATGAGAGAAAGATGAAATTTTTTTACATTTTTCTACAAATTATGTTTTTAAAAATGTGTTTTATTTTTATACATGGTGTCCCTTCTTATTGTTTACTAATATCTAATTCCTAAGCCATTAGTTTTAGCAGTATAGTTACAATTGCTAAAATGTCATCATATGAAAATTAGTTTACGTCAAAATAGCTACTTTTTAAATGGTTTCAAAATTAAAGATTTTATACGATGTCTGTGTTCTATAAGTTTTATTGAGAAAAAGTTTATCTTAACAAGTAAATCAATAAAAATTCATTCTTCTATGATGAAAACTTTCCGAGTTATGATACTTAGAATTTTATGAACTTTCGGCATTTTATGTTATTAAAGATGGAAAAGCATGTTTTTAGTGCCAGAAAATGCTAAAAATACATGAAATTCAAAGTAGCATAACTAGGTAAGATTTATTGTGCACAAATTTAATTTTTATTATATAAACAGATTTTAAAGATGTGAATTCATCTCAATGGGAAAGGACGAGTATATACTTCCCAAATACATCTGTTGGCAGCATACATAGCGATTGATCATGAGTTAACAAAAATAACATGTTAATGGAACCTGTTACAAATGCTACTATGGAACTCTGTAACCTATTAACCAAAAATAACTGTATTTTCCATCTTTAGTATTAATCAAGCTTTTTTGGTTATTAAGTCTGGCTAAGCCTGAAATAAAGCTTCGTTATTTTAAGATTTTCATGCAAATTATCAGTATACCTTTATCAGATGAGTTTCATTGAATAATTCTAGAAAAAATTATCTCATCATATTGTGCATATTTAATTATGCATTATTATTTATTCATTTGACGTTTACTTTCTTTTAATATTTTAATCCTTTTTTAAATTTTCTTAATTTTTATTATTTTACTTAATTATTTTAATATTTTACTTAATTGTAAGCATTCTTTATAATTTTGAGTGCATTCAAATTATTACATTCAAATTACTGTTTAAAAAATGTAAACAAAACAATGACCAGAAATTTGCAAAATTCTAAAATCTGTACAACCTCTGGTCTCAAGCTATGAGGATTTGAGGGAGTGTACTGTATTTCCTTTCTGTTCCATATTTTTATTCGTAAATGCAGCAGTGAAAGCTGCTATTATGCACTTTCTTTACTATGCCTGTATTTATTTGATTTTAAAAAAATCTAAATGTAATTATCTTTATTTTTATGATCTGAAATCTGCACTACCTCTGATCCCAAGACAAGATATGTAAATTTTTGACCCTTTACTATACATCATAGGATGTCACATATTCTATGAGAATCATGTACGTTTCAAAAATTAGGTGGAGAAAATTGGATTTTTCAGCAAACACATTTCAAAACAAAGCTCAAGTTATTAAAAATAGTTCTATACTTTTTTTAATGTTGTTGTTAGATTCTTATATGATGGTGGAAACCAGTTTGAATTTATTTGAGATCTTCAGAATGAACTTAATAATGTTTGGGACAGTTTCTGCCAATTAGAAATTTAGAGACATTATCAAATAAATAAGAAATTTTCAAGTGCAATAAAAGCTAATGAAAAGAAAAACCCATACTGAAATATTGATTTTGATTGTACATATAAAACTATCCTCGTATTTTTTAGATTTACAAACAGAAAAAAAAAGTATAATATACTATGTGTCAAAAGTAGCATGCCGGAAATTGTTGCCAATTATGTTCAAAATACTAATTTAATATATATTTAATGAATACTTAACATCCATTAAAAAATAAATAATATAAAAGCAACCTAAAATAATGCAAAAGAGTAATTTAGTATGCATTTATTAAATATACATAAAACCAGGAGGTCAGCAGCTTTTGATGATAAAGATATTTACAATAGTGTTTTTATTTCTGGTGGACTGTTTGTCAACCAGAATGAATATAATGTATATACTATATTTATGATTATTTTACATACATTAAAATACCTTTTTTAAAAATTCTTTTAGAGCTGTTAAATCCTGTTGTTGGAGATTTCAGTGCTGTGACTCAACCATATACTGATTACTGGGTATTTACAGGTAAGACATCATAAATTCAGTGTAAAATATGAACCATAATGCAAATGTATTCTACTAAAAAGTTTACTTCATACAGATTTTTTATAGAAAGATTCTAATTTCTGTGAAGGAGGGAGGAGACAATACTTTATTAGAATGGAACAGACATGTAATCCCTGGACACTGATTTTTGACATGCTTTACACATTATAAATAAATAAAAGAAAATGAAATCAAAATTAGAGCATACATCTTTCTTTTCTAACATGCTGCTATCTTGGAATCATAGAAAATACAATATTTATAGATAATGACGTATTACAAAGTGCAGTGAATTGTATTTTTATTTATGTAACAATCAAAGTAAAGCAAAAATATGTTTTTTACAATATAAATTTAATTGGTAATGAAAAATGGGGGATTTGCGTCTTCAGGACATAGTTCCCCACTCTATTTTGTGGGAAGCCTGCATGGTCTGCTTGCATTTCATATTATCACCATTCTTCCATTCTGTTTAAATTATTCAAAATCATCATCACATTGTAAAAAATATGGTTGCAAGTCTCAATCATAAAGCTGTATTAAAAGCAAAAACTTTTAAAAGAACTTAAAGCTAGATGATCTTAGAATTATGGGAAATACAATATTTATAGATGATGAAGCACTAGAAAATACTGAGAACTGTATTACAAAACAAATTTTAACAAATAAAAAACATTAAACTACAAAATTACAGAAAATTTTTAACATACCATTTGATCATTGATGGCTGTTTAAATGCTCATAACACTGAGTGCCACATATTAAAAAATATTTCCTGACAGTTTTTCGCAGTCTCCTTTTTCAGAAAAACTTATCTGGCTCTCATTTAAAATGTTGGCCATACTTATGACCATCTTCACGGAAATTTATAGTTATCAGCATACTCTAATGCAATCTTCCAGTAAAACAATCAAACAACTATTGATATTTTTAAACTTTATAGTTACTGGCACTGAAATTTTAAATTTGACAGTTAAAAACAATTCAATAACATGCCATTAATTAAATGAAAAAAAACCCACATTCGTATACCTCTCCTAAATGACCACACACGACCAAATCTCAAATTTTCATCACCAATGATGTAAATAGAAACATGCACAACCATTTCCATCACTTACTTTCCCATCTTTGGGTTTGCCATAAGAGAAATCAGACTCCCCCCCCCCCTCCCCAAATTTGGCATGCTTTTTCCTTTTTTAACCGATTAAAAATAAAAAAATATTGCCCTGTGGTTAGACATCATAGTCATTATTGGGAATGTTGCAAGGCACTCCAACACAAAGGGATCTCTAAATTTTGCCTAGTGTGCCTATGCTAAGTTTCTACAATTTCAAAAACAGAAAAAAAATCAGAGAAGGAATGGGAAAAAGAAATTGTTGTAGTGAAACAAACAAACAACAACATAAAATAAAGGAGTAAAAAATGAATTTCAATGCATCCTAAAAAACATAATCTTCCTCCTGAAAGGAATAAACAAATAGTGAATAAATTTAAGGAAGTAATATTTCATGTTATAAATGTTTGTTTTATTATTTAAAAAAGTGACTTTTGTAAAAAAAAAAAAAAAAATCTGGGTTTTTTTAAGTACAATAGTAAATCTTTATAACACAAACCTAAAAATGTGAGGTTGTGCGTTACATCAGGGCCGAAACTAGCCTTTTTTGTGCCCCGGCCAGACATGGATTTTGGCCCCCCCCCCCCCCCCTCTTCCAAAAAGAAAATTTACAAAGATAATTTTACTAAGTTTCTAATAGCTGACTTATTTTAAAATTAACAATATTTAATAATAAAATATGTAATACTGAACTAAGTAGTCAGCTGTATCAAATATTGATTCATTAAAACTGAAAACTGAATCGAATGGAGCCGAAAAATATTCTGCTTTATAAAGTTTTAAACTTAGTAGGTATAATTTTTGATATTTTTTGTGTTGAAAATACATATTTTTTTCATTTAAGACTGGATTCCGTTATAGACAGATTTCATTTTCACAGATTTTAGGGTTGTTGTAGTAATTACAACTGAGGCGTTTAAAGTCACAGTGATATCAATTAGGAGACTGCATTTAGTAATGCGAAGACATTCGTTAGCTAATATTAAACCTATGGGAGCATTTTTGACAAATATATTGCTTGTGTTTTATTACCTTTAAATAATTTTTTTTACGGCATACCGGAGGTTGATATCTAATGTTTTTCTTTTGTATTATTCGAATTTGGTTACATTTTTTTATAGTCGGACACTTTCAATTTTGGAAAATTGTTTGGAACCTGTTCTGAAATTTAAAGTAGCCTCATATAAAAAAGTGCAACCAAAATCGAAAAAGTAAAAATGCACAACATTAGATATCGACCTCAGGTATCATATGGGGATAAAATATAAAATTTAACCAAGAATTCTGAAAAGAATGCTCCCATAGGTTTAACATAAGCGTGCGAGTGTTTTCACCTAAGACTACACTAAGACTTAAGAGACTGCACTAGTCACGCGAAGAAATTGAAATGCTAATGTTAAATCTATGGCAGCGTTCTTTTAAAAATTTCTCACTTGAATTTTAATAGTTTTAAATGATTTTTTTTTTTGTTTAGAATAGCTCAGGTTGAATATCTAATCAGGTTAGTATTCCATTTGGATTTTCAGGCTGTGAGACATTTTTATCCAAATTTATATATATTACATTTTTGTATCAAAAGACAAACAAAATCTTCATTTGGCCCCCCCTTCACCTTTTGTTCTGGCGCCCGGGGCACATGCCCCCTCTGCCTCTCCTAGTTTGAGCCCTGCGTTACATAGAATTTTGCGTTATATAGATCATATTTCACACATCATTAATATCATCACCCTCTTTGTAAACAAGGCCAAATATGTCTGCAACATATCAAAATACAGTAGAGTATCTTTACATTGCATTCCTTGTTACCAAGAGTTGTGCAGATTATACATTTTTGCATAACATAGAGTATTCCACACATTGTTAAATTTACTTTATAACATGGTCCAAATATGCTTGGATAAAATCCTTCATTATATTACTCATTTTCAAAAAAATTTATTGTAATAATAGCAATTCTTTTACAAAAGAGCGCTGAATTAAGGAGAAATGAACTAATGTATGAAATTTAGTCTTCTAGAAAGTAGCAATTTTTTACAATGTGGGAATGCAGGTGCATCTTAGCTGCAAAATTCATATGTGTGAAAAGTTTTGCATTATATAGAAAATTGCATTATGTAAAATTGCAATATAAAGATCTTCTACTTTATTTTGACCTTAAAAGCTTAAGATAGAGACACAGAATTGCAAGTATAAATTAATACATAAACATTACTGCATAATTAAAATAATCAAAAGCAGGCATTTTCTGCATTTTTGCAGAAATCTGCTTCTTTAAGTGTGTTTCTGGCTGTTTTTGCGATCAGTGCAAAATCTATAAGAAATCGTGACTTAACAGCTTATGCTGCATATTTAACCGAGCCAATATTACAATGCTGTACACATCAATATTGTGATAGTTTTGTATTTGTGTAGAGTTCACCTTTTTTTTCCAGCTTGCTCTTTCATTCTTGTAAATGTGTAGTAAGTATTTATGGTTATTTGGAAGAAAACCAAATGAGAATTAAAGAATTTACTTGTTACTTATGCATTTGTCTTTGCATGATATAAATTAATAATGTTTAGAATATTTTATATTTTTGTATTAATATTTATGCAATCGAATGGAAGGATATATGTAAATGTCAAGGTTTGGACTTAAGTTTTGTCCCACCTGACACTTACATAAATTCTTCTACTTATACTAACTCATAAACTGTTAAAATATAAACTATTATTAAAAAACTGTTAAAATATAAAAGTAAAGAAAAATCCTTCAATTTAGCATTAGTAGTTGATTTTGTTTAAGGCTGTTCTCCAATGTAAACTGGCTATTTTCTGACACATACCTTATTTTTTTTTTTTGTTTCTAAACATGTGAGATTGGCAGATGTTATTATTCAGAAATTGAATAGTTTTCCATTTTTTTTTTTTTTTTTTTATAAAGGCAGAGGATCTTTCAGAAAATACTGTCAAATTTGGCATTTTAAACTGAATTTTTGAATGCGACAGTCCAACAAAGGTTGTTATGAGACAAGAATTACTTGTAAATCAAGATCTAATTCATATATTGAAAAATAAAAAACTGTTTGATTCTACATCACTTCAATAGTAATGCCTGTAAGTGTCATGCTTTTACAAAATGTGTCAGACATTTTCGCTGGAAAAAATACTTCTTTGAGAATATTTGTGGTGTTAACAATTTTAAACAGATCATTTAAATCAGTGATTAAATGGAAAGTTTCTATTGGTATTTTGCCCAATGAATAAACAGAAAAAGCTTTAATTAATTGTTTATAAGCTTCATTCCGTAGGCTTGTAAAAAACTGAGTACAGTAAATTTATAAAAAGCAAATTTGTATCTGGCTTTAAAAGCATTTAATTTAAAAATTGTATTTATTTAAATCTAATGTAATTTTACAATGTCATAACTTTCTTTGAGTAATCAAAATTATTCATTCTTTTATGTAAAATAAGCAAGCAAATATAATAAATTTCTGCAAATAAATATATAGCAAATTGAAGCTAAAGAAAAATGAAAGGATGATAACCTCTTCTCAAAAGCTATTGTGAAAGAATGTATACGAGGAAAATAACTAATTGGTGTAAAGATGTTAAGTATAGAGAGCAAGAGCTTCTCCAGTAGGTTGAACAGAAGTTTTATTTTACTTTTGAACTCATACACACCAAATAAAAAAATCTCTGAGGGCTCGGCCTACATGCACAGGTAGATTTCGAAGACGCAGACTGTGGGGTGCCTGTTTATTGGGAATTGCAGAAGAAATTACTTTTTTGTCATGATGTGGCAGTTGGGACCGTTCACTTCAAAAGCTACCTGTGTCTGTAGGCAGAGTCGGCAGGGATTTTTATGTTTTTAATTTTTTTTGCTGTAAGGGTTGGTCCTATAAAAACTTGTCAATATAAAAGTTGTAGATAATATTAAGAGGATTTATAATAAATTTAAGCGGATTTGATATCTTGTGAATTAACAAAGTTATGATTTTTTTTTCTTCTTAAACCCCTATTTCTCTCCCCCCCCCTTGAGGCCATTTTTAATGATATCAAGAATCTGTCATACATAAATTATCGGCCCTTTTCCTAGAAGTAATAATAACTTTATACGGATTCGACACGTATCATAATTAAGAAGTTATGCTTTTTTTTCTGTTTTCACAAAAAGCTCCCTCCCTCCCCCATTTTCCCCCTTGGTTCGATTTTGCCTATTAACGAACTTGACCGAGATTTTATGCCCCTTGATTTTGTTATCAGTTTGAAGAGGTTTGTGCAGAATTATTGAAGTTATCGTGTCCATAAAAAAGTGATATAGATAGATAGATAGATATAAAGTTTTGAAGTGGGAGTGGTTTTGGGTTCTGAGAGTCATGATCGGCATATATCTGCAAAAATTTTCCAGAAATTTCAACATGGGGAGAGTGTAATAGGTAGTATTTCTTACAAATTCTACCTAAAAAACAGTTAGGGATTGAAAAGGCATCAAAACTTTTTCTTCCAAAAAAAAAGGAAAAAAAAAAAAAAAAAAAAAAAGCACTGAATGATAATAATTTCCTCTGAGTGATAATAATGCTGATATTTAATATTTTGAGGATTTCAGATATAACTGGTCATTCTTATATTTACTCTGTGTGTGTGTGTGTATGAATTAATGGGGGTAACTCAATTTTCATATTTTTTTTGTTTAGCATACCATGTGTACATGTAAGTTGTAGCTGTATCTATGCGAATAACAGTATTTTTTCTAAGTACAAATGCAAAAAGAGCTGCCATGATATTTGTTTCTTTTGTTATTTGTGCTACTAACTAATGAAATTATTTATTTGCATTTTTTATTATTTATTATTGATTATTTATGTAATTATACTAATTATAATTTTATTAATTAAAGCATAAAAATATAGATTATATTTCTACTTCAAGAGTTAATTGTTTAACGATTATTAATTTTAACCATTATTAACAAATTAATATTAAATACAGTGTTTAACAATTTTAATAAATGTACATATCAGCAGTATTTAATATAGGTTACATAATTACTAGAAAATATTAATGTACATAACATTATTGTATGCTACTAACTAATAAAATTACTAATTTTTAGTTCTTATATCTTTTACAATTATTAATTATACTAGATGGAACCCGTCAAAACTTGACGAAAAAAAAAATACTATAACAATATCAGTAAAATAAGCTTCTTTACTATTTAAGAAGAGTGCAAATGAAACAGTCTTTCAAATATTTTATTTTTAAAGTTTTTTCCTCAGTGAAATACAGTACTATTTCCAATGCAAACTCCAAACAAACAATCCGTAAACAACTGTGTAATGCAAATCAGTTTGACATTATCGCCATATTCCCTACGGCAAGAACAAAAATTTCATGGATCTATGAAGTATCATACAAATAGTATATTCCTACGTTCATCTAATATTCAGTAAATAAAAGAACATAGTAAATATAGTAAATAAAGCACACATCTCTCCCCCCTCCCCCCCTGTGATAATGCAACCGAATGAGCTCCTATGAGCATGTGCATTGCATCTGTCCAAAAGCACCGTCGAGATTCGACGTTAAAAAAAGTTTTAAAATGTTTAAATTAAAAATTTTAAAATGTCTTCTTTAATCATTGTTCATTTCAAATCCATATCTTCTAAAACGCATCTAATTGTTTTAAGGTAATCAGATGAAGAATTTTTTTTACAATAATAAATCAATCTTCAGATGAGGGAGATTTTTAATGTTTTCAAGTGTAATTTATTGGTATAATTTCTTCCGTCCTTTACATAATCAGGATGATTATCCCTTTTCCATCGCAGTTGGGATCTTTTACCTTTTGTACAGTTAAATACCAAATGGATCTTTAAAAAAAAATACAATCCGTAGCATATTCTGATGCAACATATACATCAGCGGATTCAACATATCAATTTTATGTTAAACATAAACTCAAAATAGTTTTTTTTTTTTTTTTTTTGACAGATTTTAGTTTAGCGCCAAAATGCTCTATCTTATGGATAATCTGATCTTATGATTTATCAGGGATTATTTTTTTTTCACTTTTTATGATGGTTAAAAAATCAATTTTCAATTGTGGTAACTTTTCCAGGAGCTATTTTACATTATTGAAGCAAACTGATGGTCATTGTTAAGATAGAAATGAAAAACATTTCATGCTAGAAAATTATTTAAAAAATCGTTAAATTAAGCGACAGTTTTCAAATAAATTTCAATCAAAAGCTAATTTTTTTTCTAATTCATGATGTAAGAATTAAAATTATAAAATGTAGTAAAAAATTGAAATTTGTCGTATTTAGAAGTGATGTAAGCGCGATGAAAGCTAAAGCGATAGCACCGTTTGTTGTCATAACTGTTATACATTTCTAAAAATTGCCACTGTGTTTTTGCTGACGTCCGAAAGTAGACTACCATTTTTTGACATCGAAAGAGAAATTCACAGGGAAAGAAATAGGATTTTGCCGCTAATACGGAACTGTTAAATGAACTCATAATAAACCTACCAAAATAATTCCTATAAAATATTAGCCTTATATTGTTTATTCTAGCTAAAAATACAATCATTATTTCAAGTTTTTTTTTCTACCATAACACTATTTTTAATAATTTTAATTTTCCTGAAATCCTTTACTTTTGGGGATTTTTTAAATTAAAAAATGGAATCTTCTAACCTATAATTTAAAAAAAAGTAATTGGTAACATGCAATCAAGATGAAGCAATCAATAGAGGCTCTAATTCTAATCTTTCTAATTAAGAATGGAAAAATCAGTTAAAGTTACGTCATGTTGACACAATCATATAAATTTTGCTCTTTAGTTTTATCAATGTTAAAATGCATTTCAAGCTAAACATAACATCATTTTCACCGGCGCAAACTTTTCACACTTACTTTGTATATGTTACTTTTGTGCGTAAATACCATGTATATAAATCAAAATATATTTGTATTTAATGGTAATGAAAAATGGCATCAACAAAGTTATAATGCATAATAACAAAATAAACCCAATGAACAATATTCCCGTGACGTCACTATAAATATGAATTTTTATTCGCTTATAAAACACGCGGATAAATATTTTTACCGAAATTTAACTTGCAAATTAAAAAATTCGGTCTAAAAGCCACATGCTTTTAATATTATTTCTCTATTATCTCGCAACCACAGAGTTCAGACAATAAACTATGTGCCACGCAAGAGTGGGCGTTAATCCGATTGCCGACTTTATGACATCATAAGCAGAAGAAAAAGTTTAATTGAAAATTACGGCTAATTAATTAAATTTTCGAACAAACGAAAGCACGATAACAAATCTGTGTCCAAATATCTTTCATTAAAAAAAATAATGATGTAATTTGATGCAGTAGTTTGTTCTCATGGATTGTTGAAAGAAATTGCGTAGCGTTTTAAATATGTAGATTTTATTAATTACAACATAAAAACATAGATTATGTCAGTCAGGGGGTTAATTGTTTATAAAACCTACAATTCTTGGTAGTTATTCAGTATTTTAATGCAAGGAAAAAAATCATAAAAATCTGATTTAAATTTTTTAAAAGTCTGATTTTAATTATAAAAACCAGATTTCTTTTTTTTTTTTTTTTTTTAAATCCTGATTTTTTTACACCCTAATAAAGAAACAATATCATAATGAAATGGAATGTTAAAATAAAAGCTTAATTTTCTGTTCCATATATGATGTGGAATTCCCTTTTTTGATTTAATTAAAAAATGTTTTAAAATTAGAATATTTTAGTTTCTCTGTCTCTCTGTTTATTTATTTATTTATTTTTTTGTAAAAAAAAAAAAAAAAAAAATAATAATAAATAAAATAAATAAAAGTTTTGAATCTAAGCTTGGACCTGGAAAATATTATTTTACTGACCTGACATTGTAGTTCACCCCCCCCCCCCCCCCACTCCAAAAAAAAAAAAATCAGAGAATTTTGTTTTAGAAATGAATCATTAAGTAAACTTTAAAGCAAATTTTCATTTCATTTTAAAATAATGATGTTTCTTAAAGTTCTTGACTAACAAGGTTTGTTAAATCTTCCAATAACACCTCTCCTATTAAACGAATATCACTAAAAATTGTACTCATGGCTTTGTAGAAGTGGCCCATGATTGATGATTTAAAATTTCGATAACATTAAATCAGCTTCTTTTTCTGCCTTAAAAGTAGCTTCATATAAATATGAAGTTGAAAGTTGAGTTGAAAATTTCAGCAGGATACAAATTTGTATCCTGCTGAAATTTTCAACTCTTCCAAAATATGAATTATTCATTTAATTAACATTTTGGTGTAGTGAACCACAAGTTATGTATAATGACAAGGAATTGCCATCTTGCACTAGAAAGATAGAGAGAGATATAGCCGTTCTTTGTAACGAATGTTCTTTTATTAGAACTAAACACAAACTTAACAATTAAAACATAAAAAATAATTGAAAATTAGTGCAAAAACGTAACACTGGGACACTGTCCAGGTTACAGATATCTATACTAATAAAAGAAAAGTTTGTGTCTGTGTGTGTATGTGTACGATGGCTAGGAAAATCTATTGCACATAAAGGTATGAAAATTTGGATGAGGATAGTCCAAGACTGACCATAATGCACCCGAGGCTCAGATTTTTAATTTTTTTTTATAATTAGCCAAGATATTAATTGAACCCCACAATTAAAAAGGTAGACTGAAAAAACATTGCACCAGAATGTGTCAGAAGCGCGTAAACAGAGGATATCCAAATGTGCGAAAGAAGCCTTCCCCCCTCCCATCTTCCCAGTCTTTCGAAATACGTATCAGCCAAACCGTTCAAAATAATGAAAAACAAAAGACACCAAACCACATCAATTTCTTTAAGCTTTCAAATGGAGCAATCTGTTTTAAAAAAAATATGAATATTAACCCTTCGAAAAAAATTCATTTTAGAAACAGCGAAATTCACTTTCGCAATTTCTGTTTTTTCTGCGATGTTTAAAATTCTGCCTCGGCTTTGTAAATCTGTTTTTGAAAAAAAAAAAAAAAAAAATAGAAAACCATATCTACATTTATTTTCCTTTAAAACGATGCCCTCAGTTTTAAAAATATTAATATTAATCCTCTCAAAAAAGTTTGTTTCCATAAGTCACTTTCACAAATTTCCTTCTTTTCTGCAGTGTTTAAAATTCTGCATCGGCTTTGGAAATCAAAATATGAAAAAACAAAAAATACCAGACTACATCTACGTTCATTTTCATTTCAGATGCCGCAATTCGTTTAAAAAAATGTGAATATTAATCATATGAAAGAAATTCGTTTCCGAAAATCACTAATGCAAATTGTGTTTTTTTAACTTGAAGCCAACTTGAGGTTGCCAACAAAGCCAACTTGAAGTTGGCTTTGATGAGGCTAGAATCATAATCCCATGCAAGAATCCTTATGTTAATAAAATTTTAGAGTCCTTTACGATTATTAAGCTTGGGCAGTATGCATGTAACGGTAATTTATCCTATAACATTCATAAAATCTGGCATAATATGTTATAATCCCTTAATACAATCTGTTCATTTTTTCTTCCCCCCCCCCCTCTTTTCACTGCGGTGGTTTGATCCATTTGGTTACCATGGGAACTTGGTGATGTTTGCGCACTCTACGATCAAATTTTCTCCAGGACTCTCAGATGTGTATGCCCATTTTGGCATTTTGGACTTGTTTGTAACATCCTGATGACGTTCGCAGAAGCGAAACGAAATGTAGATTATTTTAAATGTGTTTGTAAATTCACGATTTTAATGTGTGTACCATTTAGCAAATGTTGTATTTGATTTTAATACATTATTTGAATTATAAAAATTATGGTGCAATTGTCCTGTTTTTAATTATAAAATCATTCAACACTTATTTTAGGTATATTTAAGGCTACTATCATGGGTCTGGGCAATGCCGGGTAGGCTAGCTAGTAATCAATAATGTCTGAATCATTATTGAGTTAGCTATTCTCTCCAAAGTCCTTTGTTCTTAATCTGATCTTTGTCATCCATCACAAAGTCAGGAGCAGAAGTCCTTTTTTTACTTCCTTTCCTTTACCAGAGGGGGTGTGTACAATCCTGTCTTCTATTGGTCAGTCTTCTGACAGGTCTCCTTCACTTTCATCTGGTATAGTTTTACAGGTCTGCAGCAATAGTGGATCAAAGCCACTTCAGCTGACCATCAGATTCACATGGTACTGATCATTGACAAGGCTTCTTTTGTTGGACAGTGAGACAATGCACAAGGAAAACACCAGGCATCCCACCATGTTCTAGTTTTTTATGTCCTGGGTACCAAAATCTGCCAGTCACTCCATGACAGATTGTTTACCTTCAAGGGTAAACCATCCGCTAATATATTTTTTAAATTTCAATTCCTACACTTAAAAAAAAGTCTTTTAAAACTATCATCGTGCCAGTCACTCCATGACAGATTGTTTACCTTCAAGGGTAAACCATCCGCTGATATATATTTTTTAAATTTCAATTCCTACACTTAAAAAAAAGTCTTTTAAAACTATCATCGTAGTTACAATACATATGTAATGAAGCAGATAATAGTACTTTGTAATGACGTACAGACATATGTGTTTTTTTCTTTTTTAATTTTCATCCAAATGCTACAGTTCATGTCTTGTCCAAATTGAGATTTTTTTTTAATCTAGAGTTTTTCTTTATTAGAATTCTGTACTGCATTTGTGAGCCTTGAAATGAGAACAAAACATAACTTGAGGGATTAGGGTGGCAGATATCACTGGGCCTATATGTGCAATTTAGGTTCAGATTTTCAAAATGTGTAAGGAGCCAGTGGCTCCTAAACCCGAAAAATCCAGTGGCCATATTGTGAAACAAACACATACAACAGTAGCGCATATATGGGGAAAAAAACTAAGCAAAAACTCAGAAATTAAAGGTGAAAAATAATTTATTTAATGTATACACATGTACAACAAAACAAACTATCAGGTAACCAAGAAAGTTCGTGCGGTTTTTCAGAACACCTACTTTTGTTGCGTAGGCGTGGTCATACTGATTCTGATGACGTCATTTCTGTACATTGCCTTTAAATTGCAATCAGTAGAGAGTTGTTTAATGTATCTAACGTTTCGCTATCAGTTTTGTAGGAAGTACAATCGTTGACAAAGGATGTCGTTGACAAAGGAGATTTTGAGGCCTATTTTGCTCTACGAGTTCAAATTAGGAAACAAAGCTGCAGAGGCCGCTAGAAGAATATGCTCCGTGTTTAGAGAGACTTCAGTGAGTGAACGGACCGCTCAAAAGTGGTTCAGCAGATTTTCGTCCGGAGACGAGAGTCTCGAAGACAAGGCCCGTGTTGGTCGTCCATCCATCTTAGACCAAGTCCAGCTGGAAGAGGAAATCAAACAGAATCCTGATCTAACATGCCAGGAGCTTGCGCAAAGGTTTGGAGTATCTGACGAAACCATCCGATCACATCTTCATAGCCTTGGGATGTCGTGGAAACTTGATAAGTGGGTTCCTCATGTCATGTCCGAGGAAAACAAGCTCCAACGATTGAACATCTGCTTGTCATTGCTGTCGCGCCACAACAAAGCCTCTTTCCTGGATCAGATATTGACATGTGACGAGAAATGGGTAATGTATGATAACCGAAAGAGAAAACATCATTGGTCGACTTCTGGTTCCGTCTCATTGGTTGCTAAACCGGACATCCATCAAAAAAGATAATGCTGTGTATTTGGTGGACTACCGCTGGTATAGTTCACTATGAATTCTTAGAAAGCGGGAAATCAATCACAGCCGAAGTTTACTCGTCGCAGTTGAAAAGGGTTTCAGCTACTTTGCTCGAAAAGCAGCCAGCGCTGGTCAACAGGAGAGGAGTTCTTCTCCTCCACGATAACGCCAGACCTCATACGGTCAAAGCGACCAGGGACGTGACAAAAACATTGGGCTTTGAAGTTTTGCCTCACCCACCTTACTCCCCGGACATCGCCCCATCGGACTATTACTTGTTTTTGGTCATGGATAATCACCTGCGGGAACAGCAGTTCCGAACCCAAGATGATGTCACAAAAACTATAACCCAGTTTTTGGACTCTAAACCAAAAGATTTTTTCAAAAAGGGCATTTATAAGCTTGTTTCTCGTTGGGAACACGTAATTAAAGCCAATGGTGATTATTTCAAAGAATAAAATAAGTGTTTGAGATTTTTGTGGGTCGTTTTTTTGTCTGATGAAAACCACACGAACTTTCTTGGTTACCTAATAATTACATCAAATCTGTATATTTAATTCAATCATAAAATTCTTTAAATTTGAATATTAAATATAATATAAATCTTAAATTATGTATGTCCAGAAGATAAATTTGGGCAAAATACAGTTAAAAAATATGTATAAGCTAAGCAATCATGGTAGTGGGGAATACTAGGAAAATATATATATATAATATATATATATATATATATATATATATATATATATATACCGTAAAATCCCATTAATCCGCCCCCCTAAACACGACGGAAAATCGTAAAATAATCAGGGGGGGGGTGCTTACACGGTATTACAATTGTAGTATATGATATTTATGGGTGGTGGGGGGGGGGAGATGCTAAAATGGCCGATCGTCGCAAAGCATACATTATTTTAATAAAGTGACAAAAGAGAAACATTTTGAACAAAAAAATGATATACAAAATAGAAAAACAGTATAACTTCATGATTAATGGCGATTTCAGATTATAGAAAATTCTGGATTTCAGAAACTTTAAAACTGGAATGCATTTAGATAAATAACAACACTAATATCTGTCATTAATATGGTAACAGAAAAATAAAAGGAACTTAATAATTTAAAATAATTAAAAAACACTGAGAAGTTGCAGTGGAAAATGGTCTGAAATACTTTTTAGAACTAGTAACATTTTACGTGGTGTCGGCATCTGTTGTAAATTAGGCAGATTAAATAACCGTTTTTTTTTAGATCATGATTTCGTATCTATAAATGCTAAATAAATAATACAAATCACAAAAATTGAGAATATACAGAACGAATTGGTAGTGTTGCCAGATTTTTAAAACGAAAAACGGAACAGATGTGTTACTATCACGCTAAAATGTAAACAAAAGATTGGCGACTGTTTGTTTGGCGCGATTTCCAAGACTGCGCCAAACGAATAACTTAATACAATGGCTAGGTTGCCATTAAAGAAAAAAATCCCCTAAATTTGGCGACTTTTTTCTTTTTTTTAACCGATAATTTTTTATTTTTTTTTAGCGTGAGTGTAAAGCATCTAAGCCCGAAAAACATTGGTATCACAAAAATACGCTACAAATTTGACTGTGGCGCCATCTATTGATCAATCAATCAATTCAATCGATATCGTTTCAATCGATAAATTTTTTGTGATTGGTTTTCATAATAACGTTAAATACAACTATAAATTCTTTGATAAAATAAATAGATTCTTTTTTAATCAAAATATTACACACACAACATCAAATACACATTTTTAAACTTATTTCATGAGAAACTTTCACTATCGATATTTTTATTACCTTCATATCGCCATGGAAATAAATTTACAGCAAAACTAATGTTTGGTTATATTGCTTTTTCAGATTGACAATAGTTGAGGTTGTGTATGTTACTTTTGTGTTTGTACACGTTTGCGATATATCAAAGAATCGTCGGGAAAAAAAACACTCCTGAGATAAAATTTTTGGTGTTGATCTTGACGAGCATAGCGAAATTTCTTTTGGGGGAGGGCGCTTTCTCGGGATTTTTTGAATTTTCCAATTTGTATACAAAGTGCGAGGGGGGCGCTTAATCGGGAAGGGCGGATTAACGGTATTTTACGGTATATATATATATATATATATTATTTTGTCATACAAAAGTACATATAAAAAAATTGTGAATGTGTGGGATTATTTTGCACTATAAAAATCAAAATACAGTTCAAACATGTTTTTCTATAAGAAAAATCATCTTTAAAAAATTTTTTGCCACAGATTATGTAAAATTATTCGACACAAACTGTTACGAGCAATACTGCTACTCTAATATATTTAAAGCAATAGTTTGCTATGTTAAACAGATCATTCTGAAATGTTATTAAATAATAATAAAAATAACAAAGTTTGTTATATGTTTTGGTCTTAATCTTTCTTCCTAGGTATTTTTTTTTAAAAAAGTATGGATATTGGTTTTGTATATAATTAAACCAGATTGTTCTTCAGAAAAATAAATATTATGCGAAATTACGTTGAATTAAAAATTCAATCCATTAAAATGTTATAATTTATCAGTAATATCGTCTGCTATTAAAACTTAAAAGTAATAAACAGTAAATTTTAAATTAAAATTTACCCAAAACTTAAATAAATTAATAATTTATTTTTTCTCTATTAAATTTGCGCAACGGGATTTTATAGAATCTTCCTACTATAATTGTATACAGTTTTTAGGAATAAATGTTTGCAATGTAAGGCCGGAACATTTTATGAATAAATGATTCTCTAACGTTTTTTGTTGTATAAACTTTATTCATAGCTGAAAATATATGCTCAACATGGGTATTTGCATAAAAAAGTATGTCTATAAAAATGAAAATAAAAAATATATATGAAAAAAATAGGGAGAAGATTTATTTTCTTTTAAGTTTTAGATTTTAATAAACACAATAATTAAATCATTAAAATTAAATCATAGCAAATTAAATAATTAAATAAAACAATCAATTAATTAAATACATAAATTTAATAATTTTTGGCATTCAAGGATGATTTTGAGTGTGGGATGATGGAGAAAGATAGAACACTATAAGCCTCGTTACAACTTTTGTTGGCAAAGGGATTTTTTAAGTATTTTTTAAAAAATCTGTATGAAGACAATAAAGTGCAACTTTCGTGACCGATCGCCGATTTTCATGTTTTATTATCGTGACTCCTTGACGAAATTCGCGATTTTTTTTTCGTGATAGATCGACGAAACTGGCGATTTTTTTTCTGCGGCTAGTCAACGAAATTCGCGATTTTTTTTCGGTACTGATTTACGAAAGTCACGCTTTTTTCTGCGACTAATTGACGAAATTTGTTTTTTTTCTGCGACCGGTTAACAAAATTCGCGATTTTTTTTCCGTTGATCAATTGACGGAATTCACATTTCCTTTTCTGAGATCGATTGGTGAAATTCACCCCCCCCCCCCCATCTACGAGTAATTGACGAAATTCGCAGTTTTATTTCTTGATAGTTTGACGAAACTCGTGATTTTTTTCGTAACCAATTGACGAAATTCCCGATTTGTTTTTCCGCGACCGATTGACGAAATTCACAGTTTATTTCTCCAATAGATTGATGAGATTTGCGTTTTTTTAGCAATCGATTGATGCAGAGGCGCGCCAGTAGTGTCCGGTGCCTGTGTGCAGAACTGCAATTGATGCCCTCCCTCCCCCCGCCCCCCCCCCAAAAAAAAAAAAAATTGCAAAATATTTATGAATCTTGTGAATCTTATGAATATTACAAATGTAATGCGGAAAATTTTAATTATCAGTTTATTTAGAAAACAGATTTTTAAAAAGAATAGGAAAAATGAAACACATAAGAAAGGTTAAACAGGACTATGAATAAATGGAATTATTTTTGTTGACTTTCCCCTCAAGTAACTATTAATTTACGTTTCACGTAAATTTGAAATTAAAAACAAAATATACATGTATTATATTTAGCCATATCCCCCCCCCCCTCCTCCCTTTTGTCACTTATATTTTGAACAGCTATTAAATAGAAATATATAAACGTCCAAATGCTATCAGTTTATTCTTTTAAGAAGTTAGCAAATAAATATTTAATCAGAAAAAAATTGCTTGCAGAACTGAACTTTTACTTTAAATTGATGAAAATTCTCGAATAATATCATGTATAATAAATTTTATCCTAAACTATTTACTCTGTTGATATAATAGCGCGATCTGTCTTTTCCCACTGTGAAGCGTAAGCGTAAGTAGTTTTAATAATTTTAAGTTTAGAAAAGGAGCTTTCCGCAAATGTTACAGATGACAAAAGAATCCGAAGAGCAATTGTACAATATTAGAAATTTGAATAAGCTGTGATTAAGTCGTTTAAATAAATATAGACATCAGTAGTCAAGTGTATATCGGCTTTTGACAGTTCGAGAATCAGTGGGCAGCGAACGTGATGAGGGAGGGGGGGGGGGGGGGAGAGTTCGGGGTTAAAAGCACCAGTGTTGAATTCATACACTTTTCTCCGGGAGGGATTTCTGTGGCTCCGGGGCCGGGGGGGGGGGACATTATAAAGTTCCGGGGTATAAATTCCACTTTTTGACCATTGAAAGCATAAAATCTCAAATCTCCGGTGGTGACATTTCAAAGCTCCGTGGGCCATGTCCCCCCCCCCCCGGGCCACTCCAGAATTCAACACTGAAAATCACTCCCAGAGCTAAAATATCCAGTTATTGTCGTTTATATGAATCTTTGGTTTAACAAAAAAGCCGCTTTTTATGAATCAAGAAAACCAAAAAACAGTTTTAATATTTTTACTTTAGTCGGAATCCGCCGCTTTATTGAATCAAACTATTCAACAAACGTGATTCATTTAAACAGCGGTTATCGTACTTAAAAATGGAGAAAACGCATAATAGATACCCCTGTTAAAACTGGTCATTTATTTCGTAAAATAGCAGTGTTCGCATCTAGTCGCACTGTTGTACAGTGGGGAGTCTTTTAACCGATTTTTGATCCTTGCTTCTTTTTCCGAAATGAGACTAAACCACTGAATTCCACGAGAGAGAAAACAAACGAAACGAAAAATGAAAAAAAACGTATGATAAATTTCGAACTTACAGAAATGGATATGCAATTTGAGCTGTTTTATTTATTAAAGCTGGGTTAAAGTTTCTCTAAATAAATACAGTAAAACTTTGTAAAAACAGAACCTGTCTATAACGGAATCCTGTCTTAAATCGAAATAATTTATGGTCCCGACTGAAAGTAAACATACAATTATACGCGCTAAGACGGAACCTTTTTTAAAAATAGATCCCCCCCACCCCCGTCCCTATCGATTTCGTTTTCACAGGCTTAAATAAATTATAAACCGGTATTATAGTTAGCGGGCCAGTGGGGTTCCGGCTTACTTTTTCTTCTATAGATTTTGGGCCGGAATTAGTTTTTATTTTTTTCTGCAGTATCTTGCCGGTCTGAAACTGGACCTTATTCTTCTTAGGTCCGGACCGAGTCTAATGAAAGAAAATTTGCACGATCTTGCGTCGTGGTGGCAGTTTTCTTTTAAAAATAATAGTGATATTGTATATTTGTTTAAAATATCTATAGAGATTGAATTTGGTTTAATAAATAACAGAATATTTAAATCACGGGTACCAAGTGCACCTTTTTTTTTTTTTCACAGAGCTTTAACCCTTTATAAGGCAAATTATTTATGTTGATGGGATGTTGAAATCAGTGTTGAATTCAGAGGGTGGCACGGGGGAGACATCCCCCCACCGGAGCATTGAAATGTTCCCCCCCCCCCCGGAAGATTCTAGATTTTAAACTTTTAATGGTTAAAAAGTGCAATTTTCCCCTCGGAACTCTACATACAGAAATCCCTCCCTGAGAAAAGTGTCTCAATTCAACAGTGGTTGAAATGATGAAAGGCCACCAGAATTTAAGAACAAATTAATTTAAAAGATTTTAAATATATTTCGTCACGTAAAATATAAACGCACAATTTAATTAAAAAATTCTGGTACAAATTTGGAATAAAAATTAAGTGGTAAAATAATTACCACTGCCTTTTAAAGGGTTAAAATTATGATTTAAATTTATGAATTGACTTCTCTTTTCATTCCAAACTACATTAATATTTCAATGCGTGTTCATGTAGGTCATTGTTCTAAAATCTAAATGATCATTAATATTGTTATTCCGTATTTCATAGATTGCGGACATATAATCTGCTGTACCTTAAAATGTTTACATACATATGTATTCAATATTCTGTTAAAAGAACGTTAATTATAGGATAATATTGACTAAGAAATATCGGCCTGTTTTGCAGAAATTGGGTCAGACCTGACCCATAAACTACGAAAAAATAAACAGCACGAACCGGCACCGGATCGAATATTTAGCATTTGGTACGGGCGGAGAATGGCCAATAAAGTTTTCGTAGGGTTCGGGAAAACTTTTAGCCCGAATATATTTCCGGATCCCTTTTATAACGGACTGGGCCGAGTAGAGCCCGACCTGAACGATATCACGAAAAATGCTGGAATTGCACTGTAATTCGATCAGTGACATCTTATGGAATTTCAGCTTCATTCCACCATATGGAGTGCCTAGTTCAGCGCTGGTTGGACGCGGATGATGATAACTAAAGTTTTTGTGATATTGTTACATTTGATATAAAGTTTAGTGAAAATTTTGTTGAAATAGCTTCATTGTCAAATTTATGAACAAAAATTCCTGTTCCACTTGGAGTGAAATACCCCATACTTTTGATTGGACAAATGGATTACGATCCCGGTTTCCTACACAAAAATTATTCCCTGTAGTGTGTTCTTCCACCCCTTAATGTTTTTGCCTCATCTTTGTGGAAACAATTTGTATAAATGTAACATCAGCTTTGTTATTTCATTGGTACATTTTACGTTTTGTAACTCTAAGATAGTAAATGCTGTTTAAATGAATCAAGTCTTTCACTGTCTGATTCTAACAAACGGAAAAAATAATAGTATTATGATTTAATTTATTAAAAAGTCTGATTCTGTTAACCAGTGATTCTAATAAGAGGCGAGTGCTGGGCTAGCTATTAAAATAAGTCATTCATAACTGGGTCATTCCATGTCAAATCAACCAGTGACTCAACTTGACCATTTTAGATTTTGATGAAACTTGCAGGAATCATTCTCCCTGATGATATAAATGAGAATATACTTTTACTATTTTTTTATTTCAGTAAATTTTCATACAATTAATTTTTTTAATTTCTAAAAATCATCATTTTTTGGCTTGTATAAATGTTTAATTTTGAATTTCTCAAGTTCTATCAGGTGTAGAGAGTTGTTTGACCCGTCATTTTAAAGAGAATTTCATAAAGTTTAATTTGATATGCAAGTTGACTATGCTTGGTTAAAAAAAAGTTAATTTAATTTAATTTAAAAATTTTAAATTAAAAAAAATTAAAATAGTGTTTTTTAAAAATTTTGAAAAAAAAAAAAAATATATGTTTTTTGTAATATTATAAACTTTGAATTCTGAAAGTTTTAGAGTGGGATCTCAATGGGATCAGCAGTTATACTAAAAAAAAACTAATGTTAAACACCAGTTGGGGCTGGTATTTAAAGTTGGCACCTTGCTAACTTTATGACTGTGCTAAAGATAGTGTTGTTTTATTCATTTTAAACATTATTATTATTATTATTTTTATAACTGCTGATCCCATTGAGATCCCCCTCTAAAACTTTCAGAATTTAAAGATTATAATTACAAAAAACACATTTTTTTCAAAATTTTAAAAAACACTATTTATTTTTTTTTAAATTTTAAATTAAATTAAATTAACTTTTTCTTAACCAAGCATAGTCAAGTTGCATATCAAATTAACCCTTTGAGGGGCGGTGGTATATATTATATACCACCTAATTTTAATCCGATTCAAACCAGAAACTTTTAATTCAATTTTACTTTTTTAACTTTGTCGAGAAAAAGTTGAAAAATTGCTTATTGTTATTTTGAACTAAATTCTTTCCTAAATTCCGGTGGGAATTCAACGTTACAGGAGCACAAGTGCTTGCCCCTGAAAGGGTTAAACCTTATGAAATTGTCTTTAAAACGAGGGGTCAAACAACTCTCTATGCCTGATAGAACTTGAGAAATTCAAAATTGAAAACATCTATACAAGCCCAAATTATTTTTCTAAATTAAAAAAAATAATTGTATGAAAATTTACTGAGACTATTTTTTTTAAAAAGTATATTATCATTTGTATCATCAGGGAGCAAGATTCCTGAAGGTTTCACTAAAATCTGAAATGGTCAGGTTGAATTCAGGGGGTGACCCGGGGGCACATTCCCCCCCCCCCCCGGAGCATTAAAATGTTCCCCCAGGAAGATTTGAGATTTTATACTTTCAACAGTCAAAAAGTGCAATTTCCCCCTCGGAAGTCTTTCTCCCCCGGAGCCCCAGAAATCCCTCCCGGGGAAAAGTGTCTGAATTCAACACTGGGTTGAATATTGAAAATTTTTGGTTGATTTGACGTGGAATGACCCAACTATGTGATAAACTACCAGGATAATATTTTTTCAATATATCGTTTTTATATTACACTTGTAAATAATAAATAGTTTATTTAGATATTTTCAATCAATCAACATCGCGAACAAGTCTTTCAACAAGTCATTTAAAAGTACAAGAGACATAAAATATAATTTCTAATATAAATTGTGAAGTTTTAACTTTTATGTGTAAAATATCGTTTATTTAGACTTGGTTTTGGTTTAGCTATGTTTACTTGTTTCGTTAGTTAACATATTTACCAAAACGTTGGGAGTTGAATGTGTGTTTTTATTTTTATTTTTCAACACAGATGCTAAACCAATCAGCTGCTTCTGAAAATCTCGCCGGCTGGTCGAATAGAGCCGGCGCACTGATCGCCCTCTAGGATGTAAATTGGAATTCCCACATAAGTTGGGGAAGTATTAGAAAATGGCGGACGTATGATCTTATGATATTTTTTTGTGTCTTGTTAGTATTAATTTATTTGGTTAGAAATCGTTACATTGACATGATTATGAAATTAGAAAAACATTTAAAATAGAATGTTACCCCTAGATGATTGGATTTTTCAAGTGTTTTAAGGAGAATTTTTGAAAAACAATAATATATTGTATATTTTCGGTTCCGTTAGTGGTTGCCCAGAAGTTTTTCTTTTTTTTTTTTCCTCTTTTCTTCACCATGTGTTTGTCTGGATAGTGAAATTATAAAAAAATAGACGTAAGTGTGCATTTTTAAACTACTATGGGTTTTCATATAAATTATTTGCTTTTATGATATTTTTTTGTTTCTAAACAAATCATCATAATATTTTATAGTATTTTAGATCATCCTTTCTGAACATGCGAAGTATACCACGTGATCTGATTGAAACTGCGCTACGCGTAAATAATGCTACGGATGAAGTAATAATTTTTATTTTGTGCGACAAAATGCTTAAATATTTACAACTCTTGTTATCTGGTATCAAATTTAAAAAAATGGAAAATAATTTTTGTAAATTAAATGTCTCATTTTTTGGGTTTATTTACTGAAACGTTATTTTAAATTTAATGATTTATAACGCATATTAAATTTCATATTTCTTCCCTTCTGTATTTTTTGAAAATTCAAAAGTAAGAAATATATTTATGAAGTTTTTAAAATATAAAATATGTATTTTTATTTTATGAGATTTTATTTAAAAATGTTTTCCGTTACATAATTTGAGAATTTCTTCTTTTTCGGTAATTGATTGTTTTGAAAGGGTAAATTCAATATCGGTATAGATTTAAATTTTGATTTTTAAAATGTTTCTCAAAACTTGTTTACTATTTTTTGAAGCTTGATTTTAATATATAATATTGATTATGTTTGTATGTATTTTTACATTAACAGAAACATGCTTAATTTTGTATAATAAATGAAAGATGATATTTATTTACTTTTATCTAAAATTGTTTTTTTTAGCGTACTTTTAATTGTATAATTTAAAATAATGTAATCATTCTTCTTAGGTTTTCTCTCTTTTTTTTTTTTTTTTTTTCGCTCATGTGTGATTTTTTTTGAATTCATGAGTCATATTTTAATTTTTCAAAGATATCTTGGTAGTTACTATTATGTTGAAAAATAAAAGAAACTAGAAAGATAAAAGCTGCAGTTTTAAATATCTAATCCACTTTTTAGTATTAATTTAAGATTTATTTAATTAATATTTAAAGACACCTGAAAATGTTTGGTAAGTTTAAATTTTTTAAAAAAGCAAATTGTTACTTTTTTGGTGTAAAGTTACAGATGTATTCAAATTAACTCTGCTTCTTTTACTTTATTAAAAATAAATACATTGTTTTAAAATTGCTAGAATCCAGACTTGTATAATTATTAATGTGTATGTAAAGAATTTATTATCTTAAGTACACAAAATATTTAACAACATTTGAAATTTTATTTTATTTTGAAATTTATGGGGAGATCAAGAGTGAAAAGTTCATTGCAAATTTTAAAATTTAATAATTTTATAAAGTGTTTTAGCAAGCTTGTTTTACATGAATATTATTTATTTAAAAAAAAAAAAAGTTATGTTATTATAGGTGATTTATAAGAATCTCTGAGTTGCAATAAATATAAATAAATGAAACTTGCATATCAATAATTGAATATTTCACTATTAATTTTAATAGTTTTCAAGTGTTGTAGCAAATTTAATATGAGAATAATTTGTGAAAATAAAAAATTATGTAATTTCGAAGCTTATAAATTATTTATAATTCTATAATTTTCAACAATATTATTTTTTTTTTTATTGTAGTTTCTTTATACATATTTTCTTTCTTACATTTGCAATGCGTTCCATTATATTATGCAAATAAAACTTGAAGAAAAGATTAATAATAATTTTAGGAAAAATAGCGTGTCAATATCAATGCTTAATTTATATTTTAAAATCTGGTAGACTCACAATCTGTAAAGTTTACAATTTGTTTTGAAACTCATAAATTAAGATATTAACAGACAATATGAGGCATTATTCATATATTCAAAGACCTTTCATCCTAGCATGAAGTTTTTCATATTTCAAAAGAAGAAATAATTGTTTGTTTCTCTTATTATTTTAAATAATGTAAATATATCAACCCCCCCCCCCCCCCCCCAAAAAAAAAAAAAAAAAAAAAAAATCACATCATATCTTAAATCTTGCACGCTGTGTTTTCCCTTAACTTTGCAATAGTGATAAAGCTACGAATTGCAGCAGTTGTCCTAGAAACTGGGAACTACTCTAAAAGCAGAGGATTACTAATAAACAATAAAAAATGCCATCTTGGCATAAAAAAAAAACAAAGCGTGTGCAAAAATTAATCATAAATATATAATAAGTTCCTTCTTATGAAGTCTTATGAAATTAATTTTATTATATTATCATTTATTTAAACAACGTGATTTCATTATTATTTTTTCTTATCTATGCTGTTGTTTTTCAAAATTAATGTTAGCACAATTTTATAATAAATTACCATATATTTACTCATGTATTTTTTGGTGTTTTTTTTCCTTGTTTCTTTTTGTTATCAAAAGTAAACAAAGTTTAAAAAAAATACATGTTTTTATTTTATTTTTTTAATTTTTTTTTAAAATCAAATTTTATTCATTTTACTTGAAAGAAAACATAGATTTAAAAAAAAAAAAAAAAAAAAAAAACATTATTTTTCAGATGAATACAGTAGACTCCCTCAAATGCTCACAGCTTGGGACCAGAGGTTGTGTGGATTTTAGAATTTTGTGAATTTCTGGTCACTGTTTTGTTTACATTTTTTAAACAGTAATTCGACTATAGTAAAGTACTGGAAATTATAATGAATCCTTACAATAAGTAAGATATTAAAATAATTATGTAAAATATTAAAATTAAGAAAAAAAATATTAAAAATAAAGGTCAGGTAAATAGTAATTAATGATGCAGCATTAAATATGCATAATAATGATGAAATATCAATCTTTCTTGTTTCATTCAGCCCTATTAGCCAGAATTAAGTACATGAAATCATGAAAAAATAAAATAAAAATGATTATAAATTAAAACTGAAATTAAATACTTATGCAAAAAAGTAAAACACAAACAATACGGCTGCAACAGTTACAGATGCAGGTATTGTGAAGAAGCTACTGTTGTGCCGTGTTTTTACCTTAGATACAAAAATAATTTACATCAGAATTGTAAAATAATAAAATTTTATTTCATATTTATACAGATTTAATAAACAAAAAAGCTTGCTTAATTAAAAATTGCCTTGTAAAAAAGATCACAATCGCTGATAATAGCGCCATCTTGAATTTTTTTCGCAAGAAAATTCATATAGTTCGGCCATCTTAATTGCAATTACATACTAAACTAGTCGTTGGGGGCCACCGTAATACTTACCCATCATGGATATGCATAATGTAAAATATTGAAATAAAAATGTGTAAACTACTTATAAAATGCATTGCAATTCAAATAAAATCGAGGCTTGATGACGTCACAAACTTTAAAGGCTCGATTACTGAATTGCTTGAAAGAGGTTTTTCCTTATAACTCCAAAAATAATAATCCTATTAACTAGCGGTTTATTGCATCTGATTAAGCGTCAAATTTCCAATTAAAATATATATTTGAAGTGAAATTTGGATGAAATACAGGGTCATAAAAAATCGAAGAGTGTGGAAAATAGGATTCCAAATATCTCGGCAACTAATTATCCGATCGACTTCATGCTTTATTCAAAATTTGTTTTTTTATTGTCTTTTATATTCATTTCTTAAAATAAACAATTTCGAAAATTTTTATATACCTTTCATCAGAACGAATATTTCGAGAGTCCGAAAAAAATTGTTCCGGTTAATCGAGGTTATTGAAATGAAATAGGCTTCTTCCCATTATTACATACTAAGTACATACCAAATTGCAAGTCTCTATCTCAATTTTTTCGGGAGATAGAGCGTTTACAGACACACACACACACAGACGGACGGCAAAATTTTTTTTCTAAAAATATGTTTTTCGGAATCTCCAGTGTCTGAAACGTGTAAATCCGTCAAAAAAAAATTTTCGATTTTCAAAACGATTACAAGACTTACCCTATACTACGTATGATGGGTAAGTAAAAGTGTATGTAACTGAAAAAATAAAAATAAATATTGAAAACCAGGGAAATGAATGCAATAAAAATAAACAATTCGGTTACTGTTTACATTTGCGAATATTGTGCAGGATACAGTATAGTGAATTTTTGCTTTAGATGTGTTGATTTACATCAAAATCATATGCAATGAAATTTTATTTAACAGTTAACCAGCTGTATTAGCCAAAATTACATGATTAACAAAAAAATTTGTAAAAAAAACATCACGAATGCTGCCGATTTCAGTGCTATCTTGAATTTTGTTCATTCAACTTAGTTATAACTTTCTCTGCTTTCATCTGCAATGGTATGCAGATTTTAGGCGTTTGCAAAATTTAGGGTCCTGGATTTGAGGGAGTCTGCTGTATAAAATTCACCTACCCCAGCAGTAATAATAATATTAAATAATGTTTCTTACAATTTGAGATGGGACTTTTTAAACAAGGTGAAAATTATCCTTTACTGAGTTTTAAAAATATTTTAAAATGGTGGGGGGGGGGGGGGGGCGAGAGAAGTTAGAAGATAATATTGTATAGAATTTTAAAAAGTTTGCATAGAAACATTTAGTGTAACTAAACCTGCTTAAAAAAACAAAAATTAAACTAACTGAAAAAATTTAACTTTAACAGATAGTTAATATAATTGATAACGTAGAAAAAAAAATAATTACAGATTTCTGCTTGAAACACATAGAAACAATTTGAAATGTGATCTCAGTGTAGTTGTAAGTTTATAATATATACTGTAAATAGTTGTAAATATACAATATACAGATTAATTATATAGATATAAATATTCAGTTTTTATACCAAAACATACACCTTGGGCTTGTGCTCCAAGTAAACTTTTATTTATTTAGAAATTGAAAAATGAAAAAAAAAAAAGCTGTTTGAGAAGCAAGAATGTAGTCTAAGTTTGTTAAAGTATTTTACTATCCTTTAAAAATCAGTTTGAAATAGAATTGAATTGTTATTGATATTCTGTCTGGTTCTGAAGTTTTGCACAATCAGTGTTAGTGGCATAAATAAGTCATCGGATATCCCTTGTCCATCCTCACTTTCTGTTTGAAGTCCTTTTCCA
This sequence comes from Maratus michaelseni, assembly GCA_963931845.1. Taxonomy (NCBI): domain Eukaryota; kingdom Metazoa; phylum Arthropoda; class Arachnida; order Araneae; family Salticidae; genus Maratus; species Maratus michaelseni. Next base: position 277,531,985 of record OZ007587.1, read on the forward strand.
GAAATACTGAAAGTCAGAACTGATGTCTTTCTGCCACAGTTGTATAATGATATTTAAAATAAATAAATAAAAATTGTGACTTTTGCAGATTTCTGTGAGCAGTATAAATGGCAAATTTGCTATTTTAGAGAGATTTTCAGGGACATGAAAATCGCGAAATGTTGTCACAAAGGAGTATTTAGGGTTAATATTTATTTCTATGTAAGAAGAGTTTTTTAAGTGAGAAAATTAATCTTAAAAAATATTAAAATGTTATTAACAATTCTCTACACTGTGTACTTTTGATATTGGGCTCGGGCTCTGATGATACAGACTTTTTTGAGTTTGGATTTCAAATTGTTGGACTCGGGCTCCAAAAAAGATCCTGAACCCATCTCTACTATGAATGCTCTAAGGAACGATACTAAAATGAGAAAAATTTCACTCTAATTTTTATCACAACTGGAAATTGTTAGTTTTCAAAAAGTACTGATAGACTATTCCTTTCCCACTCATAAAACCTATACCAGATACCAGATCAAAAGTATATGACACTGCTAAACCAATTTTTCTTTTGTGTTTTTTTGACACCAAAATAAAATTTTTTTATTATCAGAACTCAAACTTTGTACTTTTAAAAACATTTCATGATATTCTTTGACTGTATGGAATGATGATTCCATGGAAAATCTAATCTGGAAAAAAAAAAAAAGTGCTGAGACTTTTAAATTAATTAGACTGGTGCCAACTTTTCAGAAATATCGGGTGGGCTCAAGCATTTTTGAGCAAAATTGCACAACCTGTTTTTCTTTTTTAATGATATTTAATTTTAATTTAATTAATTCGTTTCTTTATTTTTTATTTATTTATTTACTTTTTTTTTTTGGAGGGGGGGGGGGGGGGGTCGAAAACGAAAACTGATATTTTCAAGTCAAGTTATATTTTTTTAAATGTAAAGTATAAAGTTGTAATTTTATTAAATTACATTTTAATGAATTCTTTCTTATAAGAGCACTAACATTTACTACAATACTGTAAATGTGACTACAAATTAAAAGCACAAAAAGCAAAAAACAAAAACAAAAAAATCATTCACCTGTGGGGGGGGGGGGGGGGGGGGCTTGATGAATGTCAGCGTATTGAAGTAGATAATGTTCACTCACAGATCAAATACTCAGGAATTTTATCTTTTGGAAAAATCTAATTGTACGCCAACTGAAGAACATTTTGTTGCTCTGGTTTGTCTGTTACGGCTCTAATTACGATTTTTCAAACGAAATTATATTTTGAACGTCAACAGAAGGAAATTTTGTTTCAGAGATTACAAAAATATAGAAAAATAAAACAATGGAATTTGGGTGGGCTCGAGCCCCACGGGCCCATATTAGTTAGCGCCACTGGAGACTAAGCATTTGGGAATAACTCCAATTGTTGGCTATTGTATGAAATAGCATAATTTTTATGCAACTTTCTATGAATAAGTTTTATTGAGTTTGATCACTACCTTGCATTGATTTGTTTATATGTCGTTAACGGAGGTGTGGTTTTATTAGGTAAAAGTTAATAATGAAATTGTATTGAAAACTGAAGAAAAAAATTGATGTCTTAGATAACTTATATCCCTTTAAATTTTATGATTTATTTAAATTTTAAATTGAGTAGTGTCTAATTTTAATCTTTTTAAAAGTTAAAATTAGAGTCCTTCCGGTTTAGTCGTAAGAAAAGTTTTTTTTTTTTTTTTTTTTTTTTAATTTTTAAAGTACACACATCAGTTTTAATCCAAAGTAAACAAATTTATCTCACTCCTTCTAAGAGGCAAGAAAGGTAATTTGCAGGGAAATTTTAAATGAGAGCAAATGTAATTGAATGAATGTAAGGTAATTAGTATATTAAAAATTTGTTGAAATCACAGTTTAAAAATTACCCATAAGCAGTAATATAACCCAAACCATTCAATGATTGCGATTATAAAGGTTTCTGTGCCCTGTAAACAAATGATAAAAGTAGCATACTTGATTAATGAAGTCATCCAAGATACAAAATCAATACGTTATTTCAATTTGGTTTTTAATTGGTTCAGTATTTTGGATGTTATTGTGACAATGAGTTTTGCTATGCTTTACTTTTGTGTGTTTCTGAAAATGAGAGCTACATACAGTAGAACCTTGATTATCTGACATACCGTAATTTCGGGAGTAAGCGCCGCGGCGCATACGTATTTGAAAGTTCAAAATATCGGCGATGCGGCGCATACGCCAGGGCGGCGGGTACGATGATTTTTTTTCCCTCAACATAGCAAAATCTGGATATTGTGAAAAACAAGCCTTCATTTCAGGGTTTTTTTTGTCTTACTGCCTCAAATACACTTTTAAACACATGGATTCATTAACATTCATTCATATTTCACCTTTATTTACATTCATTTAATCTCAGTATAAAGTTCATAAACAGTACATAGTATCATAATACATCTTTATTATAAAAACGTAATTACTATAGTCAAAATATAGTTAACTTACCCATATTTCTCTATTTTCTGTTCAATAATTATAGCTCACTCTCTTTAAAAGTATTTATTGTATACTTTACAATAGTTGATAAATTATATTTATTCCATAGGCACACCGCATACGGCGATATTCGATTAAAACGATAATCGATTGGCGTAGTATGCATATTGGCGTAGTACGTATTTTTTTTCCTATTGTATTTTAAGATAACCTGTGTTTCAATATTAATAGCTCACTCTTTAAAAGTATTTACTGTATACCTTACAATAGTTGATAAATTATATTTATTTCATAAGCACACCGCATACGGCGATATTCGATTAAAACGATAATCGAATAATCGATTGGCGTAGTACGTATTTTTTTTCCTATTGTATTTTAAGATAACCTGTGTTTTATTGTTAATTCATATATCTTGTAAGATTTTATCGCTATTCTTGTTACTTTTAATCCAATTTTGCCGATCGTTTTTTATCGTGACTATTTCCTTTTTACCGACATTTCAATGATGCGGCGCTTACGTCTATATTTGTTTTTTGTACCGATTTTTCAATGATGCGCCGCTTACGATGGGTGTGGCGCATATTCCCGAAATTACGGTAATTGGGACCAAACCTACATTGGATAATTGAAATTTGCGAATAACGGAGAATTTATCAATATCCATCTAGTTTAATATGTAACATCGCCATCGAACTGCAATTATGACTATTTAAACTGCTAAATAAAAATCCAAATTCAAATTATACATGAAAATAAATTTATTTTGAAACAAAAAAACTTAGAGGAACCGGAGTGGCATCGTCCATGAAGGGTAGGCGTGCCAATCGTATGCAAACAGTGAGTGCGTAGTTTAAATATGACACTGATTTCTCCTCTCCATTTTGAAATTCTCTAACTGTGAAAATTTCTGTTTTTGAAAAGGTGACAAAAGGGATTTTGTTCCGAGTACACTTATACAGATCGGAACTTGCGGGAGCTCAAGCTAATTTCAAAGGAATTCTACGAAATGGGAACCAAAATATTTATCTGTACTCATAGTTCGGAAATGACCGCTTGCACATGCAAGGAATGTAAAAGTAAAAAAAAGATCAGGAAACTAACATTGGTTTACGGAGAGTTTCGGTTAAACGAGGGTCAGATAATTGAGGTTCTACTGTACTTGATTTACTAACTCGTCCAGGATACTTGCAAAATCATTACACTGCCCCAGTTTGATTTTTACATTGGTTCTGTATTTCAGATGTTATCGTGATGACAAACTTTGCATGTTTTTTGCTTTTCTGTGTCTCTGTAAACTAACTACGGTGGAACTCCAGATATACGTTACCTGAGTAAGTTATACGTTTCAACTCAGTGGTCCCGACTGCTTGCCATTAAAAATTAGCTTAGTTAGACATTTTGAATTACACATTTCCCTCAGTTATAAGTTACATTTTTGCGTCCCCGGATGAATTTTTGTTTCATTTATACATTTTGAAACTGGAAACCAAAACACTGACAATGCATGCGAGGAGTCTGATTTGAAAGATCCCACTCAATCTTCAGACCTGCTGTGAGAGCTTTTGATGTAGCAAAGCGGTTCATCAGTAGTAAAATTAGTAACGATAAGGCGGCTGTATTATTAACAGAAATGCAAAGTTTGCTGTTCAGTGTCGGCTTTGCGAAAAAGAAACAGCTGAAGATTGGTGATTATTTCAACAAGATTCAGTAAAATACTAAAATGTCTTTTGATAAATGATTTATATGCCAAGGTGATTCCAATGATTTTTTTAAGTACTCTATGTGTATTAAAAATATTTTTAATGAAGCTTTTATGATAATAATTCTGGTAGACCATTAATTGAATTGTACGTTTTACTTAGTTATACGTTTTGTTGTCTGGTCCCAGGCAAAATGTATAACTGGAGTTCCACTGTATTATTATTATTATTATTAGTAGTAAAAAACTAGCAGGGTAGCAGTCGAAGTTTGAACTTTTTGTTTTCGGTAACATAGCTAGTACTTGTTCTGAGTTTGCAAGTGTAATATATAAATGCCATAATAATTTCAGAAACCTTTGATCTAAAATAGAAAAGAACATTAAAAATACAGTGTATGCTTATGAATTACAAAATATAACATGAAGCTCTTCCAGATTCAAAAGAAATCTGAATTGAAAAAACTCCTTACATAGTATAATACAGTGTTTTAACTTGCAGTTTACCCTTATACGTGTGGCCATAGAACATACAGGAACTCCCTTGGTCGCGCTCGTTAAAAGTTCCTCAGAACTTGGGAACGGCGGTTGATATGCCTGACGGGTGCCCTCAGCTGCCTGGCAGCGCAGCTCAGTTTTTCCTTTATACCCGTACACAGTTTTGAATAAAATACAGGAAAGAAAAAAAAAACTTAAGTTTATAATTTTAAGTAACTTTAAAAGTTTATATAACCTATGGAATTAAAAAACAAATCTGTATACAAATTACTCAGAAGTATGTGGTTTCAGAATGTCATTTGGAAGGTAGTATAAATAAAGATATAACTTTTTTTAAAAAATATATAACTTATGTAGGCAGATTACCATCCAGTGTGATGAGTACTGAGTAGGTAAAAAATAAGTTTTAGAAAATTTTCCTGTTATGTTTATGGAAAAAGCATGCTGAAAAGTTTGAACTGTAGAAATATATTATATAAATATTAATTAAATATATTAAAATTACATAACATGTTTTTTTCGTATTCGTAGGTAAGAAAAAAAAATCTCTTGGAAAAATTTGCAATAATTCCTTTATTTATTTGGATTTCGTGCTAGCATTTATGATTGATGTCAACTGGTTTCCCTAGTAATAAAAAATAAACAAAATTTTTTATTTTACAAAGAGTGTAGTTTTTTCTTCTTCTAAGTATTCTTAGATTTGGCTATTTGTAATTTATAACTTTCAAGCATGAGAGTTTTCTATATTTCCACTTAAATTTTTTTTTAATCTTTTATTTATTTATTTTTTTTTTTTTAACAAGCTAAAAATAGTGATCTATCGACACAAAATTTTCTAATTGAATGTTTGGTACTTCCTTTTTATAATGGCCTTTGCATAACTTAGTCTTAATACAGTGTGATTTCTGGTACTTCTTTGTTGTAGTGGCCCCTGAGGATGAATTGCCAACTGACAGAGATATATTGCTAAGTTAGGCTGTAAAGTCTAGTCAAAGGATTTGCATTCCTAAAGAAACATCGTGTGTTTATGTTATCGTGATATTGCTGTTTCATTGATGCTCCAGAACATATTTCATGTCTTTAAAAATTTCATGTTGTATTGTTTTTCGTAAATTGCTTGTATGTATATTTATAAATATGGAAACAGTTTGTACCTGGTAGAGATGAGTTCGGGCTTGCTTTTATGAGCCTGAGCCTGACGATTTTAAATTCGAGACCAAAATATTTTGTGTCATCAGATACCGAGCCTGATACTGAAAAAAAATTGCATAATATTTAAAAATTGTGTTAAAAATAATATCTCATTTTTAAAAAACTTCGTACATGAAAATGTAACATGTTAATCCCCAGCACATTGTTAATTTTATGGAGATTTACATTCAATCTTATCAAAAGAGAAGTTTGGTATCAAATAAAAATATACTTCCTTAAAAGGATTATCATATTTTTCTCTCCTAACAAGCAAATCTGATGGACACATTAACAAAGTGCATTTTAATGCATGAAATTTGCAGAAATTACTATTTCTATGCCGAAGAATCTAATGTTTTTCTATTTTCTAGAAAAAGTGTATATTATAAATTATAATTGATTCCTTAGTTAAAACGATATTTCGTGTTCCTAAAAAATTTACACTGTTATCTGAAAGATCCTATGCTTTTATAAGAAAAGTGGAAACACTGTTCAATTGCTTTATATCGGAATAACAATACATGACAATCATATCTACTTACGAATGAAAGTGACTTCGTTAATGTGCAGAACAGAGCTTTAGCATGAGCAGAGTTCATGATGAAAAATAGAATCACTGGTAACGTTATTCTCATATGAAGAGACATTATGACTTGCACACAATAGAACACTAAAAATTTGCAAACTTTAAGCTAATGCTGGTTGACTAAAAACAAAAGAAAATATTTGTTTCGCATTAGATCTCTAAAAATATAAAATAAATGTTCCAATTAAAAAATATTCTAGAATCACAAACGAAAATTGAACAACAAATTATTCATGCCTTTTCCCATTGCCACCCAGTCATCGCGTCAGTGCCAGACATAAATATGCAAATATCACAATTTTTTTTTTAAAGTAGCATTCTAATACTATACTAGAAAAGAAAAATAAGATTTCTGTTTCCCCTTCTATTCATTCTGGTCAAAATAGCATTAAAATGACTTGAAGTGGAATACGTAATTTTTTATGGGGAGGGGGGGGGGGGGGGGGGGGGAGTTATTTTTATTTTTTCTATATGAGAATAAATAAAATTGCCAGTTTCAGAAAGAATGAGCCTGGGCCTGAAGACTGGTATAAAAATCGATCCTGAGCATTTCTCATCTCTAGTGCCTAGTACTGATATGGATATGCAATATAATTTTTTCAAAAGCGAGGGCTTTTATCCAACAAACAACTGTGCGGAAATGACCATGATACGAAATTTTATGTTACTAATTATAAAATTACATGACTATGCAGCATAAAAAGTTGTAAAAAAAGAAAAAGCCTCTGTGTTGGAAATTAGTTTAGTGTACCATTTGCTTTTAAGGTTTTTGTACTTTTGGGCAAAGGAATTGACATCTATAAAATGGTCTAAGAGACAACTAAATATGGGTAAAAATGTGACAATCAATTGGAATAGTTTCATGAGAGAAGTGTATTCCCTACACCTAATACAAAGATTTAATGTATGAATTGGTGGCACCAATAAAATTGTTGAGACCGACAACAATTTGTTCATGCGTAAAAAAACCAAACAAACAGTGGCAGTTTACTTCTACAACAGTGGATTTCTGAAGGCATATGCCAGGAAAATGACAAATGCTTTCTTGCTCAAATCTCAAATAGAGATGCTAGTAACTCATGGAAAAAAATTGTTAACATGTAGAATATGGATCAACAATCTACACAGACTGAAGGAAAAGAGATGTTATTTTTGAGAAGCATTGTAAGAAATTGTTTTGAAACATTGTAATATTCTTATTAACATAAAATTTTATATTATTTAATGCATGGTATTTATTTTTCTGTCTCTATTTCACGTGCACCCTATGTTCGTGCTGTAACTTACTAGATCTTTGTAAATATTTAGCTTCAATTATTGAATAAAATTTCTGGGTTTAAAAAAAAATTGTTTGATCTGCGGATTATACGCCGGAAATTACGGTACCTGTGGCACAACTTAGTATTAAGACAGTGCGATTTCTTGTCAAATATTATACAAAAATGAAACATCTACCAATAAAACAATTATAATCTTATGAATTATTTATATATTACAAAATCGTATAGCTTATTATGCATAAATTAAATAAATTGCTTCTCAATGTATTTATTAAATGGTGTAAATATTGAACAAATTGTTTGTGCACTTGATATATTGATAGTTATTCCATTAAGATATAATAATCTTATGAGGTTTAAAAATGTGAATAATGCATTGAAACTGAGGTTTTTCTCACCAAATTCAATCTTCCTGTTTTCTCCAATTGCGTCATGGCTCCTATAAAAGGAAATATTAAATGATTACTCTTTAAAGAATTTGTTGTGTGTGTGTTTACTATATGGAAATAAGACAGAGAGTATCTGCTTTTTTACAAAAAAAAAAAAAAAAAAAAAAAAAAAACTGCTGGATAAATATGATAAGAGATAACTGATAAAGATAATCATTTGATATCTGCACTCAAAAAATGTGAGTTTTTTTTTCTATAAAATTATTAATTTATGTATTAAGTATAAGTCAAGTGCATGACTTGTATGTTAAATTTTTGGGAGAGTATATATATATATATATATATATATACAGTAAAATCCCGTTACAACGAACTTCATGGGACCGCAAATTTTATTCGTTGTAACGGGAATTTCGTTGTAACGGAATTCAATAGAAAATTAAACATTTCAATTCAGATCCTCATATCATAGTTAATTATAAAAATATAGTAGTATAATACAAATTAGTAGATAATTAATTATTAAAAATAGTAATAAAAATTAGAAGTACCTTCTAATAACGTAAAGTTAGTATAATACAATGTATAATATTTTTTATAGAACTGAAAAATTGACTTACCACCATTTCAATGATCTTCAAATTGTACAAGAAAAAATTTAATGCAGAAAATCAGTGATTTTTTTTTGTACAAGGGAGTTTGAAGCTGCGGACAATACAAAATTATGTACATGATTAATATTAGAAAAAATGTTATCTGGTACACTGCTCTGTAAAGAAATAAAATTGCGCACTCTTTCTAAGCTTTCTAAGGCTTCAGCAGATGTAACTTTTGAAACCTCATTTTCTTCATCTTCAGAACTTTCTTCATCATTTTCTAAAATGCGATCATCAACAATAGACTGCACAATATCTGTCTCTGTTAATGAATAACAAGTTGCAGCATTGTCATCTGCAGTTAAAAAATCTTTAAAGCTTATGCTTTGAGACACACCAGATTTTTCTTTTACTAAGTTCCAAGTGGATTCGATCTCATATTCGACTGTCTGCTCCTCATCATGTACTACATCGCTAGATCCTTGAGCCGTCGATTCTTTATTTAAATCCTGGTCAATCTGCGCGTGTTTCCAACAGTGGGCTATTGTTTTCTGGCTTATATCATCCCACGATCCACAGATCATATCAATTGCCTCTTTCATGTTGCACTTTCTGTTTACGTTATTTTGCAGATCACAGAGAATGCGTTTTAATAACATAGTTTTGTATCGTGATTTTACGGCTCTGATAATGCCTTGGTCAAGAGGCTGAAGTATTGCAGTACAGTTAGGCGGGAAATACTCTACACGAATGTGATTCAATATAGGAGGATCATTGTGTGCTGTGCAGTTGTCTATGAGTAGAAGAATTTTACGTTTTTGTTTTTGCATATCTTTATCAAAATTTATCAGCCATTCATTAAAGAATCCTTGCGTCATCCATGATTTTTTGTTGGCTCTGTAGATGCATGGTAAGGACTTAAAATGTTTGAAACAACGGGGTTTTTCAGATTTGCCGATTATGAGTACTTTTCGTTTTTCTGTTCCTGATTTGTTGCAGCAAAATAGGGCTGTAATCCTTTGTTTGGAAAGCTTTCCTCCAATACACTTGTCTCCTTTTAACGCTAAAGTCTTCCTTGGTTCTAACTGAAAAAATATTCCGGCTTCATCGGCATTAAAAACATCGTTAGGACTATACGTCTTGATTATTTTTTGTATTTCACCTTTACGCCATTCGTTTACAAATTCAACTGGGACGTCTTTTGCTTCTCCTGAAATGCATTTTGCCACTATACCGTATCTTTCTCGGAATCGATTCAACCATCCGACACTGGCTTGAAAATTTTCAATGTTTAGCATTCTTGCAAATTCCAAACCTTTTTCTCTAATTAAAGGGCCACTTAGAGGGATGTTTCTAGAACGAACATCCATAAACCATTTGTAAACAGCACTATCCACATCTTGAAACTGGGCATTTCGAATTCGTTTTCTGCTTGGATCAAAGACTTTAACTTGAATTTTTTTCAAAATGCTTTCTTTATCTTTTAGAAAAGTGGATAAAGTAGACGGCGAAATTCCATATTTGCTAGCAACATCAGATTTTTTCATTCCTTTCTCAACTTCAGAAATTATGGCTTTTTTTTCTTCCAAACTAAACTGTTTTCGCTTAACAGCCGCCATTTTATGACCTACTGGTAAGATGAAAATTTTCAAACTGATTTCGAGCTTTGGAAATTCCTTTGCGAAAGTTATTCAGGTAGGGAGGAGAGGGAAGGGGGAATGTGCAATACTCATTTCACGTTTTGTTAAGTTTGCCTACATTGGTTACAGCTTACTTGGACTTCCAAGAAAAAGGGGTGGAGAAAAGGGGAGAGCGAACAAAGGAAACATTCCTTCTGCAGTGAAATGCCTATGCACACCGATTTTACAACAAAGCTCGGAGAAAAGCGATTGCTTTAGAGATAAGCTTGATTGTCCCTAAGACTAGGCATCGAAAACAAAAATTGTCAAGCGATAAAAATGTACAACTGAAAGTATTTGCCGTGTCATATTATTTCGTTCTAACGAGATTATAAAAAATTGAATATTTCGTTATACTGAGATTATGTTAACATTATTTGAATACATTTCAAAACGGGACTCGCTTGCATTTCGTTATAACGGGATTTTTCGTTGTAATGGAATTCGTTGTAACGGGATTTTACTGTATATATATATATATATATGTATGTATAGCAGAGATCATTCTAGAACATAAAAAAGGGCAGGGCGCACATTACATAATAAGGGCAATTTTGTTGAAAAGGGCACATCATTTCATAAAAAGGGCATTTTTGTAATAAGTGCATATGCCAATACACTGGTGGGAAGAGAAGTCTGGCAACAACTTAAGTACTGCTTAATTAAAAAAATCCAGTAACATTTTTAATTTCCATAACTTTTCCTATGATATTGAAAAACCTCTCTCGCTAAAACTTTTATTCAAAAGATAACTTTTTCCCGGTTTTAGAAAAACTGGTTTTGAAAAAGCTACAAAAGAAAAGTTCTAAAGCTACTTCTCAAATTTTTTATAGAACTTATGTTAGTTATCATGTGGTCAAAGGTCAGAATGTCTGATCTAATACTATATTTCACTAGAGAAGGTGAAATTAATCAATGACCCTTAGTTACCTTTTATGTCTTGTTCAATGGAAAAAAATGATAAATGGAAAGATGAATCTCTCAAAGTCAAAGATTAGACATACCAGGGCATTTCGCAAAGAAATAAAGAGGAAAAGAGGAGTACTCTCCCTGATGTACTTTACTAGCATTCTAAAAATAAAAGATAGGTAAAGAATTTTTGAAAGTACAATGCAAACAAGGCAGGATTCTACCCAGGAATAAAAGGAGGGTAGAAATCTACCTAGAAAAAGGGCAAGGAGGGTAGAATTCTACCTGGAAAAAGGGCAAGGAGGGTGGGATTTTATCTTAAAAGGGCATGAGGGTAGGCCGCCCCTCTGAAACTCTCTAGAATGATCCCTGTGTATAGAGTTACTTCCTTATCTGGAATTATTATACGAAATTTATATTTGTATTAACAAAATTTTAAATTAGAAAAAAAAAAAAATGAAGATATGCATTTTTGTATAAGGCTTTTCTTTTTTTTTTTTATTAATGAAATTTTTATTTGTGATATGTGAGATATGTTTGATATTTTAATTTGCTTCATAAATAAAAGTTCATTTTAATATTATCATCTTTTCTATTTTTCTATTTTGTTCTTAATTTTAATAACTATACTTGACACCTTAAAGTTACATATTTTTTTGTTCTTGAACTATGTGTAGTTACTTATAAAGGTTGGCAGCTCTATAATTATATAAATTGCATGTGATGTTGTTCAGCCATAAATTGTGTTTTTTTTGGTGGCTGACATATGTCACATGCTTTTTTTAAGGAAAAATTTCACAAAATTCTGCTTTTTTATTGTCTGTTATTATTTTCCATGCATCTTGAAATTAATAAAGTTTATTAGTTAATAATTTATTATTATGCCTTTATAATTACTGATGCATGTTACTTAATTTTAATATATTTTTTAGGAAAATTAATCAAGCCAGAAAAAAGTTGATTTTTCATTTACTGTCATGATAACATTATGGCAGTCACCTTGCCAACATCGGTTGCTAATACTACAGCTGCCTGTGTTTCACCTCAACTGCCTTTGATATCACTTCGTGAGACTGTGGCTAAGATAAATATGCCTACTGCTGTTGTTCAAGCATCTGTTGTAAATTCGCAAGTGACGCCTGTTTCATCAACTGTATCAGCTGAAACTGTGTATAACCTAACATTAACAAATGGAGAACTTCATCCAGCTACCTCAAATGCTCTCCCGAAGCTTCCTTCAGTAGCAGCTCTTACTGGTACATTAATGAACTAGTACAGTCATGTTTATTTATTAATATGACCACTTTAACCCTTTCATTACAAAATTTAACAGTGTTTTCATTACAGTTTCATTATAAAATTTAACAGTGTCTTCAAAATATCAAAATGCCCAAACTCTAGTTGGAAAATTTCATATACCCTTTTCCCAAATTAAGTGTCAGCTAAGAGTGGAATGGAATTCAGTATTTAGGACTTTGCAAATTTCCCAGGGTTCATACTCATCAGGGGATTATGGGATTCAGGAGAAAATCAGGGGATTTAATTTCAGTCTTGAAAATAGGAGAATCTCAGGGGATAATCCAAAAAATTTCCCAAACCTAGGGAAAACTGACCAAACGACCAGCTATTCTGGGAAATGAGGGAAATCGCTGCTATTTTGCTTGCTTTGTGGTGTCATAACAGGGGTCGATCCAGGCAAAATTTGGGGCCTATTTAGGGCCCCTTCACAAAAATCAATTTAATAAAATGGGCCCCTTCACAAAAATCAATATGACAAAATGGGCCTCTTCACAAAATTATTTTTACTAAAATAGGCCCTTTCACAAAATTCCATTCCATAAAAACTTGCTATTTATTATTAATTTATTGTTTTGTAATGTTTTAAAATGTGTAATTTGTAAACAAACAAGTTCACCAGAGAAGAAAACTTCACCAAAAGGATATAAAAAAGTTTTTGTTTATAAATGCTTGGTTCGAATTTGATTAACTGGATTTCAACTTCTGTTACAAAAAGTTATTTTTCACAAAAATATAATAAATTTCACAAAAATAACCTTTACTTTTCACAAAATGGGCCCCAAGAAAAAAAACCTGCATCGACCCCTGCATAATGAAATCAAGCTAAGACACGCCTTTTATCATCATGAGATATAGAATTGGGAAGTAGCCACTCTTTCTCTCAGAGTAAATATAACATATGTTGTATTTAATCTGTGCTCCTTCTAATATCTAGTGACATCCATTCAGACACTAGACACACCTTCTAACATTGTGAAGTCATGAAACTAAATGTGTGTTTTTCCTTCCTTCAAATCATTCTTTGAATTTTGTGGGGATTTTTCTCCATGATAATTATTCTTCACTCATGAAGCCTGCATTTGGCAACAGCTTCAAATTTGTTTTGAAATTGATGCACATTGTTTATTAATTCTTGCCAGTAATATTGAGAAACTATTAATGTCGGTAAACGTCTGTGTGTGTGTGTCTGTACCCGCAAAGGCTTTGTGAGTAGGTGACACACGGAGGGTGCTCGAGCACCGAAAAAGGCACGGAGCTCAAGTTCGGCCGAGTCAGGAATCCGACCCGGGGAGTTATTAATTGACAAAAGTCTTGAAAAAAAACGGTAAATTTCGTTGAAGGATCTCGAAAAAATGGTAAATTTCGTCGAATGATCTCGGTAAAAAACGGCAATTTTCGTCGGAGGATCGCGGAAAAGACGTGAATTTTGTATGATATATTGCGTATTGCAGACTATTTTTGAAAACATTAGTAGCATTGCAGATACTTGAAGATAGTTCTGCCACTGGGGTAATACATTAAAATATCAGAAATTAAATATTGGCCAGTACAGGAGGCAGGCTACGCTCGCAAATTGATAAAATCGTTAATATTAAAGATAATTGTATAAAAATATGAGGGTGAATAGTTAAGTGTTACCTATCTAATTATCAGAAATTGAATTTTGGGCAGTATAGAAACGCAGGCTTCGCCTGCAAATAAATAAAATCGTTAATATTAAACATAATTGCATGAAAATTTCAGTGTGAATAGTTAAGTGTCATTTATTTCAGTATCAGAAATTAAATTTTGTCCAGTACAGGAGACGGGCTACGCCCGCAAATTAATACTAAATTCATATACTAAAATCATATTAAAGATAATTCCATAAAAATATGAAGGTGGAATAGTTAAGTGAAATACATCTAAATATCAAATTCTGGTTTTTGATATTATTTTAAGAATTAAAGCTCATTTTAAAAAAGATTCTTCTAATTAATTATAACATTTTTTTCAAATTTTTATTTATTTTTTGCAGCAAGTTTTATTATATTTTGCATTTTTGTCTGTAAACATAAGCCTAAAGAAAAAAGGTTTTTTAAAACATAATATAAGCTTAACGTGTATGTATAATAAATACTCTTAAATTTTATATTAAAATTACGACCATGTTTGTAATACTAAAAGTCTAATATCGTGATGCATCACAATATCGCGATTTAGCCTCAATGATGTATCGCGATGTAGAAATCCTAATATCGCCCAGTCCTAGTATACAGTGCCGAAGGCAGCGGGGACCAGGGTCGGAGATTCGTTCAGTTAGAGGTCTATACAGTCGAACCTCGTTAACGCGAACACTCAAGGGGAAACTTTTTTTGTTCGTGTTAAAAGTAGTTCGTGTTATCCGAACTTAAATACATTACATAAAACTGGACGGGGCAATCGGAAACAGTTCGTGCTAAAAGTAATTCGCGTTAAGCGTGTTCGTGTTAACGAGGTTTGACTGTACTATTCAATGTGCAAATTAAGGGATTATCCGGTGCATGCGTAGCACGATCGGTATATGGTGCCGAAGGCAACGGGGACCAGGGTCGGAGGTTCGTTCGGTTAGAGGTTTCTACTACTCAATGTGCAAATTAAGGGATTATCCGGTGCATGCGTAGCACGACCGGTATATGGTGCCGAAGGCAATGGGGACCAGGGTCGGAGGTTCGTTCGGTTAGAGGTTTCTACTACTCAATGTGCAAATTAAGGGATTATCTGGTGCCGAAGGCAGCGGGAACCCGGGTCGGAGGTTCGTTCGGTTCGAGGGGGATGCGAGCTGGAGAATACAAAAGTTTCGAGGCACCGATGTAAATTAGGGGCCCGCTAGCGGGCGAAGCCAGCTAGTTGTTTATTAATTGTTTCCAGTAATATTGAGAAATTGCATTTAGATTTATTTGTTTGAAAATGTGAAAAATGTTTTCAAAAAAATTATTTATTATTAAAATCAGCTGGTTGAAAACTGTTTTTAATTTGAATTGACCATATAAGAAATTAAATACAGAATTCATGTATTGAGTAAAATGTATTGAATATTATCCATACATATTTCGATGACATTAGTGCCAGAAATCATTAAAGCATAAAAAATTAGCAGTGAGTTATAAAATAACCCAGCTCAAAATCTTCAGCTGCATTTTTGAAGGAGGTAATGAAATCACAAAGTGGAAATTAAATTCTTGCTCGAATGTACCTAATTTTTAAGGACAGCTTCACAAGGTGTGCAGACTTCATCTCTGTTACTAGAGATTTGCACGGGTCTGGCCTGAGGCCAGTATCTGGCCCGGCCTGGCAAAGTGAAGGCAAATTTTCAAACGGGCCGGGCCGATAAAAAAAATTAAATGGGCCAGGGCAGGCCTATAAAAAAAATTAAGCTGATCAAACAGGTAAAAGCTGATAAAATATGAACAATTTTCAATGGATGTGACTGGGACGAGAATAAATATAAATGTGCTGCACGAGCCGATACTAATTCGACAACATCTATACAGAAATCTAACATGTCCATCATAGAACAGTTACATCGTGTCTGAGCCCGGGTTTAATAGTTTCAGCAGACTCTATCAGGCTTACATTTTATTCTACATACAGGGCAGGACAGAACTCGGCTTAATTGTTCTCAGGACTGTTTGAGCAAGCAATTTGCTTTGTAAAATAGTAATAGCGATAATGAACTTTTGTTAATGTAATCTTCGGAAATATACTTTAATAAATCATAGAGGAACATTTTCAAAAATCTACTTTTTTAAATATACAGCAACTAAAGTTATAATGTTTTAACCACCTTTTTCTTTTATTGTAAACAACATTTTTTTTTTAATATCTGTATTTGGATGTAATAGCCTAAGAGTTTAAGTGGTCATTAAAGTTGTTATTCCGTATATTCTATGGCTTGTGAAGATATAGTAATGTAAAATATACTGTAAAAATTTCCCATAAATATCTATGCAGTGTGTGATGTCTCTTCTATATGTGTGGGCGTTCTAAAGGAAACAGGCCTTTCTATCAACGAACACAAATTTAATATAGTAACATAAAGTTGACATGACGAGGACAGATGACAAGCACAGGAACATAAATCAACATAAAAGATTATTCATATTTTTCAAGATTCATGACCGGTAACATTTACTGCCATTTTCATACTATTCTGGTTTCTACTATGACAAGCGACGTTCTTTTTCGCTGACATTCTGAGTTCTACTGCCGCACTCTTTCGTTTCTCCAGAAGGGGGCGCTACTAGAGCAAGAAGAGGCATGCGCAATAGGGCGTATCGAAAAAATCCAAATTTCTTAGATCTTTTTGCGGTAGTGCGGAAAAGTTGTGAACTCCCTTTATTAAAAAACGTGCGAAAGTGTGGGTGATATCTTCTGTCGCCTCAGTAGGCCTAAAGTTCCAAAAATTGGACTAAATATGATTAAAAATCAAAAATTAATAAATAATCACAGATTTCGCTCATCGGTTTGAGGTAGTGCTTACAAGTTACTATTTTGTAACAACAACAACCATAGAAAATTGTAGAATTATAGGTTAATATCTTCTGTCGCCTCATCGGCATCGAATTTTTGAAATTTTGATGCAGTTTGGTAGTTTTCTCTGCATAACTGTTTACTGCTTGCACAATGCACAATCGAGACAGACTGGGTTTGGCGGTCTGCCAAAAAAGTGAAGACAATGTGGGAGCCCACAAGGAGTGTTCAAATGCGTTTAAAACTGGACAACAAAGTTCTTGTCAGTGAAAGGTATGGTGTCTCCAACAGAGCCACGGCTGCTATTGGTTCGCGTGTTATGCAAGATTTGGGTTTAATATCGGAATCAGATACCAACCTCGTCACAGACAAAAATAAAATATGGAGGGAAAAATCGAGAATTTACGAAATATTGGTCTCAAAATCAAAAGAAAATCGTTCCACTCTATCTGGCCTTTATTTTGATGGACGACATGACAAAACCTTAACATCAGAAACACTCGAGGACAAGCAGTTCTAAAGAACAACTGTAGAAGCGCATTGCTGTATTGTATCGGACCCTGGTTCTATGTATATGGGACATGTTACACTTGAATGCGGATCTAGTGTTGATATGTCTAATAGCATTTACGAATACGTAAACAAGTGCTTTATTGGATGATTTTAGCAACCTTATTGTTCTCGGGTGTGACGGCCCTGTAGTGAACACAGGATTGTCTAATGGCGTAATTCGCAGGCTTGAATTGAAACTTCAGAGGCCAGTCCAATGTATTATCTGATTACTTCATTTCAATGAGTTGCCATTACGACACCTGTTTGAGTCTATGGACGGCAAGTCATTTGGCCCCACATCTTACACCGGAGACATTGGACGAAACCTTAAAGGATGCGAAAAGCTTTCAATTGTTGTTTTTAATAGTATTGAATGCAAGTTGCCAGACATTGATCCTACCACCCTCAGTTCAGATCAGAAATACTTATTAGACATTTGTACCACCATTAATTCTGGCGTTTGTTGTTCAGATCTAGCTATCCGGCAACTGGGAACATTGAATGTGTCCCGCTGGCTAACAACTTCCAATCGAATACTGAGATTATATATATCTACATCAGACCCATCAAATGAGTTGCTAACATTGGTTATATTCATTCTAAGAGTCTACGCATTCTCATGGTTCCGAATTAAGATTCGTCATTCCATAAAGGATGGCGCTAAACACCTGTGGAATTTCATCAGCTCATCTCGGTAATTGCCAAAAAAGTATTGTGACATAATCGACCCAGTTATTTCTCGCAACACGTACTTTGCGGCTCAAGTAAACATGCTTTTGCCCATGTTAACTGATGATAGGTACCATATTAGGACCCTTGCAGCTCGGCGGATTATCAAGGCAAGAAAGACTAGCCCAGACGGAAATTGTGTTCGCAAATTCGTTATTCCTGTTGTTAACTTTGGAGCTACAGACTATGTAGATCTCATTGACTGGCAAGTTTTTTATGTGATATCGCCTCCTGTTCTCAGAGAGATCAGTTCTCAAGAATTTCTGAAGATGATACAGGGCAGTATGCCAATGTATTGCTGGGAATTTATTAAATTTGCTTCACACACACAAGCGGTTGAGCGGATTGTGAAACTAGTCACTGCAGCCTCCGAAAAAACAGTTGGGATGCAGAACAGGGATAGATTTATTAGAGCGACACTAGAATCCAGAAAACACATGTCAAAATTTGAGACCAAAAATGATTACCAGCAGTCAGGGTTGTTACATTTAAAACATTTTGTTTAAAACAGCTGTTTAAAACATTACATTTAAAACAATGTTTAAAACATGTTTATTGTTTATAATGTCACAATGTGACAATTCACAAATTAAATTTACGTGGAAATCTTTCAACAGAAAATTAATGTAGAAAGAATTTTATTGTTGATTTTTAAATTGTTGGCAACTGCTATAACCAAAAATGTTTAAATTTAATAGGAAAAGGCTGTTAGATTTAGTTATCTCTCTATATTAAAATAATATGATTTTTTCAAAATGTTATGATTTTCAGCATGACAGTAGGTATTTAGCTGTAAGTACACAAAATTTCAAGTCTGTTAGCTATACAGTTTCTGAGAACCGGCTCTGTGACGGACAGAAAAGTGGGACGAATAGGGTTTCGTGAGATGAACGAAACCCTAAAAATGTTATGCTGTCAGTTACCAATCATAAATTCGCTACTCAAGAATCAAATAAAGTGGACAATTTTGTAGAAATAACACCTTTATCTTGGTGGATAAGCCTTAAAAAACACGTTGATAAAAATGTCATGCAGATCATAAAACAATTACAAGCAGCTGTATGCTCTACTGCTGGTTTAGAAAGAGTGTTTTCTACTTTTGGCTTTGTGCAGAACAAAACTAGAAACCGGTTAGGTGTTTGATAAGGCTGCCAAACTTGTTGCTATTTTTAAAGAACTTAATAATTAAATGTTTTAGTTTAGAATAAAAAAATTAATTGTTAATTAATGTTTGGTATTTATTATATAATTTTTTTCTTCCTTACTGTTTTTTAAAAATATTTTCATTCTTTATATTTAATTTATTAATTTTTGCTCACTTTAATCAAAATTGTGCTGTTGAATGAGAAAAAAACGTTTAAAACATGTTTTAAACAAAAAAAACACGTTTTTTGTTTTTTTTTAAAAAAAACATGTTTTTTTCCAACCCTGCCAGCAGTAATGTTTTGTCATTCGTATTTTCGAAAGGTAAAAATAAAGTTTGTGTTTGCATTAAAATGATTTAAGTGTGACGTGTATTTATTTAAAATTTTGCCTTCATTTTCCAAAAAATGGTGTCGATGAAGCAGCAGAAGATATTAATGTATAATTCTAAAATTTTGTAAGGCTGTTGTTGTTTCTCGGTGTGAAAATAAGGGTGTTCCACTATTTTGACAGACCGACAAACCCTGTCTGTCTCGATTGTGCATTGTGCAAGCAGTAAACAGTTATACAGAGAAAACTACCAAACTGCATCAAAAATTCGATGCCGATGAGGCGACAGAAGATATTAACCTATAATTCTACAATTTTCTATGGTTGTTGTTGTTACAAAACAGTAACTTGTAAGCACTACCCCAAACCGATGAGTGAAATCTGTGATTATTTATTAATTTTTGTATTTTAATCATTTTTAGTCCAATTTTTGGAACTTTCGGCCCACTGAGGCGACAGAAGATATCAACCCACAGTTTTAAGATTCCGCACACTTTTTAATAAAGGGAGTTCACAACTTTTCCGCACTACTGCTAAAAGATCTAAGAAATTAGGATTTTTTCGATACGCCCTAATGCGCAATCCTCACACCTCCCCCTTTCGAGAATTTGATTTAGTCTTTTGAGACAAATCAGTATCTAGTAAATATCTAAACAAACAAGTAAAACATATTAATACAAAAATTCAAACACTTAAAGAATATCAAAGAAAATAAACAAACAGAATACACTATAACACTAATACTAATATTTTAAAGTCCTGGGATAAAGTTAAAGTTTTTAAAGTTAAAGTTCAGACTTGTAACACAGAAACAAAAGAATGTTCAAAGTTTTTAAGTCCAATGTGAGGCATGTAGCCTACTTAGAGAGTCAGCATTCGCGTGGAATTTCCCACGTCGGTACGTTATTTGGGCTTGAAAGCGCTGAAGTGCAAGGGCCCATCTTTGAAGGCGCGCACTTTGAGGTGCACAGTCCGTGAGAAATTTCAAAGGATTATGGTCGCTCACCACAGTTACGTGCGAACCATAAATATAGTGTTCGAACTTTTTCAGGGCGAAGATAACAGCATAAGCTTCCTTTTCGATGGTAGCATAACCCTCTTGGCATTTGGAGAGCTTTTTACTTGTAAAAGCAATGGGGTGCTCTTGTTCATTTTCATCTTTTTGAGATAGACAAGCGCCTATCGCATACGAAGAAGCATCTGCATGTATAATAAATGGTTTCTGAAAGTTCGGGGAATAACAGATGGGTGATTTACTGATCGCCTGTTTCAACTCAAAAAAGGCTTTGTCACAATCCTCAGACCAAGTAACTTCATTAGGGGCACGTTTCTTCGTAAGTTCAATCAATGGACGAGCGATGTCGGAGAATGAAGGAACATAGGATCGGTAGTAAGATAAAAGACCTAATATGCTTCTGACATCTTTCTTTGACTTGGGAACTTCTAAGTTTTGTATCGCTGATACTTTGTCGGGATCGGGTGCATGTATACCGAATCCTACCACGTGACCTAGAAATTTTATTTTTCCTCGTTTTCGTCGTCTTACTGTACTAAATGTATTGTTAATTCGGCGAAAACCATCACGTGTGTACTGTTTCTTTTTCACAGTTTCCTTTATTTTCACTTTATCATAATTTTTAGAAAGTTCAGTTTCATTTTTATTTTCGTCGATCGTCACTTCCTTAGTCTCTGTAAACTCATCAAGCTTCTCAGATTTCTTCTGGCAGTTTTCTAACATCATGTTGTCAGGATGATTTAACTTAAGGAATACATCGGGTTCTTTGTTTGCTATTTCATGTGATTTCACACAACCATTGACTATAATGTAGTCGGAATTTTCATCGTAAACAGGAGGTTGTTTCTCGCTGAACTCAATCGTGTTGGATTCGGAACTTCCATCAAGTGTTTCTGGTATTGTATTATTGAAAACAGAGTAAGATTCTTCTGTTGTCGTGACATCAACTTTTGAATCTTTATTTTCAGAAATTATGCTTCGTCTTATATTTTCTTCCTTCATGTCTTCTGATGCAATCAAATATTTATCCGAAGCACTTGCATTCTTTTTCGCATAAATTGCGGTTTCGTATTCGGTTTCTTCATCAGGTGTGACTGCATAGTTTGAGGGTTCGAAAATTGAAATTACATTGTTAACTATGGGAGTATCTTTCATAATATTGTGTTCACTCTGTAAATAATTTTGGACTTTTAAATCTTTTGAATTATGTAAAATTTCTTCTGCTTGCCTAATTTGGGGATCTTTTTCCTTATAATGAATTTCCGTTTCGATTTGATCTCCACTCTCTATTACGATTAAATTGGCAACAGTACATATGTCATTTTCATTATTATTTGTTTCTTTCGTGATCGATTGTGTAATACTAGTACGCGGGTTAGAGTTATTTTCCATCTCATCGAATAATTTATCCAAGTGATATAAGAAATTCTCATGAACGGAAAAGCTATTAAATTCATTTTTGTTAGCTGTCGAACACTGATTTAACGAAGGGTCATTTTTCTGTGTCCATTTAAATTTCTCTGAATCATTTATAAAAGTATCAGGGTCGTCGCCAGGTGCGTGGTCAATGTTCTCGTTTGCATTCGCATTTTCAACTGACACATGGTCTAAAATTGAAGCAGACAGATCTACAGTGTTGTTTTTTTTTGTATTGTCACTTATCGCGTCAACATTACAATTTAATGCCTTATCATTTTCATTATATTTATCCAAATCATTTAATTCATTATATGTATCAAGAGAAAGTAATAAATATTAATTAAATTATCAACCACAGCACATGTTATCATAATATTAGGATATATCTTGGGGTTTAATTTATCAACTGCCATACTCAATGGAATATTTATTAAAGGAGCCTTCAATTGGTGTCCGAATGCAGATTGCAATATTATGGTACCACAAGGATTTTTAAAATATTCGGGTACACAATTAGCCTTTATTATAGAAATTTGAGTTCCACTATTGACTACGCGATGTAATATTTTATTACCACATTCGATATCTACTGTCGGTAATGTTTCAATTAATTTCGTTTCTTTTCGCGGTGTTTTCAAATTAAATAACTCATCTGACCTTATTCTTGCAGTGAGTGCTTTTTCATTTGCATTCGAATTATCTTCCCTATCAAATTTATTGGCATTGCCAAATAAATAACTGCATATTGTAACATTATGGTATCTGCCGCAATTCGTGCATTTTTTATCTTTTATGGTACAATCTTTAGCGACATGTTTGCCTCTCTTTAAGCATAAAAAACAACACCCTTCAGCTCTTAATGTAGCTATTTTCTGCTCAACAGATAATTTATTACATTCCTCAGTCGAATGACTATCACAAGAACAAAATATACAAAAGGTTTCAGCGGTAATATGAGATACTCCAGAATTAATTTTGTCACTAGCGAACATTTGTCTACGAAATGCAGGGGAATCATTATTATACGACTGTTTTGACCTTGGGTTATCTAAATTACCAGTTAAATAATTTTGTTTTTCTCTCGACTCTATTTCGGTACGAATAAATAATAACAAATCATCAATACTTGATTGCGTGTCACTAGAATTTTTTATACATTGCTTATTATATTCTAACGAAAGATTATTTGGCAGGGAGTTAAGAATTATAGGTGTCAACAGGTTATCAAATCCATTTGATTCAATGTCTAAAGACCTGAGACTTCTTATTTGCGATTGAATCGTATCAAATAATTTCCACAGAGCGATTACATCATTTGTTTTCAATGCGGGTTTCAAAGATAATAATGTATTTATGTGTGCCGTCACAATGAGGTCCTTTCTGCCAAATTGTTGTTTCAGAATTTGGACAGCTTCCAAATAATTTTTATCTGATAACGCAAACCCGGAAATAGAATTATATGCACTACCACCTAAATAACTTTGTAAATAGCTCATTTTTTCAATATTTGACAGTGAATCATTATCATGGACTGCTATTTTGAATGAGTTCCAAAAGTTTTGAAACTTACTTATATCGCCGTAAAATTTCTCAATCTTTAATGTAGGGAGTTTAACAGATTGCGCAGCTACTTCTGCGTGCTTATTATCGACGTGAGATACGGGGGAAATTTGGCTTTTGCTATTATTTTTCAATTTCTTATTAATTCTAAATCTCCATAAAGTTATTTTTTCATGATATTCAATAGAGATCTTCGCGTCTCTTTCGATTTCATTTTCATCATTAATTAACGCTAAAATTTGTTCATCTTCTCGTTTAAGGTCGATGTTAAACCTATTGTCCATGTTTTATTTATTTCCTTTTTTGTATCCTCTCATCTTTTTCTCTCGTGATGCATTTTTTGTAATATGTAACGTGAATTAGAAAATTGTTTACTACTGTTTAAAATATTTTCATGGAATGAGGTAGAAATTTCTACTGCTGAATAAATTATTAGTATTTTGAAAGCTTAAGAGGTTAATTAACTTCTTTCTGTATGCTTTAAGTTATTAATTGGCATCCGCATTATCTTTTAGAAAGCTGAGGTGTTAAAATAACATCTTTTTGAACGCTTTAATTAACATTTTGGCGTGTCCGCGACAGGACTAAGATTTATTGAAGCAAGATGTTTCAAGCCGTAAAAGGTTTTAAAAAAGCCGATTTAAAGTTTGTAATAGAAGAACTTGGTGAAACAATTCCGCAAGATTATACGATTGGAACCCTAAAAGAAATAATTTTGAATAGTAAGGAATATAAACAGGATCCTGATTTTGTACAAGAAATTTTATCAACAGCCATTGCTGAACGAAAAGAAAAAGATGCTGAGAAGAAGTTAGAGATTGAAAAGAAGCTACAATTAGAAAAGGAGAAAGATAAGTTGGATCAAGAAATACAGTTGAAAAATTTGGAATTAGACCATCAATTGGAATTAGCAAAAATCCAGTCACAAGGTCAAATTCAAGGTGAGTACATTTCAACTGTTAATGAAACTAATGATTCTAAACGAAAATTTACGTTACCTAGGTTAGAATTTCGTCAATTTGATGGAGATTTAAAAGAGTGGCTACCATTCTGGAGTCAATTTGAACAGATTCATACGGATGAGAATATTGTGCCCGAAAATAAATTCCAGTATTTGATTCAAGCAACAGTAGCTGGATCTAGAGCGAGAGAAGTTGTAGATAGTTTTCCGCCAACTGGCGCTAACTATGCCAAAGCTATAGAGAGTCTTCAGGCTCGTTTTGGTCGGGAAGATCTTTTAGTTGAAGTATATGTTAGAGAATTATTGAAATTAATAATATCAGTACAGTCAAAAGAAAAGTTTTCTCTTACATCCTTGTTTGATAAACTTGAATCGTATTTAAGAGCTCTTGAGACATTAGGCGTCACAACAGATAAATGCACATCCATATTATATCCAATGGTAGAATCTTGTTTTACTGCGGAATTTTTAAAAGCGTGGAACAGAACCTATACGTCTTCTGCTATTTCCGATCCGAAAGAACGCCTAGATAATTTAATGAAGTTTATCAAAAGTGAAGTTGAAGGCGATGAAAGAATAAATTTGGCAGTAGCAGGTTTTGGCTTCGCGAAAAAAGATGATAATAGAAACTTTAGAAAAAGGAAAGGTTACACCGATGTTTCTAAACATTTAACAACTGCTACTACTCTATTAACAACTTCTTCAAAGCAAGACTTAAGGAAAATTTGCGTTTTTTGTAACGGAAGACATCTGAGTTCAGAATGTTTCTCAGCACGGAAGATGAGTTTTAGTGAGAAGCAGAATATATTGAAAGACAAAAGGTGTTGTTTTTTATGTTTGGCATCAGGCCACACAACGAAACAATGTAAAGCTATCCTGAAGTGTTTCTTTTGTGATAAAAAACATGCATCTGTGATGTGTCAAATGCTCGATAAAAACAAATTAAATGAAAGGAAAGGGGAAGAAAAATCGTCTGGAAATGAAGTAAATATGGCTAATGTCAGTAGAGGAAATGAAGTAAATATGGCCAATGTCAGTAGAAATCCCAAGGTCTTTCTTCAGACACTCAAAGCAAAAATCACTTCAGATAACAAAAAGAAAGTTGTTCGACTGATTTTAGACTCAGGTTCACAGAGATCGTATATTTTAAAACATTTAGCCGAAGAAATGAAGTATTTACCTCTTCGAGAAGAAAAAATCGCACATTCCCTTTTTGGCGGAGTCATTACAAAGGAATATAATCATAACTACTACAAGATAAGATTAAGCGATTTGAAAGAAAATTTTAAATGCAATTTTGAGGTTTTGGACCAAAACATTATCTGCGAAAATATTATGCCTGTAGGGAAAGGATCCTGGCATAAAGAATTATCGGAAAAAGGCATCATTCTGACGGATATTGGTGAGACTCCTGAATCTATTCAACTATTGATTGGAGCTGATGTAATTAGAAAATTACTGACAGGTCGTAGAGAAATGTTGTCGTCTGGACAAGTAGCACTGGAAACACATTTAGGATGGACCTTAATGGGAAAAGTGCCTCAAGATAACGTATCTAAAGAAAACTTAGCTTTAACAGTTACATCTATGTTCGTGAATGAAGCAGAAATTAGCGATTTATGGAAACTAGATTTACTTGGAATAAATGATCCAATTGAAAAACAATCTAAAATGGAGATTGATCGTCAGGTAAAAGAGCATTTTTTACAGACAGTAAATATGAATGAAGATAATCGTTACGAAATTTCTTTGCCATGGGTGGAAGATATACCACCTTTACCCAATAATTTCAGTTTAGCCAAGAAAAGATTAATTAATGTTACAAACAAGTTGCTTACCAATAACCTTTATCAAAAATATGAACAAGTGCTTTTAGGCTGGCTTGATGATAAAATTATTGAGGAAATTCCCGAGTCAGAAATGAATCTTTACGGAAACTATTTGCCTCATCGACCAGTAATAAAAGAAAGCAGTACAACTCCCATTCGTCCAGTGTTCGACGCATCAGCTAGAATACAGAACCATCCATCTCTGAATCAGTGTTTACATTCTGGACCAAATCTCACTGAATTAATTCCTGACATTCTTTTACGTTTTAGAGAAAAGAAATTTGGCGTTGTAGCTGATATCAGGAAAGCATTTTTACAAATCGCTGTACGGAAAGAAGATCGGGACTTTTTGCGTTTCTTGTGGTGGAACGATCCAGAAGAGAGAAATATTAAAATTTTTCGGCATGCTAGAGTCGTGTTTGGAGTCAAAAGTTCCCCGTTTCTTCTTGCTTCCGTCATAGAATATCACATAAAAAACGATGAAGAATACGATCCGCATCTTAAAGAGCAATTGCTGAGAAGCTTTTATGTTGACAATGTCGTTGCTAGTGTCCATACGCAAAAGGAATTAGAAAAGTTTATTGCTGATTCTAAGTGTCTTATGGCTAAAGGTGGATTTGATTTGAGAGGATGGGAACATACAGAAGAAAGAAAAAACAGCGAAAATGGCGAAGAAACTGCTGTACTAGGATTACAATGGAACAGATTTCTAGACGTTTTGAAGGTTAATGTAAGCTGGACGAAAGATATAAATTTAGAAAAAATAACTAAACGAATCATGCTATCAGTTGCACATAAAGTTTTTGATCCTATTGGTTTTACGTCTCCTGTTATGATTTGTCCCAAGATGATGTTGCAGAAAACATGGAAAGAAGGTATCAGCTGGGATGAAGAAATTGCAAGTGATCTAAAATATGAGTTTATTGAATGGTTTCGAGAATTGAATCTTTTACAAGAAATTCCGATTCCAAGATATATTCAGCTCACCCCAGATAATGTAAAAGATTGTACAGTTCACACATTTTGTGATGCAAGTCAATATGCGTATGCTGCTGTTATATTTTTGAGGATAGCAAGTAAAGATCATGTTGAATTATTTCTTCTTGCATCGAAATCCCGCATAGGTCCTTTAAAATGCGTAACCATACCTAGAATGGAACTTTTAGCTGCTTTGATTGGTGCCAGATTGGCTAAATCACTAATTGACACATTGGGCTGGGAAGATATGGAAAGATATTTTTGGAGCGATTCTACGACGGTTCTTGCATGGATATCCAGAAAAGAGAACTGGTCTGTCTTTGTTAGAAACAGAGTTCAAGAAATCAAAAATTTGAGTGATCCTGTTTTATGGAAACATATACCTGGTGAAATGAATCCAGCAGATCTGCCATCTAGAGGCTGTAAAGCAAAGAAGCTGGTATCTCTCAAATGGTGGGAGGGTCCATCTTGGCTTCGAAATCCTGAAGAATATTATAAATATATGAATTTCACATGTCAAAACATAAATGAAGAAGAAATTGAAAAAGAGAAATTGAAGTCTACAAAATTACTGGTTAATGTTGATGAAAGTCCAGAGAAAACCTGGTACTACCGGTATTTTTCCAGTTATGAAAAAATCGTGTGTCTTGTTGGTTGGATACTACGTTTCAGACATAATTCTTCTAATTCAAAAGAACAAATTAGAGGAGAATTGACAAGTCATGAATTTAAGAAAGCAGAAACGAAGATAATTTGGATGATACAACAGGAATGTTTTTCCCATGAAAGCGATGAGAGATTGAAAACTCTTGAGACGTTTAAAGATCAACAAGAAATAATACGTGTAAAGACTAAAATTATGTATAGACAAGACAATATGGATTTCCTCACACCTATGGTTGTTCCTTCAAATCATGAAGTTACCAAACGATTAATTTTACATTTTCACCTCAAAAATTGTCATGCAGGTCCTCAGATTCTTTTAAATTTGCTCAGAGAAAAATACTGGATTCAGAATGGAAGAAGAACTGTGACTTCTGTTTTATCCAAATGCACCATTTGTAAGAGATTTAATTCTAGGAATTTGGAATCTTCTCCTGTTTCTCTACCAGAAAATCGAGTAAAAGATGCAGCAGTATTTCAAATTATCGGTCTTGATATGGCTGGCCCTCTATTTCTTAAAAATAATCAGAAGAGTTGGGTTATCATATTTACATGCGCTATCTACAGAGCTGTACATTTTGAACTTGTTACTTCAGCATCTACAGAGGCATTTTTGATGGCTTTAAGAAGATTTGTATCACACAGAGGAAGATGTTCTATTATATATTGCGACAATGGTCCGAATTTTATTGGTGCAGCTAATTTTTTGAAAAGATTGAATTGGAGTCGCATAGTGAAGTATGGAGCAACCAATTCAATTGAATGGAAATTCAACCCACCGACTGCTGCATGGTGGGGCGGATGGTGGGAGAGACTGATCAGAGTGATGAAAGATCTATTAAAAAGAGTCTTAGAACAAGCCTGTTTGAACTATGAAGAGATGATAACTGTATTGGCTGATTGTGAAAGTATTATAAATTCTCGACCACTAACTTACATGTCAGAGAAAGAATCTATCAAACCCATATCTCCAGACATGTTTTTGAAAGACATTCATGAGTGTGATTTACCAGACGTTGATGCAATCGAGGAAAACTCTCTCACTAGGAGTCTTAAATATAGGCAAGAACTGCAAAAGGATCTAAGAAATCGATTTAGATCAGAATATTTAGGTCTACTTATCCAACGGCTGATCGGGAGACGATTCCAACGTTCAGTGGCTGTAGGAGATATAGTCTTGGTGGGAGCAGATAACAAGAAAGGAATTAACTGGCCATTAGGACTTGTTACAGAGCTCATTCCTGGTAAAGATGGAAAAGTTCGGCTTTTAAAGCTACAAACGTCTCATTCGCAGATACTTCGGCCTGTTCAAAGAATTTATCCTCTAGAAGTGTCATCGACATCGAGTGACTGTACCAAAATTAATTTTCCTAAACCAACTTTGAATGAAACTCAGGTTGAGCCTTCAAAGAACGAATCTCAAGTTAAAAAGACTAGATCTGGTAGAATGATAAAAATGCCAGAGAGACTTGATTTATAATGTTCATGTAAATGTATTTATTTAATGTGAAGTTTTGATTATACGACATAATCAAAAGGTGGGAGAATGTTAAACCTATTGTCCATGTTTTATTTATTTCCTTTTTTGTATCCTCTCATCTTTTTCTCTCGTGATGCATTTTTTGTAATATGTAACGTGAATTAGAAAATTGTTTACTACTGTTTAAAATATTTTCATGGAATGAGGTAGAAATTTCTACTGCTGAATAAATTATTAGTATTTTGAAAGTTTAAGAGGTTAATTGACTTCTTTCTGTATGCTTTAAGTTATTAATTGGCGTCCGCATTATCTTTTAGAAAGCTGAGGTGTTAAAATAACATCTTTTTGAACGCTTTAATTAACAGTCGATACCTTTCTGTTCTAGCTGAGCTAAATTTTCTTCTAATTCCACAAAATTCGGCGATTCTAAAACCCATGCATCTTTGATCTTTTTAATAATAGATGTAATAGATGCTTTTATTACCCCTCTAGTTTTTTTAAGTTTAGTCAGTTGATCGGCCATACTTAAATAATAAAATTTACCTTACCTCTGTATAGGTTATCCAAAATTTTTCTTCACTATAATCGTTCACTTAGTAATCAAAATTTACAGCCATAATGTTTTAACCACCTTTTTCTTTTATTGTAAACAACATTTTTTTTTTTTTAATATCTGTATTTGAATGTAATAGCCTAAGAGTTTAAGTGGTCATTAAAGTTGTAATTCTGTATATTCTATGGCTTGTGAAGATATAGTAATGTAAAATATACTGTAAAAATTTCCCGTAAATATCTATGCAGTGTTTGTTAAAAGAATCTTAATTGTATGTTAAGAAAAAGCAGAATCTTTCGTAGATTTCAGTCTTGACAGGGAGCTGTTGGGAAAAGATGGGGGTTGAAATAGTCCAGACATTCTTGGGCACTTTCAATATGCTCGGGTAGCTCAGATATTTTTGTTGTGAAAGAGTAACAATTATATTTTTATTATCTCTTTAATCCTTATTAAATATTTGGTTACTTGTTGATGTTCTGATAAATTTTTTTTTTATTTTTTTATATTAACTAAAATTTATATTTCTTTTTTCTCATCACAGTTCCCCGTGATTTCAAAACAAACGATCCTATTACTACAACTAGTCAGAAGCCTATAATAGTTACTGTGTCTGGAATGGCTGGAATGGCTAAACAAGTATTTGTATAGTTGATTTTTGTTGTTTTATATTTAAGTTGATTTATTATAATTATTACTTTTGATGTGCATGTATTCTGTATTATCTTAATAGGTATAGTGAATTATACAGGCCTGTGAAACAATATTTTATGTATTTTTTGCATTGTTTTAGATGTTTGTAGTGCTGAATTAAAAAATGTACACTGTGTAATGCTGATACACTGAATTCAGAAAAGTTGAGTTTTTTCTTCTATTACAGTGTTTTTCTACCTTTTTAACCTCACAGCACATTTGAATCCATAGTTTTGTACTAAAACTTCTCTAATATACTTGAATTCATAATTAAGTTCTCACAGCACACTTATTCCTTCTCTGCCAGATTTTTGATCGACCATAAAATCATGATATACACGTAGTCACAGTACAGTAATCATATTCTACAACATCTCCGGAAATGTAGGATAAAATGTGGTAGTCTATAATAATAAGGAAAGAAGTTTGTCTGTCTGCTGTGTTCTAGAAAGACTGCTGTACACAGAGCTACATGATTTGGCAGGAATGCATCCTATGTCTGTAGTTATGTGCCTCAAAGCCATTTTTTGGATTTTTTAATTAGTTTTTTTAATTAATTAAAAACTATAATGAACATCTCAGAAGGCCATGAAAAGTTACAGAGATGCAAAATTTGCATCTGTTTTCATGACTAAAATACAAAAATATAAAATGTACTCCTTTCTAATGATGTATTTGTTTTAGAAAAATATTAATATTTACTATTTCAAAAAAAAATTCATTTCTGGAACTCTTTTCATGCGTTCACAATACTTTTTTTCTTCTGTCTCTCCACTCTAGAATATTTGCAGAGGAGTTTTCGTTTGTGTGCATGCACTGGGAAACCTATATCTTCGACAGATAAAGATATTATTTAGATTTTCTCAGTAACTTTTAATCAAAATTGAAAGATTAATATATCATATCCCTTAGTTTGTTTGGATAGATTTTCATTTAAAAATATAAAATCATACAAATTTGACATTAGGTTCGTTTGGAAAGATTTTCTTTTAAATATATAAATTCATTCAACATTGATTTTAGATATATTTAAGCTTTTTATCACAGGCCGGGCTACACTAGTGTTTCGTTTAAAAATATAAAATCAAAACAGACCAGGGCATGTTAAGCAAACCCAATGTACACTGCCAAAGGCAATGGGGCCCCAAATTCTAGGCTCGTTTGGATAGATTTTCATTTAAAATTATAAAATCATACAAATTCAAGGGTGTATGCAGTCTAGTCCCCATCATAGCTTCATTTGAATTTGAAAAGAATTTCATTAAAAATAAAAAATCATTCAACACTGATTTCAGGTAAATTTAAAGTTATTATCACAGACCTGGAGAACACCGAGGAGTCAGGTAATGTGATAATAAAATAAAAAAATATGGAAATCTCTGCCTGAAGGAAAAAACAGTCCTATCAAATTTGGAATTTAGTTTCTCCGCAAGCTAAAAAGTTCCTCATTCCACAATGGGATTTTGTCGAAGGGTCAGGTAGTATAATAATAAAATAAAAATACGAAAATCTATGCCTAAAGGAAAAAACAGTCCTATCAAATTTGGAATTTAGTTTCTCCGTGAGTTATGAGTTCCTCATTCCATGATGAGATTTTGTCTGCGAATATATATATTTTTTATTTTGCCAGATTTTGCAAATCTGTTATTTTTTGCAGAATTTGAAAAAAAAATCAGTATTTTGATCTAATAATTGCAAAGAAAAAAAATTACTAGCCAATAGAGAGATTTGAAGCAATTTTTATGTTTCTCAAAAACATGATTCAAACAAATAACAGATCATAAAAAATTGTGAATTTCAACAATCATTTGTGGGAAAGAATTACTAGCCAAATTTTTCACAGGAAAAAATCTTGAATTTCCTCAGTCAATTATGAAAAAAAAAAAAAATTTCAAATTTTGTCAATATATCTAAGAAAAAAATCGCTGATTTCACTAATCAGTCATTGAGAAATCTTGAGTTTCGGTTATTGTTTTTAAAAAAAATTACAAATTTTATCAGTTAGTTGCTGAAAAATATATCTAAATTTGTCAATCAGTCGATGAAAATTTCAAATTACGTCAATTAGAAATAACAAAAAAATTGCAAATTTCGTGAATCAGTTGTGAGAAAAAAATTGCCTAATTAGTAAATCGGTCACGATTTTTTAAAAATTACTTTTTTATAAATTTATTACAAAAGATCATTTACACTTAAAAAGTAAAAATAAATTATGTAATCTTTATTTTGATTATGTTTGTATGTATGGATAAGTACATATGCTGTAAGGGGTGAGGATTCAGGTAATTTTTCAAAATAAATATTAAAAAGTATAGCTTGAAAAAAATTGTATGGCTCTTGAAGAGTGTCCAAAACTACTGAAATTTAATTAGTTTATTTCTGATATAGTCTTTACAATGTATTTCTGATATAGTCTTTACAATGTTGTCATTTATGCATCAGTGATGCCGCTCGGCTTTTGAAATCCTGGATTCCAGACACTTCCAAAAAGCTGGGTCTTCTTTCTAGAAATCAGTCATATTCAATGTGTTTAATAGAAAATACACCTCTTTGCATTCTTTCAAGGTAAAAATTAGCCATCCTGAAGGACCTATCGCAATTTTTTTTATGCTTCCCTTCTGCAATTTTTTGCTTAAATGATGCGCTATAGAACATCCACAGCATCATTGTTGTGTACACAGTGTGCAGTATGGAAGTGAAGGGGTTAAATTATAATGATGAAAAACCGTATCAAAAGAAACATAGCTCTAAAAAGTATCAAGTTACTAAAAGTTCTTTAATAAGATTTTTTGCAGCTTTTCATTGGTTCAAATGTTTCTAATGCATTTTCTATTTTAACCCTTTCCTTTTAAAGCAGTAGTTTTTATCTAAAAAATGTTAACATAATCTGAAAATGTGAGAATATTTTCATTATTTCCTCGTCTATTTATTAAAAATATTCAAATTGATGAGATGAACTTGCAAGAAATGCAACTTTATTACACTAAACTTCTCCACAAAGTAAATAGCATAATTTAAAATATCACTTCTGTTAATTTCTAAATTATTTATAGAACTCAGTTAAAAATTTCCGTTGCACACCAGTTGAAAACTTCTGCACTAGTACATAAGATTTTTTCACAGAGTGAAGATGAAAATCTAGCAAAATCAATGAATTTTATCGAAAAACACAGAAATAAATTGTATCTTACAGTTGTACTAATTTGTTGCTTTTGTTATGGCTGGCTGTCACAAAGTCAAAAATCATTTTAATCATTGTGACTAAATTAAACAATTGTCAACAGAGATAAGTATGTGATGAAATAAAATGTTTTAAGTATTTACTTGAAATTCCTGAAAAGAATCATCACAACTGGACTGAAACAAGGGGGGGGGGATGGGGAGGAATTTCCTGGGTGCCAAAAGAAGATTAGATTTGTTGTTTGGTACAAAAACCAAATAACGAAATTTGGGCCAAAAATGTCCTACAATCGAACAACCCAGTTTAGAAAAGTATTCATTAATTTTATAGTCTTTGCTTTGAACAGTGGCGGTTCTTTCATTAGGTGATTACTTAGGGGCACCAAAACAATATATGATTAACAAATTCATCCAAGATACTTGCAATACACTGTTCTAATTAAGTACGAATTGGTTCAGTATTTCCAACGTTATCATGATGACAAATTTTGCACGATTTTTGCTTTTGTGTGTCCCTGTAAACAATCTATACAGTTATATAGTTCATTAACAAACTCATCCAAGATACTTGCAGATTAATTTGCTGTCCTATTTAGGATTGAATTGGTTCAGTGTTTTGGACGTTGTTGTCATGACAAGATTTGCCTTATAAATATAAACAAAATGATTAAACCTGAAAATCTTAAGATTAATATACTTTCTAAGAAATATTTCATATTTAAAATAAAACAATTAAAGCAGTAAGTTAAAAACTTCTGTTTATAATTTCTTTTTAGAATAAAAGGGCCGGAGGGTATGGGGAAAGGGGGAGAATGTCAAAATTAATGCTTGCTCTGGGTAGAAAAAATCATTGTTTTGGCTCTGCATCACAGACCTGTGTTATATGTAGTGCTGTATAGTTGAACGGGTGAGTGAAAAAAGGATAACATTTTCAAAAATAAGTAAAATAAACTGATGTAGTTTAATTAATAACAAGCAGGGAAGACTGAGCTATGCTCGGTCAAAATTAGCTTTGAGTTCAAATATCATGACCAAAATGACCCACTAATCAAATTTTCTCGAACATGTAATCAAGCCCAATTGTCTTCTTGTGCCCGAAACCCGTAGGATGTAAAATTTAGTCAAAATAGTCTGAGCCGTTTTTTAGATAAAATTAGCTTGACCCACAGTGATCCAAAAATGACACACTAATTGGATTTTCTGGAGCATGTGACCTACCCTAATGGTTTTTTCATGCCCAAAAACCATAAGATACAAAATTTAGTTCAAATCGTGTGAGCCATTTTTAAGATAAAAATAGCTTGACCCATAATGACCTACTAATCTAAATTTCTCGAGCATGTGACCTAACCCAATAGTCTTCTCGTTCCCTAAAACTGTAGGATACTAAATTTATTTCAAATCTTCTAAGCCATTTTTAAGATAAAAATAACTTGACCCATAATAACCCATGACCAAAATGATCCACTAATCGAATTTTCTCAAACATGTGACCTAGCCTAACAGTTTTCTCATGCCCAAAATTCATAAGATGCAAAATTTAGTCTAAATAGTCTGAGCCGATTTTTGCATAAAATTAGCTTAACCAAAAAATGACCCAATAACCAAGTTTTCTTGGACATGTGACCTAGCTCAATGGTTTTCTCGTGCCCGAAACTCGTAGGATACAAAATTTAATCAAAATCATTAGAGCCGTTTTTTAGATAAAATTAACTTGACCTGCGGTTACCCAAAAATGACCTACTAGTCGAAAGTTCTCGAACATGTGACCCAGCCCAATAGTCTTCTCGTGCCCGAAAATGGTAGGATACAAAATGTAGTCAAAATTGTTTGAACCACTTTTTAGATAGAATTAGCTTGACCGTAATCCAAAATGACCTACTAATCGAATTTTCTCGAACATGTGACCTAGCCCAGTGGTTTTCTGGTGCCCCAAAACGGTAGGATACAAAATTTCGTCAAAATCGTTAGAGCCGTTTTTAAGATAAAATTTGCATATATATATAACCACACACAATATTTGCTCATATTAGAATGTATGATAACTAAAAAATTAATCAGTATTTTTCTTGGAAATTTATAAGATAAACCCTCATCGACTAGTCTAACAATCGAATAATATTGAACATTTCTCTAAAATTGATAGTTTTTTTTTACATAAATGTTTTTTTAGGCTTTCTCAACATTGACATCATCTGGAATGTTATCCTTTTTCCACTCACACGTTCAATTGATTTTTCTATCTTAATGCAATTAGTTTTTTAATAAGCAGTGAATCAAAGAGAATTTCCAGAATTTGTAATGGTAATTTTCACTTTTCACTAAAGTTCACTTTGTTGTCAGAGCTAAATTAATAAAAATGTGAATTAAATAAATAAATTTTTTTTTTCTCATCAGTGGTGTAATTTTTACATTATTGAACTTGTTTCATTTGAAACTTATATTGTTTTGTATTATGTGTAACAATATATTCTTTCAAATTGTGATATTTGACTTGTTACATGACTTTACACTTGATTTACAAATTCATAAACTTGTCTCTTTAAATAAGTTGTACATTTTTGGGATGAGGTGGGAAGAAAAGGCAAGAAGGAGCATACTCTCAATAAATTATAAGTAAAAGGCAAAATAGCCTGGTACTTCATTTAATAAGAAATTAATTTTCCTAGTAAGTTTTGTCTATAAAAAAAAGAAGAAAAAAAAGTTTTAGTTCACTCACAAATCATAATGCATAGGTACAATAATAATGTGATGATAGTGCA
This sequence comes from Maratus michaelseni, assembly GCA_963931845.1. Classification (NCBI taxonomy): domain Eukaryota; kingdom Metazoa; phylum Arthropoda; class Arachnida; order Araneae; family Salticidae; genus Maratus; species Maratus michaelseni. The sequence goes on from OZ007587.1 coordinate 277,568,935, forward strand.
GACAGTAATTGGCCATCTTTATGTTAAAGCAGCGTACTAATTTTAATCAAAACATATGTGACTTAACAAAAATTATAATTTATGGTTTTAATTTTTTGTTTTTAAGTACATGAAATAAATAATTTGCATTGAAGAATTTATAATTCAAAATTTGGGTAAAAAATGTTTATGGGAAAATAAGATATGACTAGATTATATATATATCTAAAACAATATTTTGAAATGTTTTTTCTTTAATCATATGTTTAAATGTATATATTTTTGTTCCTGTGTTTACTATAAATTGCTGAAAGGGATGATTGATGACCTTCACATATCACAGCTTTGCATTTTCACAAATTGAATTCAGCTTATCCCTTTTGGGTCTGAATTTTTACTTTTAGGTTGAAAAAAAAAAAAAAAAAAGCTTTCCAAATGCCAAAAATTGTTTAGTAAAATTAACGAATATTCATTTATTGAAATCCAACAAATATTGTTATTTTGCATGCTATTAATATGACAATAGGCTACGGAAGAATTTGAAAGCACTTGGAAAATGTTACTTTATAACAGGATTAGAATAAAATGTATGTTTGAAATAAGTATCAACAATTGTGTTTAGAGCTTTAAGCAGGGGTCTGTCCAAACTTTTTTCCCAGCGTCCTGTTTTTGTGACATTGTGAACAGCTTTTTATATTTTGTGAAAAATCTAGTCATAATTTTGTGAATTTGAAATGATCGTTATATTCAGGTTCTTGTTTATACATTTTTAAGAAGATATATGGATGTAAAATACATATATTTTCTTTATATGTGTAAAAGTGACAGGTCAGATTTTACTTTTAAATGATTAATTTGTGAAATGTTCAGTTTAAAGATGGAAAAATTTTGTGAAAAACCTATTTTTAAGATAAAGAATTTTGTGAAGGGTCCTGTTTTAAGAAAAATAGTTTTGTGAAGGGTCCTGTTCTAGGGAAAATAGTTTTGTGAAGGGTCCTGTTTTGAAATATAAAAAATTGTGAAGGGTCCTTTAAAGGACCCAATTTTTTCCTAAACAGATCCCTGTTAAGCAAACTCTTTTTTGTTTATTACTAAATTCTGGAACATAAATGAAGTGATAAAGATAAATAGAGACATATACTATTACTATATGCAGATAATAATTAAAAAAAATTAAAAGTAAAGGCAAAATAATAGTAATTGTACTGACATGTCCTAGGATACCAGGCCCAAAAGGGTTATTATGTTGTTTATTTTTACTTATAAAGACGCTTCGTTACTCCTCAAGACAAGTCTATTATAATTAGAATATGTTCTTATTTCTTCTTACATAGAAAATTACAAAAAAAAAAAAAAAAAAAACACTTTAAAACTTTTACTTCAGACTTTTTTGTGTCTTCTTTTGAAAGTTTTTTTCTTTTAGTTGATACCTATACAGAGGTAATTTTTCCCCCCCTATAAAATTAGAAGCATGTTCACATTTGTACTCGGAAATCTGATCAACATACTGTGCTGCAAAATTATGTTAATGTCTAAGAACAATTGTGAAAAATCATGGCTGTTTTGTTATTATTAAGAAAACTTTCAGCAGGGGTCGATCCAGGGAAAATTTGGGGCCTATTTAGGGCCCCTTCACAAAAATCTATTAATGGGTCCCTTCACAAAAATCAATTTGATAGAATGGATCCCTTCACAAAAATCAATTTGATAAAATGGGCCTCTTCACAAAGTTCTATTTCATTAAAACTTACTATTTATTATTTATTTATTATTTTGTGATTTTTAAAATGTGTAATTTGTAAACAAACAAGTTCACCAGAGAGGAAAACTTCAGCAAAAGGATTTAAAAAAGTTTTTGTTTATAAATGCCTGGTTCGAATTTGATTAACTGGAGTTCAACTTTCGTTACAAAATGTTATTTTTCACAAAAATGTAATAAATTTCACAAAAATAACCTTTACTTTTCACAAAATGGGCCCCAAGAAAAAAACCCTGCATCAACCCCTGTTCAGAAGTTAACAGCTCTAGCTTTTTGCAATATGGACAAATTTTTCTAAATTTTCAAAAATTATTTTAACAGTTTAAAGAAGGTCCACATTTCTCCCTATACATATGAACTTATTAGTAAATAATTAAAAAAATAAGGTTAATGATACTTTTGAATATTGTTTTAGTATCTAATATCTTAAATTTTTTTTAAAGAAATCTGTTGAAATAAAAATAATCTAAAGACATGTAAGAAATCTGTAAATCTTGAACATAAGTTAGTCATATGTAAGAATTTGAGGCCAATTTTAAATAAATAAATAATAATTGGTATTCTGTATGAATTATTGTAAAATACAATTTACAATATAAATGTATTTATTTTACAGCTTACTTCAGCAACCAATGTTTTGACTGCTCCATTGCTTTCTGCTCCTGTTCATATGGTAGCCCAACACTTTACTACTGACAAACTACCGTCATCATCTGGAATCGTCACACTCCCAACTTTACCAAGGACTGTTAATGGGAATCCTGTTCTTTCTGCTAAACCTAGACAAACTCAGCACATTACACCTTTAATACCTGGTAGCATAATCACTTCATCAAAAGGGCAGCTTATGATTGCTAGTGCCAGTAATCCTCTGATGGGTTCTTCTGCAGGCTCTGTCATAACAACTATGTCAGGAATTTCTTTGAATAGTAGTATAGTTACAGTAACTCCTGTGATTATGACTTCAACTGCTCCTCTAGTGTCTCTTCCTGCAAATTCTGCTATGACATTAAATCAAGTTACACAAGGACAAGTGTTGTCAACTATGATACAGCCTAATGTGAAACCAACATTTACTGCAAATAGCAAAACAATTGTACCTGCTACGTTTCTGAAACCAGTGAATATTGCAACTGCCAATCCTACATCATTTCCTGTTGCAATGCAACCTGCTTCTATAACGCCAGCTGCCATTACACTTACTCCTGCACCAACTCCTCCTGCTGTTTCAGCACCAACACCAGTCACAGCACCAGTACCAACACCTACCTCTTGCAATGTTCCTCAAAAGGAAGCTGAAGTAGATCCAAAATGTGATCCTAAGAGTTCAGAATATGATCCGATACAGGCAATGGAATGGAAAGATGGCATTGGTACATTACCAGGTAGCCCTTTTAAAGTGAGTATATGGAATTAATGTATATGATTAAATAAACAGAAACAGCATTATTTTAATATATAATTTTGTAACATTGCGTCAATATTAATTAATGTATATTTTTCAATTTAAGTTGCATGTAATTTTTCAGAAGTAACATATTATATACTACTGGGACTTTCTTTAAAAATGCCATAAATTGCTTCTTTAATTTGTACTTTTATTGACTGAGCTATTAAATATTGCCATTGTAATTTAGATCTTTGGAGGTTAGGGATTTTATAATAAAAATCCTAAGGAATTTAAGAATAGAAAGATTCACCCCCTCCCCCCCAAGATTTTATTCTAAAAGCATACCTGCCAACCTCTCGCTATTCTTCTATAAAAACTGGGTTAATTTGAGCTAAGTTGAACACATTTTGAAATTTAATTAATATTTTCTTATTTAATTAATTTAATGTTAATTTATTTGATTTCATTTTTAGCAAAACCTTCTGGTTCAAAATATGTTTGACCTTAAGTCAAATTATATCAGATTTTATAGAAGAATAATAAATGTTGGCAAACACGATAAAAGTTTTCATAACAATTCAAATAAAAATGATAAAAAGAATATTTTTTGAATTCATAAATAATATGTACAGTCTGCCAAGAAAAAAGCGAACCTTAATTCATTTTAATCACCAAATTCTCTCTCTTCCCCTCCCCCCCCCCCCCCAAAAAAAAAAAAAGAAAAAAAAAGGAAAGAGCTATTTGACTGGAAATTATGTCTTCTTTCAATTTATATTTTAAAAAAAAGTAAGCTTAGAAGGTGATTTTGTACCAAACTCTGAACTTTTCAGTGCAAGATCAAATTTTGATTGCATATTTAATTTTTTCTGTAAATTTTAGCATAAGCTACCATACAGGAAGTCATTCGAATTCTTAAAATAGTTTAAGAATTATGAAAGTTTAAAGTTTTGAAACCCTAATGTTAAATTCTTTATTAATCGTTGCAAAATAGATTTGAATGTGGGTAGTTTTTTAAAGTATAATTCCAACACTACTTGGTGGAATTGAGCAGCAATTTCGGATTCGCATATTTAAAGCTTCTAGAAATCGATTTCTATTTAAAAAATCATAGGTATATCAAAATATTAATTTCAAGAATATACGTATTTTGAAATTAATTTTCAAAAAAATATATGAATTTTAACCTATGAAATTTTGAGCAGAAATAGATTTGCACTGTATTAAATTTGCAAATTCCAAAATTACAACTTATTCTGCTGAGTAGTTTTTGAATTATGCTTTAAAAACTACCTGCATTGAATTCTGTTTTGCAGTGATTAAACAGGAATTAACATTAAGAATTCAAAAATTTAAACCTTCATGATTCCTAAATTATTTTACCTAATGACTTCCCGTTTGGTATTCTAAGGTAAAATTTATCAAAAAGAAACAAATATGCTGTCATAATTAGGTATTCATTTTGAAAATTTCAGTGTTTAGTACAATTTTAGTATAAAGGTGACCCCTTAAGCTTATTTTTTTGTAACAAATTAAAATAAGACAATTTCCATTCATCAGACTTTTTTTTCTGAGACTATTTTGTGATTAAAATGTATAAGAGCATTTGTTCTCTCTCTCTCTCTCTTTCTCTTTCTCTCTTTTTTTGGGAGGTGGGGGTGAGAGTGACTGTACATATATTTTCATCATTTAGAGTACATAATATTTAATCTATTTGTATTTTTCATGATTATATTTTTTATATTCATTATTATATTAATTCACTAACTGGTGTGCAAATTTTCATGTACCAAAATTTGGACCCATCCCAATTTATTTTATGTATTATTTTGATACGCTCTCACATTTCTCTGAAAGCACTTGTTTTCTTTTTTGCTTGTGATGATATAATTTGTTTACCGAATTCTTTAAGTTGTGTCACTCAGTCATAACTGGCCTCCTTTGTGTTTTTTTTTTTTTTTTTTACCAAGTCAAATAATCATATTTTGAACTAGAAAAAATATTTAATAAAATGCATCTTAAGTGGTACTTATCAGATTTAATTCATTAAATAAAATTTCTTGTTAAACATGTTTTTTGGACTTTTTTTTTATTAAAGCAAAATAGGGAGCCCCTATACTGAATTGATCAACCCTTAATTCATTTAAGTGTTATTATTCTTCATATGTAAATTCTCAAAATTTTTGTTTTGCTTTCTTACTTCTGTCAATTATATTTATGTGAATTTGTAAGGAGTTAATTTTTTCCCCCTTTAGTTTAAATTAAATGAATTTGGTACACTGGAAATGATTCCTAATGAAGAATTTATCACTCCTGTTCCTGCACCACTCAAAACTGTGAAAGACGAAAGTACTGCTACCTCAATAGAAGATAATTCTTCAGAAAGTAGGCAGAAAACATCTAGAAATAAGGAAATGTATAAGGACGGTAAGTAGAGTTACTGTTTTACTCTTCAAATATTTTATGTCATGTAAGTTATTTGCTGAAGAAATTTTCATGTCAATCCTATGAAAAATGTTTCTATCGAAATTAGAGGGATGGATGGAGGGAGACTTATACTTGTAACCTAATCGCCAGAATGTCAGTTGAGGTTCACTGTGGAGACCCAAAAAGTTTTTGGTGTCTGTCTGTTAGTCTGTTCTGCGATAACTGCTTCAAAAAGCATCCAATTAACTTGTAATTTGGTAGGTATGTTGGTGAAGTACCCAATATTAGCAATATAAATTTTTGATTAAATTTGGTTCATTTGTTCGAAAAATATAGAACATTTCTTTTCATGTCATAATGATTTTCTATGCAAATTCAGATGGTTAAAAAATTTAACATTCACTGAAAAGAAAATGGTGCATTTAGATAATTGACTTAAACATTAATTTTATGGATGCTAAAGTTTTTGTATGAAAGTCTTAAATTAATCCTATCGGTTTCAAATTTTGTCAGATATTCTGAATCATCTATATATTTTTTGTTAGAATTTTGTGCATCTGTTTGAAAAATATAAAACATTTTACCTTTTCAATTTTACATTTTTGTCATCATAAGTAATTATTTTTTCCTTTTACTTAAAACATTGCCTAGCAACTGTGTTTCATAGTATATCAGGAAAAGAAAAATTATTAAAATAATTCATTTATTGCAACTTCCCAACTATGAAAGATTTGTTAAAAAAAAAAAAAAAAGTCATCCAATGGGATATCTACAGGAATATTGAAAAGAAGAGATCTGTTTGAAATATTCTCCCACACTACTCTCTTAGAAATAGACACGCCACAAAACTCTGTTAGGTCACAAATCGCAGTAGCACACTCAACCTTTTTCGTATTTATAATTATATAACCTGACCTGGTATATCTAATATTATCAATATCTGTAGCATGGTTTATTTTCCTTTCAATTCAGCCTGAACTGCCCAAGGGTCACAATGAGGCCCCGTGGCAGAATGTACGCAACACTGCAATGGGCTTTGCAGATTTTTTAAGGCATCTGCAGACTAAAAACATACAGCGAAGCCGCGGAAGTGCTATAGCGCATAAATTACGCCAAAAAAAAGGGGCAAATTTCATCGAAGGATCGCGGAAAAATGGCGAATTTCGTCCAAGAATCGCAGAAAAATGGCGAATTTCATCCAAGAATCGCAGAAAAAACGCGAAATTCATTTAAAGATCGCGGAAAATGGCTAATTTCGTTGACAGATCGCGAAAAAGCCCGCAAATTTAGTCAAAAGGTCGTGAAAAAAGCGTGAATTTCGTCAAGAGGCCGTCAATAAAACATGAGTTTTGTTGAAGGTTTGCAGAAAATGCGAATTTTGCCGAAGGGCTACAGAGAAAACGCCAACTTCGTTAAAGGATCGTGAAAAAAACTGCTAGTTTCGTCGAAAGATGACGGAAAAATGGTCAATTTCGTCGTTGGATTGCGAAAAAACAGAGAATTCTGCCGAAAGATCGCGAAAAAAAAAAAGGCAAATTTCGTCGAAGAATCTTGAAAAAAACCCTCTAAAATTTGTCGAAGGATCTCGAAACAACGGTAAATTTCGTCGAATAATCTCGAAAAAAAGGGCTAATTCCGTTGAAGTATCTCGAAAAAATGGTGATTCGTCGAAGGATCGTGGAAAAAACGTGAATTTCGTTCAAAGGCCAAGGAAAAAACGCGAAATTCATCAAAGGATCTGGGAAAATGGCTAATTTTGTTGACAGATCACAATTAAAATGCAAATTTCGTCAAAGGGCCACGGAAAAACATGAATTTAAAAAAAGACTGAAAAAAAAAACATGAGTTTCATTGAAGGATCGTGGAAAAAATGCAAATTTCGTCAAAGAATTGTGGAAAAAATGCTAATTTCGTCAAAGGTTTACAAAAAAACATGGATTTTGTGAAGTAGTCCCAGAAAAGATGCAGCATTCGTTTAGAAAACAGCAGACACATAAAGTTCTATGCTTGTTAATACAGGCACAGTTTTTAATCTGAAACAATATACTGAACTAACTGTTGAAAAATCGGGTTAACCCGAACCCAATTTGCAGGAATTTACACTCATCCTGAAATCGACTCGAATCAAAAGTAGAGTTAATCTGACCTGCAACAAGAATAATTATTGCCGAGAGGAGATTTTCTCCCCTCCCCCTCTGCTGTAACCTTTCAGAATATTTGCTGTGAATTTCAGAATTTTGTTTTACTCAGAAATGCTGATAAATGCTGATGCCTTAATTAATTAGCACTTCAACAGCAGCATGAAAAGATTTATATGATATATTGCGTATTGCAGACTATTTTTGAAAACATTATTAGTGTTGCAGACACTTGAAGATAGTTCTATCACTGGGCAATGAGGAATAGCTTTAATTTTTGTATTTTGCAAAAATATGTTAAACTCCTTGCCATTATTTGCAGCAGCCATGTGTGGAAGCGAATTCATTGACGCGGTAGAACAGGCTACATTACTATTGCTTGTGTCACACACCAAAACATTCATATCAATTTCCACCATATCAACACTATTTGCCAGAGGCTGTTCCGAAATTACATCATTAACAGTATTAAAAGCAGAATTAGTCACACCAGACTCTGTTGACCATACTGACATAACAATATAAGAGACAACAAAATATAACTTACAACTTCAACAATATCCAACAGCAAAAACAGGAAAATGTAAAGACGTTCACAAAAACCAATATACCAACACTTACTCACAACAGCAACTACCTGGACAAACACCGAAAACCACTATGAAATAAGTAACAATTTCTACAGCCAATCGCTGAAACACGGTCAATGTGCTCCATGTAACTCGAAGAGGACATCAAACACCAACTGCACTGACAAAAAAGAACCACTTTCTTTACAATAGTACTAACTTTGAGATTAGAACAATAAAATTAAGGAAAAGGAAAAACATTTCTAAGGATTAATACTTCTTTATCATGCAAAAGTACATATTACTATAATGAAAGCAGATAATCTTTGCCTGATGAAAAAAAAAAATTATTTTTTGAAATATGCTACTTTTTCTACAATTTTATAATGTATTTAAAAAGTTACTATTATTGAATGATGCCACATCATTTCATTGTAAATCTTTTTTGTAAAGTTTCAGTTCTTTCATTTCTTCTTTATTTGTTTTCTCTTTGCAGAAAATAGTTCTGAAAAAATTCAACAGAATGGTCTCAAAGATCAAAGTATGACTGATGAGCTATGCCGTTGTGAAAATTGTGATTGTTTTGGGCTCAGAGTTGAATTTTGTAAATCTGGAAGATTTTGTAGTCAGACCTGTGCAACTGCTTATTCAAGCAAGTAGGTTTTAGAATATTATCTATTAATTTTTTTTTCAAACTATTAAAATATCTTTTTTTTTTTAAATTTTTCCATGAAGTGCAAATTATCTCTTAAATGTATTTTTTCTCTTTTGTGGCTTTTTGTGAAAACAGAAAAAACCCCATAATTTCTTAGTTATGATACATATCGAAACCGTTTAAACGTATTATTACTTCTAGGAAAAGGGCCGAAAATTTATGTATGACAGATTTTCGATATCATTAAAAATGGCCCCAAGTGGGGGAAAAAAGGGGAGTTTTAGAAGAAAAAAATTTATAACTTCGTCAATTTAGAAGATATCAAATCCGCTTAAATTTATTATAGATCCTCTTAATATTATCTAAAACTTTTATATTGACAAGTTTTTTATAGGACCAACCAATATAGCAAAAAAAAAAAAATCCCTGCCTGCTTCGCCTGCAAACAAGTTAGGTTTCGAAGTAGGCGGTTCCAACTGCCGCATCATGGCAAATAGGTCATTTCTTCCGCAATTCCGAACAAACAGGTGTCTCATGGTCTGCGTCTTCGAAATCTACCTGTGCCTGTAGGCCGAGCCGTCAGGGATTTTTTTATATGTGAATATAAAGGAAAATCAATTTTGTTATTAAAAACCAATTTTTGAATTTGTATCTGCTTAATCCACAATACATATTATCATAACTTAATATTTTTGCTGTTGCACTCTCAAAAATAAAATAGTATAAGTCATTGAAATAATTTTATTAGATTGTTTGATATTTTTAGTGGATTTTATTATTTTTTTTTAATTTAGGCATATAAAAAATTGTATTATTAAATTATTTTTATTTTCTTTTTTTAAGATTGAGGATTATGCATTAGCTTTATATGAAATGATATTAAAAAAAATTCAAAAGTTTCTCAAGAAGACTTTTTTTGTTTGTTAGTGTACATCATTTGCAATCTATAAAACTTTTAATTTTTTTTAAGCAAATAATTACATTTCATGCAATGATATCACCAAATTGTTGCAGAGGCAAACAATAAAGAATGAAATACAAAATCATTCAATCAAAAATTATGTCTTTTATAACTCTGTTTTTTAAATAGTAAGTTGTCTCCATATTGAAATAGAAACAAGCTTTTAACTGTTAATTCTAACATTGACAGTTGATACATTGTTAATTCTAACATTGAAAGTTCAATATAAATTTTTACTTCAGATAACAAAATTTGAAATCATTTGGTAAATAAGTTTATTAATTATATTGATGTAAAGTATTGACCTCCAAATATTAAATTGGCTTTTAATATTTTTATTCATTTCTCTTGCTATAATTATTTTTCATTCTATTTTTCTATGTGATAGTTTTAAGTATTCCAAACAAAATTATACCATGCAAAAACCATGCATGTTTATAAAATTTCATATGTACAATATGAGTTATGAAAAATATATATTTTTTTAATTTATGAATTAAACCCATAGTTATTTTAACAGAAATGGATTTCTAGAGGCTTCTAATGTGTGCATACAAAATTTAAGTTTATTCTTCTAAGTAGTCTTTGAATTATGCTTATAAAAACATCAGCACTACATTTTGAGGTACCATATAATCATTGAAAAAAAGTTTTATTTTATAAAAACTATTAATAAATGCATCACTAGCTCATATTGTTGTTGGAATATTTAAATGATTTATTTAATATTTTTCTAACACTTCATTAATATTTTTCAAAGCGAAATGTTATTAACTTTCTTTTAAATTTGAACTTAAAAATGACAGATTTAAGATTGCCTTCAAACGTAGCTTATTTTTCAATATTGAGTATGTCCAGAAATAGTCATAGAAACTTTGCGAAAATTTAATATTTAAGCTAATTTGAAGGCAATATTCTGATGTTTGAATTAGGTGTTAGCATTGAAAATTTAAAGTTTTCTTATCATATATTCTAATACGAGCAAATCTTCTGTGTGTGTGTGTGTGTGTGTGTGGGGGGGGGGGGTTATGTATATATATGTGTATATATATATATATCATCATCATCATCATCATCAACCGTTTTCAATCCACTGCTGGATGTAGGTCTCCCCCAGATTTTTCCATTGTTGCCTGTCTAGTGCTTTAGTCATCCAATTAACACCGGCCACTTTTCTGATTTCGTCACTCCATCTTACTTGAGGTCGTCTTCTTGGTCGTTTTACATCTCTGGGATACCACTGTAGGGTGTTTGTGCTCCATCTATTGTCTTGTCTTCTTGCAATGTGCCCAGCCCATTTCCATTTTAGCCATTTAATTCTCTCGATAATGTCAAAAACTTTCGTCTGACTTCTTATCCACGTTATTCTCTTTCGGTCTCTTCTGGTTATGCCTAGCATACATCTTTCCATACTTCGCTGTGTTGTTTGTAATCTTTGTACCATCCGTTTTGTTAGTGTCCAAGTTTCTGCTCCATAAGTTAGTGCAGGCAAAACACATTGGTTAAACACCTTTCTTTTCAAACAAAGAGGCATGTTACTTTTCAGAATAATATTGTTCTTCCCAAAAGCACTCCATCCATTTCTTATTCTTCTATTGATTTCATTCATGATACTGTTGTCTGAAGATATTTCTTGTCCAAGGTACACATAACTTTCAACATCTTTAATCTCAGTGTTGTTGTAGACGATTTTCTTTTTTGATGCAAATGAATTGAACATCACCTTAGTCTTTTCCAAATTTATTTTTAATCCCACATTAATGCTAGCTTCTGCCAAATCTTTTAGCATATTTTGCAATTCTTCAGGGCTATTACTGAAAATTAAAATGTCATCAGCAAACCGGAGATGGCTTAAATATTCCCCATTTATTCTAATCCCTTTGTTTTCCCAATCCAGCTTCTTGAAAATACTCTCTAAGACAGCAGTAAAAAGCTTAGGCGAAATGGTGTTTCCTTGTCTTACTCCTCTTTCAAGCTTGATCTTCGCTTTTCCTTTGTCCAAACGGATGGTGGCTGTTGCTTTCTTGTAGATCTTCTTTATGATATTGATATAAGGTTTGTCTATACCAATGTTCTCCAGAGAAGTAATTACTGCAGATGTGTAGACCGAATCAAATGCTTTTTCATAATCAATAAAGGCAAGACAGAGAGGTAAATTATATTCTTTATGTTTTCCTATAACTTCCCTTACTGTTTGAATGTGATCCATTGTGCTAAATCCACTTCGAAATCCTGCTTGTTCTCTAGGTTGAGCTGAGTCCAGAGCTGATTCAAGTCTTGTCGTTAAAACTTTGGTGAAAATTTTATAAATCACTGACAGTAAGCTGATTGGACGGTAGTTTTTAATGTTTTCCTTTTCTCCTTTCTTATAAAGTAACACCATCACAGCATTATTCCAATCTTCTGGTACATCTGATTTCTCGAGACATTTGGAAAACAGTAAGGCTAGCATTTTTGCAAATTCTTCTCCTGCTTCTTTGATAAGATCAATTGTAATTCCATCTTCGCCAGGGCATTTACCTTTTTTCATGCCTCTAATGGCTTGTACAACTTCATCTGTCATCACTGGGATTATCTCTTCAGTTTCTGTTATGTTTACTAGTGGATCACGTAGGTTGATTTCCCTTTGATCTTCACATTTATATAGATCGTTATAGAATTTTTCGACAATGTGTACTATTTCATTATTGATTTTGGTGATTGTTCCATCTGCTGTCTTCAGTGCAAAAATACCTTTTCTTCCAACACACAGTTTGCGCTTAGCTGATTTTAAACTTTTGTTATCTTCTAGAACTTTTTTGACAAGATCACAGTTAAATTTTCTGATATCTTCTGTAACACATTTTCTTACCGTTTTACATAATTCTGCATATTCAACTCTTGATTTAGGATAGTTTTTCTTCATTTTAAATTCTCTGCGTTTCTTCATCAGTCTTCTTGTTTCTTCTGTTATTTTCTTTGTTTGCTTTACTTGTGCTTCACCAGCTATCGTCCTTGCAATTTCTTGTAGAGTATTTGTTATTTTCTTGTTCACTACTGTAACATCTTGTTCTTCTTCTAAGATTGATTGAAGTACTTGAAAACGATTTTTAAGTTCTAAATTAAATTCTTCTTTATGTTTCTGGAGATTTATAATATCGACTGATTTCTTTGAGCATTGCAAAAGCTTCATTCTTTCCACTTTAGTATTTAAAAGCAGTTTGCATCTAACTAACCTGTGATCGCTTCCTGTATTGAAGTTATTGAGAACGCTGCAATCCTGAATAAGATGCTTTTTGTTTGTCAAGATGTAGTCGATTTCACTTGTTGAGCCATTTGCACTATGCCATGTCCATTTTCTTTGTGGCTTTTTCTTGAAAAATGAATTCATGATATACATCTGTTCACATTCTGCAAATTCAATCAATCTGTTTCCTCTTTCATTATGCACCCCATATCCATGAATTCCTACTGAGAACTCACCTTTCTTTTTTTCCCCAATTCTAGCATTCCAGTCTCCCATTATTAATTTTATGTAGCATTTTCCTTTTTGATGCATTGAAGCTACTTCTTCATAGAAATCCTCAATTTCTTCATCAGTATAGCTAATTGTTGGTGCATAAACTTGGATAATTTGCAGTTTGTATCTTTTTGACACTTGTATAACTAACCTTGCAACTCTATCTGATGCACTATCATATTCTACGATGTGATTCTTCCACCTTTTATGAATCAGAAATCCTACACCACTTGTTTTTCCATCTTCTGTACCTCTGTAGTACAATACATGTCCACTGGCAAGATCAATCTTCTCTTCACCTTTTCTTCTTATTTCGCATAATCCTAGGATGTCCCAGTTGATTCTTTCTAATTCTTCTTCAAGTTCCTGTAAACGACTTTCAGAAGATAAGGATCGTCCATTATACGTAGCCAAGGTCATCAACTTATGGCAGCCAAACCGAGCCCGGTGATTCTTAGCACCCTCTGTCTTCATGTCTTTCTGATCGCTGCCGTAATCAGGAACATGCAGACTGCCGGGAATTGAGGGCCGTGATTTGTTTTGTGAATTCATGGTAAAATAAGGGGGGAGGTGGCCAAATTCCTCCACGCTGGCCAAGCGGGTTGGAGGAAGCCCATCCGCGTTCGTTCCCCATGCACTAGGCAAGGGTACTAACAGGCTGCACCGATGGAAGGTGCGGATTGGACATCAAGTCCCTGCTCCCAGTCGATTCCTTTAAGTCCTCCTCTGAGGCATTTAAAGGGTCTTCTCCTAGTTAACAAGCAGAGGCTATTAAACAGCCCTATATATATATATATATATATATATATATATATATATATATATATATATATATATATATATATATATATATGCAAATTTTATCTTAAAAACGGCTCTAATGATTTTGACGAAATTTTGTATCCTACCGTTTTGGGGCACCAGAAAACCTTTGGGCTAGGTCACATGTTCGAGAAAATTCAATTAATGGGTCATTTTGGGTCACCATGGGTCAGGGTCAAGCTAATTGTATAAAAAAAACGGTTCAAACGATTTTGACTAAATTTTGTATCCTACCATTTTCGGGCACAAGAAGACTATTGGGCTGGGTCACATATTCGAGAACTTTCGATTAGTGGGTCAATGTGGGTCAGGTTAATTTTATCTAAAAAATGGCTCTCACGATTTTGATTAAATTTTGTATCCTACCATTTTCGGGCATGAGAAGACTATTGGGCTGGGTCACATGTTCGAGAACTTTTGATTACTGAGTCATTTTTCGGTCAATGTGGGTCAGGTTAATTTTATCTAAAAAACGGCTCTCACGATTTTGATTAAATTTTGTATCCTACGAGTTTCAGGCACGAGAAAATCATTGGGCTAGGTCACGTGTCCGTGAAAATTAGATTAGTGGGTCATTTTTGTGTCACTGTGGGTCAAGCTAATTTTATCTCAAAAATGGCTCAGACTATTTAGACTAAATTTTGCATCCTATGGTTTTCGGGCACGAGAAGACTGTTAGGCTAGGTCACATGTTCGAGAAAATTTGATTAGTAGGTCATTTTGATTATGGGTCAAGCTATTTTTATCTTAAAAACAGCTCAGAGGATTTGAATTAAATTTAGTATCCTACATTTTTAGGGAACAAGAAGACTATTAGGCTTGGTCACATGTTCGAGAAATTTCGTTCCGTTTTGGTCAGATGTCATTATGGGTCAAGCTATTTTAATCTTAAAAATGGCTCGGATGATTTGAACTAAATTTTGTATCCTACGGTTTTTGGGCACAAGAAAACCATTAGGCTAGGTCACATGCTCGAGAAAATCCGATTAGTGGGTCACTGTGTGTCAAGTTAATTTTATCTAAAAAACAGCTCAGACTATTTTAACAAAATTTTATAACCTATAGGTTTCGGGCACGAGAAGATATTTATTAGTGGGACATTTTGGTCATGGGTCATGATATTTGAACTCAAAGCTATTTTTGACCGAGCATAGCTCGGTCTTCCGTGCTTGTAAATATGGTGATTGCATTCCTAAACTTATTAAAATAAATATAGATTTAAAGATAGCCATCGCCATGAAAGCAGGTAATGCAGAATGAAATTGGGTCAATTAGGGACCTTTCACAAAATACAATATTAGAAAAATGAATTTTTCCCAAAATTTAGTTTAAGAAAAATAAACCTTACACAAAGTGTTTAGATTGTAAACTACTAAACAGAGGGAGGGAGGGTGAGGGGGGTAATTGTGTCTGAACTGAGTTTTTAAAATTTATTTATTTATTTGTGAAATGTTTTTAATTTTTTCAAAATATGAAACAAATTAACAAAAATAGCACACTTGTGAAAAAAAAAATCTAGACAGATCACTGGAATTTTTTTCTTTATGTTATATCTGGACATGTCAGCATTTTCCATTAAATTAATCTTTTGTACAGAAATAACCGAATATTTATTTTGTTTATCAGATTGACAGCAATAAGATTTATGTTGTATCTAATATAATATTATGTTAGAAATTGATTCAGATATCTTATTCTAATAGTTTATATAGCCATTTTTAATTTAATAAAATACTTTAATGTTTCAAACTTAAATATTTTGCAGGAAAAATAGTTGCTTAAAAAGAGGTCCATCAAAAGAAAAAACGAAGAAGAAAAAGATAAAAGCAGAAGTTACTAGTGTAAGTTTGATTTTATTATCATTATGTTATATGTATAATTTGTTATGTCACTATGTTATAGTTATAATAAATTTTCACCTTCTTATCATAAATCAGCAAATATTCAAAACTGCTTTAATCTTAATTAATGTATTTTGAATACACTTAATAAGTCAACTTATTCTGTTGTGATAAAGAATAAATGGTATTTTTACCTTAATCAAGTGCAAATGTCATAAGCAGCAGATTTTTTAGGTTTTCTTTGATGATGGTGTGCCATTCCATCCTTGGGCACTATTAATTTAGACTAGAAGAACTTATTTATTGTGATAATTAATTCAAAATGAAAATTTTCATTGACCTGAAATCTGAAATTATCTGTAATGTAATATAATTATAAAAAAAAAATAGTCTATAATAATATCTTTAATATCAATTTCATCTTTAACATGTAAAGATTCATTCATATTCAATTATATAATTTTTCATCTGAAACTATATTCTAGACTTTATTTTGAAAAATTGGGTTAATCTTAATCCAACTTGTAAGTATGAAAACTCAACCTGAAACTGAAACAATTAGAGTCAACCTGATCCAAACCCAAACTGCAACAAAAAAAATTAGCTCCAATCCAATCCAAAAAGCAAATTGGGTCGAGTTTGGGTAAAATTTGGTTACCCGACTGGATACATAAATCTAATTGTAACAAACAAGTTAAGTTATATAAAAGTAAGAAATCAGCATAAAAAATGTAAGTGGCAAACATAAACAGCAGAGTAAAATATTTTCTTTGTTTTAGTACATTAATCAAAATACCTCTTGAAGCAAAAATAAGCATAATGGAAACTTTCCAATATATAGAAACAAGATTTATTGAAAATATCAATATTTGTTTGCGAATGTATTTGATGCCTATTGTTATGCCTTAATGTTATTGTTATGAATGCCTTTGTTATATTTAAGGCATAAGTGAAAATTGCAGTACATCTTAAAAAAAAAATGCCATATTTTCTCATATAATTTATGCTCTCACATATATTATGCCAGCCCATACTTTTGCAAAAATAATTTAGGTAAAAAACAAAGATTTGCATAATTTTTGGATCAAGGTTATAAGATAATTTGAGATAATAAAACTGGGGCATGTATATCTTCATTTTCATTTTTCAATATTTAATATTTCAGTTTGGTTATTTAGAATGAAGGTCCTGCCCCTCCTCTTCCCCCCTCCTTCCTAATACTAGAAATTAATAATATAAAGAAATGGTGAAAAAGTGCAAAATGTGAGAGTCAATATGGTGTTTGGATTTATAAAAATTCTTTGTTCTATCAAATGGGCAATCAGAAATTATGTTGCAACAATTTAATATGTGTCAGCATAGGCATGTTATAGTTAGTGTTCATATTTCTTTTTAAAAAGAGGCAGGGTGGATTTTTTGAAAAGGGCATTTTTGCAAAATGTATACATTTTAACGTCTGAATGTGAAAAATA
Source organism: Maratus michaelseni (assembly GCA_963931845.1). Lineage (NCBI taxonomy): Eukaryota > Metazoa > Arthropoda > Arachnida > Araneae > Salticidae > Maratus > Maratus michaelseni. The sequence continues at coordinate 277,586,444 of OZ007587.1, forward strand.
TTAAAAACACCAATTAAAATAATTTAAGACAGACATGAGTACACATAAAATAAAAATTTATAAAAAATATATACTTAAAAACAGTTAAAAATACAAAATAGTAGACGTTTCGCCAAGCGACACGCAAGGCATCATCAGTACAAAAACAATCTATTGCATAACAAACCACAGAACAAGGAAAAGGAAAGGTTTGAAATCAAGGAAAGTTGAAGTTATTTTAAAAACAGATAAAATTCATTAGGGACAGAACGAGCTTCATTCAACGTCTGCGATCGCAATTGAGTGAACCAACTCTCAAGGAGTAATCGACCATGGTAGCTGTTACAACCTGATTTCAAAATACTGGCGTTCGCAATTAGCGGGATGTGATTCGTTTGAAGTGAATGCTGGACAATTTTTGAATTCAAATTACTATTTTTTAAAGCACTAGTATGTTCTTTTAGACGAATTTCCAATGATCTACCTGTTTCACCAATGTAGACACTATTGCAATCTTTACAGGGAATAATATAAACAACACCGGGTAATTTAGACTTATCATATTGAAATTTATGCTTAGTGAAAAAGGAACTCACTTTATTAATTGGTTTAAAAGAAACCCCAATATTGAATGATTTTAGAATGCCAGAAATTTTTTCAGAAATGTTCTTATAATAAGGGATACAGATAAAAGAGTTTGGTTTGCTACGTTGAAAAGGGGGGGGGGAGTAGAATTCACAAAATTTAAAGTATTTTTAAAGATTTTTTTAACAAGACCTATAGGATAGCTATTATTAACCAAATCGCGATAAATTTTACACTTCTCAATTTCAAAATCATTACTGGAACTGCAATATCTAATGGCCCTGAAGGCTAAAGTCTTAATAACGGCTATTTTATGGCTGAAAGGGCAAATTGAATTGAAATTAGTATATTGACCAGTAGATGTAGGTTTTCTGTAAACAGTAGTGGTGATAGATTGAGAGGTATCAGCAATGTGTCTGCGGACTAGAATGTCGAGAAATGGTAATTCAGCATTATTTTCAATTTCAACAGTAAACTTAATAGGGTCACCAATAGAGTTAGAAATCGTGAGAATATTATTTAAATCAGCTTCTTTCACTATCAAAAAAATGTCATCAACATAACGTCTCCAAAAAAGAATACGTGAACCAAGTTCAGAATTAATCTTATTTTCAATATTCTGCATTGCAAGTTCAGCAATTACAACAGAGAGGGGGGACCCCATAGCAGTACCAGAAATTTGACTATAAAAACAATTATTTGTTTGGGCATTTTTGTTGGGTAAAAGTGCACTTTGTTGAGTAAAGGTATACATTTTGTTGAATGAAAGGGCACTTTTGTTACACTTCCCATTGAATTATTTGTCAGTACAGCATACATCAGTGCTGGAATCAGATATTTTCACTGCAAGGGATGTTTGCTGTTTTGTAGAGGGTGGAATTTCACTTCTGAACCATTAATAAGCATGAAATCCTAAATCTTCCATAGGGCATTTTGATCTGGGGAGGGGGGAGATATTTCCACTGGGCCACCCACTTAATTCATCAATGTTACATATTAACAAGGTAAGCTGAAATCGTGCTATGTTTTTAAGAATTTCATAAAATAATCCCATTAAAATAACTCCAATTTCCGAATATTCCACTCAAAAGTTTGGATAGATCTGAAAACTCCGTCCTTTTCTTTTCTTTCTTTTTCACTGTATGTTGGTAAGAAATTTTAAAATGTTATAAAGATTTGAGAATTTTTAGTTTAAAGAGTTTAGATATTCTTCCTTTGAAGAAATATAAAATATAGATCCTTGTTTTAAAAAATATTAATTTTTTAGATATTTCACTAAACAGTTTTATGTTACTTAGAAAAACATGTTTCTGTTCAGTTTGAATGCTAATGATTGTTTTTCTTCTTTGCTTACAGGATGATAATGTTGAAATGAAAAGTGAAGAAACTGGATCTGAAGAATCTGTTGAAATTAAGAAAGAATTTTCAGAAATAAAGAAAGAATTTTTGTGGGAGGACTATTTAAAACAATGTGATGTCACTGCTGCTCCTGTCAAGCTTTTTAAAGAAGTGAGTGCATTTTTTTGTATTTTTTTCTGTTCTTAATTTATTTTTATTTTTTGTTATCATTTATGTATATATATATGTATATATATATATATATATATATATATATTAGTTTTCATATAATGACATGGAGTAATTGCAAAAAACAGAGTCTTTCAAATGTCGTAATTTTGACTTTATTTTAAAAAAGAAATAGCTTACTTTAAAATTTTCAAAATAATGCTTCATATAAAACATCAATTCTATAATCAACAATTTAAAAAAGAAAAAATTATTATTATAAACTGTAAATGAATAAAAGTGAGAATGTCTAAAGTGGTTTTGTTAAAATTTATCATTAAAATAACTTTGTAGTGTTCTACCTTCTTATTCTCCTGTTATATATATATATATATATACAGGGTGCTTTTTTTTAAACTGACACTATTCAGAGCTGCCTGTAGCTCGTTCTAATGACTGGATTGACACAAAATTTTGTGAATGGACTAAGAAAACCATGGGAAAAAAGATTCCAACAAAAAAAAAAAGTAGTTCCAATCACCGCCGATAGGGGGAAATGTGGCGCTGTACGTTAAAAAAAAACATCAGAAACAGACAAAATTAATAATTTGGATAAAATGCCATGTTTTATTCATCATTTATACTTTCCCTTTCGTTGATCGCAGTTGAAACATCCATTATCACTTTTTCTGCCACCGGTTTACGTCCTCTGCCTGACCGAACTGCTAGTGAGCCTGTTTCTTCGAATTTCAGAATCATTGCTTTCAATACATTAACGGATAAAGGTCCTTTGCACAGTGTAATAAGTAAACGAAGAGCGGCTGGTGCATTGCACTGGTTACAATAATAGAACTTCACAAGTAACGCGCGCTGCGGTAACGTGAGATTCATTTTCAACCTGAACTGAAATTGTTTCTCGGTGTTTCTCACATGGTTTATAACTTAAACTATTGACGCTACTGTCGCTTGCGTAAGTAAAAATTTTCATTTTCATTTATTGCCCGTATTTTATGCTAATTCTCAGTTGCATAAATTACCACAGCGCCACATTTCCCCCTATCGATGCTGATTGGAACTAATTTTTTTTTGTTGGAATCTTTTTTCCCATGGTTTTCTTAGTCTATTCACAAAATTTTGTGTCAATCCAGTTATTACTCTGAATAGCGTCAGTTTAAAAAAAAAAACACCCTATATATATATATATATATATATATATAATACTATTGCTCTAAATGTGTTATGTGCAGCTACTTTTGCATCATCCTGTATAAGATACCTGCTGATTAAATTTCAGAAAATTTTAACGATAATTTGGAGGATTTTTTGTAGAAGCATTGAAGAACAAGCAAAAAGATATGAAAGTGGTATCTTCTGTATTTATTGATTTACTAGCAGACCTGCCTGGCATTCTATCTAATCTATATTGGGGAGGGGGGGGGCTTCTGGGCAAAATAAACAAAATTGGGATAGCCTAAAAGATATAGTGATCATTGTAATTGTTTTGCACCCAGAAATTGTTAATATGGTGATCAAAATAATAGGACAGTGTGTGCTTCATAGTCATAAATAGTTAATTAGGCAATCATTATATTAGGAAGGAAAAGGGAGGGGGATGTGTGATTCACATCTTATAACAATTCCTATAACAGGGCACTGTGAACTTTGCATACTTAAACTGTTAAAACAACATTCATTTTAACAAAGCTCTGTGTGCTCCTTGCCTATAAACGATTAATACGGCAACCACTATAATGGGGCCCTGTGTGTTTCAAGCCCATAAATTGTTAATATGTCGATCAGTATGTAAATTTGGGATTAATATTGGGATTACCAAAGCAATCCTGGTAAAAGTTAAAAGGGCAGATATATTCTAAAAAGCTTTGGGAAGCATAATGGCTGGGAAATTCATGTTTAGATGGAAAAATAAATAGGCTAATATGATATTTGTTGCTGTTTGTTTGAAATAAGTTCATATGTTTTGGGGTCGTTAAAATGAGACTCATTTTTATTTCAAGGCAAGATCAGTACCAAGTTTTAACCCATTAAAGCCGGAATTATTTTGATCTTTAAAATTCAAAAATTGCATTTCATACCAATTTTTTAAAGTAGCAACTTTAGTCCCCTTTTATTACGGAGTTTCTGTCAGCAGATAAAGATAATATTTCTCTTAAAATATACTGGTATACAAACAACAAAATGCCGGGCAGCTGTCCTGGTACCAAATGGTACCGATAGGCTTTAATGGGTTAATTGCTGTGACTAGAGCAGTATTTCTTGACCAATGTACTCTGGCACATTGATGTGCTGTGAGAAGACTTCCAATGCATTGTAAAAATTTTCAGTAACGTTCTATCGCAATATCATGAATTAAAAAAATTATATAAAATGTATTGAGCAAATTTTTACAAATTTAAACTTATAGTACTAAAATTTTGATGAACACACTCACCTGCTACACAACCAACAGAAAAGACAGGCTGCAATACTTCCACCACTTTTGTCTGTTATGTGATCAACATTGGTTTCTACCCATTATTGAATTGCCATGTGATCAAGGTAGACTTAAAAAGAGCCTAGATCAGTAGAGTACCATGGCTTGTCTCTCTTGTTGGCTGCTCACCCACTAATGCTTGACACAACCCCATCTAGTTTAGAAAAAAAATTCTTTGTTTTAAGTGCTGTGTACATGTTCTTCAGCAAATTTAAAAATTAAGAAAAAAAGATAAGTTATCTGTAATAATAAAGATAGATGTTTGTCTTTCTGTGTGTGTGTGCGCGCACATGTGTTTGTGTGCTGTATTTTGAAAAGATTGTTGTGTGCAGAGCTACAAGATTCGGCAGGAAGGTGTATATATGTCTGAAGTTATGTACTTCAAAGCTAGATTTAAAACTTTTGGATAAGATATTTTTCAATTTAACATTTTATGCAATTTTTAAGGTTCTTTCGTGTTCTGTGGAAATTTTTTAACAATTGTAAAAGGAATCTGGTTTCAATCTTTCAGCCCAATATAATAAATTTTGTCCTGCAATTTTTTAATTTTCTCCCAAATCTTTGTGATTTTTAGTGCCCTCCGCCCCAAGCACACAAACATCTTTCTTTTATTAATATAGATAGTAATAAAAGCTATCTATATTACTTTTCCAGTTATTAATAAAACTACTTGCTATTTATTCCAGTTATTAATAAAAACATAAAAAATGCAAATAATTTCCAGATTTTCCTGCGTACCACTGGTGGTCCGTAGACTACCATTTGACAACCTATGTTTTAGATGACTCGATAAAAAGTGGTACATCATTAACACAAAAATACCAAAAAAAAATAACAATTCTGGTTATACAAAAGATGAATCTGGGGCAAAAAGGGTATTTGCACAGATTTTTTTTTTTTCCAAAATTGCTGTAACTATCGATAATAAATTGTTCAATTCATAGATTTTCATGCAAAGTTGAAGCCAAGTGTTGTGAACAGGGCTTGACAAATGCGGTCGCCACTGGTGACCAAGTTTTTTTAATCTGGCGATCAAGTTATTAAATTTGCCAATTTTAAAATAATAAAATCAGAATTATTTGACTGACTTTGACAGGAAAATATTGTTTTCTAAATATTGCAAAAAATTGTTTTCTTGCTTCACTAGTTCATCGATGCCTCCCACATCAGATATAGATTTTGTAGAACTGAACTATCTGGTTTTTGAAATAAAAAGTTTCACCAATTGAAAAAAAAAAAAAATTAATATGATGTCATATTGGTAATATAAAGGAAATTTTCAAACATTTCTCAATAATATAAGGAGTATGAGTACGTGTAAGTACAGAAAACAGGTTAGTATGACATCATTAGAGAATTAAAAAGAAAATTAATCTGACGTCATATTGGAAGTTTAACGGACTTTTTCAAATGTTTGAGAATCATACAAAGAGAGTATCAATATGAGTAATAAAGAAAGCAAGTAGATATGACATCAGCAAGTGAATATAACATCATACGAGTTTGAGGAATTTAATGAACCATGATAAAAACCTGATTATGGAAATATTGGCATATTTTAACATTTTGAAGTTCTCTATACAACATGTTTAATTTTGAAATTTGATTTTTCTACACAAACATTCTTAAAATCCTGGACAATGCCAGGTACTTCAGCTAGTAGTTATATAAACAAGGAGGAAATAATTTAAATTCAAATGTAAATATTTGTCACAAAGAAAATATTGCAACAATGAAATTAAATTTGCGTTAAGTCACACTTGCTAAAATACGCTGTTGGCTGCAAATCCGATTGCGTAACTTTAAAAAGCTTGGCATTTTAAAAGATCTGGCGTTTATTTTATTTTTTTTTTTAAGTTTTGCGCAATTCCGGCTTTAGAAAATGAGTTTTCTTTCCTAAATGGTTATAAGAAAAAAATTTGAAAATAAACCTGATGAACGGTCTTCTTTTCTATTTTTTTAAACAGTTTATATGAATTTATATATGATATTTTGAAATTCTATCATTTAATTTGCTCTTATTCATTATATCGTAATTGTTAGCCCTGTGTTCTCAGCAGTATTACTCAGACTAATCCCTTTGAGAGAAATCCTAGTTAAAATAACTTTTTGTTTGTTTGTTTGGCTGCCATCTATGTTCTTATTGAGATAGTGTATTGATAATTATTATTAAAAATGTTTCATTTGGATTTATTTATTAAAGGATAGTGTTTTGAAAGAAATATTAAACAAAACCCTTTGTGCGATATTCAATCACATTTACCCACTTGTTATGTGTTCAGATGGTTTTTATTTTATGTTGTTTGTTTCATTTAAAGGATCTTTTGAAAATATTTCTTGTATTTAAAATTGTATACTTCTTGAAATCTGAATTTTGATTTTCACTGTTTTTGATATTCATTTGTATTTGGGTCAAAAACACTTTTGTTGATCTACTGAATTGTCTCTTTGCAGGGTCAGACATTTCCTTCCAAAAAAAATAAATTTGAAGTTGGTATGAAGTTGGAAGGTATAGATCCAAAGCATCCATCCTTATTTTGTGTCTTGACTGTATGTGAAATCCGTGGCTTTCGAATCAGACTTCATTTTGATGGATATTCAGAATGTTATGACTTTTGGGTCAATGCTGATTCTCAGGATATATTTCCAGTAGGTTGGTCTGAGAAGAACGGACATAAATTGCAACCACCAAAAGGTTTGTCTATTTAATTTAATATTAAACTTTTTGCATTCATTTTTGAGTTATCTGAACTTTGTCTATGTACATTTGCACAGGGTTATTAATCTGGGATTATGTATGTCCGGCCTACAAAAATATGTTACAGTAATCCACTCTTACAAGTAGTGGCATTCAATCTTATTTGTTTCCTAATCATATGTATTTCTAATGTTTATTACTGTTACCAGCAGAAAAAAATAAACTTTCCAGGCGAATTAGATCCAAAATATGTGCTTTTGTTTTTATTTAGAATCATATTTTTGAAGATGTTTCATTTTTTTAAATTATAAAGATGAAATGATTACAGACCTTTATTAGCTAAAGTGTGAACTCTATTAAAATCCAGTGGATGATATTAAGGAACAATTAAAGCCAAATTGTATTCTGAAAAATAATTACATTCAAGCAATGAATCTGATATTTATAAACTTCTTGATTATTATCCTAGTAGAGATGGAATAACTAAACAGAGTAAAAAGGTACCAAGATTGAATCTGAAATCTCTTGTACACAATATTTAGACAAAAGTGCCTGCATATTTTATGTATTTGCTGTGTATATTTTGTCAAGAAAATGTGTCTTGGGGTTAAAGATCTGCAGGGATCCAAGTTTCCAGGCCTGGGCCCAATCCAACTCGTACAAAAGCTATCTTAGCCTGGTCCAGACTAGCCCAGTGTAAAAAACTAAAAATTTGCCTCTGAACCAACCTGTTTATATTTTCTCAGCTCATGACCCAGCCCAACTTAATTTCAGCAAAAAATTCCTATTTTTTTAACATACAGTTAAGATTCTTTTAAAGAATATTGGGAAAATTTTACTGTATATTTCAGATTATATGTTTGTAAGTCATAGAATGCAGAATAGCAACACTAATAATTTCTTAGACTATGATGTACCAGTGATGTTGCTGGATCATAAAAATCCTGGGTCCCTGGGACCCAGGACTTTCAAATATCTGGGTCCCTTTTTTATAAAAGTGGGTCCCTATTCATAATAATTCAAATTCATATTTTAAAGGAATAAGTGAAACTTGTTTATTTGGAAAGGAGAAATGCAGTACAGTACAAAGTCTCAAATCCGGACATCCGAAATTCAGAATTCTCCAAAATCCGGACATTTTGGAAACTAGCTTTTTTTTTTCTTTTTTTTTTCTTTTAATATTTCGTTTATTTATTTATTTATTTATTTATTTATATATGCCTTGGACTAAATCGTTTTTCCCGCTTCTGTTATTTGTCTCCTGTTATTTGTCTCCGTATATTTTCCAATTTGATATCTTTATGCTTTTATTCGATCATTCCTTACTCAACGCCCTCCCCTGAGATCGTTAGCTTTCAGTAGATACTATGTTTTGTTATGCAGAAAGAAACCATGCACAGATTTTTTTTATTATTATTAGGCTAGGCTTGTTAAGCGGATTAGGAATGATGACATGTGAGTCAAAGCTTCTGTTTTCTTCTATTTTTGCACGAAAAAAATAAAGGAAAAATATTTTTAAAGGGAAAAAAATAGATGACGTAAAGAAGTTAACATGGAAAAGGGGCAGGACACATTTTTCACGTCTAAAAACAGCAGGGCGCACCAGCACTTAAAACAAAAAGGGCAGTGCCTAGCACCCTTTGAGAACATCAAATGGGAACAATAGGGAGCATAAAAACAAATAATAACGTTTTTTTTAAACCTTTAAAAATATATATATATATTATTTTATTGGAATATCGTATTAGTGTGTATCTTTATACAGCATTGCAAATGCCTTCCTGAGGTAAATAAATTGGTGTGTGTGTGTGGGGAGGGGGGCGGGGGTTGATTAGTTTTTTAATAACTGCAAATGATTTATAATTGATAAAGCAGCATAAAATAACGGACATATTCAATTACCTAACAGAAGAATTACTATGTTTTGTAAGTAAAATTTCCTGAAATTGTGATAATTAAAAAATATATATATATTCCTCTATTGAAATATTTGCTTTATTATTACCTTATTTCAGTAAAATAAACGGGGGTGGGGTGTAGATTATTATTATTTTTTTACCTTTTTAAAAATTTATTCATTTTTTAAAATATTTAATTTGCTTCAGTATAATATTTTTCAGTATTGAAATGCGTTCGTCATAAATAAATAACGGGGGGAGAGAGGCAAACTGCAAATGATCCAAAATTCGGAAAAATCCGAAATCCGGAATCGCTGAAGTCCGGAGGATTCCGGATTTTGGACTTTGTACTGTAGTTATTATTTTGATAATAATTAAAACCAGTATTTCCCAATCAAATAAGATATATTTTTTAAAAACTATTAAGAGAAATTTTCTTTACTTTTTTTAATGTAAATGCTTAATTATAAAATAATGATTATTTGAGTGTAGAAGATAACAAGTATCATTAATATTTGCATTTCTTTTAAAAGGGACAGGACGGATTTATTGAAAAAGACATTTTTGTTGGATAAAAGAATACTTTTGTTGAGTAAAGGGACACTTTGTCAAATGAATGGATGCTTTGATTAAACTTCCCATTGGATTATTTGTCAGCATAGATCAGTGTTGGAATCAAACATTTTCTTTGGAAAGGAGTTTCAAGAGTGATTCTGAATTTAAATAAATATTTTCTGAAATTCACAGCAAATTTTCTGAAAGGTTACAGCAGAGGGGGAGGGGTTCTCTCTCAGCACTATTTTTGTTGTTGTTGTAGGTCTGATTAACTCTGCTTTTGATTTGAGTTGATTTCAGGCTGAGTGTAGATTCCTGCAAATTGGGTTCGGGTTAACCCGATTTTTCAAAAGTTAGTTCAATATATTGTTTCAGATTAAAAACTATGCCTATATTAACAAGCATAGAACTTTGTGTGTCTGTTGTTTTCTAAAGGATTGCTGCATCTTTTCCGCGACTATTTCACAAAAATCACTTTTTCTTTTTCGTGAACCTTTGATGAATTTTTTTTTTTTTTTTTTTTTTATAATGAAATTGGCATTTTTCCTGCGGCCATTTGATGAAATTTGCGTTTTCTCCGTGGCACTTTGACGAAATTCGCATTTTTTTCAGCAATCCTTCAACAAAATTCTTTTATTATTTATTTTTTTTTTTTTAGGTCTTTTGATGAAATTCATATTTTTTCCCTTACTTTTGACGAAATTTGCATTTTTTTTTCGCGATTTGTCAACAAAATTAGCCATTTTCCAAGATCCTTTGATAAATTTCACATTTCTTCCTTGGTCTTTGGATGAAATTTGCATTTTTTCTGAGATCTTTTGACTAACTTTGCCGTTTTTTGGCAATCCTTCAACAAAATTTGCCGTGTTTTCGTGATCCTTTGATAGAATTCGACATTTTTCTGTGATCCAATGATAAAATTTCCTGTTTCTTCAGATTCTTTGACGAAATTGGCCTTTTTCCCGTGATCCTTCGGCGAAATTAGCAGGTTTTTCGTGTTCCTTTGACGAAGTTGGTGCTTTCTCTGTGGCCTTTCGGCAAAATTCGCATTTTACTGCGATCCTAGAACAAAACTCATTTTTTTTGGTGAAATTCGCATTTTTCTGTGATCCTTCAATGAAACTCATTTTTTTGACGGCCTTTGGACGAAATTCATGTTTTTCCACGGCCCTTTAATGAAACTTGCATTTTTTTCGCGATCTGTCAACGAAATAAGCCATTTTCTGCGATCCTTAATTCCTTAAATGAATTTTAAGTTTTTCCCGGGCCTTTGGATGAAATTCGAATTTTTTCCACGATTCTTCAACAAAATTTGCCATTTTTTCGCGATCACACGACAAAATTCGGCGGGTTTTTTTTTTTCGGATTCTTCGACAAAATTAGACGTTTTTTTCTCAATCCTTCGACAAAATTCGTTTTTTTTTTCTGTGGCCCTTTACAAAGTTTGCATTTTTTTGGTGATCCCTCAATGAAATTCGCATTTTTTTTGCGATTCTTCGACGAAATCTGTCTTCCTTCTGCGATTCTTCTGCGAAATTTGAATTTCTTTGCAATTCATCGATGAAATTTGCCTTTTTTCAGCGATTCTTCAATGAATTTTGCCATTTTTCTGCAATCCTTGGACGGAATAAGCGTTTATTTTGAAATTTTTCAAAGAATTTATGCGTGTAAAAATTATGCGTCCAAACTCCAATTTTTCGTGTAATTTAAGCTCTAAAGAGCGTTCGCGGCATCGCTGATGTACAAATAAAGACTCATTAAAAAAAATTAATTTAGATTAGAATAAAAGAAAAAAGATCGATAAAATATCACAATTTTTGAAACTGAATAATAATAATAGGTAGATTTATACCTATTCTCAGCCCATCCAGGTCCATTGAAAATGGTTCATATTTTGTTTTATATCTGTTTTAAATTTGTTATATTGGGCCAGTTGGTACGCTTAATTTTTTTATCAGCCTAGCTAGCCTGTTTAATTTTTTATTGTCATAGCCTGGCAAGTTTGTTTTTTAGCCCCCAACTTGAACCATAAAAAAAAAAATTTTCTTTATTCTGTTGGTCTTCATTTGGCCAGGTCCTGTACAGCCTTCAGGTCAGGCACAGGTCCATGGCGATGATCTCTATCTTGGGGGCCTGAGAGACCTAGTTTGCACTTCTGTTTTAAAAAAAGAAAAAAATCTGATTTCTTGAAGCAAAAATTTCAAAATTTAAAAGTTTTATAGTTACAATGTCTTTTGATTCTTGGTCATAAAGTTTAATAATTATTATTTCTCAAATGTGTCCAGTTTTCTTCTGTCATAAAAGAGAGAGTGTTAATAGTAAACAATGTATATAACTTTATGAAGCCAAAGCATTCTTTTTTTCCTAGGTTTGAATTAACCCTTTTTTATTATGTAATAATCAACTGATTGCATTTTTTTTTGTTTTAAATCTACATTTGCTGTTAATTTGATTTAGGTTTTACCCCTCAAGAATTTAATTGGGACAGTTATTTAAAGTTATCTAAAGCAGAAGCTGCTCCTGAACATCTCTTTTCCTACAAAGGTGGACAGGTATGTTTATTTAGATTATTGAGCAGCTGATGTCCATGTTTGATAATATAAATATAATTTAAACGATGTACGTATATTGTGCATTTGGAATGGATATTGTAAGTAATGTGACCTTTCTTTCACTCTCAAATCATTAAGAAATTTTTAAGCTTCATTCATTTAGTATTAATTTGGAGTGTTTTTTAAATTTTTCTGCTCTGACACATACATTTGAATTAATGCTTTTGTTTTCTAAAAATATTGCCTTTATTTTATTATCTAGTTTAATGTTTTCATTAGTTGCCATCTAAGCATAACAGTCCCTTATCTTTGCTCCAGAAATTGTTTGTTTGCTCTTTAATATCATATTTTTATTTAGAATTGTTTTCATCTTTCGTCAATAAACTTTAGTTTTCTATTTTGTTCAGTGTTTGGTCAAAGAATATAGCATCTTTGCTATTTGTAATAAATTTTTCATCAAATATTGAGACTTATATTTAAATTTTTTTATTGAAACTTTTATGCCAGAAAATATTGTTTTCCTTAGAATGACCCACACATATTTGGCATAAATCTACAATGGCAATAAAGCCAAATATGTTCAAGTTTGTGTTCAACACGAGTGTTAATTTGTTCTTTGCCACCTTATCTCACTTTAAAGTAAAAATCTTAAAGGATTTACATTTTAAGTAAATGTTCTTATCAGTAGTGTAACTAAGGTTTGAGTGCCCAGAGCACGCACAAGAAGTAGTTTGGCACCTACCCCTCTAAATCAAAATAACTGTAATTTTTTTTAAAAAAAGAAGGAACGAAAAATCTGAGCATGTAGTTATTTTGAAAGCAAGTAGGCTGAGTCAAAGCATAAACAACTATCATCCATTGATAAGTATTGCATTTTGAATCTGTCCATTGTTGTTTGGATTGTGTTGGATTAAGATACAAAAAAATAATTAAATATACTAATCTATACATATGTAAAAAAATAAATAATACTAGATCTTTGAACCGGAACTGAATGGTAAAAATGAAAAAAACCTTTATTTCTGATGTAACGAAAGTTGGCACTGAAATAAAATTGTTTTTCAGTTTTTAAACTGAACTAATTTTTTCTTTTCTTTCTTTTTTTTTTAGAAGTTATTTAAACACATTTTTATTTGTAAATATCCGATTAATAAAAATGTTCTATTAATAAAATTTCAGTTATTTACGATGGAAGTTAATTGAATACAAATATTTAACCTTCTACATTAAAGCAAGATGTTTAATTGTGGAAAGGCTAGGACGAAAAGAAAAAAAAAAACTAGATAATTTAGTCTAATTGATATTTTGCGCTAGCTTAAATGCACAGTCTATGTTAAAGAAAGTTTTTTATAAAGAAGTATATTGGATGGACCCAAACATATTCTGGTCATTTTTATGATTCAAAAACAATTTTTAATTATGAAAATTATTAATAAATTCATATTAAAAAAAATTATGAAATGTGAGCTACATTAATTTTTATATAAACAGAATGAGTGTTGTCAAAATATCAGTGAGTAAGTTTACAGCTCATTACGATCATTATTTTTCGAGATATAGACAAAATTTACTTTTTGATTGTTTAAAGGAACTGTATCCTGTTTTTGTTCATCTACATATAAGAAAACTGTAAAAAGCAACCAGTATTATTTGACGTCTAGATCATGAAAAGTTTTTGACAATGGATGTTTTGATTCTCAAAAACAGACAACTTTTGTTTTTTCTGTCATCGGAGAGCCTCACTTTTTCGGTATTCATCTATGAATAGCTAAATTTTACCAATATTTCATTATGAGGATGCTCCATCCAATGCCTATATTATTCCCTAGGAAGTCAGAGAACACATTATCATGCCTATACCTTCAACAAGATTTGAGCCCAAGTAGCACAAAAGTTACTTCCATAACCATCTTTGCGATTTAGAAAAAGATAATAACTGATGTACATACTATTTGTAGTATGTTTTGTTACAGAAGCAGAATTTTAGTTTATGGTACTATGTGGTTTGTATGAAATCCTCAACCCTCAATCCTCAATATCCAGAATATGAGACATTGAAAAGATTAATTTTTAAATTAATAAGCAGTCACTAATTAATGTCATCATTTTCATTACTGTTATCTTCATTTTTATATTTATTTAAATTACTACTTACTAAACATTTTAAAATAAACAAAATGGTGCCTCATCAGACATATGTTAGTGCCCTTACTTTCTTTTCAGACACCTCTTGAAGCACATCATGCTAGTAGCAAAGTGGATTGAATCACCCCTAGAAATGTTTAAAAATATTTCCTCCCAGAATACCTCTTTTTTATAAGTTGATATTTTGACATATTTTATTAAAATATTGTGTACATGACACCCCGCCTCCAAAAAAGAAAAAAAAACTAAATAAAATAAATAAATAAATAAAAACTAGATGGAACCTGTCAAAACTTGACGGCAAACAACTTGTTAGTACTGAAATTTTTGAAGAATAATTCAACTAAAATAAGAAAAATCATTCTGTCCATAGCGCTGATCGAACCCACACGATAATCGGAACAGAGAAGAAATGCGCTTTATACTATTCGGCAACCGTTTTCGCATTTGAGTGTGCTCTAAAACTGGTTAGGTTCTAGATTTAAGTTTGTTTACGCATGCATAAATGGGGCAAATTCGTGTGAAAAATAAATTTCCTGGAAATCCCTTTTCCTTTTAATATATAAGATTATGCTTAGGATATTATTACTGCCGATAGCGTTAATGGCACCATCTGTTTTAAGATAAGATAATCAAACACATGAACAGAGAGCCCTGTTCTGCAATAATTAAATATAGAGCAAATGCAAAACTGTAAGGAAATCTACAATATCCAGCTTACTTTGCAAAATTTCAAAGCAAAAGTCTTATTCTCATATATATGTTGGAAAAATTAAAGGAATTTGTAAATACTTAGTTCCACACATTTTAGAGAGCTATTTTAAAGCAATGAAGGTTTTAATTGAATATTAAAAAATTACAATTGTAGAGCTATAAAGAGAATATGCTAAGAAAATGAAAATGACATTACTTAAAAGAACAATTTGAAACATATTAAACTCTGTATAAGTATATCCAGTTTGATTTTTTTTTAAATAATTCATTGTATGGATATTTTTTAGTATTTCTTTTTCTTCTTCTTATTATTTTTTAATACATGAGCTTTAAAAATTTTCATTAAATTATTTTTTATCAGTCTGATTCTAAAATCCCGAATTTAAAATTTGCTGTTTTCAGCTAACAGTTAATAATACATATTTTTTATTGAGTAATTAAAACAAAATATTCTTGAGTGTTAAAGTTTACTTAATTATAAAGTGTTCTAATAAAAAAAAAAAAATACAAATTATATAACTTTTCCTTCTGAATTAAATGTGGCATTATTAAAATGAATTATTGCCAATAAAATAAGAATAATCATTCTGTCCATAGCGGGGATCGAACCCACACGAAAATCAGAACAGAGAAGAAACGCACCTTTTATCACTCAGCCACTGTATTCGCACTTGAGTGTGCTCTAAAACTGGTTAGGTTCTAGATTTAAGTTTACACATGCATATTGGACGCAATTTACGTGAGTTGGTGGAAAAAGCCTTTACTTTTAATATATAGATTAGTGAACAATTCTGATTTATTGTCAAAATGAAATTTAAAAAAAGTTAGATAATTTCAGTTAAAATCTAAGAGAGTTGTCACGAGAATTGTCCTTTATACAGAGTATACCACAACTATAGTTGCAACTGTACTGCATACAGTTGTGGTTGTTATATAATCAAAAGCAGGATACATACATAGTATTATATTAAAAAACACACTGTAGTGCATATATTTTTTAAACATACTATAAAAAGTAGCAGAAAGAAAAACTAATCAAGAACAAAACACATTCGGAATTTGGCATCCTACAGCAACGACACCCAGGGAGGGCAACCACTTTGCCCTCTGTCCCTCTAGCTATGCTTTCTTAAAGGTTATCTAAACCTTTAACTTTCTATCATCCCTTTTCTATCTGTGGGCTTTGCTTTCTCCATTATCACCAAAAGAGCACTTTTTACATTTTAGTTTTATTTTTAAAATGTCACATATTTATATGCTTATATGAAAATTCCAATAGAGCCATTAGAAATTTCCTCTTAATAATATTTATGGTATTCACTTTTCTCCCTCTCCTCTTAAGTTGGTCTTCTGTGGAGTGTGCTTGCTTGAAAATCGCAGCTTTCATTAAAAAAAAAAAAAAAAAAAAAAACACTGCAGTAATATTTTGCATGTTACTTCTTTCTGTACCTATAGTTAAATTTTTTTAGGAGAGCACATTTGAATTTATATCCTGTACTGATTTTGGTAAAAATAAAAATTCAATCGTATATAAAATTTTGTGTAAGGTAAACCACACGTTTTTACTGAATGGTGTATAAATATTTATGTAAAATTAAACTTTAAAAATACACCAATACATCAGATACATCAATTTGATGTATTTTTAAAGTTTAATTTTACATAAATATTTATACACCATTCAGTAAAAACGTGTGGTTTACCTTACACAAAATTTTATATATGATGATGTTTTGATGGTGTAACAGTCCAGCTCAATCATTGATAAAAATTCATTAATGCTCATTTGTTTTTCTTTCCAGACTTCTAATCCAAATTTCAAAGTTGGCATGAAACTAGAGGCTGTAGACAAGAAAAGCAAAAGTAATCACAATCCAACAAAATGCATGGTTTGTGTTGCAACTATCACAGATATTTTGGATAATAGATTTCTCATTCATTTTGATGGTTGGGAAGATGTATATGATTACTGGGCTGATCCTTCTTCTCCCCACATCCATCCCATCAACTGGTGTCGTGACAATGGGGAGAACTTAACTCCTCCAAAAGGTAAATTTTATTCTCAGGCTTGTGCCTTTTGTAAATTAACAGTTTAGTTTTCCAAATAAATGTTTCATCCCAATCAGAATTCGTATTTATTTATTTATTTATTTTTTGTATTTTATTTTGGCACAGATGTCATATACGCACCACATTGGAGCAATTTTTTTTCTCCTGCCAATTTGCCGAAAACTTTTGTTTTTTAATATTAGTTACAAATAGCATGCAATAATAGCTTGTGATTTTTTATTTCAATATAAAAATAAAATAACGTAATAAATGAGATAGCTTCTATTATTTTAAAAAAGGAAAGAAAAATAAATAAATGATAATTTGATATAAATAAATATTGATATACATAATAAAAATAATTTATAGAATTATAATAAAAAATAAAAGTAAATAAACAACAATAACAAAGTTTTTGCCAAATTGGCAGCGGAAAAAAATCACGCCAATGTGGTGCGTATATGACATCTGTGCCTTTATTTTTTCTAACTTATATAAACAACAACATCAACAACAAAAAAAAAAAAAATCAAATGACACTGTGTTAATTGAAATTCACAATTTTATAAAATTAATGTTTAAATTTTTAAGAGAAATTTTTTTTAATTAAAAATAACTCAATTTAAAATCTTAACTTTTTTTTTATTTTGAATTTATTATTATTATTTTTTTTAAATCATTCATAACATTAGCATAGTGTTACAAATGCTCATAAAGGATTACACATCCTACTATAGTTCAAAATAAATTTTATGAATCTATTGATGGATATCAGAAATGGATCTTTTGACTAACAGTATACACATAACAGTAAGTATTTCTGGCTAATTTTGAATGCCGTATTAAATTATTTAAGTTGCACTTAATTATCAAATTACTTATTGTTTTGAAGCTGTAAATATTCTCTTAAATCCTAAGTGTACCAGTTATTTTAGAAATTATTTCAGTTTATTAATTTTAATACAGGAGAATACATTTTGACAATTTACTACTGAACATACAGAAACTTTATTATGTTTACACATTACTAATAAGAAATTGCATGGTTAAAATCATTTTCATCTTTGACAGCCATTGTTAAATAAAAGTATATCACACTTTTATTAGTATACTTAAAAGTAGACTTTTTTTTCTGTCAAAAATCTAGAGATCAAAACAAAAATTGTAAAGGCTTAATAATAATACTTTATTAAATTGGAATTTTAATCACATTTATAATATATTTTATTTTTTTATGAATGTTTAAAAATGTTTTTCTTATAACTTTCTTAAGTTCCTTATTGTATTATTTTCAGTGCCTCAGGCTTTTATGATTTTTGTCTTGACCTCCAGGTTTTTAATAAAAATATTTTCTATGTTTTAGTAGTTAATATATTTATTAAGTTTTTCCACATAATGTATTCATTAGTATTTGTAAATTTTCTCTTTGTATGTATAATGAATCATTAAATAAATGAATTTTAAAATCCTTATGTTTATTTCATAGAATTTAAGGATCATACATCTTTCAACTGGACCAAATATTTAAACGACACTAGAAGTGTTGCTGTACCACCACGTGCTTTTAAGCTGAGACCTCCAAATGAGTTCAAAACTGGCATGAAGTTAGAGGTTGTAGACAAGCGCAATCCAATTCTCGTTCGAGTTGCTACAATAGCTAACAGGACTGATCACTTTTTGCAGATACATTTTGATGGATGGTCTAGTGTTTACGATTTCTGGATAGATGATAATAGTTCAGACTTGCATCCTGTTGGTTGGTGTACTAAAACTGGTCATCCATTAGAGCCACCTATAGGTAATTTTTTCGTAATTGTTAGAAACTATATTTATTTGCCTCCCTGAATTATATTTAATTAAAAAAATATTAGAAATTAGCTTTTATTTAAAAGTGCCTTGTTATTACACAATTGACTCCATAAAATTTACATAGCTTGAAAATTATAATTTTTTTTCTTATTTTGGATCATTGCTTTGTGATCAAGTTTTATCTTTTTATCTGACTATAAACTGCATTCCGATAATTTTCATACAAAAATATATAGCAATATTTTTGTATGAAAATTAAAGTATGTTTTTAGGTGCGTTCGTAATTATATAAATACGTAGCACCTATAGTCGTCGCTTGGTCCGTCCGTCTGTCTGTCTGTCTGTCCGTCTGTCTGTCCGTCCGTCTGTCTGTCTGTCCGCATATAACAACGCAAAAACTACCCAACCAAATGGTTTGCAATTTAAAATATATTATCTTTGCAGAATTTTGTCGAGACATTTCAAATTTTATTAAAATCGAATCAAAACTTTAGGAGATATTAATAAAAATATTTATTAAGAAATTTGATTTTTTTTTTAAAATCGGTGCTTTTTTGTTATAGGAGCTTCCGATGGATGTTAAATCGTCAAGCGACCGAGATGCTTATTTTATTACAGAAATTAATCTGCAGACGATATAATTCATTTCACAGAATTAAAAATCATCAAGATCTGAATATTTATATAACTAGCTGATACATATATATCTGAATATTTATATAACTAGTTAAGATATTTGTATGAACAGTGTCATAAAATATATACTTAACTAGCTGTTTAACCCGTTCTACGCACGGGATATCATGAATTTAATTCTAAAACGTGCATACGAACGCACCTCGTTTGTAACGTTTGACGTACAATTTCCAACTTCTTTAAATAATTGCACCAAAGAGTTTTAATTTGCTTTGATTTTCATTCTGTATGTACAATGGCAGTCATCATCTTTCATTACAGAAATTATTGAAATGCATGCCAATTAACATACTTTGATGTTTCCTGGCAATTACTTGACATGGAATTATGACCATAATCTGTTGGCCTAAATTATATATTTCTTGAGTTAGATATGAAAAATAAATGAAAATAAATAGTAATTGTATTCAACATTTCAAAATATAAATTTAGCAATAAATAAAACTGTGTTAAAATTTTAAAATGTTATGCATAAAAGCATGAGAATGTGAAGGATGTCTATTTTTGTTACAAAATTGAGATTTCAAAGGTTAAATGGTACTTCCTTTTTAAAGTGTTTGTGGTGCAATTTGGTCTGAAGAAAGTGAGAATTGCTGCCAAATGATATAAACAGCTATGAAAACAAAACTGATAATTATTATACTTATTTATATATGTGTTAAAGAAGTGTTTTTTATTACACATATCAGATAAATTATTTCTATTTGCATTTAAATTGTTTCTGTCAGGGGCCGATACAGGCAAAATTTGGGGGCCTATTTAGGATCCCTTTACAAAAATCCATTTAATGAAACAGGCCCTTTCACAAAATTTGTTTTAATAAAACAGGACCCTTCACAAAATTCCTTATAATAAAACAGACCCCTCTTCACAATATCTCTTAATAAAATAGACTTCTTCACAAAATTCCATTCCATAAAAGCCTATTCTTCATTAATTATTTTAATTTTGTTAGGTTTAAAAAGGTGTAATTTGCAAACTAAACAAGTTCACAAGAAAACTTTAACAAAACGACTTAAAGAAATTATTATTAATAAATTCTTGGCTTGAATTTGAGTAATTAGATTTCATTTTTTGTTACAAAATGTTATTTTCACAAAAACATAATAAATTTTACAAAAAAAAAACTTTCAACAAAATGGGTCCCAAGAAAAAAAAAAAAAAAAAAAAAAAAAAAAAAAAAAAAAAAAAAACCTCACATCGACCCCTGTCTATATGTAAATATATATATATATTAAATAAATTGTGTAAATATTGAATAAATTGCTTGTGTATATAAAATCGTGAATAAGTTGCTAAGAAAGTATTTGTTTTCGCCAAGGCATAAAAAGGTGTATCAGTCAAACTTTGTTTGCAATAATCTTAAACTTTACTGGACTAATCTCAATGAAACTTTTAAGGCTGTTCTTAAATTTATTTTTTCTTGCTCAACTATGCAAATCTTTCTGACTACCTCCATGAAGTCTTTTTTACCCATAAATTGATAAAATTGCA
Organism: Maratus michaelseni; assembly: GCA_963931845.1. Lineage (NCBI taxonomy): Eukaryota > Metazoa > Arthropoda > Arachnida > Araneae > Salticidae > Maratus > Maratus michaelseni. The sequence continues at coordinate 277,607,615 of OZ007587.1, forward strand.
ACTCTATACGAAATTTCAAAAATAATACACTCAGTTGAATTTTTTTTTTTTTTTTCAAAATGTTTTTAAGAATACCTGCAAATTTTATGCATTTACAGATGAAAATTACTTATTGAATGTGTCAGAAAGTAGCAATTTTAGTTCTGAGAAGTAGACTTAATGGAAAACAAAATATTTTTTCTCTTCATTTCAGTAGAAAACAGTTATTTTAATAAATGAAAACATCAATCTTGCATATAGCTTATCTTTTAATTAAGGTGTAACAAAAATAAATAAAATAAAATAAAACATTTTTTTTTAAAGTGAAACCTTTTATTTTTCCTAATTTTATTAATGTCAGTTCATTATATTCCAAAATAAAAGTGGATAAACATAAACCACTGTTAGATTTATTGTTAGTATAGATTAGCTATTATTAGAAATTGCCAAGTAATTATGTATGCAATAGTTATGTTATAATAATTATGTATATAATATTTATGTATATAATAAATTTTTGTTCATTTTAGTCACTGCTCCAGGACAGCCTGGGCCTTGCCCAACTGCAGGTTGTTTAGGACAAGGGCATATCAAAGGTCCTAAATACACCACTCATCACAGGTATGTGTCCACTTTCTGACAATTGGGAAATTTTAAATCATTCTCTCAAATATGTGTAATAAAAAATTCACGTAATTGTAGAAATTTGAACGTTATATAACTTTAACAACAAACCATTATTCACACATTAGATTAAGTAATATTGATACAATATTGAGCTAATTTCAAACAAATTACATCTATATTTATATATTGGAAATAATGATTTAATACCATTATTATGTGCAAGTATTTATTCTATTTTTAACCTTCTAACTGTCCAGCAAAGGGCAAAATTGTAAAGTTTTTATCTGTATATTTTTTTAAATTCTAAAAAGAAAAAATTATTATTACAATACAATATAAAAAAAAATTGTGTATATAAAGATAATCCTCGAGAGTATTTATTCAATATCTTAAATAATGCATATATTGCAGTAAAACTTGTAACGAATTATCCCTGGCTTGACAATCAAAGGGTTAATGAAATGTTGAAATAACATTGAAATACCAATCGTAAAATATACATCAGATTGAAAAACGAAAAATATGTGTTCAATATTTTTGAAAAATTATTTAGGGATGTCAAAGTTGCCGCCCAACTCTGCCTCCTGGGGGAAAAGGGAGACAACTTTGAAATCTTAAATGATAACCCGCCTTTTTTATTGCAGATTCGGATTCTACAAGGAAAAATACTTAACTTTTATATTGAACATTTTCGTAGGAAAATTGTAGATGGCGCTGTAATCGAGTAAAATGCAGTGAGAAACATTTCCATTGAAATGTCTGGAAACAGTCGAATAACTCCAGAAATACACATCAGATTGAAAAACAGAAAAATATGTGTTCAATATTTTAGAAAAAGGGCTGCTCCAATAAATTTTACAGTACCAACAGTAACATATTTAACTTGTTACATTCTGTTTTTAATTTAAATCCATGCAGCCTTTTCCTAAAGTGTTAAATAAGTCGAATTATTTTTAAATTTCTAAAAGGTTGTAAAACATTTCTTGTCAGAATATGGTACATTTATTATGTATTATTGAAATGTGGAAAGTTAATTCATCTGTTATAGTCATATTACTACAAATTTTGAAACTCTTTAAGTATATAATTTTTTTTTCTTTTTTAACATTTGTTACATTTTATACTGTTGAAATTGTATATATGCACTATGTTAAAGAAAAGTTCATTAACAAAGCATATTTACTTTTAATTTGGAGCTGCTACAAAACGTAATTAACCCACTCCAAAACTGTAATTGACTTGCTCCAAAACTGGCATTTACTGCTCCAAAACTGCTGCAAAAATGGATTTTCGATTTCCCATCCCTGCAACTGCCATGATTTGTGTGCTCTATAAATTTCTTAGTTATACTAAAAGAAAAAAGAATAGAAAGTTAAATGCATGTTTAAACAAATATTGTAGATTCATTGTTGTGATCTAAAAGCAAGCTGTTGTAGTGTTTGGAGTAAAAAATATAAATTAATGTTGCTTAAAGAAAGCAAACAGTATTCAATATCTGTAAAACATAAGAATAATTTTATATGCACATTATTCATTTCATTTTATTCCAGAAGAAAAAAGAAAGGTATAGCAGAAGATTACAATAATCCCATTTTTTGCAAGATTGGCAACTAGATAGTAAATAATTTTGTTACCAAAACTATTTGGCAGTTCAAGACTTTTTTATATGCAATCTGTAAATTATTATTTATCATACTCCCCAAAAAAAAAAAAAAAAAAAAAAAAAAAAATATATATACAGTCACCTCTCACTTATGCGCGTTTGAAGGGACTGACTTAAAATCGCGCATAACTGAGAGGACGTTGTATGTAGTAATTCCTTATACACATTATACACATTATTCGAAAGAAAAACATATTGAAATATAAGAATTATGATTAATGATATTTTATAAAATAAATGGGGTGTAATATTAGTATAGTGTACTAAAATATATATATATATATATCCTTATACTTTCACTATAAAATTTAGTTTCAAAAAATACAATAAAGTAATTTTTTTTCATTTGACATAGAAGATGATATACTTACATAAAAAAAATGCCAATTAGTCCTCTTTTAAGAAGTCATCAATGGTAGTTTGTTTTTGCTTAGGCCGCGTTTGTACAACGACCTTTTCTAATGCATTAAAGTGCGTCATTGTATTTGATGCTATATCAGCATTTTGTAGGTAACATCTCAAAGTGTCCAGGGCTCCTAAAGCAGTAGCATAAGATGGGACAATTACAGTATCAGTTTCATCATTATCATCATCATCTCCTTCTCTTTCAGCTGTCACATCATCAAACACAGTTTCAATATCTCTAATTGCCGTTGATGTTAAGTTTTCATCAACACTGACGAAATCTTGAAAAGAAAGAGAATCTTGGCTTATTCTATTCCATTCTTCTGCGTCTATGTTAAAATCATTGCTGTTGTTTTCATTTTCCTGTAATGGAATAACTTCAGTATTATTTGAATGAAAAATACCCGCTTTCCTAAAGCAGTTAGAAATTGTCATGGCTGTTACGTTATTCCAAGAGGAAACCAACATATGCAGGGCATCCAGAATCGAAATTTTCTTGAATTCCTTTTTCTGCTCTAGTGATATAAACATTCTTCGCACCAAATCTTTCCTATACTGCGCTTTAACTGATCTTATTATACCGAGATCTAAGGGCTGGAGTCTGCTAGTACAGTTAGCAGGGAAAAATATAACTCGTGCATGTGTCAGCAATGGGAGATCTGAAGGATGGGCGGGACACTGATCCATAAATAACAAAACTTTCTTTTTTTTTTTAGCCATCTTCATATCGAATTCCTTCAAAAAGTCTAAAAAAATTTTCGATGTCATCCAGGCTTTGGTGCTATTTGCGTAAGAACATGGCAATTTCTTGACATTTTTTAAACACCGTGGATTCTTGGATTTACCAATCACTATTGGCGGTAACTTTTCTGATCCGTCCCCATTGCAACATAAAAGCACAGTCAGTCTTTCTTTGCTGTGTTTGCCACCATGGCATGTTTCTCCCTTAAAATCCATCGTTTTGTTTGGTAAAAGACGATAAAATAAGCCTGTTTCATCACAGTTAAAAATGTTCTTAAGATCAAAGTTTTGAATTAAATTTGGAAGGTCTGCGATCCATTCATTAGCAGTTGAATCTGAAACGGCTGCGCTTTCACCACTCAGACAATGATTTGTTAAACCGTGTCTTTTTTTAAGTTTTTCTAACCATCCCGAAGAAGCTGAAAAATTTTCGATTCCCATTTTGGATGACAAAGTGAGTGCCTTTTCTTTAAATAACTCACCGCTAATGGGTAAATTAGAAGCTCTCATTTCTCTGAACCACTGAATTAAAGTGGTTTCTAAAATCTCAAATTTTCCATTCTGAATTCTTGATCGTTTCTTCGCTTGTGCAGAATATTCACTATTAATTTTTTTGATCGAGTCCTTGTTCTTTAAAATCCCTCTGAGTGTTGATTCTGGCAAATCAAATTTGCGAGCTAAATTTATTTTTGACAGTCTAGGATCATTTTCTGCTGCTTTTATAACTTCCATTTTGAACGAAATTGTTAACTTTCTTTTGCTCATTTTGATTGCAAAAACAAAAAAAAAAGAAAGAAAGAATCTAGATGCTACCGTAAAGGCAAGGACGAAATGTAACACGCAGGTGACTTGATAAAATTAAAACAGAAAGAAAAGAAGCAACCATTAGAACTGAGGGGGTGAGTGTAAATGTAAAGTCGAACTGTAACATCCTCTCCACCCTCTCCACCCCGTTTTTCGGTACGGTCTTTTGACCTTGACAGGTGCAGAAAATTATTTATCGATTTAAAAAAAAAATGTGAATTGCGTTGTCATTTCCGCGCATAACTGAGAGAGAAAATTCAAAGTGGCGCTTATAAGTGAGAGATCTATAGCATTATTTTCCTATTCCTCGTGCCGGGACCTTACGAAATTCGCGTATAACTGAGAGACGCGTATAACTGAGACGCGCATAAGTGAGAGATGACTGTATATATATATTGTAAAACAGGCTTGTCTTGTAATATCATATTTAATTATTCAAATAAAAAAGAAACTTCAATATGTTTATCTACTAAGAATCTTTATCAACTTTAATATTATTCTGATTTTCATTTAAAAAAAGGTTATATATATATATATATATAATTTACAGAATTATTTTAATGATAATTTTCTTTTACAGTACATTTGGCTGCCCATATGCACCTGGAAATTTAAATAAAATTGACAGTGCATTTCAAGATCGTGTGATTATCACAAAGGAGTCACTTAATGAGTTCAGTAAAAAGACTTCGGAGCCAGGTGGAGCTATTGATGGATTAAGGTTTGAATCAGAACTCTCTATTCTATAAAAAATAGTAGACATATGTCATCTTTGTCGCAGAATTATTTAATTTATAGACTGATTACTTTAATTTTAGCTATTTGTCAGCATTACAGTTGTTTTTTTCTTTTTTTCTTTCATGTTAAGCTACTTATGTAATATAAAACAATTATTGTATTATTTGAAATATTTCTGAAGTTATCTTGATACAATAAAACCTCAATAACAGACACTCTTCGAACTCAGACACCTCTATTTAGTGAACAGTATTTCAATCCTTGATGCCAATATATTTGTATGCTTTTACCTCTGAATAGCAGACACCTCCAAATAGTGAAAAAATCTGCAGTCTCAAGATGCCTGTTATTACCATATATTCTTTTTTATTGTGCATGAGTGAAAAATGTTTAAATTCTGTATCAAGATTGAATTGTATGTTATTAAACCATTTAATTGCCTAGCTTGTAGTTGAAGATTCTGATTTTAAAAATAGATCTATTTTCAATTTTATGATTATGAACTTATGTTTGATTTAACAAATGCCATTAATTTTGTTGCTTTATTTGAATGACAATGCTCATTGAAAAGTTATTTTAACTACCACCAGTTTTAAAAAAAATGAGCTTAAAATTTAGAAATGTTTCTTGTGAACAATCATGAATCATCACCCCAGTAGCAGAAACAGTGCAGCATGGCAACGAGCGCTGCAATTCCGTATAAGTTTGGTCCACCATTCTTTGATCACAGATAAATTTTGGCTTGCTGCAGATTGACACAGAAAATTCTCCTACTGGGATCATCATAACATTTATGTATGAAAATGATAGAAATCAGACTAGAGTCCTGCATCGAACCGAGTTACCCAAAACCAACCTTCAGTTTGGTTCAGGTCTGGTTGGAGCTAAATTTTTTCATTGCGGTTCGGTTTCGTGTCGGGTTGACTTTATTTTTATTTGCTGTGGCGCAACGGTTGGGTCGACTTTCATTGTTTCGGTTTTGATTCTTGTGAATTCGGGTAGAACCAATTTTTCAAAAGAAAATCCAAAATATTTTTTTGAAAATATACACAGTAATACCTCCATAACGGATATTCCCGAATAGTGAACACCTCTTTTTAGTGAACATTTTTTAATTCTTAACAAATTTATATATATGTATATTTGTATGCTTTTATATCTGAATAGTGGACACTTCTGAATAGCGAACTGATTCAATGGTAGAATCCACTATTGGATTCGGATAAATCCATTTGAAGTCAATCTGCAACCTGATGCAACCCCACAAAATATTTTTCGTCGATACACATCCCTATGCATTTCAACTGGAACCCAAAATACTTCAACTCTAAACCAACTGCAATCCAAAATTATCTAAAACTGATTTTTTGTTTAAATATCATAAATAAAACCTTATTTTAAGAAACAAATTAAATATATTATTTTCAGAAGTTCCACTTAATTTGTCTTTTAAAATTGAAGACAACCAAATGCAAACCCGATGCAGGACTCTTATTTAACAATCTCTAGGAGTTCGCTGTTCAGAGGTTTTGCTCTTTTTGAACATTAAAGAGTATAAATATGTCCATTTTTCTATATAAAAGATAAAATTGGTGTTACATGTAATTGTCGATTACTTTTCATAATTGCATTAAAACATGAATCAATTTCCTTTCATTTCATGTTCAGGTTGGAAGTATTTCTGGTTGCAGGCTGACAAAAATGATTTTGTTGGGTTCAGATTGGGTTGTGAGTCGATAAATTTTTTTTTGTTGTGTTGCAGGTTGACTTTAAATGGACTTTTTGGGTTCAGGTCAGGTATAACCCAACCACAGCCCCCTGAATACTAGGCCTGTGTGCTGAGAGAGAAATGGTGGATGTTGTAGGCAGATTTTTTTCAGCAACTGTACGGTCAGTCTTCTGAATTTGGGCACCAGTATTTTTCAAAAGTTTTCTTTGACTTGTTTAACCTCAGAAAAAGAATTCGGAGAAAAAATTTACAAAATACTGGTGTTCAAATTCAAGGGACCATACAATCGCTGAAAAAAATCCACCTACAACATCCATTCCACCTACAAGACTCTAAATCAGATCTATTAATTATTTTTTTTAATAAATTGTTGCTCCCTTTGGATATGGACCCGATGACACATAATCACAAATTGTACAGGGCAATCATTTTTATCGCCTAATTAATAAAACCACATGCTTTGCCAAGCTGGCAAACCTATGGAGATGAGGAATTTCTAATATACATCTACATACTTGCTGTATGGAAGCGGTCCTGTTTTGAACAATGGATAATTGCCCTGTTTCTATTCTGGACTATTCTAAAATTAATAAGTTTGCAAAACATTGATTTTGAAATTATGAATGTTTTGCCGATTTTGAAATTATAAAAGTAATGAATGTTTTGCAAACTGATCTTCATTCAGGGATACAGCACGTCTAGAACAGTCAATTCCTAAGAAAACTTCCTGAGATAATTGTGTAAATTTCTTATGACAGTAACAGTAACTATGTAACTTTATGTTCTAAGAAATTTAAATTATTTAAAAATTTAAAATACAAAAATTTTTAAATCTATTTAAAAAATTATTCTAAACTAATATAAGTAAATTAAGTCTAATATAAGTAAATTAACTAAAATAAAAACAATTCCAATTAAAAATTAAACTTAACTAAATAAAATGCAAAAATAAATATTTAAAATGAAGCTTAAAATTTAAAATCTATACTAGTAAAACAAAGTTGTTTGTCTGTGTGTGTGTGTCTGCATGAGATGGCTAGCAAAATCTACCGCTCATAGAAGTCTGAAAATTTGGTTACGGATAGTCCAAGAATGTCCCTGATTGATTCCCCCAAGAATGCACCTGAAGCTCAGATTTGTAATTTTTTGAGACCTGGGCCCCTGGGGGGCCCTTTTAAGATTTTTGCCCTAAATTGTTTATAACTTGCCCTATTTTCATCCGATCCTCTTCGTTTTTGAGCTTTTCTCCCATTTCTACATTCCAGTTCAGACTCTGGCCCACTGGGGCCCAGTACAGCGCCCGTTGAAGTTTTAGTTTTCTAAACTGTTAATAACTTGCCCCCTTTTAATCTGATTTCTTTAGCTTGTGGGGCCTTTTCTCCATTTAGTTATTCTTCCATTTCTACTTTCTAATAAGTACCTTTCATCTTAGAGCTCTGTTCAAAACTGTCAGCTGGCCCCTGTTGGGCCCTTACATAGTTCCCTCAAAAATCATCCTATTGGCTAGCGCTTTTTTCCTAACAATTTCTTAGTACTTCAAGCAACTACATGAATGACAAAAAAAAAAAAAAAAAAAAAAAAATTCGGAGAAGATCCAGGCCCCCTAAAGTTTTTGTTCCCTAAATCGTTAACACCTAGCCCCCTTTTAATCCCATCTTCATTTTTGGGGACCATTTAGTTATTCTCCCATTTCTACATTGCAGTTAGGACCATTCATCTTAGGGCCCTGCTCTAAACTATCAGCATCCCTTTTTGGCTCTCCCGGGCCTGGTACAGGGCCCCTTGAACTTTCTGTTACCTAAAATGTTAATAACTTGCCCCCTTTTAATCCTATTTTATTTGTTTTGGGGCCTTTTCTTTATTTAGTTATTACCTCATTTCTATATTCCAGATAGGATCTTGCCCCCCTGGGGTGCTGTTAGGGGTCCCTGAACTTTTTGTGCTCCATGCATTCCCCCCCCCCCTTCCTAATTGTGTCACCATCTCAATGCATAACTTTAAAGTTGAGTCTTGGACTTCTCTCCCCGGGCCACCACACTCATATTTTTATTGGGACCCTAGGGCCCTTTTTAAGCATTTCTTTAAAATTTTATTCTAATGAGTTTGTCATACCCTATGCTTAATTCCAACTAATTAAAGAATCTGAAGTGCTAAGTACTAGGACTTTTTAAAATGTTTTTATCTTAGAGTCCTGCTCAAAACTATCAGTTGGTCCCTTTTGGGCCCCCTATTGCTGAGTTGCCAAGTCTCAGGCTTTTTGCACACCAGTAATTTTTTACAGAAAATGTTGTGTTTTTAAATTGCAAATTGTTCCGATTAAATAAAACAACATTTTCTGTACTAAATTACCAGTATCCAAAAAGCCGGAGACTTGGAAGGTCTGCTATTGTAACTCCCTTAAAAATCATCCAATTCACTAGCATTTTTTTCCTAACAACTTCTTAAAATTTCCAGCTACTATCTGCATGACAAAAAAATTTCTCGTACTTCAGCTGCCATCAATTTTGAATATTAATCTCTTTCTTTGGGGCCCTTGGTGCAGCTTCTTTAAAAATTATCCGATTCTCTTGCAATTTTCATTAACATAGTTGTAGGGTACTCTGGCTATTTTATAAATTAATAAACATTTCCTTAGACCTCCAACTACCACCTTTTTAAAAAATATTAATCTTCTTTTTCAGCATCAACTTACGTTACTCACTAAAGTCGTAAATTAAAAATTGCATTACTGTTAAAGATAAGTGGTTAAGTTTAGAGAGGGGCGGGGGATTTCACCATTAATTAAATATTGCATTAATGTAAAAAGAAATTTGTTGAATTTGCAGGGGGACACATTTCACTGCCGGGGGCTTATTCTTTTCTTGGATTCTCTGGGCTCGAATTCAACTTGATATCGAAAACTTGAGGTTTTTTTTTTTTTTAATTTATTATCACGGGTCTGGACAACACTGGGTGGGTCAGCTGGTATAAAATAAATTATAAAAATTGGAAATGTCTCACTATTTCAGATAAAATTTCTCGAAGCTGTTGGCAATGTATTTTTGTTTCACAAATAAAAGGACATTGCATGTTTAACACATTGTGCGTGTTTTGTGCATATTCATTTTAGTTCTACATGGTGCACATCTTCGCACAGCACAATTGATGGGCATGTGCTCCATCTTTTTGTACCTAGTCTCCTCTGGCACAGATAGCTTGTTCGTTCTTTGTATTTTAATCTACTGGTAGGTTTGAAATATAAAGATCTAAGAGGGCAGTGTTCTCATACAATGGCACTTATGGAATGTTATTTTAGATATGTTCAAAAAATGAGTTTGAATTTTATACAAAATTATGAATTAAAATCTCAAGGATTGTGAGGCAAAGTCAGATTTAGAGTTTCTTGCAGTCATAATAATAATAATATTAAGATTGTATAGAATTTTATTTAATGATATTTATATAATAATGATATTTATATAATAATATTATAGTAGAAGCCCCATATTATAGTAGTACTCATGCCATTATTTTGGTCAATTAATATTGAAGAGAAAGTAAAATATAAATAAAAAGGATTTTACTTAAATTTATTAATACTAGGGGGCTCAGCTCCCTACTCGCTAACGCTCGCCAACCCCCCGTGAATTGCGAAGCAATTCACATTGAGACCGCTACGCAGTCCTAGCTCGCTTCGCTCGCTCGCCCCTTTTTATCCTTCAGCAATTCTAGCCGGAATAAGTTCTTCCATAAAACATTTGAACATATGAAATTGACAATTTTTTTTTAAATGTAAAAAAGTAATTATCCTTTGAAAACATAACTAAAAATGCATTTAGTTGGCACTACCAGTGGACATATAAATCATTTAAATACTATGAAAAAAGGATCTTGAAAACATAATTAGTTTAAAACTTGTTGCACCTATAATATTGTACAGCGCGGCTTAAATTCATTAGGAAAAAAATATGATTATAGATTTTTACAAAAAAAATTATTTTTTACTTCAATTTACAGCAACAGATGGCGGCAGGTGCCACCTAGTCAGTTGATTTTTTTTTTTTATTCTTGAGTGAGTGAAATTCGTAAATGAATTTTAAATATGAGTTGAGAATTTTTTTGAAATTAACGATATTACTCATGATTAAAATGAGGAATCATCTCAAATGCTTTGGATTACGTACATGTTATTTTATTTTTAATAATTGCTAATTTGGGTTTCATTCTATGGTTTCACTGCTCTCACAGTGACCGCCATATTGGTTTGGAGGCGGAGCTGATCTAACACAATCTAGTTTGTTCATTGGTCTGAGCTCTGGAAACTACGGTTGTTGCCAAAGCATAAGCTACAAATTCAGCCCTATTTTCGCGCTACGTAAGACAAATATATATATAGATATAATACATTTGGAAATAAACTTGTTTATTGACATTCAAATGAGAAAGAATTTCTAAAGTTTTAAAATAATGGCAAGTTCTAGAATTTTGACAAATGAATAATCAGAGCATAGCATCACCCCTATTGATCGAAAAGAAACTTTTAAGTCGGCAACAGCATATTTAAGCAAGCTCGGAGACAATCGAAAATTAAATGCACGATTACAAAAACAATGTGAGAGTTTTCTCACAAGGATATTGGAGGAAAATGGATGATTATGCTAAAATTGTGATTTTTAAAAACTAAAAGTTTTATTTATTTATTTATTTTAGAAAATTTCAAACTTGGTATCCTTTTTTGTGACCACAGTGTCAGAAATGGTTACAAGAATATAGTTCTGTTTTCATTACATTTAGCAAAAGGAGAAACTACTCAAAGGTTGCATTTGTTTTGGGCAAAATTAAAGTAGCTGATGAATATCTATCTTAATTTCAAGCATTAATCACGTATAAAGTAAAATATATATTGGTTAAATAGTCCAAGAATTTTAGTGAAAGTACGGTTCAATTACTTTTCCAGATGGCCAGAATGAATCAATTAAATAAGAATACGTAATTAGTATGTAAGAATTCATTGCATCATTTTCCATTACGTTATTAAATGTATGAATTATTGATAGAGTTAAATTTTGAGATGTATTTTTGAATTACTCTTTGTAGCTTGGATTTCATATCTATAAATTATTACTAATTCCTTGTAGGAGGTGCCCTACTCCTGGTTGTAATGGAGTTGGTCATGTAAAAGGTAAATATTCTGTTCATCATAGAGTATCAGGTTGTCCTTTAGCTGAAAAGAATGCTCTTAAAGTTCAACAAAGCAATGCTGCAGCCAGTTCTTCTCCAAGCTCTGTTCCTGCTCCAACACGTGCATCTTCACCTCCTCCAACAACCTCTGCAACTACTGAGAATAAAAGTGTAGATAGTATGAAGACAAGAAATGGTATTGGAAGAGGCAAGAAAAAGTAAGTTTTTTTCTTTTTTAAAATAATTACATTTTGAGGGGTATTAATTTTAAATGTTATTTTGCTATCAAGACTGCAAACTCAAATTTACTAAGTTCTTTTGTGGCAAGTATCTTTTATGCAATTCTTAATTTTTAGCATCAGCATTTTCAAATAAAAATTTCTGCCTTATTTAATCGCAGAAATTTAATGATTAAATAAGGCAAAAATTGCTATGTGAAAATACTGGTAGAAAAAATTAAGGATTGTCTACATCTTATATGTGACATATACACAATGTGCATCATGTAGGGGTTGTGGGTATTGTATCTTTGTTGAATTTAATTTTGTGCATCTTGCATGGTTTGAATTGAATTTGATATTCAGAGTTTTTAAATGTGCTCAATTTTTAATTGGTTGAAGTCTCTTATGATTTAATAGTTATTGAATTAAATATATATATATATATATATGCTGCATCTTAAATTAAGATAATGTATTTTGTATAAACAAAAACCTTCCAAGATCAGTATAATATTTTGTCACTGATTTTAATCAGTTATTAGCTAGCAAAATTAAATATGTAATATATAAGCCAAGTTATTCCAATATCATAGTTTTAATCATCTTGATTTATATTTTTAGGTTAAAGTTTCCTGGTACTGGTTTAAGAGGAAGACCTCCTAAACATATAAGTAAGTTTTCATGGTTCTTCAAATGTATGTATTATTTGCATGCTTCAGTGTTTGTCATCCTAGATTAACCTGTTGTGTATGAAAGACCTGAGTAGGCAGAAATATTAATTAATGGAATGCTTGCATGCATAATTCAGATATGAAAATCTATCACAGATCAGTGATTTTCTGTTTTTTGTTTCAGTGTTTATTTCCTAGAATTTTTCTGACAACTTTCATCAGTGAAATTGAATGGCATTTTAAAAGTGCTAACTCTACTAATTTTGACGGAACACTTCAGATTTTCATCCTACATTCTTTACATAAAATTTTCCCAATTTTTTGTAATTATTAGAGAAATTTAACCTTTGTCAATGAACCTGCCACGAAAAGTTTTGTCGTAACTTTGTGTTCAGTCTTACTTAATTCACAGCATTAATGTCCATGCTATATTTACTTCAATAAAAATATTAGACCAAAAATAAATAAAACAATACAATATTTATGAGGATTTATTTGATAAACAGTGGCCCACGCCAGGCTTTCACATTGCAATCTTTGAGATTATTTGCTGATACATTTTTTAATTATTTTTTAAATAATTGCAGTTTTAGTTAAACATTGTGTTTAATGAAATGTGAATGTACTATGTCAAAAGCCTTTTGTATTATACCTCATTCATCATTATATCACATGTAGGCAAAGTACAGTTTATTTTAGTGAGAAAGTTAAATAAAATATGCTCAGTGTGTTTAATGAAATGTGAATGTACTATGTCAAAAGCCTTTCGCATTATACCTCATTCATCGTTATATCACATGTAGACAAGGTACAGTTTATTTTAATAAGAAAGTTAAATAAAATATGCTCAGTGTGTCTACAATTCGCACAAATGCATCAAGATGCATTTTACATGTGTCTTGATTGTAGACATACTGAATATACTTAACTTGACTTACTTATAATAAATTGTACTCTGCTTACTTGCCTTAGTTTTATTAATAAATTTGCATCTGTCTTAAAATGTCACACAATTAGTGTTGACCCCTTCAAAAGTTTCTTAACTGTTTATCAATCAACCCCTGCTATTTTTTATTTCTTAGTTATAATGAAAGACAAATCAGTGTTTATGCAATTTTTAGATTGATTATTACATTTATATTACATAAGTTTAACATAGTTATCATATTTTCGGGTGTGTAAGTCGATCCTACAATTTTAATGTTAAAATGGAATATTTTGACTGTATTCGGTTTATAAGCCAATGTCTTAATTTACCTATAAAATAAACTATAAAAATTTAAAAAATGTATATAAAAGTGTTGGGAGAAAAGTCAAATGTAAAAACACACACACAAAAAGCAGCAAATAGTGCAATGATTTTTCTAAAATAAAATTGTTTTTTTATAACATTAACTATAGAAAATATCAATAACTTTTAATTGCACAATATCAGTGGTTGATCCAGGCAAAATTTGGGTCCTACTTGAGGTCCCTTCATAAAAATCCATTATAAAACAGTCCCCTTCACGGAAATCTAATTAATAAAATAGGCACATTCACAACATTCCCTTCCATAAAAACATACGCTTCATTGATTATTTTTATTTTGTTAAGTTTTAAAATGTGTTAATTTGCAAACAAAACAAGTTCACCAGAAAGGAAAACTTTGACAGAAAAACTTAAAGAAGTTATTATTAATAAATGCTTGGTTTGAATTTGAGTAATTAGATTTTATCTTTCATTACAAGATGTTATTTTTCACAAAGATAACTTTTACTTTTTATGAAGTAGTACCGTGCATCGATCCCTGAATATGTCAGAAATGATAAATTGTGTAAATCATAATAGCAAGGAAAGGATCAATGTTTATTTCCTAACTATTGCTACAGTTACAAACTGTGATCGTTAAATATCTGATTTTAAATCTGGTGTATAAGTTGACTTCTGAATTTTCTTTGTGTTTTGACAGTGAAAAAAGTCAACTTATACACCAGAAAATAGGTACAGTAGACTTCCTCAAACCCACATACCTTGAAACCAGAGGTTGTGCGGATTTTAGAATTTTGTGGATTTCTGGTCACTGTTTTGTTTACATTTATTAAACAATAATTTGAATCTAATAATGCACTGTAAATTATAATGAATGCTTACAATAAAGTAAAATGTTAAAATAATTAAGTAAAGTAATGAAAGTAATAAAAAAACATGATTAAAATTTAAAAGGTAAAGGTCAAGTAAACAATGCATAACTAAATAGGCATAATATTGATGAGGTAATTTTTTTAAAATCATTCAATGAAACTTGCCTCATAAAGGTAAACTAATAATTTATATAAAAATCATAAAATAAAAAAGTTTTATTTCATACTTAGCCAAACTTAATATCCAAAAATGCTTGATTAATACAGAAATGTAAAAAGATCGCAATCACCACTGAGATCAGCACTGTCTTGAATTTTTTCAGAAATAAAGTTATACTTCCTTGATGAGAAAACATGTGTATGAGCCATATTAACGAGAATTACATATTAAAATGTGCATGGAATGATATAATAATTTTAAAAATCTTGAATTTTTCACCTACATCTTAACTGTGAGTTTCATTGTTTGCATCTGCATTGATGTGCAGATTGTAGGAATTTGCAGATTTTATGGTGGGGGATTTGTGGGAGTGTACTGTATATGTAATCAGACATATTGTAATGAACTTTCTATAAAATTTCTAAAATTGATTGACAATCTTGATGTTATGGAAGCAATTAGTGATTCTTGAGAAAGAGTTCAAAATGCATGCCTTTCAACTTTAAAACCTCACGAAATTTATTGTCTAAATGATTTTTTTATTTTGTAAGGGTAGAATTAATATTCTTGAACCAAATTCAACCATATGAGAGTTTGGAAGTGCAAGCAGCAATGGGATTACTCCTTCAGACAGTTTCAGCATTTTCATTCAATATTTATGTCGTTCAAAAGAAGCTTATAGTGACATTTGAGTCTTAGCTTTAAGATTAACTGATAAATCATTAATTTCATCTTTAAGTTATATTTGGCCATTTAAATTTCTGTAGAAAATGATGTCGGCATGGAAGTGGGGGTAGACAATTCTGCTTTTTAGCATTTTATCATAATAGATGATATTTAAATAACTTTTTTCCTTCAACTCCCAATTGATCCCTTTTAATGTTATAATGACTCCCAGGGACCGATGGCTATTACTTTGGCAACCCTTTGTCTATAATGTATGCCCTTTGTTTTGTTTTTTCGGGCTACGGATTCTGGTTTTTCTATAACTATGATTTTAAAATAGCGGTGTCAAAAAAATCTAGCAGGATTCTACATATTTTTTAAAATATGATTGTGATAGTTTATTAAAACATTTCTATTCATTGAAAATCAATTTGTAGATGAAAAGGTAAAAGTAAATGCGTATTCACTAATTTCTAATGTTATTTTACATAGTGTATTCTTGCATTTAGTATAATAAAATATTTGTATTATCTTGACAGCTGTGATGAGACTTGAAGCCTTGAAAAAAGCTCAGGTAGCTGCCAATGAAAAGAAGAAAGATATTGAAGAAAAAGTACATGACTCGATATTCAATGCTCCATTTACAAATCCTCCTAAAGAAGTTCCTTTCTCGTGGGAGCATAATACTTCAATAATTCCAGGTCTAAGTTCCATTAAAGGTACTGCTGTCCGACAGTGGTCTGTAAATCAAGTTGCAAAATTTGTTTCATCTTTAAAAGGCTGCATAGATCAAGGAAAATTGTTCCGAGAACAAGTGAGTGAATTTTTGTGTAATTCTGCTTTTTCTTTATGTTTCGTTTGCAATGTATGAAAATGTTTGGATTTAATATTAGAGGTGGTAATTATTGTTATTTTGGATTAACAAATTTTATCATTCTTGACTTAACTACCCAATGACATGTTAATTTTCAAACTTATCATTATTGTCTTAATGTATATGCTTCTGACTAAATGATTAAGTACATGGCTCATAAATAGATCATTTTAAATAAGTAAGTCATGCTAAGCAGTGTAAAATGGTATGTTTTTAATGAAAAAAATTTTTGATTGAAGAATCCTTCACTTTTAATCAAACAGAACATAATGCTTAAGCTGTTTCACATTTTCATGGTTAAATTTGTTGAATTAGTTGTTAAACAAACCTACATTACAAAATAATAGAAATGATAATTAATTACTGCTTACATTCAGTTAAAAGTAGCACAACTTCAACTAACTCCTATAACTGCTATTTCGCCAATATTCAGATCAGTGGTATAGCTACATATTCAATGTTTGCCTTTCAGTATGTATAACTGATTATTTAAGATTATAAAACACTAGAAATGCAATGTTAATTCTTTATAAAATACCAGAAATGTTAAGCTATTCAACTGAAGGTGTATTTTTTTTCCCCCAGAAAATTTAGAAATATATTAGAAATTCTAGATATATATTCAGGAAATATACATATAATATATTGTTAAGGCAGTTCTCAAATACAATCTGCTAACTTTCTGACACAAGAAGTCAAGCAAAGTCAAGCTTAGACGCACGAAAGTAGAAAGTGAGCTTATTAAAAAGTTGCAAAATCGAATAGAGTTTTCCATTTTTAAATAAAGTAGAGGATCTATCAAAAAAGTATGTCAAAGTAAACATTTTGAACCAATTTTTGTAACACGATATCCCTAAAACGGTCATTATGAGACAATAATCTTTCATAACTTAAAATGCAATACATTTATTGAAAAATGAAAAATGCTATTCGTTTCTAAATCACTTCAATAGCACAGTAATTTCTTGCTGTTGCATTTTATAAAAGTTCGTGAATCTGTCAGAAAGTTTCACGTGAAAAGAAACTTTTTTTGAGAACCACTCTAGAATTTATATATTTTTTAAAAATTTCAGAATTAATTATTTTTTTCCTAACCTTGAAAACTATTTCTTATGCCTGCTCTATGTTGCTAGAAATGCAGTGTTGATTCTTTATAGAGTTTTCAAAATGAAAAAAAAATTTAAACAATTCAAGATGAGTTCTTTTATTTTGGGAGGGAGGGGAATGTGAAAGATTTGCAAATATGTTATATTTTAGATATTCAGGAAAAAAAATATATATATTCTTAAGGCAATTCTCAAATACAATCTCTTAACTTTCTGACACATTCTCAAAGTCAATCTTGACGTTATAGATTCACGAAATTGGAAGGTGCACTTATTAAACAAGTGGGTAAGTGTGCTTGAAAATTGCACAAAGGGTTTTCGTTTAATATTCCTATCAAAACACTTTATCCTTTAATTAATAAATTCAAATAAATTTCATTTTCAAAAATAAAAAGTCATGTTTTTTTTATAAAATAAAAATTTACCAGTCTATATTTTCGTTTTATCGAATATCTGAACCAGCTGATAGCGGGTAAAGCCCGCTATTCTGCTCTATCATAATAATATCTGTCATGTGGACTAAATGCGATATTTGATAAAAAGTAGTTCTCCCCCCTCTCCCCTTCTTTATTAATAATCCCTAATCGCATTATTAATTACCTCATTGTTTATTAATGTTTTATATTCTTTTCCTATATAAAAATCAACATTTTGTGATAAAATACAACTTTGGTTATAATAATGCGATCTTTGTAAAAATTAGATTTGTAGGTTCACCGTTAAAAAATATGCATAGATTCATTATTTTCAAATCGGTAAATGCAATATTAAAAAAAATTAATAAAGCTTTTAATCTCTTACTACCATCAAAATCTGCATTTTTTTTTATCTTCCTCTCTTCTAAAAAATCAGGATGTCAGTGAGAGTCTCTGATTTCACACACCAGTTGCAAGCATCGTATAATGAAAAAAATTATTTTCATTAATTAAAATTATTTTCATAATTCGTAATTTCTGTTCGAATTATGCCATCTTAAAAAAAAATTAGATTGTTGGGTTCGCTGTAAAAAAATACACATAGATGTGTTAATTTCAAATCGATAAATGCAATATTACAAAAAATTCTATTGAGCCTGAAAAATGCTTAATCTGCCATCTTTGGGCTGTGGGAACAAGTGCAGACTGATCGTCTGTGATTTTCCAGTGAAAGAAAATTAAATGAATTTATTCAAATTGATTTTTAATTGATCTTTACACTTCTAGTGAGAGTAATTAAAAATTTTCTAGAAATTCTGAAAGCTAATTTTATTTGCAAGTGTATTCGAAATATCACATTCCAAGGTGGAATAGTTTATGAGAAAAAGGTGTCTTTGAAAACGTCGAATCTGTTATCGCCATTGCAATGCTGTGACTGTGGCAACCCTTCCCCCTCTTCTGGAATTTCAGAATGAATTTTCTTTGCAGTTTGATTAAATTCTATGCTGTAGTTGAATATTTCCATTAATGAGTGGGTTTTTAATTAATATCTTGCGTTAATGAAGACATTTTCAAAATTTTATGATTTCCAATGTGACAGTAGGTATTGAGCTGTAAGTACACAAACTTTCAAGTCTTTAACTTATACAGTTTCCAAGAACAGACTCTGTGATAGACAGACAGAGAAATGAGACGAATAGGGTTTCGTAAGGTGAACGAAACCCTAAAAATGGTGAAATCGAATAGCTTTTTCCATTTTTCAATAAAGTAAAGGATCTATCAGAAAACTGTCACAGTAAACGTTTTGAAGCGATTTTCGTAACGCAACAGCCCAGAAATGGTCATTATAAGTGTTGATTATAACTTAAAATGCAATACATTTATCAAAAAATTAAAAATGCCACTCATTCCTAAATCACTTATATAGCACACTAGCAAATGGAGGATCTCTAGATCTCTAGAGGTAGACTTGTATAAAACTAAAAACTTTCTGTGCACATAAATATTGGGTCAAAAACTTTCTGCAAATTAATTTAATATTTAATAAAATTACGTGTTATATTATTTTGACAGTATGAATTAAAAACAGTTTAACATTATTACCATTTAAATTAATATTAATTAAAGAATAATTATTTTTGTTAAAAAAATAATAAAGCTAAAAATCCATGATAGGAAGGGGTAAATTCTTATCAATTATTTTGTCAATACATTTAGAAACAGCCCAATCCTTAATATTGTGATCTCTTCGCACAAAATGCCAGTAATTCTGTTTGCAGAAATAATATGACATTGCTTCTGAAACAACTGAGTCACATTTTGTAGGAAGAAGTCCATTCATGGAATATAATTTGAGAAAAAATCCCAAAAACATGTGCCATAGAATAATACATCATTGCCTCTGTGTCATTTATGATGTTTTTTTTTCCTGTTACTATTTTCTACTATTATTTTTATTTCTATTTGAAAAATTTCCAGCCGCCAATCAGTCATTAAAATTTGATGCATTTTGAAATATTTAAATTTAACTTTAATTCGTTTTAAAGAAATTCAATTTAAAATGTCTTCTAACACTATGAAATTATTCGATTTAACTAAAAAGTTACTGCAGCCACTGATGGAAAACTGATCGGCGCCAAGCTCTAGTCTGCAGAAAAAAGAAATAAAATGTCTGCGATATCACAACAATGTTTTCCTTTTTTAAACTTTGAATTGTGCGCAAACAGTGAATAAATTGTACATAAATTTGGAGAATATTTTTTACTTTTTGGTATTAAAAAAAAAAAAAAAAAAAAAAGTCTGATGTGCCAATTTCAAAATTTTCTTCTACCTCATACAGGTTTCACATACACCAAAAACGAATTAGAACCAATTTATATCAAGGTCTAACTGAATGTAAAGTTTTGTTAAATCTTGTGCATTAGTTCTTGAGATATGACTATTGCTAAAATCGGGTAAATCCTGAAGAATACAGCGTAGCAGCGCCACCTTTTCGGAGATTTACACCAAAACCTAATCAACAACAACTTATCTCAATGTCTGAATCTGAAGTTAGATGAAATTCTGTGCATTAGTTCTTGAGATATAGCTGTTGTGAAAATCATGAAAAATGTTGCATAGCAGTTTCACCTGTTCGGCGATTTACACCAAAAATGAATCAGCACCAATTTATGTCAGGGACTAACGGAATCTAAAGTTTTATTAAATTCTGTGCATTAGTTCTTGAGATAGAGCACCCACAAATTTTTGTCACATACAGACAGACATTTTCTAAAAACAGTCAATCGTGTTCAGGACCTTCTAAAACGTCTAAATCTGTCGAAAATCGGAAGTTGAAAATTTTCATGAATCCAATTAAATAATAAATAAATAAATAAAAAAGTTACAAAAACAAAAATTATGTTTTTCTTTTCTAAATTTTTTCTGCAAAGTTCTGAATTTTGCGGAAACTTTTCCGTGCACGCGTGCATCTATATTATGCAACTCTGGGGAGAAGGGGAGACAAAAGGGAAAAAATTACCTCTTTTTTTTTTTTGGAAGTTTTTTTGTTTACACTCTAGGATTAATTGGAGAATGAGAATTTGTGTTGACTAATGATTGAATACGACTAGAGCAGATATATCAATATTTAAGGAAGACTGAAATCGATTGAGGTAATATGTTATAAAAATCGATATTTGATGATGTATCAATATATTGCCCAACCGTGCTCTGCACACAAATAGATATTGTATTGCATGTTTTTACGGTTTAGAGGAAAACTTCATTAGAAAGTTTGTAATGATCATAATTTATTAAGAAGAGCAATCCCTGTTGTAGTCCTAAGAACAAGTTTTTTGGGGAAATTCGGAAAAGGGGCTTTTGATCAATTGCAAATAGATTGCAGTTTAATTTTTTGAAGACATTTCCTCTTCTAATTTAGCTATTAAAAAAATCCATATTTTTTTATACCTGATAAAAGATAGAGTGGTAACAGGAATGGTGTATGATTGAGCAAACAACAATGAAATGTTTGCAAAAGAACTTTTTTGAGAGGGTTGTGGTTTAAATTGTGAGTCCTTTGCTGTTGTAAAATTTGTGAGCCACGTGCTATGAATTGTCTGTGATTTACAAGTAAATGAAACTTATTCTGTATATTTATAAATTAAAAGAAATCATTTAATTTGAAACTCAGTTTGATTTATTATTATTATTATTTTAGGCTATTGATGGAGAAGCTTTGCTAGAATTGAATCAGTCTGACTTGATAGATGTTCTCCATATGCGTTTGGGACCAGCTCTTAAAGTGTATAGCAGCATTGTTGCTTTCAGGGAATCTGAAAAATTTACATAAACTGTAAGGCTTCATTGGTCATTTCATGAATGGAAAATACATATATTTGAACTTGCTCAAAAGCTCAGTCCATACAGTTGCTCAAATGAACTATGTCGTACTAGATTACTAAGCTTATTCATATGCCAAATGACTAAGTTCTAGGTTGTTGATTGTGCTTAGCTGAGCTGTATGTTGAAATTGTGTAATAGTATATGTTTAAGTGTACAAAGTTGGATTTAAATAATGTAAATGTTTGGATATATAAAAACAAGTAATTTATTTTTTATATTTGAAGAAGGATAAAATGCTATGGTGTGTGATTAAATTTGTGGTTTAAACTTGATAGAACTGAGATTTTATTAATTTGTTCTGTTAAATGTATTTATTATGTGATTAATGATAAATTCTGTATTTTGTTTTTTCATTTCGTCCATTTATCATTTGTAAAAAATTGAGAATGCTATTTATCACTTTGGTTTATCATTTACATTATATCATTCACCTTTCATTTTCTACAAAAGGTTTTTTATATGAGTGGAATTTTTTAATAATGCAATAATGCAGTATAATTTTCAACTCACCAGTTACCAGCAACTGTTAAAAAATATATTGCTTGAAGCATAAAATATTAAAATTTTTTGTAAGAAAAAAGATGTTACTCATTATTTAAATCATTTTTAATCATCTGTAGTTTTATTAAATTTTATGATAAAGCTCATTCTATGATTTCATAGAGAATAATATAAATGTATTCATTTGCTTTTTAAATTCTTTCTATTTGTAATTTATTTAATTTTTATATATTTTTTTAGGATTATTATGCATTGAATGTTTCAATTCAAATATTTGATTAAACTAATTGTCTGTTTACATAAGAAATGAGCTCATTTAGAATACAATTCTTATAATTTCATTACCTTATATATTTCTCATCTTTAATTTAAAACTTACAGCTAGGACTTTATTAAAACACAAATTCAAATTTTCATAAATTTGATCATTGAAAATGAATAAAAATATATTTTGAAAGTAAAGAAGAATGCAATAAAATTCTTATAAAATGAAATTTAATTTTTACTTAATATTGGAGTGAAGTAGAATTTAAAATAATATTTCACTTTATCAATATTAAAAAAAAAAAAAAAAAAATCTTGAATAAACTAAATATTTCTAAGAGCATTTTCTGGATCTGTCTCCTGTAAACACAAAATAATGAATTGGATGTTTTTTAACTAATTTTTTTTTCTCATATGCTGTTTTTTAAAATTATTATTTGCTTATTTGCTGAATCTCATGTTCAAGGAAAATGTATTTATTAAGGTCTAAATACATAAAGACCAGTTCCACTTAATATACAGCACAAAAAGCCATATAAAGTTATGTATGTCATTTTGTAGGGTTTTGAATTAATTATATTTTTTTCATTTGGTTCATTTATACATTTATTTTAAGATAAACACAAATGTTCAAAATATAGTTTCTTGTATTGTATAATCAAAGGAAATGTTGAAACAATTTATATTCCTCTCAGTTCTATCTTGTTTCACAAAAAGCTACACAAATGGATATTTTATGGTAAGATAGGTATAAAATTTAAATGATCAGAAAAATTAAATTATTTTGTTAAACATCAATGAAATTTCTTGTAAAATAAATTATCTCTGTATGAACTTATATTATTGTAAAATTTTCTTACCATTTATTTAATTTCAACTGATCATTTGAAATTACATGTATATTTTGATCGTTGTTAAAAGCAAATGGATATTTTATATTTTTGTTTTTGCATTTGTTCTTCATTTGTAGGTATGTACAAATATTGAATTTTAATAAAATTTTATATTTATTTGTATAGTAAAATTATTTTGTAAAAGTTTTCAACATATGTTTTCAAACACGGTGCTGGTCTAAGCTTATTGCTTGAACCTTGATCATGATCTCAATTATTTTATATTCATTACTTTGAAAATCTTATTTAAAATCAGAAATTGTATTCAATATAAGACTAACATTTGAATCATTGAACACTCTAAATTTCCAGTGATTTTAAGATATTAAACTCTCTCTCTCTCTCTCTATTTTTCTTTATAGTTTTTCAGAAATTATATTTGATCTTACAATTCTTCTCCATATTTTTAGAAATGAAACACTACATTGAAATTGATACAGGTTCATTAGCAGTTTTTATAAAATTACATTAATAAAAGATTTTTTGTTTCTTTCATGTTTCTTTCTTTTTCTTTTCTTTTCTCTTTTTTTTTATTTTTACAATCCTAATTAATTAAGTACGCCTGAAGTTCATATTTCTTAAATTATAATATAATGCTTATCTAAATATTAAATTATTTTAGATCGTCTTATGGCTATAATATTTAAATTGAGAAATACACTACAGTTTTTAAAATTGGCCACAATTCAGGGTTGCTACAAGCAACTAAAATACAACTACTTGAAGTTTTATTTATCATTCCAGATGAACTCAAGTTATGCAACAGTGAAATTCCTCCCAAATGTTTTGCAATGTACTAACTACCAATGGGTTTCATTTTTTTTTAATTGTCTTGGTAAGAGCACAAAAAATACAATTTATTTTGTATAATTGCCACAAGGCATTACTAGGTACAATATTTAAATATTTTGAGAGGAGAGAGAGCTAAGTATTGAGCTATCCCTTTCTGAACTTTTCATTCCTGTGGCAACATTAGATATGCTTGTAACTTCATAACTAAGAAATTAAGAAACAATTGTAAGTATGTGTTACTTTTCAATCTTGAGATAGAGCTTTGTGAAACGCAAAATTTAAATGACTATGAGTTTCTAACTAATTCTTCCTTCATAAAGCAGATAGTTTTGAAAAATAAAGATCTATAAAGAATTCTCTCTCAAAAAACTAAACTTACTTTTGAATATCTTAATAGATATTTTGAATATTCTTTTATCAGCTTGGTGGAGTTATTTTAATAAAATTAAGTGTTTTAGAGTAATTTTCCAGCATATATCATTTTCTCATTCAAGTTTTTAAACTCTGCATGTCATGTGTTTATCAATAAAGGGTAAAAGTAAATAAATCAAAAATAAAACAATTTTTTTAAAAGCAGGAATAATATCAAGATTTTTTTTATCGAATACTTGATTTTTCTCCCCTTTACTATCTTACTTTCATGGGAGAACTGTTTTTTTTTTTTTTTTTTTTTTTAATTAATATTTGATCAAGGTTCTTGCATCTGTATTATCGATATTTTTTGTAAAAGTATACATCTCAGGTTATTGGGAATTACAGCTGTATTGTTATATTAAAGTAATCATTCATTGCAATTAGCATTTATTTCACCTTCAATTCACAAAATTGGTGTAAATCAGACAGTGCCAAAGTAGATATATTAGGCAGATGAAGAATGTTTGTGTTTATTAAAATTTTAAGCATTCATTAAATACTTAAGAAAATTTACTTGATTGTAAACTTTGCCAGATATTAAATATTCTGGACATCTTACATAGATTTTAAGTTGCTGCTTTATTTACTTTACGTAGTTCATGTATCATCTTGTGTATTGCGCTGTATTCAGAATTACTTTATCTTTGAAAATATTAAAGACTTTATTGTTAACATATCCACCCACCATAATAAGATAAAAAAGAAATAATAAATTGATTTTCACCTGCCTAATTTTATTATTCAGATTTATAATCAGTTATATTTCTCAGAAATTTTTACAAAAGAAGTATCTAATTGCCTTAGATTAACGGTGCCTTTATTTGGGCTTATTCCAATAGTCTACAGGATACTGAAATGGTTTTCTACATTTTTTTTAAAAATTTTATGCCATTGATTATTTTGAGATTGAATAAAAGCAATTTATTGTAATGGCTGAAATATTTTAAATATGGAAAGAATGTCTATGGAATGCTCTATTAAATTTGGTGGAAGTTTTTCTTTATTTGTTTAGTATAATTTGTGTGTTGATGTAGTTCTATAATAATTATTGTTATCATAATTATTCCTGAGACAGCATAATTCTAAACTTTATATTAAAATATAAGAGCTAGAAAGAGCCAGTTCTATCCACATTTGTTTGAAAAAAAAAAAAAAAAATATATATATATATTAATAATAATAATACAACTGCACACATTCATATCATTAGTATTGTAAAATTAAATGTCATTTTTTCACTTCAGAGGGCAATCTATAAAACATATTTATTGGTTTCTGAAATATGAATAAAATTTCTCTTCTTAATTCACTGTTTGACTTTTCTTTTAACCTTTCATGGTAAAAAATGACAAACTAAATATAGATTTGGATTGGGGTTTAAACTGAATTAGTTTGTTCACACTTTGTTAAATTATGTCTGTAAGATTCTTGGTAAATAGCAAAAAAAGAAAAATATTTAGAAAAGCTTAAAAGAATTTCTATGGAAATGAAGTAATTACAAAACCATTGAAAAAACATGAAAATTTAGTATGTCCACGTTTAATGTCATTGCTCCATAGTAGGCGAATGTAAATGGAAAAATATTTAAATGTCCAATGTTAAACTTTTTCCTCATTGACATTAAAATAACATTGTGAGGAGCATTATGGAGAACTAGCATTTCAAGTATTGCACAAAATTTTGATAATCCCCCTACTCCGAAAAATAAATAAATACCCTAAAAGACATTGGTAAAATCTAAAATATCTTTTAGGCATTTTAGCTAAAATGCCAAAGAAATTTTTTTTTGATAGGTTAAACCCTGATTTCGACAATGTTTATGTAATTAAAATATTAAATTTAATAATTTTGTTTATGATCAGCAAATTAAAAAACAAATTTATGTGCATATGCAGTTCTCTTACCGTTTTTTTTCTTTCTTTAAATTTAGATATTTACATGTAACTAATCCTTTGTAGTTTTTAATTTTAAATCTATTTATTAGTTCAAAAATATGTGATGCCAAAAGTAGCTTCCAAAATGAACTAATACAAAATTTAGATATATTGCAGTAGATCAACAATTACATAGATTTGTTACAAACAAAGTTCAACTTTTAAAGTACTAATGAATAATTTAGGAAAAATATCTTGTTAAAAAAAATGGTTGAACAAATCTGTCTATTTCAAAGATATTTTATGCTGAAAGCTGAAAGACTTGGCCTTCGCTTTCTTGCATTAAAATTTTCAAAGAGGTATTTTCTTTTTTATAATGACTTTTTGTAAGTTGTTCAAAAGCCAGTTTTTATATACAAGTAATCTTGAGCTTTTTTTTTTTGTAAAACCCAGTACAATCTTTGGTTAAATCAAATGTGTCTTTAAGTAAACAGAATGTTTTCCAAAATTATTTTTAAGTGGGGGTCATGTTCTATGATCTGTAAATTTATAAGCTAAATATTGTGCAAATACATATCATATGATATTAAAAATATATTATAGTGGTAATTTTAAATGTTTTGGAATAATGCTGCACTATTACTAAATCTGGTTAAGTACTTTTGAATTATGCTGACTCACAAGTTACATTCTTAATAGTAAATTGTTAATAATTAGTGGGTGCTTAGATATTTTTGTCTTGCATATTTATTTTTTCGTGGTAGTATATTTTTAAGTAGTGAAATTTTGTCTCCAGATGTGACAGATGTTGGCAGTATAAAATTTCAAGTTACGTTTGTGGCACTAATAAAATATATGCAATATATGTTTATTTTAGTAATGTGAATATGCCAAATTTTGGATTGTGAACTAGTTATAATACCTAATACTATATAGGGTCCCCCACTCCCTTTTTCAATTAGGTTAACAGTTAATAAATACAGATTTATTACACTTTATTTTGTAAATCTGTCACATTTTATATTTAATTTAATTACTGATGTTTCAAGCTTAATTAGTATTTTTTTTTTTTTATGGTTTTCATTTATGCAATAAAGTGTTAGTTTCAAATTGAAAATTCAGTACTTTTTAATTATTTCTGGTCACATATCAACAACCTTGGTACTAATTACAAATATTAATGAGATTATTCAGATGAGAAAATTAGTTTATTTAGAATATTTTAGATGATGGTTTTCAGTTAAAACTTTTCATCTCAAGCAAAAATTATTATTTATATAAATATTTTTTCTAAATATCTTCCATTCTTTCCTTTTCTCTCTTCTTTTTAAAATCACTTTATGGGATTTGTTATTAATATTTTTATTGATTAAAATTTACTTGTCATTTTGTAGTTATATTATTGATAATATTAACAATCTCGATAAAATATATAATCTGAAATAATTATTGTTAATGTAATAAATGCATATGACAATGTAGATATCTCTTTATTACAAAAAAAAAAAAAAAAAACCATTAAATTACCAGTTGTTAAGAAAATGTGACTATAAGTAGTTTAAAAGTACCGAAAATTTCATTAAATCTAACAATTCAAATCAAAAGATGTGTTTCATTATGACTACTTAAGTATTTGTTTATTATATTGTTTGAATACTATTATACTACACATTTTAATAAAAAATATTTTCAATGCAATGTTCATTAATTAGCTAGATACTTAATTGTTATAAATTATATGTGTATGTAGACATCTATGCAATAATGATTTAGATATATATATATTTTTTGTTTTATATGAATAATTATCTCTTTTCTTTATGCCACATAAATTGCATAACTTCAACCTTAACTTAAACCTTGTTTTATTAATTTAATGTTACATTTTAAAATACTTTTTTTTTTTTTCCCTTTGTGTGTGCGACAGATTTTATATGAAGTTAGCTGATTTTCTTTTTCATAACATGTCTCAATACTCTGTTCACATTCTCTAATATAAGCAATAACTATCATTTTAACTTTTATCAAACTTATTTATTTTTGCTACTTTCTGAGAAAATGCCTGTATACAACTTTCATATAAGTTTCCTGTAGTTGTACTATAACTCTTAGCAAGTAGTTTGCATTGGATAATTGAAGTAGTTATGAATATATATCACTCTTATTTGTGGAATAATAAACGATTATACTACCTTTTTAAATTTATAATTTACTTATATATTTTTTCCAAATCCTGCCATTTGTCAGCTATTAGCGTGCATGTAAATTTGTATAAATCTTGTACTTGTGTGTTTGTATATATAGAATATATATAATAAAAAATAATAATGCTTCAGATGCATATCCAAATGTAAGTGAAATTTGGAACCCCGGTGTAGGTTGAAATGTCTAAAAAAAAAAAAAAAACAGTTGTTTTAAACTGTTCTCAGCTCAAAGTACTTTGTTACAAGACAAACTTTTTTTTTTTGTTCACATGAGAAAAGTGTCTTTGGATTTAAGGTAAGGTTTTTAAAAAATTCCTGATGTGAACACAAAATAATATTTTTTAGATGAAATGTTGCTCTAACTGATCTTTTCTGTATGGATGAAATTGTTTAACTTTTTAAAAAATTCAGATTTACATATTACCTGAATACAAATGGAAACTTTTAAAATCATAGTTATTTTCAGTGATGGCTTCAATCCATGGTGCCCCTAGTCGAGTCTTTTATCAGCATTCCTGTGAATGATAGTTTTTTGAAAACTATTTAGAATTAACCAAATATTTTGCCTCTTTTGTGTTTCTTAATTATCCATGCCCTGGGCAGTTGAACAACCTCTTCCTTTCTAGAGTCATCCGTGGTTATTTTATTATGTGATAGTTTGTGACATTTGTTGTACTTTGATTTTGCCAGACATAACCGATTCACCAATAACTTGAACCAGTAGTTCAGAAGTGTCTGTTAGAAAATATAATCCAGAGAAATAATTATGTTAAATTAGTGAATGAACAACTCCTTTTCATTTCTATTTTGTTCCTTTTACTTATTTTTTCAAGTTATATTCTAGATCCAGGTTAATGGTGAATCACACTTAAAATTTGGCAGAGAACATTAAATTTAGACCATTCTCTAAATCTCTAAAATTCCAAGGTTTCATATGATGTTATACAGCAAGATGGCATCCATTTGCGAAGAAAGTAATCTATGGATTCATAGTTTTATTCTTTTTCATATATATATATATATATATATATATATATATATATATTCTGAATTGCCGATTTTCTGCATTTTATTGCATTTCTTTTTTCTTTTTTATAAATTTTGTCTTTGCATTTTCTTTTATTTCTTTTCTTCTCTCATTTTTAGGATTTCTGAAGATAAAATCAGAAATTTTGTAGCTTATAAACATATTCATATCAATAATGGAATTAAAAAAAAAAAAAAATCTTTGTGTGAATTACAATTTCTTCCCATGAAATTTAATTATTTGTATTATTTTTTTTAAGGGGGAGCGTGGGGGGGGGGTATTTTTTTTCTTTTGTCAAGGTTTATAGAATTACTGACTTAAAAAGTTCATTAAATAAGCTAAATAATATTGAAGAAACAGAAGTATTTTTTAAAATGTTGAAAATTTTGACCAATATGTAAAACAAGGAATAAGAAGTAAGTGATATCTTAATTTTTCAAATTGATCTGAAACTGAAATTTCATGCCTAATTACTATAGAAGAAAAACTTTCTAAAATAATCATTAATTTTAGTTCTGTTTCATATTTACAATTGAGTGCAAATTATTCGAACTTGTCAGGACCAGGCTCAGTTCGGATAACTGGAACAGATAAAAATCTAAATGAAAGCACAGTTACTGTAATTTTTAAGAAAACACAATTGCACTCTGCTGCTGTAAAATATTCAGGTTGCAGCAGGATTTTCAACTGTTCGCACTGTCAATATTTCATAAATTATAAACACCTCATAAGATAAGAAAAGTTTTGATTTTCTATCATAAGATAAAGCCAATTACCTGTTTCTAGAACCTTTGCTAGATTATAAAAGAGTTGTTTTGAATCCATGTAAAAGGGACCTCTCCTGTTTAAATCAGCCCATACATTACAAGAAAAGAGAGATTAACATTTGTGTTGGATTTTGTCTATTCACAGGCAAATCAAAAGAAAAGTTTTGTTAACTGTATAAAGTTCTTACTTTTTAAAGCGGCGAAATTATGGAGAGGATTAGGCTTATTTTATAGCACCTTTTGAGAATTTACATTCTTCTAATCAATACTTACTTTGAAGTAATAGTTTAATGTATCGAATGTGTCATAGATATAAGAATTTCAATTTTAACATATAATTTCAGTTGTATTGTTACTTTTTTTAGTTTTTATAAAAAGAGTTTTTAGATTTTATTTATTTTTTAATTTAATAATAATAATAAAAAAAATTGTATGTTTAAGTCATAGGATAAAGGAAAATAAAGAGAGAGGTTAGGATAATTGGACATTCAAGTAATTGGAGTTTGTATAATAAGCACTCTACTGTATTCAGCCAAGAACAATTGTATTCTCTAATAAAAGGTATATTAAAAATGAAATGTTAAATGTTATTGAATTAAGTTTCATTATAAAGCCAATTTTATTGAATTAAAAAGTTTGAAATGTTTAAGAAATTGATGCTGCCAGGCATTTATAGCCTTTTCAATTGCTGAATGAAACATTTGGGGTCTGTTAAGTTAGAAAAGTTATTAATATTTTTTCAACACATAAACTGCATAAAATTTGAGCTTTAATTCTTGTCATTTAAGTACTTGTTTGAAAATTTTAGCATTAATGTATTAAGATTTTATGCAAAAATTGATATAAAAGTACATCATCTTTGGAAATTTTAATATTTACTTTTTATTTATTTAACTTTAATCTTTATAATTTATTTTTTAAATTTATATTTTGAATATCTTGTTGAAAATTTATATCGCAAGGAATTTGTTTAAAATTATGTGCATAAAAAGAAAATTTTTAATATAATTTCAGCATTGTATTACTGTAAAATACAATATTTGAACAAATTATTTTGTAAATTATTTAGTATTTTGAGAAGGATTATAGTATGTTTCATTTCATTTTTACAAAAAATATAATTTGGAATTTATTTTTACATGAGAAAATGTTAATTAAATGCTGTCATTTGAACTGTTTATCTTTGTAAGATTGTTCTGCAATTACTTTTACACTGAAATACCTGACTGATTTGTGTATATTTGTAAATTTTGCTGTCTAGTATTTTAAAAAATCAAAAATGAAATATGCTTATATTACTTTATCACAGGTTGTGCCTTTGCATTTAATAAATTAAAAAAATATATACATGAAATGCAATTATTTAATGCAACATTCCAGAATGGATGTAATTGTTTAACATGCAACATGAAATCATTATATCAGCTGTAAGTGCTTATTTGCAATAATTTCTTCCATGTATTTGAAATGGAGTACTTTTTGTATTATGGGTATGATTTCAATATTTGCAATAAAATAATTGAGACATTTTTATTGTGTGTTTCACAGAGGATGTGAGCATTATGGATTACTATCATTATTTCATTTCATTTGTACCATTTTTAATTTATTTTGCATTAGCATGCCATTATCATAATTTCATGTAAACTCCATTCTGTAGAATTATTTCAATAAATTGTTTTGTTCTATTTTAATGTTTAATGAATGTTTTGTATAAAAATGTGTAATTAAAAATTGACTGTTTGAAGTGAGAGTTTTTTCTTCTTATGCTTTTATTGTGTTTGTTGTAATGTTACAAGAAAACAGGCCTTTGAGTAAGAAGAAATCTAAAAACCTTTATTTATGATGGAATGAAAACCAGAACTCAACTGAAGTTGTTTTTTTGCTCTGGAACTAAACCGTAAATTTATTTTTATGTTTAAAAATTCAGTTTATAAAATTTCATTTACTTAAAATAAACTTAAAATACAAACATTGACAACATTTACTTATGTTGTTTAACTTTTTTTATATAAAAAGATCTATCAAATTAGAATTTATGTGTGTTTAGACTAATTAAATATTAATTAACTACTGGTATAGGAAAAAATAGTATCCACCTAATGCATTTGACCAAAGCAAAGTTCAAATCAAACCCTTTGGGATTTAAAAAAAAAAAAAAAAAGTTATTTCTGATAGAAAGAAATCTGGAACTGAATTGAAAAAAAATATTTTTTAAGGGAACAAAATATATTACTTTAACTGACTTGGAATAGTATTACAGTTTGAAATCTTTGCAAGAAATAACCCAGCCGTACAGTTCTATGAATATGACTTTATATTCCAAAATAAATCGATGAAGCAGGTTTTATATTTTCTCATAGAATTTACATTTAAATTATTCAATAAATGTTACTTTTAAAATAATGAGAAGTGATAAAAAAGCTTAATAATCCCTTTATTTAGGGGGGGAGGATAGAATGTTATCTTCTGTGAAATAAAAATTTTCATAAAATAATAAAAGCTTTTAGTACACTATGATGCTCAATGAACCAGATGCTATCTCTTTCAAATGAAGAAAACTACACTAAAAAGTTCTTCCAGGAGGAAAAGGTAGCTTCTGTATTTAGCTAATTTTATTCAAACACTAAGCTAAAATGCGTGGAATCTGATTGTAGAAGATTCCCACTTTTTGCTAATATTGAATTTGGATGGTAATTTCAAAAAAGTTGTCCACTATCGCCAAGTTGGTTTCATTTATGGCAACCTATTTTTGTTGCCAATTTGGCTATAGTTCGTCAAGTTTGGCTAGATTTTAAAGCTGGCAGATATGAATATGTAGTTTTAAAGCGTATGAGAGTTGGAACTCATGACAAAAATCGGATATGTTATAAATAAATCAACATTCGAATGGAAGGTGGCTTTGAGGTCTAGGGATCATGATTGGCAAAATAAAAATATTAAAATATCGGAATTTTCTGGAATCGCTTTCCTCCGTATTTGCAATAGGTAGCTTCTTACTTTTTGTGATGGAAGCTACTTCAAAAATAATCATCTTAACTTATCATGTGCTAAATTATGAATTGATGAAAAATTCGTATAAAGCATTTTTACTGAATTTTTGAAAATATGTTAGTTGTGCTATCATTAAATAAGTTTTAGAAATATTTCATCTATTAAAATGAGTAAACTAAATCGTTATTTATAGTAGTTTTGTGGAATATTTACAACTCTAATAAAATCATATTGATTTTATATTTTATGCATATATAGTGGCCTGTTATTATGAATACAGAAATTTTTTAATCTTCCCAAGCTACAAAAAACATACGTGAAAAGCATTTTTTAAAAAAATTGAAAACTAATAGATTTTTTACATTTAATATATTTTTATAGACGACTAACACCACCATTTTTATACACATAACTATATTTTTATATAAAAAATATCAATTATGTATCCAAATAAAGTTATAAAATTTGTTAAAAACGATCGTCTCATGCCAAGAATTAATAACCAAATAAGTACATTTCCGTTTGGGGGAAAAAAAAAAGAGAGAGCGAGGGAATACCCCATACATATTGCCAGAGAGAGGGGGGGGGGAGGATATAACTGTTCGACTGGATTTTTTTTTTTCTTTTTCCAATTTAAGTTTACAAAAGTAAGACTAGAGGGTCAACACAGACACTTAATTTTGATGTATTTGATTTTTCTTGGTACATTTTACCTTATGTTAGGATGCCAAACGGGAAGTCATTCGGCCAAGTAGTTTAGGAATTATGAAGGTTTAAAGTTTTTAACTCTTAATGTTAAATACATTTGTAATCGTTAAACAATGCGTGTAGTTTTTTAAACAACTCAAAAACTACTTGTTGGAATGAGCTGTAATTTTGGATTCCCATATTTGAATCTTCTAGAAAATCAATTTCTGTTAAGGCGGTATTCAAAAAAAAATATTTTTCCTCGCTCAACAACTCAAAATTTTGAGACACATTCTCAGATTCATTTTTAAAAGTAACAACAGGAAACTTGACGGCGTGATTTATAAAGACATTTATAAGGGCCCCATGTTTTTATTTTTCGTTCAATTAATTAGAAATTGATTTACAGACAATTATTTTCACAGTACGATCAATTTTTTTTTGTTTCCAACGCTATCGCTTTGGGAAATTCGGTTCAAAATGTCCACTTTGACAGCATTTTTTGAAATATATTCTGCCTTTATCAAAAAATCGAGACAATATGGACATTATAAAGTTTCTGAATAAGAGAACCTGCCAATTGAATGCATTTTAGAGCAAAAATGAATTTACAAATGTGTCTCAAAATAAGCAGTTTAGATTTGAATACACCCTTAAGAAAAAGAATCACATGTTAAAATTTATAATTTTTTGCACGTTTATTTTCTATATAAAGTCGTTTGGAAAAAAAAAAGGTGTGTGTGGGGGGGGGGGGGGTGTTCTTTGGCCTTTGAAATTCAATCAGTGTACTGATTTCTCTTCAGTAATAAAAAAAGCATCTCTCTTGAACCAATGCTGAGTTGTGTGAAGTGCCTACGGTGGTCGTTTAGCATCAACTCGTCTTGAAGAGGCACTCTCATTAAAAATAATTCAAATATACCTTATTTGTAGTGCCTTTATTTTTCTTTTAGAATTATTTGTATCTGATCATTTCCACAGATGGACATGGGAAAAATCTGCAAGTAACTTTCCCTTTCTTTTTGTTTCGATGGTAAATAAAACTTAATACTTTGTTCGTACTGTAAATCAAAGAATTTTGTTGCTGATTTTTTCATTTTTTGTTTTAAGTAGTAGAAATAAGTAAAGAATTCAGGTAGGTAATATCAAACACAAGCAAAATTATTTTGTTTGACTGGCAATCGCCATCTTAGTGTTATCCTGGTCGTGAATATAACATCACATAACCATGTTGTCAAATGCCAATCAATAGTTAAGGGAAAAAAAAGAAAATCTGCGAATTTCCAAATTCATAGAAAATTCTTCAGGGCAAATATTATTTTTATGGAACCAAAATCCAATAAGTCTATTATATTTATATTTCGTGAAACTTTAACATCTTTCTGAGACGTTAGAAAGATACGAATGATATTTAAATGTCATATTTTTATATTGAGAAATATGAGAAACATGAGAAATATGATTTTTCATGCTAGCATTTTATTTTATTGGAAGAAGCCGAAATATATAATATTTGCATCATTTTCTCAACTAAATAACTGAAGTTTACATTTGTTTCTTAATAGATCGATCACAATATAGTTATCATGGAGATAGTATATAAAATATTTGTAGAAAACAAAATGTTTTTTTTCTCACTCTATACACTTTCTTATTTAACTTAACCTGGTTTTTGTATGTAAAGATGGAATTTCCTAATTGGTTTTTCACTCACTTACTGATTCGCTAGCATTATAAAAATTATGCTCACAGGCATGTTTCCAACAACAATACAACATTTTAATATTTTGGGAATTTATTTATAAGTTTACATTCATTTTAAGGCATTTTTCCGTTACCTCGCCACAGGTGAGAAATTGCCAAATATCCTTTATGGTTACAATTGTACACGAGTTAAAACAATTAATTTAATTATACGCTAAACCACGTTCACCTAAATAAGCCAACTGGCTATGAAACTGCATCAACGAAATATTTTAAACTTTAAAAAATAGAAAATATATATTAAAAACAAAGAGTGTAATATTGAAAAAAAAAGAAAGAACCCTCTTTCTATTAATAGAGTCATGTTAATTAAATTATGATATATGTGGAGAAATTAATTTAGAAATCCCAAAAAGGTTTTTTACATAAAACTTTTTTTACTTTCCTGTTGCCATACCTTAAAATACAGCAAAAATTGTAATTTTTTTTCTAAAATCCCTAGCTCATGCTTTCTACCATGAGTAAAAAAAGCGATGAATTTTCCATAATCGGCTTCAGTGCCCACAACAAACTTCGTTTGCCTTATTCTAAGAGTAATTTGTTTATTTAAGCTAATAATTTTATAATTAGTAACTACAGTAGATTCCGGTTATTTAGTACAGTCATTTAAATGGGACAACATTTTAAGAACAACAACAACAAAAAATATATATATTATTAACTTTACTTCTGACAATTGGGCAACCACTTTATCGGGGCAATCGTGCTAGAGCTGATGTGTTCCAAATAATCGGAATCTACTACATATATATAACCTTACTTCGCAAATGTATAACACTAAAGCTTTTTATTTTGAAGAAGCTTATAAAACAAAGAATAATTTACACAAGAAGAAAAATTCAAAAAGAAACTTTAAAAATAATAAATTTTATTATTGCTTTAAACACAACATTTTTAAAATGTCATAGTTCAAAAAGACTCTTTTATATATATATATATGTTTAATCCTACTTAATAAATGATATTAATTAATTAATAATTAGTTTTATTTACATTAAATGCTTTTTCTCCGGTATCAGCGTTAACGAGTTCACATTCAAATTACAATTATTTTAAATTTTATTTAACAGATGGCAGCACCAAAACTTGTTACTCATAATTAGATGTTATTTGATTCAATGATAGATGGCAGCACCAAACGTATAAGTTTGCAATAATCTCCGACTCCTCTGTGTCTCAGACGCAATAATAGTCCTTTAATCCTTTAGAAATAATATTTATTACGTTCCTGACGTGCAAAGCATTTTGTAGTGAGAAATACCAAGAGAAAATTGATTATTTCAGAATTTTATGGAGGCAAATTTAATATTTCATAAACTTATCATATGACATACATAATGCCGTACACTAGTTAAAACAATGAATTTAATTATACGCCAAATCACGTTCACCTAAATAAGCCAACTGGCTATGAAACTGCATCAACGAAATATTTTATTGTAAATACCGAAATATTTGCTGTTCTACTTTAGATGTTGCATTTTGAATGCTAATTCCTGTATATTTGGTATTGCTTTATATAATTGGTTTTACTTTGTCCCTTTTTAGCAGCGCACGGCCAAGACAGTACATTTATCAATCATTCGTACCTTAAATTGTCATATATATTACTAGGGGGCTCTGCCCCCTGCTCGCTACGCTCACCAACCCCCGTTCTGATTTCACAGCCTCTTAAAACCGGGTAATGTATCCTGTTTTAAAAAGATGATGATATCACGAACGGCGACTTTCTTCTGTAATCAGATTATAATGCTTTTTCATTTAATTCATCTTTTTTATTTTTAATATTCATGTGTAAACACGATTTTTATGACGTAATTTTCTTTATTTCCTGCTTTCAACACGTGATCATTTAATTATTATTTTAAACTTTCATTATTGTTTTTAACAGTCTCGCGCATATACATTTTTTATTTGAGAAAAAACATAATCCTTTGCGCTTATTTAGAAATTGGCAACAATATAAAAAAAAGACTTTTTCAATAAAAGATTTTTTACTCGATTTTTAAGGATTTTTTGAGTTTTTATTGTCCGACTGTGATAATTTTTTTAATTTCTGAAAGCTTGTTATATTTCGCGTCTGGTGGTATGATTTTTGAATCCGTAGGATGGCTATAAAAAAAGTAATAGCTCCTCAAAAAAGTCCCTAATAAAAAAGCGATGAGAATAACCTGGAATATCTACGCAGAATTTGATTGGTCCATTTCGTTTTTGGCTCAGTTCCAGATTACTTATTTTTTTTTAATTATAGAAGGATTTCTGATGGCAACATCCTTTGAACATACAAAAGGCACAACGATGAATTGGGTATCATACGAAACGTCTTTGAACCGGTTTTCTACATAGTAATACTCACATTTTTATCGAAACACGTTGTTTGAGTTAAAAAAAATTAAGTTAATTATAAATTAAGGAAAAACTCTCAGCAAATAATCTGAAAGATTGCAGTGTGAAAGCCTCCCAAGCGTCCACTAGTCTTTTATGAAATTTATTGTACGCAATGACGATTAACGTATCTGTAGAGCCCGTACATTGAATAAGACCGTTGCTAGTAGCTTAAAATACTTAATAGTTTTGGTTCGGGGATAGCATCCCAACTTATTATTATTTTCTCAAGTCTTATTATTGTTTCTTTTTTTTTTAATTACACTAATTAAACCCAATAATCATATATATTATTTCTCCTGTCGGCATCCCATTTTCTAACAAAATACGAAACGCAGAACGACGGATAAGATACCACATAAATGGATTTTGAACAGGCTTCTGACATAGTACACTTACATTTTCCTAAAACATGTTTTTTGATTAAAATTTGCGGATAATTAAAAATTTAAATAAATTAAATCGGCATTGTTTTCATAAATGAAATGAAAGGTTTTCTTCAAATTAGTGTTATCACAAAAATAAAATTCCGGATTATATCACGCTCAACAAGGATTATAAAAAAATAAATAGCACAAAAGAAGATAGTGTGACATCTCTGCACGTGTTTATTTTATATTTATGATTAAAAAGCAAAATTGAAATTGCAATGTTTAGGAGAAAAAGACACCATGGATTGTCCCATGTCTTTTTCGATGCAGTTAAAATGCGATTGTTAATTTATTTTTTTCTTGCGCGTGCCCTTTTGTAAGTTTGATGGAATAAATGAGCTGATATTCTGGCTTGAC
Organism: Maratus michaelseni; assembly: GCA_963931845.1. Taxonomy (NCBI): domain Eukaryota; kingdom Metazoa; phylum Arthropoda; class Arachnida; order Araneae; family Salticidae; genus Maratus; species Maratus michaelseni. Next base: position 277,646,934 of record OZ007587.1, read on the forward strand.
TAATTAATGTTAGGGAACAGATATAGCAGACGCAACAGGATTGGCGCAAATTTTTTGTGGTGCTATTTTGGCGAAAAAACCCCATTTTCGAATACCTGTTAGGCCTAGCTTGCGAAAACATGTTAGTTTTATTTTATAATAAAATTGTATTATAATTTTACTTTAAAGTACACATATTTAATTTTATTATTACACACAGTTTTATTTAACACACACATTATATTTATAACACATATTTTAATTTTATTTATTAATTATTTTTATATTATATAAATTTTAATGTATATTTACATACACATTTCATTTTATTATAAAATACCAAGTTGCCATCCAAAGCAAAAGTCACCATGTTACCCCACCAGGCAAAAAATCGCCCTTTTGGCGCCAAAAAGAAATCCCGGTACGTTTACGACATCTGTATCAATGTAGTTTACAGGTACTTTTATTCTTAATGTTTCTTTAGAAGTTTAAAGCTATATATATATATAAAAATACTGCAATGCTAAAAAATTTGGATTGCAGTGTAAAATCCTCGCACGGGTCCCACTGGTCAAATATGTTCAATTAAAAAGGTCCCAGCTAAAACTATCCAAAAATAACGAAAATGTAAGAGCAGCATAATATTGTTGTTATCAACGGTTACTCTCAACACTGAGAAACCGTTTAACTAATTAAAGACAAAATTAACCCCTTCGGGTAGATGACGTTACGTTTTAATTTTGAGTGTCAGTCTTTCTGAAAAGTAATCAACCTTCACGTATTTAATGGTAAAAATTCAGATATTAGATAATGGAAGATTATTATTCCGAAATAGTGATGCTGAAAATCAACAATCATATGTAAAGCGAGGCTCTCGATGTAAAGACATATGACGCTCGTGGTCACCTGCATCGGGTCGGCATCCGAACTCCTTGACCCGATCCTTGGTTCGAGTCGGGTTGACTCTAATTTTTTTTCGTTGCAGGTTGGGTTGAGTTTTGATTCTTCCGGGTCAAGGTCGGTTGACCCGATTTTTCAAACGAAAGTCCTGGATAGTTCTAAAAAACTATATATTTGACTATTAATGAGAGTATATATGTTTATTTTTATATAAAAAAGATAAAATTGGTATTAGAGACATAATTGTAGACTATTTTTTCCATAAATGTATTAAAATATGGATTAATTTTCTTCAACTTCGGATTCGGGTTTAAATATTTTGGTTTTGGGTATGGGTCGTGTTTCGGGTTGACTTATACAGAATTTTCGGGTTCGAGTCTGGTACAATCTGATCTGTGCAGGACTGTATGCTTGTGCCACAGATTCATCACCCCTGATCTTGACAAATGAGATGTCGTGAGAATCATATGAATGATCAGTGTGTCTCAGATTATAAAACATAACGTCACGCTAAATCCAATATGGCAGACATCAAACATCAAAATGTCAGATGAAAAGAGATTTTTACTTTCTTCTATCTACACAAGAATATAAAGTATTGGATTTGTGAAAAAAATTGACTTCCGGTTTTCGACGGATTATATGCGTTTTAGGTTTTAAAGTTGTTCTCAAATGATCTGCTGAACAAAGCAAAATTTTCTGACACAATTTCTGACTCCTTTTTAAACGCAAAGACATAAAATTGCCACGCCTGGCTATTGAAGCGATTTGGAATCGAAATGAGTTTTATAATTTTTGATCAATAAATTACTTATCAAGTTATAAGCGAATCGTGAACGCATTTTTCTCCATTCTGTGCAGCCTCACCAGTGGGTGAGAGGTTCTGCTCTCTAAGCTGGTAGACGGGAGGTGCTGGGTTCAAACCCCTGTCCCGCTCGTCGACCTAACCGTTCGGAGTTTTCCGTGGTTTTCTTCGAACATTGCCGTAAATACGGGTTAGGATCCCTTAGAAAGATCCCCACGGAGGGCACTCACCCCTAGGGCCTATATCCCTCGTGTTGGCCGTCATAAATCAACCCAATCCAACCCTCCATTCTGTGCGCTGAAACATCGAGAATTTAGTTCAAAATGCTGACTTTGACAGTATTTTCTGAAAGATTTTCTGCCTTTACCAAAATATGGAAAATGTATTTCGATTACAAAGTTTCAGAATAACAACTCCTGCTCATTCCATGCGTTTCTGAGCCAAAAAAAAAAAAAAAAAAAAAAATGCTTCAGAAAGTTGCCTGCCCTTTTGGATTTGAAAACAGCCTTCCTGAGCATGATTTGACAGTTTTTAGAAAATGTCTGCCTGTCTGTAAGTGACTATTCGACTGGATTTTTTTTTTTCTTTTTCCAATTTAAGTTTACAAAAGTAAGACTAGAGGGTCAACACAGACACTTAATTTTGATGTATTTGATTTTTCTTGGTACATTTTACCTTATGTTAGGATACCAAACGGGAAGTCATTCGGCCAAGTAGTTTAGGAATTATGAAGGTTTAAAGTTTTTAACTCTTAATGTTAAATACATTTGTAATCGTTAAACAATGCGTGTAGTTTTTTAAACAACTCAAAAACTACTTGTTAGAATGAGCTGTAATTTTGGATTCGCATATTTGAATCTTCTAGAAAATCAATTTCTGTTAAGGCGGTATTCAAAAAAAAATATTTTTCCTCGCTCAACAACTCAAAATTTTGAGACACATTCTCAGATTCATTTTTAAAAGTAACAACAGGAAACTTGACTGCGTGATTTATAAAGACATTTATAAGGGCCCCATGTTTTTATTTTTCGTTCAATTAATTAGAAATTGATTTACAGACAATTATTTTCACAGTACGATCAATTTTTTTTTGTTTCCAACGCTATCGCTTTGGGAAATTCGGTTCAAAATGTCCACTTTGACAGCATTTTTTGAAATATATTCTGCCTTTATCAAAAAATCGAGACAATATGGACATTATAAAGTTTCTGAATAAGAGAACCTGCCAATTGAATGCATTTTAGAGCAAAAATGAATTTACAAATGTGTCTCAAAATAAGCAGTTTGGATTTGAATACACCCTTAAGAAAAAGAATCACATGTTAAAATTTATAATTTTTTGCACGTTTATTTTCTATATAAAGTCGTTTGGGAGATTCCGAAAAACATATTTTTAGAAAAAAAAATTTGCCGTCCGTCTGTGTGTCTGTAAACGCTCTATCTCCCGAAAAAATTGAGATAGAGACTTGCAATTTAGTATGTACTTAGTATGTAATAATGGGAAGAAGCCTATTTCATTTCAATAACCTCGATTAACCTGAACTATTTTTTTCGGACTCTCGAAATATTCGTTCTAAAAAAAGGTATATAAAAATTTTCGAAATTGTTTATTTTAAGAAATGAATATAAAAGACAATAAAAAAACATAAATTTTGCATAAAGCCTGAAGTGCCCCCCCAACTTTCTGAACATCAATTTCTAAAATTAATACAGTCAATTAAGATTTGTCTTGTATTGACCCAAAATCGAAATGAAATAACTACTTTTATTTTAATTTTATATTTCTTCAATTTTTTTTTCTTTTTTAGATGTCAGATCAGTAGACAGCTCATCTCTTTTTCTTTTAAGTAATGAATTTGGTACCAAAGTTTCAGAATTGACTTGTACGTTAATGAAAAAAATCAATACATTTTCCTTCAAAAGTCCTTCTATAAAGTAGAGGTATGCAAGAGTCCGAGCTTGGTTTGAAGCACGTATACCCGGCGCAGGGCAGGGCGAGCCGGCAGAATAAAGACAACTTTTTTAACGGGCCTGGCTGAGAAAAAAAATAAACGAACCGCAACAGGCCGAGGAATAAAATTAAGCGGTCGACTAACACAATATAACAAATTTAAAAGGGTCGGTCAAAGCAGATTTTTTTTTTTTTTTTTTTTTTTTTTAAATTCTCGGGCCGAGCCGGGACTTAATTGTTCCCAGAACGTGTTGGGCAGGCAATGTTTTTCTAAATAATAGAGATAATGAACTTTTGTTAACGGAATCTCTGAAAATATACTTTAATAAATTACAGACGTATTTTTTAAATCTACATTTTTTTTTAATATACAGCTTCAAAAGTTATGTTTTTAATCTTTTCTTTTATTCTTTTAGTGAGTATATATTTGACTGTAATAGTATGAGAATCTAAGGGATCATTAATGTTGTTATCATGTATTATATAGCTTGTGGAGATGTTTGAAATATACGGTAAAATTTTCCCATAAATATGTATGCAGTTCTTTTAAACGAATCTTAATTATATTTTAAGAAAAATCAGAATTTTTTATAAAAATTGACTCAGGCCGGGCCTGATTTCATTGATTTTTGCACGGTCCGGGCCTAATTTCATTAAGTTTTGACCTTTAGTTTTTACATCTGCCCGGGCCTGGAAAATCCGGCCTGTGCAAACCTTTACTATAAAGGCATTCCACTTTTGGCAGTGTAGCTAAAATATGTCTTGTGCATAATTAAATATGTTCCTCTCTCTTATTTATTATTATTTATTTTATTGACGGCACTTAATCTTCTACTATACCTTCGCATATTTGAGATGCAATGGTTAGGATTTTTTTTTCAAGGTGTGAGCCTTCTTGAATGAGATGTTTTAAAGTTATATATAGCCGTATATAACTTTACCATCGTTTACCTTGGTAAACGACGGTAATCCGTTCTAGAAACACCGCTATTAAGCAAAACCTATCCAAGATGCAATTTTCAAGGCGCACATATCATAAATGATTAGTATTTCTTAAAAGTGCGGATTAAACTTATTTAAAATGTCTAAAATGTTTTATGAATGTCTTATTTATTATATTTGTTACAAAAATATTAATTTCAATAAAATGAACTAGTGGAGCCTTCCTCATTTCTCTGGTCTTTATTTTTTTCAAGCGAACCTCGAATTAAATGAACCTGGTAGTGGGGCCTAACTGCCGTCAACAGTGTATACACATGCAGGTTACGCCTGCTCTGGTCTCGAATCATATGAACTTTGAATTTTCGTGATTTTTTATTTCGACCCAGATTAGTATAATATTTTGAGCATCGTAGTTCGCGTTACAACGATTTTGTATTCTTCCAACTTTAATTTAATATCAGCAGAACAAAATTTAAGAGTTAGTTCTTTACGTTTCGGGGGGGGGGGGAGGGGGGAGTCAAAAATTTGCCTCAAAAGGCGAAAAAACACTAAAAAATTGAGAAATATACCAACCAACATTTACTATATTGGGTTAAAAGGGTCAGATTCCTGTTACAAATGTTAAAATCTTCCCTGCAAAAAGTCGCAGAGTCCAAAACTTAGTATAATGGGCTGAAAGATTAAAACTGGATTCCTTTTATGAGTGTTTAAAGATTACAGCGGAACGCAAAAAAACGGAAAATATCATAAATTCCTCAAAAAATTAAAAATCGCAGAGAACAAAATTTAATATAATGGGTTGAAATGTTGAAACCAGATTAATATCACAAATGTTAAAAAATTGCCACAAAACGCGAAAAAACACTAAAAATTGCATAAAAATTTTGCAAAAATTTTCAAAATTGCTGAGGACAAAATTTAATATATTGAGCTGAAGGAGTGAAACCAGATGTATTTTCGAATGTTTAAGAAAATCGTCGCGGAACGCTAAAGAATCGATTCGTGAAAAATCTAAAAATCGCAGATTGGACTAAAAGATTGAAGTTGGATTCCATTTGCGAATGTCAAAAAATCGCCGCGAAGCGCAAAAAATTGCATAATAAATTTACAAAACATTAAAAAATATCAGAGTAGAAAATTTACTATATCTGTTGCAAAAATAAATCCAGATATCTCCTACGAATGTTTAAAAAATCACCGCGGAAAGTTAAAAAACGCTAAAAATCCCATAAAAATTTTGCGAAATATATTTTAAATGCAGAGGACAAAATTTACTGAATTGTGTTAAAAGATTGAAACTTAATTCCTAACACAAATGCTAAAACGCGAAAAAACGTTAAAAATCACAAAAATTTCTTGAAAAATTCAAAAATTGCTGTACGATTTCCGAATAAACTTTTTTGAAACGAAGACAAAATTCATTATATTGAGCTAGAAAATCGAAACTGAATTCCTATTACCTAGTATGGTAAAATTGCCGCTATGTCGTTAACTGAGGGCATTTTTAATCAAGAAACCACTGTATACATGTCTATGTGTGTGTGCGTGCATGTGTGTTTAATAAACATTTGTGCCCCCCCAAAATTTCCGGTCACGCTACGCCTATGCTGACATGCAAAGCATTTTGTAGTGAGAAATACCAAGAGAAAATTGATTATTTCAGAATTTTATGGAGGCAAATTTAATATTATTTCATAAACTTATCATATGACATACATAATGCCGTACAAATTATGCCGTACACGAGTTAAAACAATGAATTTAATTATACGCCAAATCACGTTCACCTAAATAAGCCAACTGGCTATGAAACTGCATTAACGAAATATTTTACTGTAAATACCGAAATATTTGCTGTTCTACTTTAGATGTTGCATTTTGAATGCTAATTCCTGTATATTTGGTATTGCTTTATATAATTGGTTTTACTTTGTCCCTTTTTAGCAGCGCACGGCCAAGACAGTACATTTATCGATCATTCGTACCTTAAATTGTCATATATATTACTAGGAGGCTCTGCCCCCTGCTCGCTACGCTCACCAACTCCCGTTCTGATTTCACAGCCTCTTAAAACCTGGTAATGTATCCTGTTTTAAAAAGATGATGATGATGATGATATCACGAACGGCGACTTTCTTCTGTAATCAGGTTATAATGCTTTTTCATTTAATTTATCTTTTCTATTTTTAATATTCATGTGTAAACACGATTTTTATGACGTAATTTTCTTTATTTCCTGCTTTCAACACGTGATCATTTAATTATTATTTTAAACTTTCATTATTGTTTTTAATAGTCTCACACAAATACATTTTTTATTTGAGATAAAACATAATCCTTTGCGCTTATTTAGAAATTGGCAACAATATAAAAAAATGACTTTTTCAATAAAAGATTTTTTACTCGATTTTTAAGGATTTTTTGAGTTTTTATTGTCCGACTGTGATAATTTTTTTAATTTCTGAAAGCTTGTTATATTTCGCGTCTGGTGGTATGATTTTTGAATCCGTAGGATGGCTATAAAAAAAGTAATAGCTCCTCAAAAAAGTCCCTAGTAAAAAAGCGATGAGAATAACCTGGAATATCTACGCAGAATTTGATTGGTCCATTTCGTTTTTGGCTCAGTTCCAGATTACTTTTTACTTACCCATCATACGTAGTATAGGGTAAGTCTTGTAATCGTTTTGAAAATCGAAAAAAAAAAATTTGACGGATTTACACGTTTCAGACACTGGAGATTCCGAAAAACATATTTTTAGAAAAAAAAATTTGCCGTCCGTCTGTGTGTCTGTAAACGCTCTATCTCCCGAAAAAATTGAGATAGAGACTTGCAATTTGGTATGTACTTAGTATGTAATAATGGGAAGAAGCCTATTTCATTTCAATAACCTCGATTAACCTGAACTATTTTTTTCGGACTCTCGAAATATTCGTTCTGATAAAAGGTATATAAAAATTTTCGAAATTGTTTATTTTAAGAAATGAATATAAAAGACAATAAAAAAACATAAATTTTGCATAAAGCATGAAGTCGATCGGATAATTAGTTGCCGAGATATTTGGAATCCTATTTACCACACTCTTCGATAATTCATGACCCTGTATTTCATCCAAATTTCACTTCAAAGATATATTTTAATTGGAAATTTAACGCTTAATCAGATGCAATAAACCGCTAGTTAATAGGATTATTATTTTTGGAGTTATAAGGATGTTTCTTTCAAGCAATTCAGTAATCGAGCCTTTAAAGTTTGTGACGTCATCAAGCCTCGATTTTATTTGAATTGCAATGCATTTTATAAGTAGTTTACACATTTTTTATTTTAATATTTTACATTATGCATATCCATGATGGGTAAGTATTACGGTGGCCCCCAACGACTAGTTTTTTTAATATAGAAGGATTTCTGATGGCAACATCCTTTGAACATACAAAAGGCACAACGATGAATGGGGTATCATACGAAAGGTCTTTGAACCGGTTTTCTACATAGTAATACTCACATTTTTATCGAAACACGTTGTTTGAGTTTAAAAAAATTAAGTTGACTTTTATAAATTAAAATTTATAAATTATAAATGACTTTTATAAATTATAAATTAAGGAAAAACTCTCAGCAAATAATCTGAAAGATTGCAGTGTGAAAGCGTCCCACGCGTCCACTAGTCTTTTATGAAATTTATTGTACGCAATGACGATTAACAGGCATGTGTAGAGCCCGTACATTGAATAAGACCGTTGCTAGTAGCTTAAAATACTTAATAGTTTTGGTTCGGGGATAGCATCCCAACTTATTATTATTTTCTCAAGTCTTATTATTATTATTTTTTTAATTACACTAATTAAACCCAATAATCATATATGTTATTTCTCCTGTCAGCATCCCATTTTCTAACAAAATACGAAACGCAGAACGACGGATAAGATACCACATGAAAGGATTTTGAACAGGCTTCTGACATAGTACACTTACATTTTCCTAAAACATGTTTTTTGATTAAAATTTGCTGATAATTAAAAATTAAATCGGCATTGTTTTCATAAATGAAATGAAAGGTTTTCTTCAAATTAGTGTTGCCACAAAAATAAAATTCCGAATTATATCACGCTCAACAAGGATTATAAAAAAATAAAGAGCGCAAAAAAGATAGTGTGACATCTCTGCACGTGTTTATTCTATATTTATGATTAAAAAGCAAAATTGAAATTGCAATGTTTAGGAGAAAAAGACACCATGGATTGTCCCATGTCTTTTTCGATGCAGTTAAAATGCGATTGTTAATTTATTTTTTTCTTGCGCGTGCCCTTTTGCAAGTTTGATGGAATAAATGAGCTGATATTCTGGCTTGATTAATTAATGTTAGGGAACAGATATAGCAGACGCAACAGGATTGGCGCAAATTTTTTGTGGTGCTATTTTGGCGAAAAAAATCCCATTTTCGAATACCTGTTAGGCCTAGCTTGCGAAAACATGTTAGTTTTATTTTATAATAAAATTGTATTATAATTTTACTTTAAAATACACACATTTCATTTCATTATTACACACAGTTTTATTTAACACACACATTATATTTATAACACATATTTTAATTTATTAATTATTTTATATTATATAAATTTTAATGTATATTTGCATACACATTTCATTTTATTATAAAATACCAAGTTGCCATACAAAGCAAAAGTCACCATGTTACCCCACCAGGCAAAAAATCGCCCTTTTGGCGCCAAAAAGAAATCCCGGTGCGTTTGCGACATCTGTATCAATGTAGTTTACAGGTACTTTTATTCTTAATGTTTCTTTAGAAGTTTAAAGCTATATATAAAAAAAAATACTACAATGCTAAAAAAAATGGATTGCAGTGTAAAATCCTCGCACGGGTCCCACTGGTCAAATATGTTCAATTGAAAAGGTCCCAGCTAAAACTATCCAAAAATAACGAAAATGTAAGAGCAGCATAATATTGTTGTTATCAACGGTTACTCTCAACACTGAGAAACCGTTTAACTAATTAAAGAAAAAATTAATCCCTTCGGGTAGACGACGTTACGTTTTAATTTTGAGTGTCAGTCTTTCTAAATAGTAATCAACCTTCGCCGTATTTAATGGTAATAATTCAGATATTAGATAATGGAAGATTATTATTCCGAAATAGTGATGCTGAAAATCAACAATGGTATGTACTTTACATATGACGCTCGTGGTCACCTGCATCGGGTCGGCATCCGAACTCCTTGACCCGATCCTTGGGTCGAGTCGGGTTGACTCTAATTTTTTTCGTTGCAGGTCGGGTTGACTTTGAATGTTTCGGGTTCGGATTGAGTTTTGATTCTTCCGGGTCAGGGTCGGGTTGACCTTATTTTTCAAACGAAAGTCCTGAATACTTCTAAAAAACTATATATTTGACTATTAATGAGAGTATATATGTTTATTTTTATATAAAAAAGATAAAATTGGTATTAGAGACATAATTGTAGACAATTTTTCCATAAAATATGGATTAATTTTCGTTAACTTCGGGTTCGGGTTTAAATATTTTGGTTTCGGGTCTGGGTCGTGTTTCTGGTTGAAGTGTGTCGGGTTGACTTATACAGAATTTTCGGGTTCGAGTCCGGTACAATCTGATCCGTGCAGGACTGTATGCTTGTGTCACAGATTCACCACCCCTGATCTTGACAAATGAGATGTCGTGAGAATCATATGAATGATTTGTGTGTCTCAGATTATAAAACATAATGTCAGGCTAAATCCAATATGGCAGACATCAAACATCAAAATGTCAGATGAAAAGAGATTTTAATTTCTTCTATCTATGCAAGAATAAAGTATTGGATTCGTGAAAAAAAAATCGACTTCCGGTTTTCGACAGATTATATGCGTTTTAGGTTTTAAAAGATCCTGAGCATGATTTGACAGTTTTTAGAAAGTGTCTGCCTGTCTGTATGTGACACAAATTTGGTGAACGCCTCTAACTCACGAGCTACTGCGTAGAATAGGATGAAATTTCATGTGAAGTTCTATCCTTATGTGAACTGGTGCTGATTAGTTTTTGGTAAAATTCTCCAAGACGGGATGCCGCAAATCATGATTTGTTCGATGTATGTGATGCTTATATCACCAATTTATATGCGCAGAATTCAACGGGACGTCCAATTTAAAATCCTCATGATAAGAATTGATTGTCACTCAATTTTGGTTGCGGTCATGTAACAGGGGGTGCCGGATTGCTTTGATTTCTTCAAAATATTATATGGTAGAAAGTTTTTTGATGGCTACAACGTATTAGTTTTCTTTGACATTAATATCGAAAAAAGAGCTTATTGTGAAAATTACAGAACCATATCATTAACATACCTTTTTGTGCAAAACAAAAATAATGTAAGACTACAATTTCAGAATTCCACAATGTCCAATATATGTTGAACTTTGAACTACACAAAGGCTCATATTATCAGTTTTATTGCAGTAGCTGGCAAAAGTTTTGAGACGATATGTTTTTCTGTTCTAACTTTTTCTGTAAGCAAAATTTCTTAATGATGTAAATTAGTAATTTGTACCCCTTTTAAAGCTCAACAAAATGCAATATTAGAACAATTGAGGCATATGCATGAATTAAAAATAATTCGCAAATTCGCAAAATTACTTAAACAAAAGTTTTGAGACGATTCAGTTTTTCTAAACTTTTATTCAAATTAAGCGTCTTAATGTAACGAAATAGAGCAATATTTAATATTCAGTTGCATATCCTTTTGCCTTGAGGACTGCGGTACATCGTCTGAGCATGGAATTAACAAGGATTTCTAAGGTGGACCTAAGAATTTTCGCCCATTCCTTTGAAGAATGCTTCCGTGTCCCGACTTTTCTTCCGATGTGTTTCCCAAAGATTTTCAATTGAATTGAGGTCAGGTGACTGACTCGGTCAGTTCAAAACTTAATTTTTTTAAGCTGTAAACCAATTTGTCACCATTTTGGAGGTGTGCTTTGGATCATTATCCTGCTAAAACATCCATCCACGAGGCATCTTTTTACGAGCATAAGGCAGCATGTGATCTTCTAAAATGCTAATGTTTTTATAAATATTTTGATCCATAATTCCATCGGTGTGTACGAGGGGGATTACGTTATCATGATGGAAAGCTCCCCAGACCATTTCTGATCAATTTCCGTGCTTCACTGTTGTACGTTAGTACCGGGGATCCATTTTGTTGCCTTTTGGACGAAGAATATAACGTCAGTCATCTCTTCCAAACAAATTGAATTTGGATTCATCGCTCCAAAGGACCTTCTTCCAATCTTTGGTTGTACTTGTGTCGTGCTCCTTACCGAATTTCAATTGAATTCTCCTATTCTTTGCCCGGATGAGATTTTTTTTTTTTTCAAGCACCCGTGCACACAATCCAGTGGCATTCAGACGACGTCTTATGGTGTCCTTACTCACTGTGAATCCATGTTCGGTGGCCATCCCCTTACATATTGCAGCGTTCTCGTTTGGATCAGCTACCGACTTTTTTCGGATCAACGTGTCTTGACGTTGAGTCGTTTTCCTTAGGGCTCCTAATCTTGGAAGATCGCGCACACCTTTACCATCCTTCCACTTCGTTACTATGTGGCCACCAGTTAATTTTGAAATTCCCAACTTGCTGGGGATAGAAAAATATGACATCCCCCCCCCCTCCCCGCTTCTTTAATAATTAAAATATGAATGGCCAAAGGCGAATATTTTTCCCTGTCTTCATACTGAAACAAATATAAATACTAACATTAAGATTTTCACGTACGAAAGAGAATTCTAATGCTTTAATTGTTAAGCAAGTGAGTTTCGTATACAACAACCCGGCTGAGGTGCCGGGTTGTTTCGTGCTTTATATATGAAGCATCGAATATTCTAGAACAATCTGGGAACATGACTACGTAAAGCTACTAATTTGCATATCTGTGCAAAGTTATCGAAACTATAAAGTCATTTCCATACAGCTTGTATAGAAAGGAAATAACGAAGATGTAATTTAAAAGTCAGGGGCAGGATTCGAACCCACATCTTCTGCGTGGACTTCCTCTGCTCTAGTCACTCAGCTAGCGGAGCCCATGTGTGCGCGATAATATCACATGTATTTAAGTCAAGTATTAAAAACTTGAATTTTATCAGATGGTCTGAAAACTTCTGCTTTCAACTTTTCAAATTCACGTTTGTTATTATTTAGATTAACAATTTTCACACATGTGCACCATGTAGGATGACAAGAGCTACAAATTACTAATTTGCATCATTAAGAAAATTTGCTTACAGAAAAATTTAGGAGAGAAAAACATATCGTCTCAAAATTTTTGACAGTTACTGTATGCTATCGAAGAGTTTTATGCGTTTTCCGGTAAAGGCAGAAGATCTTTCATAAAATGCTGTCAAAGAACCAATTTTTTGGACCATTTTGAACAAATTCTTTGGACTCGACAGTGAGGGAAAGAGAAAAAAAACAGCCATCATGATGCCACAATTGCTTATAACTCAAGATGTGAGTGATTCATTTATAGAAAAAAAAATATATTCGTTTCCAAATCATTTCAATAGTTTCGCCTGCAAGTATCATGCTTTTACGTTTACAAATGAGTCCGGAAATGTGTCAGAAAGTTTTAAATTGTTCATTGGGAGAAAATATTTTTTTTTTTTTTTAAGAACAGCCTAAAAATAATGTATTTCCTAATTTAGGTATTTTTAGTTATTTACATTTGCGGCGTAGAATGATAATCAAGATATCGATGTTGTAATGCACCCTTCCTAAGTGTGGTTGAACGTTCAATATGAGTACCTAACACATGGCAGGGCGATGCATTGGACCCCCGTCAGGGGCAGATTTCATACATCGTATATGTACTTATGTACGTATATGTACACACATCGTATATGTACATACATCGTATATTTACTTATGCATACATACATGTATATATACATGTATATGTATATATACATGTATATGTATATATACATGTATATGTATGTATATATACATGTCACCTATAACTCTGTCAACGACGCTTATATGTAAGTTTTCTAATATTTTCAGAAAAATGTTCTTTTCTTTGGCACTTGATGGAGAAAAACTGAATCATTTATGCATGTATGTATAAAACTATTTCCTATAGTTGTATGGAGGAATATTTTTCAAAACTCAATTGTCGAGTGAGAAAACAAACGCATCAAAAACAGCTTAAACTTTTTTTTTTTGCCAAAAAATTTAGCCTAAAACCCGGTTTTATTTAATGTTTTACTTAATAGTAAATACACTGAATTTGATCGACTTTCTAATACCACTGAAAAGATTTCGAGTAATTAAGTGAAGAAAATTATCTTTCACATTTATTGCCAACATATCTTATTCAATTGACGTGAGAAGAAGCTTTACTCGCTATAACATATATCACGTTTAACTAAGATTTATGATGTTAAATCAGAACTCGTGTCATCTTGAAATAATTCATTGTTCATCAGACGATGATTTATTTTGGATACGCTTAACTGCAAGGAAAATCTGAAGTTTTGAGCGAAAGCGGTTTTAATAAAAGCAATGTGCATATTAATTCGAAACAAAATGAGAGAAGGAGTTGTATAAAATTGAAGAACTCGGATGTAAAAACAAGTTAATTAACAAGGTGCAAGTCTCGAGATATTCCAGATTCAAGTTTTCTAAAGAAAACTAACAAACAAAACTATTGTGATTGCTTCCTCTAAAACAGATGATTTGTTAAGACTGGATCTTAAGTTTACTTAAATATGTAATTTTTAGGTAGCTTCCATTACAAAAAGTGAGAAGCAGCTGTTCGAAGAGAAGCAATTCCGGAAAATTTCGGTATATTTTCACCGATCATGACCCCCCAGGCCCGCAAAACCACCCTCCGTCCAAATGTTGATATATATATATATATATATGAGATTTGTCATATGATAGCACTCGTATTTATAAATCGATTTCGATGTAGCTAAGCATGTGTACTGGACTTACTAAGATCTCGACCGAGTTCGTTGGCCAACTTGGTCCGCCATCTTGTTTCAAAAGGGCGGCCAATTAAAGGGGTTCAAACTCAAATAAATATACATCGAAATTAGAAATCCAAATTTATTTTTTGCTTAAGTATTAGGCCTTGATACAAGGATTGCGGAGCATTTTTTGTCTTGCCTCTATTTTAAAAAATAGCTAATATGTGGCGGTTTGAAATTCTAGGGTGGCTGACATTTTGAAACAAGACAATAGATTAAAAAAATCAGGGATTAATTTATGAGTTTTAGTGAATGTGATTCAACCCGCAAATTATCTTTCATTGTTTAGTTCGGTAATTTTAAAATGTGTTTAGAATGACGCAGGGGGGTAGTATGTTTATGATTCAGTCGTATTAATATGTCAAAAATTACATTCTTTGAGTTGTGTCATTTTACGAAAAAATGCACGATGTGTTCATACGATACGCTGGACGAAACACTAAAGGGGACTTGCCAACTTTTCCTTCATAAAAGATTGCTGAAGAAAGTTATACGAGACAATATAAATTAATTAAAAAAAAAAAGTTTCAATATTTTGTTAACTGTGCTTAAAATACATGAGATAAAGAACAAAAAATATTTTAAAAGACCCCAAGGGCCACAACAACTCGGCCAGCTTTTTGCACATTCAAGATATAAGCCAAATTTAATGCCCAATATTAAAAAAAAACGCTCTATTGGAAAAAAATCACTTCACTAGGATAAGTGAAACTCTATTGAATATATTAAATTCATAAAATTTGATAGTACAATTCCTGTCAAAAAGAAAAAAAACCATCCGTTTTTATTTGCAGATTGTTTACAATAAAATCCTCACAAACGATATCATTAGACTCGGAATAATATTTTCTTTCGTAATATGGATGCAATTATAGAAATAGGGGGATGGGGAGGGGGGGGGGGGCGTGCATGTACATATTGAAAATTGGCAATGTTATCTTATACAGGCACAAATCTCGCCAGTTTTATTTTTCGCGTGTGTAAAGTAGAAACAATGTTTTGATGTTAAAATAAAAATGTCTTGATTTGTGATATTATTTCTTATTATTTTCTATTTTTATTCCACATAAAATGAGTGAAAAACGTGCATTTTAAATATATCTGTTATATGTAAAAGGAGTTTTCGGAAAGTAAACATACAATGCAGCATACTCATTCAAAAAACTTTTAATTGATAAAAGGTCTATTACAAATTACTTACTGGTCTTATTTTTCGACGTAGTTGCCGTCATTGTCCAAGTATTTGCTGTCCAGTTACGAGGATTTGTAACCCACAGTCATAGAAGTTTACCGCCTGTTGTCGAAACCACATTTCAACTTAGATTTTGATCTTACAATCGTCGTTGAAGTTTTGCCCTGCAAGATGTTCCTCCTGGTAAAGGATTGAATGGTACTCGCTGTGTGCAAGGCTTGAGTGCCACAGAAGACCTACCTGTTCTGGGTTCTTCATGAACATTGGTCCTACCTCCAGAAAAAGCACAGTACCATTTCGTTACATTTTGTCGATTCATAATGTCCCTATAGACGGAAATAATTTCTTTGTGAATATCCGCTGGACGCTCGCTTTTTGCATGAAGAAAACGTATGACGGAACGTACTTTACATTTGGCGGGATTCTGAATTCACGCAGCCATTGTAAACACGTGCTACACGAACAGTGTTGAATTCAGACACTTTTCCCCGGGAGGGATTTCTGTGGCTCCGGGGGGGGGGGGGTGGATTCGATTCACTTTTTAACCGTTAAAAAGATACCGCATAAAATTTCAAATCTTCCGGGGGGGGAATTCAATGATCCGGGGGGAATATCCCCCCGGGCCACCCCCTGAATTCAACACTGTACACGAAACAGACTCACCGTACAAATAATTAATGACTGCGAGGGAAAGGTCAATTGTTTAAGGTTGCAATATGTGTTGCCAACGCGCTCAGTAAAACTTTTTCTTTCCTGCTGTCTGAGGTGTATCTTTACTTTCCGAAAACACCTCGTATTTTAAATGCATGTGTTTTAAATTAAAATTATGCATTTTAAACCAAATGAGTGAAAGGTTTGTAATTTAAATGAAATGAATGCAATACGAATGATGGTGATGGTAACAATACTTGGCGGTTTAATCACCTGCGCACGTCTAACATAAAAATACCAGAAAATTTTATTAATTTAATTTTTTTCAAATAGTAACACCAATTTTTCAAATAGTAACTAACAGCTTTTGACACTTTATTAGAGTTCCTTGGATCAAATCAGCTCAGAAAATTACATAGTTTATGATTTTTAGTGTTCCGTACTTAAAAAGTAAAAACGGAACCATTACAAGATCACTTCTGTGTCTGTCTGTATGTCAGAGCCCATTTTCTCGTAAACTATGCGACGTGGAAAGTTCAAACTTATTGGAAAAGTTATAGAGCCTCTTACCCACATATTTTCTGATTATTAGCCATTCACAAATATGTTTAGGAAATATTTAGAGGACTAATTAAGTTACTTGAAAAAAAAAAAGTTTTATTTTTTTATATCGTGTGAGGTATTATGTGAAAGATCTCGCAATACCGAACTCAAAAATATAATTGTTTTAATTTTAGTTATTATATTTTCAAAGATATCGTGAAAAATGCACTGCAAAAATATGTCCCCCCCCCCTTCTATTTACAAATCTACTGAAACTAAAATTGTGAAAAAATTAGGGGTAGTGGGAGTTTATTTAAACCTTGCAGGAAAACTATAGAGATTTTCCTTAGGTAACATAGTTTTTGAGAAAAACACATTTTTCCGTTACACACAAACTTTACTTTTCGTGCGGTCAGCGGGGGAGTTGACGGGTGATCGAGGTATCTATCGACGCAGATTCATCCAATGATATTGTATAATGATTTTCGAAAAAAATTGTCGGTAATTAGTCGAGATATTAATTAAGTTACTTGAAAAAAAAACTTTTTATATATCGTGTTTGAAAGATCTCGTTACACTGAACTAAAAAATATAATTGTTTTAATTTTAGGTATTATATTTTCAGATATATCGTATACTGGAAAAATATGTCCCACCCCCCTTCTCCCTCCTATTTCCGAATCTACTGAAACTAAAATTATGAAAAAATAAGGGACACTAAGAGTTTATTAATTAATAAATAGTAATTAATAAATGTAGTGTACGGAACCCTTTGAGTGCGAGTTATACTCGTATTTGACTGATTTTTTTTTTCTTACAGTTTCATAGAGTTAGAAGGACTCAAATGTTGTGGATGCTAACGTTAAATCTACGTAAAACAACAACTTTAATTTATATCTCCCCCCTACCGCCCCGCCCCCCCCCAAATCAGATTATATATATATATATATATATATATATTAATGAGATATAACGAATGGACCCAAGCATAATTCACGAGTTCTCTTTGTTCAATTATATGTTTTTAAATATGACATTATTAATAAATTCTTATTAAAATATATATATAAATAATGATATACATAATTTTTTTGCATAAAAAGAACGAACATCATCAAAAATATTGGTGCGTAAGTTTACAGCTGATTTCAGTTATTCAGATCATTAGTTCTTTGAGATAGAAGTTTCACTTTTTGACGATGTAAAGCAGTGGTTCTCAACCTTTTTTCACCATATCTCACCTAAGATTATCTAAAATCATGATGCCCCTTCCACTCATTATAACATATAATTCTTATTATTTAATAAATATAAAAGTAAAAATAGTTATAAAAAAAACCTCTCTTTTATAAGCATTTAATGTTTATCTTTAAAATCACGCCTAATTTCATGACTGCAATCTATGATTTTTTCAAAAAAAAAAAAAAAAAAAATCTGATAAAATATATAAATTTGATGTGGACACCGAATCCGAAAATTCACCGCTTTGATAGAAAGCACGAGCTTGTGAATTTATTAAAAACTAGATATGATTTTTGCTCTGTTTCTTTTTTTAAGATAGAGCTAGCAGAACAGGAAAGCAAACATTATTTAAACTATCCTTTAGGATTTCTAAACTGACTTCTCAATGTATATTCATAATTTACTTAATATGAAACTATTGATTCATAAACAGTATTTTTTTAAATAGGCTAAAAGAAAAATGCATTAAAATTAATGTATTAATTTATAATTAAATTCTAAAAATATTTAAGTGTTGTAATTGTCATCGCAAACACACCGTTGACCATAATTTATTTAATTCAAGCATGTCAGGAAGTTAGTGAAAAATTGATAACAAAATTCCATCTTTACAAACAAAAATCAAGTTAAGTTAAAGAAAAGGGCGTAAAAAGTGAACACTTGGTTTGTGGATGACCTCGAGGAGCAGCTCCACATATAAAGTGAAAGCTTAAGTTATGTTATATCGGTTCCTCAGCTTTTGTCGGTAGGCTGTTCTACTTCTTTTTGATATATGCGATATACGCGTTACTTCTTACAATGCTAACTTTTAAAATAGCAAACAACTTCTGATGAATATACACAGAAACAGACATTACATACAGGACATAACATTTTTATTTATTCCATTACATATATATATTTCCTTCTTTCTTTTTATGTATATAAGGAAACAGCCGAAATAATCCATATCACAAACACACAATTACATCCATGCCTTACTCGGAATTCGAACCCGGGTCCTCAGCGTGGCAGACGCCTCTGCTTCCGACCACGATCAAACAATTTCTTAAAATGTTAGGTCAATATTAAACAACTGCAAAAGTTGCCAGATGGTTGGATGTAATCGATCCAACAGCCTGTCTTATCCAACACTGGTGTTGATCGGCCGATCTGCCGTGACGTCAAAACTCAGTCCTTAGGCATCATCTATAGGGTGGCGTTGACAGTTGACTCTAGATTCGCCCAGTATGACTTCGCTACACTGTGCAGTGTCACATCGACTCATCTAAACATCAATTAGCAACTGGCTAACTAAGGAAAAGCAAC
The DNA here is from genome assembly GCA_963931845.1 of Maratus michaelseni. Taxonomy (NCBI): domain Eukaryota; kingdom Metazoa; phylum Arthropoda; class Arachnida; order Araneae; family Salticidae; genus Maratus; species Maratus michaelseni. The sequence continues at coordinate 277,666,485 of OZ007587.1, forward strand.
ATAGGCAACAAGATGCACTGCAGCCACGATTGCTTGGAGGCTTGTCAAATAGATCTCTGCCATGCTGAGATCAGACGAATCATCACCCAGTTGCCAGGCATCAATCCGTTAAGCTGGGAAAAAGCCCGGCAGGTATAAGGTTGGTCAACGGTCTAAAAAAATACTCATTTTTCTTTTCCATGATAGCATTCTTCCTTTTTCAGAGAGATTTTTCATTTCCCATTATTGCCAGTTGATCGCTATGCATATTCCGCTTTTAAATTTTAAAATGTATATGTCGTAATGTACGAGGGGCAGTCGGAAAATAAGTTTCCCCTGGCGACTTTGGACAGAGGTGTGTGTGAAAGACAAAAAATGTAATGAGACATTAAAGATAAAACATAACTTTATTTTGCTACATAAGTACCAAGTACATTGAGACATTTGTCATACCGCTTTATAAGCTTCAAAAAGCCCTCCAGGAAAAAATCAGGGCTTTGAATACGGACGACAACAGCGCCATCTGCACAGGCCCTGCAACAGCACCATCTGCTTGATTGCGGTCGACCTCTACCCAATGGTGTATCGGTGTCTTGGACGTTCGCGTTCTCCTGCTGTGTCGTCTTTCGTCCAAAGTCGTTCAACGCTTCGTCCGTATGCAAAGCCCTGATTTTTTTCTGGAGGGCTTTTTGAAGTTTATAAAGCGGTATGACAAATGTATCAGTGTACTTGGTACTTATGTGGAAAAATAGTTATGTTTTATCTTTAATGTCTCTTTACATTTTTTGTCTTTCATACACACCTCTGTCCACAGTCGCCAGGGGAAACTTATTTTCCGACTGCCCTTCGTATATATTTATAATATAAGGTACCATAAGAAATTTACTATTAACTAATTCCTTTTGCGATCCCTATTTCGGTATTTAACTATTTTCTAAGGTTGGAAGTACTTAGTTTAAAAATTTTATATTTTTGAGATAAAGTGTTTCGAAGCGACTAATTTTATATACCTTTAAGAAGAGTTTTATTGATAAGGTTTCTGCTTGATATTCTAGAGTGAATAGAAACATAAGCCTCATTTCAATAAACAACCGAAAATGTTGTGAAATGATCTAAAATACAGTCGAAACCAGAAAAGTTACATTAAAATATTTAAAAATATAACGAATGTAAAAATTTGTTAAAAAAATTTCGCATAATTCTTCCGGTAGTACTTCTATTTTGAACTTATATATATATATATATATATATATATATATATATATATTTAATTTTTGAAAGTTACTTTATTTTTAGAATACAATATTAAACTTTTCCAAAAGATAAACAAAAAATTTAGTAGAATGTGGGTTAATGACTATTCCTGAATTGTACCACTTTAAAAATTAAAATTGTCTCCTGGCGTAAGCCCCACGTTGGGAGCCATTGATCTAAAAGGACCGTCTCCTGTTATCTTTGAACCACGTATGTATATGTAAATCGTAGAAAGCTACCAGAAAATGTGTATGAAAATATTTCTTAAAGTACAAATAGTTTATTTCAAGTGAACTTTTTTTTACTTTTCTACTGTTAAAATACCATTTCTTCATTATATTTTTAAATATTTTTATTTAATTTTTAACTTTTTAAATTTTTCGCGGCTGTCTATTTGCCTCGTAAGTCGTTTATCTAGAACCTGGAAGCTCAGTTGGTACGCAACTAGGTATTCCATTCTGCTAATTATATTGTTCCAATGTTCATTGTACTTGAATTTTTCACAATATATTTTCTGGTTAATAGTTGTATGACTCTGAAAAAAAAATTTCCTGTGGAAATTTTTTATTTTTCAAAATTTATGGATAAACGCCTAACATATTTTCTTTCATAACTCTGCGAAAATTTAATATAAAGTATATAATCTATACTTTTCCGGACTGCTTTGATCCAAGGAACTCAAATATGATGTCAAAATGGGTATTACCATTAGAAAATAAAAAGTTGGTTCATTTTTTAATGTGTTCCTTAAAATTGCGTCCTTAAGCAGACGTTATTTCGAATCTAATGACACCTTTGTTGTATTTTTATTGTAAAAGATTTGCGAATAAAGCGTGTATCTTTTTTTCTTTCTCTTTCTCTCTTTTGACACGGACTGTACGTACGTTTGGCTATCAACATATATTCTCGCATCTATGCCAAATTTATGTGTGGATATGCATTAAAAATATATATATTACGATTAAATTAGAACCTCGCCTCTTTGGTGACAAGATTTTTCTTTTGAATTCAGTTTTTCCTTTTACTAAATGTACCCGTTGCACAGACATTTTATAAGAAAGTTTTTTTTCACTACCTACCTTATTTGAAGAATATAATAATGTAAAATATGTCTTGTAAAGACGGAAAATTAATGTTCGCGGTCGGATTGGTTCAATACAATTGTTTTTGTCACTAGTATGCCTCTAAAATAATAATATTTTGTTGTATCATCTTAGATAAAATTGCTCAGGTTAGATTCTTCGCGAATTCTTGTTCCAAACGTACATAATGTCGAACCAGTCTACTTGGTACATTTAAAGCAACGTATTTCCCCAAAACCTAATTAACTCAGAATCCGAATAGAGCTTAATAGTTACGTTACTTCTGAGATTATTGCTATTACACTAATATTTTCCCAACAAACCTTTAAATAAAACATAGAAACTGTAGAAAGTCAGAATACTGCTAAATTCTATATATATATATATTGCATTTTTTTAAACTGTAGATTAACATCTGTTGACGAGTTAAAATTGTGATTCTGCATTTTGATGCAAGACTAGTGTAACACGTCAAATATACTCAAGTGGTTAAATAAGAAAACGATACCTGTAACTCGCCAAATGTTCTCAAGTGATTATTAAATGAAAAATCTGACAAGTGCAACTCGCAAAATATACTCAAATGGTTAAATAATAATAATAAAATAAACGATAATTGTAGCTCGCCAAATGCACTCAAGTGATAAAAAAAAAAAAAAAAAAAAAAAAAACATAACGAGCACAATGAGCCAAATGTATTCCAGCAGTTAAACAAGAAAATACGACAAGCATAATTCATCAAATGTATTGAAGAGGTTAAATAAGAAAACATGACAAGTGTAACTCGTCAAATGTACTCAAATGGTTATAATTGAAAACATGATAAAAGAACTCGCCAAATATACTCAAATGGTTAAATAATTATAATAAAATAATAAACGATAATTGTAGCTCGCCAAATGTACTCAAGTAGTAAAATAAAAAAAATATAACAAGCACAATGAGCCAAATGTATTCTAGCAGTTAAACAAGAAAATACGACAATCATAATTCATCAAATGTATTGAAGACGTTAAATAAGAAAACATGACATGTGTAACTCGTCAAATATACTAAAATGATTATAATTGAAAACATGATCAGAAAATTCGCCAAATGTACTCAAGTAGTAAAATAAAAACAAAAAACGTAACAAGCACAACTAGACAAATGTATTCAAGTAGTTAAATAAGAAAATACGACAAGCATATAATTCACCAAATGTATTGAAGCGGTTAAATAAGAAAACATGACAAGTGTAACTCGCCAGCTATACTCAAATGGTTATAAAAGAAAACATGATAAGAATATTCACCAAATGTACTCAAGTGGTTAAATAAGGAAACATGTCGAGCGAAATTCACCACATGAACACGAGTGTCTAAATAAGAAAGCAACACAAGCGCAAATCGTTTAATGTACTCATACTCAGGCGGTTGAAAAATGAAACATGAGAAGTATATTTTGCCATATGTATTCAAGTGGTCAAATAATAAAATAAAATTACAAAAATAAGGGAGAAAACTGCATTTTCTTCGTGTGAAGAGCTAACATCCTTCTTGCAAATAAATGAAATAAAGCAAAAACTTTCTTAATTGCACCTGTCCTGACTACTTGTCAAATTTTGATAATCCTTTCATACGAAAAGTCATTTTCTTTACACCCCCCTTCCTCCCCTCAAAAAGAAAAAGAAAAAGCAACACAAGAATGCAATAAATATGAAGTAAAACAATATAAAAATTCCTATTTCTTTAAATCTAAATATACGACCTGCCACTGGCAGCGGAAACTAATAACATAGAGCTTGATATTAACTGATTTTTATCAGCGTCCAAGAAGTCGTTGAAAATTCGTATAACCACTTCGTTCAAACGCATGGTTGAGTCCATGATCGCTTCACTTAACTTCAATTGCAGAACCTCGCAGAAATATGTATTTTACACGAAACGATGATACTTTCGGAACAGTTTTGTTCGCCGTTATGTTATTTTTTTTTTCTCGTTATCCGAAAAATATTACAGAATGGCGATTTGCTAGGTTAGGATGGAATTCCGAGGGTAAATTGGTTCCAAGAATTTTCGTGATTCGCTTCAGATCTCAAACAAACATTTAGAAAGTAGAACAAAGAAAATGTGTATATGTTTCTGAAAATTATGCGAATGAAATTATAGTGGATAACTATCACGGATTTAAGGTATAAAAAGTCAATTAGTATAAAAATCCTTAATAATATTTTAGTTGGTCTACAATATTGTTTAATGGCTAGGCTTCTATCAGAATCAGGCTAAAAATCCTTACATCAACAAAGATGGATTTTAGAAATGTGTATCGTAAAATGTATTTCTGAGCCTACAGAAGGGAAGCATACGAAGCGATGCTCAAATATGTTTCATTTTTTCAAAAATATAATCTAAAAATATTATTCCATTTATAATTTTCCTTACAACATGAGTGCATTTTTGAGTTTATGTAAAAATTGTACAAAGTATCAATAAATTATTCACTTGACAAAGAGTAGTTACAAAAATTGTGGAATACGTGAAAGAAATGACTGGGTTTTATTAATCAGCTTACAGAATGCTTTTTTACTTTCTTCTATCTGTACAAGAAGAAAGTGTTGGATTCGTGAAAAATTTTCACTTCTGGTTTCCGACATATTCATACGTTTTAAAAGTTTTCTGAACATGATTTGCCTGTTTTTTGAAAATGTCTATCTGTGAGTCTGCGTGTCTGATTGTCTGCCTGTATGTGACACAAATTTTGTGGGCGCTCAAACTCGTGAACTATTGCGTAGAATAGGATGAAATTTCATATAAAGTTCAATACTTATGTGACCTGGGGATGATAAGCTTTTGAGAAAAATCTATGATTTATTCGATTTATTTTATGCTTATATATCCAGTTTATGTGCGCAGAACTCAACAAAATATTAAATTTAGAATCCTCATGATAGAAATAGATTGTCATTCAATTTTGGTTGCGGTCATCTAAGAGGGATTGCCGAAATTCGATGATTTTTTCGAAATAAAGAAAGACGTTTTGAGATGATTACAACATATGAGTTATGATATGGTTTACTTTGGATCATAGTAGTTCCTAACAAGCTTAGTGATAGTGAAAATATTCTATCAGCGAATGTGGCTAGGAAGTCTGATTTTCTACCAGCCAGTTCCAAAAACTTACCAGCCATAAATCAAAAGGAGCGGGAATAGGTTTCATAAAATAGCTTTCATGATGTACAATTTTATAAAAGACAACTGATCAAAGCATACTTATTATATAATACAAATTCTTAATGCAGTTACTTGACATGCTTCCGGCGTAGAGTCATCTTTTATGCGTAGAGTGCCTCTGATTTTATTATCACTACTTTTTTCTCTGCCATAATTTCGTTTAATTTCCTGGTTCAAACTGACAAATAGAGTTTCTATTGCATTTGATCACCACCATTTTATCTAATACATTTTCCTGCAGCTAAGTGGGAAAAGCGATTCGTTGGTGAAAATCTATGCTCATGTGGAGCTGTGCAGATAGGAAATGCAAACACGACTCCAGCAGTTTCATATAATATTCAGGAAGCATTGTAAATCTCCTTTCGCAGTTATTTCAGAAAATAATGTTTAAAAAATACATTTTGTCTCAGCGCATCATAAGGTGTAAGGTCACATATATTTAAATCTAAATCATCCACCCCCCTCCCGCCACATATTCAGAATTGTTATTCGGAGAAGTAAAGAAGAGTTTCTTGCTGCCTCCATATACTCACTAGTAGAAAACTTCTTAATGTGGCGAAAAGTATTTGTTTCACAACATCCGTCCATTTTAAGAATTCGTCGAGGAATAGGTCACTTGCAACAGTGGTTCGTACGGATAAAATTTTGTCGGCCATACCTAGTTTTCTATTCACAATTTCGCGAATGGCGAGTGTCATTTGCTAAGCCTGGTTCCCAAGCTTTTTGATTTACGCAGACCTTTTCAGAGTCGATTTCTATGTTGCAGCACCTTTAAGCGTACCCTACTTAATGTTTCTCAAGATAATGGCGTTTATGATTAATGTTTACTGTTAAAGAGGTAGAGAGTAAAGCAATGCAAAACAAAAATATGTGCAAATAATTGTGCATTGTATTATAAATGCGAATAAATCAAATTTTATAAACTTTGAAATTTACCATAATACTCGATTTATTCTGATCTACCACCAATGCACACGATATTGCCAAAAGTTGACCATAGATTAAAATTTGTAGCAAAGTTTAATAAATCCAACCATTTACGTTACAATTTGTAACGCAATACAAACATTTTACATTGCTGGTGACAGCAGTAATAAGGTTGATAAAATAACGTATAAACATTTAATAAGACACCTGGCTTGAGATTGCATTTCTTTCACAGATTTCTTATACCAGATTCAATTGGTGCTAAATGTTTTTGTTTTTTAATTTTTAATTTTTTTTCAATTTTTAGGGTTTTGTTCATCTTACGAAACTCTATTAGTCCCGCTTCGTTGTCTGTCTGTCACAAAGCCGGTTCTCAGAAACTATATAATTTACAAAATTTTGTGTACTTATAGCTGAATATCTACTATGAAGCTCAAAATCATAAAATTTGAAAAAATCGTATCATTTTAATATAGAGAGATGAAAAACCAAAAATCTAACAGCCTTTTCCTATTAAATTTAAACATTTTTCGTTATAGCAGTTTCCAATAATTAAAAATCCACACTAAAATTCTTTCTACAATAATTAATTTTCTATTGAAAGACTTCCACGTGAAAAATGAAAAGGAAATAAAATATTAATATGACGTCATATTGGTAATAAAATGGAAATTAAACATTTCTCAATAATACAAGGAGTATGAGTATGTTTAAATACAGAAAGCAGCTTAATATGACGTCATTAGAGAATTAAAAAGAAAATTAATCTGACTCCTAACATTTTGAAGGTCTCTATACAATATGTTTAATTTTGAAATTGATTATTTTTTTTACTATCGCATTTAGTCCACATGATATTATTATGACAGAGTATAAATGCGGGCTTCGCCCACTATCGGACCGGTTCAGATTTTCGAAAAAACAAGAAAAATAGACCGGTAAATTTTTACTTTATAAAAAACATGACTTTTTTTTTTAGAAAATGAAATTTATTTGGATTTATTAAAGAAAGGATAAAGTATTTTGAAAGGAATATTAAGCGAAACCCTTTGTGCGATCTTCGATCACACTTACTCACTTGTTATTTATTTTTCTGGAGTGATGCGGAGCCCATGAGATCCGCCGTAACACTGGTTAGGAACCGTTTCCCTGAGATCTTTTGGAATTAGACAGAACATATAAGTGTGGTTCTTGGAGGAAACATTAACGATCACGTGAGGTTGACAAACTAACGTATTGAAACTATTTGATTAGTAAAGAGGATCTTGTCTATTTGCCCGTTATTATCGTCTTTAGACCACTGATCAAGTCACATGAGGCTGGGAAACGTGGTTGATGTATGACTACTCCTGATATAGGAAAAAGTGTGTCCAATCTTCGACTGGTTCTAAACGGTTTAGGTAGTTTACAACATGAAAATTGTTCTTCATCACGAACAACCATCATCAGTTATTTCGAGAATATCACAGCTGGTCTTAATTTCACTCTAAGCATTCTCAAACATTTCTGAAGATATGGTAGATATTGCTGAGGGGATTCAAGTGTCTAATTATACCACCATTGAGTATCTGCAGCATAAAATGTATTCTTCAGATAGCCACAGCTAAAAGCTGTGTGTACAGCTGTGTGACATAAAATGAATGTAGAGGGCCGTGTAATTAATCTATTTCTGCCTATCTGGGAATTTTTAACAGAGGAAATCACGTAAATTTGCACCCCGATGATCTTTATGAAATTCGTATCTAAATCGTCTCGTAACTGTCTTTGGAGATTTTATTTACTATGACCAAAGCACATAGATTTTTCACTACGCGCACCACCTTGCCCCAAAACAAAAATCTCTGAGATAAAGAATATCTATTTTACATACATACAATCATAAGCTAAAAAGTATGTAAGGATTTTTTAAACGTTTTAGGGACGTTTTAAACGCGAGACTTCTATAACGCAGACGGAACGAATGTATTATTGTTGTTACAATTATCAACAGCACGATTACTTCTGAAGAGGGTGTGTATAACATTCATTGTTATTTTACAGGTCCACATAAAAGAATTCAGACACATTAACGTCTACGAGTGGAAATTGTTAATGTAATTTAATGGCATTATACCATTTCAAACAAAACATAAATCATATATGTAACAGAGCTACACCATAGTTTGTATTCCATAGAATATGTTCTACGTAGCATTTACTGTTATTTTACAGGGCCATACAAAATAATTGAGGTATATTATTGCCTATGACCGCTTATTGCTCAAAGAATGTTTTACTGTTGTACGTTTTAAAACACACAGAAATTTTAATTTCCTATATAAAAGGCACAGATTACTTCAGTTCGCTTACCTTATTGTCTGAAATTCGATTGTGATTCAGAAAAATCTTAGATGACTTCAAAAGTTGCCAAATTCACGGTTACTTTTGTTGAATCTTCGATTTTCTTATATATTTATATAAAAACATATATGGCCGCAGGAAATTTATTAGTAATAGTTTTAATTTGGTAAAACTTACTTCATTTGATGCTCTTCTTACAGACAGATCTAAAAGTTCTTTTAAAAACATACGAGAATGAGGATATTAACTCATTGAGCATAATAATTTTAATTCATAGTTCTGTTTAAATAAAAAAGATTTCTCTAAAACACATACTTCCATAAATAATTCAAGTGTTTTCAAATCAGCTTGAGGTAAGAGCCAAGAGAATCAGACGGAAGATAGTTTCATCCAACTTGTTCATACCTACATATATATCCCACAATTTCGTGGTATCCAATGGAGGGCAACAATATTACTAAACAATATGGATAGACAAGCTTATTATTATTATTATTATTTTTACAGGAAGGATTCGATTTTATATCTGCATATAAAAAAACCTACGGGCGGTACGATCCATTAAGAATTATGGCCTAAAGTGCCCAGCCCTGTTTTCTTGACCATGGACCCTGAGGTGCTATACAGCATATGTACCGGTCAGGTGATGGTCAGCCTAACGCAAGACTCTCAGTGTTCAGTTCCCAAGCAAGCTTGGTCCGACCGAAGGGGTACTGAAGGGGAAGGTATATCGACCCCGAAAGGGTCGATAAATGAGTGAACCTTGAATGAACCTTGCCCAGCCCGAAGTTGAACTCTGTACTTAGTGCGTAGTAGTCAGACGTGCTGGTGCTGACCACTACGCCCACTGGGCTTCGTGTCTGCATATAACAGAATATAAATTTCATAAATTTCTTTATGTTTGGAAAAAGAACATTTCAATTTATTTAGTTTGGAAAGAGAACATTTCTTTATATTTCGAAAGAGAGCATTCAACATTTTGGAAGGAGAATGATGCTTATATTTCAGCTTTCTTAATAATTAGTCGAAAACAAAATCTGTGTATATTTAAAAAAAAAAAAAAACATATTTTAACATTAAATCGATTTTGGAAGAAAGAGAAAGAACGAAAAATTTTCATTCAATGAAGTAGCTAATTTTTTAATATAATTTTTTCGTGACGGCCATTTTCTTTCATTTGCGAAATACTTTATTCTCTAGCTCATCAAAACGTACTCCATTTCAACAACAAACTTATTATTAGCATAGAACAAAAATTACGCAAGCCTTCGAAAAACGCAATATAAAATAAGCAAAGCACAAAAACTGAATGAACGAAAAGACCTATAGAATAATCACACCATTGCATCCAATCAAATCTCTCCACAGGAGGGCGCTGCATTTGAGGAAAGTTAGAAGTTGCAGTGCTTTCCAGCAGTGGCGAAAATGTTCCGCATGGCCGATTCGCTGTGGAAATTTCCTCTGCGTGAAGATGACGGAAAATAAATAAAGAAATCTCAAGAAAAAACAGAAAAGAGAACGAGAGAAGAAACGTCTCGCGAAAAAGGCCGTAGTGGCTGGCTCGTGTCCAGGCGTCTTGAAGGTCAATTCTTAGCACAGTTATTCCAGTTGAAGCGGAGTGAAGTGAAATGGAAAAGTGGGTGGCAAAACGCTTCGCAGTTTTGGATTTCGAAAGTTTTTCATCATACCACGATCGGTTTCTGCATCGATGATTCGATTTGATGCAAAGGTTTCAGGCGAAGAAAAACGCCCCGTTTTCTACGCCTCCACTCCTCAAATATCACGGCGGCTGCAATTTGCAAGTCCGCATGAACTATGACGAACAAACCGAGTGACAAACCAAGGAAAACTTCCAGGTTTCTTTCTCCAGATTCGTGCGTTTTTGCGGCTGAAGTGGCAGTGAATTTTGCCACTTGGCATACCGTGCTACTTGTGGCGCCAACTTATATGGGCCCATGCAGCTCGAGCCTACCCAATAATTTGCTCTACTAGCCTACCCAATTTCGCTTCTTTATTTCAATACGTATTTATTAATATTTTACCCTGACATTCATAATGTCCTTAAGTGACTGAAATGTTCCTTCGTGCGTTTTTGCGGCTGAAGTGGCAGTGAATTTTGCCACTTGGCATACCGTGCTACTTGTGGCGCCAACTTATATGGGCCCATGCAGCTCGAGCCCACCCAATAATTTGCTCTACTAGCCTACCCAATTTCGCTTCTTTATTTCACTACGTATTTATTAATATTTTTTAATCTCTGAAACAAAATTTCATTCTGCTGACGTTCAAAATATCTTTTTTTTTATATATATATAGTAATGACACCCATAACAGAACAGACTCACAAGAGCACTAAATGTCCTTCAATTTAAGTATAATTTTTCTCAAAAGATACATTACCCGAATATTTGATTAGTGAGTAATAAGTCAGTGAGTGAACATTGTCTATTTTAATGCCCTAACCCTGACATTCATAAAGTCCTTAAGTGACTGAAATGTTTTGATTTTTGTGTTTTTTATTTATAATCATATTTATGGTATTATAGTAAACATTAATGCTCTTATAAGAAAGAATTCACGAATAACATAGGAAATAATAAAACAGGCAGTGCCCTTTTGCTTAAAATTTTTTGAGCCCACGCCAAACTTTTCAAAAGTTGCTGGGCATCATTGAGTAATTTTCACTACTAGGACTTCTAAGCTTTCCAGAAGCGAAATTAATACTTTCGGTAGTTTTTGTATGGAAAAAAGATAAAAAAAATTTGGAATAGTGAAATAGGATTTTGTATAACTACAACTGTGCGTAATCTACTGATTTTCATTTAAAGCTTTAGTCAAGCGCTCTCAAGCAATGTTGTATTTGTATCTTTTGATTCGATTGCGTCGTCCCGCTTCTCCGTAACGTGAAATAATGGCCCTCTTTTGCTGTAATATTCTGCAAATGATTTCTGCTCTAGCATATCTAGTTACCAATGAATACCGGATACAAAGAATTTGCACTTCCCATACATTTAATTTTATACCGCTATAGCACATTTTCACATGTTTGATTTTTGATTACACAGAACTGCCCCTTTTTATGATGTCTTTAATGCATTTTAATTCTTTTTTCATTTAAAAAATATGTCTGTGCGAGTAACAAAAACGTTGCTTTATAATAAAATACTACGATTAAACTATTAATGAAACCTTTCTTTTACCTTCTGGTAAGCATATCTTCTACTCTTATCTTTACTGAATGAGTAAATGAAGATTTCATTCATAATGTAATAACAATAACTAAACATTACATAGAGAAGTGTAGGTGCAGCATCTTAGTGATTCGTTTTCTACCACAGTCAGTAATGAATATAAGAATACAACAAAATACGGAAAATTTCGTCCATAATAAAGAAGGCAAAATACCCAAATACCGTCCACTAAGGCAAATCCCTCATTTTGAAAAAATAGGATAGAGTTAAAAATGCTCAAAAACTCAATTTAAGCAGCTCTGCTCCTTACTCCTTACCAACAGAAGCTAGTATGGCAACTGAGCAGAATTAGTTGCCTTTACCTCTGACTAAGTAAAACCGAAAGCAACCCAATTTTTCGAATTTTGGAGAAGGGCTCCTAATTACTCACCTCGTTCTAATATTTACAGTTTATGCTTATATTTGGAGTGTGGAACTTTTGGAAAAAAGACAGGAAACTTCCATTACAAAACTGTTTTTCTTTGAAATTTATTCTGCTAGTGCTTTTGAAGTTGCAGTTTTTTTTGAGGTTTTTAGTGACTTTTTGTGCGGATATCCTGCTCAAAGAAAGAGGGGGGAGGGAGATGAAGTATCAGTTCTCGCAGAAATGGTAGGTTTGTTTATAGGAGCTTGCTTGATATTTTTTGGGCTACTTTTGGTTGACCATTTTATTGTGGGATCTAAGGGGGAGAAATTTAGATAGAAGAGTATTAAAAATATATTGGTCACACCTGACCTAACGATGAACTTACCTTACATGCTATGAAGAGTTTGAACTTGAAAAAGATGCTTCTATCTACAAATATGCACTACAAAGTAAACGTTTCTTGGCATAAGAAAAATATTCTTAATTTGAATAAAAACTATAACGATAAATCTAAATAAAACCTACAACAGTCTTCTCAATCAATTATTGAAAAATATTGAGCTAAAAGACAACATTTCATTTACATCTCACTGTCAGTGTTCGATTGGGAAGTACAGACAGTGCTGTAGTCGTACAGAAAGGGGATATTATTCTATAGGCAGAGGGCATACGCTAGAGTTATGAACGTGCTTGGCTTTGAGTAGTACGCTATATATATAGTATATACGCTATAGCTTTATTTGAGAAACAGGTGGTATACGGAGCTTCTAAAAATATGCAGAAGGTATACGGCGTATACCTAACTCTGTATATGACGCTTTAGAAATACAGATGCAAGCAGAAATGAGGTGATGACGCAATAAAGGATCTGATTTAGTAGCTAAGGCAATGGTTTTGGAAATTAAAGGTGAAGTAGAAAGTTGATTAATTAAAAAAACTTTGTTCTTCAATTACATTACTTGAGTTAAGTCGTGGTGGTAAATCTTCACTATGTAATGGAAGACGTGAAAGAGCATCGGCATTTCCGTGCTCGGTGGATTTCTTAAAACGAATATCATATTGAAACGTTTATAAATAATGCATATCGTTGCATCCTAGCCCCTCAAAGTACAGGGATACGCTAAATAGAAGAAAAAGTAGAAACAAGAGGTTTACTGTCTGTAAATAAAGTAAATTTATTACCATACAAATATTGAAAAAAAAATCTTTACACAGAAAATATTAGCCAGTGTTTCTGTATCTACATAGCTATGCCTTTTCTCTGCATTCGTCAAAGTTCTTGACACAAAACCAGTAGGTTTTTTTCATGTTATCTGGCATCACAAGCAAAAGAAATGTGGAGATACCATATTGAGAAGCATCGGTTGCTAACACTAAAGCCGATTTAGGGTTTAAATGTGTAAGAGCTCTTTCAGATATAATTTCATTTTTTATATTCTGAAACGCTTGTTCAGAAACCGAAGACCATATAAATTTTACATTCTTTCTCAGCAATTGATTTAAAGGATGTGCGATTGTAAATTAATTCGGTACAAACTTAAAATAATGCATAAATAAGCCCAGAAAAGATTTAACCTGTGATACATTTACTGGTTTTGGACCATTTAAAATAGCATCTATTTTACCTTGGGTTTTATGAATACCTTCTTTATCAATTTTATACTCACAATACTTAATTTCATCAGCCATAAAAAATGATTTATCTTTATTTATTATTATATTATATTCACGTAGCCTTTCTAATACTTGTTTTAGACGTTTCAAATGTATTGCACCAGTTTTCCCTGTATCACCAATATCATCAATAAAAATTTAAATATCATGAATATCACTCAAAATGTGTTAAATTTTTCTTTACCGAATAGCATGAGAACTAGTAAGATCTATGGGTAACTTTAATAATTGGAATAATCCCTTTGAAGTATTAATTGTCAACAGTTCTTGTGACTTCTCCTCTACAGCTAACTGGATATATGCTTGGTTTAAATTAATTTTGTGAAATGCAAACCACCCCCTAATGTAGCTAATATGTCTTCTACTTTAGGTATAAAGGATATTTTTCAACCTTCAAAAATTTACTTATCTATACTTTAAAGTCGCCACATAAAAAAATTTCCTATTAGGCTTAACCACTGGAACTATAGGAGTGGCCAACTTGCTATTAGTAACCGATTTAATAAAACTTCCAACTGTAACCTTTGTAATTCTTCATTTAATCACTGCACGTAATGCATAAGTTATCATTCTATATCTTTCCAAAATATGGGAGTTTCAACTTTTTCTAGATAGAGTTCTGGCTTCAAACCTTTTATCTCCCCAACATTATTAGTAAACAAATCAGAAAAATCATTTAGTAATGCTTTTAATTTGCAATTTCATTTACATACACAGATTTCAAATTATGAGGGAAAATATCAAATTCAGAAACCTAATTTCTCCCAAATAATAACAGAAAATTATCTTACAATTATTAAATACAATTTAAAATTTTTAGTTTTATCTTCATAAGAAACTTGATAAAAAATTTCATTAGTTGCAGTTCTTAACTGAATATCAGGCGGAAAGATTTTGTAATTTGGAAAAAAATTTGCGAAAACGTTTAATAGGCATTGCAGAAATTCCAGAACCGGTATCTAACAACATTTCAGCTCTTAACTTATTTTCAATTAAAATAGGCACTTTTATGGGAGTTGTACTTTTATTGTAACTCACGGATAAAAATATCAACTGTATTTAATACATGCATTTGTTTCTAAGGATTATTATTTCAATATTAACTTTATTCAAATAACCTGTTTTTTTTTTTTACATTGACTGCAAATTGTATTATTATATCTACATACATTACCTAAATGTGACGCATTACGACATCTATAACATTTCAATTTACTCTTGTTTACCTCAAATTTTGCTTTATTTACATGATTGTTGATATTTTGTTTTTGAGAACCGTACTTCTTTGGTTGTACATTTTTAGTATACGCAACTTTATTTACATTCATATTTTTATATTTCAATTCAGAAATGCCAATTTCAGCATTTTGTAAAGATACAGCTTTTTCAACAGCTTTCGCAAAATTTAACCCTTTCCGGCACAGACAAATTCTGTTCTTAAAAGGCGAAATTACTGACTGACACCGGAATTTTACAAACGATTTTTTTTAGAAAATAAGAACTCCTTATTTTAAGCTTTCATTATAGAAGCAAAATTTTATTAAAATATTCTTGGTGACGAATGCAAGTTTGGAATTAAAATTAAGTGTGCCCGGAGTGGGACCACTGTGCCGGAAAGGGTTAAATCGTCAACTTGAGTGATGATTTCACTGTGAATATTTTCATTTTTTAGACCTCTAAGAAATTGATCTAAAAATTTTTCGTTTAATGTGTTTACAAGAAAATGCACAATAAGTCGTCATTTTTTTTTTTTTTTTTTTAAATCTAGCAGAAAAATCTTGAATTGACTCATTTTCAAACTTCATACATTTACGAAATGTTATTCTCTCGCAAATTTTGTTTTGGACAGGGCTTAAGTTTTTAAGCAGAATATCAACAATATCTTCTTATTTCAATGATTCCGAAGATTTAGAAAAAGAAAAATCACTTAACCCTTTCGGCACAGTGGTCTCACTCCGGGCACACCTAATTTTAATTACAAACTTGCATACGGCATCAAAAATATTTTAATAAAATTCTGTTTCTGTAATGAAAGCTTAAAATAAGGAGTTCGTATTTTCTAAAAAAATCGTTTGTAAATTCCGGTGTCAGTCAGCAATTTCTCATTTTACGAACAGACTTTGTCTGTGCCGGAAAGGGTTAATAAATTATACAAATTTGGTCCCATACAAGAAATAACGGCGGGGACCTTCTTTTCCTCTTTTATATAATATGGAATGAAAGATTGTTCCAGCCTTTTAACATAAGCTGCTAACGTTTCAATGGAATCATTGAATTCTTTGAAATTCGCGAACATTATTCTTGATTAAATTAAGAAAAGAAAAAATATACACTCACCACCACCGTAACTTCTTTAAATGTTGAACTTGTTGCAGAAAAATAAAATATTTTAGGCCACCACTGTAGTTGAAGAGGTCAGAACGTGCTCTAATCGGAAAAAAATAACACTGTAGAACCATTTTATTACTTCATATAATTTTTAAAAATATTTCTGGGATACAAATATTTTTTTTTCCATCGTCGCCACTGTAATGTTTTAAAGATCAATTATATTAAAATAATCACATAATTCAATAAAGTAGTACGGGTAAGGTATGTTCAGGGGTCAGAAATAGCGCGCTACAAGTAGCGAAACTACTGTAGTCAGTACTTTTTACAGTAGTTTGTAGGGTAGCGCGATACAAAAAATCAGTAGTTTGTAGCGAGAACCGACGCTACTTTTAACGCTACTTCAGAGGAAAAAATGTACCATTCTGAAAATCACGTGGGCGAAATTGCTTCTTTTGTGCATAATTTGTTCTGCTCAACAATTTCCGAATCGCAGTGGCAAAGCTCAGCTGCAGTGTATAGCAACGCAAAGCGTGAAGTCATACATATTTTCCATTGACATTTGCTGCTGAAATCAAGTACTAACCACAAAAATAATTAATTTTCTTGTAGGCAACACTTGTCCATTTATTCGTTCATGTCTTCATGCTTTAATGACGGGTTTCTTATTATTCGGAATTGCTCTTTTTACAGATTTATTTATTTTTTTGCATTTAGGGTTGTTTTTCTCTATTTTTCTAGATTATATCTTTCTTAATTTTGCTGCGAAATTTCTTAAGCGTGTATAAACTAACGTTTTGGAGAAAACAAAACATTTTCTTGTATGTTATATTTCTTAAATTTTTAATGCCCTCGGTTATGTCGCATTTATTTAATTGTATCCTGACAGACGCGATATAACGAGGGGTCACTTTATTATTTAATCCGGGTCTTCAATTTCAGTGTAAATTGAACACTGACAATATTTGAAAGTAGCGAAGTAGTGACTACTTTTGAAAAGTAGTTTGTAGTCGCTACTTTTTAAAACAAGTAGTTGTAGTTGTAGTTCACTACATTTTCGACAAAGTAGTTGTAGTTGCAGTTCACTACATTTTCGACAAAGTAGTTGGAGTTGTAGTTCTCTACAATAAAAAGTAGTTTTTTCGACCCCTGGGTATGTTAATATAGAGGTTTATTAACAGACAACGATTAATTATCAACACGAGACGTAAAAATACAATCAAAACATTCTGAGACTTATTACAACTGTAAGAAAAGTATTTTTTTTTCTTTTTTTAAGAATGGTGTAGAAATACTTATTCTAAGTTTGGTGCTGTTATCCACAGATTTTTAATCAAAACATAAACACTGCATTTCTCTTATTCTGACAGAGAAAAAAATATTTTTTACTTTTTAGTGCTCTTTAAAAAAAATTGTTTTTTTTTATATATATATATTTTTTATTGATGAATAAGTGGCTTGCGATTCTGGTATGTACTATACAAAACTTGTTCTCTTGATAGGTACTGTTACTTCTTTTTTGTAAAAAAATGTTTCGACCACCCTGTATATTTATTAATATTAAAAAACGTGTTATTTTACAATTAACAGTTTAATATACCAAAGCGATACAACTTTTTTTTTTTTTTTTTTTTTAAATCATTAAGATTTCCAATGTCTTTGATTGAGGCAGACTGTCGAAGCGAAACATATATGAGTAATTGTACTTAATTGAATTTGCGCATAATTTTGTTGAGTGAGCCATCATGCATGATTTTTTTTCGCTGAAAGTAAGTGAAACGGTCCAAGTATACCCACTAATGTAACTCCTTTATTAATGGAAACTGGTTTAACATCTTAACTTTTTTTATAACACGTAGAGAGTCTAGATTATAAGGCTGGGTTACAACGTTCTGGCTTCATGGTCTACTTACTCAGGAAATGTTTTTAAAAAAGTAAAGGAATTTTGATTAAAAAAGTAAGTCGAAAGTGATCCAATTTACCGATGGTAAGGTTTTATGGCCACACTCTCTGATGCAACTCGAGCCGATTTCTTTTGCATACTTTTACATTGGAAGCCTTTTAATAAATTTCCTATTTGTAATCTTTTTTTGAGTGGACAAAAAGTTGATAATATGTAAAATAGACAAAGTTTGTAAAGGAAAAAAAAATCAAATAACAGAAAATTTCTAAAATCGCTATAATAAAATAATATCTATTTCGTTTGAAATTAAACCGAATGCGATTGAAATCCAAATAGATTTTGAGAGGCTTAATAAACCTACCTGCAATAGTCACAGTAACTGCAAATCCCAAAGATCGCAATGTGAATTTGTGATTTATATTGATGTCACGTGGCGTGGATTATACGTTACAATGACGTGGCTGGTGACAGAAGGACTGGTCGAAAAATATCTTTTAATTGCTCAAGGATCGGAAAAACTACCTTTTTATTGTAGTGAACTACAACTACAACTACTTTATCGAAAATGTAGTTAATTACAACTACAACTACTTGTTTTAAAAAGTAGTGACTACAAACTACTTTTCAAAAGTAGTCACTAATTTGCTACTTTCAGATTTTGTCAAAGACTTCAATTTACACTAGAAATTGAAGACATTGATTAAATAATAAATCGACCCTTCGTTATATCGCGTCTGCTGGGATACAATTAAATAAATTACGACATAACCGAGGCCATTAAAAAATTAAGAAAGGTAACATACAAGAGAAAGTTTTGTGTTTGTCTTCAAAATGTTATATTATAAACACATTACAAATTACGTAGTAAAATTAAGAGAAATTTTACAATCTTGAAAATTACAGAAAAACAACTCTAAATGCAAACAATGAATAAATCTCTACATAAAAATTCCGAATAATAAGAATCCCGGCGTTAAAACACGAAGACCTATTAACCAATAAATAGACAAGTGTTGTTAGCAAGAAAATTAATTCATTTGGTGTATTTGTACTTGATTTTAACAGCAAGTGTCGATGGGAAAAAAATCTATGACTTCATGGGATGCTTTGCTATACACTGCAGCTGAGATTTTCCGTTGAGATTCGCAAATTATTGAGCAAAACAAATTTTGTACAAAAGAAGAAAGTTTCGGTCACATGATTTGCGGAATGGCACGTTTTCCCCACGAAGTAGCGTTAAAAGTATCATAGGTTTTCGCTACAAATTACTGATTTTTTTGCATCGCATTACTCGCTACACTACATTGTTTAAAATGTAGCTACACTAAATGTGTACACAACACAACAAACTACTCTAAAAAGTAGCGACTGCTGTAGTTTCGCGACTTCCGACCCTTGCTGTGGCTCGTATAGCATCGTAAAGTTGCAGCAACATTACATTTAAACTTTGTGACTTGTAGCAGGACCGCATATAAGCAGAAATTCCTGCAAATGTAGAAGGGACGGGGGCTTTTAGGTAGGGGGGGGGGCGTGATAAAAAGTAAAAAATGAAAAATCCTTCAATTTAGAAATTTTTTTAAATATAAATTGAAATTTTTGTTGAACTGCCTGTGGTGCGTGGTGATACGTACGTCTACATGACCAAAAATTTCAAGCGTGGACCCAAGGTTAAAAGTTCAGCCCTGGCCATATTAAATTTTCGTGGTTCATAGGCAGACTCGATCCGTTCAAAATTTAATTTAATCAGGTCTGGCCAATTCAATTTCAAGAAAATGTCTATATTTCTTAACTAAAATTATCCTGTAGTTAAAATTCTTTTAAGACTGTTATCAAATCCAAACTCACTACTTATTGATACATTCACAAAGTCCTTGCCATTCGTAAATACGTGCAATTTGCAGGCTTTTGAATTCGGATACCAATAAATCGAACAGTGTTTTCCTATAAAAGCAATAAATCTTTTCAAAAATGGCATAAGATTTGACATTTTGAATCAAATTTTGGGATAGGGAACTGACAAAATGGTAGTTGTGGCTTGTGGGAGAGCAATTAGATATAACTCAAGATGTACTAAATTTGTAGTACATCGAAAAAGAAAGTTTTTTTTTTTAAACAGATATTCTATTGCATTTTAACAGAATATCTCCATTTCATATGAAGTACAGATTTCTCTGTTACGAAACAAAGATATATTTTTTGTCCTCAACAACAAACAATCCGAAAGCACCAGAAATACTGTAAAGAAAAAAAAGAGAGTTATCTGGTATAATAAAACTATCTTTTAATTCATCTATATATATACATAAGAAATTCTGTAAAGAAAAAGTAAAGCAGATCTTCTATTCTACAACAAAACTCCATTCCAAAAAAAAAAAAAAAAAAAAAAAAACAACAAAAAAAAAAAAAACAATTTTTTGTATGCAACAGAATTTTTTTTTGTTTCCTACGGAGTACTCCGTTTCTACATAACCAGTGTTGCCAATTTGGCCTTTTTTAAATTCAGAATTTCCAATTTCATACCAGAAATTCCAAATATTAATTTTAACTTTATTTAATGACAGATATTTCGTGATGACGTAAAGTTAAAATTCTTCTTTCTGAATTTCCGGTAAGAATTTGGTATTGCCAAATAAAAAAAAGGCCTGTAACTGGGTTTTCTTCACTATAAGATACACTGTTAAAATTTTTGTGGTGGTTTGAACCAAATTTTGATGCTGAATTAGCTGCAACTATAAGATGGTGAAATATCGTTCCAATATTTGGAGTTCCGGTTGACTCATAGCTCCAAATGTCGGAACGGTATTTCACCATCTTATGATTGCAGCTACCGCAGCACCAAAATTTGGTTAATCATATCCCGAAACTTTTAGCAGTGTAGAGGAAACTCTGTTTTTAATGCGATTTTTCGCTCTATTCTATTTTATAATTTACTACTATATAAATATACGCTGTTTCAATTTAACAGGATTAAACTATCTGAATCATAGATAAATTTTGTTTCATACAGAAAAAAACTGTATCAATTTAACAGGATTCCTCTGTAAAAATTACAGCGAAAAACTGGTAGCAGTGCTGACAGGGTTTTTGGGTAAATCTGCAATTACTTTTTTTTAAAATTTAAAATTAAAATCTATTTTATGCTTAAGTTCCTGAATGTAATTACCTTAAATTTTTTGATAAATGACGAATGAAAATAAGATTGTTAATGTGTTAAAAAAATAGAATTTTTCAGATTACATGTTCGCAAACTGTGCAATAAGAAATTACAATATTATGATAATATTAATAATTACTTAGACAATTATAACATGCAGACTCATTAAAATAAATAATGTAGTTTAGAATAAAATACCGAGATGGTTAAAAAACACCATTACCGTATAATCCGGCGTATAACGCGCTTTTTTGAAACAACAATATTAGTCAAAATTTACAGGTGCGCGCTGTAGACCATGTATGAAAATGAAGGCTTAATAAATTGGTCATTTGCGAGTATAATTCGCGCTCAAAGGTTTCCGTACATTGAATTTATTAATTACTATTAATAAACTTTTAATAAACTTTTAATAAACTAATTAATAAATTTTAATACCCCTAATTTTTTCATAATTTAGTTTCAGTAGATTCTGAAATAGGAGTGTTGCATATTTTTCCAGTGCTTTTGACGATATCTCTGAAAATATAATACCTAAAATTAAAAAAATATATTTTTTTGAGTTCGATGTTATAATTTATTTTGAACGATACCCTACACAATATATAAAAACAAAAAATATTTTTCAAGTAACTTAATTAATATCTCGGCTAATTCCCGACATATTTTTTTCGAAAATCATTATATAATATCCTTGGATGATTCTGCATCGATAGATACCTAGAGTGCCTGTAAACTCCCCCTTAGTTCGCCAGAAAAGCACAGTTTGTGTGTAACAGAAATATGCGTTTTTCTCAAAAACTATATTACCAAGGAAAATCTCTATAGTTTTCCTGCAAGGATTAAATAAACTTTTACTACCCCTAATTTTTTCATATTTTTAGTTTCAGTAGATTCGGAAAAAGAGGGGGGGGGGATATTTTTGCAGTGCATTTTCGTCGATAACTCTGAAAATATAATACCTAAAATTAAAACAAATATATTTTTGATTTCGACATTACGCGATCTTTCACACGACAGACAAAAATAATTTTTTTTTTGTTTCAAGTACTCAATTAGCCACCTAAATATTTTTTAAGAGTATTTGTGAATGACTAATAATCTGATAATATGGGGTAAAAAGGCTTTATAACTTTCCACGTCCCATAGTTTACGAGAAAAAGGGCTGTAAGAGACGGACAGACAGACACAGGAGTGATCTTATAATGGTTCCGTTTTTACTTATTAAGTACGAAACCCTAAAAAAAAAGTTTAATAATTGAGACTTTTATAATTATTAAACAATAGACGAAGACGTGATTATTTGAATGAACGAAAGCACGATTCCGAACGCATTGTGTGGATTCAACCACATAGCTTTGGCAGTAACAGTAACGTATATCCTCACTTCGCATTTGTTTATTTTCTTTATGCTTGTTCTAGTTATTATACTTTTCAATGCTCTTTATTGTATTTCTATGCTACCTATCTCCTGAAGGTTTCTTTGTAAGAAAAGGTTGTGCGCGTAATATCGCGAATGTACCTAAAAATATAAAAATACAGTCTCAAGTTGTACACTGCAAAAAAAAAAAAAAAAAAAAAAGTTGATTTTACAGTATAATACTGGCATCCCAGCTGCCAGTATTATACTGTAAAATTAACAGTAAAATAAGCAGTAATACGCTGCCGAGCATGCGCAGTAGCGTGTTACTGCTTATTTTACTGTTACTGGAAGACCGGGGGCATGTTGGCCATAAGGACACTTTGGCCCATCCGCGATATTTTTCAAACTATCCGGTGGATAGCATTACTAGCTAAGTGAAATGTGTCTTATCATGTCTTCTTTCACCCACAACATCGTCAACCGTTAAGAAGCAATCGAACGAAAGTCACTTAAAATTTTCAAACTTTTACACAGAAAAGTTTTTTTTTGCACTTATAAAAAAATCGTTTTTGTTTTGTTTCTAAATTAAAGTTTGACTTTGGTGAATGGCAGTTTAAATAGAACGTTGTTCAGAGTTTATTTTCTACCTACTGTTTTTTTTTTAAAAAAATAGCGGAATATTTTGATACGTCGATCAAAAACCAAAATGGCGATATGGGGCAAGTTGGCCCATTTAATCTGGGGCATGTTGGTCCAGATTAAGCGACGAACCTAAGGACGAAATTCACATTTGTGACCACCGCCCTTGAAAGGGTTAAATCATTCAAAAATAGTAAATCAGGAGATGAGTGGATTCAAATGTACCCGGTGCAAATGTTGGGCACGCGAATCATATGTCACTGTGGATACAATATTTTATGTTTATGCATTCATTGTGATGATGAGAAAAATTTCGATGAAGGCAGTAGTTAAGTTGAATAAAACATCTTTTCTTATCCTTTGTACTTTTTATATACCAATTTAAAATTACATTTTATATGTTATGTGTTTTTCATTTTCGTTGGCAATCCGAAAATAAAATCTATTTAGTGGGTCGACCTAGGGCTCATATAATACCTATATATATAGGAGCCTTAGGCCAACCTACCCCGTTCGACGGGACAGGTTGGCCCAGTGACTTGATGTTCTTCTGAGCTTCATATAGAAAATATTAATAATTATTTTTCAAAATTTTTCCTACGTGGTTATGCTTTAAGGTGCACTTATTGTCCAAACTAAAATAAGAATTAAAATTTTAATAAAATAAAATAAATAAAAAATTTTGCAGAAAAAAAGGGCCAACTAGCCCCGGTCTTCCCTACATGCCGGAATATATGGTATTTTAAAGCTCTATAAAGAAAAAAGAAACAAATAGATTAAAAAAATATTTTTCCATAATTTATTAAACCAAATTAAATTTCTAAAGATTCCGCTAAACAAATAAGCATTATTATTATTATTATTATTATTATTATTATTATTATTATTATTATTCTTTAAAAGGGAGAAGTGAGGGACTCACAGAAAATTTGTCTGGTGGTACGTGAGATCTGTGGGCGGCCCTGATAGCAGTGACGTGACTGTGACGTTAATTTGTCCGTTTTTAATCTAATTGGTGACATCAAACAAAATTACATATTATTTATAAGAGGCTATCTCATATCGATTAAACGGTGAGTTTCCAATACAATAAACTCCCATGAAACTCGCATAAATATGAAAGGAGTTACAACAAAAATCGTTGCCAAAAGATTTTCACAAGAGGTTTTCCTTCAAGGGCTTATTTTAATTTATTATTATTATTCTTATCATTTTACAGAACATTGATAAAAATGAGTATTTTAAAATGTATTCGTAAATATTACAATAAAGTATTCATATATATATACCGGGTGTCCCAAAAATGACTGATGGATTTTAAAATTCAATAACTAGCAAACGGTGACAGATATTTAAAACATTCTTGCAGGAGGGTTATGTATGATGTCGGGAGTTTTTTTACTGTGATTCTTGATTTTAGTTCGAATTTCAAACAATAGATGGCGCTGACAGCGGTTGGCGCTCATTCGAGGCCGAAACTGACGTCACTGAGCATTGATGCGAAGAAAGGAGATTAAGGCTATGGAGTGGGTCTCATTCGAGTGATCTGGGATTCTGAATCGGGGCCTAAGAGCAAAATTGTACTGGCGAATGAGACCCACTCCATAGCCTTAATCTCCTTTCTTCACATCAATGCTGAGTGACGTCAGTTTCGGCCTCGAATGAGCGCCAACCGCTGTCAGCGCCATCTATTGTTTGAAATTCAAACTAAAATCAAGAATCACAGTAAAAAAACTCCCGACATCATACATAACCCTCCTGCAAGAATTTTTTAAATATCTGTCACCGTTTGCTAGTTATTAAATTTTAAAATCCATCAGTCATTTTTGGGACACCCGGTATATATATAGTATATATATATATATATATATATATATATATATAATTCTACCAAGGCTTACACAGAATTAAATGTTAATATTTAAATTAATAGTGTTTTCATTTAAGAATATATTTTCAAATGAATAAAATAAAAGGGTAAATTTAAGAAAATTAAATAAAATATTTCTTTATGCAGTAATAGTTTTCGTCCCAAACGTCACGTCATATCATATTTTCGTATTTGTCACAAGTGTCACAATCCTATTCGTAATGTTCTGTGACACCACATCAAAGTCGAAACTGTCACTGTCATTTTCAATACTTGCAATTGCCCTAGTCTCAATAGAAACGCCCTTGACACCATAAATGCTGTACTCTAACATTGAAAAAAATGGAGATAATTTTTTAAAAAAATATATAAAATGCACTTTATTGCAATATTTACGAATACATTTTAAAATACGAATTTTTATCAATGTTCTGCAAAATTATAATGATAACAATAATAAATTAAAATAAGCCCTTGAAGAAAACCTTTTGTGAAAATCTTTTTGTTGTAACTCCTTTCATAATTATTGCGAATTTTTTTAAAAAATAAAAACAAAACACAAGCAATAAAGAAATATTTTAAATGCATAAAAAATATAGCAAAATTTAAAAATATGATTTTGAAATGCATTTAAAAATAAAGATACAACTCTTCAATGAAGGCATCTTTTATATTTTTCTTCACGTTAATTTCCATTTCCCATAAAAAATCAATATTCTCTAAAAATATTGATAACATAAAGAAATGTAGTAAATCTTTGATTAAACTGGTTGACTCAACTTATTCTTACATTTTTTTGTTAATAATATGTGTTTATAGTTTCAAGGATACTTTCATTTATATTATTATTATTATTTTTTTTATCGTGCTTTGTAACTTGAAATTAACTTTTTCATTGCATTAAAAATGATTGAATATTCTGCCGAATGATGTTTAATTCACAATCCATGATGCATATAGTCTCATATCTTTAATGAAAAAAATTCCAAAATTCTACCTACAATGATAATAATAATAATAATAATACAATAAATAAAAATAAATAAATAAAACGTCATTGATAAATTTTAATTTCCTTTCTCTCTTTTTGCTATAAAAGGTGTGTAGAATAATTTGATGGGATCGAATTAAATTTTGAGTGGAAATCCAACTATTTAACCCAATTTTTTTTTTTTTTTTGTACAGGGAAAAGGACTTCGAAACTATTTTCAATTACAATTGGAAAATCCCTTCATAAATTACTTCATTTACGTTTGCGAACTTGACCATTATAAGACAATTCTCGTTTTTTCTTTTACTGTTTTTCTTCTTTTTCTTTTTTTTCCAAGTAATGGTTGACCTTGAAATTGTCCAAATAAAGTGTTATGAGATGATTTCTTTCCTGTTGTTTAGGTCAGTGTAATCAGGACAAACTGTCGTGTGAGTGATACCAAAATGTAATTTCGATCTAATTGCCACATTTTCTGCGTCAAGGATTTTCTGGCGCTTATTATTATTATTATTACTATTATTATTTGGCGTATTTGTCAAAAAGTTTTAGAAATAAGTTAATTTTGATGAACATAAGAAAGTCCTTGAATTATTCAATTCTAAATTGAAATGCACTAATTTGTAGTTTTAAATCGATTATTGACACCCAATGATAGAAAATAATATCGTTCAACTTATTCCCTTTGAGTTATTATTGCATTTTTTTAGAATGATTTTTCATTATTATTATTATTTAAGTCAATTTTTTATTCCTAGTTTATTTTCTTAAATTTATTTTCTAAGGAATCAATTTGATAAAGGTTAATTTAAATTTACATTTCCTGTCAAGAAAATAAGTTAATTTCTATTAGCTGCCTGGAAAACCGGTGCCTTCCATTTGCATTCCATAAGATTTTTTGATTTTGAGATGGGGGGAGAGGGGAGGGGAGAGGAAGGAGGAAGCGTAATTTTATTCTACATATTAATTTTATTACTATATTACTATATTATTACTATATTATTGTTATTATTATTATTATTATTATTATTATTATTATTATTTTAATTAATTAATTTTTTTTAACAATAAGTGTAAAATATTTACAACGCTTGTATAATAATATTAAAAAAAAAAAAAACAACAACAAAAAAAAACCCTGTGATTTTGATAGTAAAACAAGTTGTAGTAAAACATTGCAGTTTTCTCAATTAAAATTGCACAACTTCAGTGACTTCATGTTGAAAGGTGACAATATTTCTCAAGGTCATTTCGTCTTTTTAATATTTGGTTTCTAATTTCGGAGTCGCTGTAATAAAAATGGTTGCGTTTTGGAACACTTGTACAAAAAATTTTCAGTTTTATGAATTAGAATTCATTTTTTTCTTTTACAAATGATATCAATTTTACCCACTGAAGTAGCCGTTCTCAAACTATGCACCGGAACACACTGGTGAGTCGCGGATGGATAGTTCAGCTCTTCAAAAATATATTATCAAAATTATCTGCTGTAAACATATAACAAACATAACATGTTACAAAGTTACAAAAAATAATATACGTAGGTCACCCAGAAAGTAAAGAACGTTTGTGTGCCACAACTCCATAAAAACAACAGAAATTCAAATACAAATTTTATTTACAATCACACTGGATCTAATCATATTTTCCGACATAATTGACAATGTTATTCAAGCATTTATCATAACGAGGCACAAGTTTCTCAATTCTGCTATTGTACTCACCTACCGCGAGGTAGTGTAGCCGTGAACTTATTGATTCTTTGAGATCTTCATCGTATTCGAAATTCATGGGAAAGAGTTAAGTATAAAATGTCTAAGGCAGTAGTTCTCAACCTTCTACTGGCCATGCCCACCGAAGCATTTGTAAAATCGTAACCCCCCCCCCTCCTCCCTCTCTACTCTGTAACATATATCTCTTATAATTTAAAAAGTGATCTCTATTCACATGGAGGAAGCCTAATAGTACCTTAACAATAATTAGTAATTTCACATTTTTTATCTTATCAAACAGGTGACTGTGTTGTTCCTTGCTAATTTCCCTCAGTGATATGGCTTACATTTTTATCTTCACAAAATAGCTTGAAGAGACTCATATTTGGCATTAAAACTTACAGAATTCAGACATTTTATAATTGATTTTAATAACAGGTAAAGAGTTGGTGGAAAAGAATTTTCTCTCTAATGATAACACAGTACACAAGAAACATTTCAGAATTCTCATCTTTATCAATTTTAACTAGCCTTTTTTCCCCATCGTAACACATTTCTCTTTTAGCGTACTTTCTCTTGTCCATTATCACCAGTTGACTGCCGTGCATTATCTGATTTTTGAAATGTATATGTTATGGTGTATATTTTATTGTTGGCAGTAAGTTTTTTTAAAATTCAAATTGCTTGGTTACCGCAATTTTTTTAAGCAGTATAATTCCTCTTATTTTCGCATTACTTAATTTGTCATTTAAAAAACGAATATTTCTAATTTAAAAAAAAAAAAAGTGGTGGCAATCAAGCAAACTGAATTTTCAAAAAGTAACCCACTGACAACATTGGCCTGCAATAGAGCCATAGAAATTTACTGTTTTCAGAATTCTTTTCTAATACCTATTTGAGATTTATTAATTTTATAAAGTTGGTAGCACTTCATTTAGAAATTTTAAATATTTTTTAGGTTTAATAGGTTGAAGACAGTTTTAGATATAGCCGTAAGTAGTTTCAGGTGTAAAATTTCTTCATGTGACATATGAGGGGGGGGGGTTAGAATGACAGTGGAGTAAGTAAAAAATGCGAAAAATCTAGATAACCCTATTTTCAGTGAACGTATATTAATTTCTGTTCAGTGTGACATTCAAATAAGTCATAGTTCACTTCGGGGGACGTTTGAGGGCAAAACAAGTTGGACCACTCAATGCAAGGGCAATACGACAAGTTTCACAAAAACCTTCATTTCTCAAATTACTAAATATTGACTTACTCCACTGTCATTCTAACCCACTCATATAGCAGAGTGAATCAAGTCTCATTCAATAAATAGTCAAATAATATAAGTTGTCAAATAATAGTTCAATAAATAGTCAAATAAAAAGTTGCGAAAAATTGTAAAATACATCCGTAACTAGAAAAGGTGTAGAATTTTTTAAAGCTAACAAAGTGTCAATTTTTTTTAAAAGATTGTTCATATAAAGATCCGATTTAGAATTTTTTATGGAAAACTTCTTTGCAATTTAAATAGAGACTTATTTTTTGTTTTTGGAATTTGCATGTATTACTATTATTTTTAGTGCACAGCATATCTTTTCCAAAAAACAAAACAAAACAACAACAACAAAAAATGTAAAGGCTCGATGTAAAGACCGTCCATTGTAAGTGGCCTTCTTAGCCTAACGATAGATAAAAAAAAGTTCGATATATGTAACTGATGATGTGCGATTCTCGAAAATTCAACAATCGATAAAAATCGCCATCGTATAAAATAATTATCAATAAAGAGATAACAATCGATTCCTAAATTTTACTATCAAGATATTCTATAATCAATTGTCACACCGATAAGCTAAAAACAGTAACTGCAAAACTTAGCTATCAATAAGTCAGCTTGTTTATCATTAACTGTTTGGAGATCTTGTTTAAGGTTCCAAGAAGAGCCGACGGTAGCCAAAACCGCTCAAGGGAGGCCTCATCCACCGAAAACATGTCGAAAATGGGAACTGAAGACAATATAGAAAAAGCCAATACTGGAAATTTCGGTAAAAAAAAATGTAAAAATCGTTTATCTATTGCCGAAACGACACTTGAAGTTTACTGTGGAGACGCAAAAAGTTTTTGGTTTCTGTTTGTTTGTTATTTTGTCTGCTCCGCGATAACTTCCGTAAAAAAACCTCTTATTAGCTTTTAATTAAGTAGATATGTTGGCGCGGTTAAATTGGTTGTTGGTAAAATTTGGCTAATTCGTTCGAAAAATATAGAATATTTCTTTTCATGTCATAATGCTTTTCTATGAGAATTCAGACGATTTAAAATTTTCATTATTCACTGAAAAAAAGGCACATTTTAATAATTGATTTAAAGTTTAAATTATAGATGCCAATTTTTTTCGAAATGAAGATATCAAATTAATCCGATCGCTTAGAAAATTTGCCAATACATTCATCAGAAATCCGAAATTAAGTGTACAACTTTTTGGAAAATTGTATGCATCTGTTCAAAAATATAAAATACTTTACTTTCTCTTTTTTCTT
The DNA here is from genome assembly GCA_963931845.1 of Maratus michaelseni. Taxonomy (NCBI): domain Eukaryota; kingdom Metazoa; phylum Arthropoda; class Arachnida; order Araneae; family Salticidae; genus Maratus; species Maratus michaelseni. The sequence continues at coordinate 277,697,032 of OZ007587.1, forward strand.
TACAAATTTTAAAAAGCATTTCATTTAATGTTCATTAAATGCCTTTGATTTAATCGTTGCCTAGCAACCGTATATCAAAGCGTATATATATAAAAAAAATCTAGTAAATCGTACTATTTGACGCAATATTTTATTAGCAAGATAGCTTATTTTCGGATGATTGTAGTATGCTTTTTCCATTGAAATAGATGGGGATAAAAACCTCCTTTTAACTACTATAGAATGATCACTAAAATGGTTTTTTCTAAACGAAAATTATAAAAATGTTGACGTGTGAATTGGATGTAAGTCTCTTAAGAAGAGTTTACATTTGTATAATTATGTTTGTTACACGATGATTTGTAACAGATGCTGATGTTTCGTGGTTGAAAAGTGAGTATTTCATTAAGGATAGGATAAAATCTCATGTACTATACAAGAAAATGGTCAATTCAATGAAATTACATTAGAAAACGCATCCATATATACACTTAAGTCCTGAAAAATAGCACAATTACTTGAAATTGAGAATATAAAATTAAAATGATAGTGGGGGTTCAAGGGGGACAGAACCCCACCTGAAGAAATGTACTTTCTATTTTGAAAAAAAAAATAAACAACAACAACAACCAAAAACAAGAATAAGTAAGTTCATTAGAATATCATTGCATAAAACCACGTTTAATGAGACACTTGTAAAATTTTCAGAAGCATTGAGAAATTTTATCTTATAAACATATATAGAACGTAAAAAATATAAATTGCGGATTCTAGGCAATTAAATATTATGCAAAGTGAGATTAATGAACAATTATCTGTAAAGCTGACGTTGAGGGCATCTGATCTTCAGACTTACTAGTTTAGTTTTATTTTGTAATATATTCATGAACAATTAATCAAATAAAGTTTGTATAAATTTTAAATATATTTATTATTTTATATTTTCTAAGAAAATATATCTGTATCAACAGCTTTATTGTGAGAAATCAAATTTTTCCAAAATTATCTCAGGAGTTAATATAGGAAATTTCTATTGCATGAGTAAACTCCGTAAATAATTGGCCATTGAAGGAAGAATAAGGGATTTTTAAAGAAATTGCAATTACAGTTTCTTGAAACAAAGTATGACCATTATCTTCGAATAACCCAAATGATACAGACAAGTAATTGGTGATAAATAAATAGGGCACACCCTGTTAAAAAACAAAGTAATATTCATAAATACAATAATAATATATGAAATAAAAGAATCAAATGTCGCCAAAGTTAGAATTTACGATTAAACTTTTCTTTGATAAATCGTCTGGATTCAATTCAATATATTCCAGTTATAATTTAAATCTAATCACAATCAAAACTAGTTCCAAGTTTCAATTTTTGGCCTCTAATCAATGACTAAATAACTTATTATTCTTTCCAATCCTTTTCAGGCTCTGATTAATCTTGGTGTTGAAAAGATAATTACATCGTTCTAAAATTCAACAACAAACAAAATATTTTCAAAAATTTTGAGAATGTTAATGATGTAAAAAAAAAAAAAAAAAAAAAATATGCATTCACTTCAAAAACAAGAAATAATTTTCAAATGTATAAGCTGCTAACTGCAATGGCTCGATGCAAAAGAAAACTCGAATAAATGCTACAAATATTATGGTAATCTTAATAACAATTATTTCATGTGGAAAAGATTCTTATTATCATAAAGGTGATTTGCTTTTATTGAAATATCAGCAATAATTACATGGATATTTCGTATTTTTAAAAATATAAATAATTGCTTTAAAAATTCTTTACCAAGAAATCAATGTTATTCAAGTTTAATTGAGAAGGCGGTTTAGCTGAAAATAAATTAAATATTCAGGAATTTTTCGATCGTCAGCACCACTAAACATTTTTGGTTTCTGTTAATTAGTCGTAATATTGAAAATTATATTACATTAAAACTTGTGAAAACGGAACCTGCATATAACAGAATCTTGTCTTAAATGGAAAAACAATAACAACAACAACAAAAGAGGATCTCAGTGAAAATAATACGAAATAATTACAACAGAGGGTTTAATTCCATAGAAGGAAATTTCGCCACTTGCAAATCCTTCTTAGCAGAGGGTTTATTGTTGTTAGTTAAATTTTTGAAGGTAGCGAGTAGTTTTTAGCGCGCTCTAAAGTAATATAAATAATCAATGTCTACTTTGATAAATAAAGGTAAGATTTTGCTTACCTCCTTTTTCAGCAATCATCCTCATTCCTCATTTTACCGCGTGCCAGGTCTGCCAGTCTCCATGTCGATTTAATCCATTATTTGAAGATGTACACTGCACTTGCACAAGTATATTAAAATTTATGAATTATTCCAACAACTTGATATATCCATTTTATGCTGTGCACACTGATGAATTATGTACTTTTGGAATAGAAAATTAGTATTAATAATAATACAGTATCCATAATTAGTTTAAAGTATTTAATTTATCATTCTTATATTTAATAGTTACATAATTTTAATTTTAAACATTAGTTAAATTTAATTTAATAAGTTTAAGGGAGAACGAAATATACATGTTCCTTCTCCATCGCGTGAGAAAAAGCTTCTATTAAAGTTCTATATAACAGAAAGAAAAAAGTCTTATAGTTCCTTACAGGTGATGTCATCTTTTAGTTCTTTGATTGGTTGGACATGACGTAAAGTCAAATCACGTCATTCATACGAAATTCTGTTTCTTACTTCCTTGTTCAGTTCAAGAGTTTGTAAAAACCTCTTCATATTGCATCATCAATTTCATTTCCTCTTTGAAATTGAGTTAAGTACTTTTTATCTTGATGAGTTTAAATGAAGTAAATAAACTGTCATAGAAAATCAATTTGCGGAGATTATTTTCATGATATATTACCAACAATGTCCTCCTTAATCTCTGGAATTTGATTTCTTAAATTTAAATTTCTCCTGTGAACTTCAAAAATGGGTTTGGGAGTGGGCTTGGTTAAGATGTCTGCTATCATATTCTTTGATTCACAATACTTTAGATTAATTGTTCCATTGTCCTTTAAATGTTTAATTGAATGATAACGGATATCTATGTGTTTCGTGCGACGAGTATACTTTTCTGATTCAATCATTTTTATGCAGGACTGATTGCCCTCATGCACAGTTATTGGTAATGTCTGTTCTAAGTCGAATTCTTGTAGGAGTCTAATTAACCATAAAATTTCTTGCGACACATTTGCTGTTGAAATATACTCAGCTTCAGCACGCGACATGGCTATACATTGTTGTTTTTTGCTAACCCATAATAATGGATTTTTCCCCAACAAAAATAAGTTTCCGTTGGTGGACTTTCTAGTTTGTATGTCTCCAGCCCAGTCCGAGTCACAATATGCTTCTAATATTGGTTGGTGCGAAGTATTTATTTCTAGTTTAAAGTTTTTAGTGTGATTTAAATAGGATATTACTCTTTTAGTTGCCTTCCAATCCTTCTGTGAAGGGTTTTCGTTTTTTCTACTTAGGATGTTAACCGCAGCTGATATATCTGGTCTAGTGACAGTTGAGATATATAAAAGAGCCCCAATTGCCTTTCTGTAGTCTATGTTGTTAGGCAATGGTATTTCATCATTATCATAATTTACGTAGCCAGTTTCCATGGGCGTTTTGTAAGGCTTTGCTTCTTCTAATTTAAATTTTCGAACTAATTCTTCAATTTTAATTTTTTGATTTAGTTTATATCCTTCGTTTGTTTTTTCAATTTTGATCCCTAGGTAGTAGTTTAATTGACCTAAATCCTTTAGTTCATATTCAATCTTAAGTTTCTGTATAATTTCTTTAATTTCACTTTCTTTTGCAGATATCAAAATGTCGTCTACATAAACGATAATATATGCTTTACTGTTTTTAGTATTACGTATGAATAAACACGTGTCTGAAGTTGATTGTTTGAAATTTAACTTTTCTAATGATTCTGAAATTTTTGTGTGCCAGGCTCTAGCTGCCTGTTTTAAGCCGTATATAGCCTTATTTAATTTACACACTTTGTTTTCATGATTAGGTTTAACATAGCCTTCCGGCTGAGAGATGTATATATCCTCTTCTAAATTTCCATACAAAAATGCAGTTTTAATACCTACATGATTTATGTTTAGTTTATGATAGGCGGCGGCTGCTAAAAAGGTTCTTATGGTTGTATGTGAAACCACTGGAGCAAAAGTTTCATAATAATCAATACCAAAATTTTGCGAATAGCCTTTTGCAACTAATCTTGCTTTGTATTTTTGTATTTTTCCTTTATCATCTAATTTTGTTTTGAAAAGCCATTTCGAACCTATTATTTTTGTATTTGGCGGGGGGTCAACTAGTGTCCAAGTTTTATTTTGGTTGTGAGATTCTATCTCCTCCTGTGTCGCTTTGATCCAGTTTTCTTTTTCTACTGGGTTTTCCATGTTTATTATTTCCTGCCAATTTTTCGGTTCGTTTATATTTTCATCTTTAACCAAATAAATTAGTCTATCTGGGGGAACCCCTTTATTTACTCTATCTGATCTTCTCGGTTCGGTTTGATTTAGTTCAGATTCATTCTGAGTATCATTTTCATTTGAAATTTCGATTTTTATCAGATTTGGGTTTTCTGACTTTTCGTTTTCGGCACTAGTGTTTTCATCTATACTTAGTTCTAGCAATTTTTCTTTATTTGAATTTTTCGGATAGTTTTCTAAAAACTTCACAGTTCTTGCTATAGTGATATCTTTGCCGCTTGTGTATATACGATATCCTTTTGAATAATTATCGTATCCCACAAAGATCCCTTCTACTGCTTTATTATCTAATTTCTGCCTTTTTGGCTTGTTAATATATGCATAAGCTTTGCAGCCAAAAACTCTTAAATATTTTAGATTTGGTCTTCTGTTTGACCATAACTCATATGGAGTTTTATCGTTGGCTTTAGTCGGCAGTCGATTTTGTAGGTGATTTGCGGTGCAGATCGCCTCTCCCCAAAAATGTAATCGTAAATTAGAGTAATTTAACAATGTTCTTGTCATTTCAATTAGAGATCTATACTTGCGTTCAGCAATACCATTCTGACTTGGGGAATATGGTACTGTTAGCTGTCGCTTAATTCCATTTTCCTTTAGAAAATTATCTATATTAGAATTTTTAAATTCTTTACCATTATCAGTTCTGAGTTCTGTAGGCTTTTTGCCAAATTTATTGTTGACCAGAGCAACATATTCTTTTAATTTCTCAAATACCTCACTTTCATTTTGTAGGAGATAAATAATCGTAAATCTAGAGTAATCATCTATGAAAATTAAAAAATAATTTTACCCACCTATGGTTGGAGTTTGAATAGGACCACATACGTCGGAATGCACCAACTGCAAAATTTTATTTGCTCTAAATTCCGTCTTTTTCGGGTATGGTGCTTCAGTTATTTTTGCTTTGATGCAAGGCTCACATTCGGCACTATGGGAACAATTATTTATGTTTATTCCGCATGCTAATTCCTTCGTCATTAATTCTTTAATTGACGCTACATTTTTATGCCCTAATCTTCTATGCCATATTTCTATACAATTTTTATTTTTGCAATTAGTTATCATGTTTACGAAATTTTCATCTGTGGTTATGTTTGTTTACTGAATTTCGTATAAATTGTTTTTTCTACTTCCTTCTAAGCGAATTAATCCTTCATATTCTAGAAAACATTTATTATTTTCGAACATTATTTTGCATCCGTTTTTCGTAGCTTTAGCTAGCGAAAATAAATTTGTTTCGATTTCAGGTACTAGTAGAACATCTTTTAGTTTTATGTCGTGTGTTTTACCATCGGAGGTTATCGTATTTATTTTTATATTACCTGATCCGTAGGATTTAATTTATTGCCGTTGGCAATTATGACGTTTGATTGTTCTCTGTTATTAAATTCTTCAAATAATTTTTCATCATTTGATATATGGGAGGACGAGCCAGAATCTATGATCCATGCTTTATTTTGCGATTTGTTAGTTAAAAATGCGCAATTTTTCTTTTCTTCGGTTCCAATATAAGCTGTGCTTTTATTGTTCGGTTTATTTGAGTCCGCGCTTCTAAACTTATTTTCGTCTTTTTGAAACACTAATGAAGAAGAGAAATGTTTTTTGTTGCTTTGTTTAAAGTTAGTTGTTTTACTTCTGTTGTGCCAGCAATTAACTGTGTTATAATTTTTCATTCTACAGATCGTGCAGTATTTTTCTTCCTTTTTAAAACCTGTGAGTTTAAATTTTCTTTCAGCTCTAAAGGCTTTGTTGGTATTATCACTGGTATTTGAATGCTCATTTCTTTTATTAAATTCGTCTGTTAATTTACTCTTTATAAATTCGGGAGTTAATTCGTCTTCCTGCCTGTCTTCTAATGCGGTTATGAGGGTGTCGTATGAAGGTGGCAAAGAGCAGAGCAATAATGCTGAAATATGATTTGTTTTAATTTCTTCGCCTATGGCTGATAACTTATCAATAATTTATAATATCTGTTATGTGCTTTATCATGTTGCCTCCTTCTGATAATTTTGTTCCGTAGAGTTTTCTTAGTAGGAAGAGTTTGCTGGAGAGATTCGATCTCTCATGAATGTTTTTTAGCGTGTTCCAAGTATCCCGTGCATTTTGTAAATGCTTAATATGAATTATTTGATTATCCTCAATGCTTAAGTTAATAAGGGCTCTTGCTTTTTTGTCTTTCTTCAAAAAATCTGGCGTCATTGGATTAGGTGGGTCGTCTGTGACGACTTCAAAGAGCTCTTCTCTTATTAAGAGCATTTCCACCTTAAATTTCCAATTTGCATAGTTGCTTGAATTTAATTTTTCAATTATACTACCTTCTTTGAAGGTTGCCATTTTTATATTTTAGAATATATCTAAAATTAATTAATTTCTTTTAAGTATTCGAGGATTCTAGGACACTATTTTTATTTTTATTTTTATCCTTTATATACTTTAGAATACTCTCAGTCTCATAATCTTGTTAGTTAAATTTTTGAAGGTAGCGAGTAGTTTTTAGCGCGCTCTAAAGTAATATAAATAATCAATGTCTACTTTGATAAACATAGGTAAGATTTTGCTTACCTCCTTTTTCAGCAATCATCCTCACTCCTCATTTTACCGCGTGCCAGGTCTGCCAGTCTCCATGTCGATTTAATCCATTATTTGAAGATGTACACTGCACTTGCACAAGTATATTAAAATTTATGAATTATTCCAACAACTTGATATATCCATTTTATGCTGTGCACACTGATGAATTATGTACTTTTGGAATAGAAAATTAGTATTAATAATAATACAGTATCCATAATTAGTTTAAAGTATTTAATTTATCATTCTTATATTTAATAGTTACATAATTTTAATTTTAAACATTAGTTAAATTTAATTTAATAAGTTTAAGGGAGAACGAAATATACATGTTCCTTCTCCATCGCGTGAGAAAAAGCTTCTATTAAAGTTCTATATAACAGAAAGAAAAAAGTTTTATAGTTCCTTTCAGGTGATGTCATCTTTTAGTTCTTTGATTGGTTGGACATGACGTAAAGTCAAATCACGTCATTCATACGAAATTCTGTTTCTTACTTCCTTGTTCAGTTCAAGAGTTTGTAAAAACCTCTTCATATTGCATCATCAATTTCATTTCCTCTTTGAATTTGAGTTAAGTACTTTTTATCTTGATGAGTTTAAATGAAGTAAATAAACTGTCATAGAAAATCAATTTGCGGAGATTATTTTCAGGATATATTACCAACAATTGTATATGAATTTGAACTAATATCTTATATTATCGACTTTCCTCATTATCGTTCTGAAGTGATAGTATCTACACAAAGGCAAATGTTTCTTAATCTACGAAAATATACAGGGTGTCCGAAAAGTCTGGAAATAGTCGAATAACTTGAAAAAGGGCAACTTTGAAATCTTAAATGATAACTCATCTTTTTTTATTGCAGATTCGGATTCTATGGGAAAGGGGCTGTTCAAGTATTACGTAAGCATGTTTTTGGCAATTTTTGACCCCCTCTCCCCCCTTGTCAGCAAAAATAAGCAAATCACAACCCCCTACTTAATAATTACGTAAGCAAATTGAAACTCCCCCCCCCCCCAACTTTTTTTAACAGTAATAATTTAATTTTAAAAAATTAGGATTTAATTCAAATTAAAGAAAACTCTACTCGACTTAAAATGTCTAGATTATCAAGGCAGATTTATCAAGCTTTGTTCGCTTGGTGGTTCGATGTTTTCTTTATTATTCAGCTTTTTGTCGTTTCCTTTTTAAGGATTGCTTAATCGTAATCTCATAATACAACTTAATTTATCATTTTTCTAATTGAATTTATTTATTACAAAGTTATGACTTAAAAATAAATGTTTATAATAAAAGAGTTCATAAAAATGGGCATTTTCAAATATTATATTTTTAAATGCTCACTTTTCCTTAATCCTTAATTTTCATTCAAATATTTCCCGTTTACGTGAATTTAACTTCACGCCAAATAACACGCTTGGCGACAACTGAGTCCATCTAACGGAGAAGTACTTAAAAATGAGACTTGACATTCATAGAAGTATAAGATACATTGTTAGATAGCTTTCAATACTAAAAAGTCCTTCCGGCCTGTACCGGGAGGAAAAGGTAGCTTTCCTATATCTTCGTTTTAAAATTTTAGCTAATGTTACACGAAAACAGCAAGTTAAAATGCAAATAAAACGTTTACAAAAGATTCGTTAATACTGAATTTGAATAAGAAATTCGCCAAATTATTGAGCAATAGCCAAATTGGCTTCATTTATGAAGACTTATTTTGGTCGCCAAATTTGGCGATATTTCGCCAAATGTCGCCAAGTTTGGCGAGAATTTGGCGCTAACGGATATGAATATATAGTTTTATGCGTTTGATTGGGAAAATTATTACAACAATGAAAATTTTTGTAATGTGCTGTCTTGTTTCAAAATGTCAGCCACCCTAGAATTTCAAACTGCTCTATCTCAGCCGTTTTTTAAGATAAATTTAAAACAAAAAATGCTCTGGAATCCTCGTTTCAAGGCCTAACACTGAATTAAAAAATAAATTTGAATTTTTAACTTTTTTGTACATTTATTTTAGTTTTAAATTTTTAATTGGCCGCCATCTTGAAACAAAATGGCGGACCAAGCTGGCCAACGAACTCGGTCGAAACATTGGTGAGCTTAATACATACAATTAGTTTCATCAAAATTGATTTATAAATACGAGCGTTACCGTATGACATAGGTTAGATATATATATATATATATATATGGAGATTATATATATAAATCAACATTTGAACGGAGGGTGGTTTTGGGGTCTGGGGGTCATGATCGGTGAAAATATATCGAAATTTTCCGGAACTGCTTTCCTCCGAACGGCTGCAATAGGTAGCTTTATACTTTTAGGTAGCTTTCAATACAAAAAAGTATAAAGCTACCTATTGCAGCCGTTCGGAGGAAAGCAGTTCCGGAAAATTTCGATATATTTTCACCGATCATGACCCCCAGACCCCAAAACCACCCACCGTCCAAATGTTGATTTATATATATAGATATATCCATATATATATATATATATATATATATATCTGACCTATGTCATACGATAACGCCCGTAATTATGAATCGATTTTGATGAAACTAATTGTGTGTATTAAGGTCACTAATGTCTCGACCGAGTTCGTTGGCCAGCTTGGTCCGCCATCTTGTTTCAAGATGGCGGCCATTTAAAGATGTAAAATAACTTAAAATCTAAAATAAATATACAAAAAATTTAAAAATTCAAATTTATTTTTTAATTACGTGTTAGGCCTTGATACAAGGATTCCAGAGCTTTTTTTGGTTTACCTCTATCTTAAAAAATGGCTGAGACATTTTGAAACAAAACAGCACATTAACACGATTACTCGCAAATTATTTTCTTTCATTGTTGTAATAATTTTCCCAATCATACGCATAAAACTATATATTCATATCCGTTAACGCCAAAATTGGCGACATTGGCGACAAAATTGGGCGACATTTGGCGAAATATCGCCAAATTTGGCGATCAAAATAAGTCTTCATAAATGAAGCCAATTTGGCTATTGCTCAATAATTTGGCGAATTTCTTATTCAAATTCAGTATTAACGAATCTTTTGTTAACGAATCTTTTGTAAACATTTCTTTGCATTTTAGCTTGCTGTTTTCGTGTAACATTAGCTAAAATTTTAAAACGAAGATATAGGAAAGCTACCTTTTCCTCCCGGTACAGGCCGGAAGGACTTTTTTGTATTGAAAGCTACCTAAAAGTATAAAGCTACCTATTGCAGCCGTTCGGAGGAAAGCAGTTCCGGAAAATTTCGATATATTTTCACCGATCATGACCCCCAGACCCCAAAACCACCCTCCGTTCAAATGTTGATTTATTTATATATATAGATATATCCATATATATATATATATATATATATATATATAATTATAATATCTATGAATTTCAAAAAACATATCAAGTTCTATTCTACTTAAATCTCCAAAGAGATAATCAATGATACTGTGTATACAGAATACCACATAGCTAATAATTAACATGTGCAAACATAATATTACCATAGCTGATGCTTCAATGGTAATTGGCCAAATTTTACTCATACCAAAAGAATATTGAAAAAAGAAATAGAGAGAAAGGGGAAAAAAAAAAAAATTATAAATTGGAGTTGCAATTAAGTAAACACAAATGGATTAACAAATTAAATATGAACCATACACAATGGAAAATTGGACCACATGAGAATTAAATATGAATTGGACATGGAAAAACACATGCACATGTACTCATCAGCCTGGATGCACCCACATGTGTTTTAAATAATAATTCAGTGTTTCATAATTCTACTGGCATAATGCTAAGATCAGTAGAATCATCCAGGTACACTGAATTATTACCAGACAACAATTGGAAATATTAAAATTTGGAAATATTTAAATAGGAAATAAAAAACCATTAAGAAAATACAATATATTTCACTCACATCGATTATCCAAAAAACTGTAATTAACACCTCACTAAATTACCACGAGATAACAGTTTTGAAATAATAAAATTGGAAATATGAACGCGTAAAGTGTAGATAAAATATTTTACTCACAATAATTATACAGAATCCTTATAATGTCACAACGTCTACATAATATTCACATCCACATGGCAATGCATCATACATCTTAACTAAGTCGAGTTGAGAGAAATGATTTGTAAGACAAGTTGAGAGCACACTTTTTTTAAAACACAACCCCATAAATGACACCCAATCACAAAATGATTCAAAAACACTCAAAATAATTCTGGTTTTAATACACTTATAACAAATTTATATCCGTGAATATATATTACTCCATCCAATTTTAATTCCTGAAAGTAAAATTAATATACAATCAATAGCTCCCTCTATAGTTAAATTAAATATAATATTAACAATATTATCTACAACTACCTGAAAGGTAAAGTGTCGCCATCTATTGGTATTATAATAGTTCATAATTAATATTTAGTTAAATATCCACTTTATTAGTTACATACTCACTTCATTAGATTTATTTATATAAATAAACTTTAAAAAACAATACTAACTTGTAGTTTTACCTAAAATTCAAATAAAATATAATACTACTATATGAATAAATCTACACAGAATTAATTCAACTTGCACAGCATTTCAGATATTCTTAACAAGAATATATTATGTAAAAGAGATATTATTTTAATTCAAATTATTTTTGCTGCCAGCTGTGTTAATCCACTGATATTATAGACATTTATTAAATAATTAATGTTTTATTTTTACTACTACTTAAATATATATTAGACTTGTTTTTAAATAATTAATGTTTAATTTATACTACATTGTAAATATATTTTATATTTATAGATTAATTTAAATATCTAATTAAATAATTCATAAACAATTCAAAATATCTCAAAATTTATAATGTTGATAATTAATAGTATTACTACTGTTTTTCAATCAAATTAATGCAATGCAGTAATTAAAATACTTGTTAATTTTAATTATTCATAGACAAAAATAAAAACTATATATATTTATTTTTATATATATTGCAAATAGATATATATATATGAGTTATAATCACCAATGTTATCATTGTATAATTTAATTTGTTATTGTATAAGTTAATTTATAAATGTATGAAAACTGCACATCAATAATACCTTAAACAGAGGTGATCGGCAACGCACAATCACAACTATACAAAGTATAAATAATGTTCAATCAAATATTAAATTTCCTAATATGTTATAATTGTAATTATGTATGTTATATTTGTAATTTTCTACATAAAGTGTATATAATGTTCAAACAAATATTAAATATTAAATTTCCTAATATGTTATAATTGTAATAATGTATGTTATAATTATTATTTTCTATATCTTTTGTTATATGTTATCGCAATAATTTATTACATACCATGTTTATATTTAAATTATATAATAAATGTTATTTAAAAGAGTTGATGATTGAATTTATCATAAAAATTGGATATCCATATATTTTTGCTTGATCTCGAATATATCTAATATTTTTGTTTTTATTTATATCTGAGCATAAGTATTTTATACGATGTAGATAATTGATAATTATATTTTTATAAACAGATTTATGTAAACATGAAGCATAATTGGTAAAAATATTTACTTTAAATGGGAAATCAAATCTCTTATCATAAATATCAAAAATTAATTTATAATTATTAGTAATATTAATTTTTAAGTCAAGAAAGTTTATATTATTATTAATTAAATCATTTTCGCTTAATTTAAGCTGAGTAGGATAAAAATTGAGTGGTGATGTGCAATTTTTTTCATTGAAATAAAATATGATAATGTCATCAATATAGCGATAAAATACATAATCATTGTTCGGACTTATATTTCTTTCATAATAATATAAGTAAAGGTCAGAGAGAATACTAGATGCGGTTCCGCCCTGCGGAATTCCCTGGCATTGTTTATAGATAATATTGTCATATATAATGTAATTATTATGCAATGTAAAATTTAGTAAAGTTTTAAAAAAATTTACTGAAATATGTTCTTTTAATTTTAATTGAGATTTAAATTCTTTAAATAATATACACATTGTTTTATGTAAGTCTTTTATATCAATGTTATTAAATAAATCATTAAAATCCAATGTTTTTATGAATTTTACCGGATTGATATTATGTATTTTATTAATGAGTTGAAAACTATTTTTTAGGCAATGTTGGTTATTATGTTTTAACGTTATATCATATATCTGCTTTAAAATATTAAGTAGTAAATTGCTTGCATTTTTATTATATGTGTTACAACCGATGGTAACAGTGCGAAATTTAATAGGATTTTTATGAAATTTTGGAATTATAACAAGATATGGATAATTAAAATTATTACATTTGATTTTTAGTAATTTGTGATAATTTAATAATTTTCTGTTATTTATTTCAATATTTAATTTAGTTTTATTAAAAATATTACTTGTGTTGATTGCATTGTGAATTAACACTTTATAGTATTCTTTACAAATGATAGCATAATTATTTGGAGATTTATCTACATAAGTAATTATAAATTTGTTTTGTAATTCTGATATATGTTTATTTATGTTTTTAAAAGCTGCATGTGTAATATGATGATAATTTTTTATAATTTCATTTTTTAATTTATCAATTACAGAAAATCTCCATTCACTGAAATATTCGATTGGTTTATTGTAATCAACAGCAATTTTATATATAAACAAATCAATATCTTGAATAAACTGCAATATTATGGATTTGATATTACACTTATATGGAAGACGAAATTTTGTGCCATTATGCATTAAGTTTTGTAAAATAGGTTGTTCTACAATATTAAGATCACCAGTAATGATATGACCATGTGTTGTATTTATATACTTTTGATATTTTGGGTCATTACAATAACATGGGTAATTCTTTGAAGAGACCAAATTTTTTACAAAAGAATTGTAATTAAAAATTTTTACGTCCAAGTGTGCGATTATATTTATATGTCTTGTGAATGGTAAAATTTTTTATTGGAAAATTATTATTAATGTTGTTTATTATATTGTGTAAATTTATATTATTAAATACATGATTGGAAAAATTTATAATTAATTGTGTATTATTAGTTTTATATTTAGGTTTATTAGAAAGACTTGTATTTAATAGGTTTGCTCTATAATGTAGAATATCATAAAAGATATCACAAAAATGTGGAGAATATTGATTCTTTTTAAATACCTTGAAATATTGGTTTATATATTTCTTTTTTATACTAAAAACATGTTTTCTTATAGCAAGCCAACAATAATCATTACAAAATTGTGCCTCAAGATTATCAAGCTCCTGTTGAATCACAATATCATCAGTGAATTTTTTGTTATTATGTTTACCTCTACCAGATCTAGAAGTTTTTTTTAAGTTTGAAAAATTTAATCCGGAATAAAGATTTTTATAATTTTCATATTTAGTTAAATCTGAAAATACAGGATGTGATTTTTTGTATACTAATTGATTTAATCCATAAGGATATGTAGTATTAAAATGTCTTATATATTTAGATTCTAGAAAAAGTCGTTCAGTAAAATTTTTTTGTATTTTAAGTATTTTAATAGTAATATTTTTAAAATCATGATTTTTGAAATGAGTATATTCAATATTATGAGTTGTTTGAAATTTAGAATTTTTATATTTATCAATATGAGAACGATGTAAATTTAGCCGCTTATGTAATTTTTGACAAGACTGTCCAATATATTCCATGTTACACGAATTGCATTTCAATGAATAGATTACATTGTATGCTTTGCAAAATTTTACCAAATTAAGATTGTTATTATTTGAAATCTGTGACTTATCAGCTAATGGACATCTAAGACAACGCTTAGATTCACACTCTCGAAAACATAGTACAGGCTTGGGACAATAGAATAGGTTATCTGATAACGATCCAGGAAGATCCCTAATAATCTTCCTGTACCGAGCATTAGTCCTGGATCCACCAAGGCCTAATTTGCCAGTATCTAACATTTTACTAATAACTGCCATATTTGTTTGATAGCAATAAAAATTGCAAGAAATACATATTAAATATATCTATAACATATTTAAAAAAAAAAAAAAATTGTTATGAATCAATCTTAATATTACTTGAATATCCATAAAAAAAAAAAAATAAAAAAAAAAAATAAAAAAAAATATTAAGATTGACTGTTTAATACTTGATTAAATATAATAAAGCTATATAATAAAACTATTTACATATATACATAAAGTCCCATTAAGCAAACTAACATCAAAAGACAACAATTTAAAAACCCCTAGCAGTCATAAGTCAGTACAAAATTAATGTTGGTAAAAAAAAAAAAAAAAAAAAAAAAAAAATCATTAGAACCTGAATAAGATTTTATAAAGATGCCCTTGAAAATTCAATAGATAAACAAATGATACCAGGAAATAATAGTAATACTAAAATATTATTATTATTAAATTATTATTAAATACACCATTAAAAGCGCAATGCAGCTATAATAACTATGTATTTCAAACAGAAGTTAATCAAAGTGATTTGTGAGCCAATTAGGCTAAATTATGGTATCATATAAAAATCAATATTTTAACTAGCTAATTGTTGAAAAGAATATTGAAAAGAATATGTAAAAACCATTCCATATATATATATATATATATATATATATATATATCTGACCTATGTCATACGATAACGCTCGTATTTATAAATCGATTTTGCTGAAACTAATTGTGTGTATTAAGCTAACCAATGTCTCGACCGAGTTCGTTGACCAGCTTGGTCCGCCATTTTGTTTCAAGATGGCGGCCATTTAAAAATTTAAAACTAAAATAAATATACAAAAAAATTAAAAATTCATATTTATTTTTCAATTACGTGTTAGGCCTTAATACAAGGATTCCAGAGCATTTTTTGGTTTACCTCTATCTTAAAAAATGGCTGAGATAGAGCAGTTTGAAATTCTAGGGTGGCTGACATTTTGAAACAAAACAGCACATTAACGCGGTTACTCGCAAATTATTTTCTTTCATTGTTGTAATAATTTTCCCAATCATACGCATAAAACTATATATTCATATACGTTAGCGCCAAAATTGGCGACATTGGCGACAAAATTGCCAAAATTGGTGACAAAATTAGCAAAATTTGTGACATTTGGCGACCAAGATAAGTCTTTATAAATGAAGCCAATTTGGCTATTACTCAATAATTTGGCGAAATTCTTATTCAAATTCAGTATTAACGAATCTTTTGTAAACGTTTCTTTGCATTTTAACTTGCTGTTTTCGTGTAACATTAGCTAAAATTTTAAAACGAAGGTATAGGAAAGCTACTTTTTCCTCCCGGTACAGGCCGGAAGGACTTTTTTCAATTCAATTGGATTACATTCATTTTTAGTAAGGTACAAAATTTGAAAACAGTTAGAAGATTATCTGCTACGAAACTTACATATTTTTTAATTTTTGAGTTATTTGAAAAGAAAAAATAAGGTTTAGCTTGGCTACGCCATATTTAAAAAGTAATAACTCGTGTTTTAACATTTCCCTGGTCTTTATTTATTGCCATACTGACCATATTTCCCCAAAGCTACACGGTCATTCTTATCTATCTTTTTCCAATTTTTAGAAGTAATTATGTAAACTTAAAGTTATGATAAAATATATTTAAACTTTTAAGAATAAATTGATTATAATTACCTTTATAAAATTATCAAGAAAGACTGATTTCTTTTTGGTTGCCTTACGCAGTTCGTCCTCAATTCGTTTTAGCACCAATACCCCTAACTCTTTGTCAGTTTTAGAAAACTTTTTGTACTGCCGCCACACTTCATTCGTTTTACATTGGATATCCTTCAAAGGTTTATCGTAATCTCATAATACATTATAATATTTAACTGACAATATTTATCTGATGCAGACTTTTTGAAACTTTCAAAAAGTTTTTTATACAAGATTTCTCGAAATGAAGACATATTTCCGATTTCATTTATTTTAAACACCCCTACACTACAGTACTGAAAGGTTTTCAAAACTCACGAGACACCAGAGAGTAGAGCAGTCGGTCACTATGGTTATGGTGTTTCAACCACTTGACAGAGGAGGGGTAAAAACAAAAAAGATTGAATTTTACGTACATTTTGAAAACTTTCCAGGAAAACTCGTACTGTCACAATTCAACATATCGCATCGGTCCATTCTATTCTATTCTATTCTATTCTATTCTATTCTATTCTATTCTCACAATTGGAAATAGTAGTAAGTTTCAGAGATAATAAGCCCCCATGCATCAAACATGAACAGTCACCTCTAGATAAAAGAGATAGTTTATATTTTCCTTGTGCGGTCAAAATAGTTGACATTAGAACTTCAAGTTTCATTTGAAAATTTTAATAGTTTTTTTTTTTTTTTTTTTTTTTTTTTTTTTACAATTTAAGAGATTTATAAAAAGTCTTACGTAAGCATCATTCAAACACCCCCTCCCCCTTGTCAGCAAAAATAAGCAAATCGCTAGCTTTTTTTTTTTTACAATTTAAGAGATTTATAAAAAGTCTTACGTAAGCATCATTCAAACACACCCTCCCCCTTGTCAGCAAAAATAAGCAAATCGCTAGCCCCCCTCCCCCCCCCTAGGTTCTTACGTAATACTTGAACGGCCCCAAAAAATACGTATCTTTTGTATTTAAACATTTTCTTTTGAAAATTGTAGATGGAGCTGTAATCGAGTAAAATGCAGTGAAAATAGTTTCCATTGAAAAGTCTGGAAACGGTCGAATAACTCGAGAAATATACATCGGATTGAAAATAGGAAAATATGTGTTCAATATTTTTAAAAATCTATTTAGGGATATGAAAGTTGCCCCCAAACTCTGCCCCATGTGGGAGAGGCGAGGTAACTTTGAAATCTCAAACAATAACCCGCGCTTTTTTATTCCAGATTCGGATTATGCGGGAAAAAATACGTAACTTTGGTTTTTAACATTTTCTTCAGAAAATCGTAGATGACGCTGTAATCAACTAAAATGCAGTGAGAATCGTTTCCATTGAAAAGTCTGGAAACGGTCGAATAACTCGAGAAGTATACATCGGTTGAAAAACGAAAAAATACATGTTCAATATTTTTGAAAAATCTATTTAGGAATATCAAAGTTTCCCCCCAGGGGGCAGAGTTGGGGGGGGGGGCAACTTTGATATTCCTAAATAGATTTTTCAAAAATATTGAACACATATTTTCCGTTTTTCAATCCGATGTATATGTATATTTCTCGAGTTATTCGACCGTTATTAGACTTTTAGGACACCCTGTATATTATAACCACGAATGAAAATATACAATAACTTTTTCCAAGTTATCCGTGATTCCGAAAAGCTTCCTTTATCGTTAGAAACCCAAGAAACCAATATATTTTCGAGATTTAAAGACGCATAAAAAATACGTTCTATTTGCTGCCACTGATTATCGGAAACGGTTCCGAGTAGTTTTTATACTGTATTAACCAGTTTTCTCGAACAGGCATGTCAGTTCTTAGGATGCTATATTCATTCTCAGTTAAAGATTTTCAGCCGCGTAACTGAATTTATACATGCAAGAGTAATAAAATAATATTAATTTTAATGTTAGTGTTAATGCTGTTAATTAGCATGTTTGTCTGTAAAACACATTTGTTGAACATGAAAATGTTTACTTGGGAATTGATAGCATTCGAAAAACTTATTTTACGGGTCGAGAAAACTGATTAATACACCATAAAAACTACTCGGAAACGTTTCCGAAAATCAGTGACAGCAAAATAAATTTTGTTTTTATAAACATTTTTTTTTTTTTAATTTAGAAAATATGTTGGTTTCTGAGATTTCTAAAGATATGGAACGCTTTTCGGAATTATTAGTAATTCGGAAGAGGTTATTGTATATTTCCGTTCGTTGTTATATTATATTTTCGTAGATTAAGGAACTTCTGTCTTTTTTTTTACAGTGCATATGTCTATAAATTACAATGGATTACTGTCATACTGTAATTATCAAAATGGCCTCACGGGGCGAAAAAAAATAGGGCTATAAGAACAAAAAAATTCATAACTTCGTCAATTCACAATATATTAAATCCGCTTAACTTTGTTATAAATTTTCTTAATATTATCTATAACTTTTATATTGACAAGTTTTTGATAGGGCCAACTCTTACAGCAAAATAATAATAATAATAATAATAATAATAATAATTAATAAATAAATAATAAAATAATAAAAAAAGTCTTTGCCGACTCCGCCTACAGGCGCAAGTAGATTTCGAAGTGGGCGGTTCCAACTACCATATCATGGCAAAAAGTTCCTTCTTTTTTAATTCCAAATAAGCGGGCGCCCCACGGTCTGCAGCGAAGACGCGGAATCCAGTGTCATGAATTTCCAGTTCCTTAGTTGTGTCTGCCTTAAGGTTGGTGGAATTGATACTTAGAAGCTATCCTACCAACGAACGTAACCATAGATTAATGATAAATCTAGTTTATCGTCCAATTTTTTAAATTTCGTACCTTTTAATTAACAAAACTAAATAATTGAATAAACACGGGGGAATTTTTATTATTTACAAAATAATTGGAGTATAATAAGAAAAAAAAATCGTCAAAAGAGGCAAAATGCAATTATTAATTTTAACAAATGTTAACAACTTAATATTGAATGCAGTTAAATAGTACTAATTTTATTAAATGTAAACATTAGCAGTACTTAATATGAGTATGCATAATTATTAAAAAAAAATTAAGCTTACCTAACTTTTCTGGATTACTTAATTGTTGAGGTGGATGGTTGAAATCTGTTATCTTTTTCTATAAATATATCATTTTCTGCAGGTTTCTTGGCAACAGCTATTTGCAGAAAATTTTTCATTTGTCAGGGAAGATTGTTATTGTTATTTTCAATCGACTAAATGCAACCTGACACAAATATGTTGGACTAAAAAGACTCAAAATGTTTTTAACACGAGATGCTAAATTCGGATCATATTCTGCAAGCTAAGTTCTAAAAGTCGATATAATCGACTGTTTAAATTTTTTTTCCTTTAAAAATATATTTTAGTTATTTTGTGTTGAAGATTATAAACTTACTTAAGCTGCCACTAATCTCAATCAATAACTCTAGATATTTTCCTTGGGTTTTCAAGAAGACGAAAGGGATTGCAAAGTTTGCTGAAATCCAAAATCTTCATCCATTTCTGGTCGAACACATTGATATATTAAATGAGTATAATTTTCTTGAAATTAATTTTATCATCTAGAACTTCGTTCAAACTTACGCAGAAAGCTAGAGGAACAGTTTTATGACATTTCTTCGAACAACTACAAGTGAATAATAATAATAATAAATACACTTTTACAAAATATTATCTACTCTATATATACAGGGTGTCCACAAAGTCTCTTTACATTTTCAAAATTTATTACAAACACAAATGAATAGATACATGTAAGGAAAGTAGTACAATATTAGAAGTATATATATTGAAGGGTTTCTTTTTTACATCAATAAACCTCTATATATGCACCATTGGTTGCACGTCAAGACGATAATCGTCGACGTTTTCCTCGGATGCTCTTTTTCGTTCACTCTTTGCTTTATCCAATACTGTGTCGGTCTCCATGAATTTCTTGTGCCACGTGGGCACAATTTAATATCTATTTATTTTTAATTATTAAAATAGTTATTAATAATTATAATAAAAAGAACTGACTGACTCATGGGTATTGTATCACATGCAATAAATTATCTATAATACACCCAGAAAAAAGTTTTGTTGAATCAACAAAAATTTGACTGACCCAACAAAACTTTTTGTTTAAATATGGGTCAATGGAAATTTTGTTTGAATCAACAAAAAAAAATATTGTTGATTTTTTTTGAAACTCCAATATCGTCAGCAAAAAATGTTTTGTTAATTCAAGTTAATTCAAGTAAAATTGAACCATTTTACTTGAATTAATAAAATTCTTTTTGTTACATAGATATATGCTACGTGTTATTTTAATATGCTATGTGTTATATTTTCTTTTTTCAACAAAATATATTTTGTTTGTTTAAATAATAAAATATGTTATATTACAAACTTGTTTTGTTTATACTACAAAAACTTTTGTTAAATAAACCAATCTAAATATGCAATTTTAACTATTTTTTAATTCATTTTCAGCAGTGAATTACGCCTGTAAACCTTGAATAATAACAAGTTATTTTTATCCTGCTTTTTTTCAAGCGTAAACCAAGAGAGTGAAAATTGCCCAAGCCGGGAGTCGATCCCGGGTCCTCAGAACAGCGTTCGGAGTTTCTACCACTGAACTACCATGAACGATGTCAGAGCTCGGCATTTCTCACTCTTATATAAGTCGGAACGGCTGCAACCGCAGCACAAAATGGAAATGTCATCAGGAGCACGTAAATTTTTTCGGCAAACATAAGACGACAATACAGAGCCCCCCCCCCCCAAATATATGTATATATATATATATATATATATATATATAGTTACTTTAAAATCTAAAAAAAAAAGCAATCTCTAAACGAGATTTAAGTATAATATGAACGTTTATTATAAAAAAAAGAGATTTGTTTTACTTTACGTCATTTTAATTTAAAAAAAAAATTAATAGTATATTTAAAATAAATGCACAAAACTTTACGAAGCAGTTATTTGTAAACGATGCTATTCTGTTACATATTTTTTAAATAAAATGCAGGGCTACACAGTAAAAAATGATCAATGTTTCTCATTTTATGAAAATATACTCTAACCACGAACGAAAATATAATATAATCTTCTGAGTTATCCGAAATTTCGAATAGCGTGTTCCATTCTCTTTTGAATCCCCAGAAACCGATACATTTCCAAAATTTAAAGAATCATTTATAAAAACAAAGTATTTTTCGCTGCCCGTATTTTTCAGAAACGTTTCCGAAGGGTTTTAATAGTGCATTAATTAGTGTCCTCATCCTGGAATACCTGTTTTTCGAATGCTATCAATTCTCAAGTAAACATTTTCATGCTCAAAAAATATGTTTAACAGACAAACATGCAAAATTAACAGCGTTAACAATAACATTAAAATTAAGATTATTTCTTTACTCTTTCATGCATAAATTAACTAATGCAGCTGAAAACGTTTACTTGAGAATGGATAGCATTCGAACAACAGGTATTCCAGGTTAAGGACACTAATTAATACACTATAAAAACCCTTCGGAAACGTTTCTGAAAAATACAGACAGCGAAAAATGCTTTGTTTTTATAACTAATTCCTTAAATTTATGAAATGTATTGGTTTCTGGGGATTCAAAAGACAATGGAACACGCTATTCGGAATTTTGGATGACTCAGAAGATTACATTATTTTTTCGTTCGTGGTTATAGTATATTTTCATAAAATAAGAAACATCGGTCATTTTTTACAGTGTAGATTAACTGAATCAAATCAAATCCTTCACTGATAGCTTATTTGTAAATAAAGATTTCTATTGCACATTTTAGGAATGAGTGCATTTACGCTCTAAGTTACTTTAATAAGTGTTAAATTCCTTTTAATTGTAAATCTTCTAAATTTTCTCAATGCCTTAATGGGGAGATGATGCCAGTGTAAAACATTCAAGAAATCATCTTGTTTTAAACCTTAAAACATTCTATGCTTATTTGCAGCATATGGCAACACATAGTTAATTTTTAATTCATTTTCAGCAGTGAATTACGCCTGCAAAAAGCAGGATAAAAATTCATTGGTTATTATTCAAAGATTACAGGCGTAATTCACTGCTGAAAATGAGATAGAGCTATTGCAGAAATCACGAAAAATGCAACATAGCAGCGCCACCTGTTCGCGATTTACACCAAAAACTAATCAGCAACAATTTATATCAGGAGGTAACTGAATATAACGTTTTATTAAATTCCGTGCATTAGTTCTTGAGATAGAGCGCCCACAAAATTTTTGTCACATACAGACAGATAGAGTCATTGACAGTCATTTTCTGAAAACAGTCAAATCGTGTTCAGAACATTCTAAAATCCGTCAGAAACCAGAAGTCGAAAATGTTCATGATTCCAATACTTTCTTCTTGTAAAGATAGAAGAAAGTAATAAATGGGACAGGGGGATTTTTAAAACTACCTTGGTCCGTCCCAATGAAAAAAAGTTTTTATTATCCAAAAATTATGTTAATCCTTTAATTATATAGCTATATAAGTCAAATAAATCGAGTTACGTGAGAGAGTTATGGCTACTATACAACAATTTAAATTTTGCATAAACAACAAAATTTTGCTGGAATTGCAAAATTATTGTAAAATTTAAAAAAAAAAACAGATTTTGTTAATTCAAGTAAAATTGATGAAATTTTGTTAAAATTTTGTAAGAGTGTTAACAATAATGTTTTGTCCAAGCAACAAAACCAATTTTTTTACTTCAACTAAAAATGTTGCTAAAACAACCAAAATGTACTCAACAAAAAAAACATGTTTTGTTGTTTTAATCAATTCCTTTTTCTGGGTGTATGATACACGATTTTTTAAAAACTTTTTGAGGCATGGTAAAGAAAATCAACTAAAATAATTTAGATTGGAATTTATATCGCCCATTTACCATGTTAATTTTCCTATCTAAAATCGTCTTATTTGCCTAAAATCTATTTGACACAATGTTCTTTACAAAATAACAGTTTTCACCTCCTACCTCCTTGAACGGAACAACCATGTGTCTAATAAAATAAAATTATATTTTCTGAATCTCATATCATGCTGCTTAAAAGCTGAACAAAATACTCTCATTTTCTAACTTATTTTCATTTTCTCTTTAACGTTAGGGAAAAAAAAAAAAAAAAAGACCGCTTAACACAACTGTTATTTCACTTTCATATGCCATGTATAGCTTTTAATTTTCCATCTGAATTTTTTATTTTTCAATATTAATAGAGTTAACTATAATAGAAGGCTGATTTTTAATATGTAGATTAACTAAATGTGATACTCAATACAGATTTTCAATATATGTATTAACTTATCATTTTTATTTGTTGCATTTAAATTTCAGATTTGCACTGACATCAACATCAAATCTAGTAGGGTACATGTGTGGGTTTTGGGTCCGATTGATTCTGAGGGCGTAGACCAAATCAATCTACATTTATGTTTTTTTTTCTAAAAATATTCAGTTGTGCAAAAGTATAACTAACTATCTTTTGACTATAAAATGAAATCTATATGTATTCTGTTTTTGTCGACTTACGGCAAAATTATAACCGATTACATAAATTTTAGTTAAGGTGCGATAGAAAAGTGAGATACTTACAATAATTCTGAGAATAGCTTTTTATAGTTACTAATAATGACAACAACAACAACAAAAACTATGTAAAAGAATGTCCACTATGTTTATTCTAAATACAGTAAAACCTTCTAAGACAGAATTACAAGGAACCAAAAAAAAAAAATTACATTTTAGACATTTTAAGCGTATGACCGTGGAACGCATTCTTATTTTTAAAATACTTTCTCAAGAAATTAATATTTTTATTTTCTGTTTTCTGTATAACCTTCTTAAAGACTTTCTTTTTTATAGATGACAAAATATTTGTAATATATATACTCACTTTTATTTGAAGTGTTGAAATCCTACCGTCAGCTCGTCCGCTTTAAAATACATAAAATATAATTTATGTATAATTAATATAATTTATGTACATATAATTATAATTAAAATATTATGAAATTAAACATATATTTTCGAAATATTTTGCCAACTAAAAAAGAAAGATACATTCTTTAAAAAGATTAAAAAAAAATTAATTTTCTGAGTATTTATATTTAAAAATCAGAATACATTCCACCCCATAACATTAGCGAGGGTAACTTGGGGTCTCATTGACCAACACTTTTAAGGCACGATTCTGATATACACAGGTTCCTTTTTCTCATATTTAACTGAACATACATTTTTCATTTTAAAATTAAAAAAAAAAAAAGAAAATATAGGGCAATCCAGATTCTACTAATCTGGAGCTTTTTAAAGATCTCCTGGAGTTCTGCCGGCGCATTTCATTTAGCTGACACTTCACCGATACAGGTTTTTCCCTCGCCGATGGCAAATCCCATGTTAACCTACGGGAAAATTCAATTAGATAATTGTAGACGTTCCATGCCGACGTAGTGCGTTTTTAAAAATTATTTTCCTACATTTTAAGTACTTAAAAAATCCACATGTTACTTTCGATTAGGGCGTTTACTCAATCTCGCGATACTACCGCTCTAATCGAAACATACATTGAATGCAAAAAGTGCAGCAGATCCTCAGCCAACTGTCTCCAAAAATTGAATATACATAAGTAGACAATGTAATAATGGACTGCAATAATTGGTTTTGATGTAATATTATTAGAAATTAAATATTACAGCTTGCTTTGAAACTCTACGTTTCTTGAATTTGTATTAACTTAAACATGTGAGTTAATTTAATAAGTAACGATCGAAAAACATTGAAAAGTCAAATTTAATTTTAACTCTGCATTACTACAATTCTTTAGGTTATTTATGTTACTTACTTACCATTAAGTTATTAAAAAAAATACATATTTTGATTAAAAACCTATTGCACTACAATTTTATTATTTGAACCTTACATGCATTTTTATTTAC
Organism: Maratus michaelseni; assembly: GCA_963931845.1. Lineage (NCBI taxonomy): Eukaryota > Metazoa > Arthropoda > Arachnida > Araneae > Salticidae > Maratus > Maratus michaelseni. The sequence goes on from OZ007587.1 coordinate 277,722,783, forward strand.
GTAAGCAAAAACTTACCAATTGCCAATTGCACTTTTTTCTTCTTCTTTTTGGAATATATCTTGCAATAACACAACACTTTATTTTCTAATCCTCTGTGCACTTGCATACTTCCACTAATGTTTTGATCAATATCTATCAAATGTTATCTAAGGAATTTTAATTTTTGAAAAGTTTTTCTGAATAATTTTAATGTTATTTCTGTTTTCGGATTTTCTCCAAATTTAATTTTCAAACATTCAACGCCGTTTTGCTGAAAAAAAAAGTTCACACATTTCTATCTTTCAGCAGTAATCGAAATTTTGTCCACACTAATCAAGGGAGCATCGGAAAAAAGTATATTGAAAATCGCCCTAACTGAAACCGCACTAAGTGAGGGATAACTGTAATTTTTTAATTTTCAGAATTTATTGCCTTCTTAAGTGTATAGTTGAAGTTTCAGAAAACAATGTTTATAAACTTTGGCATCAAACGCCTACTTTCTTTTAGTGAAAAGGGAATTTCAATAATTGTAATAGGTAATGAGTAATCCCTTAATTAAATTTACCCGCATTTTTTGCAAATTTCATTTTCTAACATTCAAAGCCGTGTTGCTGGAATAAAAAAGGGTCACCCATGTCTTGTTTTCTGCTCTAATCGAAATTTTGCCTGCACTAATAGAGGGAGCATCTAAAAAAAGTTTACTGAAAATCTCACTAACATGCATGAAGCAATTTCTAATAATATGATTAGAGATCTAATAGATAAAATTATAGATAAAAAAAAAGGTCATGCTGGCAACATAATGAAACCGCACTATGTGAAGGATACATGTAATTTTGAAATTTTCATGTGAGCAAATTTTCAGAATTTGTTTATTTTTCTTCTTAGGAGTACTTAAAATGTCAGAAAACAATTTTTTAAAAACGCACTACTTTGGCATCAAACGTCTACTTTCTTTTAGTAAAATCGGAATTTCAATACCTTTATTAGGTGATGAGTAATCACTTAATTAAATTTTCCCGCATTTTCTGCAAATTTGCTTTTTCAACATTCGAAGCCATGTTGCTGGAATAAAAAAAGGTTCACCCATGTCTTGCTTTCCGCTCTAATCGAAATTTTGCCCGCACTAATCGAGGGAGCATCTATAAAAGAAGTTTACTGAAAATCTAACTAACATGAAACCGCACTATGTCAGGGATACATGTAAATTTGAAATATTCATGAGAGCGACAGTTTCAGAATTTATTTATTGTCTTCTTAGGAGCACTTAAAATTTCAGAAAACAATTTTTTTAAACGCACTACTTTGGCATCCAACGTCTACTTTCTTTTAGTAAAATCGGAATTTCGATAATTATATTAGGTAATAAGTAATAACTTAATTAATTTTTTCCGTATAGGTTAACATGGCAAAGAAGAATGAAGTATCCTCTTAAGACGGGACGGACTTGACACAATTTTCTATACAAAATAACAATTTTCACCACGTCTTGAACAGAACAACCATGCGTGTAATCGAACAAACTGATATTTTCTGCATCCCCAAATCATGCCGCTTAAAAGCCGAGCAAAACATTCTCATTTTCAAACCCGAGCACTTAACGAAAACAAACATATCGACACGCTTCTGTGGGTTACATAAGGACCGCTTAACACAGGTGTTATTTCGCATGTTATGCCATGTATATCTTATAATTTTCCATCTGATTTTTCCATTTTTTCTCCTCAAAGTGAGAGGTTCCTCTGTATGCTCAACTAGCCAACCATTTCTGTTTCACGCTGGTCGACTGTGAAATAGCCACTTGGTAAAAACGGCGAAGATGGGAGAAAACACGGAATAAGAAAAAGAAAAAAAAAATGGAAAGTTTTTCTAGATTTCAACTTCAACTACATATCGGTGTGAAATATTTTGCTACATTGTTATTCATTGTGTTAGTCCAGTTTTAATATGTTGATACATACTTTCATTTTTCTAATTTGGGGGACACACAGAGATTTATTGAACGAGTGTCCTACTAAATTTTTGGTTTCGTTTTCGTATTCGGCGGGTTTTAGTCCAAAATCTCAGTTTCTGCGAACATTTGGTTTCACTGAAAAATAAGCCGAACATTCGGTGAATACCGAAACTGTAAAGGATCTCATAAGGGCATGTCTATAGAAGAAACCAAACACCATAATGTAATGGGTTAGTTTTCGAGCCTGATTATAGATTGTCTGACAATTTGTCCAGTATTGATGACAATAAAGCACTTAATAATAATAATTACTATTCATTCTTTAAAATAATAACAAAAAATATAATAAAGCAAGATATGTATGACTAAAATATATGGGCGGAAGCTGCACTGGATCGGAAATGCTTTTAGGTAGCTTTCATTACAAAATGTAAAGAGCTACCTATTGCCGCCGCTCGGAGAAAAGCAATTCCAGAAAATTTTGGTATATTTTCACCGATCATGATACCCAGACCCCAAAACCACTCTTCGTTCAAATGTTGATTTATATATATATATATATATATATATAAATCATATGTCATATTTATATCATCATATATATAATTCATATCATCATTCATATCATCATATATCATTTTTATCATCATATATATCATTCATATCATCATTCATATCATCATATATCATTTTTATCATCATATATATCATTCATATCATCATTCATATCATCATATATCATTTTTATCATCATATATATCATTCATATCATCATTCATATCATCATATATCATTTTTATCATCATATATATATTTGTAACTTTCTTATTTATGAACCGATTTGGATGTGACTGAGTATGTGTATAGGACATACCAGTCTCGACCTGTTACAAAATGGTGGCCAGTTAAAATTTTTTAAATTATTAAAAATTAAAAAATATATGAAAAAAATTATAAATTGTAACAATTGTTTTCGTTAAGTGTTAGATCGTGATACAAGGATTCCGGAGCAATTTTTGTTTTGATTTTATCTTAAAAAATGGCTAAGATATGGCAGTTTGAAATTCTAGGATGTTTAATATTTTCAAACAATCTGATTTTTGTTATTCTGTAACTCTCGTATTTATGAATCGATATGAATGTGACTGATCATGTGAACAGGACATACCAAGGTCTCGGCCGAGTTCGTTGGCCAGCTTCATGAGCCATCTTGTTTCAAAATGGCGACAGTTAAAATTTTTAAATTTCTTTAAAAATAAAAAAGTATGTATAACAAATTATAAACTGAAAAGGTTGTTTCCGTTGAGTGTTAGATCGTGATACAAGGATTCAGGAGCATTTTTTGTTTTGACTTTATCTAAAAAAAGGGCTGAGATATAGCTGTTTGAAATTCGAGGTTGGCTGATATTTTGAAACAATCTGACTCTCAAGCTGAAATTCACATTCAAATTTAGTATTAACGAAAACCGGGATTGAACCTTCTATAATCGGGTTCCAAGCCTTTCAGCTTCGCGGGTGTTTCAGTAAAATGAGTTAAATTTTTAAAAACATGCAATATGATGGAAGCTTCCTTTTACTCCCCGTACAGGCCGGAAGGACTTTTGATACTTCTATTTATTTCTGGAAGAAGAAAAAAAAATCTTTTCAAATAATATAATATATTATAAATATTTTTGTGTCGTAATCAAGCTATAGATATTTATAATATCATTCTCACTAAAAGAAAAGCCCTTTTCTATTTAGTAATTTCTTGATTAAAGTTTATATTCAACCACTTATTATACTCATTGTTTGTAGTGATAAATTTGTTTCGACAAAATAATCTGCGACATTGCTTCTTTTGAATAATAAGTTCAAAGAGTTGAATTTTTTATATTTAATAATAGATTTTTATAAAAGTAAAAATAATAATTTATATGAAATGTTCTATATTAATCTAAATTTTAATACTGCAGTGAGCTCTAATACATTTCGTTCTAATTAATACAAGGTAGCGTTTGTCATAAAGATATGAAACTTTCTATAGTCAAATTCTCTTTAATTAGAACTTTGGTGATTCGAAGTTAGGTTAATTCGAATTTAGATTTATTTTCTATTGAAATTCGTATTTGTGAGTTTCTGTGCGATGCCTTAAGTATTTATTGTGTGAATAATGCCGAATTTCTGCGTGTTCTACAATGATAGTAGTTAAAAAAATATGGTTTCAGGTTATAAATTTTCAATTAACCACAATTTCCTCTGGATAATTTTCAATTACTCAGGCACTATAAATAGATAGACACGCTTTCAGTGACGGAAAATACTGAAAAATTTTTATGACCTTCTTAGACTCCATCTTAAACAATAATTTTCTAAATATAAATTATATAAGAAAAGGATATAAATAAAGGGTAAAAAAAGAAAAGTTTGTAAATCCCTTGTTAAAAAAAATCCAATATCTCAAAACTATACTTGATATGAATACTTTTTTGTAATTAGAAGTATAGTTATGTCATCAGTAGTTTAAGGCTGTTGGTCAGTCAGATGTCAAATTCCCATCTTCAACGTTAATCCTATGGGATTGTAATGAAGTCGTATTTTTAAAAATTCTCAAGAGAAAATTAATATTTTTAACTGTGTACTCTTCTTGAAAGATAAGAGACATGTTTCAAGAAGAGTATACAGTTAAAAATATCAATTTTCTCATGAGAATTTTTAGAAATACGAATGCATTCCATACACACAGGTTTAGCATCTGAGAAGGGAATTTGACATCTGACTGACTAACAGTCTTAAGAAATATTCGCCATTACCTCTATTTCGAATCACCCTTTATATTCTCATTTTTAAAAAGTAAAATATTATTGTCTACAACATATTAAAATTTAAAGCAAATTTTCTAAGAAAATTGGGAGGGTATGAGTATGAGAGGGACGGGAAGGATATGGATTTAGCCTATAAAAATCTCTATCGTTTTCTTATATCCTAAAAAATTTCACGGTGTCACCGAGAAATAGGCTTTTAAAAATCAAATAAGTATAAATAGATAAAAGAAGAAGAAATTATCAAAACCGGTGTATTCATCGAAAATTATGCGTGAACAGTTTGACCACTTTTGAACACGCGCACATATTAGTGTGCATACATGTCTGTGTGCAGTCAAAGTGGATAATCTCCCCCTTTTTTTTTTAAAGTCGATTAAAACGAAGAAGAAAATTGATAAGAAATATAAAGTAAACTGGTCTATGCTTGTAAAAAATAAAATAAAAATAAAAATAAAAATGGGTCAGAAAAAGCGACTTGATTGAATAGAAATATTCGCCATTACCTCTATTTCGAATCACCCTTTATATTCTCATTTTTAAAAAGTAAAATATTATTGTCTACAACATATTAAAATTTAAAGCAAATTTTCTAAGAAAATTGGGAGGGTATGAGTATGAGAGGGACGGGAAGGATATGGATTTAGCCTATAAAAATCTCTATCGTTTTCTTATATCCTAAAAAATTTCACGGTGTCACCGAGAAATAGGCTTTTAAAAATCAAATAAGTATAAATAGATAAAAGAAGAAGAAATTATCAAAACCGGTGTATTCATCGAAAATTATGCGTGAACAGTTTGACCACTTTTGAACACGCGCACATATTAGTGTGCATACATGTCTGTGTGCAGTCAAAGTGGATAATCTCCCCTTTTTTTTTAAAGTCGATTAAAACGAAGAAGAAAATTGATAAGAAATATAAAGTAAACTGGTCTATGCTTGTAAAAAATAAAATAAAAATAAAAATAAAAATGGGTCAGAAAAAGCGACTTGATTGAATAGAAGTATTCGCCATTACCTCTATTTCGAATCACCCTTTATATTCTCATTTTTAAAAAGTAAAATATTATTGTCTACAACATATTAAAATTTAAAGCAAATTTTCTAAGAAAATTGGGAGGGTATGAGTATGAGAGGGACGGGAAGGATATGGATTTAGCCTATAAAAATCTCTATCGTTTTCTTATATCCTAAAAAATTTCACGGTGTCACCGAGAAATAGGCTTTTAAAAATCAAATAAGTATAAATAGATAAAAGAAGAAGAAATTATCAAAACCGGTGTATTCATCGAAAATTATGCGTGAACAGTTTGACCACTTTTGAACACGCGCACATATTAGTGTGCATACATGTCTGTGTGCAGTCAAAGTGGATAATCTCCCCTTTTTTTTTTAAAGTCGATTAAAACGAAGAAGAAAATTGATAAGAAATATAAAGTAAACTGGTCTATGCTTGTAAAAAATAAAATAAAAATAAAAATAAAAATGGGTCAGAAAAAGCGACTTGATTGAATAGAAATATTCGCCATTACCTCTATTTCGAAGCACCCTTTATATTCTCATTTTTAAAAAGTAAAATATTATTGTCTACAACATATTAAAATTTAAAGCAAATTTTCTAAGAAAATTGGGAGGGTATGAGTATGAGAGGGACGGGAAGGATATGGATTTAGCCTATAAAAATCTCTATCGTTTTCTTATATCCTAAAAAATTTCACGGTGTCACCGAGAAATAGGCTTTTAAAAATCAAATAAGTATAAATAGATAAAAGAAGAAGAAATTATCAAAACCGGTGTATTCATCGAAAATTATGCGTGAACAGTTTGACCACTTTTGAACACGCGCACATATTAGTGTGCATACATGTCTGTGTGCAGTCAAAGTGGATAATCTCCCCTTTTTTTTTTAAAGTCGATTAAAACGAAGAAGAAAATTGATAAGAAATATAAAGTAAACTGGTCTATGCTTGTAAAAAATAAAATAAAAATAAAAATAAAAATGGGTCAGAAAAAGCGACTTGATTGAATAGAAATATTCGCCATTACCTCTATTTCGAAGCACCCTTTATATTCTCATTTTTAAAAAGTAAAATATTATTGTCTACAACATATTAAAATTTAAAGCAAATTTTCTAAGAAAATTGGGAGGGTATGAGTATGAGAGGGACGGGAAGGATATGGATTTAGCCTATAAAAATCTCTATCGTTTTCTTATATCCTAAAAAATTTCACGGTGTCACCGAGAAATAGGCTTTTAAAAATCAAATAAGTATAAATAGATAAAAGAAGAAGAAATTATCAAAACCGGTGTATTCATCGAAAATTATGCGTGAACAGTTTGACCACTTTTGAACACGCGCACATATTAGTGTGCATACATGTCTGTGTGCAGTCAAAGTGGATAATCTCCCCTTTTTTTTTAAAGTCGATTAAAACGAAGAAGAAAATTGATAAGAAATATAAAGTAAACTGGTCTATGCTTGTAAAAAATAAAATAAAAATAAAAATAAAAATGGGTCAGAAAAAGCGACTTGATTGAATAGAAATATTCGCCATTACCTCTATTTCGAATCACCCTTTATATTCTCATTTTTAAAAAGTAAAATATTATTGTCTACAACATATTAAAATTTAAAGCAAATTTTCTAAGAAAATTGGGAGGGTATGAGTATGAGAGGGACGGGAAGGATATGGATTTAGCCTATAAAAATCTCTATCGTTTTCTTATATCCTAAAAAATTTCACGGTGTCACCGAGAAATAGGCTTTTAAAAATCAAATAAGTATAAATAGATAAAAGAAGAAGAAATTATCAAAACCGGTGTATTCATCGAAAATTATGCGTGAACAGTTTGACCACTTTTGAACACGCGCACATATTAGTGTGCATACATGTCTGTGTGCAGTCAAAGTGGATAATCTCCCCCTTTTTTTTTAAAGTCGATTAAAACGAAGAAGAAAATTGATAAGAAATATAAAGTAAACTGGTCTATGCTTGTAAAAAATAAAATAAAAATAAAAATAAAAATGGGTCAGAAAAAGCGACTTGATTGAATAGAAGTATTCGCCATTACCTCTATTTCGAATCACCCTTTATATTCTCATTTTTAAAAAGTAAAATATTATTGTCTACAACATATTAAAATTTAAAGCAAATTTTCTAAGAAAATTGGGAGGGTATGAGTATGAGAGGGACGGGAAGGATATGGATTTAGCCTATAAAAATCTCTATCGTTTTCTTATATCCTAAAAAATTTCACGGTGTCACCGAGAAATAGGCTTTTAAAAATCAAATAAGTATAAATAGATAAAAGAAGAAGAAATTATCAAAACCGGTGTATTCATCGAAAATTATGCGTGAACAGTTTGACCACTTTTGAACACGCGCACATATTAGTGTGCATACATGTCTGTGTGCAGTCAAAGTGGATAATCTCCCCTTTTTTTTTAAAGTCGATTAAAACGAAGAAGAAAATTGATAAGAAATATAAAGTAAACTGGTCTATGCTTGTAAAAAATAAAATAAAAATAAAAATAAAAATGGGTCAGAAAAAGCGACTTGATTGAATAGAAGTATTCGCCATTACCTCTATTTCGAATCACCCTTTATATTCTCATTTTTAAAAAGTAAAATATTATTGTCTACAACATATTAAAATTTAAAGCAAATTTTCTAAGAAAATTGGGAGGGTATGAGTATGAGAGGGACGGGAAGGATATGGATTTAGCCTATAAAAATCTCTATCGTTTTCTTATATCCTAAAAAATTTCACGGTGTCACCGAGAAATAGGCTTTTAAAAATCAAATAAGTATAAATAGATAAAAGAAGAAGAAATTATCAAAACCGGTGTATTCATCGAAAATTATGCGTGAACAGTTTGACCACTTTTGAACACGCGCACATATTAGTGTGCATACATGTCTGTGTGCAGTCAAAGTGGATAATCTCCCCTTTTTTTTTTAAAGTCGATTAAAACGAAGAAGAAAATTGATAAGAAATATAAAGTAAACTGGTCTATGCTTGTAAAAAATAAAATAAAAATAAAAATAAAAATGGGTCAGAAAAAGCGACTTGATTGAATAGAAATATTCGCCATTACCTCTATTTCGAATCACCCTTTATATTCTCATTTTTAAAAAGTAAAATATTATTGTCTACAACATATTAAAATTTAAAGCAAATTTTCTAAGAAAATTGGGAGGGTATGAGTATGAGAGGGACGGGAAGGATATGGATTTAGCCTATAAAAATCTCTATCGTTTTCTTATATCCTAAAAAAATTTCACGGTGTCACCAAGAAATAGGCTTTTAAAAATCAAATAAGTATAAATAGATAAAAGAAGAAGAAATTATCAAAACCGGTGTATTCATCGAAAATTATGCGTGAACAGTTTGACCATTTTTGAACACGCGCACATATTAGTGTGCATACATGTCTGTGTGCAGTCAAAGTGGATAATCTCCCCTTTTTTTTTTAAAGTCGATTAAAACGAAGAAGAAAATTGATAAGAAATATAAAGTAAACTGGTCTATGCTTGTAAAAAATAAAATAAAAATAAAAATAAAAATGGGTCAGAAAAAGCGACTTGATTGAATAGAAATATTCGCCATTACCTCTATTTCGAATCACCCTTTATATTCTCATTTTTAAAAAGTAAAATATTATTGTCTACAACATATTAAAATTTAAAGCAAATTTTCTAAGAAAATTGGGAGGGTATGAGTATGAGAGGGACGGGAAGGATATGGATTTAGCCTATAAAAATCTCTATCGTTTTCTTATATCCTAAAAAATTTCACGGTGTCACCGAGAAATAGGCTTTTAAAAATCAAATAAGTATAAATAGATAAAAGAAGAAGAAATTATCAAAACCGGTGTATTCATCGAAAATTATGCGTGAACAGTTTGACCACTTTTGAACACGCGCACATATTAATGTGCATACATGTCTGTGTGCAGTCAAAGTGGATAATCTCCCCCCTTTTTTTTTAAGTCGATTAAAACGAAGAAGAAAATTGATAAGAAATATAAAGTAAACTGGTCTATGCTTGTAAAAAATAAAATAAAAATAAAAATAAAAATGGGTCAGAAAAAGCGACTTGATTGAATAGAAATCCCAATTTTGTTATTGCAGTGTTTACATGCTTTTTAAGCCTGAAGAAGGGGTATTCCTTCTTCGAAACATATTGCTTTCTTTTATGTGTATTTTTTATGTTTTTAAGGAGTCATATTTTCTCTTGTATTGCATAATGTCTACAAGACCTGACATATCTGAGAAAGAATTACTTTTAGATCACGATAGATGGAACAAATAAATAACCACAAAACTATAGTTGAAGGTCAAGTTTAAGTAAAACATCATAAAAAAAAAAAAAAAAAAAAAAAAAAAAAACCCTGTTATCAATACAAATAGAACTGTTGCTTACTTCGAGTATCTTATTTTACCCCCCTTTCACGATTCTGTGATTAAGAAGGATATGCTTTTAGGCTTTTCCTTTTTGTCTTAGTTTTGGAGTAATTACCGGAAACCAAATAATTAAAATAGTAATAATAAAAAAAAAAAGACTCGGGCACGCGACTTTACCATTTAAAATCCCCATATGAAGATTGCTATCGTTGTAAGAGGGCGTGTGCATGGAACGCTAGTCTTGACCTTCGATCGCATTTTCCTTCTTCATCGGAGAAACTGTCTTGAAGTTCTGGGAAAAAGCAAAAACTGATCACGATTTCTGTAGAATTTTAAAGGAGTAATGTTTAAACAAACAAGAACGAAAAATCATGCATAGATTATAAAACACTTTCCAACAGTAACAGAATATTATTAAGAATTATCATTATTTTCATACAATGATTTCTAAATAGGCAATTAAAAAAAACACACAACACATTAAAAATCCATTTTAAAAATTGCTGTCCATATGTGGTAGTGTGTACGAAGTCTGTCGTGCAGTCTTTTACACGCAGCGTGTCCCAAAATTTCTCGGACTGATCCTATAAACAAAAAATTAAGACCTGAAATGAAAATTTTCACTTATGTTTATACAAAATAATCCCCGTCTGGACTCGACACACCTTTTACTCCGAATGTAATAGTCATCAAAACACGTCTGGAAGACCACCTTTGCAATGTGCGTCAAATAGTCGGTCGCAGTCGCTTGAGGTAGTCCCCTTTAGGTGCAATTTCAACTTGGTGAACAGGAAATAGTCACAGGGGGTAAATCTGAGCAGTAAAGAGATTGGTTGAGTACGATGACCCGTTTAGAAGCCAGAACCTCCCACACAATGATCGAAGTGTGTGCTGGCGCGTTGTCGTGCAAGAACGACCAACTGCCTTGCTGTCGGTACTGAGGACGAACTCTGCGTACTCGGGCCATGAAACGCTTCAAAACTTCCAAATAGCAACATCCAGTGACAGAAGTACATTCAGTTTTATGTTCGTTCGTTGCTCGACATTCGAGAGCTCAGACATGATCACGTTACATTGTTACAACAAACCGGATGCACTTAGAATGACACAACAGATAACAATGTGAAATTCTACCGTTTTACATGACGGAGTGTAGTAGTGTTTTCGAAATCACTTGCGGACACGCAGTGCCATCTATTGGCCGGTAATTTAACCAGTCCGGGAAATATTGGGACGGACTGTGTACGATCTATAGAATGAATACACAACACGTAATACACTAAAAATTCGTACCACAGCAGAAAACGCACTTCCAGCAATTATTGATCAAAGTCAGGCCTGTAACTGAATTTTTTTGCGCGTCTCTGTAAATGAACGATAGATGAATGCACTCCAGAATCTATAGAAAATATGTTGCAGTGCATCTTACCACTCCTTTTTAATTTTGTTATGTTTGAAGTATCATAACATCATTAAAACGCATTCCAACAGATTTTTCTCCATGTATCATAATGTAATGGAATTTTTTGTGCGTCCTTGTGAACGAACTATAAATGTTGTTTATTCTTAACTGCTGAGAAAACACGTTATAATTCAGCGCAGGGATGCATATCAATCTCATTATGCTTCATATGTCGTCGCAACATCAATAAAATGCACCGTAAAAGTTTTTTCCCCCATAGGACCGTAATGTAAATATAGAGAATTCCCATAGAGAATTCTTCTGCGTGTCCCTCTAAACGAATTATACATGCTAAACATTTCATTTTCAGTACCTAACAATATCATATAAACCTCAATAACATATAAAAATTACATTGCATTCCGAGTATATTTATGAGAGTTAGGGTACAGGCAGTCGGACTGACAACAGACAGATAGACAAACCGAATTCATAAACACTTTCAACTTTGTTGGAAAGTGTTAAAAATTAATGCGACTTCAAGTGACTGTTTTATCCACGACTTGATTACAATTGAGCAAAAATACTCATGTTATTCGCATTGCTTATTATTATTATTTTTTACTTATTGTGTGCCAGTTGGTCTTTTTTAACCACAGTGATATCACATAACACAGTGTTTTTAGTGACAACACTTTATTCTTTTCCGCATTCAATATAATGTATTTTGCTGCCAGTAAAAGAAAAATTACACGATTGTCTACGGCGTGACAAACGTGAGCGATGTTGGCAACTAGAGTGCCTTTATAAATAACAGGGTGGTGATATACGCACAGGACGCATGCTCAGACTGGAAGTTTTTGCTCAAACTGTAGCAACTCATATTCCAGAAATTTGCAATACTTGTCTGGACGGTAAGTTCGATTAGACGAGTGAGACATATCAACAAACATTAGCTTGGTGATAATGGTGGATTTGCCAAGTTTTTGCTATAAAACCCTCTCGAAGAATCAAATTTTAATGCTCATATGTGATGTAGCCACTCACTTATTTATAAAGGCGCCTTTGTCACCAGCATCACTACGTTTGACACGTAATAGAGAATCGTCAAAAGTTCTTTTTTATATGTTTCTGTAAAATAAAAATGAACTATACACGATATCTGTAGCTTAAAATGTTCTATGAAGAATTTAAATTTTAGTGTAAAAGTTAATTCAAATCTGTTCAGTGGTTGTTTAAAAAAATCGAGGATATATATATATATATATATATATAGCAATTTTATGGCTAATATGATGATGAAACCACTCATTTTATTTGTGGTATTTAGGCATTTGGGACTTGAAAATTCTGCCTAAATTCCACAAATTTCATTTCATTCCTTCAATTTCATTTATTCAATTTTTAATTTAATTTCTTCTTCTTTTAAATAAGTTTTTGGTATCCATATTCAGTGTGTTGGGGAATACTTTCATTGTCAACTAATTACAACATACTTAATCATTATTTCATAGTTTAAGTTGGTGTTATGGTAATGTTTCATTTATGGTTATATATATATATACATTATCTCACACATACATTGACAGGGTGTCCCTAAACTCACGGTACATACGCTAGGGGGTGATATGATAGAACACATCAAGACGAGTAATAGTAAATAGGATACCAAGGGTCCCAAACGTCTTCCGAAGGAGATAGGCGCCATTAAAGTTTAAGGTCCAAAATTTCAAATAATTATATATAAAAATGGAAAAATTGGTCGATTCATTTGCGGTTTTCGCTAAAACTATTCTTTATGTCAGTAATTTCTTAAAAATAAATTTTAAAGAAAAAGTTTAAAAAAATGTGCACAGAGGGCGCTTTAGACTTTGGAGTAACGAACAACTATTTTTTACCGTTATATTTTGTATCTGATTAAATGCTTTCAAAAGCTTAGACTTAAACTTAAATTTTGAGCTCAATATCTGAATCGTTGGGAGTGGTTAAGTAGCGCAAACTGAACTGTGTTCAGGAGTTGAAATTTGAACCCCCCACAACACAGTTCAGTTATTCCCGATCTTGGTGTCGTAGACCAGGCAGAAACTACTACCCCCTACACGTAAAATAAACGATAGAGAAATGACAAAATTAAATAAAATAAATTTAAAAAAATAAATTTTAAAGATAAAGTTCAAAAATGCCGATAGAGCACGCTTTAGACTTTGGAGTGATGAACAACTATTTTTTACCGTCGACTCCGACGAGGACCTGGTTGCAAGGATTGCCGTCGTAGCAGGCGGTATCCGGGAGATGCCCGGGGTATTCACTAATGTTCGCAACTCCCTCCGCCGGCAGAGTGAGGCCTGCATCGTTGCTGGTGGGCACTCTTTCGCATGGATGTACTATAAATGAATAAAGCACGCCGGGCTGAAAGCGACAACGTCGACGTGTTGCATGCCGGGAAATACGATGTCACGCGATGTCACCTGTTGGCTGCTAAAACTTGGCGATTGGCGATGCAAGTATTTCAACCCATTGGCGTATTTCTTACACTTGTTTAGCCTAGTGTACAATAGAGAGAGAGAGGAGGAGAAAAAAAAGGATTAATATGAGGATTTGACAACTTGTTTGCTAATTCAAATGTATTTTTTAAATTTAAGCAGTCCCCTTACCCCCAGTTTACTCTTTTAAAAATAAATGGCAAAAATAAAAAATTTCCCACTTATAGCTTGAAATGTTTTTAAATATATATAGAATATGTCCACAAAGTGCTGTAAAGATCTGATAATTAAAAGTGTGTGAAAAGGTTTTTGTACATACATTTTCCTTTAAATATTTCAGAGTTGCAATCCTTAAGTTTTTTTTTTTTTCCAATATTACGATATATTCAAAAGGGTAAAACTTAAACATACATTTTTCAGTTGACTTATTATTTTTTTAAGCTCAAGTATTAGGGTACTAATTGAATTAAGAATCAGATTTACAGTAATATAAATGTATTTTTTAACAAATAAAAATGTTAAGTAAATAGTGTCATTTTTATCTTACATATGTAATGACATTTTATTTTCTTAAACTGATTATTTTTTGAATATATGATCCTTACAGTCTTTGATTAAGCAAACATATAAAAGTAAAATTAAAAAAAAAAAAAAAAAAAAAAGATCAAAATTTAACTTTTAAAATTTTGTTTTAAAAAATTAATTTTTTTTAATAAAAAAAATTTGCATTTTTGTTTAATTAAATCATTTTTTTTTTCAAAAAAATATCTTGTAACAGGTCAAAATTTCATTTATTTTTCAGGTTTTAGGACTATGGTCCATTACTGGAATGCTTAATTAGTCAATTTACAGTAATGGACACCCCATGTGGACATAACAAAGAAAGCAATTTCAGTAATGTTCATAGTGCATACAATTTTTTGATTTAAATGAAAAGCTAACTAATCAAATTTAATTTTTTAAATTGCACTTATCAGAATGTAATAACAATATATTTTTTGAATAAACAGCTTTTTTTTTTATTAATTTCAGGTAATTAATAAACTTTTTAAGATTGTAATCAGATTATTTTTTTTAACAGTGCCTTGCATAATTTAAAATGGGGTAATCAACACCCAATTAGGAAGGAGAGAATAATGTTTAAGGGCACAGGAAAATGAGGGACTCATGGAGCTCAAACTCTCCACATTTAAACAAAGACAATTTTTTAAGTCACACAAGTTAAAAATCTATTATTTTCTTTCTTATATGTTTGGTTATTCATCTCTGTTAAAACAGGTAGTTCGTTCATAAAAAAAATTAGTAGCAATAAAACTAGTAAATCTGCAGATCAGGGGGTTCAAATCTCAGTTCTGCAATTTTATTTTGAAATAATTTAATTTAGTATTTAAAAAAACATTCAACCCACACTTTCATTTGTTTGATATTTTATACAAATTACTAAAAGTGATATATCAAGCAGTTTAACTGTTAAGAATAATAGGAAAAGAGATTCCATGCACTAATAACACAAACTTTTTTTTTCTTTAACACTTCTACCCTCTTTCCCCCCCCCCCCCAATGTCACAATAATTTGATAAATGTAATTCTCTGAAATTTAGTATTTTAAACCTTCTATCTAAAATAATTAAAATATTGATCTTGTGATAATGACAATAATTAATTTAAACAGTGAATTATTTTCAGAAATATTTTATTAATTATTGATATCCTAATTGTTAAATTTATTTGAAAATGACTATTTTGTTTCCTTAATATGCTTTCGTTAAATTCTGGTAAAATTTTATTTTCGGAATTCTTCTGTTCTGTTTTTTTATAAATAATACTTGAATGGTTTACATTAAGACTACATACAAAGAAAATATCAATCGAATATATTTCTTTTCAGATAATCATTCAATAAAAAGTCTTAAATTTATCATCACAAGCAAAAACATTAAACGTTCGTTCCATATTGTTTAGTTTTACACCGCCGATCGTTTCGGTCAAAATGAGAAATATTCAAACAGAAAACTACGCCAAAGTGTGATAAATAGCCTATTATTGTACATCTGCTTTGACTGCAACTACCCAAGATTCCCCTCTCTAACTCAATCCATAGCAGACAGTGTTTAAAAGCCTGCGTGCTGTATCCATCTATTATACATCCATGCTCTTTCGAGCAGTTTTTGTGACATCATGCGTGTACCATTTTCGTGTCAATCTTCATTCATATTGCGCACTACATGCATACATCAAATTGTTTCTTTTTATTTTGCGCGAAGAAATTGCTCATGTCTGTTATGAATAAATTTTCTGTTTAGTTTTGTCATTACTCTATCGTTTATTTTACGTGTAGGGGGTAGTAGTTTCTGCCTGGATTAATTTTAACACAATTATTCAAATTGGTAAAGAAATCATATGAGTTGTAATTTTCCAACTGCACGAAAAATGTCCGGGCCAGGATTCGAACCTGCGATCTCTTGGCTGACGCTGCCATGCTCTACCAACTGAGCTATCCCGGCATGAACTGGATGAATTATGCCCTCCAGATTCAACCGGGATAGCTCAGTTGGTAGAGCATTGCAGCTTCAAGAGATCCCAGGTTCGAATCCTAGCCCGGACATTTTTCGTCCAGTTTTAAAATTACAACTCATATTGTTTCCGCCTGGTCTGCTACACCAAGATCGGGAATAATTGAACTGTGTTCAGGAGTGGGAGTGGGGGAGGGAGGTGTTTCAAATTTCAATTCCTGAACACAGTTCAGTTTGCGCTACTTAATCACTCCCAACGATTCAGATTTTGAGCTCAAAATTTATGTTTAAGTCTAAGCTTTTGAAAGCATTTAATGAGATGCAAAAAATAACGGTAAAAAATAGTTTTTCGTTACTCCAAAGACTAAAGCGCCCTCTATCGGCATTTTTTGAACTTTATCTTTAAAGTTTATTTTTAAGAAAATACTGACATAAAGAATAGTTTTAGCAAAAACCGCAAACGAATCGACCAATTTTTCCGTTTTTTATAATCATTTGAAATTTTGGACCCTAAACTTTAATGGCGCCTATCTCCTTCGGAAGACGTTTGGGACCCTTATTTTCCTATTTGATATTGTTTGTCTTGATGTGTTCTATCACCCCCTAGCGTATGTACCATGAGTTTAGGGACACCCTGTATAACATATAAAATAAATGCTGAACCTACTCTGCGAAATCAGTATCGTTATAAGACGAAATATACAAACTTCAAAAAATTCAACAGCATATTAAAGAACTACGTTAACAATCTGCAACTTGCTATGGATGAAATTACAACTCCACAGTATTTAAACAACTGGGTGAAAGATTTTCAAGAAATAATAACTTTCATAATGGACTTAACACTAAAAAAAAAAAAAAAAAAAAAAAAAAAAACAATCTTATAACTTAAACATCAACTGGTACACAGACAAACTAAGAGTTCGGCGTAACAGGCTTAACGCATTGTATAAGAGAAGTAGACACCAACCAGACACCATTATATATAGAACAGAATATAATAAGGCAAGAGCACTATATAAATAAGATATTAAAAAGGCCAAATTATCATCGTGGAAAACAATTTTGCTCGGCAACAAATAGTATATACGGCACAGCATTTAAACTTCTAAAACAAAAATACCTGAAAAACACGGACTTAATCCACTCAGTACTGGAAACTTCAACACAATTAGAAACATTTCATGAAATTCAACTACGCTTGGTACACCATCATTTTTGAACACATATTCCGAATAACATTCACACATTCACCAATGACCAGTTTTTAACATCACAGGATAAATCCTTACATCAGATTTAACTAAGAGAACTCAAATACTGCTCACAAAAGCAATATAACAAACAATAAAGCACCAGGTTACGATCTAATTGACACAAAAGTAGTAAAGAACCTAATAAAAAAATTTCCTGATCTGATGCTGAACTTATATAATAAACGCTTTCAGCTAGGTAATTTTCCAGATGTATGGAAAAAAGGTCTGATTATATTCTTTAGAAAAAGAATAAAGATCCCCAACATGAAAAATCCTATCGCCCAATAACTTTACTACCAATGTTGGGAAAACTTCTCGAAAGACTAATAAAAATAAGAGTAATGACATTATTGGAAAGCATATCATACCTAGATAATGTTCAATTTGGTTTCCGAGAAGGAAGAAGTTTACTGTCGACGCAGTAAACTTTTTAAAATCTAAAATCACCGAATCACTTTCCTCTAAAAAATATTGTGGCATTGTATCATTCGACATAGAGGGAGCTTTTGATAGCATTGACTGGCAGATTATTTCAGATATCATTGACAGATCTCCTATCCCACCCTATTTCAGATGTCTATTAAAAAACTATATTTCTAATCGCTTTATAGGTGTTAATCGATTTAAATTATAGAATGGTTTCAAGCATACAAAGGATGCTCTCCGGGTTCGTGTGACGTGGGTCCCCTACTCTGGCTTCTGGTTGCGGATTACATCATAAAACAGTATCACAGCAAAGAATCCCTAATATTAGCTTACGCTGATGATTTTATTATTATAACAACGGGGAATACCAGAAAGGAACTCGACGAAACAGCAAATTCAAGAATCACAATCTTTTCTAATCTATGCAATTCTCTAAATTTACAAATCTCAACTCAAAAAACTAAATCAATGTTATTTATTAGATATCTTCTGACTCGCAGGAAACCTATATTCAAATTGCAAAATATCAGAATAAATATTACGAAAAACTTAACTTATTTATATTTAGTATTAGATTCTAAATTTAAATGACTAGACCACCTAACTTATGTGAAATCTAAAATTTCAAACTTCATACTTAGTTTCAAAATATTTAATTTTTTTAATCATGGAATCAACCCGGATATTTTGAAAATATGGTATAAAATGGTAGTTTTTAAACAGATTACTTATGGATATGAGATTTGGTTTCCTGATTTAAATTGCTACGGAACACGGAGATTAAAATCAATACAGAGAACCGCTCTATTAAATTTAATAAAGGTATACAGGAGTATCTCCACTGACGCATTATGTGTTCTAACTGGTATTCCTCCAATAGATATTACGTTGACTATAATGACTATAATTGCGACAATGTAAAAAAAGGACGAGGAATCTTGCATGATAAAGGTCAAATATACAAATTAACCAATCTAATGCTAAAAGAAAAAAATTACAATTTCCAAATTACAATCAATTAAAAAATTTAGACATACAGGGTCTATTCTGAAAGTAGCAGGACTCATTTTTTTAAAAAATAATTATTCATGAGAATAGTACAAACGATTAGAATTTTTCAAAGTCGCACCCTTCCGCATCTACACACTGCTGCCAACGAGTTTTCCAGTTTTCGTATGCCTCCAGGAACACCTGGACCGGAATGCTGTTTAACTCTCTCGTCACGGCCTGTTGAACTGCCTCTACCGAGCCGTGATGCTAACCCTGAGCGTCGATTTTATTCTCGGGAATGGAAAAAAGTCTGGCGGGGCCAAGTCGGGGCTGTAGAGGGGATGAGGCATCGTTGCCACATTGTACTGGGCAAGATACTCCACTACGCGAAACGCTTTGTGGCTCGGCGCGTTGTCATGATGCAGCTGAACTCAAAAACTTGGGTTTGAGGAATGCTCAATTCATCAGCAATCATTCTGATTCTCCTCCTACGATCACTGTTCAGTAAATTTTTCACTTGCGACACATTTTCTTTGGTCTTGCTGGTCGAAGGGCGTCCGGAGCGGTCATCGTCTTCCACTCTTTCCCTACCTTCTTGGAACAACTTGTGCCTCTCAAAAACACCAATCTACCCATGGTAGCATCACCGTAGGTCTCTTTAATCATGTCGTGAGTCTCTTTGCCTGTTTTACCAAGCTTTACACAAAATTTGATCGCGTATCGCTGCTCCAGAAAACGCTCCATGATTCTCCGTGACGTTTTCCGTGACGTTATTTTGTTTTTGAGATTTGTATATTATAGTTCACATACTGATCACGTTTTTGTACTTATACTGTTACATTTTATACCAGTTCATAAATTACTAGTTGTGTTATGATTAAGTATTATTTTTATAAATTTTCTAATTACTTTCTTTTATACTTTTTCTTATATAATTTTTTTAAAAATATTAAGAGATGCTGTGATCTGAACTAGTATTGTAAAAACTAACTTTGTACTAATTTTATTTTAATCTCTAATGTAATATTCAACATCTGTTTTCTGAAATATGAATTTTCAATAAACATTTCTCCTCGTGGAGAAAAATTCCTTTCTCCTTAACGGCTGCTTAACGGCTGGATCTCCACGAGAGGGTCAAGTTTGTGGAACCTGTGGAAGTGGTTGGACGAAAATAATGGATAGTGGATGGTCTGCTCACAAGACAAGTTTGATATTAGTAAACGTAGCTTCATTTCCCGATTTCGTTGCAATTTAGACCACGTTTGAGCGCGATTTCTATTTTTTTCTTTCGGTCTCTTTTGAACACTTATAACGTGCTCTTAAAATGTACCGAAAACGAAAGGCACTTCCATTAAAAAAGAAATGCTTCGCACAATACTAATGAGAAAACTTTACAGGAACTTAACTCCATACATAATACTTTATTTAAGTCCCAAAGTAAATCGGTGCGCGTCAGACGGCGTGGCAATTACAGATTATTTTAATTAAAATCTGTTTATATGTTCGATAATGGAATAAAAAAAAAAAAAAGAATGAAATTCAAGATGCGCAACTGATATGATTTGCTAATTCTTACTTTTATTTTTCAATTTTTTAAATGATTGTTTATTTTTCTTCATTGTTTGATTTTTTTTTCTATATTCATAGTGCACCTTAAACGACCGAAAAAGGTAGCAAAATTAAATTTGTATGATTGCAGCATTATATTTTTACAGTCAGTAGATAATAAAGGCCGGTTCTGCATCAGCGGTGGGTGCGGTGGTGACCTCTGAAGGTGAAGTTCAAGGTTACCGGAAGTGGCAGGTGTGGACACCGGAAGTCGCAGGTAGGGATAACAGGCATGTTGAGACAGGAAGTGAACAGGAAGTACGATCGGAAACGTGAAAGGAAGTTTAACCGGAAACACCACAGGAAGTGAATGCGATAAGGAGAGAGGGGGAGGGCTTATTTTTGTGGGGGGCTTATGCTAACCTGAAATAAAAATGGAATTATTTCTTACTTTGTAAAAATTTAACATAAAATGTATCTTTTTTTTTTTTTTTTTTTTTTTTTCACCTGAAATAAAAATTTTATTTGCTAACTAACATCTAATATAAAAATGGAAATCTTTCTGACTTTGTTTTACTTTCTAAAAGTTTTACATGAAATTTATTTTAAGACTGGAAACGCGACAGGAAATAAGATCGGAAACGGGATTAGACATGCTTTTTCCAAAAAGGGTTTTCAGGAAGCAGTAAACATGTTTTGGGAACATGTTTGGGAGCTTGTTGCAACAGGAAAGGCAGTTTAAAAGACTGGAAGTGATTAAGCGATAAGAAAAGTACAGGAATATACACGTAGATTTTGTTCTTTGTAGAGGGTGAAATTTTATTTTATTTTTTATTTAAAGAGTTTTCTTTTTCTTTTTCTTTTCTTTTCTTTTTTTTTTCATTTAAAGCGTTTCAAATTATTTTTTATTTTATTATTATTATTATTTTTTTTTTTTTTTGTAGTGGTTTACGTATTATTTTAATTTTTAGTGACGTTAGAACCTGCAATGTTCTGTACCACACATGTCTTATCTTAGGTGTGTTGTTATCTCTTTAAATGCGAGAGATGGGGCTTCAGACCTGCGTTGAGATATCTTTATCATAGTTTTAATGAACTGCAGGAAATTGTCTTTCCCTATTGAGTAATTCGCGAGTTTTGGTTTAATATGAATGCTATTACATCTGTTTGTTTAATTTACAAGCACATTTCTCTTACAACATTCTGTCAACAGATCATTTCTATATTCGGAATAATAATTTAGAGGGAAAATTTTTACTTTCTATACGAAATTTTATTTATAGAGATTGACGAAGATAGTATGCCTAATTCTTTCTTGTACATTTCTTGTACAACATTTTATTCGAAATAGAGTTTTGTTACCAAAAATAACGTGTTTATACATTTTAAAAACGAAAGCAAAGTGATTTTCAAAAATGTAAATATAAGCTATACACCCACGCATTTGTGTTATTGAATTAAATTACAAGGTTTAATATTGTATTCAGCGTAATATTTTCTTATAAAAGCCGTTTCACAAACTTGTATACTAAAAGTAATGTGTCATTTTTAGGAGAAAAAATTAATTCAAGTCATTGAGACTAATCCTTTATGGGGGAAAAATTTGTCATACTTCTTTGTGTTACATTACATCTTCCGTTTTTTAAGTTTACAAATTTGTGGACTAACTTAAATAATCGTTTTTATGCTAATTAAACAATATACTTTTTAATTATATAATTTTTTTTAATTGACTTGTAATATAGCTTTTTTTTTTCTTAAAAGGGTACTGTAGAATAACTTATGTCACAAATACTACATCCTTCTTTAGTTAAATATGTTTCACTTAAGACATGACAAAGTGTCTTAGAAACATTTCATTTTGGAGTTAAGTGATTAAAGAAGAAAAATATTATTTATATAAACACAACACATAAGACCAGTGACTGAGAGGTTCTGGTTTTAAAGCTACTAGACGTTTGGGTTTAAACTTCTCTCGCGCTCGTCGACCTAACCGTTCGGAGTTTTCTTCGAACCTTGTCAATACGAGTTAGGAGCCCTTAGAATGACCCCTAGAGTGACCTATATCCCAAGCGTAGATAATCGGTTTTAACAAATAACCAACCATCCACAACACATAAGACATTTTAGATCATTACATAAGACATTTTAGATTATTACATTTAGTTAAGAAGTGATTTGACGTGCAAAATATTATTTATAAAATCATACAATAAGAGAATTTTAAAGATTTTTTCCTTTTAAATGAACAATTTTTAGTGACTATTTAACTTATTAAAGAGAGCGGGTATTTTGTTTAGAGTTATACGATTAAAATAAATTTTCAATAGATTTGACTTTATACAACCAACATTTTTAAAAAAGGGAATGGAATCTAGTTTTTATAAATTAACGTTTTTCAATTTTACAAATACTTCACACCCCGTCTTTTTTCCCCCTCTTTTAGTAGACTTTACATACATAAGACATAAAAAGCGTTTTAGAATACATCATTTAGAAATTAAGTGGTTTGATAAATAAAATATTATTTATAAAAGCAATAGATACGAGAGTAATAAGGATTTTTACTTACATATGTACGAACTTCTGATATAGGTAAGACTTTCTAAATCATTGTGCAAGAATTAAGTGGTTATTGAACTTATAACATTATAGGATGAAATAATCACGTGACGTATTTTTAAACCAATAAAATGTCAGTATTTTCAAACAAATAAAAAGTTAGTATTTTTACACGAGCGCCCTCTATCATTATATAAATTTCAATGAAACGAGTTCATAACATTCTACTGTGACCTGATATCGTTGTAATAGGTTGTATTTTTCATTTAAGTTATTGTGGAACGAGTTATGAATTCTTATGTTGGTGATGTAACCAACTTGGAGTGTCAACACTCATCACCAGAGTTAAATAATCAAGAGATGGATTCTACACTTTTATCCAAAGAAGGACTCGTTTCGAATTATGAAGTGAAACTCACCTCATCAGGACTAAAGAAACAGAAGTTACCCCATGTGCGTAAGATGTGTAACACAGCATTTCCTCGAAAAGTTAACTTAGTGTTTCATATGAAAAGTCATTTAAAGGAAAAATATTTTTGCTGTGAGGTGTGTGCTGAAGTTTTTTCACAAAAGAGTGATTTACGTAATCATCAAAAGATTCACAAATTGCCCAAACAATACAAGTGTAGTGATTGCAACGAGATATTTTCAAGAATGTCTGACTTATTAATACACAAGAAGACCCATAAGATTCGTAAACAATATTCATGTGCAAAGTGTTGTGAAATATTTAAGTGTGAATCGGATTTTTTACACCATTGTGATACTTTTCATAAAGTTTTACCTAACATTGCGAAATCACCCTGTTTAAAAGATTTGTTATTTGAACTTATAGTGAAGCTTATAGATTAGTTCGAACTTATAGTGAATTAAAAGACAAAATGATATGCAAAATATATGAACTAGAATTAACAGACCAAAACATACATGTACATGCTGAGAATGCCTTTTTAAAGTTGTACAACGGCTTTGAAGATTTCACAGAACGAGTGTTTAATTGGACATTACGAAAAATTTTGAAATTAGAATTGATTACAGCTCAATATGACAGGCTTATTTGATTTGTATTATTTTAAATGATTAATAAATAGTTTGATTTCGAAAAAAAGTGTTTTCTTTAGCATACACTGTGTGACTTTTAAACTAATGTTGTGTATTTTGAATGTGTCAGACAAAACAGGAGTGTGTTGACATTTAAAAAAAAAAAGATTTTACATAATATAAAAGTTTTACAATAAAAATTGACTTACCTAAAGTTTTTTCAAGATAGTCACGATATCCTTTCCATTACAATTATTTTAAGGAAATAGAATTTAATTTTGTTGTGAATAACACTTTGTTGTTAACATCACGTGGTTTGTCTTATCATAACTATGAGATCCTAAGATCACTTCCTATTAACATGATAACGAAGAGTAAAAAAAAAATGACTAATGCAAGCCGATTTTCCTGCCTAAACTTGTTATCAGCTTGCATGAGTGACTCATCTTTACATGTGTGGATTTGTATGTTGAAAAAATGATTGCTATGTTTAACCCGTGTAGACGATTTTTATCCGGAAGCTGTTTGAACTACTAAATTTCAGATATCACACATTTTACTAGAACATTTAAATATTTCAATGTCTTTTCGCCCGCAAATTGAAAACTTAGGATTATCACCTTTACATCGAGACATGGAAGGTAGAAAAATAATAACTTTACACTTAGACAATATTTTAATTTAAGAAGAATTAGACTTAACACATTGTTAGAGTTTCTTTGAAAAATATCTAGTTGGTTGTAAATTTTAGAAAATTCGACCTAACGAAATTAACACACTTAAAAATATCTAGTTGGTTATACATTTTATAAAATAAGCAACAAATAAACATTTCGATACATTGACAAAAGAAAATAATTAAGTTTAAGTAAACTTTACACTTAGACAATATTTCAAACTAAGAAAAATAATAACTTTACACTTATATAATATTTTCAACTAAGGAAAATTAATAACTTTAAAAATCAGACTTAACACATTGTTAAAGTTTTTTTAAAACAACACAACATTTTCAAAGCAGTGGAAATAGTATACCTGAAAAAAATTCAACTTAGTGGAATTTAATAGTGAAATTTTTTAACCTCACTCATTTAAAAAATAAAACTTTGTAAATTTTTTTTCCATTTTTAAAATAAAACTTATTTAAAAAATAAATAAGCAACTATTAAACATTTTGAATGTCTTAGACAAAGTGTGAATAAATTTGTTGAAATTATATAAAACATGAAAAATTTCATTACTTTTAAAAGAAATTTTATTTTTGGTGAAATAAACTCGAGGTATTTATTATATGTTACTTAAACTACATGAGAATTGATTGAAAATGTGTTACTTTTAATCACTCACAAGATAAGACATGATGTTACAATATACACATAGGAATGACATAGGAATTTCAGATGGGTTTTTCTCCCACACATGACGTCACTGATAACATATTTACTGATCAAGTCATAAAATCATAGTTTAGGGTAGGTTTTTAAGCACGAAGTTTAGTTGAGATTTAAGATATTTGAGAAATATAAACTACAACTTTGGCTACTTTTTGAAATTTCCCCCTACATAAGAAAAAGAACATAGAAAAATAAAATGAAAAGTCGTATTTGAATGGAATCAAATTATTATCCTTTCACTTAACAGCTGAATGCGTCGGTAATTACATCACAAAGGCACTGATAACAACTGATTGAATATATTGTGTTTCTTTTTTAAGGTTAAATTGATTTAATATTCAAGTTATTTCTTAATGATACACTTAAAAACAATAAACTTAATTAGCATTCAAAAAGCAAACGATCACATTATTGTGTAAAACAATCAAATGTTTTAAAAGTCACGAGTTAAAATTTGAAATGACTTAGAGTTTAAGTAGAATTTAGATGTGAACCTTTTAAAATGAAATAATAGTTTTTTGTATCGCCCTCTATCGGTGGGTAATAGAATTAAGAGATAATTAAAAGTTTTAACTTGAATTCGAGCCCACAACAAAAATTATTTTTCTGTTTTATTATTTAGGGTAGGTTTAACTGAGCAAGCCATGATATTTCAGTATTTATAGACGATTTAAGATATTCGATAAAGGAAATCATCTGAATTTTTAATTTAATTGAAGGGTTTACTGCTTAAAGTACTACAAAATGAGTACAACACGATGCATAGTTTTTTAATTAATTATATTTTTCGAAAGATTAAATTGACTTATTGATAAACTTAGGATTTATGTTTAAAGTGAATAAATTTGACATGTTAGGTTCACTTAATAACAGAGGGTTGAATAAGTTATTTTTAATAAAAATAAAGTTTACTAAAAGTTTTTAAAGTTAAAAAAATATAGTTTTAAAAAATTTAAAGTTTACAAAAAGTTTAAAAATCTTTAAGTAAATCAAAATTAACTTTTTAATTTTAACTATTGAGAGACTATAATCTAACTGTTTATCCTTGTAACCAACTGGTGCATATCAACTATATACTCTGTATCTGCATATGCGCAGAAAAACATAGACATTTAATCTAACTTGAGTTCGACTTTAAATTATTTGTCAACTTTTAAGTTTAATTACTATACACAACTCGATTACCTTTCCCACAAAACACCTTTCAGAAACAAAACAGAAATTAACACTTACCGAAAAACACGTCCACTTTGGGTGTTAGTCTTCACGCAACTAACGTTTCTCCCTTATCTTTGCTAGGGGGCGCTGCAATCGCCGCTAGAGGCGTTAGTAGTCTTCAGGTGTGTGATAAGAATAAACTTTAAATCCAACTTACACTCGCTCAGTCATTCTTGCTTCTCTCTACCTTGCTAACAACCGTTTGCTGCTGGCTCATTGTTTGATTGTTTAAACTTGTTGAATGACGTCATCATGTGTTTGTCTAAACTTGTCCAGTCTTGTTTTTATGCAGTACGTCTATTTAGATGAGTCATCACTCGCTTATCTTGGTTGACTTGTCCAAACTTGTTTTTGTGTGGCACGTCTATTTGGGTGAGTCATCGTTCGCTTATCTTGCTTTACTTGTTTGAACTTGTCTAGTATCCACCACCTCATCTCTTTTGTCATAGCTTGAATATACTTTACACCAATCACTTAAATATAAAAGTCTTGTCACAACTTACTTAAACTTTGATAAAAATATTAATTATTTATAAATTTCATCAAATTCTTATTTTTCTGATACATTTACTATGTAATTTTCGTTCAAAAATATGGTAAAGCCCGATTTTAAATCGAAGTCTAAGATAAATTCCCCAAATTTGTAACATTTTAACACTAATAATAAATATTGTAAGCACCCAGTACATACAAGTTTTGTAAAAATAATACTCCTTATAGCTAACTCGTTATGTCCCATGATACAAAACTTCAATATAACTAAAATCAGTGTTAAACAAAAATCTAATCACGTGTCTTTATATATTATTTTGAAATGCAAAGCATTATATCTAAACGAATGATATAAGGAGTATTATTTTTACAAAACTTGTATGTACTGGGTGCTTACAATATTTATTATTAGTGTTAAAATGTTACAAATTTGGGGAATTTATCTTAGACTTCGATTTAAAATCGGGCTTTACCATATTTTTGAACGAAAATTACATAGTAAATGTATCAGAAAAATAAGAATTTGATGAAATTTATAAATAATTAATATTTTTATCAAAGTTTAAGTAAGTTGTGACAAGACTTTTATATTTAAGTGATTGGTGTAAAGTATATTCAAGCTATGACAAAAGAGATGAGGTGGTGGATACTAGACAAGTTCAAACAAGTAAAGCAAGATAAGCGAACGATGACTCACCCAAATAGACGTGCCACACAAAAACAAGTTTGGACAAGTCAACCAAGATAAGCGAGTGATGACTCATCTAAATAGACGTACTGCATAAAAACAAGACTGGACAAGTTTAGACAAACACATGATGACGTCATTCAACAAGTTTAAACAACCAAACAATGAGCCAGCAGCAAACGGTTGTTAGCAAGGTAGAGAGAAGCAAGAATGACTGAGCGAGTGTAAGTTGGATTTAAAGTTTATTCTTATCACACACCTGAAGACTACTAACGCCTCTAGCGGCGATTGCAGCGCCCCCTAGCAAAGATAAGGGAGAAACGTTAGTTGCGTGAAGACTAACACCCAAAGTGGACGTGTTTTTCGGTAAGTGTTAATTTCTGTTTTGTTTCTGAAAGGTGTTTTGTGGGAAAGGTAATCGAGTTGTGTATAGTAATTAAACTTAAAAGTTGACAAATAATTTAAAGTCGAACTCAAGTTAGATTAAATGTCTATGTTTTTCTGCGCATATGCAGATACAGAGTATATAGTTGATATGCACCAGTTGGTTACAAGGATAAACAGTTAGATTATAGTCTCTCAATAGTTAAAATTAAAAAGTTAATTTTGATTTACTTAAAGATTTTTAAACTTTTTGTAAACTTTAAATTTTTTAAAACTATATTTTTTTAACTTTAAAAACTTTTAGTAAACTTTATTTTTATTAAAAATAACTTATTCAACCCTCTGTTATTAAGTGAACCTAACATGTCAAATTTATTCACTTTAAACATAAATCCTAAGTTTATCAATAAGTCAATTTAATCTTTCGAAAAATATAATTAATTAAAAAACTATGCATCGTGTTGTACTCATTTTGTAGTACTTTAAGCAGTAAACCCTTCAATTAAATTAAAAATTCAGATGATTTCCTTTATCGAATATCTTAAATCGTCTATAAATACTGAAATATCATGGCTTGCTCAGTTAAACCTACCCTAAATAATAAAACAGAAAAATAATTTTTGTTGTGGGCTCGAATTCAAGTTAAAACTTTTAATTATCTCTTAATTCTATTACCCACCGATAGAGGGCGATACAAAAAACTATTATTTCATTTTAAAAGGTTCACATCTAAATTCTACTTAAACTCTAAGTCATTTCAAATTTTAACTCGTGACTTTTAAAACATTTGATTGTTTTACACAATAATGTGATCGTTTGCTTTTTGAATGCTAATTAAGTTTATTGTTTTTAAGTGTATCATTAAGAAATAACTTGAATATTAAATCAATTTAACCTTAAAAAAGAAACACAATATATTCAATCAGTTGTTATCAGTGCCTTTGTGATGTAATTACCGACGCATTCAGCTGTTAAGTGAAAGGATAATAATTTGATTCCATTCAAATACGACTTTTCATTTTATTTTTCTATGTTCTTTTTCTTATGTAGGGGGAAATTTCAAAAAGTAGCCAAAGTTGTAGTTTATATTTCTCAAATATCTTAAATCTCAACTAAACTTCGTGCTTAAAAACCTACCCTAAACTATGATTTTATGACTTGATCAGTAAATATGTTATCAGTGACGTCATGTGTGGGAGAAAAACCCATCTGAAATTCCTATGTCATTCCTATGTGTATATTGTAACATCATGTCTTATCTTGTGAGTGATTAAAAGTAACACATTTTCAATCAATTCTCATGTAGTTTAAGTAACATATAATAAATACCTCGAGTTTATTTCACCAAAAATAAAATTTCTTTTAAAAGTAATGAAATTTTTCATGTTTTATATAATTTCAACAAATTTATTCACACTTTGTCTAAGACATTCAAAATGTTTAATAGTTGCTTATTTATTTTTTAAATAAGTTTTATTTTAAAAATGGAAAAAAAATTTACAAAGTTTTATTTTTTAAATGAGTGAGGTTAAAAAATTTCACTATTAAATTCCACTAAGTTGAATTTTTTTCAGGTATACTATTTCCACTGCTTTGAAAATGTTGTGTTGTTTTAAAAAAACTTTAACAATGTGTTAAGTCTGATTTTTAAAGTTATTAATTTTCCTTAGTTGAAAATATTATATAAGTGTAAAGTTATTATTTTTCTTAGTTTGAAATATTGTCTAAGTGTAAAGTTTACTTAAACTTAATTATTTTCTTTTGTCAATGTATCGAAATGTTTATTTGTTGCTTATTTTATAAAATGTATAACCAACTAGATATTTTTAAGTGTGTTAATTTCGTTAGGTCGAATTTTCTAAAATTTACAACCAACTAGATATTTTTCAAAGAAACTCTAACAATGTGTTAAGTCTAATTCTTCTTAAATTAAAATATTGTCTAAGTGTAAAGTTATTATTTTTCTACCTTCCATGTCTCGATGTAAAGGTGATAATCCTAAGTTTTCAATTTGCGGGCGAAAAGACATTAAAATATTTAAATGTTCTAGTAAAATGTGTGATATCTGAAATTTGGTAGTTCAAACAGCTTCCGGATAAAAATCGTCTACACGGGTTAAACATAGCAATCATTTTTTCAACATACAAATCCACACATGTAAAGATGAGTCACTCATGCAAGCTGATAACAAGTTTAGGCAGGAAAATCGGCTTGCATTAGTCATTTTTTTTTTACTCTTCGTTATCATGTTAATAGGAAGTGATCTTAGGATCTCATAGTTATGATAAGACAAACCACGTGATGTTAACAACAAAGTGTTATTCACAACAAAATTAAATTCTATTTCCTTAAAATAATTGTAATGGAAAGGATATCGTGACTATCTTGAAAAAACTTTAGGTAAGTCAATTTTTATTGTAAAACTTTTATATTATGTAAAATCTTTTTTTTTTTAAATGTCAACACACTCCTGTTTTGTCTGACACATTCAAAATACACAACATTAGTTTAAAAGTCACACAGTGTATGCTAAAGAAAACACTTTTTTTCGAAATCAAACTATTTATTAATCATTTAAAATAATACAAATCAAATAAGCCTGTCATATTGAGCTGTAATCAATTCTAATTTCAAAATTTTTCGTAATGTCCAATTAAACACTCGTTCTGTGAAATCTTCAAAGCCGTTGTACAACTTTAAAAAGGCATTCTCAGCATGTACATGTATGTTTTGGTCTGTTAATTCTAGTTCATATATTTTGCATATCATTTTGTCTTTTAATTCACTATAAGTTCGAACTAATCTATAAGCTTCACTATAAGTTCAAATAACAAATCTTTTAAACAGGGTGATTTCGCAATGTTAGGTAAAACTTTATGAAAAGTATCACAATGGTGTAAAAAATCCGATTCACACTTAAATATTTCACAACACTTTGCACATGAATATTGTTTACGAATCTTATGGGTCTTCTTGTGTATTAATAAGTCAGACATTCTTGAAAATATCTCGTTGCAATCACTACACTTGTATTGTTTGGGCAATTTGTGAATCTTTTGATGATTACGTAAATCACTCTTTTGTGAAAAAACTTCAGCACACACCTCACAGCAAAAATATTTTTCCTTTAAATGACTTTTCATATGAAACACTAAGTTAACTTTTCGAGGAAATGCTGTGTTACACATCTTACGCACATGGGGTAACTTCTGTTTCTTTAGTCCTGATGAGGTGAGTTTCACTTCATAATTCGAAACGAGTCCTTCTTTGGATAAAAGTGTAGAATCCATCTCTTGATTATTTAACTCTGGTGATGAGTGTTGACACTCCAAGTTGGTTACATCACCAACATAAGAATTCATAACTCGTTCCACAATAACTTAAATGAAAAATACAACCTATTACAACGATATCAGGTCACAGTAGAATGTTATGAACTCGTTTCATTGAAATTTATATAATGATAGAGGGCGCTCGTGTAAAAATACTAACTTTTTATTTGTTTGAAAATACTGACATTTTATTGGTTTAAAAATACGTCACGTGATTATTTCATCCTATAATGTTATAAGTTCAATAACCACTTAATTCTTGCACAATGATTTAGAAAGTCTTACCTATCAGAAGTTCGTACATATGTAAGTAAAAATCCTTATTACTCTCGTATCTATTGCTTTTATAAATAATATTTTATTTATCAAACCACTTAATTTCTAAATGATGTATTCTAAAACGCTTTTTATGTCTTATGTATGTAAAGTCTACTAAAAGAGGGGGAAAAAAGACGGGGTGTGAAGTATTTGTAAAATTGAAAAACGTTAATTTATAAAAACTAGATTCCATTCCCTTTTTTAAAAATGTTGGTTGTATAAAGTCAAATCTATTGAAAATTTATTTTAATCGTATAACTCTAAACAAAATACCCGCTCTCTTTAATAAGTTAAATAGTCACTAAAAATTGTTCATTTAAAAGGAAAAAATCTTTAAAATTCTCTTATTGTATGATTTTATAAATAATATTTTGCACGTCAAATCACTTCTTAACTAAATGTAATAATCTAAAATGTCTTATGTAATGATCTAAAATGTCTTATGTGTTGTGGATGGTTGGTTATTTGTTAAAACCGATTATC
Organism: Maratus michaelseni; assembly: GCA_963931845.1. Taxonomy (NCBI): domain Eukaryota; kingdom Metazoa; phylum Arthropoda; class Arachnida; order Araneae; family Salticidae; genus Maratus; species Maratus michaelseni. Next base: position 277,755,458 of record OZ007587.1, read on the forward strand.
TACGCTTGGGATATAGGTCACTCTAGGGGTCATTCTAAGGGCTCCTAACTCGTATTGACAAGGTTCGAAGAAAACTCCGAACGGTTAGGTCGACGAGCGCGAGAGAAGTTTAAACCCAAACGTCTAGTAGCTTTAAAACCAGAACCTCTCAGTCACTGGTCTTATGTGTTGTGTTTATATAAATAATATTTTTCTTCTTTAATCACTTAACTCCAAAATGAAATGTTTCTAAGACACTTTGTCATGTCTTAAGTGAAACATATTTAACTAAAGAAGGATGTAGTATTTGTGACATAAGTTATTCTACAGTACCCTTTTAAGAAAAAAAAAAGCTATATTACAAGTCAATTAAAAAAAATTATATAATTAAAAAGTATATTGTTTAATTAGCATAAAAACGATTATTTAAGTTAGTCCACAAATTTGTAAACTTAAAAAACGGAAGATGTAATGTAACACAAAGAAGTATGATAAATTTTTCCCCCATAAAGGATTAGTCTCAATGACTTGAATTAATTTTTTCTCCTAAAAATGACACATTACTTTTAGTATACAAGTTTGTGAAACGGCTTTTATAAGAAAATATTACGCTGAATACAATATTAAACCTTGTAATTTAATTCAATAACACAAATGCGTGGGTGTATAGCTTATATTTACATTTTTGAAAATCACTTTGCTTTCGTTTTTAAAATGTATAAACACGTTATTTTTGGTAACAAAACTCTATTTCGAATAAAATGTTGTACAAGAAATGTACAAGAAAGAATTAGGCATACTATCTTCGTCAATCTCTATAAATAAAATTTCGTATAGAAAGTAAAAATTTTCCCTCTAAATTATTATTCCGAATATAGAAATGATCTGTTGACAGAATGTTGTAAGAGAAATGTGCTTGTAAATTAAACAAACAGATGTAATAGCATTCATATTAAACCAAAACTCGCGAATTACTCAATAGGGAAAGACAATTTCCTGCAGTTCATTAAAACTATGATAAAGATATCTCAACGCAGGTCTGAAGCCCCATCTCTCGCATTTAAAGAGATAACAACACACCTAAGATAAGACATGTGTGGTACAGAACATTGCAGGTTCTAACGTCACTAAAAATTAAAATAATACGTAAACCACTACAAAAAAAAAAAAAAAAAATAATAATAATAAAATAAAAAATAATTTGAAACGCTTTAAATGAAAAAAAAAAGAAAAGAAAAGAAAAAGAAAAAGAAAACTCTTTAAATAAAAAATAAAATAAAATTTCACCCTCTACAAAGAACAAAATCTACGTGTATATTCCTGTACTTTTCTTATCGCTTAATCACTTCCAGTCTTTTAAACTGCCTTTCCTGTTGCAACAAGCTCCCAAACATGTTCCCAAAACATGTTTACTGCTTCCTGAAAACCCTTTTTGGAAAAAGCATGTCTAATCCCGTTTCCGATCTTATTTCCTGTCGCGTTTCCAGTCTTAAAATAAATTTCATGTAAAACTTTTAGAAAGTAAAACAAAGTCAGAAAGATTTCCATTTTTATATTAGATGTTAGTTAGCAAATAAAATTTTTATTTCAGGTAAAAAAAAAAAAAAAAAAAAAAAAAGATACATTTTATGTTAAATTTTTACAAAGTAAGAAATAATTCCATTTTTATTTCAGGTTAGCATAAGCCCCCCACAAAAATAAGCCCTCCCCCTCTCTCCTTATCGCATTCACTTCCTGTGGTGTTTCCGGTTAAACTTCCTTTCACGTTTCCGATCGTACTTCCTGTTCACTTCCTGTCTCAACATGCCTGTTATCCCTACCTGCGACTTCCGGTGTCCACACCTGCCACTTCCGGTAACCTTGAACTTCACCTTCAGAGGTCACCACCGCACCCACCGCTGATGCAGAACCGGCCTTTATTATCTACTACAGTCAAAGATTTTACACCTTAGACGACTACGATTTTGATTGTACGTCTTTCGCAGTTATACGTCGTTTTAGAACGGTCCCCTGAAAGACGTATAATCGGTGTTTTTACTGTATATAATTTACCCTAAAGAAATATTATTTATTGTATTTACGTAAGAGTAAGACAATTAATCTTTTAGAAAATAATCGTCATTATTAATTTGCTTTTCTTAGGGCTGTTCTCAAATCCAAACTGGCTACTTTATGACATATTTTTTAATTAAATTTTGTTCGTTGAAAGCATAAAATTGTTTGGTGTTCTCATTCAGAAACTTTGTAATCGAAAGACATTTTCCATCTTTTGGTAAAGGTAGAAGATCTTTCAGTAAATGCTGTCAAAATTGGCGTTTTGAAACGAATTCTCAAGGCAGCAGACCGAGAAAGGCGAAAATCGTGTAGTTACGTGACACGAATTGCCTATAACTCGATAAGTAGTTTATTTATCAACAAATTGAAAGCTCATTTCGAATCCAAATCGCTTCCATAGTCAGACCTGCCAATTTTATGCTTTTGTGTTTAAAAAGAGTCAGAATTGTGTCAGAAAGTTTCGCGTTGTTGAACAGGTCATTTGAGGACCACCATGTTCATGCAACGGGACTTTTTAATTCATTACGGGCACTACGGGCTGTGCATTGTTTCTTGTATATAGCCACGCCCCTATGAAATCCGACTACATTTTCGGTCCGCACCAAAATTTTGGCTGTTTTTCACGGAAACTCAAATTTTGGGCCGGAGCTCATCAAAAACGAAAACGAACTTTCGGTCGAGCACGACTTTTTATCTTTTTAGCCAAGAGAATTTGTAATATCGAAGACTCAGTAAACTATCACGATTCTTTTAAATGCCAATTGCGTAGGATGCTGAAAGCCAATTTTTATTTGTCTTATAAAGTAACATGTTACCGCGATCTTACATAACATACCCACAGAGCCCTGATCTTACATAACATAACCACAAGCTTGTGGTCAGTACCTGTACATGCCAATTATAGATTATATTTCCGGGAAATTAAAAAATAAACATTTTTATAGTTGCACGAAAATCTTTTCTGATGTAAAAGTGCAATAAAGCTAATATGTGTTTAGGAAAATTTAATACTAAAGCACATCCCAATTTAACATTAATAATTGATTTTACTCTCGAAGTGAATCCTCCCCCGCTCTTAATACCGCTTGTAAGAATTATTTTAAAAAATGATTTCACTACTTTTGTTATTTATATAAAAAATTGAATTTACAATCTAGTCAGTTACCAGAAGAAACTTCTTTATATTATTATTTTAACACTCCATTAATCGCACTAGACCTGATAGATACGGTCCATGTATCTCACAGATATAACGCGAATAATTATGTTCTACGTGATGTGTTAATTTTGTTATAGATTAAAATGTTCTAAAAGTGTTAAATTAAAATCTTCTGAAATCAGGTTTGTATATTATTTTCAACCTAACATCTGGGTGAATTACGCTAATTGTGAAAATTTGATCGTGACCCTAACAGTTACGAAGAGAGTATCAATGAAATTATCAGTGAGGCGACTAATGTGCAATTAAACTACAGTTAATATGTATATTGAAAACGTTAGAGATTTTACGCTACGTATGGTAATTCAACAAGTAATCTAATGTATTTCGGGAAAAAATACAGAGTAACTATAAGAAGGAAAAACTATATAAGCTCAATGAAAGTTTGAATTACGCAAAGGACAATTTAATATTTTGTTAGATATCGTGGTATTTTTCAATAAATGTTTAATAAAACTGCTAGAAGTTCTAATTCAGATCATTAAAATTTGGAATACCTCTCATCGTTTCATTTTTAATCATAAAATGCTTCATCAGCAAAAGCAACGCAACAATATAAAAAAAAAATAATAATAATTTGACGAAGATATGGAAAGACAGTAATTTTCGCTTTAAAAACTTTTTAAATGTCTGACAAATTACTCCGCTATTAAAATAAAACAATTATCTCACGCCACCTGTTGCTTAAGAACATTTATGTTTTACGCTAATTACAGAGTAAGTGGCATTTAACAACAGTAATGAAGACAATATGATGGCATTTAAATCACCATTACATAATGACCTATTATTGTTTGTTACCCGGCTGTTGCAGACATGCATATACGTAACATGTCCAACTTCGTGGTCTATATACGATTTAATTTGAAGTTAGAATATCTTCTCTTGGCCATCATTAAGAAAACTTTCCCTATTTATCTCCCCCCCCCCCTAATTATTGTGGATGGGGTGGATGTGATATGACAAGTTAACTGTTGCAACTTCCTGGCAGTATCTTTCGTTTCACCTTGATCCCAATCTGCTTGCTGCCGAGATTGGGTAAGATAGAATTGAATATATTAGGAATTTTCCGAGGTGACCCTTTCGTATAAGTCTTTTTCTCTTCATACGATTGCGCGCTTTCTTTCATTGGTCCGAAGGTGATCAAGAAGAGCGTTCCATCCGAATCCTTATTAATTAATAAGGATACGGAGGGAACATTCATATTTGATTTTCAGCTCTAAAGGCGTGGACATTGGCAGAAAGGGGTAGGGGAAGGCCATTGCCTCTCCCTGGATTTAGATATCTAATTAGCCACTTTTTTTTTAATTTTTTTTTTTTTTTTTTTATGGTGATTTAAAAGAAATTGTAAAATATATTCTTCCCAAATGACTTAAATTAAGCAAAAACGAAGAGAACAAGTTGGAAATTGTACGTTAAACGTGACATAAGAGGTGCGTTCGTTTTATAATTAGTTTCACAATCTAAACTAGTCGTTGGGGGCCACCGTAATACTTACCCATCATGGAAATACATAATGTAAAATATTAAAATAAAAAATGTGTAAACTACTTATAAAATGCATTGCAATTCGAATAAAATCGTGGCTTGATGACGTCATAAACTTTAAAGGCTCGATTACTGAATTGCTTAAAAGAAACATCCTTATAACTCCAAAAATAAGAATCCTATTAACTAGCGGTTTATTGCATCTGATTAACCGTCTCATTTCCAATTAAAATATATCTTTGAATTGAAATTTGGATGAAATACAGGGTCATGAAAAATCGAAGAGTGTGGAAAATAGGATTACAAATATCTCGGTAACTCATTATCCGATCGACTTCATGCTTTATGCAAAATTTGTTTTTTTATTGTCTTTTATATTCACTCCTTAAAATAAACAATTTCGAAAATTTTTATATACGTTTTATCAGAACGAATATTGCGAGAGTCCGAAAAAAATAATTCCGGATAATCGAGGTTACTGAAATTCAATAAGCTTCTTCCCATTATTACATACTAAGTACATACCAAATTTGAAGTCTCTATCTCAATTTTTTCGGGAGATAGAGCGTTTACAGACATACAGACACACAGACGGAAATTTTTTTTCTAAAAATATGTTTTTCGGAATCTCCAGTGTCTGAAACGTGTAAATCCGTCAAAAAAAATTTTCGATTTTCGAAACGATTACAAGACTTACCATATACTACGTATGATGGATAAATAAAAATCATTCTTATTATTTCAGTGAAATGAATTATATCGTCTGCTATGAGCGAAATGAATATGCCTTTTCTGTTTCTTATTACGTATGCCACGTTTACAAATGCGATTTTTTTTCTACACCAGACAGCACTGTAAAATTCACCATGGCGATCTTGCTTTGCGAATGATTACGTCCATGATTTAATATTTTTATGACTCATAATGAAAGAATCTCCTGTGTTTATTTACTCTAATGGATTGAGATATTCGGCTGTTAACGTAATTTCCACTGAAGTTATCTCAGAATCTATACATTTTTGAATGTAACTCATCTCTCAAACAAACAATTTTTTTTCAACGATATTTCTAAAAATGTAACTTTTAAGCAATGTTATCCGAAAAAAATAATTTTGAATAAAAATGGCCGCTTGGCATATGAATAAAGAAGTGGTTTGCCCGTATTTATTTTCCTCAGTCACATGACTTGCGCTTTTATTATATAGAATACGTACGATAGGATTTAATAGAATAAAGAAAACTTTTATTAATATCTTTTTAAGTTTTGATTCGCTTTTCATAAAAAATTAAATGACTCGACAAAATTCTACAACGATAATGTATATTAAATTTCAAACCATTCGGTTGGGTAGTTTTTGTGCTGTTATATGCGGACAGACGGACAGACAGACAGACAGACGGATAGATCAGACGACGACTATAGGTGTACGTAAATAAATAAATACATAGTTCAAATTCTATAACTAACAGAATGTTATATGTTATATGTTAATATATGTTATAGACTAAAACCTTCCTTAAAAATTATCTAACAGTGAAAGTCTTATCAAAATCCATTCAGCAGAACTCAAGTTATAAGCGGGCGGGAACAAAATTTCCATTTCCATTTTATATATGTATGTATATAGTAGAAGTAGATAAGATAGATTAACTTGTGTATAAAAAAAACCATACAACACCTCTTTCATGACGTGTATTTTTAATGTTTCGTGCTTAAATATGTAGTGAAAGTTGAAAGATTTAGAAAATAGGCATATTCGGTTGTATCATGTGGAAGCATTATAGTTCTAATAATTTTAATTTTGAACTTAATATGTATTTTTATAATGTAATATGTTTAAAAAACTGGATTATAGAAAAGGTATATTTTTCTAATGCTAGATTTATTAATAAAAATATCTGAATACAAATAAAAATATCTCGAATAAAAATTTCTACATATAAAAATATCTGAATCTTTTTTTAATATATTTTTATCATACCCAGAGTTAAAATTAGGTAATAATTTTTTCTTCCGTTTATAGCACCCCCTGAGAGGAAATATGGTAACCAAATTTAAGTGAAACAATTTAAAAAAAAATGTTTTATTGTATGACAGTTATAGTGATGTAAATAATAAGCAGTAAAGATTCAACACGATTTATTTTTGCGTTCATAGCGTCCCCCGGCCGGAAATAGAATAAGTTAATTTAAATAAAAAATTGATTTTTTTTATTTTATAATTGATTTTTTATGCTCATATTGGAAATTTTTGTCCAAACTACAGCAACTCGCATTACTGCAAAGTGAAACATTTTGGATTAATCATTGGTAAATTAACAAAACAAATTATGATGCGATACCGCATAAATGAAACCCTGATGATGGTGCCATCTGTTACATTTGAAATGAGTTCGTCTGAATGAACTTGGCATATTAAACAAAAGCATAATTTTCAAGAAAAAAATTCCTACAATTTTTAGTTCTCGAGTGGGGACAGATACCAAGATATTTCATTCAGCTCATTTTACATTTAATGTTAAATTTTTGGTAACAAATATGGTTAAACTAATTGAATTTTCAAAAATAAAAATAAAATTTTAAAAATATTATACTTAAAACCTCCTAAAAAATGAAATGAAGATACATCTTAGACTTTTTTTTATTTCTAAACTTCACAAGCTGCAAACATTTGTATTACAGATTAAACTTTAATATGTTTATGATGGATGTATACAAAATAACAAGGTAAATGCAAAATACAATCCTTCATAAAAAGATTTAATTTGATTTAATCGGAATCTAAGCTTTTAGGGTGGTTTAAATATCACGAGCAGGGAAGACCGAGCTATGCTCGGTAAAAATTAAATTTGAGTTCAAATATCATGACCCATGACCAAAATGACCCACTAATTGAATTTTCTCGAACATGTGACTTAGCCCAACAGTCTTCTCGTGCCCGAAAACCATAGGATGCAAAATTTAGTGCAAATATTCTGAGCCGTTTTTAAGATAAAATAGGTTGACCCATAATGACCCATGACCAAAATGACCCACTAATCGAAATTTCTCGAACATGTGACCTAGCCTAATAGTCTTCTTGTTCCCTAAACCTCTAGGGTGCTAAATTTATTTCAAATCCTCTGAACCGTTTTTAAGATAAAATAGCTTGACCCCTAATGACCCATGACCACAATGACCCACTAATTGAATTTTCTCGAACATGTGACCTAGCCCAACAGTTTTCTCGTGCTCGAAAACCATTGGATGGAAAATTTAGTGTAAATTGAGCCGCTTTTTAGATCTTGACCCACAATGACCCAGAAATGACCCACTAATCGAATTTTCTCGAACATGTGACTTAGCCCAACAGTCTTCTCGTGCCCGAAAACCATAGGATGCAAAATTTAGTGCAAATACTCTGAGCCATTTTTAAGATAAAATAGGTTGACCCATAATGACCCACTAATCGAAATTTCTCGAACATGTGACCTAGCCTAATAGTCTTCTTGTTCCCTAAACCTGTAGGGTGCTAAATTTATTTCAAATCCTCTGAACCGTTTTTAAGATAAAATAGCTTGACCCCTAATGACCCATGACCACAATGACCCACTAATTGAATTTTCTCGAACATGTGACCTAGCCCAACAGTTTTCTCGTGCTCGAAAACCATTGGATGGAAAATTTAGTGTAAATTGAGCCGCTTTTTAGATCTTGACCCACAATGACCCAGAAATGACCCACTAATCGAATTTTCTTGAACATGTGACGTAGCCCATAGAGTTTCGCGTGCCCGAAACTCGTAGGATACAAAATTTAATCAAAATCGTTAGAGCCATTTTTTAGATAAAATTAATTTAACTCGCTTTGACGCAAAAATGACCCACTAATCGAACATGTGACCCAGCCCAATAGTCTTCTCGTGCCCGAAAATAGTCGGATGCAAAATTTCGTCAAAATCGTTTGAACCGTTTTTTATATACAATTAGCTTGACCATGACCCAAAATGACCCACTAATTGAATTTTCTCGAACATGTGACCTAGCCCAACAGTCTTCTCGTGCCCGAAAACCATTGGATGCAAAATTTAGTGTAAATTGAGCCGCTTTTTAGATCTTGACCCACATTGACCCAGAAATGACCCACTAATCGAATTTTCTCGGACATTTGACCTAGCCCAATGATCTTATCGTGCTCGAAACTCGTAGGACACAAAATTTAATCAAAATCGTTAGAGCCGTTTTTTAGATAAAATTAATTCGACCCGCGTTGACCCAAAAATGACCCACTAATCGAAAGTTCTCGAACATGTGACCCAGCCTAATAGTCTTCTCGTGTCCGAAAATAGTCGGATGCAAAATTTCGTCAAAATCGTTTGAACCGTTTTTTATATACAATTAGCTTGACCATGACCCAAAATGACCCACTAATTGAATTTTCTCGAACATGTGACCTAGCCCAACAGTCTTCTCGTGCCCGAAAACCATTGGATGCAAAATTTAGTGTAAATTGAGCCGCTTTTTAGATCTTGACCCACATTGACCCAGAAATGACCCACTAATCGAATTTTCTCGGACATTTGACCTAGCCCAATGATCTTATCGTGCTCGAAACTCGTAGGACACAAAATTTAATCAAAATCGTTAGAGCCGTTTTTTAGATAAAATTAATTCGACCCGCGTTGACCCAAAAATGACCCACTAATCGAAAGTTCTCGAACATGTGACCCAGCCTAATAGTCTTCGCGTGCCCGAAAATAGTCGGATACAAAATTTCGTCAAAATCGTTTAAACCGTTTTTTAGATACAATTAGCTAGACCATGACCCAAAATGACCCACTAATCGAATTTTCTCGAACATGTGACCTAGCCCAATGGTTTTCTGGTGCCCCAAAACGGTAGGATACGAAATTTCGTCAAAATCGTTCGAGCCGTTTTTAAGATAAAATTTGCATATATATATATATATATATATATATATATATATATATATATATATATATATATATATATATATATATATATATATATATAACCACACACAAGATTTGCTCGTATTAGAATATATGATATTGTTTGATTTTTTTTTTTTTTTTTTTTAAGTTCAATTAGTTTAACGATATCTGTTACCAAAAGTTTAATATTAGATGTAGAACCAACTTAATGAAATATTTTAATATTTGTCCCTTCTTGGGCCTAAATAATGTAGAAAATATAAATATTTTTGAATTTGTTCTGTAAATTATGGTCTTTCTTTAGTTATTATATATTTAAACATATAGTTATAGATAGCCAGATATAGCCACATGTATACTATAAACCAATAGTAAGTTGCGGCCCATCGATAACGTACCAAACACATGTTTTCAGCCGGTGAGAAAAAAAGTTGAGTATGGCAGAGTTAAATAAATGATATAAAAAGGCACATTTATGTGAATAAAAAGTATTGTTTGAAATATTCTCTGAGGGGAAAAAAAAAAGAATCAAGTATGAAGTAATGCCAAGTTATTTTTCTGTGTTGAACTTTGAATCCGGTATTTAATAAGGACGAAAGAAAAGTCTTGTAAGCAACTATGCAAGTTCCTATTTGGTAATTGTTGTTGTTTAAAAAAATATCGTATCTGAATTCCATAAATATTGAAATGAGACATAAAAACTTGCCAAGTTTAACCTGAAAGAGTTGTTACTGGTGTGATCAATCATAAAATAAAAAAGCTTTGGTGAATGATAACGATTACTCATATTCGAACATGTAAATTTTATTTTATATATTTAAAGATATGGATTGAGGTGGTATCTGAATTTAATCTGGTATCTTAATTTAAATTAAAATCCCATCTTAAATTAACAATCAATCTCATATATAAAGATATAAGATCTTAATTTAAGATACCACCAACTTGTCAAGTTTGAAGAATAATAAAAATAGTTGTTTAAAAGAATTTTGTTTTATTTATTTCATGCTTATTAAATATCGAAGTTCGAGTTAAAAGGAACTTGCTTTGTTTTAAATTTCAGATTTCCTCCCCTCAACCTGTAACTGTTTTTTATTAACCTTTTGATTACGCGAAAATTTATTATTTTTCGCCATAATTATTTTTTATTCTACATAATTTTTCCTTTTTAGAATATTCCATATATAATTCCGATTAATTAAATTAAAATCCCATCTTAAATTAACAATCAATCTCATATATAAAGATATAAGATCTTAATTTAAGATACCACCAACTTGTCAAGTTTGAAGAATAATAAAAATAGTTGTTTAAAAGAATTTTGTTTTATTTATTTCATGCTTATTAAATATCGAAGTTCGAGTTAAAAGGAACTTGCTTTGTTTTAAATTTCAGATTTCCTCCCCTCAACCTGTAACTGTTTTTTATTAACCTTTTGATTACGGACAATGATTGGCGACTATTTTTATATTCAATCGTCTTCGAATTTGCAATTTTTTTTCCTGGTAGATATCTCTTTAAATTATCCTAGTATAAGTGTGTGACAGAAATTATTTTGCAAAAAGTGGTACGAATAGATTTAAAAATTGTCCACTGGGTATATGTCCCAACCCGTAATAAAGGTGTTAAACTAATATAATGTATGCATTTGGCTTCTTTTTTGTGCATGTATATATCTAAATATTTAAAACGAAAAGCGAATTCTGTCAAATCCATACTGTCTTTTCACACGAGAATCGTCTCTTTGCGCATGCTTCAACTTTTTTTTTTATGGCTTTTACCTTCAGAAACGGGAAACCTGATTGATTAATCCTCACCTGTTTAGCCTAGCAGGATTGAAAAGGGTTGATTGAAAACATAGACCTTCTAATATATTTTTGCTCTGAGGTTGAAAGCTAAAGTTTTTTTATATATGTATATAAAGAACGCATATTTTCACTACTAAATATGCATATTTGGTCGCAAAAATTTAAAGAGAGCTTGGATACAGTTGTATTTATAACCGACTGACATGTCAGAGAGTTTGGAAGATGAGAACTATTTTTTATTGCTATGTTAAAGGAGCCGACGCGAAAACAAACAAACAAACAAACAAACAAAAAAGTGAGAAGAAAATATTTCTTTTACAACAAGATAACAATATTTTTTCCCGAAATTTTTACACGGCCTGCAAAACCGTTTTATTTATCACGAATAAAGATTTCAAAGAGTTCGGACAAAAAGAACTTTTTATTTTAAAACTATGATACGACCCTACGTGAAAGAACAAGAAAATGGGGAGCTTTTATCACTAAATATCAATATTTTTTCACGAATTTTTCATTTAAAAATATATTTTCATACAAAATCGGTTAAAGATATAAAATAATAAAAACTTGATTTTTTTTTTTTAAATTATTATCACGGGCCAGGGCAACGCCGGGCGGGGATCAGCTAGTTTATATATATTACAAAATTTATTATTTTTCGCCATAATTATTTTTTATTCTACATAATTTTTCCTTTTTAGAATATTCCATATATAATTCCGATTAATTAAATTAAAATCCCATCTTAAATTAACAATCAATCTCATATATAAAGATATAAGATCTTAATTTACTTAATAATATTTATTCCAAAGTACTTAATCCAAGATGGCGCTGACTACTTAAATTTATTCTTTAAATAGAACACTTTTATTTTTAATCCACTATTAAAAATTCATTATTAAACCCGTGTATATCAAACCGCTATAAATTCTTTATTTAAATGTTTAAATGTCATATCTCTTAAATTATTCCGCTCTAAAAAATCCTATTTGTTTTAAAACCATTATTTCATTAAATATTAAATGTATATTACAATATTTCAAAATGCTCTCATTTTTTCCCTCCGCGTCAAGGATTCATTTTCTAATTTTTCTTTTTATCGCATGTTAAATTCGAGGCTATTTTTAACTACAATCTCGAAACAGATATTTTATTTTGTTTATACTTTATTCATCTGAGAGCGAGGTTATAGAAGCATCTAGAACAATTTTTCCGCCAAGAAGTTTGTTTTCTTCAAAATTAATGCACCAGAAATACTAATTAAATCCCTTTAAAACGATTATGATTTGAACAAGGAGGTCATGTGACGTGTTTTGTAACATTGCGCAAGCTCAGTTAAAAACACATGCGCGCTCTGATTCCAGCAGATAATTTGACGACTGTCGATAGTTGAAGGAAGTGTGAAATGTTTATTGGCGTCTAATATCCTCATATATCCTTTATAATGCAGTGCTTTAAAGTTATACACTATTTTGATGGGTGCTTAGTGCCAAATTTTTACAGCCAACTCATCTAAATAAAAATCGTGAGTTCTCAAAGAGGAGATTTATGGAGAATGCCGATTGTAGCAATGGAGTGTATTGATTCTTCGGTATAATTTTGATTCACTGAGTATGCCTGCTGAAGTGATATCTTCAAAATGCAAATAAAGTTTTGGCTTTCAATGTCAACTTCTCAAGTTTTGACTCAATTTTGCGTGGAGTGAGAATTATTACTACACGGTAAACCTGGGGTGGTTTGAAATGGGAAACTCTGCTCAGTTTGGTGAATGTTTATCAACAACTAATTACGACTGTCAAAAGCAGTGATCGAACCGGAGAGTCGAAATCGTCACACACAGACACACACATATATATATATATATATATTAATTTGCTGCTTATTCATTCTTAAATTAACTAAGTAATATCAGTTTATTTTACAAATTATTTCAATCGTATCTTCAACCGATAGTTTATTTTTGAATAGAGTAGAGCCTACACATAACCAAGGAGGCTGGTACGTGTTTAATATTTTAGAAAAATGACAACTTTGATATCCCTAAATAGATTTTTCAAAACTATTGAACATGCATTTTTCCGTTTTTCAATACGATGTATATTTCTCGAGTTATTGGAGCGTTTCCAGACATTGCAATGGTAACGATTCTCACAGCATTGCACTCGATTACAGCGCCATCTACAATGTTTCGAAGAAAATGTTCAGTACAAAAGTTACGCATTTTTTCTCGTAGAATTCGAATCTGCAATAAAAAATGGGGGTTATCATTTAAGATTTCAAAGTTACCCCCTCCCCCCCCCCCCCGTGGGGCAAAGTTGGGGAGGGGCATCTTTCATATCCCTAAATAGATTTTTCAGAAATATTGAACATGCATTTTGCAGTTTTTCAATCCAATGTATATTTCTCGAGTTGTTTGCTCGTTTCCAGATTTTTCGGACACCCTATATATATATATATTAATTATTATTTCATTGTTTAAGTTGGTGTTATGATAATGTTTCATTTATGGTTATATATATATATATATATATATATATATATATATATATATATATAATTATAATATCTATGAATTTCAAAAACATATCAAGTTCTAATATCATTCTACTAAAATCTACTAAGAGATAATTAATGATATTGTGTAATCAGAATACCACATAGCTAATAATTAACTTGTGCAATCATAAAATTACCATAGCATGTGCTTCAATGGTAATTAGCCAAATTTACTCATACCTGAAGAACATTTAAAAAGAAAGAGAGAGAAAGGGGGAAAAAATTATAAATTGGAGTTGCTATTATGTAAACACAAATGGATTAATAAATTAATTATGAACATTATTCAGTGGAAAAACTGGACCACAAGAGAACCAATCAAGAATTGGATATGAAAAAACATATGTGGATGTACTCGTCAGCTTGGCTGCACCCACATGTGTTTTAAAAATAATTCAGTATTTCATAATTCTACTGGCATGATGCTAAGTACAGTAGAATCAGCCAAGTATACTGAATTATTACCAGACAACAATTGGAAAAATTTAAAATTGGAAATATGTAAAATGTAAATAAAAAACCATTAAGAAATATATAATATATCACTTACAACGATTATCCTAAAATCTTTATAAATCACCACACTATATAACCACCAGATATCATTTTTGAAATAATATTGGAATTTTGAACCCTTAAATTGTAGAAAAAATGTTTTACTCACAAGAATGATACAGTATCCTCAAAATATAGCAACTTCTTCATAATGATCAATTCCACATGGAACGTATCAAACATGTTGACATTCGAGTCGAGTTGAGAGAAATGATTTGAAAGACAAGTTGAGAGCTCATTTTTTTAAAAACACAACTCGATCAATGACACCCCAACACAATATAATTCAAAAACACACAAAACTATTCTGTTGATAATACTCTTATAACAAAATTATATCCGTGAATATATAATTACTCCATCTAATTTTAATTCCTGAAAGTAAAATTAATATACAAGCAATAGCTCCCTCTATAGTTAAATTCAAAATAATATCTATAATATCATCAACTAACTAAAACGTAAAGTGTCGCCATCTATTGGTATTATAATTATTCATAATTAATATTTAGTTACATATCCATATTATTATTAACATAATCACTTCATTAAATTTAATCAATATATAAATTTTAATAAACAATACTTCCTTGTAGTTTTAATATTAAATTCGAATAAAATCCTACAATATGAATAAATATACACAGAATTTATTCATCCTGCACAGCATTTCAGATATTCTTAACAAAAGTATATTTTGTAAAAGATATATTATTTTAAAACAAAGTGCTTTGCTGCCAGCTGTGTTAAACCACTGATATATATTATAAACTTATAATTAAATTATTAATTTTTTATTGTTACTTCTACTTAAATATATTTTAGACTTGTTATTAAATAATTAATGTATTGTTTATACTTATACTTAATTATATTTTAGATTTCAGAGATTAATTTAATATCAAATTAAATAATTATTATTATCACTACTGTGCTTCAATCAAATTTATGCTATGCAGTAATTAAAATTACTTATTAAATTTAATTTCATAGATAAAAATAAAAAACTATATATATATTTATACACTTTGCAAATAGATATGTTTGTGAGTTATTATAACCAATGTTATCCATGTATAATTTTAAATGTATGAAAACTGCTCATCAATGACACCCTAAACATATGTGATCGGCAACGCACAATCACATACTATACAGAGTGTATATAATGTTCAATCAAATTTTAAATTTCCTAATATGTTATAATTGTATTAATGTATGTTATAATTGTAATATTATATCTAGTGTTATATGTTATCGCACATTCAAACAAAAATTTATTACATACAGTGTTAATAATTTAATGATATAATAAATGTTATTTAAAAGAGTTGATAATTGAATTTATCATAAAAATTGGATAACCATATATTTTTGCTTGATCTCGAATAAATCTAATATTTTTGCTTTTATTTATATCTAAGCATAAGTATTTTATACGATGTGGATAATTGATAATTATATTTTTATATACAGATTTATGTAAACATGAAGCATAATTGGTAAAAATATTTACTTTAAA
Source organism: Maratus michaelseni (assembly GCA_963931845.1). Taxonomy (NCBI): domain Eukaryota; kingdom Metazoa; phylum Arthropoda; class Arachnida; order Araneae; family Salticidae; genus Maratus; species Maratus michaelseni. Next base: position 277,771,576 of record OZ007587.1, read on the forward strand.
TGGAAAATCAAATCTCTTATCATAAATATCAAAAATTAATTTATAATTATTATTAATATTGATTTTTAAGTCAAGAAAGTTTATATTATTATTAATTAAATCATTTTCGCTTAATTTAAGTTGAGTAGGATAAAAATTGAGTGGTGATGTGCAATTTTTTTCATTGAAATAAAATATGATAATGTCATCAATATATCGATAAAATACATAATCATTGTTCGTACTAATATTTCTTTCATAATAATATAAGTAAAGGTCAGAGAGAATACTAGATGCTGTTCCGCCCTGCGGAATTCCCTGGCATTGTTTATAAATAATATTGTCATATATGATGTAATTATTATGAAATGTAAAATTTAGTAAAGTTTTAAAAAAATTTACTGAAATATGTTCTTTTAATTTTAATTGAGATTTAAATTCTTTAAATAATATACACATTGTTTTATGTAAGTCTTTTATATCAATGTTATTAAATAAATCATTAAAATCCAATGTTTTTATGAATTTTACCGGATTGATATTATGTATTTTATTAATGAGTTGAAAACTGTTTTTTAGGCAATGTTGGTTATTATGTTTTAACGTTATATCATATATCTGCTTTAAAATATTAAGTAGTAAATTACTTGCATTATTATTATATGTGTTACACCCGATGGTAACAGTGCGAAATTTTATAGGATTTTTATGAAATTTTGGAATTATAACAAGATAAGGATAATTTAAATTATTACATTTGATTTTTAGTAATTTGTGATAATTTAATAATTTTCTATTATTTATTTCAATATTTAATTTAGTTTTATTAAAAATATTACTTGTGTTGATTGCATTGTGAATTAACACTTTATAGTATTCTTTACAAATGATAGCATAATTATTTGGAGATTTATCTACATAAGTAATTATAAATTTGTTTTGTAATTCTGATATATGTTTATTTATATTATTAAAAGCTACATGTGTAATATGATGATAATTTTTTATAATTTCATTTTTCATTTTATCTATAACAGAAAATCTCCATTCACTAAAATACTCGATTGGTTTATTGTAATCAATAGCAATTTTATATATAAATAAATCAATACCTTGAATAAACTGCAATATTATGGATTTGATATTACACTTATATGGAAGGCGAAATTTTGTTCCATTATGCATTAAGTATTGTAAAATAGGTTGTTCTACAATATTAAGATCACCAGTAATGATATGACCATGTGTTGTATTTATGTACTTTTGATATTTTGGGTCATTACAATAACATGGGTAATTATTTGAAGAGACCATTTGTTTTGCAAAAGAATTGTAATTAAAAATTTTACGTCCAAGTGTGCGATTATATTTGTATGTCTTTTGAATGGTAAAATTTTTTATTGGAAAATTGTTAGTAATGTTGTTTATTATATTGTGTAAATTGATATTATTAAATACATGATTGGAAAAATTTATAATTAATCGTGTATTATTAGTTTTATATTTAGGTTAATCAGAAAGACATGTATTTAATAGGTTTGCTCTATAATGTAGAATATCATAAAAGATATCACAAAAATGTGTAGAATATTGATTCTTTTTAAATACCTTGAAATATTGGTTCAAATATTTCTTTTTTATACTAAAAACATGTTTTCTTATATCAAGCCAACAATAATCATTACAAAATTTTGCCTCAAGATCATCAAGCTCCTTTTGAATCACAATATCATCAGTGTATTTTTTGTTATTATGTTTACCTCTACCAGATCTTGAAGTTTTTTTTATGTTTGAAAAATTTAATCCTGAATAAAGATTTTTATAATTTTCATATTTAGTTAAATCTGAAAATACAGGATGTGATTTTTTGTATACTAATTGATTTAATCCATAAGGATATGTAGTATTAAAATGTCTTATATATTTAGATTCTAGAAAAAGTCGTTCAGTAAAATTTTTTTGTATTTTAAGTATTTTAATAGTAATATTTTTAAAATCATGATTTTTGAAATGAGTATATTCAATATTATGAGTTGTTTGAAATTTAGATTTTTTATATTTATCAATATGAGAACGATGTAAATTTAGCCGCTTATGTAATTTTTGTCGAGACTGTCCTATATATTCCATATTACACGAATTGCATTTCAATGAATAGATCACATTGTATGCTTTGCAAAATTTTACCAAATTAAGATTGTTATTATTTGAAATCTGTGACTTATCAGCTAATGGACATGTAAGGCAACGCTTTGATTCACACTCACGAAAACATAGTACAGGCTTGGGACAATAGAATAGGTTATCTGATAACGATCCAGGAAGATCCCTAATAATCTTCCTGTACCGAGCATTAGTCCTGGATCCACCAAGGCCTAAATTGCCAGTATCTAACATTTTACTAATAACTGCCATAATTGTTTGAAAGCAATAGAAATTGCAAGAGATACATATAAAAATATATTTAAAGATAAAAATGTTTTGAATCAACCTTATTGTTATAAAGTACTATATCCATAAAAAATAAAAAATAAAATAAAATAAATTAAAAATAAAAATAATAAGATTGACTTTTTAATACTTGATTAAATATAATAAGGCTATATTATAAAACTATATACATATATACATAAAGTCCCATTAAGCAAGCTAACATCAAAAGACAACAATATAGAATCCCCTAGCATTCATAAGTCAATACAAAATTAATGTTGGTAAAAAAAATAAAAATAAAAAAAATAAAAAATTAAAAGAACCTGAATAAGATTTTAAAAAAATGCAATTGAAATTTCAATAGATAAACAAATGATACCAAGAAATAATAATAATATTCTAAAATTATTATTATTAAATTATTATTAAATACACCATTAAAAGCGCAATGCAGCTATACTAACTATGTATTTTAAACAGAAGTTAATCAAAGTGATTTATGTGCCAACTAGGCTAAATTATGGTATCATAAAACTCAATACTTTCAACCAGCTATAATTGAAAAGAATATTGAAAAGAAAAAAGGTTGAGATACACTGAAGTAAGTAATCACACTCATGTCTGAAGAAAAGTATATCAATGCATTCTCTTATGTACAAATGTACGATTTAAAGATGGAAAAAAAAATTAGAGACGTTTAATGTGATTGTATGCCTTTTCCTATTATACAATGGATTAGTTTATTCACATTAGTCTCATATTAAGGCACAGTGACACCACGGCATACCCCAAAAATGGTGGTTGTGGGGGGGGGTATGAGTATCGAGTTACAGCCTTCTTCCCCCTCCGAAATTATCGCAGTAAAATGGAAAAAGAGCTGGTACGCGTTTAAAAAACTGAAACTATCAGAATAAAAAAAGCTGCTGTAAGTAGCAAAATCTTTGGTGATTTCTTCGGCTATTAACTTCTAGCATGCGGCTAATACGAAAATATTGCTTTTAATAAATTTCGAAGCTTTATTTGTATACATAATTGATATTTTTCAAATAAAATTGCTTTCTGATGTTGTTAGCCTGCAATCTAAAATATATATATATATATATTATGTGTCAAAAATCTATTTTAAGTTGAATAATTGTTTATTTATCTAATTTCTATTTCAGTAATTTGTTTTGTTATTTGGACCTCATGTCGGTTTTTGATTTTCTTGTTTCATCTGTGTATGTTATTAGGGGATTAATATTGTCAATTTTAGGCATAATGCTGACAATATTTGATGAAATAACATATACTTACTATGAATATTCTTATAAAGCCCTTCTGAAGATTCTATAAGATATTCATAGTTTTCCAATTTTGCTTTTCCAATTTTTGCTTTTGGGTATACTTCCTTCAGTGTCCATTCCATTGCTTTTTATAATGTCTTATCCTTCGTTCTTCACATGTGTTTTCATTTTTAGGTATATATATATATATATATATATATATATATATATATATATAATATATATTCTGCAACTTGCGAATCTTGGTTTGGACCCCCTAGTATAAATACAGTAGAAATGATCACTGGAAACTGATTTAAGAGTAGGCCCATATAAAATATTTGTGTGGAAAATAAAATGTTACATATTTTATTATTATTATTATTTTTTTTTTTAAGTCAAATTCCGATATCTCTTTAAATGTTAATGTATATTAAAAAAAAAAAAAAAAAAAGAATATTAACGATTTATTTTAATACAAATTATATTGAATTGTGTTGCCTTTCTTTTTCTCGGATAAATCTTTTTGTTTGTGTTAGTAAAATTAATTGAAAAGTGATATGTAATCATTTTATATAGATTTTTTCATCATCATAATTTTATTGTGTGCGAAAATTTAATTATGGGTTTAAGTTTGCCGTAAAAGAAAGTTGAGAAACATTTGAATAAATAATCACACTCGTGTTGGAAGAAAATATATCAATGCATTATGTTATACAAATGTACGATTTAAAGCAGGAAGAGAAAAATAGAGGCAGCTAATATGATTTAATATTCTGTTTTTAAATAATGCAAATTCAATTTAGGTTTTCCGCCTGAAATTAAGACGGAAAGACAATGATATTAAAAGTATGAAAAAATGATGATTGATTGGGGGAAGTTGTAAAGATAGGAAATGGAGGGAGAGGGGGGGTATTTTATTGATTTAACTTTACTTCAGAAAATATTTCATGTAGAACAAACAAATAAAAAAATATATATTTGGATTATCTGTTTGTAAATATTGATATGTCATATTATATGCCATTGATATGTCAAATTTCAATTGTGAATGCGACGAAAATTAAAATTTATTTTTCTGTAATAGCAGAAAATATTGGGTTGAAAATTATGTCATTGTGTCAAAAATCCCAATATCTATCCATTAATCCATATCCATAATCCATTAATAATCTATCCATTGTGTCAAATATGTTAATATATTTTTGTTCGTTTTCTTATTGTATGTTTTTTTTCCCTTTTGATTTAAAGAGTGATGTCAAGTTGGAAAAAAATTAACATTTCCTTTACCTTTGTATAATTTCTTTTGCAAATATTGCTGTAATGGTCACGTCGCCTTTTTCGGTCATCATAATTATACTCCTAGAATGGATACATTAGTTCTATGGTATTTTTTTTTGCTGCCACCTCCGGTATTAAAGTGATACCGGACACGTCGGGAAAGAAGTTCTCACAAAATAACCAATTAATAATTTATTGATTAAAATTATTATGCAAGAAAAATGTTGCAGTGATATTTATTATATTGTCACTAGCCGTATGTGACTGTCATATGGCAGCCGCCCTGATCAATAGTTTTAATATATATCTCAAATGTACTGCTCGTACATATAATTCTGTCTAAGTAATAATTAGTTTTACTCTGGACCAAACTGTCCAATACACATTATATCTGTAATTCAACGCAATTCTCTACACGTCTATATCCAACGCTGTGCACTGACGACCCTTGCGTCTTACACTATCTGCTATACATCAACCATACACCTCCTTCACTCTTCACGGCACACCAACGACTCGCTGGCGTCCTACCCTCCCTACCGAGAGAATATTGATATTTTAAAAATAATAACACTTTTATGCAGATTTATCAAATAAATAATGTCCCCAATTTCTTCTTATATTCTTATTTACACAATTGTTTTGCGAAATGAAAAACATAAAAACACTATTTTATTGATATCATTGAAAGATAATAAAATTTACATTACAGGAAATTGTAAAGACTTAATAACCATTTAAGCAAACCGAAAAATTTCTTTAACACACAGTTACTCTCTGCATGGGAATGAAGTTTTTTAATAGTTGAAAAATCTAGGTTTTATTCAGGATAAGTAAAATGAAATGAATAGGTATTAATAAGTCATTAAAATATAGGAAATAATTTCTCCGACCTAAAATAGTAATGAGAAAGTTTAGTTATTTGTGTATAAGTTTAAAAACAACTCTGGTTTGACATTAATATGTTCCTTATGAATATGAACCAATTTGTTACATTCTTCAATATGTAACAATGGTATAAAGTGCTACATTGAGTCGGGTTAAACAATTTTCCCCGAATCCAACTCGACCCACGGTTTATGTTCGGGTCGGGTTGACGATAATAGTTATCCTTGCGGGTTGGGTTGTTTCAGGTTCGGTTCGATTTTGTGTTGGGATTTGACTCTTGCAGATCGGGTTCAAGTTGACCTGATTAAAAAAAAAAGACTTGAATATTCTTTTCGTATGAAAAAAACTATTATATTTGAATATTATTATTAATTTTTCATGATGAAAGATAAAATAATATTAGAGATAAAATTGTAAACTGTTTTTCCATTATTATATTAAAATATGGATTAATTTTCTTCCATTCAGGTTCGGGTTTAAGTGTGTTGGGCTCGGATTGGTGGAATATTCTTTGTCGGGTTTCGAGTTGGCTTGAAAAAGAATCTTGGTGTTCCACACAGGACTCTACAATGGAAGTGTGAATATGGAGTAAATGGCGAATCTTCAAAAGATTAAAGCTTCGCCAGAAACGAGTCACTATATTAGTATATAGCTAAAATCCGAAATCGAACCAGAAACCAGAACAAACTGTTCTTTCAGAAAACCGAAACTGAATCTGAATAGTTTTCCAGTGCCGGAACGAAGCAGGATAACAGGTTTAGACCGTTCGGACTGGGGATGGGGACAGCATTCGTTCAGTTACTTTGGATATTATTTACTAAAAGGAACAAGATTTTTTTCTTAAGGGATTACATAAGTTCTCGGCAGCGAAAAAGTGACATATTTTGGAATTTTTTTAGGAAGGGAGTAAAATTAATTAAAAAAACTAATAATTCTACGTTGTTTTTTATAGCTTTAAGTATTTAAAAATATTTATTTTTGTTAAATTTGGTCACATATTACGTTGGAAACCTGGCAGCCGCGTTGACCTGTACTAAAATATCCGGGCTCTATGGGCAGCATCCTAAGTTCTTGTAGAAACAAAAAAAATATTAAAATCCCAGTTTCTTTTTATAAAATAAAGGCCATCGGCTCAAATTTTTGAATTTTTGAAAAATAAGAAAATTGCGCTACATTTATTTTTTTTTTTTTTTCTAAAATTCGTCTAAATTTTTTACTTTTAAACTTAGTGAAAAATAATTTTTTTAAAAATTTTATAGCCCTTAGACAATTTAATTACGCGTAGATAAGCACAAATTTTATCCAAAAACGTTAAAAATTGTTCAAGTTATCATGCTGTCCATGATGAAAAATGTAATTTCCAGAAAATCGCTTTTAAAGTTTTAGAAGAAAAAAATATATTGATATATATATTTTTTTAACTTTTCTATTTCTGCGCCATACTGTGGACCCTCCTGTGTCTTAATCTGCTCATTTAAAAGGGAATAGAGCCTTTTCGGCGAGGTCGGTTTTATCGATCGTGTGCGTGCTCACATTTTTGCTCATATCTTTCTTAATAATTGAGACATCACTTAAATCTTTTTGCCCATAATTCTACACACTATAAAAATTTAATTTCCGTTTAAAAAAAAAAAAAAAAAAAAAAAACGATTTTTTGAAAGTTGAGTACTTATTTGACCCCTTAATGTAAACAAAAGTTTAATTGTACATGCTTTTATATGAAGTTTGCTTTTTTTTTGTAGAAAAATTAGTTATTGTACCGCCTAATATCTAAATTAGTTAGTAATTTGACGTCTTATGTTGAGATTTTAAGTATTCAGTACACCCAGAAAAGGGAATTGATTAAAACTACAAAACATGTTTTGTTGAGTACATTTTGGTTGTTTTAGCAAAATTCAAGTAAAATTGAACCATTTTACTTGAATTAACAAAACATTTTTTGCTCCCGATACAAAAAATTTTTTTGGAATTGCAAAAAAAAAAATTTTTTTTGTTGATTCAAACAAAATTTCCATTGACCTATATTTAAACAAAAAGTTTTGTTGGGTCAACCAAATTTTTGTTGATTCAACAAAACTTTTTTCTGGGTATATATCCTGCAGCTGCACCATTGTACTACGGATATTTTCTTTTTCTTTCTTTTTTTTCTGTAATTTTCATTTTGAAAAGGATCTTTCCCCAGTTGCAATGATCACAAGTATTATTAAAAAACACAAGATTATTTAAAAATATATACTGAAGTAGTAAGGATAAGTTCATTTTCATCGTATTAAAATAGGTTAAAATATTTTTCGTATAATTGAAAGAATTTATAGTAGAATCTTTTACCATCTGACACTTTGATCCCATAATCTTTATTTCCATTTTTTCTCCATAGGTTTTAATTAATAATTGTCATGTAAAAATATAAAGACATCATTATGTTCTTTAAATAATGTTATGAAATCTTCAAACAAATATATCAGTATATGTATATTCTAAGCTCCGCGATACCTGATCGCCGCGGACCTTTAAAACGGCATTCTTATAATAAGAGGGGAGACCCTATGTTATCTGATACAAGAAAAATTATATATTTTATGTAAAAAATAGGGGAATCTAATGATTCAGGTCTGCCGAACGTGAATTCTTGCCTAAGCCAAAAATTAATACCACTTCCGGTATTTTTAGAATCTTATCCTAAGTTATGAAATACAAGAATGTCAAAATATAGAAAATGTTGCCTTCATCTAGTTCATAATAATATGCCTTGTCGCAACAGGGGCCAAACACGGGGCAGAAGTATTTCTATCGTAATTATTTTTAAGGTTTAGCTATGTTATCGAATACAAGTATAATTTGTATTCTAAGATTAAATTTAAATAGTCTTATTACGGAAAATCGAAGTCTGCTAATGTTCAGCTGTGGCTAGACCTTTGGCAGAACAATTTATAAAGTGTGCATTCATATAATTTTGCATCAATTTCATCGAAGAAAAGTATATAATTCGGAAAGTTTGCGTCACTTTCGAAACACCAGAGAAGATGCAATGGCAGATCTAAGGGGGGAGGGGGGCGATGGGGCGATCGCCCCCCCCTTGGGCTAAAAAAGGGTCGGTAAACCGACATTAGAGGACTCCGCGGGAAAAGGCCAGTGGCGGATTCACTCTTTAAGGGTCAGGTCGGAATCGGGCCTTATTTTTTTCTGGAGACTTGGGCCTGGATCGGACTTCGCTTTTTCTGAAGACTGGGGCCGGATAAGACTTCTTTTTTTTCGGGTGGAACCTGGCTTAGATTTCATCCTTTCTAGAGGTTTGCACGGGCCAAAATTTTCAGGCCTGGGCCCGGCATAAAAGCTGAAAATTCGGCCCGGTTGCGACCAATGGTGGATCGATTGCCCCCCCCCCCCCCCTTGCGCTAATAAAAGGTCTTCAAACTCGGACCTTGCCTGTTCTCTACTCTTTCCTGGCCAGATATTCCTTTATTCTGTAGACTCGAGCCGGGCCGGGCTAGACTTCTTTTTTACGGGACGAGTTTGGCATGGAATTCATTCTCCCTAGAGATCTGCACGAGTCAAAATTTCCAGACCCGGGCCCGACCCGGTATAAAAGTTAAGAATTCGGCACGTGTCTGACTCAACCCTTATGAAATCCATTATTGACTACATACCTCTAAATTCTCTCCCCCCCCCCCCCCCCCCCCGATCCTATGTTCGGGTGGTATTTTTACTTTCTTCCATCTTTACAAGAACAAAGTATTGGTTTGCTAAAAATTTCCGACGTATTTCTACAATTTGGGAGGTTCTGAACACGAATTGACTGTTCTTAGAAAATGTTTGTCTATGTGTCTGTCAGTCTATATATATGTGACACAAATTTTGTGGGGACTCTATCTCGAGAACTAATGCGCGGAATTTAATAAAAATTCATATTCAGTTAGACCTTGACATAAATTGGGGCTGATGAGGTTTTGGTTTAAATTACTCAACAGGTGGTGCTGCTATGCTGCATTTTGCGCGATTTCCGCGATAGCTATATCTCAAGAATTAACTCACGGAATTTCATTAAACTTCAGATTATGTTTGACCTTGGTATAAATAGATCTTTATGAGAATTGGGTATATACCGCCCGCCCAACAGATATTGCCACTATGATCTTTTTTTCACGATTTCAGCGTTAGCTGTATCTTAAGAACGAATAGATTGTCATTTAATTTTTTATTGCAGACGATTTGATTTATATAGAAGAAAGTTTTGTGATAGTCACAACATACTAGTATTTATTTGTTTTCGTAAAAATTGAAGTGATGTTGTGCATTTTTTTAGCATAATTTTTAGAAATTTAATTTGGTTTAATAAATCAAAGCGATATATTTTTAACTAGTGGGATGTGCCGATCCCAAAACTTTCTTCTATCTCATACATGTTAAAATTCGCTATCACGGAATTCTGTTTTACGTCAGCTGCTTGCAAAGCGCCGGGTTACCTTCGCTGCATGAACAGCCGATGTTAAACTACGAATAATTGCACAAAAATTACTATCACAGTGTCCCCTTCTGGTTGAATATCCCTAAATTCAATTAGAACCTGCTGGCCATAGTCCAAAACCTATAAATAAAATTTGGTTCAATTCTGTGCATAACTTTATACACTTTCCAATGATACAACAATGAAACTGGCACAAAAAATCGCTATTACAGAGCCCCCATCCGGCGGAATATCCCCAAATTTAAGTACGACCTGCTAGACGTTGTCAAAAACCTATAAATGAAATTTGGTTTAATTCTATACACAACTTCATACTCTTTCGATGATACAAAGAGGACACACACACGGACAGACAAGCATTTTGTAAAAACGTGTTTTTCGGGATCTCTTTCGGTGTAAATCCTACGAAAACCGGAAGTCGAAATTTTTTTCAATTACAATACTTTCTTTTGTTATATATAAAAGAAAGTAAAAATGTATACTTTTTTTCTTTGTAGAGCTTTAAAATTATGACTTTCGTTTATTATTTGTTTCTTTAATTCTAAAGTACGTTAATATTAATAAATATTCATCTGAATGTAATTGTATAGTTCAAATATTTAATGAGTGTTTATATACACAATTATCTAACTGTTATTAATATTGTTTTCATTCTATATTCCATCAATTACGAACATAATCTGAAAAAAAAAAGTTCGAGTGCACAAATATATGCAAATAATTGTATTGGGGACTGTCTCCGCTCTTCAGGAGTGACCGTACAGTCTTACTGTACATGCTATTACTTCTGAATTTGCGGATAAACTCGACGGCTCCAAGGTGTCCGTAATTCGGAGGTTTTACTAAATAAAAGATTTAAAAAGTATCCCTACATAAAGTTTTCCGCTATTTGAGACTGTCCGTTATGAAATTTTTACTGGATATAGATTTTATCGGAAAAAATATTTAAGACATTCTTTTAAAAAATCGGGTCAATCCGAACACGACACGCAAGAGTGAAAAAACCGAACCCGATAATGTAAGTCAACCACACCCGCATGAAAAATGTAGAAGTCAGCCGGACCCGCAGCAAAAAAAGTAAAAATTAACCCAACCCGAACCTATCTCGTACCAAAAAACAAGTTAACCCGACCCGCAGTAAGCAAGTAGGAGTCAACCCGCCCCAAACCCGACCCGTAGCAAAAAATAGAAGTAAACCTGACTCGCAATTAAAAAAATAGGCCCGACCCGACCAAGATTGCGGGTCAGATATTAATCTCCAAATTTCTGATATCCCCCCCCCCCTTGAAGACTCTCTAGATTAGTGCTCCCGATGCGATACGTATTTCAGTTATACGTTTAACCGATATACGTATATACGTATAATACGTATTTAAGAAATACGTATACCTTAAAATTTACGTTTAAACGTATCCGGATACGTATAAGCGTATATCGGTTAAACGTATAATTCAAGTATACGTTTAATTCAAGTATACGTATATTTCAAGCATCGTATTTACTTTTAATGCCAATGGATCTCATCAGTGAAACGTCACTGAACGGAGAACAAGTTGGAAATCAGTGGCGTTACTTTAGTAATCTGTATAATATGTTTCATACATAGAATCCTGTTACTTTTTCCCCATAAACGATTATTGTAAATATATAACGAAAGTAAAAATACTTTTTGTGCAAATAAGGAGAATATACACGTTTCAGATTTATTGTTAATCCTTATTAAGTATATTCTTTCGTAATTAAAAATACAATATATATATATTTATTTTTGTGTGCGTATACTCAAATTGCGCCCGGGAGGTCAAATGTTGTTCTTTCCACGGTGCTAATGTATTCTACTCTGTGTTAATGTGTAACGCAATTTCATTTTTTAACCATGGTACTCGTGGTATTTTTTATACAAAGTGTATATGCATTAGAAGATATTGCTTTTTAAGAATTGTTGTTAATCTTGACAAATTTTTTTTTTTTTTTTTTTTTTTTTTTTGTGTGTGTTAGTACCTAAAAATTTCGATTACTTATAACCTGACAAATAATCGTCACTGCAGATTTCAGAACGCAATCACACAAGCTTAAAATGACTTGCCTTCTCTTTTCTTTTTTGCGGTAAAAAGTATTTTCAAAATATTTTTAATATAGAAAAAAGTATTCTTAAATAAAATAAAAGTATGTTTCGTTAGTTATTTGTTACGGCCCATTATCTGTACTAGGGATATAGGCCGGTGGGGGGAGTGCCCTCCGTGGGGTGCTTTAAAATAAAAATAAGATTATGAAACATCCCAGGAGTTTTGATTGATCAATGTCAGTATAAAATATGAAGTCAGTGTAAGTTTGTGTTCTGCAATGCTAATGTTTCGGGCGAAATGTCCACGCTATAAATCAAAATAAGCTATGTGCGTGTGTTACAGATATGCGATACGAAACAGCCTTGAAATGATGTGGAATAATAGAATGCTTATAGAAGTCTAACACTGATTACAATCTTGCATTTCCACAGCGAGAAAAGGTGTTAGTTGCCTTAACAACAAATACGTTTTCTTCTCTCTGAAATTATCTAAGGGACAGATTCTGAACTCTTTCGTAATTATGTTGTTAATACACTTTTCAAACTTTTCATTAGAAAATAATATGCCTTTTTCTTAAAAACCTTTAGAAAGAAAACACTTTTGAATTTTTATTCATTCGTTCAAAAAACAGAATCTTTTTCTTTTTTTTTTTTAACATTATAATGTTTTTTTCTGTATGGGAATTCAGACGATTTTCCAAATTTTACGATTCATTGAAAAGAAAATGACGCATTTGAATAATTGATTTAAATGATAAATTATGTATGTCAAAATTTCCTAATGGCAATTTTAAATTACTCTGATTAGTTTGAAATTTTGTCAACACATATGTCAGACATTCTAAGTTATCTATATATTTTTTGATGGAATTTTGTGCCCTTGTTTGAAAAATATAAAGCACTTAACTTTTAACTTTTATATTTTTGTAAATCAAAAGTAATTACTTTTTTCTCTTTTATTTCACCAGTGGCCAATCAACTCCATTTCATAACGTGTTAGAAAAATAAAATTTATTAAAATCTATCTTCTGCTATCTGTTCAATTATTGACGGCAATTTATAAACGAATCCTTGAGATGAAGTACATGACTCGAAACGTATGTACAGAACCGAACAAAACCAAGACACGAAAATATATTGTTTTTATGGCAACCAACAGCATTTCTTTCCCTCGCTTGGAAATGCAAGATTGTGTTCAGCGTTAGATTTCTACAAGCATTCCACACCATCACTTTCCGAATGCCGTAGTTTTCTTCCACGAAATTGATGCAAATGACATGAACGCACACTTTATAAATTATTCTGCCAAAGATCAAGCCACAACGTTGACGCAGACATCGATTTTCCGTAACAAGAAATTTAATTTTAAAATACACATTATCCTTGTAGTCGATACCATAGGTAAACCTTAAAAATAATTACGATAAAAATATTTCTGTCACACTTTGGTCCCGGGTCCCGGTTGTAAGGCAGACCAAGGATATTATTATAGTATTTGGATGAAGGAAACCTTTTCTATATTTTGTTATTCTTGTATTATATAACTTAGGATAAGCCTAAGAGAATACACCGGAAGTGGTATTAACTATTGGCTTAAGCAACACTTCCCTTTCGGCAGACCTGGATCATTAGATCCCCCTATCTATACTCTTACACCAAAATATCTAATTTTTTCTTGTATCTAATAACAAAGAGTTTCATACGGTCGTCCCCTGGACTATAACGAGAGAATATATAAATTTAATTTTCAGTAATAATAATATAGCTTTATATTTTTTGTGTTAATATCTCTTGATTTATCATGCAAAACGTATAAAACATCGTTTATACATTTTTTCATTCGAAATTTTACCATAAGGCAGTTTCTCAAGCTTTTTTGGTTCGTGGCCCCCTTTATGCATTAGTATTTTTTACGACGAGATAGGTAAAGTATGTTGGCGACCAGTGATTCAAATTCATAAAAAGTTTAGCTGTAATGTAAAAAATAAATAGATATTTCAATGAACATCAATGTCATTGGTAAATCTGTTTGATGTCTGTAAATGTGTGAGTAAATCTGTCTGTTAAAATCAGCATTTTCTGATTTTGAACTTGATACACTGCACTTCTCAAAAATCGACTGGATGGAACTGGCAATCTATCCAGTTTATCCCATTTTAACTTCTCCACAATTAGTTACCCATAATTTTAATCGTTATCAGAAGTAGAAATCTCTCGGATCCGCCATTCTCTCATCTACTTTACCACATTGAATTCACACTGAATCCACACTGAAACCAACAGCACATAGTATTCCAACAGGCGATTTCTCGCCCAAGTATTGATCACGCTCCATGCTACTTCACTTTGGTGTTCGGATTACAACCGGTGTTTTAGAGCATGGATGGCACGTTGCTCCACGCTTCATCTCAAACCCTGGGAACATTGGATATAGCAACACTCATTTTCTGTTCCACACTGATTATTGCGCGATTCTTCCACATACACAACAACTGCTAAATTGCAGCTTCAAACAAATATGACGTTTCAAAAGGAATTAAAACTGTGATGATAATAAATATTGGGATGCTGCAAAAACAGGAAAACTCTGTCAGATTAAAAGAATGATCATTGAGAATTTTAAAGTTAGTGCTAAAATATTAATTATATAATAATTGAGATTATTATTTAGCCCTTGATATAAATATCGAATACAAAATTTACGTTGTTGAAATACATAAATCAGCAATGACCCTGCAACTATATTGCGGCTCTTTACGGTCAGTTGAAAAGAAAATAAATAATTATAGATTTCATACCTATTGTTCTTGAAGTCTGAAAACAATTGAGACTGAAGAATAAATGGCAAAATCTTGATGAATCACAAACCTCTTTATTTCTGTCTTGAAAATAAAATGAAGGAAAGGTCAATCTTCTAGCCCATCCTTATAAATTAAAATCCAAAATGTATGATCTCAGTGGGATTAAAGCATGAAAAAAACTTGATTTTCTTGATCAGAGCAAGGCAATATCCTATGAGCGATTCCGTCAGACTTAAAACTGATTTAAAATTTAATATGAACCAAATTGAGGTCACAAATTTAACAAAAGGAAATTTTTAAAACGATTTGATAAAAGCGCACAGCTGAAATTTAAAATGCTACAATGAAAACAAGCCACGGCACGGCAAACCATCGGACTTCACCGTTTAGCAACGAATACCTATCTTTCATATAGATGACCAAAGCTGTGTCAATTTCACATTACAAAATTTTGTCTCCCACCTATTGCTGCAGCTCCAAAAGATTTTTATCATCTATATATAAAGGAAATTTGAATTAAAGAGATTTTAAAGATATCTTTATGAAAATGTTTCTCAATCAAATTCATATGTTGTAATTGGTGACCTTTAGAAAATTTTATTATAGGATACAAAACATCTTCATTAGGATATGAAACATCTTCAATCACGAGAATATGAAACAATATTTGTCAACGCTTTAATTCATTTCAATAAGCTAAAATTTTTCATGAAAGCAAAAATCTTCTTCATGAATTACCAATTGTGCTTTTTTTTTAGACCGTTGACTAGCCCCTTACCTACAGGTCTTTTGCCCAGCTTAACGGGTTGATGCCGGGTGACGGGGCGAGGATTCGCCTGATCTCCGCAGGCGAAGATCTAATCCAATTGTGCTTTTTTTTAGACCGCTGACCAGGCCCCTACCTGCCAGGCTTTTGCCAAGCTTAACGGGTTGATGCCTGGTAACGGGGCAAAAATGTGTTTGATAGATCTATAGGCTGACGTGGCTTCAGTGCGTCTTGTTGCCTTAATTGCTTTTTCTTAGTTGGCCAGTTGCTAATTGATTTTGGATGAGACGGTCCAGCACTGTACAGCGTAGCGAAGTGATGCCAGACAGATGTGAGATGTTGGGATATTTACTAATTCCATGCTACATTGCTCACCCATACGTCATGCCATCGCTACTCGAGTTGGTCTCGTAATTTAGAACCTTGATCTGGTGACGAGACCTTCACATGATTAGGCACCTCCAGAGGTGTAATTCAGAAGGAACATGGAGGACTTTACACCCACGACGGATTTTACATGCACAGGACGGCTTTTCCAGAAAGTCTCACGTTTTCAGCACCAGCTTGACGAATTGGTGAAAGAGAGAAAGCGCAACCAGCTCTATAGCCAATTGTTGTGCATGTATTTTGTTTTGATCTGAACTTGAATGTGGAATGGTGGCGGACGAAATAACCCCTGCGTGTCTGTAAAAGAATATTACTAAACTGGAGAGAAAAAAGTATTTTATGCTTAAATTATATGTATTCTGAAATTAAAAGCATTTAACGACGGTAAAAGAACATTTCTCATACTATATTCTTCACTTGATACCATTTCGGAAAAAAACAAAACACTCTCTTTGACTTTCACAGCAGCAAAAGAATAGGGTTGCTGTTTGCTATACGTATGAATTCACAAACAAGAAGGTTACATATTCTGTACGTAGCGTTGGATTCAGCACACGCCAACCGTTGCACTCGCGCCAAGGTGCTGAAAACGTGAGGCTTTCTGAAAAAGCCACCGGGCTCCATTAGCATGACATGATCGCCGCGTCTGAAAAGGAATGGGGTTAGACATTTTATAACACTTTTAATACTAGAAACTAGGTGCTACTTTTAGACTGTAAATACTATTACTTTACATGGTTGTTTGTCTTAATTTACCTATTGTTCTACCCCATGATTATTTTAACTGAAACTAAATATTCTACAGAGTTACTTATTCCTACAGGGGGGACATTATATGCATAACTACTAAAATAAAAGAGGGGTTGGACCATCGGCTATATATTATCTATATATAATTTAATATATATAATTTATATAACTTAGATAAAACTAAAGATTGGAGGTTGGGGGGACAAATGGCTATATACTAACTAAATATAATTGGTAAATAGGCCAAAAAATATATAACTAGTATATATGTTTACAACTAGTTTATAATTAGTACTAATGTAGCTGTGGAACATACTGGTAACTGTACTGACATTGTTATTTAGGATATCGCTGGTGTTTTCATCTCCTTTCGTGCGAAATTGCCTGTATCTTGTTTACAGTGTTTGATTTTTGTCGTTTATATTGGCTTGTCTCTTATCATGGTGGTTTATCGTTGTCATGGTTATCGCCGCTTTTATGGGCTAATCTTTTTTATTTTTCTGCATTTGTTTACTTTCTGTTAGGGTTTTTTGCCACTTTTATAGGCTCAACTCTGTTGGGCTATGTTCGCCATTGTCTTTATCTTGTTCTGACTATATTGTACTGGTAATGTTTGTCCGTTTCTTGGAATTGGTCATATTGCAAATTTTTCGATGCTTTTTTTTTTTTTTTTTTTTTTTGGTCATTTTCGGTAATTTATTACATTGCGACTTTCGTCGCTGGATTTTTGACAGGGAGAACGATTCAACACTACACACAAATTGAGAAATATTTCTCGACAGAACAGAAACGTTTACGAAAATTTTACATGTTAATATAAAACTTCAGAGTAACGCCCAATTGTAGAAAATTTCAGAAACCATAAGCGAAGTTTCTGCGTTTTATAGAGACATTTTTTAAATAACAGGTCCCTTTGCTGCATTTAGAATCTATATGGATTGACCATCCCGTCTATATCCCCAAACATTTAACAGCAAAACTTGGCTATTCTCTTTCAAAATTTCAAAAGAACAGCCTAATTTAAAAAGAAGAAAATATTTCTTGAATTAACAGAAGGAAATGCGGATTTACTTGGTAAACGTGCAGCATTATTCAAAATTAGACTAACCTCACGATTTGTCCATGACACGTAAAACGCTAATATTCTTTTTTTAGAGAAGATGCAGAGAGAGACTGGGGACTGTGGTAATGATTAGAATGCAGGCCCTATAATAGAAAATAAACTTGCTCAATAATTACTTTTTAAAAGAGATAAACATTTCTTTGAAAAATATCACTGCAGTAAGAAAATGTACAAAGTAAATATATAAATAAATAAACAAACAAATAAATAAAGAAAGAAAAGAAAGAAAATAAAAGAAAGAAAATACATAAGTGGTCAAAAGTCTCACGGACGTATGGCAATTTTTTGACACCATAGCACCTGTGAAATTGGGGGGGGGGGGGGCTGGCATTTCGACTGCTTAACCAATTTATAATTGCACTATTGATGAAGATTTATTAGTAGAGGTAATTTTTTGTTTTAATTGCTCTTTCTTCAGGCTGTGTAATAGTATTAACCTATGAGCACAATTTATGCAGCTCAACTTTTGAATTTTTAACTCTTTTACATTGCTAGTTATTTTTATTTGAAAATTTTGCGTTAAAAAAAGCTGTTCGGGACTATTTCTTTACTATTTTGTTTTAAAAACAGGATCCTTTAAGAGATAGGCGGGCTCATTAAGAAAATCAAGTCAGGTCCCGATAATTTGTATTGGCTTCATCTCTCGCCTGCCTCTCTGCGTGGCCTTAGAAAATTATCCCTCTTCGTGATTGCCTCATTATCACATGCTTGAGCACGTAAATCATAAAGATTTATGTTTTCTGATTGCAAAAACTGCACAAAAAACTTTGTTAAACCCTTGCCAATTGAGTTTGTAATTGAATAAATAACATTATCGAATTTTGTTATATAATGACACTTTTTTAAGGTGCCACCCGGCTGTGGTATACGACTTATCCCCAGTCGGCAAGGCCCTACACATGTTTTTTAATCAAACTTAAAGTGAAGAAGTCAAATAACACTTCATATTCTTACAAATGTTTTCCTAACTTAATTAGTAAAAGAATGCAGCTCAATACTGAACAAAAATATGCCGTATTCGGTTAATCTCATAATTATATCACACGAAAACACCTCTCACGTACATACACATGCACACAGTCTCTTTAGCAATTTAAGAGGTTTTCCGCTTAACTCTTTAAATCCTTTAGCCACATCATATTTTCCCGTCATCCCCACGAAGGAAGTCCTAATAATGAATGAACAAAGTGGCGACCCGCTCGAATAATGACGGAATAATAATAACAAAAACGAATGGAGAAAAAAATACACATGGTGAAGTCGTTTTATTTCTTCGTCATTAGGCATATCCGGTGCGCACTCAATCTCAGGTATTTAGCAGGCCTTGATTCTTATCGGAGGCGACAGCACCCTGAGACGTCATGTTCGGCACGCGAGGGGACTTGGTCAAGCGAACCGGACAACCGGTTTAGAGGAAAAAGGGCTCTCTCTCTATGTGTGTGTGTGTTTGGTTCCCGATTGAGGACTGGGTATCTTGCGCAAAAAAAAAAAAAAAAAAGAGAAAGAAAAAGGGATTTAATTTGGTGTAAATAGTTTTACGTGATCTTGGGATGAAGAGGTTCGGATGCAGATTTTTATCACCAAGTTGTAGTGACATTCGGCAGTAAGATAATCTATTAGAAGGGATATTATATTATTATATTCTTTATTATTTTGACTGCAAAAGAAAGGAGATACTACTTAGCGAATTAAGGAATCGTCAAGATTGATTATATAGAAATTGTTATTTTTGAGCTCGCAATAAATCGACTTCCACTTTTCTACAGTAATCAGTTCTTGATTGAGAAAAAAAGGGCAAAATTTGAAAAGTAAATACAAAATATAATGCATAAAACATTAATTTCACGGAGATATAAGTCATAAGTGAAAAGTATATGGAAAACCTTAATCATCTAAAAATACGAATTAATACAGCATTTGTTAGTATCTTTTCATAAATAACTCTTTTTAGAGAAAAATTCTACATTTAAAATGTCTTTCTTTACAATGATTACGGCATTTGAATTTGTTTCATTGACCGATTCGTCTGCAATCAACGAGAAAAAAAAAATGTTTACAATAATATATAAGAATCTGTCTTTCGCTTCCGATTAAGGACTAAGTATATCTTGCAAAAAAAAAAAAAAAAAAAAAAAAAAACAAGAACGGAAAATTATGCATCGTGTGTCGTGGCATAGATTAAGAAGCAATTTTCAACACTATTGGAATATTGTTAAGAAATTTCCTTTTTGTTCATGTAATGAAACAAACAAACAAAATATCTAGATAAACACACACACATACACACACACACACACACACACACATATATATACAGTTTCTTATGTTTCAATGGTTTAATTTTACAATGGGTTATATATATATATATACAGTGGCGGTCAAAAGTTTCCGGCCAGTTAGTTTCTTTGATTTGTTTGCCAGAACGTTTCAGCGAAGAAGAAGCGCAATTGATCCACAAGTTTGAAATATGCAAATGACCTCTGACCAGTGATCATTTTGACTGGATACTGAAGACACTTGATGCAAAGGGGAGGAATTAGAAATTCGCGTGTGCAAAAGTTTCTGGCCATTCGTTATTCGTTAGTTTTTGCTATCGGTAAAGTGTTTTTTGGCCGTGTTTGCTAATTAAGCAATGTGAATAACGTAGTTGAAATTCAGAAATGAAAAGTTCAACAATTGTTTTTCGTAAACGAATGATTTGTTTGTCGCTAAATGACCAATCCTCTCGTGAGATTGCGGCAAAGTTATCGATCGTAAACTATACTGTGAATGATGTTTTAAAAATATATAAAGATGGCCATGGCCTTCAGAGCTTGTCACAGTCCGGAAGACCCCGGAAAACGACTATTCGTGTGAACAGAATTATCAGGAGAAAAGCAGTTGATGATCCGCATAAAAATGCCGCTTCAATATCCCGCGATTTACGGAGTGAAAATATTGCTGAAATAAGTCGGTTTACCGTGTCAAGACACTTACATGACGTAGGACTTTATGAAAGAATTGGTGTTAAAAAACCTTTCATAAGTAAAAAAAAATCAGCGGGCCCGACTAGCGTTTGCCAAGGAAAGGAACACAAAGACTGGTAAAGTGAAAACTAGATAAAAGTACTATTTTCCGATGAATCAAAGTTCAACCTTTTTGTGACTGATGTCAGACACTACGTCCGACGACCTAAAAACAAAAGATATGATTCGAGATATGTTATTTTACAATGAAAAGCATGGCGGAGAACCCGTTATGCTGGGGGGGGGGAGCATTTTCTGGAAAAGGTGTCGGTCCGTTAGGTGAAAACCACGGCAAGATGAATGGTGCAATGTATAAGGATATATTGCAAGATCATTTGCTGTCTTATTGGAGGAAAAATTGTGGTCGCAACTATTTGTTTCTGCATGATAACGACACAAAGCGTACATGCAAGCTCGTCAAGCAGTGGCTTTCGCACAAAATAATTCCGCTTTTCAAAAGGCTAACCCAATCACCCGATCTGCATCCAATACAAAATCTTTGGCAACGAACTTGGCAAACGTGTGTGGAATTATAAATATTCCAATTCAGCAAAATTTCCCCAAAAATTGGAAGAAGCGTGCAAAAAACTTACCATAGACGATCTTAAACCATTCATTGAATCGATGCCACGTCGGATAAAATACTGATTGTAAATGTTGTTGATCACTGTTATTTTTTATTGTAACAACATTTTTGTCCAAACTTGCCAAGATGGCCGGATTCTTTTGAGAACATGCGTTTTCCTTTACAATTAAATTTGTCAATTAAATTTATTGATATTTATTTGCTATTTCATAAATACGTTCCTAAATATTATGTCAATAAAATGTATAACTATCACTTTGAAATTCCTCTTTATATGTATATACTTATAAATTAACCAAACATTTTATGCTGGCCGGAAACTTTTGACCGCCACAGTAGGTACTATATGGGGGTTCTGGCTCACTCAATTTGAGGAGAAAGTGAGGAGTCAGGAGGTTCTCCTCCCCACCCCCGATTTCACTTTCTCCTCAAATTGAATGATCCAGAACTCCCCATATACTTCCTACTCTGCTACAGTAAAAACTGCAATTAAATTACAGTCTAGCATACTGAAAATTTTTATAAGCCCATCTGCGATAAAAAAAATTTCATTGCGCTACAATTTAGAAAAAAATTTCATGTTAAAAAATTTAGCCAAAAATGTGATTTTTGCTAAGAACTTTCACTAAAGTCATAGTAACTAAAGTCAAAGGTCTCATTGCCCAGGGTGTACCACGGGGAGGTTGATCACTAACACCCCATCACACTCTCATTCACACATGCATGCACACACTTTTTTATATCATTTAAAATATTTCTTAAAAGGGAATGATGTCTTTATGGCCTAAAGATAATGTATCAATTTTATTTTCCAAAATATAACGATTATCATCGGAAGCTGATAAAGCTATTTTTCTTTCTACGATGGTGAACAAGTTATGATCTTTACTTGTTATTTTTTTAGCACCTGCTCTAATTAATTGATTGTTAAAGAGAACATCCTTATAATTCTCATGTTTGAGAATATGTTGAACAACGTATCGGTTTACTCTTTTTGTACGCTTTCTTTCATCTTCTTTTGTTAAAATGCTATACATTTTAGAACGTAAACCAACAAATTCTAATATGGATTCACCAGAGAGTTCGTCTTTCATTTTCCCAAGAACTTTTTTATTTTCAATGTTAAATGATTTATGGTTTCTCGGGTAATCCGACATGTCGAACAAGCTGTGGTCTTGTCGCATATCATCGTATAGGTCATATGTCTGGATCTCATAACAAAGGCTGTCTGTGTCCGTGAAAAGTAACGAAGCCTTCTTTGGGTATTTTTTCGATATGTATTCATAATGAAATTTGTACATAAGGGTTTTATTGACATCTAAAATAGAAAATCCTGTGTATATAGGTCTGTTTAACATCACATTTATTTTTTTTAACCCTTTCAGGGGCAAGCAATTGTGTTTCTGTAATGTCGAATTCACACCGGTATTTACGAAAGAATTTAGTTCAAAATAAGGAAAAGCAATTTTTCAACTTTTTCCCGTCAAAGTAAAAAAAGTAAAATTTTATTAAAAGTTTATGGTTTGAATCGGATTAAAATTAGGTGGTATATAATATATACCACCGCCCGTCAAAGGGTTAAGTGTATAGCCACTAAATCTTCATTAAATATCTTGTAGACGTGAAACGATGGTTTCGCAATAGCCTTCAACAGTTTTTTTTCATCATTTAAAAGCCGAATCTGAACATGATCTCTCACATTCACAAGTGTTTTACCATATACGCTGTTGTTGAGAAGTTTATAAAAATCTTTCTCAAATGTGTTTGTAGCGTTTTTTCTTTGATCAGTATTAAATTCAATATAAGCTTTCAGCCATGTTGATTGGTTAAATTTAATTCCTCGACGTATATTTTTCAGTTGAATTCCATAGCTGAGACATTGCTTTAAATTTTTATAATGAATAACATAATCTTTTTTTTTTCAAACAAATTCGGTGTCAACTTTTTCACTGTAGAAATTCTTCTACCATAAATTTCAGCTAAATTTTTAATATAGTCTGAAACCATTTCAGGTTCAATAAGAGGGTTTTCCGCTGCTAGTGGGTAATCACTCATTTTATCATGAAGTTCAGGAGGAATTTCTTGATCCACAGAAAAAACATAGCATACTTCTGCATCATCAGGAATAGTCATGACATTAATGCTAGCAATCTCTTCTTCGGTAAGCCATTCAAATCCATTAACAGGTAGGTGTTGAACCATAGCCCAACCATACAAGTTATATGCATCTAACTAGACGATAAATTTAGATGGTTCAGTTTCTTTAAAATCAGATAGATATCGGTTGTTAGCTCGACTATACCTTTTCGAAATTGTACAGATTCCACCACGGATACCTCGTTCAAAAAACAGATACATATCCGGATCTGTAATTAATTCCAATTCAACGTTTGTCATTTTAAGACAGGCTTGCCATGCAAATCCTGCGGCAGTATATAAATGACATGGATCTAGTTTATAAGAAGATAAACAGAGTTCTCTAAAATTTTGAAAAACATCTGCTAGTAGCAATACATCTAATTCAACATATAAGTCGTGATAGGATCCAAGAGTTTGTAGATTAAAGTGATTCCAGACTGTAATGGCATGAGAGTAATCTTCATCGATGATAGGTTGAGATGTTAGATCATTAAAGAACGCTTCAGGTGGGGGTAAGCATGTCTCTTCGAATCTTTACCAACTATCCATATAGGTGTAAGGGTAAACACCTTTTCTGAGAACTAATTGAAAATCTTCAGTATTCGGGTAAAACTTCTTCAAGATGTGAAATTTCTCTTTAGGTAAATTTTTAACTAAACTTTCTAAAGAAGCATTTAAAAATTGCAAAGAGTCTATAAAAACAAGAGATCCAACTGAAAATGAAATGTATTTCTGCATGTTGTTGGGTATGCAGCTAATTCGTCTATTTTTTATTTTTCCAATACCTGACATGATTAAATGTTCATCATATCCACGTAAATTATGCAGCACTACTGGGATTCTACTTGAAATTTTATAATTTAAGTTACAGTTATTGTGCGCAGCACCTCGATAAAATCCTTTTATATGATCGTGATCACGTACACGGTCATCCTTCAACTCCTTCTGACAGATGTGGCAATATTTTTCATTTTTAAACTCTTCTTCTTGCGCTGCTTTTATAAGCATGTTTTTAGGATTTCTTATTATCTTCAGAATCCATTCTTCTTCTTCTAACAGAGATTGCAAAAAATGATCAACAGCATTCTCACCTCTATAAATAACAGGTTTTTTTTAGATGACTTCACCTTCAGCTGAAACCACAATGTAGGCGTATCCACAAGGATGATGATAAGTTGTTTTGGTTGCATGGGATTTTGAGGGATTATTTTCCATTGTATCCATTTTCATCAACAATGTCTCGAAATCAGCATAAATTACAAATGGTATAGCTAACTGATAAGCAAAATCTTTCAATTTCAACCATTTATTATTTTCTGTCGGGTATGACACTTTCTGGACATCATACGTTTTACAATACGTTTCATGGTTTGTTAAATTTTCTTGTGATATAAATCTTTGTAGACAAAAGTCACAGTAGTACATACGAGCCTTATGCTTAGTTGAACTGAATAGAAGACCATCCAAATTTTGAATAAGACAATAATGACTAGTTTCACAATTTTTTACAAGTAACAAATTTACATGAGTCGATCTTTTCTGTTTAACAGATTTTAACGGGAAGAGTTCACGTTCAAATCCATAAACATTAACTGAGATATCATTCTTCTCCTCCAATTTTTTTATAGATCGTACTGTAACAGGATATTTTAACATGGAAGTGTTTAACACGTTTTCATAATTTTCATATTTTTGTACACGATCAGCATTTTCATTAGCAGGGTATAAGTAAGCTAAAACACTCCACAAAAAACATTTTTCATCCTGCATGTTTTGAACATTTAAAATGCATTTAGTATTTCTAAGTTTCGATGGCAGAGGAATATAGCTCGTTCCAGCTAAGGGTTTGTATAAAGCAGTTTTTACTTCTAATTTCAATACGCAATCAAACACCCAGCCGCTTTTTACTCCTTCAAACTATTCAAATGATTTCCAAATTTTCTTATTGGCTTGTAAAATGTGATCTTCCACTTCATCATCTCTTAAACAAACTTCGCAATTGCTTCGAAAGTAAGGTGTACAGATTTCATCTTCCGATTCAGGCACAGCTTTCCGAAATTGTACTTTTACAACTGCATACCATTTTAAAGCACCGTGATTAGTAATTTTTCGTCTAAGTTTATCACCTATAACGGGAATGGAATCTTGTAAAAATAGTTGAAAGTTGTACAGATTTTCTGAATTGGGTCGAATAAGGAAAGTCGCCAGAATGTTTTGAAATTCTTCTTCTATTTCATCATTTTCCTCGACTGGAAAACTGTCAGCCATGTTTTCTTCAGGTATGGAATTTTCATTAAGGCTTTTTTCTGGCAATAAATTTTCATTAAAATGTTCTCTTGCTTTTTTAACAGAAGTAAAATTAGATGAAAAGTTATGACATAGTTGAATATGTTGTTTTAATACAGTTTTCGAAGAAAATTTTTCTTCACATTGTCGACAGCTGTATTTAAAATTTTCATGAACTTTCAAATGTCTCATCAAATTTTCTTTGCGATTAAATGTTTTGGGACAATTAGGACAAGATAAAGCACCTTCTTCATGAGTTTTTGGATGACGCAATAAATTACCCTTACGAGTAAATCCTCTTCCACAAAGATCACATGTTAAGGGATCCTAAAAAGAAACAATACCATCTTTTAGAATAATAAAAAGTTTAACACAAATTTTTTTTTTATTGTTATGTTAACGAGTGATTGGTTTGTTGAATCATTATAATCATGTATTCTATCAGAAAACACACCTTTTAAATAAATCAACAAACTAACCGCTCAAACAAGAAAGCAACCGCTCGAAAAAGAACCGCTCGAAAAGCCTATAACGACCACTCAAATACTTATAACGACCGTTCAAATACTTATAACGACCGCTCAAAACATGTTTTGAACAGTTGAATTGTCGTTATAGCTATATATAAATATGTTTTATATGTCTTATACATATGTTACATATGTTTTATACATATGTTGCATATGTTTCATACATATGTTACATATGTTTTATACATATGTTGCATATGTTTTATA
This sequence comes from Maratus michaelseni, assembly GCA_963931845.1. Classification (NCBI taxonomy): domain Eukaryota; kingdom Metazoa; phylum Arthropoda; class Arachnida; order Araneae; family Salticidae; genus Maratus; species Maratus michaelseni. The sequence goes on from OZ007587.1 coordinate 277,798,532, forward strand.
CATATTTTACATATGTTACATATGTTACATATGTGTTATTCATATGTTACATATGTTTCATACATATGTTACATATGTTTCATACATATGTTACATATGTTTCATACATATGTTACATATGTTTTATACATATGTTACATATGTTTCATACATATGTTACACATGTTTCATACATATGTTACATATGTTACATATGACTTATACATATGTTACATATGTTATATACATAACAACTGCATAAAAAATAAAGCAACTGTTAAAAAAACACCAATTTTGTTTTGTTAACAAACGATTGTTGTATTACTATAACATAACATTTAAAAACGGAACAGTAAAAACCAAATAATTTCTTTGATTGACACAATCTATCGCATGTTCTTTCACTTTTTATTTAAAAAAAATGTTCCAAGTGTTATGATTTAAGTAATTAACTAATTTTAATTAAAAATACAAATAATTACTAGCAAAAATCAGTACATACAAATTTCAAAAGACGTTCTCACCGAACCAGATAGCTTCAGACGAGAGGCTATAGAGTACACGATATAGAAAAATCAACTTTAGACAAGTTGAAAGCGAGAATACGCTAGGTTTACGGTAACTTAGCAAAAAGTTTGTCGATAGCTAACCGAAATGTGCCGGCAAATAGTCGTACTATATCCGGGAAGAAATAAAGAGATGACCGTAATGTGACGAGTGAGATCGAACAAGCAGGGCTCAAAATGACTAACCTCGCTTAGCCAGCACACACAACAGAATGAGAGAAAAGACGCATGCAAGCGGATTTCTTATCTCTGATCAAGATCAGAGATATCAGATTAGCCAACCAGAGACAACCACGTGATTAGAATGCGGGTGTATGGAAACATAGTGATGCAGGTGTTCGTATGACAAAATTCTACGGCAATACCTTTCCTCGACAGATTGGCGACATCCTATGGCATTTCCTTGCTGACAAGCTGGAACCTGCTTAATATGAGATTAGATGGGGGAGATAACAGACTTACCCTACAGTGCTTAACCAATCACAGACCAGTATGATATGCTAGAGGGCGATATCACTCTCCTCTAGCGTGATGTCACTGGTCATTTCTCCTTATGTTGTTGACTGAGAAAGATGTGTTTCATGTCCGCTCCGTGTTTTACATGAATCTGTTTGTAAGTATAACTTTATTTCTATTCATTGTGTATATATATAGCATTTTCTTTCAATATCGCAGAACGTTTTTTTAAAACTAGTGTAAAAATCACATCGAATCTCATAGTACTTATAATTTTCTTTATTCATCAGTATAATTTCTTAAATACAGTTAGACTAAACCATAATTCTGACTATTATTTAAACAATTAGTCATAAATTTAATATATTAAAGAATATTACTTCATAATATGCTAACCAAACAAAGCAAATTCTTTACTTATATGCAAAAGCAGAAAAATACAAGTTCGAGTTATGCTCAATAGGTGGCAGCACTAAAATAAAAAAAATATGAAAAAACATTATTTACAACCAACTTAGCAGAATAGGAGTGTATAAGGAAGTAGCACATAGTAGAAGAATAATAGGCGTTCTGCGCCAGCAGGGGGTGGAGGATGGGCGTGGCCGAAAGGTGATTGACAGGTGACAGATGATGGGTAAATGATGGATAAGTAACAGGTGATCACCTGTCACTTATCCATCACTTGTCACCTGTCAATCAAACTGAGATTTACTCAGCTGATTCCTCCTGCTGCCCCAGAATAGAGGTTATTGTTATTTATAGAGGTGAAAATGCTGTTGATCATTTTTTGCAATCTCTGTTAGAAGAAGAAGAATGGATTCTGAAGATAATAAGAAATCCTAAAAACATGCTTATAACTGCAGTGCAAGAAGAAGAGTTTAAAAATGAAAAATATTGCCACATCTGTCAGAAGGAGTTGAAAGATGACCGTGTACGTGATCACGATCATATAAAATTTCAAGTAGAATCCCAGTAGTGCTGCATAATTTACGTGGATATGATGAACATTTAATCATGTCAGGTATTGGAAAAATAAAAAATAGACGAATTAGCTGCATACCCAACAACATGCAGAAATACATTTCATTTTCAGTTGGATCTCTTGTTTTTATAGACTCTTTGCAATTTTTAAATGCTTCTTTAGAAAGTTTAATTAAAAATTTACCTAAAGAGAAATTTCACATCTTGAAGAAGTTTTACCCGAATACTGAAGATTTTCAATTAGTTCTCAGAAAAGGTGTTTACCCTTACACCTATATGGATAGTTGGCAAAGATTCGAAGAGACATGCTTACCCCCACCTGAAGCGTTCTTTAATGATCTAACATCTCAACCTATCATCGATGAAGATTACTCTCATGCCATTACAGTCTGGAATCACTTTAATCTATAAACTCTTGGATCCTATCACGACTTTTATGTTGAATTAGATGTATTGCTACTAGCAGATGTTTTTCAAAATTTTAGAGAACTCTGTTTATCTTCTTATAAATTAGATCCATGTCATTTATATACTGCCGCAGGATTTGCATGGCAAGCCTGTCTTAAAATGACAAACGTTGAACTGGAATTAATTACAGATCCGGATATGTATCTGTTTTTTGAACGATGTATCCGTGGTGGAATCTGTACAATTTCGAAAAGGTATAGTCGAGCTAACAACCAATATCTATCTGATTTTAAAGAAACTGAACCATCTAAATTTATCGTCTATTTAGATGCAAATAACTTGTATGGTTGGGCTGTGGTTCAACACCTACCTGTTAATGGATTTGAATGGCTTACCGAAGAAGAGATTGCTAGCATTAATGTCATGACTATTCCTGATGATGCAGAAGTAGGCTATGTTTTTTTCTGTGGATCTAGAGATTCCTCCTGAACTTCATGATAAAATGAGAGATTACCCATTAGCAGCGGAAAACCTTCTTATTGAACCTGAAATGGTTTCAGACTATACTAAAATTTAGCTGAAATTTATGGTAGAAGAATTTCTCCAGAGAAAAAGTTGACACCGAATTTGTTTGAAAAAAAAAGATTATGTTATTCATTATAAAAATTTAAAGCAATGTCTCAGCTATGGAATTCAACTGAAAAATATACGCCGAGGAATTAAATTTAACCAATCAACATGGCTGAAAGCTTATATTGAATTTAATACTGATCAAAGAAAAAACGCTACAAACACATTTGAGAAAGATTTTTATAAACTTCTCAACAACAGCGTATATGGTAAAACACTTGTGAATGTGAGAGATCATGTTCAGATTCGACTTTTAAATGATGAAAAAAAACTGTTGAAGGCTATTGCGAAACCATCGTTTCACGTCTACAAGATATTTAATGAAGATTTAGTGGCTATACACTTAAAAAAATAAATGTGATGTTAAACAGACCTATATACACAGGATTTTCTATTTTAGATGTCAGTAAAACCCTTATGTACAAATTTCATTATGAATACACATCGAAAAAATACCCAAAGAAGGCTTCGTTACTTTTCACGGACACAGACAGCCTTTGTTATGAGATCCAGACATATGACCTATACGATGATATGCGACAAGACCACAGCTTGTTCGACATGTCGGATTACCCGAGAAACCATAAATCATTTAACCTTGAAAATAAAAAGTTCTTGGTAAAATGAAAGACGAACTCTCTGGTGAACCCATATTAGAATTTGTTGGTTTACGTTCTAAAATGTATAGCATTTTAACAAAAGAAGATGAAAGAAAGCGTGCAAAAGGAGTAAACCGATACGTTGTTCAACATATTCTGAAACATGAGAATTATAAGGATGTTCTCTTTAACAATCAATTAATTAGAGCAGGTGCTAAAAAAATAACAAGTAAAGATCATAACTTGTTCACCATCGTAGAAAGAAAAATAGCTTTATCAGCTTACGATGATAAGCGTTATATTTTGGAAAATAAAATTGATACATTAGCTTTATGCCATAAAGACATCATTCCCTTTTAAGAAATATTTTAAATGATATAAAAAAGTGTGTGCATGCATGTGTGAATGAGAGTGTGATGGGGTGTTAGTGATCAACCTCCCCATGGTACACCCTGGGCAATGAGACCTTTGACTTTTGTTACTATGACTTTAGTGAAAGTTCTTAGCAAAAATCACATTTTTGGCTAAATTTTTTAACATGAAATTTTTTTCTAAATTGTAGCGAATGAAATTTTTTTTTTTATCGCAGATGGGCTTATAAAATATTTCAGTATGCTAGACTGTAATTTAATTGCAGTTTTTACTGTATCAGAGTAGGAAGTATATGGGGAGTTCTGGATCATTCAATTTGAGGAGAAAGTGAAATCGGGGGTGGGGAGGAGAACCTCCTGACTCCTCACTTTCTCCTCAAATTGAGTGAGCCAGAACCCCCATATAGTACCTACTCACCACTATATATATATATTATATATAACAGAACGCAATAAAAATTTATTTTCAGCAGTTGCTGGCTGTAACCGGTAATATGTACGAATTTTTTCATGCATCCCTATGATGTACACATCTTGTAATATATTAAAGATTAGTTAAGTTTTTAAAATGGATATCACAGATGAAAACTCACTTCCAGCAGTTATGGCTCATAGTCAGTCCTGTAACCGAATTATTTTGAGTGTCTCTGTAAATAAGCGATAAATTCTACGTACTCAATAATCTATAGTAAACATGTTGTAGTACACCTCAGTAATGCATATCAATTTCATTGAAGTAGTGTAACATCATTAAAATACGACGTAAACGTTTTTCCCCCATAGATCATAATGTAATGGGATGCTTTTGAGTATCCCTGTAAACAAACTATAATTGGTACTTATTCTATACTCTATACAAAACATTTTGTCGTCTGTCTTAGTGATGCATATTAATTTGATTGTGTTTTAAATAGTATAACATCATTAAAATATGTATGATTTTTTTCCATTGACCGTAATGTAACGAAATACTTTTGAGTGTCCCTGTAAACTAACCATAAATGGTACATGTAACCATAAATGGTTCATTTTCAATTCCGAACATGTTATAGTAAACTTCAATAACATATATCAATTACACAGCAATCCGAGTATACATTTACGCAAGATAGAGTAGAGCACGGCCAGAAGGCCAGATAGACAGACGGACGACTGACAAATCCAAGTCATAGACACTTTTCAACTATATAAGCAGTTAAACCAACGTTTTTAGCACCAGAACTTTATATTCTATCGCAAACTAGTTTCGGTAGCACTTGGGGTATCTTCATCAATGCAAAGAATGATGGATTTTTGTTCAAATATATGGAACAGAAGCGGATTCAACGGGTGAGTTTCTTGACCAATAGAATTACAGGAAATTACAAGGAATATCCAATAGGAAAAGTAGCGGAATTTCCTATTTTTCCGTTACTTTTCCTATTATTTGTTCCTTGTAATTTCCTTGGTCAACAAACCAACCGTTGAATCCGCTTCTCTTTCATATATTTCAGCAAAAATCCATCATCCGTTGAACTGATGAAGGTACGCTAAATGCTACCGATACTAGTTTGCGATAGAATAAAAAGTTTTGTTGCTAAGAGCTTTGTTTTAGCTGCTTATATTGTTTTGCAACAAGTATCATCTTAATTGTTACTTTTCAACTATGTTGGGGAAAAAAAAAAGATAAAGAAAACTGGTGGATTTAATTTGGTGTAAATAATTGTTATTTATTGGCTCGTACTTAAAGTAATAAACTGACTTCCACTTTTTGCAGTAAACAGCTTTTGATGGAGAAAAGAAAAGTTTCAAACTGAACGCATATACCTACAGTATTGATTTTATGAAGATATAAAAGTTACAGACATACAAGAGTCCTTTCGTCCTTGTTATAACCGAGTTCGATTAGAATAATTTATTTTGGATCAGAAGTTCTAAATTAATAATTTGAAATAATACTGTATTTGAGTTTGCTTGCACTGTGAGCGGTCGTTTGCGCCCTGTGTAAAAAAACATGTTGTCTACACTGAAAAAAAAAATTGTTGATTTTACTATATTATACTGGCACCTGGGGTGTCAGTATTATACTGTAAAATCAACATTTTTTTTTTCCATTGTAGAATTCTTGATCTCAATTTAGTTTAATCGAGGACTGAGTAGATTGCGATAAAATGAATTCGATTTGGTGTAAATAGTTCGGCGTGTTCTTGGGATGAAGAGGTTCGGGTGCAGATTTTTATCACTAAGTTATTAGAGACATTCGGCAGTAAGATAATCTATTAGAAGGGAAGATTATTTGACTGTAAAAGAAAAGAGATACTTAGCGAATTAATGCATAAGTAAGATTGATTAAATGGGAAAATAACTGTTATTTATTGACTCACAATGGACGTAAAGTAATGAATCGACTTCTAGTTTTGTTATAAATAGCTCTTAATTTTATATAGATCGAAAGTTTCAAAAGAAAATTCATCTACATTGAAATAACATCATTACATTCAAATAATAACCAGAAAAGATATACAGAAAGTTAAAATAAATATACTTTGCTTAAAATAAAATCATTTCCTGAATAACCCCCACCCCACCCGGTGCTACCAGTTATGTTTCACCCTAACAATTATTTCACCATTTGCTCTGTGCTGGAGATGTGGGGTAGATGGCCACAGGCTCCTCGGGAAAAGTTGCTCGAAACCGAACATTTCCTTTAAAAAAAATTAATTTACGCCCTAAAACGGCGATTCCCAAACTATGGGATGCGACCGCCTGGTGAGTCTTGGGCGATGTTTTTGTGCGTCGCAAAATGATCGGTCAGGTCTTCCAAAGTGTATAATTAGTGCTCTAAAAGCATAATGTAAATATTTTACAATTTTAAAGGCAAATTCTAATGAAAATAATGTAGGTACATATTTTAATAAGCTTTGTGCAGACATCTGCTTGGAGTTACTATTTAAAAACTTTAACCATGCCTCTCTCGTTAGAGCAAACTAATGACAAAACGTGCATAGACTTTTGAACTGTATATATATTTTAAATAATAATACATGTATAATCATACATGCACATCATTAATAAATGTATTTTTCTTTATGTAGTAAAAAAAGATTTTGTTTTATGATTATTCCACTTTTACATTAGTATTGCATCTGTTTTTCGTTAATATCTATTTTACTGTTCTATATCTGCTAAACTTTCGGTCTTTTTCAAGTCAAATAAATTTTGTACGAGAAAACTTATATAATAGAATGTTTCATGTTTTTGTGCCATATTTATTTGCAATCATTTAATAAGTGAAATTTTTGGTTCAAAATAGATTTATTTGATTTGAAAAAAATCCAGAGGGTCAATAGCTATGCTATTCTTCTGAGTATGCTTTGAGCGAAACTTTACCTTTTGCGTAGGAAAAACGCTGTATATACGTACACATTAGATGGGTCGCAAAAAATTTTCAAACTTTATGCTGAGGCATGTAACATTAAAGTTTGGAAACGGCTGCATCTAAGATTTTCTTTTCTGCGGATGCCGACCATAACAGGAGACGGTCCCCTTAGACCTTCGATACGAAATATTGCTCTATATTTTGAAAACTATATGATAAAAATAATAATCTGTAAGAGCACATATTCATGTTTCACACGACGCCCGTTCTTTTTATACAAATATTAATGTAGGTCATAATTCATACCATTTTTTGCATATGAATTTATTAATGAGTTTCATAATTTAAAATACTTCTTTTAAATCTGAAAGCTGCTTTGATTATGTTTGGATTCATTCATTGTACCTTATTCAAAAACTAGTGTAAATGCCCGTCCTAAGATGGTGGTAGAAATCGTGGTTTTCACTTTAAATTTGAAATAATTGATAAATATACTCATATACTATTCATCGACAATAAGGAATAAGATATATTGGAAAATTGTATCGTCGAACATGCTCCTACTGTTCACGTTAAAACTCATTAAGCATTTTGCATGCTTGTGTAAAAAGATTGTATCTCATAATTTCATCTAATTCACGTAAAATATGTGGTAAACAATTTTCATTGTGGTAGTTATTAAGTCGTTCCTGTACAGATTGTGCTGTATCTTTCATTTTGGCACTTTTCCGTTATACCAACACCATGCCAAAATGTATGCTAATGTGCTATTTATTTCCCTGACCAAGCAAATGTTTTCTACTGCAAACCGTGCCAAACATTGTGATTTGTTATTTATTGAATGTAAATAATTTTTTAGGTACTTTTCCGTTATACAAACACCATTATCGCCAAGTGTAATAGTTGGCGCAAAATGAAATTCACGTGAATCAAAGCATTTAAAAAAACAAACAATGTTGAAAGTGAGCATTTAAAAAATATAACGTTTGAAAATTACAGACTTTTAAGAACTTTTTTATTAATCACACATATATACTTAAGGTGCCTGACTACGTACGGAGCAATTTTTTCCCCAAAAAATATTTAATTATTTTTTGAACTTATTTTTATTAAGATTATGACTAGAAACTGTGAAAAAAAAAGCAAAAACTCTTTTGATTCATTGATGAAATTTTGGTAAAAGGGGGATTTTGGAGTAAAATTTAGTGAAATTTGGCCCAATACGTAAAACGCTCTACAGAAAAATATATTGTATGCATCTTAATATTCTTTTTACACTTCATACTTATGACATTGGTGAAGGCAATGAACTAACATCTAAGAGATATTTTAAATGTTTCAAAACTTATAGCATATCGCACATTTTTACATGCTGATTTTCATAAAATTCATCGATATCTTTCCACGAAAACATCCATAAAACAAAAAATATTTATTCTAAAATTAAATTTTTAGTTCATTGCCTTCACAATAGTGTAAACAACATGCAATTTAAATTTCATAAGTGATATTCTAATAATTTTTTGAAAATCATGTTTTGCGTATGGAATTTTCACCAAAAATTACATTTTCCAAAAAATGCATCTAAAGTTTAGATTTATGTTTTACTAAAATAATTTACACAATAATATGCATCTAAACATCACTGTTTTTATGAGCCATACTCTTTTTTTAGTACTGAGTCTTTGTTTATTACTAGAAGGCCATAGTTTTGCTTCTCCCCTCCCAGTTAATACCTTTAAATAGTACTTCCGGTCCTTTAAACAGTACTTCCGGTCCTTTAAACAGTACTTTCGGTTTCAGTGACAACTGTTGAGTAGTTTAAAAGCCACTACAACTCCGGCTCTATTTCTCGTACAATAAAAATAAATACAGTTTTGGAAAGGTAAAAAGTAATAAAATGTAATAAAATCGTTTTGATAATTTTGGTCGAAAACCACTTTTTAAACGTAGTCAGATACCTTAAAATAAGAAAAAAATAATTGTTATACAATGAAGTAATAAAATAAAACTTATTAAACTGCTGGCATGAAATTACAAATGTGTTTTAGCATCGCAGTAAACATTTCAGTTTTTGAATGAAGACGTCGGTATATGAACTCTATGAGATACGACTGTAAATGATGACGAACAGTTCCCTGATGTCTTTTATTGCGCCATGTTGTAATGCCCAATAATCTCTCAACATTTTGGCTATGACATCCAGTGTTATGGTCAACAAAATTATATTTGTGATTTACTCTGAAATGATCATATCCAGCATCTTGCAGTTCATCTGTTTTATATGTTCTCCAGCAATCTGTGTAGATAATACTTCCATCAACACTACATTGTTTCTTATTGCCGTCATTAAAGTTTAACTGTACGATCAGGAATAGGTGTAAGGAAGCATCCTTGTCTTTCACGATATAAACCACCTAATGCGCAAAGAGGAGGAAGAAGACATCCTATTGCTTTTTCTTCTGGTAAGTAGAATCTTTCATCTATACTTCCATAGTTTTATTACGTCCACATATTTTTCCGTTTGGTCGGGAACACAAAGCATTGGCACAAACTTCTCTCAAATAGCTATTCCAGTCTATTGTCGTGTTGTGATTCATTTCGAGTTGCAGCTCACAAAACTCAATCGTTGTCAACTCTTGATCATAATTTCATAAATATATAAATATCAGAGCATTAAGAAAAGACAATCGCGATTCTTCAAACCATGTTTTCTTTCGTATTCCTATGCTTTCTCGTCATGATCATAAGCTACATCTCCATTGCGGATGAAATTCAGAATTCACCAATAACTTCATTTCATGTTTTTTCTTTTGTGAACAAAACCCTTTTTTATACAGAATTCCAAATTCCTAAAACAATTTTATCGCAGCTTTCTGATCATCTGGTAATTACAAGATGGTAAAATCCATCTCAGCGTCAGCAGTAAAAGTCAGTAGAAAATATCCCTGATTCGAAAAATAATAAATTTAAATATTTTGCAAGGTTATGGTTAAATAATAACAATAAAAAAGGGATTCATGTTTCATAAATAGCAAATCCTAATGTTTGGCATGGTTTACACTAAAAATCCTTTCCACGGTCAGGGTTGAAATAATTGGTGCATTAGCATAAATTTTGGCATGGCGTTTGTATAACCAAAAGTATCCAATATTCTCGCAAAGTCACAGTAAATATGACTTTTTCTTCACTTATAAAAAGGTACAGAAACCTGAAAATTAAAAAAATATGCGTCCAAAAAAGCCACGTGTCTGAATATTTTTCATTAATTCTTTTTTTCTCTGCAAAAATGGAAGTACTAATCCACTGTTGTAATATGGATGTGCTCGTACCGGAATCAACACATTGTGTTTTATTATATTTAGATGAACATTTCAATTGTTGTTTATTTGTGAAGATTTAAGTTAAAGTTTGTCAAGTGAATTTAACATTAGCATCCTTTAACTTTGACTTCTTCTAACCCTATGGAGATTTAAGGAAAAAAGGATAAATTATATACTTTTCCAGGTTGATTTGATCCAAAAATATGAATATAGTGTTAAAAGGTGTTAAAAGTGCGTAAGCTAAATAGTTCTACGTGATCAAGAGATAAAATGGATGCAGATTTATAATATCTTTCGGGAAGTAAGATAATCTTTTAGAAGAGGAATACTTAACTGTAAAAGAAAAGAGATACTCTATCAATTAACGCATAGTCAAGATTAATTTGGCCTTTCTTTATAGCCACTGAGGTACTTGTTAATTTCTCCGATAAAAAAATTTTAAGCTTTTCATAAATTTCATAGAATTTTAAAGATCAAATGTCATGTTATTAGCAAACAATACATTTGAAATAAAGAAATAGCGAATATAAAAAAAGTAGCAAAGGGAAAAACCACAAAAATATTTTTTGCTAAATACCTAATCTGTTGAAAGAACTTTCTACATAATAATTCTTGCGTGACTTTTAATCAAAACAAAACTGAGTGTGTTAGAGGAATTTACTCTCGCATGATTGGTGACAAGCTTTATTTAAGGCGGAGTTATATCTCGAATATGTAGTAATATTCATTGATTAAGTAAGAATGATTTTATCATACAAATTAAAATAAAATAAAATAAAAATACAATGGAAACCGCTTATAACGAAGCTGAAGGAAGCATAAAACATACTCGTTGTCGCGTTAATAATTTCATTTAACACTCCTGGTGCCACGGCATTTTCAATTGTTGTTACCTTTTCATGTTTTGAATTAGAAATTGAATTCAATAAAATTACGAGAACAGTATAGGACAGTTTAGGCATTTCATGGGCTTCCTAGTTGACGGAGTTGCTACTCTATTTTTAAACCTTAGGGGGGGGGGGCACAAGAGAGAAGTCTAATAGTAATCTAAACTGCTTAAGAGTGAGTATAATTATAAATATAAATAAAAATAGAAAAGCGTTTGGGAGAGGAATAAAAACGAGACATAGAATTAGATTAAAAAATATATATATATATAGTAATTAGACTTTTAAAAAACTGAAAAAAGTAAAATGATAAAATGTTCAATTGTTTGAAACAGTACAGATTAAGGAGGAAAAGAATCCAAGGCCAAAAATACAAGCACTTTTCAATGATAGCCGTATTTTTTTAATTTTTTAGTGGGAACAGTATGGATATAAAAATGAAAAATAAGGTATAATAATAATTATATATATATATATATATATATATATATATATATATATATATATATATATATATATATATATATATATATATATATATATATATATATATATAAGAAGTTTAAATTAAATGCATGTTAAGCAAAAGAAAAAAAAAGAAAAAAGGGTATTATCTTCAATCAATGTTGAATAACGCGGTATTTTTCTTATTGCTGGGATCGGAGACATCGCAATCCGGAACTTCAGCCATATAATCTAATTGGGAATATTATAGATATTTTTGAAAAAAAATGTTACAGTTTTTTAGCTTCTTAAATAATCTGACTCGCGCAGGACTCTAGTCTACCCTATACCTCTTGATAGAAAACCTCGTTATACGCATCATTCCGAATTTGCGGTATTTTTTATAGTCGTATTAAAATATAAGTGAAGGTATTGAATTTTGCAGGGAATTTAAAAAAGCTTTATTCATCCAAAAAAATCAATTTAATCGGGTTCGTATTACACGGGCGCTACTGTATAATAAAATGTATGTAATTTTATTATTAATAGCATCTTATTTTTATATAAAACTTAATAGAAAAGGCAGTGCTTAAAATACGAGCGATGTTCCATGAAAAACGTTACTAAGAGTATACATTAATAAAAACAATTAGAAAATATGTGTACGCATTTTTTTCCTTGAAAATATTTTTCCTCAGATGATTTAGAATGGCTCCATCTTTCAGTCTACCTTCTGAAGTATTTGGGGAAGCACTTTTGGAAGGTACTTCAATGAACCTTGCATGGCTAAAAGGATGTGAGAGCGTCTGAAATGACACTAGAACTTTTTCGTTCACAGAGTTATCATTTGAATAAGATTAGAAACAGTTATTTTAATGCAAGAAATTTATGAATGTAGTTGTCTCACCGAGATCACGGTTTTCAGATGCTTCCATGAAGGAACCGCTCTGTAGAAGAAAATTCTATACAAATCCTCACGTTATTTCAGCCATGTATATAGGTAGCTCTCACAAAATGCTCCATAACTCACTTTAAAAAGTAGACGGATTGATGGAAGCATTGCATATCATCTGAGAGAAGATATTTTGAAAAAAGCAAATAATAATTTGATTTTATCCTCAGTTTCTAAGGTACTCCTTGTACTCTAGAACAGTGGTTCTCAACGGGGGTGCCGCGGCACATTGGTGCGTCGTGAGAGGGCTTCAGGTGTGCCACGAAAATTTTCAGTAACGTTATATCAAGATTCTACGAACTAACTAACGAACTTTTCAGCTGTCTGAGCGAGTATATATACATCCAAGAGTATAATAAAATAATATTAATTTTAATGGTAATGGTAATGCTGTTAATTTATCATGTCTGTCTGTAAAACATGTTTGTTGAACATGAAAATGCTTTCTTGAAAACCGATAGTTTTCGAAAAAACATTCGAAGTTGCGAAAACTGATTAATGCGCTATCAAAACTACTCGGAAACATTTTCGACAATAAGTGTTAGCTAAAGAAACTTTGTTTTTATAAATGCTTCTGTACATTTCGAAAATATATTGGTTTCTGAAGGTTTTTAAGGATAAGGATTGCTTTTCGGTTATCGTGGGTAACTCGGAAAAGGTTATTGCATATTTCCGTTCATGGTTACATTATATTTTCCTAGATTAAGAAACATCTGTCTTTTTTTGGACAGTAATACCTTGTGAAGAAGATATTTAAGAAAAAATGTTACAAATTATAACAAAACATTTCACTTTGTTTATCTATGATGGGGCATTTTGTTTTAAGTTATTAAATGATTTTAAAAAGGTTCCGGTCATAGGTTTTTAATCAATAAAAGTTTAGTGTGGCGTAGAAATTTAATCATGTGTTCGAGTATACCATGAGATTAAACAAGTTGAAATAGTATTTTAAACGTGACAAATGAGGTGCGTTCGGACTATAACTAGTTTTATAAATATTCAGATCTTGGTGCAATAGCTGTTGCACTCTTATGCAAAAATACATGAATACAAAATTTATTTTATGTGCAGATTTTCATATTATAGATATTAATTTTATTTTATGAAATTAAGTTTCAATACACTTTTACAAACATTTAACTACAATTGTGTTCCATTAAAATTATACTATGCGAAAATATCCAATACAAGACAATGAAAAAAAAAAAAAAAAAAAAAAAAAAAAAAAAAAAAAAAAAAAAAACATCGTTATTATTTCAGTGAAATGAATTATATCGTCTGTTATTATGTTACGATTAATTTCCGTAATAAAATAAGTATATTTTAAGTTACAAACATTTTATCTTTTGTTACATTTACTGAAAATTCCAATGGGAAACTTAAACCTAGCATCGAAAATTTCAGAACTTGAATTCCATATTTAAACTCTTTTTTCATTTAATATCTATTTCTCCGGAAACATCTAAAAAACTGTCGTTAGATTATATGATTGCTATAATTAAACAATTTTAGCACACAAATTCGGTTTTTAGATTCAGTAATACGGAAATAACATGATTCCATCTTAAATAGGACGTAATCACCATGGCAACCTAGAATCATTACCTATCATGGGATATCATTGAATTAATTACGTATGATAGTATTTAATATAATGAAGAAAACTTATATTAATATGTTTTTAAGTTTTGATTCAATATTCATAAAATTTGAAATGACTGGACAAAATTCTGCAACGATTATACATATTAAAGTTCAAACCATTCGGTTTGATAGTTTTTGCCCTGTTGTATGCGGACAGACGGACGAACCAACGACGACTATAGGTGCTACGTATTTATATAATTACGAACGCACCTAAAAAAGATGAAAACCACTGCTCAAAGCGTCTATGCATGATAAACTTCAAAATGTCATCAAGTTTGTCACAACCTAGTTGTATATCCGTGAAAAGTCGGAAACCGCAATGAAAATTTTCGTATTGAGAAGAGTCTTTGCATTCAATTAAGGAATTAAACTAATAACGTTGAAGAATCATATATATTTTTTAAACGTTTTATTGTAAAAAGTAGTGTTTGATGCAACCGCGCATGCGCGGTAGCGTATTACTGCTTGCACGGCAGCGTATTACTGCTTTTTTTACTGTTTAATACTGTTAATTTTACGGTATAATACAGGCAGCTGGGATGCCAGTTTTATACTGTAAAATCAACAATTATTTTTTGCAGTGTAGATTTCTTTTCTGTAGGCATTTGAGGAGTGAGAAAAATTACGATGACTTACGCCCACAGGTGCAACTTTGGCAAGTTAGCGGTGTTTGGTTGAATGAAAGTCCACGTATAAAAGAACATGCTTGCTTCTGCATCAATCTCATTAAAAAAAACCATGGGTTTTTTTGTTTAAAAAAACTAAAATTTGAGATTTTTTAATTAAAAATGTATAAAATTAACATATTAAAATACATAACAAGGCATATTGAAATATAAGTTTGGATTTTCACACATCATATGTGGTCAATGTCTTTAAAAAAAAACGAAAAAAAAAAAAAGGTCACTTTGTTACAGTGTATGACATGTTGCGTCCCATAAGTGTACCGGGAAAGCGCCGTAGATGTGTTGCGACTAATCATCTGAAATATTAAGCTGTGTTTTTGAAATTTCAGTATGTCTATATTAGGATTTCATTTAACTTTCATATATTTTAGTAATTATTAATGAGAAATTAAATGTCCACAAACCATTTAGCTTTAGTCAATAAAATCACGAATAATTACATTTAGATTTAGAGGGATTTACTTAATTAAATGAAATATATATATATATATATAGAAGCTAATCAAAGTGATTTATGAGCCAAATAGGCTTTATATATATGAACTGAATTTTTGATGTATAGAAATGTATAGAATTTTCTATACGATTATTTTTTTTTCTAGTTGAGATTCTGTCCTTATCGAAACGATCTTTAAACTATACACTATACAGAAATTTTCGTAAAATGTCATTATTTATACGGTAAATTTTACTGTATTTGTACCATTTTATTTTTTATGGTATAAGTGCAGTATTTCTATGGTACATCAAATAAAAAAAATACAAAAAACATATTTAGTAGGGGAAAGGAGACAGGAGTGGGACTGCAGGAGGCGTGGAACAACACTATGTCTGTTAAACTAAACACTATAATTTATTTTCATGTCTACACAAAATGGAGTACCTATATGCTACGAATTTAACATCTGGAAGAACATTTGTAGTAGAAAAGTCTCATTTGAACAGATTGAAAATGAATATTATTATTTTTTTTCAGCTAATTTTGACACATTATTAAATTTGTAATACAAAAATTATGAATTGTTATCATAATTGAATATACTCAGTCGCTAATTAAGTTAAGCAAAAAATCAGTAAAGTTAACGTGTTAAACCACATACTGAATTTGCTGCCTGGAGATTGGATTGGGACACTTGAAAGAGAGGTATGTAATGGGATATAGTCCAGTTCTTTCTTCTATGTTCCAAAATTGCTATATAAATATTTAACTTCAAATTTTTAATTTATTTTTGTATTATTAAAGAATGTTTGTAATATTTATTTTGTAATATTAAAGAATGTTTGTAATATTTATTTTGTAATAAATGTGAGAATCGATTTCAAAATAGAATTCACTAATTTACTTTTGATCTACAAAGAAGTGATATTTCAACTACAAATGTTTATAATACTTTATCTGCAAATTTTGCAGTACATATAACAAATTAAAGCTAAATTATAATTTTCATACAGCTTAAATCTTTGAAAGTATGATATTCATTAAAATGTGAATATCTCACATTTCTCATCTACTCTAGATGTAATGCTCCACGTCTCTCGTACTTGAGGAAGGAGTGGGACAAAATTTTCATAGTTTTCCAATTGTACAGAAATTAAAATTATCAAATACGCTGCAAAAAAAGGGACAAATGTTTCTTAATTTAGTAAAATATAATATAACATCGAACGAAAATATGCAATAGCCCCTTCTGAGTTACTAACAAATCCGAAAAGCGTTCTTTATCTCTAGAAACCTAAGAAACCAATATATTTTTGAGATTTAAAGAAGCATTTATAAAAGCAAAGTTTCCTTTGATGCCACCGATTTTCGGAAGCGTTTTCGAGTAGTTTTATATTTACTACTCGTTTTTTTTTTCAACCCAGAATATAGATAACCAGTAGCGGCTCGTAAACTGTCTTTCTGAGGGGCACTAAATGTATGCCTGAAACACATATTATTTTCATACCATTATTTATTTCAAGAAATATTTTCCTTGTTTAATGGCAGAACTTTCTGACAGTAAATAAAATAAAATATCCCTTTTTAATAATAGTGGTAAGAAAAGAATAAATTTAGCAACCATGCATTTAGTGCCACAAATAAAGCCAGTGACGAGCCACTGTATATACTATTAAATTTTTCAAGTAAACATTTTCATGTTCAATAAACATATTTTACAGACAGACATGACAAATTAACATAATGAACATTAAAATTAATATTATTTTGTTTACAGGGTGACAAGAAATAACTTGGACGAAGTTTCAAACCAAAAATCTGTAACTACCACTAAAGTTATAAAGTTATTGTCATAGGGAATTGATTCTAGAAAACTACTAAACAGGTGTAAGTAAGTTAGTTGTGTTAACCTTCATGGTTAACAAACGATCTGCCATACTTGAATTAAATAAGCAAGGAATGAAACAATGTGAAATTGTTCAACGATTGAAAGTGCCTAAGCAGACGGTTTCATACACAATCAAAAGGTTTAAAGAACTCGGACATGATGGTGACAAGCCAGGAAGAGGAAGAAAGCGCACAGCTAACACATCAAGAAACCGGGTAGTTATTAAAAAACGAGTTCATCAAAATCCTAGTATTTCAATGCTAGTATGCTAGTATGCTAGTATGCTAGTATGCTAGAGAGATGAAGATCAACAGAGAAACTGCACGTTTGATGGCAAGAGTAGAGCTTGGTATTCACCCTTACAAAATTAAAGAGGCTCAAAAGCTAACAACAGAGAACAAACGCACAAGACTTCAAAGGTGTAAAGAACTGTTAAAGCGGGCCGCAGGTGATCGATGGCAAACATTTGTCTTCCACAGATGAGAAACTGTTTTCGATTGAACAAGCTCACAATAGCCATAATGATAGAGTTTGGTCAGCAGAAGCTTCTGGACCTTCTTGCATTGTTGAACGGCGTCAACGACCCCTATCTGTAATGGTTTGGAGTGAGATATGTGCTAGTTGGAAAACACCACTTGTTTTTGTTGATGAAGGGATAAAGATTAATCATCAAACATATCGCAAACTCATTTTGGAAGATGTTGTCTTACTTTGGTCATAAAAGCTCTTTGGAAACAAAAGATGGACCTTCCAACAGGATTCCGCACCTGCACACAGAGCTAAAGGCATTCAAGATTGGTGCAAGATACATTTTCCTGACTTCATTGGAGCTCAAGAATGGCCAACGTATTCCCCAGATTTGAACCCAATGGATTATTCTGTTTGGTCCATCTTGGAGACAAGGGTGT
Source organism: Maratus michaelseni (assembly GCA_963931845.1). Lineage (NCBI taxonomy): Eukaryota > Metazoa > Arthropoda > Arachnida > Araneae > Salticidae > Maratus > Maratus michaelseni. The sequence goes on from OZ007587.1 coordinate 277,817,054, forward strand.
GTGCTAAACCTCATAAAACGTTGGCATCCCTAAGGAAATCCTTGTGCAAGGAATGGGATAAAATATCAATAAGTGAGTTGCGGCCCATAGCCGAAAATTTTTTGACAAAGGCTAAAGGTAGCCACTTTGAAAATTTGTAAATATATTAGACGAAATAATGTATTCATATTTATTTTGAAATTTGGTCGTAATATTTTCATTAGCATTAAAGGTATAATGCATCATCTGTGTCCAAGTTATTTCTTGTCACCCTGTATAACTCTTGGATGTATAAATTTAATTACGCATCTGAAAATATTTAATTGAAAGTTATAGCATCCTAAAAACCGATATTCTGGTTTGAGAAAACTGATTAATACACTATAAAAACTACTCGGAAACGTTTCCGAGTAGTGTTTTTTTAGTGTATTAATCAGTCTTAAAGATCATTTTAGGAATCATGGATAAGCCGGAAAAGATTATTACACAATTTCGTTCGCGGTTACGTATATTAAATTTTCGTAGATTGAGAAACATTTGCCTTTTCTTTTTTTTCTTTCAGTGTTGAGTAAGAAATGTTTTTTTATGAAAATTGCTCCATTCCTGCCTCTTTCTCCATACGCATCATATGAACCTATATCTTTAACGTTTCATTTAAAAAAATAATTTTGTAGCGTTTCTCCATTTATATAGTTTAATTTTCGTAACTGGAAACTTCCGACAAAGATTTAAGTACCATGATTATATTCAGCAAAATCTGATAAACGAGGTCAATCCTTCTATGCGTTTTCATAATATGCAATTTCTTTTGAGAATCTTCCTTTTTTCAACCATTAACACACCACATTAACTATAACAAAAGCTCTGAATATATTATTTCAACCTGTCCCAGGATATTTCATGCGTAAAACAGTAATGAATCTGTGGTACGGATGTATCATTACATTCGATAATTTAGTCCCTCGATTAAACTCTTATTATAATCACGCACAAAGACAATTAAAATTTTACCGAAAGTTAATAAGTATCATTTGATTTTGGGTTGTGTATAAGGGACAATTAAGCGGAGTAGAACGCTTCCTATTAAGGAAAACTAAACGATGTTTTCACGTGACTATATTGGAAATAAACTTCTATAAGCATTTTGTTCGCGCACAGCGTTGACATAGTTCGAAGATATTAAAGCTGCCATTTTTGATGGGTCAAAAAACAACAAAATTAACTTGTATCAAAAGATAAATTTAATTATACTATTTAACATGTACTCTTCTCATTAATCCTTAGTGAGATAAGATTATTTGATACAGCAGATGATTTTTTTTTTTTTTTTTTTTTTTTTTTTTAAATGGACTAATTTATGAAAGTGCTAAACTACATACAATTTCTTAATACACTCTATCAAAAAAAAAAAAAAAAAAAAAAAAAAAAAAAAACCCTCCAACTACAATGAAAAATTTTAAAATATATTTGTAGAAGATTTTTTAAAATGTGAAGATTAACCTTTTATTAGATAGTGTGGCAACCCGATGTGTTGCATTTGATCTTCCGATTTTGGAGGGGGGGGGGGGGAATTTAATTCTACATAAAAGTACACAAACAATGTGATCAAAACCTAAAAGATGACTAAAATACTTTAATGGATGTTAAAAAATTACACTAAAACCATCTAGTACTTCCGGCTATGCACCCAACCTTCCTCAGCATTCAGGATCTAAACGGATGTTATTAACGTGACATTGTTTGTGTATTTTTATATTGTTTTACAAAGATGAATTTTAGCATTCTTAACTAGTTTATTTTATATAATTTAATTCTACATTTAGAAAAGACTTATAGTATTAATTTTATAAAATTTCTCATTATAACAGGGTTCCTACAATTTCAGGGAATAAAACAATATTTTCTTATCAAAAAACTCGTCTTATGTAATCGCGGGTTTTCATAAGTAAATACTGGTATTTTTCTGACCTAAAGTCAGGGAAATTGTCTCACCTGTTGGAACCCTGTATAAGCAAGAAATCATGTTTATAATGTAAATGAACTGGAAATTACGAAAATTACATTTTGAAAGTTACGTGATTTGGACGCAATTATAGTAGAATGCCTTTATAAGAATATGGCTACATACGAACAATGAAATTCCATTGGTCGAGAGCTTGTCATTGCCAAACTAATATTTGTTTACTTGTCAAACACGAATTCGTCTAGGCGAGTAAGTATCGTCAAGTTCTGTAGTGTGTGCTGCTGTTTAGGACAAAAACTTTCAATCTGACCATATGCCCTGTACGTATATCCAGTCTCCATGCTCAAAATTTACAATTTAAACAAATACGGAAAATAATATTTCACATGGATCAACAATGTTAAAATCTTCCAACTTTTTGTAAATGTGGAATTAAGTGTTATGAATATTCTTTACATTACATTTTTTTTAAATATAGAATGTAAACTAAAAACATTAAACTGATTTATTCAAACAAAACAAAAATAAAGGTATTTGTTCACCATTTCAGAATAGCAGACACTATCCCATTATTCTACCTTTTTTTTTTTTTTTTTTTTTGACAAAAATGAAGTAATTTAGTTGCCAGTTTTATAGAAATTTCATTAAAAGTTACAAAAAATTAATATATTGGTAACTGGGTCAAATTTTAAATTTCTAAGAGTTTATATGATCTTCGGATCCATGCGGATAACGGGTGTTAATTTCATTGGCGCTGCGTTTCATATTCTAGGACTAGTAGTTGTGAAATACAAACAGATAGTCAGATTTTAATATAATAGATACCTTGACAACTCCTATTAGAAAAATATTTACTCAGATATCAGAATATATCATTTCAAGCTCCTAAAAACTAATTTAACTTTATTAAAACATAAACATAAAAATTTAGTTTCAAAAGATGCCTCTAACATGCCTGTTACAAATATAAAAGTACGAATTTCTTATAAATACTGTAAAATTTCTAGCTCAAAATTGTACAGAATTTAAACTTATCTTTGTGAAAAATCCCTTTCTGGACGTCTTTAGACTTTCTTAATTTTATTAAATTTGAATTTGATTTCAGAAATAATTACGTGCAACTCTTCAAGTGATAAACGAAATTTTGGTATGGAAAATTAACCAAATATTGCTGCTTGTTTACGGATTCTACGAACAATATATGTTAACTGCAGTACTGCAGAATAGCAACAAACAATAAAATTGCCTGTTAAAGCTACAGTTGTGGAAATGATATTGACTTTTAATGAAGGTTTCAGACATGCAACACTATGTTTTCTTTCTTTTCTTTTTTTTTTTTTTTTTAAATAAGGTGTTACGTAATATATATATATATATATATATATATATAGTATGGTTTAATCGGAACTAAGCAGATAACTGATGTCAATTTCACAACGCTGGGTTCCATATTCTAGGAGGAGTAGATGTGAAATACAAATAGATTGGCGGATTTTAATATAAAACATAATACCTCAATAACTCCGATTTAAAAAGTATTTATTAAGATATTAGAATATATCATTTCAAGATCGTAAAAAATAATTTAAAAAATAATTAAAACATAAAAACTTATTTAGAAAAAAAGTGGCTACTGGATGTCTGTAACAAATATGTATTTATCATGAATATTGTAAAATTTCTATAGCACAAAATCCTAAAGCATTTGAATTTATCTTTGTGAAAAATCTATTTTTGGACGTCTTCAGTCTTTCCAATTTCACTAAATTCAAATTTTATTTCAGGCATAGCCACTTGACGGGGGATAACTTCAAGAGATAAACGAAACTTCGGTATGAAAAATTTACTATTGAGACAGGATTCTACAAACAATCTGTGTTTACTGCATTGCTGCAAAATAGCAACAATCTATTGTCTATTAAAGCTAGCCGTTGAAATGACATTGAATTGCAGTGTATGTTGCAGATATCCAACATGAAATTTTTTATTTATTTATTTTTATTTATTTATTTATTTTATTTTATTTTTTTTTTTGGTAAAAATTCAATGTAGGATGGTTTATTGCGCGTCAAAATGAGCTATATTGCCGGCAATGGGGTTTAAAGTGAATGTGGAATAACAATAAAGGGTTACCAGAAAGGCTTTCCATTAAAATCGTTTTATTTTTTAATTAAAAGTTACCTTTAAAATATTTTATTTTTGCACTGGTGAAAGAGGTCCAGAAGCCTTGAAAAAGTTACATATTTATTTATTTATTTATTTATTTATTTAATTATTTAAAGTACATTTCTATTTAATAGTACAAAATTGAAAATTGTGTGAGAAAACTAACAGACCTGGTCTTTATATTTGTAATGATCACAGATTTCGTTTGATTAAAGCAGTTTATAATTCTTGACCTTAATTGCTCTTTTTTAATATTTATTTATTGTTTGTTTAATATTTTTATGACCTCCAGACAGTTTATTGTTACATAACTTAAATTTTATTTTCTATTTATTCTTTAGTAATTTAATTCAGAATACTGTCTCTTTATTACAGACAGACAGACAGAACAATGTGACACATGTATTCCATTTCTTCATCGACAACTTAAAAAAAAAGGTTAACTGACCATGCATAGAATGTCTAGTGTTTACTTATAAACCCAATCAGCTTCTCGTGCATATGACATTAGTAAACAACTTTACATGAGACAAACATCGTGCCGCACAGTAATTAAGGCACTTTGAAATACACCGAATCGTAATTAGAGTTCTCGTTTTCTCTCCTTGTTAAGTACGCGATATATAACTTAAGAAAATAAGAATTGAAAGAAATCTTTACTTCTACTTCTACAACGGAAAAGGGGACCAGTCACGCTTATTTTTTTTCGTGACTTCATAGCGTCACACGGTCCAGTGCTTCTGTGACATTTGCCCTTCGGCCCTGTTGACCCATTTACTGGCCCCTAGGACATTCACCGCACTGCACCAGGGGAACAAGAGGTGTTGAGCTTTCCCAAGAAAGGAACCAAAAGATTCGTTTCATTGGCTTGTGTGGGACGGTTAGATCGCATAGGATGCTGAGTTGAGTTGAGGTGCTCGCAATTTGAACAGATTAATTTTGTTTCGGGAGAATTTCAAAGCCGTATCGTGTTTTCGATTTTAATCTCAGATTAGAAAGAAATCAAATCTTTTTAAAAGCTTGGTATCCACAGGCGTAATTAAGTGGAGGCTTGGGAGCCGAGTGGGAGGTGACCCGATGGGATTTCCCCCGAATTTCATAATGTAACCCTCCGCAAGGTTTCAGGTTTTCATCCTATTAATTACATATATTCATGTTACTGTACCCTTCTCCCCTTTCCTCCGTAAGAATAAAAAATATCGGTGGATAAAAATCTGGTCCACCTTCTTCCTTCAAAATATCTAAATAATCTTTCCGAAATTGTTTCTCTAAAAAATAAAGATACAAATTTAAAAAAAAATAGACAAGAAAATAAATCATGCGTCAAGCATATATTATGAAACACTTTCCAACACTTCCTGAATATTGCATCGAAACTTTGCCGTTTATTAAGATGAAAGAAGATCTTGAGTAAACAATTTAAAAATACAAAACAAGTGAAAACCTACTTTCAGAAATAACCATTCATAGACGCAATGTATCCAATTTTTTGCGTTGCACTGTATATTAATTTATTTATAGTCTACAAACATCTCTTAGTATACTAAATACAGTTCATCTGGAAAATGTATAACGCAGTGAAAAAACACCCTTAAGCCATTCAGTGTCATACATAGTAAAGCTTACGAATTCTTTTGTGTATCCCTGTACATAATCCATAGAATTTATACACACCACGTAGTGCGCAAAGAAAAAAAAGTTAAACTTAAAAATGCATGCTAAAACTGAAAACGCACTACCAGCATTTATCGCTCATAATCAGTGCTGCTGTAACCGAAAGCTTTTGTGTGTCCCTGTAACTGATCAATACATGTTCCGTAGTAAATGCACGCAATATTTTGCAAAAAAAAATTCCGCGAAGACCATTATGAATTCAATTTCTTTTGTGTGATCCTGTAAATGAATGACAAACGCTTTGTACTCCATATTCTAACATAAAGCATTTTTTAGTGCACCTCAGGAATGCATACCAATTTAATTAAACTTGAAATAGTATAACATCATTAAGATGCACCACAAACGATCTAAAAGTTGCCAAGCGTTCAATTTTTATTTGAGATGAGTAAAATACAGAAATGAAGAAGTTAGATTATCTTTTACGCCATAGCAAAAGTCCGGGTTTCTGATATAGTTTGTTGCCTCGACCTGTAAACTCACAATAAAAGTTCGGGAAGGCGAATTCCATAGTTTGAACAAAAACGCCATCCCTCCCAAAGAGTGGTTTCCTAATATTCGAAATAGGCACAAAACACAACCTTTCCTTAACAGAAAGCTACTTTAAGATCTACATATTTTCTGCTAGATCTCTCAAACCTTCTGTCATTTCCATGCAATTCCTTCTACTCAGTCCCTGCCAACTGTCGCGTAGAGGGTTCTTCACTGGCAGGGCCGGCTTATAATATGTGACCTGGTCTTTAACCATAATTTGTTTTTATTGTTATTTTTTTCTAAACTAACTTGTTTCCAATCCCGCCTTTTGTCGCGTTTAACGACGGGTTCAGCTCCGGCTGAAAATTGTTTTTTTTAAGACTTTAATAAAGGAGACCAGGAGGGACACTATGTTCTACAGACTTAGTATATTATTTTGAGCAGTCTTTCTTAGGCAATTAAATCAAATCTAACTTGAGCATGTGCCCTGTGTCTATATTGCGACTCTGATGAATAAATTTACCCTAAGGTGGGCAGAGCTCCTCTTTTTTCAGTGACAGAGTTCACATTTAGAGGGTCAGCCTCAACTTTTAAAAAGCTTTTTGAATTTTTAAAATATTGGCAAATTTATGATGTTAAAAAGGTAATGGATTAAAAAAATTACAAATTTGCAAAGCTTTGAAGTTGAAATTTTTTTTAAATGTGGTATTTTATGGAGCACAATATTAATGGAATGTAAATCAGTTATCATGTATGAAATGTGTTATTTGGGGGAAAGTGGGAAATTTTTATTTCCTAGTCGAAAAGCAGGCTCTAGAAAAGGTAGAACAATGTTTTCTTTTTGTCACAGGTGATTTTTTAGTAAACAACGCAAAATTTCCCCTGTAATTGAAGGTAGTAAGCAATTCTGCCATATAATTATATTAAATTGGTTCTAATTGTATCGTCTTCCAATAACAACGCGTGTATACAACTATTTTTTAAACAATTATGTGTATGTAAAAGGAGATGGTTTAATAAGCATTGATTTTTGATCCCCGATAAGATATATTTTTTAAACTTTTTTATTAAGATATTTTTATTGCTTTAATATAATTTAGGATCTATATTTAATGTCTGTCCGATTAGTATTTGTTTGAAGATTTCTTAAATGCATTACACAAGGGTTTATTTAGCAAATCTTAATTTATTTCAATTATATTAGACTCTTTTTCGAATCGCTCATAACACCATCATAGTTTTTAAATTTTAGTGTTAGTATATGGAAAATAGAGTAAAACATATGTGAAATCTACGTTAGTATGTCATGAGCGCTTGATATAGAAAAACAAAAAGAAAAAAACATTAATACTTTCTAAATAAATCTATGTTTTTTTTAAAATCTTGTATTCCATATTTAAACAATCTTCCAACAAAAATCAATCACAGAGGATCGTTAAACCCTTTGCAACAAACGTTTTTTTATTAAAAAAAAAAAAAAAAAAAATCTGAACTAGTTTTCTATATTGTAATTTTTGTCTTATTTAATCACTGAAAATTTGAGATTATAGATAAGGCAAAAATTTCTATACTAAAATACTGATGTTTAAATTCAAAGTTTTCGTGCATGTTACACAGCAGGTAGTATATGCGCTGCTGGTTGCGAAGGGGTTACACTGCAAAAAAAAAAAGAAAAAGTGTTGATGTTACAGTATAATACTGGCATCCCAGCTGCCAGTATTATATCGTAAAATTAACAGTAATAAACAGTAAAATAAGCAGTAATACGCTGCCGCGCATGCGCGTATATATTTTTGTCTACAGCCGATTTAAGTTTTTTTGGGGAAAACGAAGGGCACACCGCTTAGAGGGTTAAATCTCAAATTTAAACTAAGTGCAAAATTTTAAGTTCAAAATTTAAATTAAGCACATTAACCTATTAAGTAATCTTCGTTATATCGTTTATTTGGATATATCACTTTTTTCTCGCGTCTCCTCCCAAAAAATTAAAGTTCTATCGTAACCGAACATTTAAGTAGCTTCATCTTATACGTCGTTTACAAAATTGTTTCAAAAGTTAATTTTTTAACGAAAATAGTAACATAAGTACTAATTAATATTTTGGACACAAATACACAACATTTACATAAGAGTTATCACCTTTCTTTAATTTCTTAATGCTTTCGTCTATATCGCGTTTTCTGAAATATCGCTCTTTCATCTTTCATCTTTCATCTCCCAACATACGCGATATAACGAGGACAACTACATTTAAAATTATTTATTAAAAAAACATGTTTTGGGGGAATTTATGAATCAATTGAACGTTTCTTTGTAACGCATTATTAACTGGTAATAGAAATTTAAAATTAAAAGAAAATATAAAATTAAGATGCAAAACTCATTTTCTAACTCAAATAATTATTCTAATTTGCAGTGTATTCAGAATTTATCCATTTATTTTTTAAATTGAAATATTTTCCCTTACATACAATGCTGCTTTTATTTCGGTTTGGCAAAGTCTTTTTTTTTATAGAAAATTATTTTCATTCAGACTCTGAGTGTTTCACCATAAAAAATACTGGCAATAGAGGAAATGATAAACCACGAAAAGTCTTTACACATATTTCCCTATTTCCGTGCTTATAAAGATACCATTCTATTCTTTTAAAGAAAAATTATATTAATTTCATCTCTTGAATATTTCTAATAAAATCTTGAGGAAGGCTTGTTGTAGTATATTTTAATATTTTCATTTTCACGCTTTAAATGAATAAACAAGTCCATTCTTTTATGAGAGAAATAAAGTAGTTTATTCATGCATATTAAATGAGTGCATTTTTCTAAAAAAATTTCATAAACACTGTAAAAAAAAAAAAAAAAAAAAAAAAAAAAAAAAACGTAAAAATACAGAAATTGTACTTGTATAATTGTTTTTCCAGTGCAGTTGCTGTTGTCATACGGTGTGTACGGAAAAATGTGCACAGTACATGTACAATTTCCACACATCCGCGATTGCACGGAAATTGCACTGTTAGTCGGGTTATCAGTACAATTTCTGTATATCTACAGAATTTGTTTTGTGAAAATGACAGTTTAACTTAACTTTTAGCACTACTGTTATCTGTCAAGTTATATTCTCAAATTCGTATTCACTACTTTCTGATACATTTAAGAAATCCCTTTCATGAGATAAAAAATCCGGAAAAATGCGAAAATTGTACTGAACCGATTGTTAGTACTTTATTGTATTTATTTATATACATGTATATATTTATGGTTAAGGCTGCAGTCAAGTCAAGCTCGCTTACTTTCTGTCACATTCAAACAGTCATTTTTATTCAAAATTTCACGAAATCTACAGGTATTCTTATTCAGATACTAAGCATAATTGAATAACGTTCTCTCTCTCTCTCTCTCTCTCTCTCTTTTTATAATGACAAAGCACTTTTCAGGAAGAGGCGTTAAAATTGGCAATTTAAGCCAATTCGAGAATGTCAATCAAAAAAGGTCATTATCGGGAATCAATCGATTCTAATTCAAGATGTAACATTTATTAGAAAAAGTAAAACGCTATTCGATACGAAAGCATTTCAATTATCTTGCCTGCAAATTTCGCATTGTTTAGTAGGAAAAAAAAAATATTTTTTAGAATTTCTTTGAAGCTTGTCGCACTGGCCGGCTGGTCTCACTACATAATCGAGGATCTTGGATCCGATTTGATTTTTTGGAGATGTGCTCAATAAATATTTTTCCATATTAGTGTTAACATAATTTCGACGAAAAGTTTTCCATTTAAGTGTTGACATAATTTTGACTAAAACTGCACAATATTTTTATTTTACAAACTCTTGAAAGGAATTTAGAAGTTATGATACATTTCATCTATTTAGAATTAAACTGTCTGGGGAACATATCCAAATATTATAAATAAATATGAAGAACAACCGATATGTAACCGGTTATGTTAGTTAGGTGAAAGGTGTTTTAAAAATTATATATGTGGCCTTACGTGCATCCTTCTTCTGTTAGCAAAGACAAGCTAAGGTGAGTTGTCTTACCTACTTATGGTCCTATCTCCAAGGTGATCGCCTCGAGTCAATTATAGTGTCTTTGGTCCCCTGCCGGTGTTTTCTTGGTGTGCGATTGTGTTTAAATTTCTTCGCGCACTGTTAATTAGCATTTATGCATTTTTTGCATTGCAACTTTGCCTTGCAATAACTTCCTGGTTTCAAGACTATATTTAAGTTGCACTTAATATACGTCAACTGTTGGTTTAATTTAATTGTAAAACAAACGGATCATTAAAAATGATTCCTATAATAAGTAGGAGTGAAATTCTACGAAAAGAAATTCGTTTATTGCCAATTAAAGACTATGCTATTTTTATTTGATTTAGTTTGAAATGTGACATAAGATTGAAGGACAGGTTCCTGTCAAATTTTTAGTTATATCTATCTGACAATTAAATAGAGACAAATTATGGATGTTTTACTGCATGTTATCCACTGAATATTAAATTAAACCATTATGTGCATTTAGGGAATTTGTAAATACAAAATTGATTTAAGTTATATCTTTTTCAGTGTATATGTTCAAAATCACTGCTTTTGCTACTGTTTTGCATGTTTGTATGTACAACTTAACTGTAAAGGATATAATTTTACCGACATATGAATCCCTAGCGGCTGCTCCGTTCAAAAAAGCAAAATGAAATGTGAGATATATTTAGTTGAAGGTGCGCTTCAGATTTTGCTGAACAAGAACAATGAAGCATGCATAGTTACGGTTACAGTGCAAAAATTTTGAAATTTTCGAATGACAACGTCCAATTTTTTCCATCCCAAAATGATCAACGTATTGGAAAACCATAAATGGCGTTAGAATTGTACATATAGCACAAAAAGCGGCGATGTAGAACACGTGCAAAGAACATTATTCTAAGCAACCAATATCAATAGAGAGACACGGTGCGCACAAGCACCAATCATAGAACACCATGCGTAAAACCTTTAAAAAGTAGTATGGAAAACTTGTGATCTCAGTAAAACTGTTTCTTTTATTTTCGTCTCTGTTGCTATTGATAGTTTACAATGCTGTTCTTCGCACGTGTCTTATGTCGCTATTTTTCGTTCTACGTGCACCGTTCCAACGACATTTATGGTTTTCAATGCGCTGATCATTTTGGGATGGGAAAAAGAGGGTGTTGGCATTCGAAATTTTTTTACTGTAACCATAACCATACAGGGTTCATTGTTCTTGTTCACCACAATCTCGAGAGCATACCTTTTAAATGACTACATTTCGCACTTCATTTTGGTTTGTTGAACGGAACAGTAGCTAGATGTTCATATTTCATTATGAATGAATACCCTGTATATGTGTGTGTGAAATAATTATTAGCTTTTAAACATCATAAAATAGTGCTAAAGAGAAATAAGTGCCATTATTCTTATTTAATATGTATACGGATTTAAAAAGAGCTCCACAACCAGTACCTATACATTGTGTAGTATTTATTATTTATTATTATTTTTTTTTTTACGTTTCAATTATTTCTTAATTTCATATTATAAAAGAATTGTCGACAGAATCTCAAACAAAGTGTAAAAAGAACTTCCTACTACAAGACAAATGTATAAATACATATCCTCAATATATAACAAATCCGAACACCCAGGGGTAATATACTTCATCAATCACTAAATGGTGTTAAATGAAACAGTAAAAAAAAAAAATTATACAGGGTGATCCTGAATTCATTGTACAAACTTTAAGGGTTGGTACAGGACACTGTAACAAACAGTTTTTGTTTTGGAAAGCATGGTCAGAAAATCATTTATATTATATTGTTATCATTTATATAGTCAAAACTACAGGCGTCTTCCTCCAATCCGAAGTCGCGTTTTCGTTCATAACTTTGACAGTGGGGAATATGTTTTAACGAAATCCTTACAATAACTTACAATTCATACAAAGATTGAGTCTGTTGCGAATTTTGCTAAAATATCTTCACTACTGTTAAAGTTATGAACGAAAATGCGCCTTCGGATTGGAATGAGATGCCCTGTATTTTTTATATAAATGGATTTCCAACCCTGATTTCCTGTACGAAAATTGTTTGTTACAGTGCCCTGTACCAACCTTTAAAGTTTGTACCATGAATTCAGGATCGCCCCCAATGTAATCTGTCTACATGTTTCGGCTTCACTGTAGCCATTTTGAGACAAATGAGAATATTCTAGAGATGCACGATACATAATGCAATGATTTGAAACGCCATCATTCAAGTTTTTCATATTCGCTCTCAGAGTACTCATGTTATTTTATTTTATTTTTACTTTGATGTTTATTTCCATACTCGTAGCCGTGAAGTAACTGACCATAATTTTGGTAAGTTAATTGACGTTGTATCGTCACATATTGAATTTTCACGTGTTCCATTTTTAGTGTTTTTTCTTATAAATGGATGGATAATTATGGATTGAATTACACACCATGGTTACGAGTATGGGAATAAACATCCAAGTATAAAGTAAAATAAAATAACGTGAGTACGCTGAGTGAGAACGGGAAAAACGTGAATGATGGCGTTTTTAAAATCATTACATTATAGATCGTGCATCTGTAGAATATTCTCAGTTTTCTTGAAAATAGCGTCGATGAAGCCGAGATATGTAGCCAATTTGTAAGACTTTTTTTACGGTTTTATTTAAAGCAGTTTAGCAATTAATGAAACATAATACATATTCTATTTATTTTATAAAATAAATAAATATTTATCTAATAAAATAGTTTTTTTTTTTCATAAAATAAGAATTACACTTGACAACTTATAATTTAAGGAATGTGTGTGTGTGTGGGGGGGGGGGGAGAGAGGGGGTATCCAGATACGGCTTGATTTTTAAAACATTATCGGATTTCTTCTCTCTCTCTCTCTCTTTTAAAAAAAAAAAATTTTTTTTGTCTTCTTTCTTTTTTTGTTTTTTGCTTTTCTTTTTTTTTTAATAATGCAAATAGTAAAAAGTAGTTTTTGACATTGAATTTATGGTACTTTTGTCTAAGCGTGTGAATATTGTGAAATAAAAATGTTGGAATTTTAATTGATCTGACCCCCGATCAATTGATCTCAATAAATCTGTGTAAGATATTGCGCTCTTAATGATCATCTAATACAAAAAATTTACATGGATTCTTAAAATATATTAAATTAGTTGGATTCAAAACCTCAAATTGATAAGATAAACAAACATTTCACAGAATGACTGATTTTTGAAGTTTTAGATCCATTTTTGCCACTTTTTTTTAATTTTCGAAGTTTTTTTTTAAAAAATAGGTTTTAATTTTTTTAAAGATTTGTCCTCCAATTAAAAAAAAAATCTAGTTTAATTTTCAAAAAACAAAACATTGATAGTTTGAACGGTTTAAGCGTAAGAACGAACACCGATTAAAAAAAAGAACTTGTTTCAAGAAAAATGCGTTTCAAATTTTTTGTCAGCGTGACACTGGTCTGTTACACTGGTTGTCACAAATTCAATATTGGGTGAAAAAATATACGGTTTTAAGTGCATACTCTAGACACTTTAAGATTCAAAAAATAAAAATATATATTCTTTTTGATTTTTTGAAATTTTTTCTAAAAAACTCTTTTTAAGAAAATAAAGAAAAATCTTTAAAATAGAAGTAATTAATCTTGCTAGTAAGTTATAATGTTATTCCATGTATAACATGGTTATAATATGTAACTATCAATACAACGCAATTAGATTAGTTATTCGACTTTATTATACAAATTCTCGTTAAAAAAATTACAGTATTAAATAAAAAGTAATTACCTTATTAAAAAAATTACAACAACCTCATTAAAAAATTACAATCAATAAAAGCATACATTCAAAAAATTTGTGCCTAAAGTTTAGTTTCAAAATTTAACCAAAATTGCCAATATTTTAATGTAATTTATGCACGAAATTGTGATGTAGGCCAATATTTATGCATAATGCTGAATTTTAATTTTTTTAATGTAAGAGTTTTTCTTAGTTCCATGTTATAAGAGTTTTTTTTTTTTTATTAAAGTAGAGAGAAAAATATTTTTATATATTCTAAATTAAAATTTATATTTTTTAAATCAGCAGTAAGTAAATATCATATTTTCATAAATGAAATAACATTTTTCACACTATCATGTTTAATATAGCATAAAATGTCAATATGATATGATAATAATTTGTATAGTTTTTCTCGTATAAAAGAAAACGCTAAAGCAACGACGCATGGAAACCTATGACGTCAAACAAAGGAAATGAAAACAATGACAAATGGCATTTTTGAAACAAGAGATAGTGACGATATATGGCAAACTGATTCTAAAATTACAGCAATTTATCATGCTAGTAAGTTATGCAAATATGCAATGCATAGTTATTGTACATAATTATGGACACAACATAATTAGATAGTTTTCCAGATTTGTTATATAAACATTTTGTGCTTTATCTCATTCAAAACTGGGAATCAATAAACGTAGCTAATATTATGGTTATGCAATACTCTCCGATGGATATCTCGTTGATTGCATGCTATCTTGGAATTCCCCAGTCGAAACGTACTTATTTCTTGCTTGAAAATTTCCTTTTATACTTTAAAGAGATTTTTCTAGACACTCATTACTGATATGACGTAGTCTTCCTATATATATATATATATTAATTTTGCGACAATTTTTTTAAGGTTTATATTATGATAATTTTTTAAGGAAATTAAATTTTTACAGAAAACTTGCACACTGTAATGTTAAAATTGATAGCACTTCGTAATATATATATATATATATATATATATATATATATATATATATATGTGTGTGTGTGTGTGTGTGTAAAATAAAACCTGCTAAGACGGAATCTCAAGGAATTAGAGAAAGATTCTGTTTAATCAGATTTGACGTTTTAATCTGTACATTGTCTGTATTGTATTGCTTTTGAAGATACCATGACATTTTCCCGTTTAAGACAAGATTCCGTTAGAGATAGGTTCAGTTTTTTAACTGGTTTCATTGTATTTTAGTAGTTTTCACAGTATTATAATACACAAAGAGCAGTTAACAAAAATGTTATTATTCCAAATCAACTAAAGTCATTTTTATCAAAATTTCGTTACCATAAATGTGCAATAATTAAAAACAGTTGGATAATAGTATAGTAGTGGTGGTATAACAGTAGGTTTTACATATATCAATTTCAATACGTTTGAAATAGTGTAACACCATTAAAATATACCGAAAATGATTTTCCTCATAGACTGCAATGTAACAGAATTCTTTTGTTTGTTCCTGTAAACGGACTATAAATGCTACACACCTCAGTTTCAATCTTTTAACACCAAACATGCCATAGTAAACCTCAATAACATATATCAATTTCATGGAAATCCGAGTATATTTACTCGAGTTAGAGCACGGACGTATTTTTCAAAAACCCTTAGACCACCAAAAGGGACACAATACTCTTTCTGTGACACTCTTATTTATTATAATCAAAATAGAAGTCAAGTAAGTGATCAAGTGAATAAAAAAAAATGCTGTTACTTGCATGTTATAATATGAACAAAGTTGAAAATTGTACGACAAACGTCAAAAATTTCAAAACTTTAAATCCATATTTAGACTCTTTTTTACATTTAATATAATATCTATTTCTCCGGAAACATCTATCTAAAAAGCTGTCGGTAGATTATGTGATTGCTATAATTAAACAATTTTAGTATTACAAATTAGGTTTTTAAACTCAGTAATACGGAAAAAATAGGACTCCATCTTAAATAGGACATAATCACCATGGCAACCTAGAATCATTACCTATCATGGAATATCATTGAATTAATTAGGTATGATAGGATTTAATAGATTGAAAAAAACTTTTATTAATATCTTTTTAAGTTTGGATTCGACTTTCATAAAATTTGAAAAGGCTAGACAAAATTTTGCATCGATTGCGTAATATTATCGCCCACTGCCGCAGAATTCGCGGAGCGCGGCTTTTCGCGTTATGGCATTGCTACGCCCCTTTTATACAGAGACACTTAGCGGAAGCCAGGTAGAAAGGGGGGGGGGGAATTTCGAAAATTGAAACCGGACAAATTTGAAAGGAAAAATGAACAAATTAAACACCTCAAAATGCGGGAATTGTTGGGCTTGTGGATTAAATTTAGAAATATTAAATTTCAAATCATCCGGTTGGGTAGTTTGTGCTATGTTATATGCAGAGAGATGGACGGACCAGACGACGACTATAGGTGCTACGTATTTATATAATTGCGAACGTACTTAAAAATTAACTAAAGAAAAAAAAAACGTTTAAAAGAAAAGCATTCTAATATTGAACAAAACACTTTCCAACACATTCTGAATTCTATAATAAAACTTCCCTGTTTAATAAGATGAAAGATGATGTCTAAGTATACAAAACACATTTGAAAACACAATTTCAGAAATTAAGACCAACAATCGGGAAAAAATTCGAATTATTTTGGGCAGCCCTGTATATGATCAATAAATTTGTATACGTACTGTACATAGCATGCTAAAATTTAGTTTAGTTAGGAAGTGCATAGTACAGTTGCAAATTCCCTTTCAGCCATATTCATCAATAAACGGATATGTACTGGAGATGTTTTGTTCAGCCCTGTATATGATATATAGAATTTATACACCCAACGTAATATGCAAACAAATTTGTTAAATTTAAAAGCACGTACCACAACTGCAAACGCGATGCAATGCACACCATATTCTATAGTAAGCATCTTGCAGCACACCTCAGATAAATATGTCAATCTCAATATGTTTGAAATTGTAAAACATCATTAAAATATACCAAAAATGATTTTCCTCATAAACTGTAATGTAACGGAATTCTTTTGAATGTCCTTGTAAACGGACTATAAATGCTACACACTTCAGTTTCAATACCGAACATGCCATAGTAAACCTTAGTAACATATATCAATTTCATGGAAATCCGAGTATATTTACTCGAGTTAGAGCATGGACAGACGACAGACAGACAGACTGACAAACCGAATTCATAAACCCTTTTCAACTATGTTGGAAAGTGTTAAGAATACATATACATAAAAAATGACAATACCGAGCATATTTCGATCCAACGTATCTTTTATCTAATTCACTTGAAATTAATATTAATTTTATTTTCAACATAAAATGAAAGTTTGTCTCTTCATTGACAGCTTTCAGAACGCAAAAACTCAGTATCTTATGCATTGCAAAGGAAAAAAAAAAAACAGAAAAAAAGAAAATTGTTTATTTTACGATATAATACTAGCACCCCAGCTGCCAGTATTATACCGTAAAATCAACAATTTTTTTTGCAGTGCGTTTAATCTGATCTTATGGTTATTTTTTCGTATTTGAGCAAACGTGATTTGGCGCAAGAAGTAATTTTCAAAATCTTTAATGGTATTAACATTCATTTTAAATTACATTGTAGCCACGATGGCAACGCTTGGAAGTGAACCCAATTACGCAAGATTAAGGCAATATATTTAAAGAAAAATACATGCTTGGAAATTATTTAAAAAGTTCCAAAAAATCGGTAAACCTACAGCTGAGCTTACAGTTTTTAATCGAATATCATTTTGAAAGTATATTCTTTTTCCCTATTCGATGATGTAAAAATTGACATTATGTAATATTTAGTAGCAAATGTATGAGCGATTAAAGCGAACGCTTGGCGTTGATCGTTGCCACCATCGGTAAAATATCGGCGCGTTGTACTACTTTTTAGGATACATTTCTAATATTAAGTGTGCAACATATTTCTGATGAAGACGGAAATGTCCGCAATGAAAGAAATGAGATTTTGTCGCTTATAAACTAAAAAACTTGATACAAAAAGGAAAATAACGGATTGCCCAACCCTAACCGCAAGAATCAAAACTCAACCCAAAATCGAACTGAACCCGAAACGCTCATCCCAACTCCCAGCGGAGGAAATTATTCCAACCCGATCCGACCCAAATCCTTTAAAATAGAGTTATTAAATGCAATTAAAATCTCATGCAGTTAAAACTTGTGCAGTAAAATAAAAGACACATGAAAATAGACAGACAGAGAAACATATCATTTTTCGAACCTAATGTTATTATAATGGTACCGTCTTCAGACCGAGACGTTTCCAAGAAAAAAATAGTATGGAAATCGGACCAATTGTCCTAGAATTATACATGGATATATATGGGAAAGAAAAAAAAAAAAGAAAAAAAAAAACAGATACAAACCTCCTACGTTGACAAGGATTATAAAATATTATTTAAAATAAAGTTTGATGATTTTTGGTATTCATGTTCAGTTTCTTATTTCTTCCTACATTTAAAAGTATTTTTCTGGACACTCATTACTGATGTGACGTATTCATCCTACATTTTATCATTTTTTTTGTGTGTGTGATTTTTTTAATGTTTATTTACGATCCGATATTCTTAAAAAAAAAAAAAAAAAAAAAAAAAAAAAAAAAAAAAATACATTAAAAAAAAAAAAAAAAACATTTAAAAAAAAATTCGTTCAACGCCAAGCCATTTGATGGTGCAAAAAAAAAAAAAATTAGAAGCACCAATACATAATTTACTTGTTTTCTTAAAATTTTTAATTCTGGTAAAACTCCAAGAATGGTTCAAATTTTTCCTATTCTGTAACAATATATAGTTTTATATACTCTCAATGTACTGCTCCAGAGATTTATCCTGATTTATCCTAATGATATCCTCTTGCTTGTCTACTGGTTAAGCTGTGTTCAATGCCTTCCTGTGCAAGTCGTTCAGTGATAGCTCTATAAATTAAAATTCTTCCCATTCTTCTCGAATCATTTTGTGTCCATCGACAAAAGAAAGGGAGCTCTAACAAAATAAATATGAATGTTTTTCGAACTTTCAACGGCTCCTGCTCTTGACCTTTGACTTTTAAACATGCTAGGAAAGTAATAAAAGACGCAAGAAAGGGAGTGCTTCACCACAGAAATGCTGCACACTTAGATACACGTCAAGAATGCTAGATCGGGCTTAGACGTTTGTAGTTTATCGGATTTCCCCGACATGCTGGTTACTTCACACACGCGAAAACACCTGCTTGCTAATGTTAATCCTATGGAAGAAAATTTTTACAATATCTCGTTTGCATTTCAATATTTTTAAATGATTTTTTTTTTCATTGGATAGCTGAGGTTAACCTCTATGCAGAACTTTTCTCGCTTTTTTTTTTATTTTGTTTGCAGGTTTTTTTTTTTTTTTTTTTTTTTTTTTTTTCATGAGGATACTTTCACTTTCGAAACCGGTTCCGAAAGTAAAAGTATCTTAATAAAAAAAAAAAAAAAAAAAAAAAAAAAAACTTGTTAACAAAGTCGAAAAGTAAAAAAGAGCCTCCATGGAGATTGACCTCAACTATCCAATGAAAAAAAAATCATATAAAAATACAGAAATGCAAATGATATTGTAAAAACTTTCTCCCATAGGATTAACATTAACGAGCGGGTGTTTTCGCGTGTGTGAAGTAGCTTCTTAAACAGAGGTCTCAGCGAAATTTGTTCTTCTTTGTAAAGGATAATTGTAACCATTTTATTGTTAAACATTTTGCTATTTCATGGTTCAACATTTTACTACTTTATTGTTCAACCGGTTTATTTAAGGATATGCTCATCAAAAATAGTTACGAAGATATTATTTTCTATGTTCTCTGCTTAAAAGCTCAATTTTCTTAATAAGTTATTCAATTTAAACTAAATCTTTTTTCATTTAAAAAAAATCATAAAATAATACATTTCTTTATTTAGAAAGAAGGCTCATGGAAATTTAAAACATATTAGCAACTTAGGTAGTTATTATTGTTGAAAAATTACTTGTTTAGAAATAACAGTCAGCGAAAACATTCGACAATGCGAAAGAATAATTACCGTACACAAATTTTTATTATAAAATGTGTCTTTTGGATCACTAAAAAAAAGCATGTTTTTCTTATTAAAATTCCCGATGAGATAAATTTTGAAATGATAACAGTATTTAATGTTTATTCTTCATATTACCAATTTTACACTCAGACATTATCTAAAAGAAACATGGTTAAAAGTTTCATTAAAACAGTCCTTCAGGTGACAGTTTTATGTGAAACTTTTAAGCATTTTTAATAATGAAGACTGTTTTAATGGAACTTTTAACCATGTTTTTTTAGATAATGTCTGAGTGTAAAATTGGTAATATGAAGAATAAATATTAAATATACAGACATTAATAAATGAATACCCGTTTTAATGATAACAGTATTTACAGAAAATAATTTTTAGTGACTACTCTTTTCTAATTAAATATTCTGATGAACATTAATAGATTTATTTTGATATGAAAATAGTATTAATAGAAAGCAGTATTAAATAAATACGTAGAGCCTGATCAACTCCATGTAGGACACGGGGCACCCTTTCTCAAGAAAATTGTATTATAAACAGCTTTAAGTGCAGTTTAAAATTTAAACGGTAGTTTTATGCAAAAAGAACATATTATAGTATATATAAAAATGCATTAAAAAACTATGAGAATTTTTTTTTTGCACCAGACGCTATTTAGGCTAAGTAAAATTGTAAACTTAAGGGATTGAATGAAACACTGTAATATCCATTCTTTTCGGAATTTCGAAGTTTACATCACATTTCATTGTCGTTATTAAAGAAAACTGAGATAGTTTAGTTTATATGAATGGAAAAAAATAATTTTTTCTATGAACTATAATGGAAATTTTATTAATTTTATTCTTAGGGAGCATACAAAATACATTTTAGGGCCCCCCGAAAATGGGAGTCCGGAGAACATGACCCGTGTGCCCTGTGATAATCAGGCTCTGTAAATACTTTTATTTTTTGTGTAGGGTCACGATCAAATTTTTACAATTAGCGTAATTCACCCAGATGTTAGGCTGAAAATAATAATACTGAATTTTAATACTGAATAATAATAATATATTCTAATATGAATAATACACTGAAAAAAAGTGTTGATTTTACAGTATAATACTAGCACCCTAGCTGCTAATATTATACCGAAAAATTAACAGTAATAAACAGTAAAATAAGCAGTAATACACTACCGCGCAAGCGCAGTAGCGTATTTCTGCTTATTTTACAGTTTATTACTGTTAATTTTACGGTATCATACTGGCAGCTGGGATAAAATCAACACTTTTTTTGCAGTGTATATATTTCAAAATTCAATTTTCCGAAGAATATCAGTAAACATTCACTTTGAAATGGAGACCATATTTGTAGGAAATACAATATTAAATACTTAAAGAAAGAAAGAAAAAGAAAAAGAAAAGAAAAGAAAAACAAGAAAATGAAATTGAAAATTCTATGGATTAAGAGGAAGAGGTGAAAGAAGTATTTATAAAAGATAATATTGGATGCAGAAATATTTTAAATTAAATTTATCGAAAGATATTAACACACTCATGAAAGGAAAAGAGGTTTTGTAAATATAACATAGTATTAAATCAATGCTCTTTTTTTAAAAAAAATTCTACTCCCCAAAGAACATCAACTCAGTCGTCTTGAAATGAAGATAGTATTTGTAGAAAAATATTATTAAACCAATGTTTATTTGTTTTCTAAATTTTAATTACCATGAATATCAGCACACTCGTATTGAAATGAAGATAGTATTTGAAGAAGATTGCTTTAATGCTTTTTTCAAATTTTATAGTTTCCCAAGATCATCAACGCAATCAAACGAAGACAGTATGAATGCGTAAGTATTAAATAAATGCAGTTTTTAAAAAAAAAATTCAAATTCCCAAAATAATTAGATATTGAAATACAGAAACAACCTCACAGATAAACAAAAACATTGCTGTTGAAATGAAGATGGTATTAGTAGAAGATTGTATTAAAAACCAATTCTTAAAAAAAATTAATCTTTCAATAAATACCAAATGGCTTATTTTGAGAAGAAAATGGTATTTACAAAAGAAAGTATTGAATAATCTATATTTTCTTTGAAATATAATTTTCCAAAGAACATCAATAGATTCATCTTAAAAATGTACAGAGTATTAAATAAATATGGTTTCTTATTGACATTTACGATGGAAATCAGAAGGCTTAATTTTGAGATAAGATGGTATTTATGGAAGACAGTATTAAATAAACGTGTGTTTTTTTTAATTGTTTTATGTACACATTAAAAGACTAAATTTGAGTGGAATACAATATTGAAAAAAAGATATTAAGTGAATATATATATTTTTAATTTAATTTCCAGATGGACATTAAGACAGTATAGTAATCTCATAATGACTTATTCTTCTATACTGAAAGTTCTGGGTTATTTGTGGTCTAGATTGAAGAGAAATAATTTAAAGTTTTATTTTTAAAATTATTTATCCCCATGCAAACGCTTATATATTCATTTTAGATTATGCTGTAAATTCTTATTAAATAGCGATATCTGTCCATATATTTTACGGTATTATTTATAGTAAAACATAGTATAGTGTATTTCTGCATTTGGTATCTAGTTTTGTGCATTATTATATAGAATAGTATTGAATAGTGTATTACAGTATAAAGTTGGAATATTATATTTATGTATTTCATAGAACTGCTTAATTGTTTACCATGTATACCGTTGTCTTCAGTCTACAGCAATATGTCTTGCATATATTGATTAAAAATGTTTGTTACATGTGAAATCTAAGATATTATTGTTTGAATATCTTGTTGAATTTTGTATTAATTATTGGTTTCATATTACAAAATTTTCTGTTGTGTTGTTTCATATATTATAGTACAGCTAGGAAAAAAATTTCTTTGCGTAAATTATTAGCTTTGATATTGATGTAATATGACTATAAATAATTCTGTTATATGATATAATACTGAATTATCTATCGAGAGTGATATTCTAGTAACAAAATTCCTTGTAAACTTTCGGACTTCTCTATATCCTAAACTTTCGGGTTGGACGTCAGGGTAGTTTTTCTGTTCTCTGAAATAAAAATAACAATAATTATTAAGATACGTTCTAGTAAACTAAAAGAGAGAGTTTGTATTCTTTGAAATCTATTCATATGACTGACAATATTGTTTTGTGTCAGTCCAGCTCTTAACATAATTGTTCTACTTGCATTGAGCCGTTGTGTGTGGATCAAAGAAATGTCATTTGGCCATAACGAGTTAGTTACCTTGAAGATGGAAAAACTCCCCAATCAGCATCTTTATCAGATGACAGCATCGGAGCGCAGTTAAAATCTCTCTCTGACGCGTGCGCCGAACTCCTCAAAGTCGAGTTTTAAAGATTGGCTTTTTTAAATCTTTCAGACCCATTAAGCGATATTTTAATTAGCATCGAGTATGCAAATGGTAGCATTGTCTTTATCGGACGGATCGATCGCTGTTCTTTAAATGGGCCAGCGGAAATGTCAATCCCTCCTTTGAATACCGCCCTCTTTTTCGGTTTGATGGGTTTTCAAATTGTTCTGGAATTGCAGCATGTTTTTGAGTGTACTTTCATTAGAGGCCTGCACGAGCCGGAATTTCCAGGGCCGGTCTGGCCCAAATGAAAACTATTTTGGCCCGCCCCGACCCGCCCCGTTTATATTTTCGCAGTTCAAGGCCCGGCCCGTGCAAAAAATTTGTGAAATCAGGCCCGGCCAGAGTCAATTTTCACAAAAAACTCTGATTTTTCGTAAAATACAATGAAGATTCTTTTAAAGAGTAGTGCATACATATTTATCCGAAACGTTTACCATATATTTCAAACTATATCTCCACAAGCTATATAATACAGAATAGCAACATTAATGATCACTTAGATTCTTATAATATTACATTCAATAGACTCATTAAAGATTAGTGTAGTTTAGAATAAAAGAAAAAATATGATTAAAAACATAACTGTTGAAGCTGTATATATAAGTAAAAAATGTAGATAAAAAAAAACACTTATCTTTAATATATTAAAGTATATTTCCAAAGATTTCGTTAACAAAACTTCATTATCTCTAATTATTTAAAAAAATATTACCCTGCCCGACATATCCTTGGAACAATTAAGTCCCGGCTCGGCCCTAGAATTTAGAAAGAAATGTAATTTTCTCCGCTTTGTCCGACCCTTTTAAATTCGTTATATTGTGCCAGTCGACCGCTTAATTTTATTTCTCGGCTCGGCCCGCCGAGTAGGGGCCTCGGACCAGTCCCGGGCCGTGCAGACCTCTAACTTTCATACACGATCATGAAATTATTTACTTCCTTTAATTAATGAAGGCTTCAGAAATTCTGAAATCAGATTTCGTATAAATATTCTTAGTTTTAATTAAATTTTAAACGAACGAAAAATCATGCGTCAAGCATAGATTATGTAACACTTTCCAACGCTTCAAAAATAATTTTACAAATCATACCGTTTAATAAGCTAAAAGATCACATCTAAGTAAACAATTTGGAAAACGCATCACATATTTAAAAACATAATTTCAGGAATTTCCAACATTATACAATATTCGGAAAAATATCCGAATACTTTTATTCAGCCCTGTATAGGATCTATAGATTTGTATATATACTACATAGGGTGCTTAATTTTAGTTCAGTTAGGAAACGCGTAGTACAGTTTAAAATTCTCCGTCTGGAGTTTTTGTCAATAAACGGAAATGTTTTCGCGAACTTTTGTGCTTCCCTGTATAGGATCTACAGAATTTATACACACCACGTAATAAACAAAAAGCGAATTAAAATTAAAATCGCGTTCAGTAATTTAAAACGCACTTCCTGGAATTATTGTTAACAGACAGTAGAGAGTTTTTTTGTGTGTCTTTGTCAATGAACGATGACTGCTATACACACAATATTCTGTAGTAAGCCTCTTGTAATGCACCTTAGTGATCTATATAAATTTCAATGCGTTTAAAATAGTGAAACATTATTTAAATAAACCGCAGACGATTTTTCTCCATAAACGTAATGTAACGGAGTTCTTTTGACTGCCCCTGTAAAGTAACTATAAGTGCTATGCACACTCTATTACATATTAAGCTTCTTCTAATGCACCTTAGTGATATATATATAAATTTCAATGCGTTTAAAATAGTGAAACATTATTTAAATAAACCGCAAATGACTTTTCCCCATAGACCGCAATGTAACGAAATTCTTTTGAGTATCCCTGTAAAAAAACTATAAGCGCTACACACTTCCGTTGAAATAGGGAACATGCTATATGATAACGACAATAACATATAAAAATTGCAGAGCAATCCGAGCATATTTACGGGAGTTAGAGCACGGACAGACGGCAGACGGCCATACGGCCAGACGGCCATACGGCAGACAAACCGAAGTCATAAACACTTTTCAACTAGGTTGGAAAGTGTTAAAAAGAAAGAGGAAAAAAATAGGGTTATTAAACTGTTTGGCATATTTCCATTTTTTTTCAACCCTTTAAGGGGTTATACCTACCTCCAAAATTTCAAAAAATGTATTTTGTATTGCATTTTATGAAAATACGATTAGTAAAGAATATTCAGTTACATTTTTCAGTTGATCTGATAAAAATTAAGAAAGTTAAGACGCTTTAATTTACTTGGTTCTGTCATACATAAATCATAACTTGAATCTGTAAACGTGATTATCTCGAAACTACGTTTTAAAAGTCGGTGATCACGGCAACTCGAACAAATCTTAATCAATCTTCTTCAAAGTTTGACCAATTTTTAACAACAATATTATCTAGATAGTAATCGTTTCTTTTTGCGATCTGCTGAGTTTTTTAAATTTTTTTATAAACAATCAAAGTTCAATTTTTTTTTTGTGAAAATCGGTAGTTTAACTTTGAACGACCGCCATTTTGTTCAAAATAATTTTTTCCAAAAACCGAACGATTACTCTCTGGTTTTTTAAAGTATTCGGAGTAAAGACAGAATACTTTTTATAGTTTTAGGTGACATTTGACAGAGTTACGGTGATCAGCGTGGACGGCTATCAGAACGACACCATCTGCGGGAGCGGATGGGACACTCGACTATGGGACACTCAACAATGGGACACTCAACATTACTTCGTCATTACAAAAATCAATTAATTTTTTTAAAGTGTAATAAACGAAACAAAAAAAGAGTTTTTCAAATATCTTGTTCCATTTTCTTTAAAAAAATCACCCAAAATACACGTTTTTTTCAACTTTGTAGGTGTATAACCCTTTAAGCTATTTTTGACACTTATCAGTGTAGCTAAAGAGTGTTTATGTATTTGGTTTGTGTGTCTGTCTGCACACTAACATATTCATAAATATACTTGGCTTGCCTTATTGGCGTTCACTATCACATTTTTATTATCAATAATAATGAGTGCAATTACGGAGATAACTGCAGCTTAGTGAAAAAAAAATCCGCAACAGTTTATAAAACTACATATTTCGTGCATCAACTGACATTTTAAATATTTATTTAAGCTAAATAATGCATCAATATGAAGATAATTTTATAGATAATTCAAAATATTACTTAAAAATATAATATTAATCTGAAATTAATTATATAGAGCAGCGGTTCTTAAACTTTGTGATCTCGCGGACCCCTTTTGATGTGATATGCATTTCGGGGACCCCCAACAATGTTTTTCTTAATAAGATAAAAAATTATTTTAATGTATACACTTTATTTATCTTCATTGCACATATTGTATGTTTAATTTACAGCTTTGAAAAAAAATCAGCAGCATTAACAAGAAAAATAATTATCACATACAATTTTTAGACAGTTAAAATATACATGCATATATTTGTTATGAGAAGGATGATGCTGTTGTTGTTGTTGTTGTTATATGTTTGAAACCGTGATTCTGGTTCGACATTCAGTCGATTTCTGCATTTGTTTTTCATGTGCACAAGGCTCGGCAAAGTCTTTTCACACAAATATACTGTACAGAAGTGAAGAGTAATTGCTTAGTAACTTTTTCGGCTAGTTTCGCATACGTATGCCTCACGAACAAATAAAAATTAGGAAGACTGTTCTTTGTGAAAGCAATCTTCATGGAACCATGGCGTGATAATTCCGCAAGTTGTTCCTTCTCTAAGAAAGTCAAGGTTTTGATTTCACCAACTTCTTGGAAATAAAATGGATCTCTTGTCCGCTCATTTTCTAACTTCGAGGGAGGAAAAGAAAGCCTGAAAGTTTATTTAAAGTGTTCAGGCTTTCAACAAGATTTTCAATAATATAAAAAGAAATCGTATCTCCAGAAATTTGTCAGAATGTAAGATGTTGGAAACGATTCAAAAATATAATTTTCAAGTCGGTTTGTCCACAAATCAATTTCTTTTATTGATGTTTCTACTTTGTCCTAGCTTTTGAAAATATGTACCGATGTTCCTTGTAAGCTTAAATAAAATTTAAAATAATCTTTACGTCACTTTGACAAGCCAGGAGAAGTCATTGAAATCATCTTTTAAATGGAATTTCCTCATGCAGTGCAAAAATGCCATTTAAAACTTTCCCTTATTTCTCTAATTTCTGTATGTAAAAGTAGCTGTTTGTGTTGACTTACAATTTTTTTGGAATTTTTTACAAAATTTTAAAAAGCCTAGAATTTAATGGGTGAGTATTGATATTAATTTACTGCTGAAACAACTTTCTCTTCAAATCTTCAGACTTTTTTGGCAACTCACCAGCGACTCACGGCGAATCCAACAGCGTGTCCAAAATACACGTGCTACTTTAGCCAAGCTGATCAAACCATTAACAGTTCAGCCCATAGCTTGAGCCTCATCAATACTTCTTCCAACACATCTTGACCAGTTTGTTTCTTTTTCGTGTATGAAACTGTCTAAACATGTGAGTAGTGCTGCACTTACTGTGTGAGTGGTCACGTGGTTGCTGTTATGATAACACGAAACAGTATGCATATTTAAAGTGAATTGAGGAGGAGAAAAAAAATCGGAAAAATGTTTGGCTTGAGCAGTGATGAATTCAGAGTGTCGCGCCGGGGGAAGACACTCCCATTCCGGAGCATTGAAATGTCTATCCCCGAAATATTTCATGCTTTATGTTTAATAGTCGAACTAGACTGGAAGTGGTAGTGGAAGTTCTAGCAGAACTAGAATGGAACTAGACTGGAAGTTCTAGTCCTGCAAATCTCCTCTTCCCAGAGCTGGGTCATTCCATGTCAAATCAACGAAAGAAAATGCAATTTTTGGACCTTGACGTCTTTGATTTTTATAATTTTTTGTTTATAGTTTGTATCTATAAAGTATATGAAAAATCTATTTTTTTTTTCGGAATTTTGAAAATGGCCGAAAGTACCAAATTTAACCAAACTTTCAATCACATATGATCCTCTACAATTCTGTAACAAATTGGGCTAGAGAGCTCAGTTATATCTTAGTTAAAGCTCTTTTAATGGACTTTAATATATGTAACACAAACTATTTTGCATAAAATAAATTTTTTGAGAAATTTTCAAAATTTTTGAATTTAAATTTTTCAAAACACTATTTTTAATTTTTTTTTCAATAAAAAATATATGTTATTCTTTGATTTTTTGGCTACAAGTATGCAAAATTTCAAGATGGAGAAAGTATGGGATTTTGAGCTATTAATTAATGAATAAGAATGGTTTATTGAAACTTTTCATGTAACTGGTTCTTATACCTTATGAGCTCTCTAGCCCAATTTGTTACAGAATTAAAGAGGATCTTGTGATTGAAAACATGGTTAAATTTGGTACTTTTGACATTTTTTTAAATTCCGAAAAAAAAAGTAAGGGAAAAATAAAGTAAGATTTTTCATGTACACTATGGATACAAACTATAAACCAAAAATTATACAAATCTGAGATGTTGAGGTTCAGACCCCACGTTGATTTGACATGGAATGACCCAGTCATTCCATGTCAAATCAACGAAATAAATGCAAATTTAAGAATTTGACATCTCAGATTTCTGCAACTTTTTATTTATAGTTTGAATCCATGTAGTATATGAATAAAATTCTATTTTTAAATTTTCTTTTTCTTAGTGGTTTTTGTGTTTTTACGGAATTTCGGCCAAAAGTACGAAATTTAAGCAAGTTTTCAATCACAAGATTATCTGCCATTCTGTAAAAAATTGCTCACTTATATCTTATTTTAAAGCTCTTTTTATAGGCTTTGATATGATATGCAGCACTAACTGTTTTGAATAAATTAAACTTTTTGACAAATTTTCAAAATTTTTGAATTAAAAATTTCCAAAAACACCATTTTTACTTTTTTAAAAATATATATATGTTATTCTTTGAATTTTTCGCTTCAAGATGGTGAAATGATGGGATTTTGAGGTAATTAATTTTTAAGGTATAAGGAACCAGAGTTACCTGAAAAGTTTCAAAATAAAACCATTCTTATTCAAAAATTAATAGCTCAAAATCCCATCAGTTCTCTATCTTGAAATTTTGCATACTTCTGGCCAAAACATGAAAGATTAACATATATTTTTTTGAAAAAAAAAAATAAAAAAATTTGAAAATTTGTCAAAACATTTATTTTACTCAAAAGAGTTAGTGTTGCATATCATATCAAAGCCCATTAAAAGAGCTTTAAAATAAGATAAAACTGATCTCTCTATCCTAATTTGTACAGAATTGTAGAGGATCATGTGATTGAAAGGTTGGTTAAATTTGGTACTTTTGACCATTTTCAAAATTCCGTAAAAAAAAAAAAAAAAATTAGATTTTTCATATACTTTATGTATACAAACTTTAAACAAAAAATCATAGAAATCTGAGACGTTGAGACGTCAAGGTGCAGACCTCACGTTGATTTAACATGGAACGACCCAGATACAGAAATTTCTCCCGTAGAAAAAAATCTGAATTCAACATTGGGCTTGAGGACCCCCGGCTGTAAGCTCATGGACCCCCAGGGGTCCGCGGACCACAGTTTAAGAAACGCTGATATAGAGAATTAAAAAATAATAATAAGGTTTAAGAAAACATATTAGAAATGACCTTTTGGAGTGTCTTTTCATCGTTTTGGACTTCCTCCAAATATTTGGGCTCATGGACTTGGTCTAGCCTACTGGCTAGATCTTTTAGGATTAGAAACAACAACAACAACAACAACAAGAAAACATATAGTAAAAGCTGTACAGAAAAAAGCATAAAAAAAAAACTATTTCATTTTTAACACTTTCCAACCTAGTTGAAAAGTCTTATGACTTTGTTTGTCTGTCTGCCGTATGTACGTGCTAATAACTTTTATAAATATACATGGATTGAAAATAAACTGATATAGATTGAAAATAAACTGATATACATTATTGATTCACAAATCAATAATCAATATGCAACAGCGATTTTTATGGAGAAAATGTTTAGAATTCGATTCAAGACTTTTGTTGTCTTTTAAACATTAACGAAATTTATTTTTGATACAAAATGCTAAGCATGGCTTTCCTAAATATGTGTTATTAATGCTGTAAAAGTAGTTTTACATTTAATAATAAATATCATATATTGTTAGTATACGCTCACCTTGGCGACAAACTTGACTTTTTTTTTTTTTTTTTTAGAACTTAGTGGTTTTGGAGAGACAATATCTCCGTCAATAGACTCCGTCAATATGACGTCAGTGTTATTTACGGACATGTTTTTGCTTTATAATATATATTTTCTAATATATTTTTAAATACTAAGGGACAAGGTTATTGAGGAGGAATGTTTCTTAATTCATAATTGGGGACATAGTGTTAAATCATATACGTGTTTATGAAAGAGTTTCTGCCGATATTCAGTTTATTGCGAATCGTCGACCATAACCTTTACTCATGACAAGTTTTGGAATAGCGTAACAATTACGGGTCGTGCAATACCCCTTTTCAATGCACAAGTTCCTTTGCGGAATATCTTGATCAACGTAAGTATCCATCATCCTTTTATTTCCGCATTGCTGAATTGTTTATTTTCAGTTCAAAAAAATATATATAAATAAATAAATTTGAGCCTGTTCAAAATAAAGTGCCTAAAAATGTATGCACATGTTTCTGAATTAGTTTTTCCCGGACTGTGATGTTTCTAAAATCTGTCCAAAACGCCGATTGTGACAATATTTTCCGAATTGCCTTTATAGGACAAAAGACAATTATTACATTTCTTAATATTTGAATAAAAATGGCTTTCGTGAGAGTGTCAGAAAGTGGCGAGCTCGGGGAGTGATGTTTATTACGGAGGGATATATAGGACGATGTGGGTGTACCCTCCGTGAGAGTTTTTCTAAGGGAATCTAACCCGTATTTACGAAAGGTTACCTAAGGTTTGAAGAAAACCACGGAAAACTTCGAACTATTAGGCCGACGGGCACGATTGGATTCTAACCAAGCATCTTCCGGTGGCAAGCTTGGATTTGTATGTAGGACCTTAATTACGGCTATGGAAACCCTTAATGAACTTTTAGGATAAAAAAAAGAGGACTATTTTATACATAAATAAATTACTGCACTTTATCCCCAAATTATGATGCGTGCATACTTAAAAGAACTAATTTTATATGTTGCATTTAAATATACTATTTTTATATACTGGCTTATTACATAAAATCGTAATTGAAAAAACTAAAAAACAATAATTTGGACATATTTCATTCCTTTCATTTGAATTCATATTTATGAAAAAGGTTTCTGCCGATGGGCAATTTATGCGAATCACCGACCCTGTTTGTTTCATGACAAGACTATGACTATCTTAATTACGAGTCGTATAAGACCCTTGTTTCAATGCACATATTCTTTTGCGTAATATCTTGATCAACGCAAGCATTAATCACCCAAAGTCACCTTAACTTCCTCGAAGAAAATTCCTGATTTTTTTTTTTTTTTTTTTTTTTTTTTAGTTTAAAAATAAATAAATAAATAAGTAAATTTGGGACAGCTCAAAATAAAGTGTATGAAAGTGCATGTACATTTTTATGAAATAGCTTTTCCCGGACTATCGCGCCTCTAAAATTTATTCAAAACGCCTATTTCGACAATATTTTCTGAAAGATCATTTGTCTTTATAGGAAAAAAGACAAACGCTATTCGATTTCTTAGAAATTGAATAAAAATAGCCGTAAATATCGCGCTTTTAAGAATAAAAATTGCTTTCGTGTGTGTGTCAGAAAATAAGAAGCTTAGATTTGAATATAGCCTTCATGGAAACCCTTGTTTCGATGCCTTTTTAGGGTTTAAAAAAAAAAAAAGGAGAATATTTTTGTCCATAAAATTATTGCACTTTACCCAAAAACATGCTGTGTGCATACTTAAAAATTGATTTATATGTTGCATTTAAAAATACCATTTTTATATACTGACTTATTATATAAAACTGTAATTGTAAAAACCAAATATTTTAATTTTGATGCTTCTTGTTTCTTTTATTATAACTCATGTGTATGGAAAAGAATTTTTGCCGATGTGCTTTTTGTGCGAATCGCCGACCCTATCTGTTTCATGACAACACTTGGAATATCTTGATTACCGGACGTAAAAGACCCTTGTTTCAATGCAAATATTCGTTTGCGTAATATCTTGATCAACACAAGCATCAATCACCCAAAGTCACCTTAACTTTCGTAAAGGAAATTGGCGAATTGTTTATTTTGCAGTTCAAAAATAAATAACTAAATAAGTAAATTTGGAAATGGTCAAAATAAAGTGCATGATGAAATAGTTTTTCCAAGACTGTCGTGTTTCTAAAATTAATTCAAAACGCCAATTTTGACAATATTTTCTGAAAGATCATTTGCTTTTATAGGAGAAAAGACAAACGCTATTGGATTTCTTAGTATTTGAATAAAATCTTGCCTTATGCTTTTAAGAATAAAAATGGCTTTCATAAGTGTGTCAGAAAGTAGCGAGCTTTGAATTTAAGTACAACCTTAATTTCGATCATGGGAACTCCTGTTTCATTTCAATGCACTTTTAGAGTAAAAAAAAAAAAAAAAAAAGAAAAGAAAAGAAGGACTTTTATTGATAACATTAAACATCCTTTACCCCAAAACAGGCTGTGCGAATATTTAAAAGAACTAATTTATATGTTGCAGTTAAAAAATACTATTTTTATATACTGGCTCATTATGTAAAAATTATAATTGCGAAAACCAAAAATTTTAATTTGGGCGCCTCTTGTTTCTTTCATTCGAACTCATGTTTATGAAATAAGGTTTTTGGCGATATGCAATTTATGCGAATCAACGACCCTATCTGTTTCATGACAAGACTTGGAAGATCTTAATTACGGGTCGTACAAGACCCTTGTTTCAATGCTCATATTCTTTTGCGTAATATCTTGATCAACGCAAGCATCAATCATCCAAAGCCACCTTAACTTCCGCAAAGGAAATTGCCGAATTGTTTATTTTGCAGTTCAAGAAAACAGGTTGGGACCGTGCATAATAATAAAGTATATGGACCAAGGTTGAACACACAGGAAATTAAGGAGGAAAAAAAAGGGCGAAGGAAAAGTGAATGTCCATCACTGTACACACAGCGCAACCTGACTGAAATTAAAAATTGGATTTCCTGCAAGAAGAGACTTCTCGTTTCTCATGCAAATAAATGAGAATTTAATATTTCAATTTAATTTTCTCCGGTGTTGTTAATCACTTTGAGTTTTGGTGGGAAAAAATCTCATGAGGGTCATGTAGATTAAAAGTTTGAAAGTCAATGAAATCGTTTCATGGTCAAGAAGTTATTTGTCACGTACAAAAAAATATATATAAAAAAATATATATCTAGGTGATTATATTGCGCAATTTGGTGTTAGTGGAGAAAACGAAAACATATTTACAACAAACTGAAAAACTGGATTTTTTTTTATTTTCGAAATTGATTTCAGTTTTTCAATTGCAGCGTCGCGTCGGTGCGGGAATTTTACATTCTGTGTCCAAAAGATAATGTACTGCACCTTTTGAGAAATATAAAAAGATGAAAAACTTACGATTTGCACATGCATTGTAGCGCACTTTCCATTGTTATGTTATCAGGTTACACTTTTTTATTAATAGGGATTTTTTTTTTTTTTACCTATGGCGTTTTAATTTGGGGGATGCAACTGGATACGGCAATCATGTTTTTTAAATTTTTCTAAAATTAGTGTGCGCCATTTTTCTTAAATAATATGAAGAAAATAGAAAATAATACTGGATAACACGATTTTCGGAACAGGCGAGTTTTTTATGAAGTACTTTTAATGCTGAAACAGAAAATGTAATGAAAAGTATTCTATCACGTCACGTTTTGTAGTTCTATCACTTAAAGATCCCTATTATGTTATTTTTGGCACATAATAGAAACGATCAGCTATCTTAAAAGAAATGAACAATGAGCATCCACACGGGACCAATGAATAATGAATCATTCAACCAACACCAGGGAACAACACTTTAACCAATGAGTCATCCTTCGGAATCTTTTTGAAATCACACACTCTGTCAATGCATTTTGTCATTGGCGGGTGTGGTTGTGTATGGTAATCCGTGTCAAATTCTGCGAGCTCAGTAAGTGTCAAATACTTCTTCTAATTACGCAAGTTTGGTTAATTTCATTTTGTATAATTTCACATACCAATAAACTTCACGGTCATTTTGCAAACTTTATACTTTTCCAACAATTTTACAAGGTAGCATAGCAAAAATGTGATCCGTGATAGGTAAAAACGGATTTTCTTTTCAGATTCAGTGTCGACAGAAACATACAATTAATTATTGCGGCTTCTGTTGTAAACATTATTTTTCAATTTGTAGACTAGTGTAATATAAACGAGAATATTTTCATTTCCAGAATTTAACACTGAAATTTCTCATTAACCTCATTTTCAATATTTTACGGAGATCATCCTTTTATCCTGGTGAACCCCATGAGATTAAAATCAGGACAAACCCGACCTTGGGATGGGAATTGCACCGATCTCTATTGGAATCAGAGGCAGTCATGCCAGTTATCAATAACAATATCCAATAACTAAGCACATAAAATGCAAAAAAAAAGAAAAGTATAATAAACGACTGTCTCGAGTAAAAAAGATACATAACCTCTTTTATAAGTATAATAAAAGAACTTAAAACCAAGTACATGAAAAAGTCCAGAAATAAATATATTTTAAAATCTGACGTATAATATAATAACCCAAAATGTATGGTACAAAAAAAAAGAAATGTTTCCTTAAGAATTTAAAATTTGAGTCCATTGTCCTAACAATGAACACATTTAGAAACATGTCATATCTATAAGTACAAAAATGAAGATTAGATAATAAGTATAAAACAAATTTTATAAAATTACATCGGACACATAATATACCATTTTACATATAAACAAATTTGAGTAGACATTTTGCAATGTAGTATAACATTATACAATTTCTGGTTAAATGTAGGTATGTAAATGTAAACGTTTTTATAATATATTATGTGACACAGTCGCAAATCAATATAATCAATATTGGTTTGCTGCTAGAGCTGTATTATCAACAATTTTTGATGTAT
This sequence comes from Maratus michaelseni, assembly GCA_963931845.1. Lineage (NCBI taxonomy): Eukaryota > Metazoa > Arthropoda > Arachnida > Araneae > Salticidae > Maratus > Maratus michaelseni. The sequence continues at coordinate 277,852,829 of OZ007587.1, forward strand.
GAATTTGTGTTCATGATATGAAGACTGAAAAATGAGAGATTTATTCATTTAAAACACGAGAATCAAGCCACCAAAGGTTCAAATGAAGTTATCCCTTTTATTAATAATTGCATTCAAGAATCAAGATAACATCCCGTCGTCGGTAACAGAGCTCTGTTTTCCTGTGATGGATTCCCTAAGAATATAGTAATAATTGTATGCCAATTGACACTCTTTTTCAACAAAAGATGACAGTAACATTAACCTTTAACTGCTGTTAGCGGTCTCACAGATCACTGATTTTTAGGTGCATTCCTAATTATATAAATACGTAGCACCTATAGTCGTCGTCTGATCCGTCCGTCTGATCTGTCCATCCGTCTGTCCGCATATAACAGCTTAAAAACTACCCAACCAAATGATTTAAATTTAATATATATATAATTTTTGCCGAATGTTGTCGAGTCTTTTTTAATTTTATGAAAATCGAATCAAAACTTAAAAAGATATTAATAAAAATATTTATTAAGTAATTTGATTTTTTTAAAAATTGCTGCTTCTTTGTTATAGCAGCTTCCGAGTATTAATCGTCAAGCGACCGAGATGTATCATTCTATTAAATTCTATCATACGTAATTAATTCAATGATATAACATGATAGGTAGGTTGCCATGGTGATTACGTCCTATTTAAAATGGAGTCCTATTATTTCCGTATTACTAAATTTAAAGACCGAATTTGTATACTAAAATTGTTTAATTATAGCAATTCATATAATCTACCGATAATTTTTGTATAGACGTTTCCGGAGAAATAGATATTAAATGAAAAAAAAGTCTAAATATAGATTTCAAGTACTGAAATTTTCAATGCTAGGCTTAAGTTTCCAATGTGGAATTTTCAGTAAATGTCAACAAATGATAAAATGTTGGCAACTTAAAATGTACTTATTTTATTACGGAAATTAGTCACATCATAATAACAGACGATATAATTCATTTAACTGAAACTAGTTACAGTACGAACGCACCTCATTTGTCACGTTTGACGTACAATTTTCAACTTGTTTCATTTTTCATAGTTTAACAATAGATACAAACATTTGTTTCGTTTAGAGCCCTGGTGCTGTCAATAGATGCTTTTGAATAGGTGAATTTTAATTATAATAGTCCGGTACACAAAGTTTAGTACAGAAACAGCATCCCATGAGTTAATCGAACTTTTATTCATCTTTCGATCAAGCGGTCTCAGAGACAGCTCACACTAGCTAATGCAACAATTTCTGTCACAGCAGTTAAGGATTAACTATATAGTAAATAAAGTAACATGTAAAACTTGGCCAAAGGTCACTTAGCTTTTACTCTTTATTTTGTTTAGTTGTTGGAATGGGGAAAAAAAGATTAAATGTTGAAGTTTTGATGTTAGTTTGAAAATCTTTACAGGTTCAGACAGTGCAGTGCCATTTAATAATGAATGTAATTATTTTTAAACTTACGGAATGAGCATCTTCTTTGAGCGTCGAAAATATACAGAGTGTTCGGACACCACCGGACAAACTGTGCACAGGGCGCACTTAAGACATAGAAGTAAGGGAAAACCTGACGTTACTCAGGGGCCCCTCCAACTAACTACTCCACCAATTGCATTGTTATTTAATATTTTTTATTACATTTTTCATATGCTGCAACAATTTGAAATTTTACCATCAAAATTTCGAGTAAACAAAACTTTAGAAAGAAACTTCATAATTTAGATAAAAGTTTCGTAAGGAAAAAAAAAATGACCCTGATTGAAATTTTGTTTTCTAAAAATTTATTTTGAAAAGTAAATTTGGAGCCTCTTTGTATTTCTTTGGGTAAGCACGGAATTTCTGGGCCTATTCGGTAAATAGGCCCTGACTGTGCAGAACGAGAATAGTCGCTTGGAGTACATGAAAAGTGTCCTTAGCACCATACTTCTAAAACGCATAGTTTTCCAGAAAAATGGAAAAGAAAAATGCATGACGTCTCATCCGGAGCAAAGAAAAAAGGATTTATGATTGTGTGTTTACATGAATAGATGTTCGAAATAACCTTTGAGCGTATTGGAATATACTAACCCGAGTCGTTAAAAGGTTAAAAATATTTATTTCAACATAGACTTGTCGGAACAGACGCTTTACACTCACGCACCGATATTTGGTGACTTTTTGGTTGGCGCGATTTTCAAGCCCGCACCAAACCAATAACTTAATACAATAGCTAAGTTGCCATTAAAGGAAAAAATCCCCTAAATTTGGCGACTTCTTTCCTTTTTATAACCGATAAAAAAAAAAAAAAAAAAAAAAACTGTGCGTGAGTGTATGACATCATAGTCGACTTGTCTAAGGAACTCGTTTGCGGAATTTCATGGGCACTACGATTATGGATTGTATTCGTTCGCCTATTGCATGTTACCGTCAAACGTTCTTCGATATGCTGGTGATCATTTTGAGCATCTTTCAAAGCGAAAATCATGTGATACCTAATCTGCATTAATATTCATATCCATATTTCCAATAAAGTTATTTTATGAGCACCGGATTATGAGCGTCATATTTTTTTTCTTTTGCATTTTTCTCGAAAACTAATACTTCATCGAGGTATGGTTCTTTGGACAATTTTTTTGCACTAAAAGCAAGGATTTTCGTTCTGCATAGTTTTTCCAGTGGTATTCGGTCACCATGTAATAATAGCCTATGGACGATTTTAAAACCATGATTTCAACAAATTTTAATATTTTATCCATTAAATTACATTTAGTAAGCCAAGTTTAAAATTTTCCTACAAATTACTTTCCTTGCCAAAATAGCAAACTTAGAAGGAGAATGTCAGATTTCCCTGGCAGCTGCAAAAGTTAAAAGCTATTCTTAAGGGATTATCTTATTGTATATGTATCTGCTGTGTACCGTTGAAGGCTGTCTTAAGAAAAAATCCGGAGGGGAGCGACTTTAATATAATGGAAAAAGTATGTCCTTTGTGATGTTGTCTTTCATAGATAAGACAGATATTTCACCCATTATTTAGGAAGACAGACCCAGCAAGAGGGGATTAAGGGTTGTCAAGGAACCCTTGGGAACAGGCCACGAGCCCCGTAGAGAGAGGGGGTTCTCTGGTGGATGACGAGAGAGTGAAGTTAGTTTTGAACGTAGGAGTGAAAGGTGTTGGTTGTTCAGAGATGAGCTCTGGGCACCTGGGTGGAACGAGATCTCTTGAAAGGAAGAGAGACCGCGGGTGTGAGCTTAATAGAAATCTCGGTTCTGAGTGAATTAACGTAGCCTAGCGGTACACAGAAAGTAGTTGTCTGTATTTTTTTTATTTAATGTTGAACCGGATAAGTTACATCCGAGTTTTAAGTGTAAATATTGTAAATAAAGTATTAGTTTAATTTTAATTGAAAGAGTTAGGTTTGTTTTTAATATACATCACGTAACGTGTCCGATATCACGCATTTATATCGGTGGTGGCAGCATATCAAAAGACCGGATTATACTTCGAAGTTGTGTAGACGGAGAAGATGAATCTGACAATGTTGGCAGCGACGGGATCTGAATCACGGAAGACCAGTGCCAGTTAGCCGTGTTGCAGAGAGTTTGTGCCGGATCGCCCAGCGTAAGTGTTCGTGCCCTATCGCCGTAGACCAGTGCCAGATAGCCGTGTTACAGAGAGTTTGTGTCGGATCGCCCAGCGGAAGTGTTTGTGCCCTATCGTCGTATACCAGTGCCAGTTAGCCGTGTTACAGTCAGTTTATGCCGGATCGTCTAGCGGAAGTGTGTGTGCCCTATATCGTAGCCCAGTGCCAGCTAGCCTATCATCATTACAGTGAAGTGAACTAGTGGTTGTGCTGTGTTAGTGTAGTGTTGTGTGTAGTGTTTTTGTGCATAGTGAAGCAAGTTACAGTGATTGTTGCCCGAGAGTGCAATTTTAACCCGGGTTAAAAGTGAGCAGAGAATTCCCCCAGCGAATAAAGTACGAGGTAAGGTGTTTTGATAATTTTATTCTACTGACATTCTCGAACCTACTGTTTTTTTTTTGTGTGTAATTGATGGTAATTTAAGTTAATGTTGTGGGTAATTTATGATAATTTATGTGCAATATAATAATTGGGCTAAATCAAATGAGATATTGACAACCATTTTTACATTATTGTTTTAAGAAAAGGAGCTAATATATTGTTTACTAGAGGTGATTTTCTAATTTTTTTTTAACGGATAAGATTAATGATTAAAATTAATGCATTGTGTTAATAGTTAGAAGGAATAATTGAAATTTCTTAAATTTAAATTATTATTAAAGTAATATTTAAATTAAGTGATATTGTTTGTTTTAAGTTTGAAACATTGATAGTAAATGAGGAAGGCAAATTTGTGTAGAAGTTAAATTAAATTGAAATAACCTTCAAGGAAGAATTTCAGGTCGAAAAAAAAGTGCTGTGATTTACTTTTTAATGTGAGAACCAATTTTGGAAATTGAAATATTTTATTAATATTAAATTTTGGAATTTATGTGTATTTCATGCAAATTTTTTTTAGGTAGATATCTTTATGTAGTAATTGACATCAGTGTTTTATTCAAATTGCAACGTATCAGTATTATTGTGTAAGTTCTATTTTATTATTTAATTGTATAAATTTAAAATCTGTATTGCATAGTAACCAAATTGAAATTAATTTTTTCTTTGTTATTGAAAGCAAATTGTGTGGTACCATTGTTTAAGGAATTTTATAAATTTATTATTATTTATTTAAAATATGTTAAATAATATAATATGTGGAGGTAACTTATGAGGGTAGGATTTGAGGAAATATTAATTTGATATTGTGCTTAAGTATTATTGTAGGGTGGTAATAATTATCAGTAGAAGGTATGGCTTTCTTACTAAAAATAAAAAGGGTGGATCTTCAGGCGATCTGTGAAGAGTTAGGGATTGAAATCTTGGAAGATGATACCAGGTTTAAGCTCAAGAAAAAGATAGTGGAGAGCGACGAATATGAAGAGGGGGCCGTTAGGGAATTATCTAGCACTATTGTTACGGAACGGTTAGAACAAGAAAAGTTAGAAAGGGAGTCAGGCCCTTATTACCGAATAGGCACGAGAAGCACGTGCTTCCCCTAGAAAATTTTAAAGGGGCCCAAAACTGACAGAACAGGGGGCCCTTTTTATTGACTTAATTCCATTCCAAAAATTTATCTAATTTATTTTCAAATTGATATTTTAAAGTGTTTCATAAAAATACCTTTCATAACAAATTATTTTTTCATATAATAGCCAGCTTTCAACCACATGATCACAATTCTCCAATTTGTCCAACCAATCAAAGTCGCAGGCAGTATTATTGTCCAACCAATCAATATCGAGAAAATCCAGTGGGCAAGCAAAATGCCCACCAGGTTGTTAAGTTGGTTGCTAGGGTATGACGTCAGTTGAAATGACTTATTGGCTTCTCAGGAAAAGTAAAAAGTCACTTAAATTGTTCCTACGATCCTACGAATTTTCTTGCATGCTTTATGAAACAGCTTATCAATTTTGTTACAGTGAATTGACCTTGCGATTTGCGAGTAGAGTTTCATAAAGCAGCAATGAAATCTCTCAACTTTTAGACCTGTAAAATATTATTTGTGTTCGACGCCGCTTGCTCACGTCTCACGTGCTGAGTTTAACATAATTCGCATTGCACATAAATCCAAATATTGATTCCAGAGAATCATATGCACATTTTCGTTTTTCTAATTCACTAATAAGTGAATCACATATTACGTAGTGAGTCTGATATAGAAAAACTTATCTTTCTGAAAGTCTAACATCCTTGCCTGAAGTTTCATCCCGCATTCTACTCTTTGGAACTTTTTTTGATCGTGTTACTTTATAAATCCTTGTACCAAATAAACTCTCAGCTTCCTTTTCCCATTCATCAAAACGATTTCGCACATGCTGAACAAACTTAATCAAGGAATTGTACAATGGTACAATGACAGACATCTTATAATTTTCGGACTGGAGGCTTTTACCAGCGCTATTCATTCTTTGCAGAATGCTATTCCAAATAACTTATCAATGCAAACTCAAAGTTTGACTCTTTGGAATGTAGGCGTTTAGCCTCATGCCTAGTTGCAGCTGTTTCATTTTCACAGCTTGAAATGTCATTCAAAACTTTCAAAATATTAATGTATTTTTTCTTCAAAGCTTTCACTGCATCAGCATTAGCAGACCATCTGGTTCCTGATAAGTACTTTAGTGTCAAATTACCTACATCAAAAAATTCCTCTTCAGTCAATAACTCCCATCTGTGTGTTGATGCAGAAAAAAAATTGTACAAACATTGCACAACTCCAAAAAATGATACTGCTGAATGACAACATTCTGCAGCACTTGTGCCAATAAGATTAAGAGAATGTGCTCAACATGGAACATAATGAATTAAAGGATAATCATTTTTCAATCTTGCCTGAAGGCCTGAGTATTTACCAAACATATTACTGGCATTATCAAACGACTGACCTCGGCAATATTTCAGCTCAATATTCAAACTTTCAAGAAAATTTATAATAACTTCTTGCAAGTGTTGTGAACCATGGCTATGGATTGGAATAAATTTTAAGAAGCGCTCGACGGGCTCACTTTCATTTACATAACGCAACACTATAGCAAGCTGATCAATATGGCTTATATCTGGTGTGGAATCTACAATAAGCCCAAAATATTTCGCCTTTTTTATCTGTAACACTATTTCTTTTAGCACTCTGTCTGACATGATATCAATAAATTCTGTCACAACTGTTGATGATAAATAGTTTACATTCCCTTTACCCTTATTACTATAAGAATGAATATGATCTGATAAAAATGAGTCGAATGAGGCTAATAATTCTAATATACCCAAGAAATTGCCATTATGTTCAGAGTCAAATGTTTCATCATCTCCAAAACAAGCCAGCCCACGCTGAGATATATATTTTATGACGGCAACAACTCTCAATAAAATTTTCCGCTAGTACTCGCATTCATTTTGGAATTGCTCTACAAGATTGTTGTCAATTCGATTAGTAGAATTTGATCGTGATGAGAAAGAAAACATGCATCTTCGATGAAAATCTGAGTTTTCATGTGATTGGGAGCCTCTTTACAATATTTCTCCAGTCTGAAAATCCATCTTTACACAAAGCTTGATCATTTGAGCCACCATACAATTTGCATACATAGCAAAATACTGCTTTTGCACTGGGAGAATAGATCAACCATTCCCTGTTTACTATTTCTCCATTTTTTTTGCATCTGAAAAAATTGTTTTTTGAGCCTGTTCGCTCAATTTTTCCAATTACTTTTTTTGAGTTGCCCAGATAATCTATGTTTTGCTCAAGTTTAGTATTATTAAAATGTTCCCGAAAAGAGTTAGTTATGGGGGGGGGGGGCACAAAGCAGGACCGCTATAATTTACACATTTTTGGTCAAGAACTGTTTCCAATGTAATTTCAACTTCTGTTTTACTTTCCTTTCCAGGTGGAATTGAAAGGAAATCTTTAGAATTTGAATCATAATCTTTTTGGCTGAAGGTTAAGAGCTGAAGGTCTTCAGAATTTGGATAAACATTTTCTTGTGCTAAAGTTGATTCATTTTCACATTCAGATTGGGTTTTTTTAAGTTCCTCTTCTTCAGAAATAAAAGGCTGATCTTCCAAATTTGGATAAATATTTTCTTGCGCCAAAATTGATTCATTTTCACATTCAGATTTCTTTTTTTGAAGTTCCTTTTCTTCAGGAACAGAAGCCAAGACTTTAAAATATGAATTATCCTCATTATTTTGAATTTCATCTTCAGAAACTGGAAAAGATGAAAGATCTTTTTCATCCTCGGACTCTAATTCAATTTCTTCTTCTTTTGCAGGTGTAGGTGTTTTTGCACCTGGTAAATCGTCTTCACCATCTTCTGCTCTTAAAACAAATCTGTTCATTGCTAAGCTTAATCGCTTATTACAAGCAAGTCTTTCAGCTTTCCTTTTTCGTTTATTGCTTCCTGACGGTACTTGAGGCTTAGTTTTAGCTATGCTGAATAATTAATTAAATAAATATAAGAAGAATCTGCAAAATTTTAACTATAAAGCAATAAATAAAATATGCATGCACGATGCACCGTATTATATCAGAGATAAGTGTTAAAGAACATGCTAAAAAATTTCAAGAAATTTACTCTGAAGACATTGAAGAAGAATTTCCAGATGAATTTTTTCAATTTAACGAATTCATTACAAAAGAAATACGACCCACTGAAAAATTAAAAGTAATTAAAACTTTAAACATGAATAGACTTTCCCCAATGTTGAGACAGCACTAAGAATAATGCTCTCCATTCCCATATCAAACTGTTCAAGTGAACGATCATTTTCTGTTCTAAAAAGAATAAAAAATCGTATGAGATCATCACTCTCTGAAAATAAATTAAGTGGTTTATCCCTACTCGCAATAGAAAGTGATATTACAGAAAAATTAGACTTTGATGACATAATAGATGAATTTGAAGCCCATGTAAATTAGAATATAAAATATATTTTTGACAGGTAAAATTACTATATAAACTGCTGATTATTTTCAAATGCATGTCTAAATTATATAATCAAATATTATAATAGGCAGCATATTTTTAACTATTACAATATTTGCATTTAATTTTTAAACTGATTTAATTATTACATTTTTATTAAAAAATTCAGTACTTTTATGTTAGCCGGGGGCCAATGACATAATATATATGTGTATGTGTATATATATATATATTGGCGCTCGGCTGACATAAAACTACCAAAAATTCTTTAACTGAAACATCATGAACATTTATTTAAAGTAAAACTTAATTTTTTAGCTTTGAGTAGCAGATTCAACAATTAAAGATGTAAATATTTAAAATTTAAAGATTACAATGTATCAAAAAATACTTTATTATTAAACAGTGAAAATTTGTTTCTTTTTTCCTTTAATATTTCTTATTGTTTCATAATATTTTATTTAATTTCTTAAATTTATTTTAAAAAAACTAATAACTTAGTTTTTAACTGTTTAGTTTTGATCTAATGGCATGAATAATTCTTGCTAGAACTTATTTTTTCAAAACTGCTCATTGCAGATGATTCAAAAAGATTTGGCTAAGATGCTTTACACTCACGCAGGGAAAAAAAAATTAATCGGTTAAAAAAAGGTTGGGTTGGGTTGATTATTGACGGCCAATTATCTACACTAGGGATATAGGCCCGGGGGGAGTGCCCTTCGTGGGGGTCTTTCTAAGGGAACCTAATCCATATTTACGCATGGATAAATCCACGGCTCGAAGAAAACCACGAAAACTCCGAACGATTAGGCCGACGGGCGCGGTTGGGATCGAACCCAGCACCTCCCGTCTACCAGCTTCGAGAGCACAACCTCTCAGCCACTGGTGGGGCCGGTTAAAAAAAAGGAAAAAAGTCGCCAAATTTAGGGGATTTTTTCCCTTTAATGGCAACCTAGCCATTGTATTAAGTTATTCGTTTGGTGCGGTCTTGAAAATCGCGCCAACCAAAAAGTCGCCAAACTTATGTTTACATGTTTGCGTGAGTGTAAAGCATGAGTTCCAAAGATTTTGCTTAAATGTATAAGACAAAACTTTATCATTTATTTCATTAATGTATGAGGAATGATTTATTTATTTATTTTTTATTAAAAAAACATGTCAGTGACCATCCTCTTATTCAAAGTGAAAATATTTATAATTATTCACACTTCACTAATTATTCACTAGCTTTCCAAATATTCTATGTATTTTTAAGTGTGAATTTTCTATTTTATTGAATAATTTCATGAACATAGCTAATAACTATAAGTAGTTATTTTGAATGTTTCTGTATCAGATTGTGGATATTTATTGTATCTTATTTCTATCTCAGAGATGTATTAAATTTCTCTATAAATTAGTTATAAAAAATTTCTGCAATTATTGAATTCCACCACTTAATTTTTTTAAGTTCATTTAAAAATTTGGAAAAATGTGAAATGCAGTGAAAGAAACCTGCAGAAATTTGTCTTAAATCTCATTTTTTCTTAAATGTTTACTACAATAAATAGATCCATGCTGTTGTATGAAATTTTTTGTCTCTTCACAAAAATCTACTTTATTAAAAAAATGTGCTTCTGAGGTTAATATGAAAGGAAAAGAAAACAAATAACGAAGACTAGAATTAATTGTGTATGTTGTTAAGTTTCCAATATAATGTATGTTTAATGTACAAAATTAGCTTTATAATATGTTTCTGTTCTGAAAAAATAGCGAAATGAATTATATCCCTCCCTTTCTACTGTTCCTTGTACAAGTAGAAAAAAAAATGTGATAGTCATCTGGTAAAATTTCTAGTTGCTGGTGAAATACATTTGTGCCACCCCCTTTCCCTACACATACAAAATATTTAATCATACATAAAAAATAAAAATAAATAAAAACATTGATTAAGGAAGAATAATTACTATTATAGTAATGATATATCATTAATTGCTTTAACACTTCCACTCGGTAAGTGAATTAATTAAAAAAAGTAATATAAACACATTTCGCCAGTTGATATATTTTAGCCAAGTGATTGCATTTGTTGAATTCTTGTTCTACAAAAATATCCTACGTGTTTCGGTTCTGATGTTTCCTATGATGTGCATGTGTTAAAATGCTAATTGGTTGCCTAATTTTGACTAAAAATAATGTGATCAGAATCTTGATAATTATTTAAATTCATTTTGTGCGAAAAAAAGACGGGAATACAAGTAAAAAGTAAATTATTATTTTAGATTATTTTACATATTGAATATGAATATTATTGATTTTGGCTGGTATGCACAACATAAAATATTAATAATTTAAACTATTGCCAAAATTGAAAGAAGCATTTTAAAATATTGATATTTTATGTTGTGCATGCATGCTGAATTCAACCTTTTTATCCAACTTACATTATTCTGCTAATACTATGCAAAATCATTTGTGCATATTTTTCTTGATTGTATCCATTTTTTTGTGTATAGGAGAACATAAAAAAAGCTGTTTAATGAAATGGTACTTTTCGATTAGCCAAGCGCCAGTGAAATATATATATATATATATATATATATATATATATATATATATATATGTATTAAGCGCCAGTGAAATATATATATATATGTATTTTTTTTTCACTGGTGCCTGGCTAGCCGAATATATGGGAACTCAACTGAGCCACTCTTTGTAGCATTGGTGGGTTTGCGGGTATGTCGAATTTAGAAAACGCTTCTAGAATGAAATGGGGGGCTGGGGGGGGGCCCTGAAATGACACTGTGCTTCCCATAGCTTCAGAGGTTAATCGGGCCCTGAAGGGAGTTAGAACGAGAAAAGTTAGAAAGGGAGTTAGACCGTGAGAAGTTAGATAGAGAAGAAAGGGTTGAAAAATTGAGATTGGAACATGAGTTAGAGTTGGAAAGGGTAAAGATTAAAGTTCGGCAAATAACTCTAATGGGACTAGAGAATCTAATCATGAGAGTAGCCTAGAGAAATTGATTAAAAGCGTTAAAACTTTGTCTATCAAGGTTCCAGAAGGGACTGAGGGATGGAATCTGTTTTTTAGCAGTTTAGAACGAGCATTCCAAACAAAAAATGTACCGGAAACCCAGCAGGTCGAAATTCTACTAAATATGTTAGGAGATAAGGCCGATAACTTGCTAATATACACTACTAGGGAACAAATTGAGAGTTATGAGAAATTAAAGGAATTAGTTCTAAGGGAACACGAGCCGACACCGAAGGCGTGTTTGGAAAACTTTAAGAAGGCTAGGAGGAATCAAAATGAAACTCATGTATTATTTGTATCGCGTTTAATAGCAACGTGGGAAAATTATTGTAAGATTAGAGGTGCAGATACGTATGAGAAGGTTAATCAGTTATTTGTCACGGATAAGTTGTTAAATACTTTAGATGAGGAAACCGCAACGCATATCGGATTAACGCAGCAAAATAATTGGTTAGAAATTTTTAAAATTGCTAAAGAATGTGATAATTATTTCGATGCTAAGCACAAATCTTATGCGGTTACGTATAAAAGTTTTAAGGGTAAAGATAGTTTTGTAAACAAGTAAAAATTTAGACCCAAGGAGGAGAACAGACATAGTGGTAACTGGAGACAAAACGGGAGGAATGAGACTAATTCTTTTTCGGGTAGGAAAACTGATTCTAAGAAACCAAATGATGATTCCGCTCCTAAATGCTTCAAGTGGGGTTTAAGAGGTCATTACCAACGTTTTTGTACTAAAGTGAGTATTGAGGGATATAATAATACTAATAAATGGCGAGAATCAAAGGCGGGTGTACATAAGATTTCCGTGAAAGAAAACAAAGAGTTACCTAAAGGAGCTATTGTGGCGAGGATATCGGCAAAGGATGAACAGAGAACTAATGTTATTGGTGAGAAATTAAATAAACTCGAAAAAATTGATGTTAGTGTAAATGGACAAAAAGCGAAAGGATTGGTAGATTCAGGATGTCAGATCAGTGTTGTTCATAAAGATTTGATACCGGAAGAGAAATTAATAGGAGCAGGGAGTATTTATTTACAAGGACTGTTCGGTGAAGCAGTTAAATCACCGTTGGTTAAATTGCCATTAGCTATTCCACAATTTGGACAAACTAATGTTGTTCACCAGGAAGTGCTTTGTGCAGTAACTGATAACATTAGTGAGCAAGTAATTTTACATCCCGAAGTGATTAATGAGTTGTCAGGAGTCAATCGCGAGGAGTTATTGCTAGAATCTCCAGAATTGGAAAGCACGGAAGTTTGTATTGATAACTTGAGCAAAAAGGAAAATATCAGTAGTGATAGTTGTAATGTTTATGCAATAAAAACTAGATCGGGAATCTTGCAAAGTCAAGACGAAGAGAAGGCGGAGGTAGAGGAAAATGAGACTAACAAAGTTACCATATCTAATTCAGATATGTTTAAGAAATCCCAATTCGAATGTAAAGATTTAGAGAGAGCTTGGGAGTTAGCTAAAATGGAAAAAGGGGATTTTTATATTGTAAATGGATTGTTATATCATAAAGAGTCATCAATTGTTAGGCGAAACTATAGCGCAATTAGTAGCGCCTAAGGTAAGAAGGGAAGAAATTCTAAAACTAGCTCATACTTCAGTATTTGGAGGGCATCATGCGGCCAAGAAAACGTTACAGAGAATCAGGTATTCTTTTTATTGGAATGATATGGCGTAAGAAACTAAACAATTTTGTGAGGCATGTTTAGAGTGCCAATTAACTAGAGGGGTTAAAGTGAATGATAGAGCACCCATTTCCCCGGTAGCACGTCCAGAACTTCCATTCCAGGTAGTCAATGTGGATTTAATTGGGCCCATTGAACCTAAAAGTTCACAGGGGCATCAATATATATTAACTTTTATTGACCAACATACCAGGTGGGCGGAAGCGATACCTCTAAAAAGTTTAACGGCCGAAACGGCATGTGATGCATTACTACAAATATTCACGAGGACAGGAATCCCGAACGTAATCGCCTGTGATAATGGAACCAATTTCACGGCAGATTTAACAACAGAATTTGAGAAAAGATTAGGTGCTAGTCCACGATTTTCAACCCCACATTATCCACAGTCTAACGGTCTTGTGGAACGTTTTAATCAGACGCTCAAACGTATGTTGCATCATACTATTAGAGAAGAAGGAAGGAAATGGCATGAGCAAATACCATTTATGCTATGGGCCTATAGAAAAGTCCCAAACTCTACGACAGGAATCGCAGCTTTTCAACTGTTATATGGTAGAGCGCCGGAGGGCCCTTTGTCCGTTCTAAAAGCATCCTGGGCAAGAGAAAAGAAGGGGGCTCAATTAGATAATATGCCTATTCATGAGTATTTGAATAAAGTTAAGGGACGTTTGGAAAGAGCCGCGAATGAGGTAAAGTTATCGTCTGAAGTACAACAAGGCAGAATGGCCTATCATTACAATTTGAGGTCTAAAGAAAGGACGTTTGATGTAGACGATAAAGTAATATTGCTAATCCCCGATTCAACTAATAAGTAATACTCTCGGTGGCAAGGTCCAGCAACTATTGTTGAAAAACGAAACCAGCATTCATTCCTAGTCGAGTTAGCCGACGGGAGTAGAAAACATGTGCATCAAAATAAAATTAGAGAGTTTATCGCTAGAAGCAATGTTGTCAATATTGTTTTTGAAAGTGATGAGGAATTTGGAGAAGTTGGGGAAATCCCTATTCTAAACCGTGAACAAGAGGTAGAGCGAGATATAGAAAATTTTGAAGTAAAAGAATTATCTAATAATCAGGTCAAAGATATAAAGTCCATTCTGATGATAAATAAAGAAGTATTTATGGGTCCTGTGTGACCAGCAGAAGTTGGTGAGCACCGAATAGATTTGAAACCGGGTGTAGAAAGGAAAAAGCCAAAATTATACAGTGTACCGGTGGCGTATAAAGATGAGGTAGACAGACAAGTACAAGAGTTATTAGAATTAAACTTTATTGAAGTATCAAATGCCGAAATTAGTCATCCGATTGTTTGTGTAGCGAAAAAGGATACAACTGTTAGATTTTGCATAGATTACAGGGCGTTAAATTCAGTAACGCAGGTTCCAACATTTCCTATGAATGATTCGCAGGAAATCATGTATACTGCAGGGGCAGCTAAATATTTATCTTCGATTGATTTATTGAGGGGTTATTGGCAAATTAAAATGGCGGAGGAATGTAAACCCTTGACGGCATTTACTACGCATAATGGGGCTTATCAGTGGCGAACTATGCCTTTTGGTTTGTCAGGGGCGGCAGCTACTTTCCAAAAAGATATGAATGAGGTTCTGCAGGCTCATCGGTGTTTATGCACAAGCATATATCGATGATGTCATCATTTTCTCCGACACTTGGGAAGAGCATTGTGAGCATGTTAGAGCAGTCATCGAAGAACTTAAAAATAGAAATTTTACAATTAGACTAGATAAATGTAAATTTGGAGAGAAGTTAACTAAGTTTTTAGGTCATGTGATTGGGGGTGGAACCCATGCACCGGATGAGGAGAAGATAGGAGCAATAAGGGATTTAAAGAGACCAAAAACTAAAAGGGAAGTTAGATCTGTCTTGGGATTAATGGGATTTTACCGAAGTTATATTCCAAATTATGTTGAAATTGCCATACATCTTACTGAACTAACGAAAGGGAAGGTTAAAAATACGGTACCATGGAATGAAAGGGCAGAAAAAGCTTTTAATATCCTTAAAGACGAATTATGTAAGGTGACGCGTTTGGCCACACCTACTGTGGGCTTGGAATATCAGCTTCACGCCGATGCTTCAGATTTGGCAGTAGGATATTGTCTTACTCAAAAAGATGAAATGGGTCAGTTTAAGCCAATAGCTTTTGCTAGTCAGAAATTATCAGGGGCTCAGCATGCTTGGCCGAGTATAGAGATGCTTGGATCGTTCTCTTCGGGTTGCGAAAATTTGAAAAATGGACATATGGGTCACAAATCGAGATCATCACTGATCATAACCCATTAAAATTCCTAACCGAAGCAACCCCAAGGTCCCCCAAACTCGCTAGGTGGGCTCTTGCCTTGCAACGCTGGAACCTGAGGATTTTTCATCGCCCTGGAGCGCAACATTTGAATGCTGACGCAATTTCTAGATTACATAGGAAGAGCTGGGAGGAACAGGTAGAGATTACCGCTGCTGCGTCAATCCCTAAATAAGTAACCAATAGAAAGGGGTAAGCTTCAAGCTTTATTTTTTTGTGTTTATAAGTGTATTAGCATATTGTGTATTTTTTTTATTTATTTATCACCTTAATATGTAGTTCATTAGAGATGTCAGTAGGTAAATTTTCAGACAACTTGAAATATTTATGTAATTGTAGTAATGAAGAAACCTATCAAGGAACTTTTGAACTCTTCTCAGACATTACATAGTTTTGAGGAAAATTAGCCCCTAAAAGGCATATTTTCCGCTAAGGTGGGGGTGTCAGATTTCCCTGGCAGCTGCAAGAGTTAAAAGCTATTTTTAAGGGATTATCTTATTGTATATGTATCTGCTGTGTACCGTTGAAGGCTTTCTTAAGAAAAATCTTAATCCGGAGGGGAGCGACTTTAATATAATGGAAGAAGTATGTCCTTTGTGATGTTGTCTTTCATAGATAAGACAGATATTCCACCCATTATTTAGGAAGACAGACCCAGCAAGAGGGGATTAAGGGTTGTCAAGGAACCCTTGGGAACAGGTCACGAGCCCCGTAGAGAGAGGGGGTTCTCTGGTGGATGACGAGAGAGTGAAGTTAGTTTTGAACGTAGGAGTGAAAGGTGTTGGTTGTTCAGAGATGAGCTCTGGGCACCTGGGTGGAACGAGATCTCTTGAAAGGAAGAGAGACCGCGGGTGTGAGATTAATAGAAATCTCGGTTCTGAGTGAATTAACGTAGCCTAGCGGTACACAGAAAGTAGTTGTCTGTATTTTTTTTATTTAATGTTGAACCGGATAAGTTACATCCGAGTTTTAAGTGTAAATATTGTAAATAAAGTATTAGTTTAATTTTAATTGAAAGAGTTAGGTTTGTTTTTAATATACATCACGTAACGTGTCTGATATCACGCATTCATATCGGTGGTGGCAGCATATCAAAAGACCGGATTATACTACGAAGTTGTGTGGACGGAGAAGAGGAATCCGACAGAGAATTTATTTAATTATTAGAAACCGATTTATTTAATTTGTATTAAATCTGATGCATGTGCATTAAAATAGTAAAGAAAAAAAAGAAAAAGTCTACACTTTTCCGATTGTACCGGAAGGGGTGGTTTTAATTTATTATAGTTAATGAATTATTTAATTATAATGTTCGAGTGTCTTTTATGGTTCACTCTGTATCTCCGGAATATTTGCGAAATCTCCTGCATATTTATGACTCATTTAATAAAATTAGGAGCCATTTTCAAAGATGTAAATCTTTAACAACACAGACATTCTCTGCAGATTGGAGATATTTTATTTGGGCGAGAAACTAATTTCAATTCCTGAGTACTTTAGAAAAAAGTTCTGTATTTCCTTTTTCCTGAAAAATTTGGATTTCCAGACATGAGCTATTTTCAGATTTCACAATTTAATTTTGATCGTTATTTGTTGGGTGTTTAAGCATCTCAAAATTATTAGAAATTAGATTTAACTGAAAATTGCAGCAGACAGTCATGTTGAAACAAAATTGAAACTTCATTTATTGTTTCACGGGACAATTGATGTCTTGTTATCGCAGCTAACGAAAGAGACAAGCCGTGATAATCCACCGATGTCGAAGTCGAATGCTTTTCAGCCTATCTTGATCACATGACAACCAATAGGAGTGGAAGTATTACAGCCTGTTTCTTTCATTGGCTGCACTTGTTATACGTGTCTCTTATGTAAATGATTGTTCTGTAGAAGTTAAGGAACAGTTAAAAGATACCTATTTCACAAAAATTTGCTAGAAAGGCTCTATGCAAAAGCATGCGGTAATGGTTAAAAATGCAATTGGAGAATCAAGTATTAAAATTAATGAAATTACATTAATAGTCTAATTTTTACGTTGTCGTTTGAGTTTTTAAACATCTAAAGATTATTCGAATTTAAATCTAATTGAATATTGTAGTGAACTGATTTTTTAAAACAAAGTTTAAGTCTCCTTTACTGCCTTTTAGATTGTTGACGCCTCTCTATCCGTCATGTAGGGTAATAAATTGGTGTCTAGAAGTTAATAAACAAATTTTATTTCTTAAAATTTTTGTTAGAAATTTTCTATGCTAAAAATATGCATTAACTGTTAAAAATTTCAATTGAGAATCAAGCACTAAAACAATGAAGTGGCATAATATAAAACTTTTATCATTATTCATTGAGTTGTTTCAATGTTATTAGAATTTAGATTTAATTGAATACTGCTTTGGACTAATTTGTTTAAAAAAAGGGGTCGTATTTTTATCGTCTCTTAGACGGTTGACGCGTTCACTGCAAAAACATTTGCTATTTACCATACTGTTAAAAATCTGCAGCATACTGTTCAGTCATTCAGCTGTTTTTATAGAAAATGGTTACATAACCGTAATTTATCTCTACTCTGACCAATGAGAACGCTTCAAATTATGATCAAGTAACCGCTATCTATAAAAACGGTTGAATGACTGGACAGTTTGCTGCAGAGTTTTAACAATGCAGTAAATGTTAGAAAGTACAGAATATAATTTTGAGAGTATCCTTGACCGATAAAAATGCATAAATCCTATAGTTAAATTGTAATTTACACTAAGAGTTTAGGATTTATGTTTATTTTTACATTGTAGAAAAAAATCCATATTTTGTCAGTGCAATTTACGTACTTTTATACATACTTTTATAATATAAAAATAAAAATTATTCTCAGAGCGTTAGCGAAAATGTCAATTTAACTAAACTTTATGCAAAGATATTCTCAAATCCATATTCTCTATTTTCTGACACATTGACTAAATTACATTTTTTTTTCTACTTTTTAACTAATTTACTGCAAAGTTTTTTGATTAAACTACGGAAATTGCATTGCCATTTTTTCTCTTTTTATCTCCCTTACAGTACCGGCTTCCATCGCTTTGTGTGGCTTCAGTTAGGGCGATAAACTTTTTTTTAGATGGGAACCACAGCTTGTTTTCTGCACAATAACTAACAAATGATTGCTGATTATATTTATGGGGAATAGTGTTACTAACTAGAATGCTAATATGGATGAGAATTTAAAGAAGAAGAAATAAAGGGATTGTAAAGTAAGCTAAAGTGTGTGTGTGTGTGGGGGGGGGGGGATTGTATCTAAAATTAGAACAAATTTCCTTCAGAGAAGTTGAGAGCGAATCAACTCATGGGCAAAACTTTATGGGGTGATAATACACATCTAAACAATCTACTTTCGCCACACAATGCATGGGCGATCTGCAATAAATGCAAACGGCGAACTGTTAGATGGCGCTGTCATTAAACACACAAAGCGCTGGTTTTTCACACACACCATATCCCTACCATGGATTTAAAAAAGGATGGCTGGTTTTACCAATCAGGAAAAGTTGGACACGCATTTCATGCATGGTGCTGCGGTTGTGAATGCTCTGGAAGTAGAGTTGCAAAAAACCGGTTTATTTCCAATAGACCCGGTTTATTCCCAGGTTTATTCCCAAAAGACCTAGTTTATTCCCCAAAAACCCGGTTTATTCCCAAAAAACCCGGTTTATTCCCAGGTTTAAACCAGGTTTTTTCTAGCCTTTGCAACTCTATCTGGAAATTCTAAAGGTGTAGTAAACAGAGTCCTCTCTACAATCAGAAAGCTCCCTGTAGCGCTTCATTGCTTGAGTTACAACCATGTATTGTATAGTGTTTTGAGGTTGCCTAGACGAGTTCTATCACTCCTTACGGTTTGGCCCATGAGTTCAGGGGCACCCTGTATATTAGATTTTTGGAAAAGTTGACTCTGGATTTATTGCAGTATTACCCATTCAATGTATGCTTTGATTAGTGAAGCAATATCGCAGGATTAATTAAACGCGCTAATCGAATCGAGGAAAACCTGTATTTTTTTTCTTTTAAGTACTTAAAATGTGGGAAAATAATTTTTGAAAGCGCACTACGTTGGTATCGAATGCCTATTTTCTGACAGTGAAAAACATATTTCGATAATTATATTAGGTAATAAGTAATCACCTAGTTAAATTTCCTCGTAGGTTAAAATAGGATTTTGCGATTGGCGAGGGAAAAACCTGTATCGGATTAATTAACCGCATTAACAGAGGGGAAACTGTATTGCTATAAGTTGTTCAGTCATAATGGATTGCTGCGAGGCTAACGAAAAAGGAAGGCTACTGCGGTGCTTTACTCGTATCATTTTTTACAGACCGTCGGAGTCATGTGATGCTCGAATGCACCAATGCAGGTGTACGAAAAGAGCATCACGTCACTCTAGCGGTCTGTAAAAAAGATAAGTGGAATGCACCGCGGTAGCCTGTCTTTTTCGTTAGCCTCGAGCGGTCT
The DNA here is from genome assembly GCA_963931845.1 of Maratus michaelseni. NCBI lineage: Eukaryota > Metazoa > Arthropoda > Arachnida > Araneae > Salticidae > Maratus > Maratus michaelseni. Next base: position 277,872,888 of record OZ007587.1, read on the forward strand.
GTAAAAAAAGATAAGTGGAATGTACCGCGGTAGCCTGTTTTTTTCGTTAGCCTCGGGATTGCTGTTTACATCAACCAGTTAAGACGTTGACTATTTCTTAAAATTTTACTAGAAAATATTCCATATAACAAATAGGTAACTTTAAATAATTTCAGAGAATCAAGTATTAATATTAATAAAGTGACGGTAACATATAACTTTCTCGCCAAAAAGTAATTACAATTAATGATCAAAAAATAAATTTAATTTCATATTAACTTTAATACTTTCTTCGTTACTTTAATTCAAGGCGAGTGTCACAGTTCAGACTTTAATTATTATACGGGCGGACGAATTCTTTCTCCTCTAGTTGACCATGAACCTCTTATACGCCAAAAGATGGAAGTAAATATATTGCTCATTCATTTTAACTAGTTGCTAGTTTTAAACGTTCGGAAAAACAGAAGAAAAGAATTTAGTGATGATCTCACACGAACTATGTGAATAATTACTGAGACATTTCGTTTTTAGAAAGATTACACTAAATTTTGTTTATGTGAGAGATTAAATTAATGCTTCTAAGGTAATTAAATTTGAATGTCCTTCTAATTTCTTTTAAGAAGTTTTCTAAAGCAATTTATCTCAAAAAGAAGACCCTTTCAGCGCAAAACATGGTATATGAAGACTGTGTATAAAAGTATAATTTTGATTTGGTAAAATTTTCCTTGATCAAATGTGTTCTTCGAAGAAGAAGAGTGTAATAATTTGCCTTATTCTTTTATACAAATGGGGAATCTTTATTCTGCTCAATAGATATTTTGATCTTGAATTGAAATAAATAATATATAGGCAATTTTATAAATGGAACTTTCTTTGAAATACATAACCAAAATTTAAATTAAAGATATTGTTGCCGTTTCGAACTCTATTGCAGACTCCTTGGCGCGCAGACGACAAAATGTGTTAATTGAACTGAAAAAAAAAACTTTTAGTTTATTAGATTGTTTTATGTATATTTTTGAGTTAGAAGTTTGATCGCACAGTGATAATATGAAAATATTAATTATCTGTAAATACTTTATTGTTTTTTCGTGCCAGTGTTCGTCTTTATGTCAAATTAAAATGTTTTTAAGTTGTCTAAAGATGGAATCTTAATTAAAAACGTATTTCATAAGATTGATCATTATAAAGGCGTTAATAACCTACGAACGAGGTAAGATATATTTTTTACATAAATTTACTATTGAGAAGAATTTTTTCTTACCAGTTAGAGTTTTTATAATTTTTAATTCAGTTATAAATTTACAAAATTTACAAAACAATTTTACAAAAATTATTATAAAACCGCAGTAAAATCTATGGAAACGTAATCGCTCGGACAAGAAAAAAATTTATTGTACACAGATTTTTCAGCTTAACCCTTAACTGACTGTGACAGAAATTGTCGCATAGATACTGAGAGCGGTCTCTGAGACCGCTTGATTGAAAAATGTATAAAAGGCTCGATTAACTCAGAGGATGCTATTTCTGTACTAAATATTATGGGCATAACTCTTATAATTAAAATTTTTCCATTAAGAACTCTCTAACGGCAGTACGAGGGCTCCAAACAAAACAAAATTTCAACAGTATCTACAGTTAAACTGAAAATTACAAATTAAACTAGTAAAATTTAAAAAAGCAGCGGTCTGTGAGACTGCTAACGGCAGTAAGGGTTGACAGAAATAACTGTATACTATTCCTTCCTTCGGGACGATAAATTTTTTCTGCTGAAGACAGGATTCCGTTACAGACCTAGGTTCCTGATTTTCACAGGCATTGCAGTATATAGTGTAGATGTGCCAGTAATGGACACCCTTAAAGAAAATATTTTTTAATTAATAGTTATAATTATTATATTCCACTTTTTTTAATATTATATTAATCTATCAACATTATTTAATCAATCTCATAGTCTCATTTCCCAATGTGAATCAAAATTTAATTATAAATAACAGAAATGTATCAAAATTCCAGTAATGGACACCCTCTGTTCCAGTAATGGACACCATCTGTTCCAGTAATGGACACCCTCTGTTCCAGTAATGGAAACCCTACAAAAATAATTAGATAATTGTTTTATGATAGTATTTGTGTTCAGAACTTAATGAAAGCATATTCATAAAAGAAAATATTGCAATTTAAGATAGAAATTTATTACATTAAAGGATTTATAATGTAAAGATTTAGTTTTACAATAATTAAATTTGGTGACATTTTTTATTGCCTCATTTTATCTAATCTTCACTCATATCAACGTCCGAATGATGTGCTGTACAATTATGGCATTCAAATGCCAAATCTTCAATTTCCTCATCACTCTGATAATCCAAAGCACTCAATATGCGATTTTGGAATGCATTTAAAATTATAAGCGTTCTTTCTTGCACTTGTCACATTCTACTTGTCACATTTGCTTTTCATCATTGAAACTATGTTTGCATTTATGACAAATAAAAAGCTGAAGATTACCATACAAATAATAATCTAACTCTAGCTTATTTTGTTATTTATTTATTATTTGTATGATAACATTCAGCTTGCATTTCATAACTCTGATCCCATTGAGATCTGATTCTAAAAATTTCAAGATTTCAAACTCCTAATATTTCAAAAATCGTACAATTTTTTCATAAATTTTATTCAAAATCACAATTTAGAAATCTTTTAAATTTTAAAAATGTTATTTTTTTAATCAAGCATAGTCAATTTGCATACCAAATAAATAAAGCCTTGGGAAATTCTCTTTAAAATGAGTGGTCAAACAACTCCCTATGCCTCATAGAACCTGAGAAAATCAAAATTAAAAACATTTACGCAAGCCAAAAAAATGATTTTTTGAAATTTAAAAATTAACTGTATGAAAATCTAATGAAATAAAAAAATTAAAGATATATTCTGATTTATATCATCAGGGAGATGATATAAATCTGGATCCTGACAGTATTATAATCTAAAATGGTCAGGTTGAATATGGAAATTTTTTGGTTGATTTTGACATGAAATGACCCTATTTATTAAAAAAAGTGCTTATTACATTTTACTAAGTAAAATTAAAGAAATTTGATTAAATAGCTTTTCAGTTAAGTAAAAATATTTTATACACTACTGAAATTATACTTTTAGTATTGGCCACATGGGGTGTCCATTACTGGAAAGAGACTAATTAAGCATTCCAGTAATGGACACCGGTCCTAAAATCTTAACAATAAATCAAATCTTATAAATGGCCATTGATATATGAAATTTAAAGTTTCATATTACTATCCAAACAAAAACATGCAATTTTTGCAAGAGAATAAGGAAGATATAAATTAATTAAGTGAAGCCAGCTCTTAAAATGTTCATTAAGATTTTCACAGAAAAACAGTGGAAATATGAAACATTATTTTCTGCTTCCTGATTGGTTTGATTAAGCTTGTCAACAATAACCCAGATTACATAACATGCAAGGGGGAGTAATGAAAAAAAAAAAAAAGCTAAATTTTTATTGGTTATTTTTCTATAAACCAAAAACATTTGGGGGTGTCCATTACTGGGACATCTACCCTATATTACGGTCAATATGATTAATCCGGTCATTATTAATAATAACCGGTTATTGTTAATAATAACCGGTTATTATTAATAATGACCGAGGTTATTATTAATAATAACCGGCCGTTATATCCAGTCATTATTAATAATAACCGGTTATTATTAATAATGACCGGATTAATCATATTGACCGTAATATACACATAATAATGTACCACAAAATGTTTTGCTGTTATTTTTAATTTAATCTGGATTTCAAAATGCAAAACATACTTCGTAAAATTAAAAGTATCAAAAAGCAGACGATTATCTTCACCTATAAAATTAATATATTAAAATTACAGTAAAACATTAAGAAAGATGCAAAGGGAAATAATTGAGTGAGGATCTCACACGAGCTGTGTGAATAATTGCTGAGATATTTCGTTTTTAGGAAGATTCCATACTGAATTTTTGTTATGAGAAAACTTAAAAGAATGCTTTTAAGGTAATTAAATTCAAATCACCTTCAAACTTCTTTTAAGAAGTTCAAGTAATTTATAGCATTAGATGCTTTTATTTGACAAGCGATATTCGTTAAAACAAAGAATATTTATTCGTGATTTAGTTGTCGTATTGAGGACACTGGTTGAGTCGGGGAAATCATACTTTTAACTAATAGTAAATTTCTTTTGAAATGAATATTTAATAAAAAATTCATTACCTTATCTTAGGTCTGTTAAATGGTAAGTTTCTCTTACCGAAATACTGTTTCTGTCATCAGGAAATAGGCGTCCGATACCAACAAAATGCGTTTGTCAAAAAAATCTTTTTTAAATTTTAAGTATTTAAAAAAAATCCCGTAAATTTTTAAATTTCTAATGGAGACATTTGAGATTTTATCAACTTTTTAAAAAATACTTAAAATTTAAGAAGACAGTTTTCTAAAACGCATTATTTCGGCATCGTATGTTTTCCTATACCCTTTTCACCAATTCTGATGGTGAAAATCGTATTTTGGTAATCATATTAGGTAATGAGTAATCACCTAATTAAATTTTCCCACAGATGTGATTTAGCGATCGGGGAGGAACGGTGCAGCTAGTGCAATTAATGCAAATTTTGAATAGATTTTCCCTTGTCTTCTAATTTATCAGCCAATAATGTCAATTAAAAGATTTTATTCTATTTAAAATAGAATGTGACCAAATTATAAACTAATGTGATATTACAGTTTTCCGGAGAGTGTTTGGACACAGAGCAGCATAATTTTTGCTCACCATTATGGTGTTTTCAAATTCTGGAATCGTGAATAGAGTTTGTTTTGTTTTAGCATTATTTACGTACGGGAAATTACACACGTTACACGCAGAAAATTTTGAATTCTTATAGAAAGTTATTTCTACTGTAGACTGAAAATATCCATAGACAAATGTAATAGATTTTTTCTTATAGAAAAGTATCTTTGGGGATATAGTTACAACAAAGTTACCATATAGCTATAATTAAAGAGGTATGCTTACTCATCCCGAAGAAATATACGTAGAGCCTATTAACTCTGACTAACCCCTTCGCGACGAGCGTCCTTTACGGGATTTTTAATCGTTTACCACCGGTTTTTCAAAACAGAAAATTTCTCCAAATTGAATCGCAAAAATGCTATAATTAAATAAGGCAATACTTACAATAATATGTAACTGGTGGGAATAATCAAGGATTCTGAGCATTTTATGCGACAACTATACGTGTCGCTCGTCCCCAAGGGGTTAAAACTACGCTTACCGCCATAAACTTAAGGAGGATTTGATCTGAGTTGAAATTATTATCTCATAGGAAAGGGTGAAATAAGAAGGAATTGATTACAAAATAATAATATAATAATAATAATAATAATAATAATAATAATAAATAAATAAATAAAAATAGTACTACAAATTTCCAATTCTAATAAATTGGCATAGCGATTTCTCGCATGAATAGAAATATCGGTCGTTACATCGTTGCTGCACAGCCCACAAATGTACAACAAAATTACATAATAAGTATATAGCTTGAGAATAACGAATAACAAAATAAATCATGTTTCAAGTTGCTGTTAATACTATCTTCTGAAGTTGTGAGTAGGACCAACTATATACCCTTAGAAGCACATGACTTAGGCCCTGTTGGATCCAGGCACCCTGATTTTAAAGGCAATTAACGACTTTTTACATTTTTTTTCATTCTTTCTTTCTTTTTTTTTTTTTTTTACCTTACAGTTTACAGACCGCATCGAACCCCTGCGACTATAGAGTAGACAGTATAGATATATGATGAAAACGCTTACATAAAACCAGGGCCTAAATTAATATTTATTTATTTATTTATTTATTTATTTATTTATTTATTATTATTATTATTATTATTATTTTTGCTCACATTACATGAGTAATGAGGCTCTTGACTTAAAGATAAAACACAGCATTTTAAAAACGGTATTCGACTAAATTTTATTTTGAGCTATACATGTTTTAAACTCCCGGGTCTCATTTGTGGCATAATTATCTTTTTTAACACAATTTTAAACAGCATTTTACGTCAATAAAAAAAAAAAAAAAAAAAAAAAAAAAAAGAATTAGTGAAAAAACTTCAGAGGAATGTTAAAAGGAAAACAGATCCTGGTGGTAAAACCAGAGAAATGAAAAAAAAAAAAATTAATATGCAGGAAATTAACAAAGAACATCTTATCTCGTTTTGCATTTTACGCAAAGAACAAAAATAAAATGAAAACTGGCGAAGCAGTTTGTTCAGAGATTCTCAAAAAATGTAAAAAAAAAATAAATAAAAAAGTCGTCTTTAATTTTAGGCAATTTTATCTCGATTAATCAATTCATTCCCTAATATTGATCTCAGCGGAAACGCAACGATATAAGATAGCAGGTTGGAGTTGAAGTTTCACCGTGTTGTTGGAATATCAGTGTCAGAATAATTAACGAAGCGAGGCATTCAGTTTCAACTCCTGAAACCCGAATCTGTACTGTATGCATTAGGCTTCGTTCTAGTTACTTGATCATTTCCCGTCAGGATGCTTACTAAAATTTCCAAGGTCCCTCTACAACCATCCCATTTGAATTTTAAGTGAGATGCATTGACTCTCTCAGGAGGATACATGGGGGTGATCTTGACTTCCACAAAAATGGAGATCTAGCGTTAAGCTTCAATTTTTAGTTTCTCATAATGAAATTCAATTTTCAGCTTAGCCTAATATCTTTAAATGCAATGGAGACGTTTATAACAAGTTGGAAATTGTACGTCAAACGTGACAAATAAGGTGCGTTCGTACTATAGCTAGTTATATAAATATTCAGATCTTGATGATTTTTAATTCTGTGAAATGAATTTTATCGTCTGCAGATTAATTTCTGTAATAAAATAAGTATCTCGGTTCTCGGACGCTTGACGATTAAACCTCGGAAGCTCCTATAACAAGGAAGCACCGATTTCTTTTTAAAAAATTCAAATTTCTTAATAAATATTTTTATTAATACCTTCTAAAGTTTTGAGTCGATTTTCATAAAATTTGAAATATCTCGACAAAATTCTGCAAAGATAATATATCTTAAATTTCAAACCAAGCGATTGGGTAGTTTTTGCGTTGTTATATGCGGACGGACCGACAGACAGACGAACGGACGGACAGACAGACAGATAGATGGACGGACCAGACGACGACAATAGGTGCTACGTATTTGTATAATTACGAACGCACCTAATAAAGCTGGATGAAGCATGAAAATTATCCGTTATATGCGAACATCGTTTTTCTTACAAGTTGTAATTTACGGGAAATTAAAAAAAAATTCGATTTGTCTGATACTTCGATACTGCTTCTATTGTACTAGATTGAAAAATCACCAGTTTAAGTGAAAATTATTGAGTACTTTTTGCGTACAGAAAATGTACTGTATTTCCTATGCATTGCCACTCCATTGACAGCACAACCAGTCGAAGTGACGTCACTGTGCAGTTGCAATAGACACAAATGGTATTGTGATTAAAATATTACTTCTTCAATTCATTACATTGTGATTCTTAAGCGACTATCACTTCTTGACGTAATTTATTTTGCACTTCGATGAAACTCAAAGTTTAAAACAACATAAAAAATTTCTGTAATTGAACAACAAAATTTAATCATGAATCTACTTACTTGATTCTAAAAAAGTTTGGATTGTTTAAATTAATTCTCGGAAATTTCAACAACTAAATTTTGAAATTTCTACTGCCTCTTAAAAATACGAATAAATTTATTAAACCGGAAAATTTCTGAAAACTTTGCGTGTTGCTAATTATTGTTGCAATTTTCATTTCATTATATAGAACGAATTATGAAGTTAATAATTAAACAGTTTATTCTTTATTAAATCCTGAGCTAATTGCGATCACCAGTCAATCGTCTTTTCTGTCATTACTTGAAAATGAAGGATCACTGTAACTGGAAATTGCCGTGTGATGAGAAACGGCAACCTTGTAATGCTAAGTATAAAAGAAATTTGGAATTTTTAAAATTTCATTTAAAGTGAAACTTCAAAACAGCAGAAAAAAAAGTCAGTGTTTGAACATCGAAATTTAAACAAAACTATATTTAATACACTCCATTAAAATTGGAATTATTTTTATTAATCCTTTGAAATTTAACTGAAGAATTTTTTAATTTTCTAGTTGTCATTTTAAAATAGGAATAATTTTATTAAACTAGAAAATATTTTAGTGTATAAATGATAATCAAGCTTCTTCTTTTTGCTAGTTATTGCTCAATTTTTCATTTAATTGTGTGAAACGAATTATGGAGTTAACATTTGAGACTTTCTTTCTTCCTTTTAAATGCTAAAAGGTGTAAACTAAAAACATATTAAAAAGTCAAATAACTTTTATTAGATTGTTGACATGTTTCGGCTCACTCCGAGCCATTATCAAAAACAAATGAGAATATTCTATAATTGCACGGTCTTTGAAATTATTATTTGAAATGCTATCATTTAATTTTCATGTAATTTTTTTAATTACGCACGTTATTTTTTATTTTTATTTGGTTGTTTCTTTCCATATTTGTAACCATGGCGTAACTCGAGCCACAATTTTGGTAAATCAAAAGAGGCTACATCGTTATACATATTGTATTTTTTCGTGTTACTATCTCTATGGTTTCTCTTATTATGGATGGATAGTATAGACTGGAGGGGAAAAAAATATTTTACTTTCATTGAAATTTATTTGGATGGTTTCTTCTTGATAGAATCTTGCCGGAGCTGTGTTTTTTCTGTTATACTTAATATCAGCTATATGCTCCTTTTCTCTGTAACTAAATTTCACACTGGTCATGCCAATATAGTAATTCTTGGATCCGTCTTCTTTAATAAAAGGTATTTCATATACTCCTGAATAATTCTCAAAATTAATTGGGTCAATTTTACTGCAAATGATATTCTTTAATTTCTGAGGGGGTTTGGCTATTAAGCAGATATTGAAACGTTTAAGGCTGTATTTTAATTTCTCAAAAAATCTTGGATAATATATGAAGAGTATAGCGAATCAACTTTGTTTTCTGATTTCTCCTGGTTTTCGCAAAAATACAAACTTTATATTCTTCAATACAATCAAATCACCAAGTTGCGCTTTTTGTAGTTACAGTGAACTCTCGCTTATGCGCCGCCGCTTACAGCAATTAATGAGGACAACTTCTTTTTGCCCCTCAATTTCTATTTGCAATTAATGTTAAAACTATCGGACATCTCGGACAAACTTTTAACACATTGACCGGGCAGAAGCGAAACTGGCTTTGTACATTATTTCTTCAAAAGCAATTTTGGTGTAACTTTGGTTATTGAGATATCAAGAAATTGTCATTGACAATGACGAAGAGAAAGAAAATGTTCCATCACCAAACAACGTGAGAAGTTAAAAAAATTCTTATGGCTGTTTACCGATATTATCAATCAAAATATGAATCAATAGACCAAATTCCAAGTGTGTCGTAAAAAAAAAAATGGTGTTATAAAAAGATCATTTCTTCAACTATCGCAAAAAAAAAGTAAGAGATTACTCTAATTAAAATTAAATATGTAAGTACGGCAATTTATTTGCTTATTTTGTTCATCCTGAGACTACTTAAAACATATATACTTCCAAATAATTCATTCTTTGTATTGACAAATTGTCATTAACTTGCTTCTTTACTAAAATTACTAAATTAAAGAAAAAGTTGTTTCTTTTAGCATAGAGTTGGTCTTCTATCAAAGTTTTTTCAAAACTTAATTCAATTTATTCGAATAATAAATTTCAAATATGTGGTGTTTTATTTCTGAAAGTAAGTACTAGATGGCAGCACCACAAAAATAAGAATTATAAATGTCCAGTCGCTAGTGACATCTATGTTTATAGTTAAGTTCTGTTTCTACGGCGATTAACCACTACACAGAGTAAGGAGATTTAAACAGAGAATCATCTCTCATACCAATGGCAACTTCTTTAACATGGGATGACACATAGACAGTGGCGATTGCTGCGGGTGACGCAGAAACTACGGCCATAACAGAAGCGAGATTTCTAATACAGCTATATATCGCTTTCTTGGCGACAAATAAGTAAAGGTAAAAAAAAAAAAAAAAAAAAAAAAAAAACGGCGACAGCTTGTTGCTGCTTGTTTTTTAAATCTCATTTCTCGTATCATTTAACATCGTACAATCCGCAATTATTATTTTTTCAGTTGCATGCATATTTATAAGCATATAAAATTATTCAAATGTTCCAGAAATTAGAATCATTAAATTAAACACAGTGTTATACAACGATATTCTGAAATTCTGATGAATTGCTTATTCTTTTCATTTTTTAAAATAAACAGGTATTCATCCCCCCCGTAGTCTCATTAAATTTACATTAGTTTTGATAAATAAAAAAAAAAAAAAAAAGCTTTTAAAAATTGTAAAAAATATGAAAATAAGATGTTTATATTTCCCGAACAGATGCAAAAACATTTTCAAATATTTGAAGCAATTAATTTCTAAACTCTATTAAATTTATCGGCAAAATTTTAAAACTATTGGAAATCCATATCGAAAATTTAGCATTCATAATTTTACCGTCTAAATCCATTATGCAAATGTTCCATTTTCATTTCAGATAAAAAAGAAATTTGAAAAATCGTCTGCATTCCATAGGAAAGCATTATGACCTAAAAAAAATGTTCTATATTTTCTGAACGAATGAACCAAATTTAACCAAAAATTATACAGCTAATTCCGGATACCTCGCCAACATACCTACCAAAAATCAACCTAATCGGACCATTTTTATGGCAAACAGACAGACGGAAACCAAAAACCTCGCGTCTCCACAGTGAGCGTTAACATGACGTTTCGGCAAAAATCTGTCTACACTGAATATATATAAAATATCTCGTACATTATGGAACATGAAAAGTAGAACAAAAATAACACATGAAAATAAATCACATCCTTGGGAATAAAAATCTTCATAGCATTTTGAAGAATTATAGTGACCTATTTGATCTTCAAAGAATAATTTTAATAATAAATATTAATCAAGATTCAAAAATCAAATAGCGAACGCCGAAAATGTGCACATGTGAAAATGACATCAGCAAAAGACGCCAAGCAGAAGATGGTTACAATTAAACGGAAATCCCGAAGATAAAAATCGCCAAATCAATGATTTAGTTTTTAAGTCATCCGCTGCAGTCGCTCTTTTCAGGCGAAGTTGGGTCTCTGTTTAAATCTCCTTACTCTGTGAACCCCTATATAGTAGTTCTGTGATGAGTCATGTGTAAGTACTTGTGTTGTGATGTTAATTTAAATGTGTAAAATAATTCATCTCGCCCACCTCATTGAATATGTATATTTAATTAATTAAGTAATCTTCAAAACAGCGTAAAATATCTAACAAATTATAACACCTACTAATAATCTACTTCTTTTATTGCTAAAAGATGTAAAATAAAAGCTTTAAAGCTGTAAAAAAAAATGTTTAATAGACTGTTTACATGTCCACTGGAGCCATTATCAAAACAAATAAGAATATTCTACAGTTGCACGATTTATGATGTGATGATTTCAATCCTCCATTACTATCCATCCATTATAAGAGAAACCATAGAGACTGTAATACGTAAAAATTCAATATGTAACGATACAGCATCATTTAATTTACCAAAAATATGGTTCGAGTTGCTCCATGGTTACGAATATGAAAATTAAATAAGTACAGTAAAAAAATAAAAAATAACGTGCGTTTTCTGAAAGAGTACGTGAAAAATTGAATCATGGCGTTTCACATTATTCGTGCAACCATAAGTCGTGCAACTATAGAATATTCTTATTTGTTTTGATAATGGCTTTGATGGAGTCGAAACATGTGAAACGTCTATTAAAACCCTTTTACATTGTTTTAAAGTTTTTATTTTTACTTTTTAGCAATTGAAAGTAATATAAGTAAATTGCATTCGAATAAATTTAATCAATTTATTCGTAATGTGTAAGTAATTATTTTACACCTTACAAATTATTTTACACCTTACATCGTTTAATGTGGAGGTGGACTTCGGTTAGCGCGGACGAAAAGCAGTCCGCACTAACCGAAGTCCACCTCCACATTAAACGATATAAAGATTTGTAAGGTGTAAAATAATCACTTTCACAGTACCAATAAATTAAATAAATTTATTCGAATGCAATTTACTTATATTTCTTACACTATATAAAGTATACGGAATTGTTGATGTAGTTGAAAATTGCCATATGATAAATAGCAATTTTGTAATGTGTGTTTGTAATTGTGTTTTAAGTATAAAACAGATGGAGTATTTTCAATTTTGTCGTTTAGTTGAAACTTAAAAACCACACACACACACACATATACATACATTTGATATTTGAACAACAAAATTTAAGCACATTTACTAGACCGCAATTTCGTTCGAATTGCTTAATTTTTATTGTTTTTAAAATTAATCAAGCAAGTTTAAAAATTTCTACTGTCATTTTAAAATACGAATAATTTTAATAAACCGGAAAATATTTCTGAAAAATTAACTCTTTCCTGCTCTTTGCTAGTTATTATTGTAATTTTCATTTAATTATACGCAATGAATTATTTAGTTAATATTTAAATTTCTTATTCACTTATTACATTCCCAGCTAATTGAGATCACCAAGTCGTCCTTTCTGTAATTACTTGCAAGTGCGGGATTGCTGTTGCAGAAAATTACCGTATGAGAAAACGTGAATTGCGAATCAAAAATTGCTCTATCTCTGCGGTTAAATATATCATTAACCTTTTCAACTACCCTCTAGATTTGTTTCTCGTTTTATTGTTTTCTACCGTAAGAAGGTCGCTGAGTTGAAAAATGTTTCATGAAGCATTTTAGCGACTCTTAAAAAACTAACGAACCATGTTCTATCTGATTGCGAATTTAAATTATACGCTATATTCAACGTTCTAATTGGACGTGCAGGAATGATTCCAAAAATTTAATTGCAATCTAATGTAGTTTAGTGAATTTATATGATAAATGGTAAAGCTAAGTTTGAAACGAATCATATTTTGGATTAAATAAAATATTGTTTTTAAAGTCTTCAAATCAATCTCTTATTTATTTACTTATTAAAAGAATGACGCTTAGGCAGCGTATCCATTAATTTTCACATGAAATATCACCAAAATATCACTGGATAGTTGATAAAAATTAAATAAAAAAAAATATATTAAAATTCTTATTATCTCCCCCCCCCCCCTCTTTCAATTTTTCTCCCGAGCATAACAAAAATTGCTTTTTTTTTTTCAATCAACTGCAGTATATATTTAATTTTTAAAAGACGGGAAATTCATTAAAAAATGCATTTTTCTTTTCATCTTTCTTTCCTTTTCTTCTTTCTTTTCTCTTCTTTCCCTTTTTATATACAGACGATGATATTATTATTACCCCGAATACCGAATATAGCTAGGTTCCTCTTGAACAAGTATCGTCATTTTGGGGGCAAGTTAAAGCGGTGTTCAAAACAATATTTTTCTACGCTCAATATCGAGAAACTTTTAACACATTCACGGACTCATTTTCAAATGCATAAGTATGAAATTGATAGGCATGGCCAGGGCTTTGCAAACTTGATAAAATCTGGTAGCCTGCAAAACATCTAGTCGCCAGTAAAAAATCTCCCACCCCCCTTCCCATCTCCGTGACTGATTTAGAAAAAGAAAAAAAAAGTTTTGTATGAATTAATTGAGAAAAAATAATAACAAGCACTCTTTAAAATTGTTAGTTACATAGTTTAGAATAGTTGCATAATTTAGAAAGATAATATATAAGTTTTCTGATGAAATTTATCAAAATTATATATCTCAGAAAAAAAAAGAAAGAAAGAAATTCGGTAAAACATGAATTACAGGCGATATTTCTTTTAGCCACCACTAATTTTTTTAAATTTGTTTTTGTGATAGATTACTACAACAATTGCAAGAAAAAGCTCATCACGCAGCGGGTTTCTACGACACTTGCAAGATAAATCTTAAACGAAAATTTTCGTAAGGAAAAAGTGGAAGTCAAAATTTTGATTTGATCTCTTTTAAAAGAGACTGCTCCGATTCCTGGACCGGAATGTTCGGAAAAAGCTAATTGCCCAAATGCTTCAAATGCCCGAATAGTTGAGTGCTACAAAATATCTATCTAATGACCGGAGCATTGATAAAATAGTGAAGCAGGGAAACAATTTTTTGTCTATTTTCCTGTCGAAGTCAGTCAATTAACTTCTTTTATTATTTTAAAGTTTGCAATTTATGCACTTATTTTTGTCCAATTAAAAATAAAAGTAAAAAAATATTTTTTGTTTGAATATAGTTTCCAAGTTTATTTCTTAATACTGGGGGGAGAGAAAAAACGTCATTTGTGTTTACTTCTTAAGTCAATTTATATATATATATATATATATATATATATATATGTACAAAAAAAAAAAAAAAAAAAAAAAAAAACACCGCCCGATAAAATAATTTGGTCGCCAGATAAGAAAACTTTGTCGTCAGTGGCGACCTGGCGACCGCATTTGTCAAGCCCTGGGCATGACTATTGAAGTGATTTGAAATGAAATAGCGTATTTAATTTTGTATAAATGTATTATAGCTGAAATTATAAACGTCGGTTGAAAACGCCAAATCTGACCGCATTTTCTAAAATATCTTTTGCAGTGATCGAAAAATAGAAAAAGCTATTCGATTTCATAGTTTCTAATTACTTGCTAGTTTCATTCGTCTAAAATTAAAATCAGGGTTCGTACGGATCAGGGAATTTTCCAGGAGTTTCACCAGTATTTTATTTATAGAAAAAGAAATATGTGTTAAACTCGCGAAACTTTGCTTTCTTTTAAGGAGAGATTTTCTGTAAGAAAATACTGGTACCGAAGAATTTCCTGGTCGCAAAATTCCAGGAGCCGTACGAACCCTGTAAAATTGACTACGTGAATGTATCAGAGAGATATGAATTTGGGTTTCAAAACAAATTGACGAAACTGATCAGTAATACTGCCCAAATGGAAGCAAAAATACTTAACAATCTAAGGAAAATTACATACTAAAGAATATTAAATGAATGAATAAAAGTTCAAAATAATTAAATTATAATATTTATTCATATGAAAAACTACGGTTTGCCTGCATATTTTCTGTCTGTCCGCGTTCTAACAATTCGTGAAAATAATAACTTAGAGACGAAACTCAAAGACATTTTTGAGTAAATAATACAGTAAAGCCTATCAAAATGGAACCTGCCTGTAACAGAATACTTCCTTAAAAGGAAAATATCATGGTACTGGCGAAAATAATATAATATTGTTACAATATAGGATGTACCTTCTAAAGCGGAATCCTGATTAAAGCGGAATTTATTTTTCCTCCTTGTGATTCCATATAATTAGCAAGATTTACTATGCTCTTGCTCCATATAGATAATGGTTGCTATAGCTCTTATACAAAGAACTGGAAAACGTCTTTCGATTACACAGTTTCTGAATAAGAACGCCTGCCAATTTCATGCGTTTTGGAACAAAAATGAATTCAGAAATATGCCATAAAGTAG
Organism: Maratus michaelseni; assembly: GCA_963931845.1. Lineage (NCBI taxonomy): Eukaryota > Metazoa > Arthropoda > Arachnida > Araneae > Salticidae > Maratus > Maratus michaelseni. The sequence goes on from OZ007587.1 coordinate 277,888,546, forward strand.
CCAATTTGGATTTGAGAAAAGCCTTAAAGTTATAAGTGATGTGAGTCTCAGTGTTTTAAAAACTGAAAATCCAGGATTTTCTGTAGATATAACAATGAATTTTAATATCATAAAATACCTTTGTGAGCTATCTACAGCCAGGTTTTATGGTATCGGTCTTCCTATTAATAGACTGATATGTTTATATGCTTTCCTGAACCCAACGCTAATTTTCAAACTTATAATAGGGACTTAGGACACACACACACACACACACACACACACACACACACAAAAAAAAAAAAAAAAAAAAAAAAAAAAAACTTAAATTTTTACTAAGTATTTTATTTTGTGAATTTTTCTGCCCCTTAGTGCTTAGTGTACCAGACTTTCGCCCCAACTCGCCCCCTCTAAAACTGGATCTGTATGTAAAAAAAAAGCAATTGTAGTAAAAAGTATATTTTTAAAATTGCGTATTTTCCAGCCCTTAATTTTTAAGTGTTCTATACCTGACCAATCTTTTTATTTATTTTTCAATTTTAATGCACTTGGCTCAGTTTTTCTTATCAATTTTCCAGATGCAAAACATTTTTACCCAAATTTCACATTGTATATATTTTTTGTATCAAATGACCCCAGTTGCCCCCCCCCCCCCTTAATTTCTGCTTTTGGGAAAACGAGATTGTCCTTATTAAATGAAGATACGTCGTAAGTGGACACCCATTAACGACAGGCGACTGCATATATATGTTCTTAATTTCAAAAAGTATATGTCTTTGCATTGCATGTGAGTTTTCTTTCTATTTTAATTTGGTGCAAGCTAATTATTTTTCAGTCAAAAGTTAGTTAGTTTGAACTTAAATATTCTTTTGAAATTTTGTTTAGAACGGAACATTTTCTGATTACATTTAAAAATAAAATGTATGTTTTCTTAATATCAGAAAATAGGTTATGCCTGACATAGGATTTTCCTTTCAGTTTCATTTCGGAATCTGTTAGTTATTTTTCTCTAAATCACCAAGTAGTTTTCGCGTAAAATATGGGGTTTGAATTTTTTAGTACTTAATATACGCCTGTTATATTCTAAAATAAACATTTATTTGCAAAATTATCTGCAAGTTTTTAAAATAAGTCGTTTTATTATTGCATTTTCCCCCAAATAGAAATATAAAGACAAGCACGACAAGGAAATAAGTGGCAAAAAATAACTGATGTAAAAGTCTCCCTCTCCCTCTTTTCACCCTAAAACTAAAGGGGAAAAAACCTGTCCATAAAACTTTCTATACTTGTTTTATCAAAACAAAGAATTTAAAATTTTAAAATTTAATAAATGCCTAGAGCGTACATATGATCAGTCATATTTTTATCTTTGATTTTTTTTCAGAACTTAAAATTTACTGATTACATGTCAAAAATTGTATGTATATTCTCTTTATATCGGAAAGTAATGTCTATGCGCTATGTTTGACTTTTCTCTTTATTTCAATTTGGTGTCAGTTAAATATTTCTTCAGTCAATAGCTAGATAGTTTTATCTCTAAATTTTGCTTTAATTTTTTCAAAATGAAACATTTCCTGATTACATTCTAAAATAATATAATATATATTCTCAATGTCGAAAAGCATGTTCATGTGACTTTTCTTTACTCAATTTGATTTCGGTTGTTTATTTTTTTAAGTTTTGAATTTTTCAGAACTGAGCATTTCCTGATTCAAATATTATTCTAAGCGTGGCGGCATAATTATTTTTCGCTCAAACACTCGGTAGTTTTGTCTTTAAATATTACTGTGATTATTATTTATTTATTTATTTATTTTAGAACGGAACATTTTCCAATATTCTAAAATGAATATTTATGAACTGAAAAAGATTTGTTTCATATTTATTTAATTATTGTCCTTTTACTAAATAGATATAGAAAGACAAACGCGATCAGGAAATATATACACGGCAAAAAATAAAGATTGACTCAAAAGTCTCTCCCCTCCACCACTTTCACAAAGTTTGCGAATAAAACTTTATATTGCTGTTTTTGTCAATGCAAGAAAACAAAAATACAGAGTGGATACAGAGTGTTCTGGCAATTTTGTAACTGAATAATTTGAGAAATATTAATTGTAAGTTCAACGTAGATTACTATCATATGTCCCTTAATGGGCCGCTTCACTGTAACTCCCCGATTGCGAAATCCCATGTTAACCTATGGGAAAACTGCGAAGCGCGATTACTCATTAACTAATATAGATATTAAAATACTGTTTTCATCATCAGAAAATAGACGTCAGATGCCGACGTTGTGCGTTTTTAAAAATTGCCTACGTAAATTTTAAGTATTTTTAAGAAGATGATAAACTTTCATCAAGTAAAAATTGCAAAGTTAATAGGGATTTTTTAAATACTTAAAATTTAAAGATACCATTTTTAAAAACTCATAATGTTGGCATCTGACGTCTACTTTCTGATAGTGAAAACCGTATTTTAATATCTATATTAGGTAATGAGTAATCGCGCTTCGCAGCTTTCACATAGGTTAACATGGGATTTCGCGATCGGGGAGTTTCAGTGAAGGGGCCTTATAAGAAGAGTGCACAGAAAAATGACGTTAAAAATATTAATTTTCTGAAGAGATATTTAAAAAATGAGGGTGCATTCCACGATCATAGGTTTAACATTAGCGATGGGAATTGGAGACCTGGTTGCCCTACATTTAAAGATCAGGTTAACAGTGCGCCGATTCTAAAATCCATTACTGAATTGAATCAAGAATCATCATTGCATTTGGTTTGATCTACGTGAACGTGCCCAAAAACATATGGCAATAGATGGGATATTTCCAGAGTAACGAAGGGCAGCAGTATCCAACACTTATATAAAAAATAAACGGTATTTTTTTATTATAATGGCCCTCACAATTACGTTTATGCCAAAGTTACAGTCATGATTTCGCGAAGGTCATCGCCAAGCTTATGTATGAATCATATATACACATACACTAGTGTGCAACAATTAAGGACGGAGCTGATAAATTAGCATAAAAGCCAAAAAAAGGCGACAGAACTAAATGAAAGACCAATCAGGGCATAAACCTGAAAGAAATGCAGCAGGACATGTCCATATATGGCATATGGTGTAAAATGAGGAGGTGCTAAGGCAATAAAAGCACAGAGGCGGTGACCGTTCAGAAAATTGGTGAAATCTATTGCCCGTGTAAAGTTATTTTAGCGACTTTTTTTTTGGTATTATTGTGTGATATGGCCAAGAGGCAATCCAGAAGATGTCATCTGGATGATCTTAGACGAGGTCGAATCATTGGGAAGTTAGAAGAAGCTCGAAGTGTGACAAGTGTGGCACAAGAGTTCAGTATCGCTCATAGCATCATTTCACGAGTCTGGAGTGCATTTCAAACGAAGGGAACAGTTGTCCGAGCATTCAGCAGTGGTCGCCCACGCGCAACAACAACAGCGGAGGACCGTTCTATTGTCCTACAGGCGAAAAGAAACAGGCGTCAGACAACGCAAGGCAGATGGATCAGACTAATGGCCGTCGAATATCACGTTTTACCGTGGCTAGGAGGTTGAACAAAGGTGGCTTGTATGCACGACGACCAGTACGGTGTGTATCACCAAAGTCTGCTCATCGGAGACGCAAGTTTCTGTGGTGTCAGAAACATAAGAATTGGACACAACAGGAGTGGGGTCGAGTATTCTTTGCGGATGAGAACCGATTTAGTATGACAAGCGATTCTGGACGTATACACATCTTTAGAGAGCAGGGAACACGCCTCCAACCTCATTGAAAGGGACCGTTTTGGAGGTGCCGGAGTTCTTGTTTGGGGTGGTATAATGCTTGGTAGCCGTACGGACCTCCACGTCTTCCAAGAAGGTTCAGTCTCTAGTGCCCGCTACTGCGCCGAGATTCTCTTGCCTCACGTGCGTGTTTTTAGAGGTGCTGTGGGTCCGGACTTCCTCTTCATGGACGACAACGCTCCCCTTCATCGTACAGTGGCTGTCGAAGAGCTCCTGGAGAGTGAAGATATTCAACGCATGGATTAGCCTGCAAATTCCGCGGACCTTAATCCCATAGAACACATGTGGGACGTTCTCGGGAGACGCTTGGCATCACGTGATCAGGCGCCAACAACTATTCCGGAGCTGAAATTGGCGATACAAGAGGAATGAGACTCTATTCCTCAAGAGCTACTTGACAACCTTGTTCTCAGCATGGACAGACGTTGCAAATTCTGCATCGCAGTCAGGGGTGACCATATCCCCTATTATAGACCGAATTTGCCCTGCCAGGTGCTTGTAAGATGAACGTTTCTGTCTTCTCTGCGTTTGTGCTCCAAGTGACCTTTTCAATAAAATGCTTTTATATCCTTTTGATTCTTTGTTTAGATGGTTTTTATCACCTGACCCATATTTTCACATCTTGAAGATCTTATGGTATGATTTTGGTCGATGTGGAAATCTTGTGCGTGACGTTACATCCGAAAAACCCTCTCGTCCTTAATTTTTGCACACCAGTGTATATATACACCAAATGCTCATATAAGAGCCATATATGTCAATATATACGTAATGTTTACATCATATAAGTCATCTATACGTCATATACACACCTCTTATATGTACGTCATATATGACTATAACTTGTACATATACGTATGAAATAGCATTTTCATCAGTATGACTATAATGTCATACATGTTTTATAATTTGGCGATACATCTTGATAGCTTGGCGATTCATTTTCGGTGGTCGTTATGACAAAGAAATACCAAATAAACTTTGTGTATTTCACTATCTTATTTATAATCATGTGTGCTATCATGTTTGGCTGTATAACTTCCCAAATAAATCTTTCTTTTCTCGAATTAATTTATGTCCAAACTCTATAATAAATGCCTATAGAACATTTCATAAGTCATAAACGATATTTCTGTCTTTAAATTTTGTTTTAATAGTATCTCATAACGAAATATTTGTTGATTATTCCATTATGTAAATAATAATAATAATAATAATATGTATAATCTCTTAATGTGGTCTCAAATTATATTATCATTTAAATGGGAAAAGACTTAGTCAACAATTTTTTTAAACGTAAAAATAAAACTTGTTTCTTTATTTCAGATATACGTAATGAACAATAGAATGAGACCTTACATTAAAAATGTTCAATAAATCGCATACTTATTTCAAAAGTGACACAAATAAAAAATGTTGATTTTCGGGATATTAATATGACTGAATATCTGTTGGCAATAATTGAATAGTAATTTGTTCAATATTTTATAAGTTGTTTAAGATATACATTGTACATACAGAAACCATCTATCTATTTTCATATACAACCAGAATAAATTTATCTTAAACGTATAACAAAAGGTGTTTTTAAATTCATAAACAAACACGCATAATAGTTCACAGGTAAATATTATTTGGCACACACATGAATATTATTTGGCAACAATCTCATTTTCTTAAGCAAAAACAGTACCTAAGCCATTTTGAAAAACGCCAAGACGCCTATAAATGGGAAGTTATCTTCAAATATTGCTTTGAACTTTTTTTAGAACGGCACATTTGCTAATAATATTCTAAAATAAATATTTATGAACTAGAAACCTTTTATAAACTGTTGTCCTTTCACCAAGTAAGATAGAGAAAGACAGGCACGACAAGGAAATAGACTGAAAAAAAATTATTAAGACTGACATAAATGTTTCTCCCCTTCATTACTTTCACAATGTTTGCGAATAAAACCTTTCATTCATGTTTTTGTCAGAATAAATAAACGAAAATGTAATAAATGCCTAGAATACGTTTCAAATCATCCTTAATTAAACTTCTTGTCTTTAAAAACTATCATTTATATCAGAAGCATTCTCAGGTTCTCAAACTTGCTCGATGACGGAGTACCTTTGAAATATAAAATTCCATTTAAAGCACCAAATTTCACTTTACAGATCCATAATTATTTTTCATAAATGAAATGACAATAATATTAAAGAAGTAAGGCAGTTTCAAAATGTAAGCATGGAACACATCAATGTTTGTTATTCAAAATTTTTATTTTCGCCACCAGAATAACATTACAGATAGGACTACAAGCAGAACAGGGGAAAAAAACATACAAATACGAAACATCGCGTGATAAAATTGAAACACAAAATATTTCAGAATGAATTCAGAATAAATATTGTAGATTCACAATTTGTTACACACATAAACAGATTTTTTTTTTTTTTTTTTTTTTTTTTTTTGTATGCATTTACTTGGCTTCCAAAAAAACGGAATTCGATAAGAATGAAGATGTTGTTTTAATTTTCACAATGATACTAATATCTGGTTCAGTTTCAAGACCGTAGCCACTTAGACCGTAGAGGCACTTAAACCTTTACCAACGAAATAAGCTCAAGAGGATCCATTCATATGCAGTTGATTTCCTAAAATCCGCACTACTTGGAACCAGAGGTTGTGCGGATTTTAGAATTTTGGTCACTGTTTTGTTCACATTTTCAAACAGTAATTTGAATGTAATAATGCACTCAAAATTATAATGAATGCTGACAATAAAGTAAAATATTAAAATAATTAATTAAAATAATAATGTAAAATAATAAAAAATTTAAAAAATGATTAAAATATTAAAATTAAAGGCCAAATAAATAATTAATAATGCTTGAGTAAATATGCATAATAATGATGAAATACATTTTTCTTGAATTATTCAATGGAACTCGGCTCATAGACATAATAATTTACATCAAACCCGTAAAATAACAAAACTTTATTTCATGTTTAGCCAGATTTAATAACCAAACAAGAACGAAAAATCATGCGTCAAGCATAGATTATGTAACACTTTCCAACGCTTCCAAAATAATTTTACGAATCATACTCTTTAATAAGCTAAAAGATAACATCTAAGTAATCCGAATACTTTTATTCAGCCCTGTATAGGATGTATAGATTTGTATATATACTACATAGGATGCTAAATTATAGTTCAGTTAGGAAACACGTAGCACAGTTTAAAATTCTCCGTCTGGAGTTAAATAATACGGAAATGTGTTCCCGAACTTTTGTGCTTCCCTGTATAGGATCTACAGAATTTATACACACCACGTAATATATAAAAAGCGATTTAAAATTAAAATCGCGTTCAGTAACTTAAAACGTACGTCCAGGAATTATTGTTAACATACAGTAGATAATTCTTTTGTGTGTCCCTGTAAATGAACGATGACTGCTATAAACACAATATTCTGTAGTAAGTCTCTTGTAATGAACCTTATATAAATTTCAATGCGTTTAAAATAGGGAAACATTATTTAAATAAACCGCAGACGATTTTTCTCCATAGACGTAATGTAACGGAATTCTTTTGACTGTCCCTGTAAAGTAAGTATAAGTGCTATGCACACCCTATTCCATATTAAGCTTCTTCTAATGCACCTTAGTGATATATATAAATTTCAGTGCGTTTAAAATAGTGAAACATTATTTAAATAAACCGCAAATGATTTTTCCCCATAGACCGCAATGTAACGGAATTCTTTTGAGTGTCCCTGTAAAAAAACTATAAGTGCTACATACTTACATTGAAATAGGGAACATGCTATAGATAACGATTATAACATATAAAAATTGCAGGGCAATCCGAGCATATTTACGGGAGTTAGAGCACGGACAGACGGCAGACGGCAGACGGCAGACGGCAGACGGCCAGACGGCAGACGGCCAGACGGCCAGACAAACCGAAGTCATAAACACTTATCAACTATGTTGGAAAGTGTTAAAAAGCTTGATTAATACATAAATGTATTTGATAAAAAGATCACGATCACTAGTGATATCAGTGCTATCTTAAATTTTTTCAAAAATAAATTTATACTTGCTTCATGAGAAAGCATGAGTTCAATGATATTAACCAGAATTACATATTAAAATACGTATAGAATGATATAAAAATAAATAAATCTTGAACCCCCCTTCTCCCTACATCTTAACTGTAAGGTTCACTGTTTACATCTGTAACAATGTGCGAATTTTAAGTGTTTGTGGATTTTAGGGTTCCGGATAAGGGACTTTCATTTAAAAGAAAGGCATTGTAACTTAAAATCTATAACGTTGCCTCCTCACAATGTTCTAGAAAGGTTTATTTTAGGATAAAAATCTAAAATTCGACATTTCCGTCATTTTTTGTCAAAATGAGAGGTACTTAGGACCCTTAAAATGATATATACATTGACATGCTATACGTAGAAATGATTACAGTTACATTACATATAAAAAGTTCCAAAAAACTTTTAATAACAAATCGACTAGTTTCGTATACTTCCAACGGTGACATTCTGAAGGTCTGCAAATAATAAATAAAATCTTTTCGTAAAAAATTGAACTTTGAACATCATAAACAGTCCGAGATGGCATTGGACGCCATGTAATGTCATTGTTGTTTTTACACATTAAAAACAGACAAATGTTTCTTAACCTAGGAAAATATAATTCCATTGTATTCTGGGCTCGGTCTTGACTGTGGCCTAGCTGGTGGATGGATATGGTCTTTCCCTTGGACTTTTCAGCTCTAAGCCGGCAACGGTGGGGTTGTCCAGGATTGGTTGATTTGTAACTTACTAGGCAAGATGCTACCATTTTTTTTTATCGATGCTTTTGAACGGTATCGTATAATGTATTTTTGCGGACTTTTATAAACTCAATATACTTCCTTCTAAAACTCATTCAGATTATTCTTATATTTTTGATCCACACTTTTAAAATGACAACACATTTTTGCCCCAAATTACACGCTGAGGTTACACACTGATACAATGGCCATGTAAACAATTATGATATTTTGCTTTTAAAGTTTCTTAAATTATAACACTTATCCCCACAAAAAATAATAATTTTAATTCAAAAATCTCTAACCAAAATCCTTAATTATTAATATTTTTTAATTCAATAACTCAAGAATCCATACTTTTTTCCAGAGCGTAGTTTGAGAAACTCTGATCTATACTATAAAGAACGAACATGTCCGTCAGTAAAGTTAAGCTCAAAAGTAACACTAGATGTCACGTTATAATGCTATCACTTTAGATTTTATCGCATGTGTATTCGCTTCTAAGGATTACATAGTTTCAGTCTTTATTCTGTCGAATAAAAAGAAAAATGTACATTCAAATAAATTTTAATTGAAAACTTTAACTTAAATTGCCGCCTTGGTATGATGTTTTAAATAATTTTCAATCATGTACTTTATTTCAATTCTATCAGCATGTCACTTAACAACGTCACTTAGCTACGGTAATGTAAAATACCAATTGCAGTAACATAAATAAATATTAAATCTCAGTAGAGAGTGGAAGAGTTACCACAAATGGTGACTTATTGTTCATGTTTGGCGTGATATCCGTCTGATTGTAAGACTTCTTTTTTACCAATTTAGTGTCAGCTAATTATTTTTCACAGTTTTATCTTCAAGTATTGGCTTGAACTTTTTTAGACCGGCACATTTGCGAGTAATATACTCAAATAAAATATTTATGAACTATAAACCTTTTATAAACTATATCCCTTTCACCAAATAGACAGAGAAAGACAACCACGACAAGGAAAATGACGGCCAAAAAATAAAATAAAATAATTAATACTGACATAAAAGTTCTTTCCCTTCATCACTTTCTCAAAGTTTGCAAGTAAAACTTACTATTCATGTTTTGTCAAAACAAGGAAACGAAAAAATACTAAGTGGCCAGAGTACGTTTCAAATCATCCTTAATTAAACTGCTCCTCTCAAAAACCTTCAAAAAATATCATTTAGTTAGATAAAATCATATTAGTAAATTTGTGGTTTCGTGTTTTTCCTAAATAGCTGCATTATGTTTAACAGATTGCATCTGCAAGTAATTTAGAAAAAGATGCTTGCATAATATCTGATAGTTTATTAAAAACCCAGATAAAACTTTAGTTAATTTTAATAATGCTTAAAACATTTGCGTTTTTTTTATGACATTATGTTTTTTGAAATAAGATAAAGTTAAAAGTGTTTTTCGTAAAAAAGATCGTTATTAAGGTGTTAAAGAAACAAATATTTTTTTTTTCTAATCTAGATGTTAGTATATTAACAGTTTTATTTCTGCAATGTGTTTCCAAAATGTAAGTTTTTTTTTTTTTTTTTTTTTTTTTTTTTTTATAAACAATATTATATGCAAATCGTTTGTATGAATGCGAATCAGCAAAACAAACCGCCGTCGTTAAAAGCATTAAATTTATTAATATAATTCTAGTATTTTATTTACAGAAAAAATGGCATTTTTATTTTTATATGACAACAGTTTTTTCAAAGAACTAACTGAAAAACACGCTTTAAAAAGTTTAGGTCATCCAACCAACGCAATCTTGATATACAGGTCGAGACAGCACTTTCACCACTAGGGTATGGTGGGAGAAATACTTACCTAACATTCCAAGCATTTTCGCTACTTTTTAAATATCAAGTAAAATTTATAATTGTTTTAGGGATCAAATTTAAAGATAAATCTGATAAAATATGTTAAAAAACTAGTCGTTGGGGGCCACCGTAATACTTACCCATCATGGATATGCATAATGTAAAATATTAAAATAAAAAAATATGTATATCTATAAAATGCATTGCAATTCGAATAAAATCGTGGCTTGATGACGTCATAAACTTTAAAGGATCTATTACTGAATTGCTTAAAAGAAACATCCTTATAACTCCAAAAACAATAATCCTATTAACCAGCGGTTTATTGCATTTGATTCAGCCTGTCATTTCCAATTAAAAAATATCTTTGGATTGAAATTTGGATGAAATACAGGGTCATGAAAAATCGAAGAGTGTGGAAAATAGGATTACAAATATCTCGGCAACTCATTATCCGATCGACTTCATGCTTTATGCAAAATTTATATTTTTTTATTATCTTTTATATTCACTTCTTAAAATAAACAATTTCGAAAATTTTTATATACCTTTTATCAGAACAAATATTTCGAGAGTCTGAAAAAAATAGTTCCAGATAATCGAGGTTACTGACATTCAATAGGGTTCTTCCCATTATTACATACTAAATACATACCAAATTTCAAGTCTCTATCCCAAATTTTTCGGGAGATAGAGCATTTACAGACACGCAGACACACAGACACGCAGACACACAGACGGACGGCAAAATTTTTTTTTCTAAAAATATGTTTTTCGGAATCTCCAGTGTCTGAAACGTGTAAATCCGTCAAAATTTTTTTTTCGATTTTCAAAACGATTACAAGATTTACCTTATACTACGTATGATGGGTAAGTAATATATTTAATTCATAAATAAACACATGCATACACACACATACACAACAAATTAAAAAAAAAATTATCCTTTAGTATATTTAATGCGCATGTACTGTTAATATATATAATATGCAATTTTGATAATTAATTTTTAAATCTCACGGAAGTGACAATATTAAAAAAAAAATACTTACAGTACATTTATAAAATATGAAGGGATACAATGATAATCAAAGATATACACATTCAATATAGTGACAGATACTCTTTCCAATACTCTTTTTTGAAGTGTTCAACAGTTTTATTGATTTTTTAAACCATTTTTTTAATACTGAATAATAATATATTCTAATATGAATAATATAGATGAGCAAATGATATTCATGGTAAATCCTGATCCAACCCGAGCTTCTCGGATTACAGAACATCATAGATGAATTGAAAACTATAATTGATTTTTTACATTTAATATATATATATATTTAGATCGTCCACTAACAACACGAAAAGGCATTTTTGTACGAAAAATATTAATTATGCACATTTAAATAAAGTTTTTAAATTTATTAAAAGCGATACTTTCGTATATTAACGGTATGTCAGGGATCAATAGCCGAAAAAATTGACAAAGATTTCTCTATTTACAGCAGCATTTTTTATTCTGATAATTTCAGTGATTTAAGCGCGTGGTTCGATTACATGCCTGTTAAATTTGTGTTTTATTTACATTACTAGCAGATTCGCCCGGCGTTGCCCGGTCCCATCAAAAAATAATACGGAACGCGAAATCACTCAAAAAATCGCTGCACGAAACCCTTCCTCTGGTAACTCTTTGTCTTTCGGAAATCAAATAGAGAGATAGACCCGAAGCGGAAGTAAATTTAATACTACCCCCTCAAATGTCTAGATCATTTGATTCAGAACGTGTCAGTTTTTGGGTCAAAATTTTTAAAAAATTAATTTCGGATTTTCACAAAATTTGCATTTTTGGAATCAGAAACATAAACTGTGAGTTTCGATTTAAAAATTCCAATACTTTTCTTAATACTCGAGGATGAGTGGAAATGAAACTATTTCGTTTTCTGGTATTATCAAATCACTAACTTTCTTTTGCGGTTTCAATATAAATAGCCATTTTTGGAGCACGCGCAGGAAAATATTTTAGTTCCAACGCCAGGGGATGCATTTTGTTCTAAACAAATTATTCGACACGTGTCCCCGCTGCCTACGATACCGTGTGTAGCAGACGTGCTAGACACGAGTTGCAATTTCTTTTACTTCCAGTTTCTACCACCAGGTGGAGCATTCTGTTCTAAATAAACCTATTTCCGAACGAAACTCCGGCACTCGATCCTGCTGCTTACGGCACCGTGTAGAAGGCGTGCCGTGCACGCGCGAAAAATCTGTTAGTTCCACTCTCTATCGCTAAGGAGTACCAAATCTATGTCTTGAATAATTAGCTATATCTTAATTCGTTCATGTTAAGTTGAAGGAACCGATTCCCGTTGAGATCGGACCCACAGAACCCGAGAAAATAAATCCCCCCCCCCTGAATATTAATATTCATAAATGGTGGTAACCAAGGGCTGAAGAAATTATACCGAAGTTTATTTAGTACCTCGGAAGAATGTCAGAAAAGATTTTGTTTGAATCGGACCAAGATTAAATGCAAAATCTTTTAGTTATATTTTCCATCGCCAGGGGTGCATCCTGTTCTAAACAAACCTCTTTCCGAACGAAACTCCGGCACGTGTCCCCGCTGTTTATAACAGCGTATAGAGGGCGTTTTGTGCACGTGCAGAAAATCTTTTAATTCCGCTTTCCACCGCCAGGAAGCGCCAAATCTATGTCTTAATTAGTTATCTATATATCTTAATTAGTTCATGTTAAGTTGAATGAATCAATTGTCGTTGAAATCGGGTCCTTTGTTTGAATCGGACAAATTTTAAATACAAAATTGTTTCATTTCACTTCCCACCGCTAGGGGGTGCACTCAGCTCTAAATAAAACTCTTTCCGATCGAAACTCCGGCACGTGTCCCAGCTGCCTACGGCACCGTATAGCTGGCGTGTTGCGCACGCGCTACAAAATCTTTTAGTTTCATTTTCTACCACCAAGTGGCGCTAAATCTACATCTTAATTAGTTATCTGTACCTTAATTAGTTCGTGTTAAGTTGAATGAAGTAGTTCTCATTGACATTGAGCCCATAGAACACGAGAAAATACTCCTTCCTGGTCATTAATGTTCAGAAATAGTGGTAACCAAGGGCTGAAAAAATTATACCGAAGTTTATATAGTACGGGAGACCTGACAAAACGTTTTGTTTGAATCAGACTAATAATTAAATAGTTCTGATTTTGGAGGCAGGGGAAGGGGGGGGAGTTTCGATCAGAGCATTAACGCGATATTTAAACTACAACCGAACACTCCCCCCCCCCCCATACACGCGCAGTATTTAACTAACAACGTTAAAAAAATAGGAATTATCATCAACTTTCTAAACAGAAGCAAAATGACTTTTTTTTTTCATACAAAAACAGTAAGTTATTGTTGTTAATTTCTGAAATCCAATACATAAATGACGTACACGTGAGAAAACTCTAAAAATCGCATAAAACAAATCGCAAAAATTCACAACTCACTATTCGAATTGAAATCAACTGACGACTTTTTCATCTGCCAATCACAATTGCCCGGTTGACTTCCAGCTGTGCCTATACAATTCTATCAGTTACCAATCACAACTACTCTGCAATGGTGTTTGACTTGTAGTGGGCGATTTGTGACGTCATTTGAAACAAAAAACACTGCAAAACATGAAATAAATGTTAAAAAACGCATAAAAAAGAAAATTAAAAGAAAAAATCTAATAAAAAAATCAGGATAATAAATAATCTGCCCTTCCCTTTTAAAATTATGATTTATCGGTAAAGAATTATCAACTTTCTACAAGCTAAAAAGAGTAAAAAAAAAAGACGATTCTGAGCGTATCTGGGGCTGAAATGGAAGCAACCACCGAACCAATCAAGCATTCTGGGCAAAATTACTTAGTGTCAAAGGAAAAAATACCTCAAAAATTCAAAAATTGCTGTACGAATTTCACATAAACTTTATTGAAAAGAGGATAAAATTTACTATATTGGGCTGAAAGATTGGAACCGGATTCTGGTTACTAATGTGGGTAAATCGCAGCAAAACGTCAAAAGACACTAAAAATCGCATTTTTAAAATCAGGATTTTTTATCTGTAAAGAATCAACTTTCTTCAAGCTAAAAAGAGGGAGGGGGGGGATGACTTTTCTGAGCGTGTCTGAGGCTGAAATGGAAGCGCAACCACCGAACCAATCAAGCATTCTGGCAAAATTTCTTAGTATCGAAGGAAAAAATTTGCCAAAAATTCAAAAATCGCTGTACGAATTTCGCATAGGGTTTATTGAAAAGAGGATAAAATTTGCTGTAGTAGGCTAAAAGATTGGAACCGGATTCCCGTTACTAATGTGGAAAAATCGCAGCAAAACGTGACTCGGACGTGAATTGACATTAAAAATCGCATTAAAAATTAAATAAAAAAATCTATTCAAAAAATCCAAAATCTGGCTTCGAGGTGCAAAACTACATGCATAGATGTACCTTCCCACCAAATTTTGTAGTTCTGCGTGCGACGCTCTCTTCAGAACACAACCGAGAGACAGACAGACAGACACACAAACTTCCTTCTTTATTATAGTTGGAGATTCTATTTATTTATTGACGAAGTTTTAATTTCGTTATGAAATATTAGCCGGAAACTAATACTGAACTATTTATATTGTTCTAAGGGCAAACGCAATTTAGTAATTGGGCTGCACGGAATAGAGATATAATTAAGAAATAAAAATCATGCTTGAAAATTATTTTAAATCCTTTAAAAAAAACAGCAATTAAGGTACAGTTTTCAAGCAAATTGCATTTGAAAGATAATTTTTTTCCTATTTGACGGTGTAAAAATTCAAATTGCGTATTGTTCAGAGGTTTTAAAAAATTGAAATAAAACCGAAATTTATTGACCAGGTGTTGCCATCTTCAATGTAACGTCAGCATTACTCACGGGCACATTTTTGCTTTATAATATAGATGTACTATGTTCGAAAGAGTATTATTAGCCACCCACAGGGAGGCTTATTCTTTCAATCTCTATCATTTTTCATGTTTATGAAAAGTCACAGCAATCCATCGTTGCCACAGGTTAATCTCGGAAAATGAAACATTTGAAGTTACTGAAAAAATTAATAGCTCAAAAAGTATTTGTCACAAAATCGTTAGACAAACTGCGTTAGAAAGGAAAAAAATTGTTTTTTTCTTGATTTAAATTTCAAATCGAATGATTATGCCGTTTTCCAAATAATGAATTTAAAAAATTACCAAACTTTACAATGAAGAACAATAACGAAACCTTCACGCGTAAAAAGATAATGATAACGGTTGTTGCTTTTGGTCGAGAATGGACCAAACGATGTTCGCATGTTACTATTTTAACCGTTTTTAACGAAATTCTGTAACTTTAGAAGACTTTTTCTTTGAATAAGCAATAGAAATGCACAAAATCGTTACAAAAATGTTAAAATTACAAAAAAGGATAGATGCAAATTATCAGATATGAAAAATAAAAAAGAAATTTGGTACTTTCGTGTTATAGCAGCCACCAAGCATGAAATATTTTTGTTTCTGTTTTCATTAATATATTGTAAATTTGGTACTTTCGTGTTATAGCGGCTTCCAAGGATGAACTGCCAAGCGGCCAAGATTTATCGCCAAATTATAAAGCATGTATGTCATTATAATAATATATATATATATATATATATATATATATATATATATATATATATATATATATATATATATATATATATATATAACATTTCTGTACGTATGTGGCCAAGTTATAGCCATATATGACGCATATATGATGTATATATATGACATGTGTATATGATGTATGTACGACATATAAAACATAAATAATATGTGTATAATGACGTATATGGCACATATAGGAGTGTTTGGAATATATATATATGCGTATATAGGATGCCAATATAAGCTTTGCGATGATCTTGGCGAAATCATAACTCCAACCTTGGCATAATCATGGGAAATGTTCAGTAAGACCTTTTTGGTGCTCCCCGCAAATGTAAACCCCATTTAAACCCCTTCATGTAACATATCAATCGATAGGTCTCGTCAAGCACTATGGTCTGGTCCTACTCTCCGCCTCTCACTTCCCCCCTCCCTTAAGAAACATAGTTCTCTGTTTCAACTCTTTTTAAATTTTAGTTTTTCCCATCTTTCTCAGCCCCTTTAAGCCCCACAGCGGACGTAGGCCTCTTCTAAAGGATCCAACGAAGTTAAAATCGTCGAGGCCGACATTTCTAAGAGGATCCCGAGGCCCTATCTCCCATAGGACCGGAGTTACCCCCCCCACGGGGGAGACATTCAATGTGTTCAAACCCCGTCATGTACCATATCAAAAGTTTGATCTCATCAAGCACTTTTGTCTGGTTCTACTCTCCCCCTCCTTCTCTCTCGTCTCCTGTAAGGAGCACTTTTCTTATTTATTTTTTTCAATTTCTCATATTTATTTTAGTTTTTTCCATTTTTCTCTGTTCCTATGGGCCGGACAGCTCCAAAATTTCACCAAAATTAGCTGTAAACCGCCTAAAGGTTATTCCCCCCCCTCGTTTCTTTTGGCGCCCTCGGTTTTTACGTATCTCTCTTGGGGGGGGGGGTCAGAGGGGCGAAAAGGGGGATCCCTTTTAAAGTTCCATCTCTCAATTGCAAGTGAGGATTTATTTTAAATCGGGTCTCGTAGAGCACTTGTGTTTTGTATAGCTCCCCCTCCCCCCCCACCGCTTTCCAAGATCCCGTCAATTAATGCTAACTCAGTTTTTGTTAAACAACTTCTCTTAGCTATATCCATCATAAAAGCTGCTATCATAGAACTTTTCATTACCTTTTTCAGGTTACCTATTAAGTGCTAAAATGCCTTGAACCATTAAAAACATTTTAAAGGGTGTCATTAGGCCAGCACATTTGTAAACAACAACTACCTCGCCATGTCTCAGCCCATTGGAGCCACATCTTTTTACTATTATATTTATTAAAAATACTTCTAGTCACTGAATCTTTTTAAAACTTGGTGTGTTCGTGCCTAATATGTTCCACCAGCCTCACAAAAAATCTTAGAACGCTAACTAAGTTCTAAAGTGGAAAAGCTGGCTTATGCTAACATTTTTTTTTTGACGAGTTAGACTTGGCTGAAAAAAATCTCAACGATAAAAGCCGTGGGTGGCCAATCTATATTCTGTCGTAAGGTAGAATTTTTCCCGCTTGTTATTTTTTTAAAGACATCCTTGCAAATATGAGCTTTTTATGATACATTTCGAACTAGGATAATAAGCATAGTTAGTTTTACAGCAAAATCGAAATAGGAATACAAGGCAATTCCAATCATCTGTACTAATGTGTTTTGGACTCAACTAGGATAATTAGTACAATCATAAAGAAAATTAGGATTGTGAAATAATACACGGCCACAGATATTGACAAGTTGTGAGTAAGATTTTAATCCTTCAAATAAAGTTAAGTATGTATCATATTATGTATTATTTGTTAACCTTTTTCTATGAATTTACAAAACGCACAAGAATGAATGAGTTATCATTCGAAAGGTTTTTGAACCGGATTTTGACATAGTACTCACATTTCGTTAAAATATGTCTTTTAGTTAAAGATTTCTGTTAAATTAAAATTAAATCAGTATTAATTTCAAAAATGAAATGAAAGGTTTTTCTCAAATCAATGTTGCCACAAAAAATAATTTATCGTGCATCATATCGTGCACAATAATGTTTATAAAAAAATAAATAGTAGAAAGAGGATAAAGTGGGGACGTCTCCGCACGTATTTATTTTACATTTATTATTAAAAACCAAAATTCAAAATTCAAATGTTTAGAAGAAAAAGACACCTATCGATCGATCGATGGAAGCAGCGACATTTCACGTGTAGCGTAAAAGCTATATTAATTTAAATTATTATATTATATTAAATTGTATTATATATGTCATTTTTCCCTGGCAGCTGCAGGCTTAAAAACTATTGTTATGGGATATTATCTTTTGTGTGTTTATCTACGGTGTACTGTAAAGCTTTTCCTAACTGAAATCTTAATCTGGTAGGGGAGTGACCTGATATAAATTGAAAGAATGCTTATTATCGTGGAAGAAGTGTTTCTATTGTTATTGTAAGTTCATAGATAAGACAGATTTCACCCATGCTCTAAGATGAAAGATCCATCATAGGGGATTACGAGCTGTCAAGCAACCCTTACGAACAGGGGTCCAGCCCCCGTTGACAAAGGATTCTCTGGTGGGGACTGGAGAGTGAGTTAGTTTTAACGTGGGAGTGAAGTGCGGAGGTTATTCAGAGAATAAGCTCTCGGACACGTGTGTTGGAAGGAGATCTCTTGGAGTAAAGAGACAAAGTGTTCATGAGATTAATAGTAATCTCTGATCTGAGTTAATTAACGTAGCTTACCAGTACACAGAAAGTATTTTCTGTATCTTTATTTAATGTTGAACCGGATAAGCTATATCCAAGTTTTTAAGTGTAAATATTATAAATAAAGTGTTAGTTTAAGTTTAATTGAAAGAGTTCGTTTTCTTCTCAACATACCTCTCATAACGTGACCGATATCACGTAGTCATATCGGTGGTGGCAGCATATTAAAAATACCGGATTATTCTTCGAAGTTGGGTGGACTTAGAGGGAATCCGACAATATATGTATTCAATTTATTTTTCTTTGTCTTAAGTTTTTCCCGAAGCGGATGACGTCGTAGTTAAATGTAGTTAAAATACGATTCTTATTTTTTTTTCCTTGCGCGTGCCTTTTGCCATCTTCGATCAGTTTTTACTGTAACGTTGATGGAATAAATGAGATGTTATTCTGGCTTTCTACTGTTGTTTGCAGGTATTTTCATGCTTAATTTTTTTTTAGAACTTTAAACCAGCATCTAAAAAATATTAGACTGTATTGTGAAATCCTCGCAAGGCTCTAATGGTTTTAGAAATATTTTGTGAACTAAAAAAGAAAGCAACATCCTTTAAGAAGAGTACACAGAAAAAAATAAGTTAAAAATATTAATTTCCTGAGGAGATATTTAAAAAATACAAATGTATTACATTTAACATTAGCGGTTTAACATGAGCGAAGGGAATTTGAGATCTCACTGACCAACACCGTTAACTGCAATGAATCAAGATTAAACTACACTACAAAAAAAAAAAAAAAAAAAAAAAAAAAATGTTGATTTTACAGTACAATACTGGCATCCCAGCTGCCTGTATTATACCGTAAAATTAACAGTAATAAACAGTAAAATAAGCAGTAATACGCTTACGCGCAACTATTTTTTTCTTTTTTCAGTGTATCTGAAAAAAACATTGAAGATGTTCAGATGCAAAATTTGTTAAGTACTCTAATAGGAAAAATAAGTAAATAAATAGATACAGTAATGCATAAATACAGTACCTCTGAAACTGTATATAATATATATATATATATATATATATATATATATATATATATATATATATATATATATATATATATATAATATATATTTCTAATGTTTGAACATTAAATTCAAATTAGTATACAAATTAAAACAGGAAAACATTTAAAAATGAATCACAATTTATTTATTACTAAAATAGGTATAAAATGAAATAAAGGTTTTAAAACATTAACCCTTCTAAAGATGTTAAAACTTTCGTCGGAGTCCTGAGCGCTTTCAACCAGGACTGGCCATCATCAAAGGGCGAAAATGAGAAAAAAAGTTTTTCTTTTTTTCCCCTCATTTTCGCCCTTTGATGATGGCCATGTTCTGGACGAAAGCGCTCGGGACTCCGACGAAAGTTTTAATATCTTTAGAAGGGTTAATGTTTTAAAACCTTTATTTCATTTTATACCTATTTTAGTAATAAATAAATTGTGATTCATTTTAAATGTTTTCATGTTTTTAATTTGTGTATACAGTCTCAATATAGACTCAAATTATCGAAATGTATACTTCGAATATTCCAGATTTAACGCTTGTTTAAATAGAAATTAAAGCTTTTTACACATTTTGAATTTAAATACGTTCTTTTATTATTATTATTATTTTTATTATTTATTTATTTATTTATTTATTTATTTTTACTTGTATCGATTCACATGTCTGGAATTCGGATTATTGGAGTTTACTGTTAGTTTCTTTTCTCACCTATTTTCTACAGTCATTTTTTTTTCCCAGAACATCCAAAGCACTACCGAACATTGCTTAAATCTGTTATATGCTTCGTTAAGCTTTTAAATGCCTTTTGGTTTTGACAAAGGAAACTTTCATTTCATTTGTCAAAACAAGGAAACAAAAATATAATAAATGCCTAAAGTGTCTTTCAAAAAACCATCAAAACTGTCATTTGGTTAGATAAAATCATATTAATAAATTTTTGTTGTCATGTTTTTCTTAAATAGCTTCATTATATTTAACAGATTATATCTGCAAATTATTTAGAAAGAGATTGGTGCATAATATATGTTTGTTTTCTAAAAACTCCATCAGATAAATCAGTTTATATCAGTAATCAAAATATTTACTTCTCACTTTATAGTAAAGTAATTGTATTTTGACTATGTTTTTTTTTTTTTTTTTTTTTTTTTTTTTTTTGCAACAGGACAAAATTGAAAGCATTTCTCATAAGAATTATTCATTTTCAGGTGCTAAAAGACAATGAATTCTCGTACATAATTCACTTTAAACATTTAATGTTAAGAAAAACCACAAAAGTCATTAAATATGATAAATGATTACGAGTCTCGTTTCAATGTAACTAACTGCATCTTTAACTATAATGAATCAAGATTAAACTAATGTATGTATCAACTTTTTATCAACCATTGAAGGTGTTCAGCTGCGAAACTTGTTAAGCACCCTAAAAACAAAAAATAGTAAATAAATAAGTACAGCAATGCAGAAATATTGTATTTCTGAAACTGTCGAAATACCGACCCAAAATTATCCAAATATAATTTGAAAATTCCAAATTTAACGCATGTTTAAATACAAATTTAAGATTTTTATGAATAAATACGTACATTTTTAATTTAAATATGTTCTTTATTATTATTATTATTATTATTATTGTTATTGTTATCATTACTGATATCGATACGGATGTCTGGAGATCAGAATATTGGAGTTTTACTGTATTTGGTCTCTTTTTTCCCATTTATATCCTACAATTATTTTTTTTATTTTTTTACAGAACATGCAAAGCACTACCAAAACATTGTTCAAAGCTGTTATATGCCTCGTTAAGTTTTTAAATACCTTTTGACAAAGAAAACGAAATTTTCCTTTGTAAAAACAAGGAAACAAAAAGACTCATTTGAAAATCCACCAAAACTACCATTTAGTTAGATAAAATCATATTCATAAATTTTTGCTGTCATGTTTTTCTTAAATAGCTTCATTATGTTTAAGAGATTGTATACCTGCAAGTTATTTAGAAAGAGATTTATGCATAATATCTGTTTGTTTACTATATAAAAATAAATCAGATAAATCTATAAAATATTTACTTCTCACTTTATAGTAAAGTAAGTAATTGTATTTTTGACTTTATGTTTTATTGCAACGGGGTAACGATGAAAGCATTTCTCATAAAAATTATTCATTTTCATGTGTAAAGAGACAATGAATTCTCGTACGTCTTTCACTTTAAACATTTAATGTTAAGAAAAACCACAAAAGTCATTAAATGGGATAAATGATTACGAGTCTCGTTTGAATGTGGCTAACTGCATCTGTCTGTAACAATAATGGATCAAGATTAAACTAATGTACGTGTCAACTTTTTATAAACCATTGAAGATTTTCAGATACAAAACTTGTTAAGGGTTGTTTGTCAGTACGATCTCAAATTCTACTCGCTAATGTTAAACCTATGAGCGTGGAATGCATTCCTATTTTTAAAATATCTCTTCAGGAAATTAATATTTTTAATATCTTCTTTCTGTGTACTCTTCTTAAAGGATGTCGCTTTCTTTTTCAGTTGACAAAATATTTCTAAAATATATGCTTAATTTAACATTTTAAGTGTTAAAAGCTGGCAATTTGTGAGTAATATTTTAAAAATTCGAATAAAATTAAGGATATATTTTAGAAATATTTTTAGAACTAAAAAAAAAAAACAGATAGAGAGAGAGAGATTTTTTTAAGAAGCGTACACAGAAAAAAAAAAGAAGTGAAAAACATTAATCTCCTGAAGAGATATTTTAAATATATAAATACATTCCACACCCATAGATTTAACATTAGCGAGGACATTTTGAGATCTCACTAACCAACACACTTGAGTATATTTTAACAGAAGAATTTCAAAACGAATCTACTTTTCGTCAAATGTACGAGTGGTTAACTGACTGGCGTGTTTTTAAAGAAAGACTGAAAAGAAATAGTTTGTTTACTGGCAGTTAATATAAATAAAACACCTTTAAGCTCTACAAAAACAAAAATAAATAAATAAATAAGTGTGTCGTATTTTCATAAGCACAATCTCGAAATGAAAATTTGTATAACAGACGACACAATCTAAGAACTTTTGACACGTGATATTTTATTTATGTATTTTTTTTTCCAATGCTGCATATAAAAATATTTAAAACTGTAAAATTTTCAAAATGTAAAATTACATTCTCTTGCAATAATCACTGATGATTACAATCAAATATGCATCACAATTAGGGTTTATTATAATGAATTACCCTTCTGATTTCAGTCTATGATTATATTCAGATGAATTTAAGAACACGCCTGTGCTAGCTTGATTATTCAAGATTTTTAATAACAACATTTGAAAATTTACAGTGATCGCTTTCAGTAAAGAAAACACTAGAATGGCGTTCCAAGGAAGCTTATAAAAAGAAGAAAAAAAAACATGTAATACTCTATATTATAAAATACAATCCTGTCCATCAGTGCCGCTAAACTGAAACCTAACGCTGGATATCACAACGTGCGCTATAGTGCTTTCGCTTTCATCGCATATATATCGCTTCTAAACTTCGGATGATTTCAATCTTTATAGGATGGAATAGAACAAAAAATGTACTTTAAAAAATTTGTTTTAAAACTGTAACTTAATTTACTGATATTTGATATTTTTGACAACTTTTCAAGCATGTAATTTTTTAATCTATCAACATAAACGAGCATCGTAACAGTAAACATTTTTTCTCTAACAATATAAAGTAACATTTGCAGTAATATAAATATGTAATTTTTAGGGAAAAGTGTCAATTATCATAATTGGCGAATGGTTGTCTAAACTTGGCGAGAGCTCCGTCTTTTTGTAATAATAATAATAAGAAAATAATAATAATGACGATGATAAAATGTGAGTTAAAGATTTCACTTTCATTAATTTGCTTTTCTGACTTTAACTTTGAAAACCTCCGAATAATTTTTACAGTTCACATTAACTGAACAAACTCTTGCTGTAAACAACTTGGTGATTACAATAAAATATGCAAGGGTAATTATAATGAATTATCCTTCTCATTTCAATCTATGATTACATTCAAATTTAGGAACACGCCCCTTTGCTTATCTAGGATTCTTATAACAGCATTTGAAATTTTATATAAACCTCTCTCAGATAAAGAAAACGTCTGTATGACGTTGTATGAATAAATAAATATTTATTATGAAGCATAAACGTATGCTTTGTAATATACTATATTACACATTAATGCTGAGCTAAATGTAATACTAAATGTCGCGACGTGCGCTATAACTTCCATTTTGATCTTCGTTTCTGAACTTTTGCATAATTTCAGTCTTTACTCTGCTAAATAAAGAAAAATAAATACTTTCAAATAAAGTTTGTTTGAAAACTGCAACTAAATTTACTGATTTTTAATGCCTTTTTTTTTCTTTTCAGGGATGCATTTTTTTAATCTATCAACACAAGCCGTAACAATAAACATTTGTTTGCTATAATAATGTAAAATGCTATTTGAAGTAACATAAATAAATATAGCAAAACTATGGAGAACTTGTCTGGGATACCAAAACTGGTGATTTATAGAATAAGTTTAGCGATCTTCTTCTTCTTCTTTTTCTTCTTCTTCTTCTAATAATAATAATAATAATTTTGATAATACGCGTATAATTCCTCTTCCTTTTCCTTTTCTGACTTTAACTTCTGAAGTCTTTTAAAGTTTTCATATGCCAAGCGAAGTCTTGCCGTAAACAGCGGTGATTACAATCAGATATGCAGGGTAATTATAATGAATTACCCTTCTCATTTCAGTCTATGATTATATTCAAATGAATTTAGGAATACGCCCCTTTGCTTATCCAGGATTCTTATAACAACATTTGAAAATTTACATTAACCTCTTTCAGATAAAGAAAACATCTGAATGACGTTTTATGAATAAATAAGTACATTAAAGAAAAAAGAAGAAACTATGCAATTAAGTGCGATACGCTCTGATTGTTTCTAAGTTTGAATGCGTAATTTGTTGATTTAGTTTTCCATTTCTTTGATTTAATTGTATCGGCATTCAAACGTTATCGGGGAAATCATTGCAGAATTATCAGTTAAAAAATTTAAAGTACGGTAGAATACAACTATAAAGAAAACTATCTTAATAGATTATTTTAAAAATATTATTTATAAAATTTATACCGATGTTATTTTTCTCTCTAGATAGCTTCTTTAGCATCTACACACTTTTCTGAAAATATTGAGAGTTGTTTCATTCTTGTATAATAAAAAGAATTAGGGGATGTGTGATGTCAATTGCGCAAAAAACTCTTTAACTTCTTTATCTGATGATAACCTTAATAAATAATAATTATTGTAATTCCATCCTAACGCTTATTTCATGCGATCAAAACAAATACTAGTCCGAAGAGAAAAAGTTAGGACTATAAGGAAGACAGTCTGGTCGATTATTGTCCAGTGAAGTTTGTGTTTCCTTGCACTTGCGGGAGAACTTCCATTATCCCGGATGAGAATATACGGATCGGAAAAGAGCGTCTTTAGGAGCAATGTGCTGTTTTAATCCTCCCCCAAAGTTAACATTTCTATACTGCATTAAATATACATCTTTTATGAAGAATACTGACGCACAAGATACTCTATATATCCTAAAAATGATAAGTGTGCCAGTTTTTGCTTCAGTGGAACAGTTTCACCTTTTGTGCGTCATTCCACACTCGATCGCCTTCTTTCACCTTCTTCACAGCCCTTTTTAAACGACTTGTGCCATTTACATACTTGACACTTAGATAGGATATCGTTTCCGAATTCTACATTATATATATATATATGACAAATTTTAACATATATTTGGTATTTTCATTTCTTGAAAACTTATTTATTATACTTTGTCGCTATCACTGTTAACATTTTTGTGCTGGGTTGAAATAATTTTTGGTGATGCAGTAGTTGGTCCATTGTGTTAATTCACAATGCGAAAACAATTATTATGATTGCTATGATAACAAATATAAAAAAAAAAAACCTCTATTGATATTTAAAAAGTCTCCTTTGTATTTGACTCGCCCTCGTATCTGACAGACAAGAAAACAGTGGCACAGCAACTCAAAAATTATAAGAGGAATACAAATAGCCAGTTTAAAATAAATTGAGCTATTAGAATTATCAATAATTAATAAAATAGTTATAACAATATAATTATCAATAATTAATAAAATATTTATATCAATAGAATTATCAATAATTAATAAAATATATTAATTAATAGTGCAAAGTATTAAGATGATCATCGTATGACGTTAGTATATGTTACAATTATCAAATAGATAAGAAAATTGGAAGTTCAGGTGGGCGGAAAACTCTCTGACATATAAAAAGTTAAAAGATAAAATAAACGTCCTGGGGTATCAATCAATGCACAGAATCGTATTTCGTGTTACAGTTCTCAGCAGTTAAATCTCCTAAAACTATGTAATAATACTAATTAGGAAAGAAATCAGTTGGAGATTGCAGATTAAAAACTTCAAATATTAAATAAAATAAGTTTAAAATAAGAATGCAATCTGCCGAGTTTACACCGAATCCGCAATTGGTAGATTTGCACAATATAAATATAATTAATATTTATATCTGTATATAAAGAAACACTATACACAGAATTGTTTTTTCAGAGATGAATTATCCACCATTGAAGGTAGAAAATAATAGTCTGTGAGAGAACTTGTGTAACTTAAATATTGTCTTCATTTGAAACTGAAGGCTTGAACTCCCCGAGACCCTCCCTTTTCTACTCCTTTACAAGGAAGATCTTCATTCTAAAAAAAAATGATAAAAGAAATACTGCTTATTTAATTATACATAATCATTAAAGAAGAAATTGTTTTTGTAGAAAAACTTTAATCTGCGTCAATACAAAAATTATGTGAATTTAATTATTTGACGATTATTTAACACATTGGCGACGCAATACATTTCCCAATTTTCGTATATTTAATTATAATAGTAGGTTGTATGTCAGATCAAAACTATAATATATAAAATTTTTACCTTTATTTATTTATTTATTTATTCTAACGATATTTAAAATAATGTTTTCATTTTTAAAATATAGCGAAATGAAAATATGAAACTTAAATGAAAAATGAGAGGATTTTTAAGCTCATATAGAAAAAAAATATTTCTGCAACCGTATTTATTCATGAAAAATAATTTCATGGAAAATTTAGTCACATTAATATGTTTTCGTATTGATTTCAAATTTAAGTATTACGGTTTATAATTTAATTTCTTTATTGACGTTCCTTATACTCTGTTTTTTTTTTTTTTTTTTTTTTTTTTTAAATAAAATCTAAACATTGCCGATGTTTATGATGAAGAAAAAAAAATAAAATCTTAATATTTCAAATAAGAAATTAAGGTTTGCAAATAATCTTATAATTTTCAATCAATCCTAATTTATTTTGAAAAAAAAAATTTTCTTTCAAAATATCATACTTATGGGATAATTATTAAAAAGCGAAAATAAACATCATGAGAACATATTTTTGTATAACATGAACCACGGACTAGCAGTTTATTTATGTATGATTCAACCCAAGTCAAGTATATTTGGCAAAAGAAATTCTGCTGAAATATAAGGTTAAGAATAAACAATTTTTATTAATTGACTAAATGAATATTTTAAATTAACCTTTTTGTTGTTTTTACATTCTTTTATTTAACTTAATTTTGTTCATGTATGAAAACATGCAATTTTAAAATCTATTTTTCACTCGCTTACTGATATGCTAGCATTATAAAAATTATGTACATAGGTGTGTTTCCGATGACAACTTTTTATATTTTTAGAACTTAATTATAAATTAATTTTAAGTCATTTATACATTAGCCGGGCGCAAGTGATAAATCGCCAAAATATTCTTTATGGTTACAACTGTATGCGAATTACGACAACTATGAAGTTAATTATGCATCAAACCCTTAAAAAATGCCAACTGGCTATGAAACTGCAACAATGAACTATTTTAAACACTAAAAAACGGGAAGAATTATAAATAAAAAATAAAGAGTGTGATATATTTTTTTAAATACCCTTTTATCAATTAATATTAACTTAGGATTATACGTTAAGAAAACAATTTAGGAATTCTGAATAGATAGTTTAATTAATGCTTTTTTTTTTTTTTTTTTTTTTTTTTTTTTTACTTTCCTGCTGCCATATCTTAAAAATTAAACAGAGCAAAAATTATCATTAAAAATAAATTCACTATTTCGCGCTTTCTACCAAGCGTAAATCAAAGCTGTGAATTTTCCGTAATTGGGACCCTAGCCAAAATCACGTATAATATAGCGAACATGTTTTTGGAACAACATGAATTGCAGTCATATAATTAATCAGGCATGGTTTATAAGATAAGTATTGAATGCTTAAAAAAGAAAAACTATTTATATTTTAATACTTATTTACAATATTTATTCCTTCTGTAATAAATGCACACATTTACATATTCTGGTAATTTTAAACCTTTCGTGTATGGGTTATTTAAAAAGTTTAAAAACGCTTTTCGCACAAAATAGATTTATATTGGATTATTAAGAATAAATAATGTTGCCTTTTTTAAAATCCTACATATATTACAAAATCACAATACAGACCTCATAAGAAGTTATAAAAAATAAATGAAAATATATATAGTTAATAGTTATTAAATTAGTTTTTGTGATAATTAAAAATATGAATACATTAACACAAAATAGAAAGTAAAAAAGAAAAAAAAAAGTGTAATACACATTTAAACTATTGATCTTTCTTTTTTTGCAATCATATTTTTTTGTCGACCATTTCGCACATTAACGTATCGTGCACAAGTGAGGTAGTTATTAATCGAGATTACATTAAGCAGCCTCTTCTGTAAAATCAAGATACAAAAGGTATTGAAAGATTTTGTTCTAGAGAGAAAAAGTTTAAAAATGCAATACATATTTAAACCTTTGATCTTTCTTTTTTTGTAATCATATTTTTTGTCGACCATTTCGCATATCGTGTACAAGTGGGGTAGTTATTAATCGAGATTACATTAAGCAGCCTCTACTGTAAAATCAAGATACAAAAGGTATTGAAAGATTTTGTTCTAGAGAGAAAAAGTTTCAAAATGCAGTACACATTTAAACCTTTGATCTTCCTCTTTTTGTAATCATATTTTTTGTCGACCATTTCGCATATCGTGTACAAGTGAGGTAGTTATTAATGGAGATTACATTAAGCAGCCTCTACTGTAAAATCAAGATACAAAAGGTATTGAAAAATTTTGTTCTAGAGAGAAAAAGTTTAAAAATGCAATACACATTTAAACCTTTGATCTTTCTTTTTTCGTAATCATATTTTTTGTCGACCATTTCGCATATCGTGTACAAGTGGGGTAGTTATTAATCGAGATTACATTAAGCAGCCTCTACTGTAAAATCAAGATACAAAAGGTATTGAAAGATTTTGTTCTAGAGAGAAAAAGTTTAAAAATGCAATACACATTTAAACCTTTAATCTTTCCTTTTTCGTAATCATATTTTTTGTCGACCATTTCGCATATCGTGCACAAGTGGGGTAGTTATTAATCAAGATTACATTAAGCAGCCTCTACTATAAAATCAAAATACAAAAGGTATTGAAAGATTTTGTTCTAGAGAGAAAAAGTTTAAAAGTGTAATACACATTTAAACCTTTGATCTTCCTTTTTTCGATGACATAATGCTGCGCCTACATTAATCCAATTAGGATTTTGGAGTAGCTTTTCGCATTAAATAATTTAGATCTGATAAAGCTTTCATTGGAGACAGCAAAACAAAAGTAGTTCGCGCAGAGGCATGTATTCATTGTGACATGTTCCTCTCATATTGGATTTCTCTCCATGTAATTTGATATTATAATAAACCGGAAATCTTGGATTAAAAAGGGAACTTTAATAAGAATTTTTTTTTAAATTTTTTTTTAATGTAACCGTTTTCATAAAGTAAAAAAAGTGTACAGTTTTCTTCTTTATTTTGTTATAATTTTGGCTTGTTTTAAATGCCTATTAATTAAAAATAATTTTAAGAGCAGGTAATTTTCGGTATTTCCCACCCCAACATTAAAATAATAAAACAGAACTTTACTTTTTTCTATTTTTAGCTATTCGAATCAAAATATACTGAACTATTTTTAAAATGTCAGTAAACCCCAAAAAGCAGATAATTTTTAGTATTGCCATACCACATTATTAAAATAAGTTAACTGTTTCCAATATGTCAACCTTTATATAAAAAAAGAGCAGATATTTTTCAGCATTTGATACCACATCATTGTCAATAAATGAACTAATTTTTAAATGCTAGTTTTTATAATAAAAAGATGAGCACCTAATTTTCAGTATTTCATGCTACATCATTGAAATTTTGAACTAATCCCACGATGTCACTTTTTATAATTCAGAAAAGGGAAAAAAATATTTTCCGTATTTCATGCTATTTTCTTAACTATTTCCAAAGATTATGCACCATTTTAATAACACATTCGAATTTCACAGCAATCTAAAATATTTTTATAAATATTTAAACAAGGACAAATAAATTACACAAGGATAAATACAGATTAATTATCAGATAAGTCAATAATTTATTTAATAGTAGTTACCCAGTACCGTTAGAAAATCGAACTTTTTGAAAGAGAAACATACTCACATGTATATATATTAAAATTAATTTGTTTATCCATGATAAAGTTATTTGTTATTGTATTGTCCTGGTTAAAGAAAGGCGATCACCCCTACTAACTCTACCGCAAGTCATTGTATGTGATCGGCACCAATCGATATATAATAAGTCTAATAATTAATGTTATACTTAAATTTTCCTTAAGGGGTCATCTACATATAAAAATTGTAACAAACTTTTAAATTTTCAATACGAACACCTAATTTTCACATCATATTTCGATTCTTGGAATTTTACCTTCAGATATAAAACGGTAAGTTATTCGGTCAAGTAGTTTAGGAATTATGTAGGTTTGAAGGTTAGAACTCCTTTGTTAAATTTATTTTTAATCATTGGAAAACAAATTACAATACGGGTAGTTTTTTTTAAGTAGAACTCAACAACTACTTGGCAGATTAAGCTTTATTTTTGGATTCACGTATTTGAAGCTTTTAGAAATCGACATATGTTTAAAAAAATCATAGGTTACATTTCTTTTTTTTTTTTTTTTTTTTTTTTTTTTTTTTTTTTTTCGAAAATTTATTTAAAAAAAATATATTTTTTAAATTAATTTAAAAGAAATGTGAATTGCAACCTATAATTTTTTTAAGCAAAAATCGATTTCTAGAAGCTTTAAATATGCAAATCCAAAGTTACAGCTTATTCTGCCAAGTAGTTTTTGAGTTCTACTTAAAAGAACTATTCATATTGCAATCTATTTTGCAACGGTTAAAAATTAACATTAGGAGTTCCAATCTTTACCTGCTTAATGCCTAAACTACTTGACCGAGTAACTTCCAATTTGGAATCCGAAGGTAAAATTTACAGAGGTATCCAAATATGATGTCAGAATTAGATTTCAGTATAGAAAATTTTAAACTTTGTTACAATTCTTATATGTTGACAATTCCTAAGCAAGCTTTAAGTAGCATTAATTAGTAGACGTTATTACTAATCGATTGGTACTAGTCACATTTTTGTACGGTGGTTCGCGGCAGAGTTTATAGTCTATGTAATTTCAGTTGGCTTCTCAAGGATATCCGTACTCCTCACTTCATCCCTTCGTTGTCATGGCACTGGAAGACGCGAGCCCCTGATCCCGTTTTTCCCACTGCTATAATCGAGCAAAGGGCGAAGCTTTTTTCTACTGATCTCAAGTGGTGGGGAGAAAAAAGAGCAGTCAGTTAACCAAATGCGGTATTACCATAGTTCCTGACCTAAGATAAAAATTTGGAAACTGACCTTGACGAGTCAATTGAAATTTCATTAGTGGGGGACAGGTCTGTATTGGAGGGTATACGGTGATATACGCGGTATACATCTGAATTTTTTTAATGAGCTCTGTATACTCTCTGTTTCTCAAGTAAAGCTATAGGGTACACTCGCTAGTGAATATTCCTGTTATTAGTGTATACCTCCTGCTTTTTTTTTGGGACTAGAACACTGGTAGGGATTTTTTCTCTGTTTTTACATTAAAACCCTTTTCACTCTGGTGGGTGATTTTTTTCCCATTTAATTTTAATCCTCTAATGTCACAATAGAACAGGAATTTTGAAAAAAAAAAATTCTGTTTATTATGTTCACGAACAAATGCATTAATTTATTTTCAAATAAATTTGATCGAAAATTCCGGTGCCATTGTGAAATTTGGGGATTAAAATTAAGTGGGAAGAAATTCACATAACCGAGCGGAAAGGGTTAAAGAAATACACATATTGTTCGATTGCAAATCTTCGTTTTATTTGAATAAAATATTCCCAGTCGAACAGTACGAGTATTTCTTTAATATTAATAACAATTATTATTTAATAATCGTTAAAATTCAAATATCTATATTACGGTACATTGTATTATAAGAATTTTTCTTTTTTTTTTTCTTTTCTTTTTTTTTTTTAAGTTTATATTTTTGCATCATTAAAAGTAGCATTTACTAGTGACATTTAAACTATTTCCTTGTAAATAATGATATTTAAAAGCGTCAGAATTTGCGTCTGCATCTCGAATTCAGAGTGTTACAAGCACACACAAAAACACACCTTCAAAAAACAAAAAAATGAAAATAAAAAAATTAATGTACTTTTTAATGGCAGAAACACACTTTGCATCATAAATGTCACCTTTACAAAATCTTTTCTGTGGTCTCTTTTGACGATGTTTCCTCTACAAATTTCGACCGATTTTCCGTGTATTTTTTTTTTTTTTTTCACTGTTTAAGGTGCTTACCACAGGGTGCGAAAAGGAAAAAAAAAAAAAGAAGTAGGGTCAGATATATGTTGAAAGGTCATTGGGGATGTTTTTCTACAACTGTTTAGAGAAGCTCAAGGATACTTAAAAGAGTAGAAGAAGAAATAGGTTCCACGTGAGCAAGTTTTTATTTTTTCATTTATCGTTTCGTTTGTGGTTCACTCTTAGAGATAAATTGATCAGTTAACAAAAAATCTTATTAAAATTAAACTTTAACAGGAACGAAAAATCATGCATCAGGCATAGATTATGAAACACTTTCCAACAGTAACAGAATAGTATAAAGAAATTTATTTTTTCTTTCCATATAGTGAATATAGTGAAATAAGATATCTAAATAAGCAATTTGAAAAAACACATAATTCAGTCAAAATCAGTTTTCAGCAATTGCTGTCCATATCCGATAACGTGTGCGAATTATTTCGTGCAGCCCTGTATATGATCTATACAGGTGTCAATACTCAACCACACACCACGCAATACAATAAAAATTTGATTAGTTTAAAAATGCATACCATAGCGAAAAACGCTCTTCCAGAAATTGTCGTTCATAGTGAGTCCTGTAAACGAATTCTTTTGTGCATCTCTGTAAATAAATGATAAATGCTACGTACTCCATAATCTATAAAACATATGTTGTAATGCACCTCAGTGATCCTTTTTAATTTCGTTATGTTTGAAGTATCATAAAATCCTTAAAATGCACCGCAAACGATTTGTCCCTATAGATTTATGTAAAAGATTTTTTTCGTGTGTGTCTCTGTAAGCGAACTATAAATGCCAAATGTTTCATTTTTAATACCGAACATTCTATAGCAAACCTCAATAACATGTAGAAATTACATGACAATCCAAATACAATCACGAGAGTTAGAGAACGAACGGACAGACAGACAGACATACCGAATTCATAATCACTTTTCAACTATGGTGTAAAGGGATAAAAATGATAAATTATTTTTTCGATTACCATTTAATCGTTGGAGATGTTTCTGAAATGATAATCATTTTCTTATTCTTCTTTCTTACTTTATTGGTATTATGTTGATTATAATGGTGACTACAAAAGTATACATAGTAAGCCAAAAGTCATAACCGACCCTTCTCATTATCTCTGAAATGTAACGATATTAAGCGTTGAAATGCAGTAAACGATGAAGTACGTGTTCAACCAATTCGTAAAGCATTTGGTTAAAGAAATTGAGTATTCGGAAACAGACGGATAAACTGAAGGATTTAACTTTGAAATTTTAAATAGGAAGGGGTGATCTTGTGTCTTATCACTGGGAATTCTCTTCAAGACAAATAGTTTATATACACTGCTCAAAACAATTAAAGGATATTGCAGTTTTAGGTGGATTTTGTATCTGGGAAACTTTTTAGCTGATTGATACATGGTCGACAGACATAGTAGGTTATATGAGAATAAATTACACATGTTTGGCAGAAAAAAATGCATTTTATTGCGCATTTGTGTACAAAAGGAAAAAAACACAATTTGTGCATATGAGAAAAAAAGAATAAGAAAAGGTGTTTTCTTCAAAGAAAATCATTTTCAGTAGGGGGTATGGTTTCCACGGGCGGCCAGCAACGTTGAACACCTTTGAGGCATGGACTCAATGAGGCTATTAATGACGAGTTGGGGTATTCTGCCCCACTCTTCCAGAAGAGCTCTTTCCAGTTCTTGGAGAGTTTGTGGGGGTTGTTGGCGGCCAGAAACTCGTCTTCCTAGAGCGTCCGAAACGTGCTCGATTGGATTCATGTCTGGAGAACTCGCTGGCCATTCCATTCGAACGATTCCTTCCTCGAAAAGGAAATCCTCCACCAGGTT
Organism: Maratus michaelseni; assembly: GCA_963931845.1. NCBI lineage: Eukaryota > Metazoa > Arthropoda > Arachnida > Araneae > Salticidae > Maratus > Maratus michaelseni. The sequence continues at coordinate 277,923,247 of OZ007587.1, forward strand.
TGCACGATGTGGCCTGCAGTTATCGTCCATTAAAATGAAGTTATCTCCGATTGCTGCAGCGTAAGGGACTACAATAGGTCTGAGGATCTCATCCCTATATCGGCGACCAGTCAGAGCTCCATCTCGAATGATGTAGAGGTCAGTGCGCCCGTCAATGGAGATGCCGCCATACACCAACACTCCTCCACCGCCAAATCTGACACTTTCGTGCACGAACGCAGGATTATTCCTACTGCCACGGTCCCTCCAGATGAAAATACGCCTATTATCCGGATGCACAGAAAAACGGGACTCGTCAGAAAACAGAATATTGCTCCATTCATTTCTCCTCCAGTTGACATGCTCGGTTGCCCACTCCCTGCGGTCGCGACGATGCCTTGATGTTAATCTAACACATACCATCGGTCGGCGAGCATACAGACCTACAGCATGGAGCCGGTTTCGGACAGTCTGAGTTGAAATCGTGGTGCCTGTAGCCGAGCGAAAGTGTTGTTGGAGAAGAGTAGCGTTCATATTTCGGTGTCTCCAAGCTGTTAACGCTAAATACCGATCTTCATTGGGCGTTGTTGCCCGTCTACGACCTTGCCCTGGTCTTCGGCCTGCACATCCACTCTCCAAAAAACGGTTCCAGATCCTGGAAATGACACTTTGTGACACTCCAATGGCTTGCGCTACTTCGGCTTGAGTTTGGCCCCCTTCTAACCTACCAACAATTCTCCAAGCTTCTGAATCTGTCAGATGACTTCGCTGAGACATCGTACTCATCGAAACAAAGCAATCACTGAATGCCGATCATCCTTGTCTTCATTCTCTTTTATCCAGTTGAAAGTCAAATTTCATTCGCTGCCGCTGAAGCGACGTTTTTGACGTCGAACTCAAAATTTGCATACTCCACAGTTTGAAAACCAGAAAAATTTGCATTTGTGATTATCTTCTTCCATTTTCGGCAAAAAAAATTTCGTTTATATCTTTATTTTATATAAAACTTCAAATATCCTTTAATTGTTTTGAGCAGTGTATTTAAAAAAAAAAAAAAAAAAAAAAGAAAGAAAGAAAGAAAAATTTCTTTGCCCTACGATGTTTTTAAAGAAAGGTATGACTTTTTTTTTTCGTTTTTATAAATTGTTAAAAAAAAACTATTCATTATTATAACATATATTTCTATCATATATCATAACATAATATATATTTTATTATTAATTATATTTTAACTTAATTTTTTTAAGTTAAGTTTGAATTCTAATTTAATGAAAACAGCTAAGTTTGCGACAATTTTAAATGACTTTCATTGCATTCCTCAAGAATTTGAGCTGAACAAGTCTGACGATCTATATCAAACTGTTGTAGACATTTTATTTTGACGTTATGCTTTTACAAAGTCCCCCTTCCAAAAAATTCGAAGGGATTTTAAAGATTTCTTACAATGTATATTTATTTTTTCAACATGCTAACGGGTTGGGTTGGGTTGATTATTGACGGTCAATTATCTACACTTGGGATATAGGCCCGGGGGAAGTGCCCTTCGTGGGGGTCTTTCTAAGGGAACCTAACCCGTATTTACGCATGGATGGTGTGTATACGTGTGTATACGGAGGTATACACACCCACGGCTCGAAGAAAACCACGAAAACTCCGAACGATTAGGCCGACGGGCGCGATTGGGATCGAACCCAGCACCTCCCGTCTACCAGCTTCGAGAGTAGAATCACATGCTAACGGAATCAAACAATAAAGGTATGCTGGCGTAGTATTTTGGATTATTGAATCATTACTGTAGTTGATTTTCGAATCTTGACCATCTTGGCTGATAGTTAATAGCATATTTATAGTCAACCTGACAGAAATTTCAAACCCTGGTCGTCCCCCCTCCCTTCCCCATTGACTACGGCCTCGACTTTGGTAGCTTTAGTAGTATAAAAATTTTAACTTTCTACTTAAATATTGTCAAATCTTCGTACCAATTAAAAACATAATTATAAATTAAATTCAACAACGACAAAACAATAAAATAAAATTATTAGTGTGAATTACATTACTTATTATGTCTGGAACACTTGCTTGGGTGGTCTAGCTGTCGATACATTTATTTTCACTGACGAAAAATGTCCGATTTATTATATAAATTATTAATTTTTATAATGATACTATTTAATTATAATAAAAACAATATTTTTTTTTCATTTATAGTGTGACAATGACAGATTATAAATATATTAATTTCATATTTATATTATTTATAGAATATTTTATATAAAATTATAAACATTATTATTACTAGGGCATTAACCCGGGCTTCCCGGGATAGAGAATATATGTAAAAACCATTTTTTATTTTTTGTTATTGAAAATTAATAGATTTTTTACATTTAATAATTTTTGTTAGATTGCCGCTAACACCAAAGGAATCTCTAAAAATTTCGTTATCCACAGCAGTTTTTTTTATTCCGATAATTTCAGCAGTTTTAAGCGTTTATTTCAATTACATCAGTGTTTTATTTATACTATTTTATTTATCCCTTAATGAAGTTTTAATTTCGCTATTGAACATTAGCGTGAGACAAATACTCAACTTTATATAAATGTTTAAAGTGCAAACAGATTAATATTTTGTTATCGTCTGCAAGCGAAAGCTATCGATTTAAAAAGAAAATCATACTTGAAATTTAATTTAAATGCTATAATAAATCAGTCAATTAAGATTCAATTTTCAGACAAATTGCATTTGAAAGTAGATTTTTTTTCAATATCTAACGGTGTAAAAATTAAAAATGTGCGATATTTAGAAGTTGAAAAAATTGCAATAGCAAATCGCAAAACCGAAATTTCATCGTCAACTGTTGCCATTCGCAAAATGACGTCAGCGTTACGCACGGACACGTTTGTCCTTTATAATATAGATAGATAGATAGATTTGAAATTACGCAAAAATGTATCTTGTTTTGCGTACAAGGTGATGGTGTGCACTGCTACAGTTTTACCCATAAATCATCACATTTACTATTCACCATTCCCCTACATCTTACTCATATAATCTTAACTAATCTCTTATAAAATTCCACAGTCATATTAAAATCTAGGCGGATTTAGTGAGTCATTAAAAATTATATTCTTACTTAACACTAGAACCGCGATGAGGGGTCATTTTGACCCGTACCAAATGAAAGAATGTCGATTCGAACCAGAAATTTCTACATAAAATAAGTTAAATATATACCGCACAAAAATAGGTTAAATAAATAAGTTAAAAGTTTTAAATAAAAATTCTGGTGTGAAATATTTTTATAAAAGTTGAGTAAAATTTCCTGCGGTTCTAGTGTTAAAGTGTTAGTATTTAAACTTTTTCAAGAATCTACCGCAGAAAAATGAAAAGTATGATAAAGAAAAAAAAATCATCATGCAACATCAACGTTGACGCCCCAAGAAGTGGTTCCGCGGGAAGGTGCTTGGAACTTTGATAGTCGGGACGTTCCGTACAAATCGGGACACACACTTATTGGGACTCTGAGCCTGTGTCCCACCAGCCTCACCTGATAAGACATCACTTGGTTATCAGAAAACTCCCATTGGTCTTACAGGTGCAAAAATAATGCTTAATTAAAACAGCCGCGAGTGTGTCTCATTTTCGTAGGGATCGATTCAAAAAATTACTCAAGCGATGAAAAAGTTATTTGAAAGGGAAGACGGGTAACACGATAATGTCCCCCCTTCTTAGGCCTGCTCCGAGAAACCTACAAAAATCACCACTTCTCGAGTTACTTTTGCACGGGTACAGAAACAAAAAAAGAAAAATGGAAGAAAAATTCTCATTCTTGGCCACAAAAACTCAATAAACTTTAAATCAATCTTTTCACCGGAAGCGGTTATCAAAATTCGACATCAGATCTGAGGCAGTTTAAACGCCGGAAGCAGTATTTATAGTCGAACGTGACGGGCTGTTAACTTTGACCGCCGCCGCCATCTTTACTCACAGAAGAATAATAAAAAAGAAGAAAAATTTCTTTCATTTTCATCTATAATATTAAGGACCATCTGCTACTAATAAAAACGTATGACTGCATATCATTTGGTGAAGTATTTCTTGAGAAAGAGTAAAAAAAAAAAAAAAAAAAAAAAAAAAAATCTGATGCAAGAAACAATGATTTGTGTTAAAGCATTTGCTGAAAACCTTGAGGTGAATCGAAGCATTTAATGTATTGTCGTATGATTTATGTCCAATGACGGTATGTGCAAATCTTCATTCTGTTACGTAACAAATGATGAATCAGATTTAATCCGAATTTTTTAAAAGGTAGCATTTGGATAGATTTCCTATTACACATGTTCATCAGTTTTGAATTTGCTGCTTGTTTCCTTGAGAGGTGTTAAGCAAAAAATGAGGGATTCAAGGAGACAAAATCCTCTCTTCAAAATCAAGTCAATTTTTTAACCTAATATTTACATGAACTCTTTCAAAGACTTTTATTTTCTGTTTTTATCTACTAAATTATTAAGTTATTGTTTTAAAATTTATTTAATATTGGTTTTATATTAATGATATTAAAAATTAATTTGAACAATTAATTATTCTTATAAATATTTAATATTTTTTAATATTATTATTATTATTCAATTATTTTCATTATTTGAAAGTGATAATTTGAGGCCCTTCCATATTTTTAAAATTCTACTGTCTAAGGAGCGAAAGAAGGGGGAAGGGGAACATTCTTTGCCAAGTCAACAACCATGTAGAAATTCGGAAATCTTCCAGGGAAGCATTTTAGAATCACAAAAGAAAGATTTCTTGACTGATCCGCCCACCATGAATTCATCTTCGATGGTACTTGTACAGACTCAGTATCTCTTAATGTATTATTTCAATTAAATTTCACAATCATCAGTTAAAATTTTGAAGTTCTTCTTTTTTAAAATCTTTCCTAGTCTACTTTAATTTGGATATATAGTTATCTGTAATCTAGCTTTTAAGGGTCCGAAGAATAAAGCCATAAAACTTACAAATGAAAGATTACCTTATTATATCAGTTTAACTTCATTTGAAATTCGCAAAGTCCCTTGCTAACTTAGGAGATTTTTTTTTCTTTTGAAATAATTATTCATTAGGGATGATAATTTCCAAAATTTGGTTTTCACCCTGAGATAGTTGATATCCGATACCAATGTACGGCGTTTTCAAAAGTATTTTTTTAAAAAGCAATAAAGTTCAAAAGTTTTAATTGATCAAAATTTTCAAAATATATTAAAAAAATTACTTAAAATTTTAGAAAATGAATTTTGAACATGTAGTCTACTGCTCAAGTTTTGAAAACGGACATGGATTTCCAAAGAATGAAACCAAATTTTGAAAATGGTAAGGTGTAAGGATTAGGTAATGAGTGATTTTGTGTTTTTCAATTTTCCCATGATTAACATGTGATTTCGTGATCGGCAGGGATTGCGCAGTGTCTTCTTAATATATATAACATAGCAGCATATTATTTTAAGAAGAGCAAAATTGCAAAATTTTGTTTTCGTGTAAAAATTTATAAAATATATCTAAATATATCTAAATATATTTGTCATAAAGCATATTTTCATACTTCTTATTAAGGTAAATAATGAAAAAATAACATATCACAATGTATTTAAAATAGATTTTCCTAAAAAAAAAAAAGTTTGGTACAATTTTTATTTGTAGACCATCCCCTAAGCAAAATTTAAGTATTGCTTTAACTCTTATTTAGATTGATGTCTGAGCTAAAGATATTTTGAGGAGATTAAAGTTGAAGACCACGTTTTTTGCTTTATAAGGCGATTTCTCATCCGACGTCAATTTTTGAATTCGGCTTTTTTTCATATCTGATAATTTGCATCGATCCTTTTTGTAACTTTAACATTTTTGTAACGATTTTATGCATTTCTATTGCCCATTCAAAGAAAAATTCTTCTAAAGTTACAGAATTTCGCTAAAAATTCTTCTAAAGTTACAGAAAGTTGCAAAACGTTAAAAACGCTTAAAAATGCTTAAAAAAATTAAGTGATGACGTCAATAAAGTGACGACTTCAATAAAATGACGACGTCAAGAGGTCCATTCTCGACCGAAAACAACAACCATTTTCCCAATAGTTAAAAAAAAAAAAAAAAAAAAAAAAAAAAAAAAAAAAAAAAAAATACGTATTTATACATTTGTAAAAGGTTTCGTGCGCTTAAACTTTTGCTTAACATTCGCAAAGTCCAGGAGGCAGTGTCACATTTTTGTAAACAATTTTAACATCAATGATTTTGGTATATATATATGATCGATTAGATGGTAGAGATAACGAAACTGCTAGTCACCTGGCGCACCTGTGTTGGCTGTTGCCGTAGTTACATCGCAGAACCCTCTGAAATATGACACGAATGCCACCCCGATTACTGAAGACAGTCTGCGAGTCCAGGTAACATCAGTAATCGGGATGCCATTCATTTTACTTATGATGTTACTACGGCAACACTCCTCGCTGGTGCGCCAGCTGACTGTCAGTTCGTTACCTCTATTATCTAAATTATCATATATACCAAAATCATGGAAGCTAAAATTAGTTGCAAAAATGTTGTGCTGCCTCCCGGTCTAACAGTATCACTAAGAAATAATCTTGATACATATTACAAGAAATCTGTGCATGCATTTTGTAATGTAAGTTTATATTAAGTTCCTCAAATTAGCAATATATATTTAAACTTAATTATAAATTAATCAATTAATTTTAAGGCATTTTTCCATTAGCAGGGCGCAGATGATAAATCGCCAAATATTCTTTAAGGTTACAATTCTTTACGAGTTACAAAAACAATTGACTTAATCATGCGCCAAACCACTCTCGGCAAAATATGCCAATATGCATGTGAAACCGCAACAATGAAATGTTTTAAACACTAAAAAGTAGAAAATATAAATAAAACATAAAGAGTGTAACAATTAAAAAATTACTTTTCTGTCACTTAATAGTTTAATATTAATTAAATTATGATTATACCTTGAGAAAAGTATTTAGAAATAATGAATATGTAGTTTAAGCAATAGTTTTTTTTTATTCCTGCTGCTTTATCTTAAAAAAGAAACATAGCAAAAATTATATATTTTTTAATAAATCAGCTAGTTAGCGCTTTCTATCAAGCGTAAATCAAAACGGTGAGTTTTCAGTAAGTCGGGGTCCAGGCCAAATTAACGTATTGTAAAGGAGTTTTTTTGGAACAACATGAATTGCATAGTCATGAAATTAAGAGCGATTTTTAAGATAATTATTCAATGTTTATAAAAGAGTGTTTTTTTTAACTATTTTTACGTCGATTTTAAATAACTGTTTGTAACATTAAACAAGAACACATATAATATTAACATGAAAACTCATGCATCAAGCATAGATTATGAAACACATTCCAACACAGCTAGAAAACTGTAACGAAACTTCACCGTTAAATAAGGTGAAAGAAGATATGTAAGTAAACAGTTTAGAAAACACACAACACATTGAAAAATACAGTTTTCAAAATTACCTTCCAGTGTCAAAAAAGTAGTCTAATTATTTTATGCAGCCCTGTATATGATCAATAGATTTGGATACATAGTATGATAAAATTTAGTTCAGTTAGTATATTCACATTTAGCAATTTTCGCTAATCAATGGAAATGCACTCGAAATCTTTCGTACAGCTCTGTATATTATCTGAAGACTTTTGTACACACCACCTATTAAGCTAAAAGGCAACTTAAAACTCACTTGCAGCAATTACCAAACGTAAACGACAATGTATCTTTTTTTCGTAGCCCTGTGTATGAATTATGTATATTCCACAAACTTCTATTAGTCTACTAAATATAGTTCAGCAGGAAAATGAGTAAACACAATTAAAAACTACCCTTAAGCAATTCACTCCCATAGTCTGTAGTACTTACGAATTTCCTTGTGTAGCCCTGTATATGGTCAACCGAGTTTATAAACACACACGTACAATGAAAAAAAAAAAGTTAAAAATGCAAACCAAAGTTGAAAACGCACTTATCACACATAGACTGTAAATATCGAACATGTACTGTAACCAATATATTTTGTGTGTCCCTGTAAATAAACGTAATGCACACAAGAGAGCAATTTATAGTGGACCTACGTAATGCATATAATTTTCATTATGTTTGAAATAGTGAAATATCACTAAATTACACTGCAGACGATTTTTCCCCATGTAACGATGTGTAAAAGAATTCTTTTGATTGACCCTGTAAATGAATAATAAATGCTTTGCACCCCATATTCTACAAAAAGCATGTTTTAATGCGCTTCATAATTGTATATCAATTTCATGTTTTAAATGACGTACTGTCATCAAAATGCGCTTGAACCGATTATTCCCCATTGACTGTAATGTAACGGAGTACTTTTGACTGCCCCTGTAAAAGAACTATAAGTGCTACACACTTCTGTTGAAATAGGGAACATACTATAGTAAACGACAATAACATACAAAAATTTCAGAGCAATCGAAGCATATTTACGGGAGTTAGAGCACGGACAGACGGCAGACAAACCGAAGTCATAAACACTTTTCAACTAGGTTGGAAAGTGTTAAAAATGAATGCACAAATTTCTTGTAGTATAAATCAAGATTGTTCCTTTATGATATTGAGAATTGTAAACAAAAATTACAACGCATGGAACATTTTAAAGATGTATGGATTGGGATTTTTTTTCTTTTTTGAGAATAATGCATTTGATAAAACTATGATAGGTTATTTTCATTACGCACTTTTGTAAAAAGTATGAAAATGCACTTTCTGCCAAGTATACATAGCTGCCATCTTTTACACTTTTTTCTTACCACTAAAATTTAATATAGTAACATTTGTTTTATTTAATCACCGCGATTTAAATAAGGCAAATTTTTTTTTTAATATATTTTAGTGGTAATAGAAAATCGTAAAAGATGGCAACTATAAATATATGGCAATATATTGATACTTAAAAAAAAAAATTAAAAATAATTTTTCCCACAAAAAACAAAAAAAAATCGTATTTTCCCCCCTTTTAAAGTGTAACGAACATTCCCTTAACACGTTCGCTGCCAACTACGAGTATACTCTATCTACGTTTCTTCAATCTAAAATTAGTTATTCGCATCGGAAATTTCAAAAGAAGAATTTTGATTTTATGTAATCACGAAATGTCTGTAATAAAACAAAGTAAATATTGCTATTAGTATTTTCTGGTGTGAATTTGAACTTTCTAAATAAAATGAAAATTTCGGCATTTTTAGCTTGGTACCGAACGTGTTAACCATTTAAGGGCAAAGCACTTCTGCTGCTAAAACATGGAAATAATTGAAGGACGCTAGAATTTACGAACACATTTATTTGTAATTATGTAAAAGCTTTTCTTCACAGCAAAATTTTATTAAAAAATTCTGGGTGCCATTTGGCAGTTCTGAATTAAAATTAAATGTTCGTGTCATGGCAGACACCGACCTTGAAAAGGTTAAAAGGTAAATTTTCCTACAAACTTCAATAGGAAATGAAAATTATTACTGGCAGAGAGAAAATGTTATTTTTATAGTTTATTTTTCCGAGAGGATAGATTTTCCTGCTTTTAAACACAAATTATCGCAATCTTTAGAAACGCGACACTAATGATACTTGATATATACTCTAAAACAGCCATACTCAACCTGCGACCAGCCGATCTTTTACGTGAGACCCACAATCATTAATCCGTATTTATACAACTTAAAGGTGCATATAAAATTATTTAAGGTAGTCACAATTGTTGATATATTTTTATGGAAAGGCGAAATTTGACTAGTTATTTAAAATTGGGTTAAAATATACCAAATACATAATATAAACCATACCAATCCTTACAGCCCTACATAATATAAAACATACCAATCCTTAATCAGATATTTTCTTTTTACATATAGTCCTATTTCCGCTACTGTGGTATACATATAAATATATTTAATTTTCAACGCTAATCAAACAGTATTAAAAATCAAATGCAGTACTATGTTTTTACACTTAGAAAGTAATATTTTTAAACGAAAGTGTTTGCATTAAGGGAAAAAGCCTGATTTTTTAAAGATTTTTTTTTTATCTTTAGAACTTGGAAATTCTGAATAATTATGTATATTACGTTTTATCATATTAGTTATTTACACTCTAAAAAATACATTTTCAAAACTGAGCAAAAAATACTCAAATCCGAGTATGTCGCATAGTCAAAATGGCTCCGAATCAAAATTACTCAAGTTTGAAACACGTATATACTCATTTCTGAAAACAGATACACACACTCAAGAATAAAACATCATGTGCTCACATTTGAGTATGTCCATGTTTTAAAAATGAGTATGAAGTGACTTCTATGTGCTCATTTTTGAGTATTTCCATGTTTCAAAAATGAGTTTGAAGTGATTCTAATCATTTTTGAGTATGCCCACATGTTTCAAAAATGAGTATGACCTGTCCTCTATGTGCTCAGTTTTGAGTATGTCCATGTTTCGGTATTCTGAGTATTTCCGGTATTTCATAATTGAAATCATTGGGTCGTCCTATTTGAAACAAAAAGTTTCATAACAAAATGAAAACATCAATTTACTCAGATTTGAAAGTGTCATTTTAATCAGTGTAATACTGATATCTGACTATATTATTTTTCTTTTGTTGTTTTAGATTTGCTATACCACGTTTGTTATGTTGCTATTTAAATTATTTTTTTATTGTATGACATCTTATTTACATTTTTGCATGAGTATAGTCTGTTGCGCCCCCCACCCCCACCCCATCCTAACGTAGCAAACATGTCTGCGGCACGCGAGAAAAAAAAAAAGGGTGTGCTACTCCACAACAACAAGAGTAGCCCTGCAAAATAAATGGATTTACAGGCAAAAGAGAGGAGCATTACTGTATTTACTCGAATCTAATGTGCGCCTTTGTTCTTTAGCCGAGAAATTAAGGATTTTTTTGTCTTTTAAAATTCTTACAAGTTAAAAAAAAAATCTGAAATAAAAAAATATATATAAAACTTACAAACCAATAGTAAATCCTAATTTTATTTATTCTCTTCGTTTTTACTTTCATATACCAGACATTATTTTTATATGGTCAATATTTTTATATATACAAGAAGAAAGTATTGGATTCGTGAAAAATTTCGATTTCCGGTTTTAAATGTATTTTAGATAAATTAAGATTTAAATGGATAGCTATTTTTTAGAATTTCCTGAACCCGATTTGACTGTTTTTGGAAAATGTATGCCCGTGATTCTGTCTGTGTGTCTGTCTGCCTGCGTATTTGTCTGTCTGTATGCGACACATGTTTTGTAGATGTTCTAACTCAAGAACTACAGAGGGAATTTAATAAAATTTGAGATTCATTTAGACCTTGACATAAATTGGTGTTGATTAGGTTTGGGTGTATATCACACAGGAAGTGTTGTAATACACTGCAATTTTCCCGATTTCCAAAATAGCTATATCTCAAGAACTAATGCTCGTAATTTCATCAAACTTCATACTATGTTAGACAGTGACAAAAATAGATGAGGATAAGGTTTTGGTGTATATCGTTCAACAGCTTTCGCTGTTTTTCATAATTTCTGCGATGGCTATATCACGAAAACTAATAAACGGAATTTCATCAAATGTCATATTCTGTTGGACCTTGACATAAATACATGCCAATTCAATTTTGATTTTGATCAATCAACAGGGGGCGCTTGTATCCTGTGCTTATGGAAAGATTCCTAATCTTGCCCCCAATCAACTGATGCAATTTAGCGAGCGTGATTTTTTTCTATTATTATTTACTGATTACTGTAATTACTACATTCTAAATTCAATGAAAGGCATTGTACTTCATAATTGTTGCTGTGTGATTATGCTATTTAAATTAATATATTATAATGATATAGAAAAAAGTTTTGTGATGGCCCCAACATATTAGTTTTTTTATAAATTATTATACATTTATCACAGGGCCCTGATTAATATACGGTCCTACGAGTCGGAGAACCTGAGGTCAAAATTTCAGGTTCTATCAATCAATACATTTCATGCATGATGACAGGATAATAAATTTACATCAAATAAATATTTTCAAATAAGATAACCACATTTCAAAATCTTTTTTAGATCCCAAACCTTTAAAAACTTCCCAGTACATTCCACACGCATCTGATAATAAGGCTATTTGTTCTCAAATTAAAACAGGCTACTTTCTAATACATTACCAATCATCCCCCTCGGTCCGTTTTTTAACACCACTATTTTAAAACAAAAATTTGGTCTTAAGATTTCTCTTGTAAATTTTGTAGAAACCCACCCCAAAGGTTATTTCTATTGAAAATGTTTTAAAAACTTACCACGAAACTTTTTCTTCAGAATTACTGGCATTCAAAAAACGAACCATTGGGTGGGTGGGTGGGGGGGGGGGGGTTAATTAGCATTTCTGACTTCATTTTTGTCCGCAAACGCATCAGATTCACTGGTGCTTTTTATTCAGAAACATTTTTATCTATCTATTTTTTCAATTTTCTATAAAAGCAAAAGATCTTTCAGAAAATACTGTCAAAGTTGGGGAATGTGCATCGCTAAAAATGTTTTCTTTTAATAAGATGTTTCGACGTAAGTTTTAATGAAATGAAAGATAACATTTAAGAAATGAAAGAAAAAAAGTATTCTTAAATCATTACATAACAAAATTGAAGTCGAGATTGTCGAGAAGTCTAAGGTGCCAGAGAAATTCTGGTTCTTCAAATTATACGTGGGCCTTCTCTTGTCATAAGATGCTTTTCTGATGTTGTTAGTGTTCTGATAACTCAGTTCAATAATTAAATACAATTTATGTTCTAATTGTATTTAATTTCACGAGAAAAAGCTATGGACTTTGTTTTTTCCTTATTATTATTCAGTAAAATTTACCTTCTCCAATATATATTTTTTTAAAGAATGATTTTTTATTTAAAATTTCAAATTAAAAGCCTTGGCATGTAATTATCGATTAAATAAATAAAAATGATCTAAAATTTTTGATGCATTATTTATTACAATTAATCATTGAAGCATATATATTAAGAAAAGTAAATAATTATTTTCCTTAATAATAATAATGATAATAATAATGATAAAAGAAAAAACAGGAAAATAATAATAATAATAAAAACAAACAGGAACCAGGAAAAATATTTATATAAAAAACTGTGGTGCCATCTATTAGTATTGCAATGCAAGATAAATGTTTGTATTCGGGAAAACTAATAAAATTTTAAGTTGAAAAATTTTTACTTAAAAAATTTTTAAGAAAAAAAAACTTGGAGATGCTTTTTTTGGATCTGAAAACTGAATTCTCTGGAAAATACTCTGTTATCTGTATCCATGTAAAGGGTGTTAATATGCGGCCTCTCTCCAGCCCGATTACATTTCTTTTAACTATTTGTAACAAATATTCCGTAAATATTTCTGACATTTCAGACATTTCAATGACGTTACGACATTTTTTTATTTTTTCTTTTTTTTTTTTTTTTTTGTGGAACCTTTAAGTTTTTTACCGTCAAGTTTTGACAAGTATTATATAGTCATTTTTATAACTCTTGTCAACGTCAAATAATTTTTTTTAATTAGAAACAAAATAATAAGAGAAATTCATAAAATATCAAACATTTTAAATTGATCGATGAATTTTAATACAGATTCAATTTATTTATTTATTTATTTTGGTTAGTTGTGTTTTACAGGTCATTGTTTCTTTCATAACTTATATTTCAGTTTTATTTTTAAACAGTAAGAAGTTTTGAATTCTATATAAAAAATTTCTTGTGCACAACTTGATGCACAACTTATTAAATATGGAATCAAAGTCAGTTTTTCAAAGATGATTATACGCTAAAATGCATGTTTTAACAAATATTGCAAAAATTTTGCACCAAGCTCTAAGCCAGTATTTCTAAAATTTTTTATAAATAGTAGCACACATTGAATTTAATAAGAATTTAAACAAGAAATCAGTATTTTAAAAGTCTCAATTACCACAATTCACGCATATTTTTGTTTATTAGAGAAGAAATAACAGGGCAGGAAATGTGATAAAATATTTAAGCATTAAAATCTATATGCGATGGTTAGATAGCGATAAAATAACAAAATGCATGTGTGTTACTGATTTTATCATTGTATTTTAGACATTTAAAAATAGGGGCTGTAAATGTCACCTAATTCAAGTATTTTACCATTTACAAGTTTCTTATAATAGTGGCGGTGGGACATTTAATATTTAATTTTTTCGGCAATCCTCTGTGTTTTGCTATTCTATAAACAGATGCCACTCTCTGAGAACGCGCGTTGAACAAAATAAGGAAGAGAGAGTTAGAATGACTCGATGTCGATGCCTTTCTGTGTGTTTCTTAAGTTATGTTTGGTCTGTTTTTTTTCCCCAACTAAAAACAGCTTATAAATATATCTAATTTTTCCCTCAGTTCACCCATCGTGAAAGTAAGTGAAATTTGTATAAGCACTTATTATGACAAATGTAAAATTATTCCGACACACCTGAGACACGCTTAGAGGTCTGCATGGGCCCGGGCGTAGGCCGAAGTCTGAGCTCAACTCGGCCCGTGTGCCTGTGCCTGACCAGACTTCTTTTTCTGTGCCGAGCCGATCCTGAACATCATTCTCTCTAAAGCCGGTCTCGACCCAGCCCGTATGAAGCTCATTAGTACATACAAAAATCAATAAAATTTGGCCCGGCCCACAGTGAGGCGTTTTCACGATCTAGGAGGACAAAATTATTGCGTTTAAGTTTAATTAGGTTTTGCTGGTTTTTCAAATGTGTCACTAATAAAATACTCAAACAGTGATAAATATTTGGTTTATTTAATTATTTCTATTATTATTTGTTTATATTATAATATCATATTGCCATTGAAACTACACATGTATTCAAAGTTTCAGCTCAATCGGATAATTAAAAGTGGTATAAAATTGACTTATAAGATTTGAACTAAGCATACATACATACACTGCAAGTTAATATAACTTAATGATTTGCAAACTTTTGCAGGAGTTTTCTTAAGTTTTCAATACTTTAGGAATGGCACTTAGATTTTTAAAAATGCTTATTGTTTCATAATGCTTAACACTGTGTTAAAAGTCAAGATAAAGTTTGCAAACAGGATGGCGCTTATTTTAAAACAATAATAGGTTAAATCTTGTGACAAATATGTGACATATGTCCAGTAAACTCGTGTTTTCAAATAAAACAGAATAGTCCCGATGTGCTTTTGTACATACAGGAAACTAGTGCAATCGTTGAAACTACTTTAAACTAGCTGCTTTCTTTACGGTCGTAGTTAATCGACACCTCGGATTTTTTCACTTTTCAGACAAAACTTGTACGGATCTCGACAAAAGAGACATTCAGCTACCAGTATACGTGGTCTTGTTAAATTTCGAGATAATCGGGAAAATGAATTTTGTCCACCTAGATCATCAAAACGCCCCACTGTGCGGTCCAACAAATTTTGCAAAAGCATAAATTTTTAAATCACCATTATTCTACAATTAAAATTATAAATTTATTATTTTTAAAGAATAGTACATACATTTCAGTAAAATCTATGAAACTTCAAGTACAGTAAAATCTATGAAAAAGAACTTGTCTGTGACAGAATACTGTCTTAAACGCAAAAATGTGTTGATCTATGCAAAATGAATGTAATATTACGTGCGAAAAGAATATAATACATTTACAACATACAATGTTACTTGTAAGAAGAGAACGTGTTTATAACGGATTTTATTTCTCTCCTATGTGATTCCGTCTTAGAAGATGTTACTGCATAACATTTTTTATATTTTAAATCTCCAAGCAATGCAATATGGAATAACGATATTAAACACAACTCAGACATTTATATACAAATAGAGATTCATAAAAAAAAAAAAAGATATAGTTTACCTAGACACAGGCAGAAATAATTTTGGAGAAGGGCAGTGTTTTGGAACGACAGTATTTGGCTTGTACTTCGCAGTCCTGGATACTTTAAAAAAAATAAAGAATACAAACATGAAAAAAAAAACTGAAAAAATTATTGTTTGTCAGAGCTCCTAGTACAAGACATTTTTTAACCATATCGGTGTAAAAATATATGTTTTGTTGAAATTCAGTCGGGTCGAGCTTTTAACTTTTATACCGATCCGGGACCGGGTCGAAATATTAGCTTTTATACCGGGCCGGGCCAATAAATTTTATCTTTTATTACCGGGCTGCTTAATATAACCAACCGCTTTATAACCGACCGCTTTATAACCGGCCGCTTTTATACCGGTTAGCTTTTATACCGGGCCGGGCCAATAAATTTTTTACACGAACTTTTTACTTTTATACCGGGTCGAGCCAAAAAAAATCTCTTAGGGTCGGGTCGAACTCGGGCCTAGAAATTTTTATCTATGCCCTCTAGGCACTTTTGTGGCAAGCTTCTACGTCGCGACGCACAGGACACTGCGTTCGCGACTCAACTGCTCTATGTAAATATACGAATAATAATTTTCAAAGGTCAATCCGTCATGTAAAAATATTCGTAAATATTATTTGTTTGTTCACATGTGTGCATTTGTATGCTCTTGTGCATTTGTACGCTCCTGTCTAACTGAGAGTCTCCTCCTTTGTGAGGTCAATAAGCAAACAAATAAATTAGAAAATATTTATATAATCATTTATTTTAGGAATGAACGACATTGAAAAGTAATTATTATTTTATGAATGCGGTCAGAAATGAAAAAAAAAAAAAACATCATCCAGTTTTTAATGAGAAATGTAAACAAAGTCTCAAAATGAAAAAAAAAAATACATATTTCCTTACAGTTTGCAAAAGTTTAACCCGTGTAGAAAGGTCTTGGTTCCAAATATGCCCTACCTATCTACCTTTTCTGCAGTCGTACATGGTACAGACATTTACTGATTTACTCCAAGGTTTCAATTATATAATTCAGCAAAGAACTCTGACTTTTTGCCAGGAAAAAACGACTTTATGTCCTTCTAAGCATTTTAACTAACTCTAGAATTAAAAATAAATCAAATATCATGGTATTTTGCATTTTTAAAGCTGGAATTTATTTTTCAATGCTAAAGTAGCTTAGTAAATCAAATCATGAACCCTATAGTTAATTCCAAGAGATAAAGCAACATTGGAATTAAAAATTTGATTTTTTTTTTTTTAAATTTTACAATTACTTTATATTTGCAAGGTCATGCATGCTATTTATACAGGAAGACTCATAACAGCTGTTCGGAAATTTGATAGAAAGTAGAGCACATTACAACAAAATATTTTTGTATAGAAAACCAGGGTTGCAATCTAATTATTCAGTCAAAAATACAAGGTGTCTCACTCTAATTTGAACCCTGGTTTTCATTCATAACTTTAGCAGTGATGTAGATATTTTAATAATTTTTTCAACATTTAAAGCAATGCTACCAGTAACACTTTAACAGCATTTTTCGCCTATTTTTAGTGTACCGTTCTTAGTTTTAATGACTGCGACAACAGTATTTGAAAATCTCAAGGGTATTTTTTTTAAATATATGTTTTTCCCCGCTCAAGAACTCGAAACTTTCTGGCCATTTTGATTTTTGGATACGGTTTTAAACGTAAAAGCATGATAACTAGCAGACATAACTATTAAAGTGATTTATAATCAAATGCGCTTTTTTTTTCTTTCGATAAATGTATTACAACTTGCATTATAAGCAATTATTATTTCATAAAGCCAGTTTTTTTCTCTTTGCCACTCTGACGCATCCGGAAATTCAGTTCAAAACGCCCACTTTGACAGCATTTTCTGGAAGATTTTTTTAAAATCGAAAATTGGAAAAACTGTTCAATTTTAAAGTTTCTGAATAAGAGCACCTGCCAATTTGATGCATTTGCCAACGAAACATGAATTTAGGAATGTGTCAGAAAATAGCCTGTTTGAATTTGAGAACAGCCTTAACTCTTTCTGTACACGATTCTGTTGCAAAAATTGCTTCTTTAAACACTTTACTGCATTTTTTTTCCGGGGAGTTTAAAATGCGTCAATAGTGAACACACAAAATCCATTTGTGGTCACTTGTCTAATCTAGTAGTCGACACGTTTGAATTCTTGCAGAAAACGTCAAATAAAAGACAAAACGTCCGGATATATTTACTTATTTACTATTTAACAACACGATATTTGTTGATGCATTAATCAATTAAGATAATGACAAAAAAAAAAGAGTTACTAAAAAATTTAACAATATAAACTCTGTTGTATGTTGAAATTCAATAACAGCTCTTTAATCACAGCATTTTATTAAAATTAACTCTTAACGTGTAAATGAAATGTTAATCACAGCATTGTGCCCTAAACTTAAAAATGCCTAGCATAGTTACAAACTCTTGAATACTAATCTTACGCGTTAACTCGAAAAATGGTGGCTGTCATATGCGAATATTTCTCAGCGTCAGTAGGATGCTTTAAATTTAGCTACCACTATTTCCGAATAGTTAATGTCGCCTTATTTTTCTGCGTTTAAATAAGGCTAAGATTACTATTCAGAAATAATAGCAAACTTCAGTAAACATTTCTGCACCCTTTTAAAACAACTGCTTTCAGGATTTAGAAGAAATGCTGTCTCGACAGCATTAAACACTCTATGCTTAAATCTTCCAGCTTCAAGTATAGGCCAAGTGAAAGCCCTTATTGACACACCTAACAAGAGACAGAAACCTCTGCGTATCTTTCAAAGCTTTGTTTGTTGTTGTTCAAGTTTAAAAGTGTCTCCATTAGTGATACTGGTACAGTGTTCCAGAACTGGTACTGTTCCTTTAAAAGTTTTCCTGCCAAAGTGAAGATATAAAGGGCTGCGAAAGGGGATTACGAAAAGTGAAGGTAGAAAATTGCAATTTAGTAAGTGATACTTTATTTATGATAACTACATTCTAAAACACGATGTGTCTAAACGTGAAAATGAAAATTTTGGTCACAAAATACGATTAATGACCGTTATATTCTGACTCTGATTAAAACTAAGGCAGCTAATTTCAAAACTTTCTCGAGCGGATGATGCTTCATCTAGAGCTCCTATAATACCCCCCTTATAGGAGCCTTAGCTTCATCTTGGTTAATCATAATTTGCCCCATGGTTGATACCGGTCTTCTCAGTCCAGATCTTCTCAGGAGTCAGCGTGATCACCTTTTTGTCTACCACTATTTCGAAACTGCAGTCTTCGCGGTAGATTTTTACAACATTTGTAGGAAAAACCTACTACAAAGTAGTGCTCTGTTCGCTAAAATTTTTAAATCAATCCGAAACCCGTCCCGAACCAGACAGAAAAAAAAAAATTCGTTGACCCAAAAACCCACCCCGAATCGCGCAAAATAATTTTCGTGGACCCGAATCCTAATCTGTAAGTAATCTAAGCAATTAATCCTCTTTCTTTTAAGTATAATTACGGAGAAAAGTTTTACTCCTAATATCAATTTATACCTCAACCCGACGCAAAACGAACCGCAAGTCGGATCGAGTTCGGCTAAAATTGTGTTACACGACCCGATGTACCACGAAGTAGATTTCTACAGCATTTATATGAAAAATCCAGAATGAATTTTACTGTTTGGAAATAGTGGTATAAAAAGTGATCCCTCCAAACAGTGCATTCTTGAGTAAAAGAAAACTCATACAATCTCTAATTATGACTTTTTTTCCCTCTTAATTACTTACTGTAGCACTTATTAGAACTAGAGTAAAAATAAAATAATTTTGTAAAGAATAATAGAAAAGAAATCATTATAATAATTTGTTTGAAATAAATCTATAAAATACAGTTTAAACTTTTTAAAAATGTTATCAATTTTAATTAAAATAAATTAATAAATATTTTTTTCTCGCTGGAAATTTTTGGCACCTTTACTATGGTGGTGCCTCTGTGAGCGGCACTCGTTTCACATTGGGTTGCTGCGTGTCCCATTTACGACCCTTGTCTCCTAAGCAAAAAATGTTTTGTTGTGTGCTCTAGCATTTCTTAAAGTTTGTAATCCTGTTGAGACACCCTTTATTATACACAAACACACACACTTACACACATGTAAGCACACTACATGACAGAGTTTTACCATAGTACTAGATAATTTATTTGAATTTTTATGTGATACTTATTTGAGTTCATTTAAGTAAAATTTCTGGTTTAAAATATGTTTATTTGATTTGAAAAACACCAGAAGGTTGGCTGCTAATACATCGCATCGGTTTGAAGAGAACTCACGGTTCCATTGAATGCAAACTGATCTTGCTATTTATTGCACTAATACTTATACTAATACAATCTTCTTCTAAAAGATATGTTACAAATTTATTCAGTTCATGTCGAGATATTATTTACCAGTTTCTTATACACACACAAGAAAGATTAAAAAAAAAAAGATAAAAATGAGCCACTTTAATTTTCGGGTTTTTTTTTCTTTTCTTTTTCCCGCCCAATTTCGTGGATTTTGAGAATTTTTGATGAATTTTATTACATTAGAATATAATTGAATGTGTTACAGAACCCACAAAGATGAACTTTTTAAACATGGAACTAATTTCACAAGTTGTGGAATGGATATATATTTCTTTAAGTTACCTTAATGACATATGAGTGAAAATTTTTTAAATTAGCACCTGAATATACTCAAATTTTAAAATTAGGTTTAAAAAAGATTAAAGTGGCAGTATAAACGAGCAAACGATAATACAAATATGTCGCGCAGTTTGACTGTCAGAAACTGTACGCCAGAAGAGGACAAGTTAAGATTGGTGATAAAGTTGGAAAGTGCACCATACGCCACGATGTAGGAATTTTCAGCGATACATATGTTACGCCAGGATACGGAACTTGTAAGTACAAAATAGAATAAAAATTCAGCTATATCAAAAATAATCAATATCTGTCTGCACGTTGACTTGCCTCAACGCATAAGAATGGGGAGGAGGGGGTATAATTGATTATGGTTATAGTTAACATTCGATTTTATCAATAATACAATGAGTAATCAATCATCTCTACCATGGATGATCCTTGCTGCCTCATTGTCTGCACTAATTAAAATATGGTAAGTTAATAAGTCAAAGCAAATTCTAGTAATTCATGAATGAACATTCATTATTTGTCTAATTTTATAATTATTATCATGTTCTGCAGATGCATAGGAAAAGAAAAGGCTTATTTTATGGGGGCGCAAGTTCACTTCATTCAAATGTAGTCTATTTAAGTAGTAGAAGTGTTCCATACAGTACTATTTTCGAACTGTAGTATTCACTAATTCATGTCTGAAAAAAAAACCCTCTACATAAAAGAAGGGCTTTATAAATATCGATTTTATTTCTAATTAGTAAATCTTCATATCAAAAACCTCAACTTCAGCTATAAAATTCGCATTTTTTATTCGGAACCCATTTTATTTAGTATGTGACCTGTTCAACCAAAGTTTAATTTCTTTCATATTAGTACTTCTGCATTCAATACTTCAAGTAGTTTCACGAGGTCTAATTCTTACTATCTGTAACACGAAATATGGTTGCACCGATACAACAGAACTGGTAATTTTTGTGACCATTTTTTATTACATGAAATAGTTTTAATTTTACAGGGATTCCACCTCTGAAATAACTCCGTTGTCTCAGTTTGATAATCTTTGGAACTCAGTATCTGAAATCTTCTATTTAAGACTATTACATGCACTGATACTCCAGAACTGTTTATTTTCTGTGAAAATTTTTATTTTATCAGGACCGCCGAGACCCTCGGAGCCCCATATGTCTCATTAATTTGAAAATCAAACTCCGTGGAATTAAGTTTTAAAATCTTCTATTTAAAATAAATGAAATATTGATTGATTTTGTGATAATGGTATTAACAATTAGTTTTAATGAATGATTTATACCCATAAATATCTATTAATTTTTGATAATCCAATTGTTCAATTTATTTGAAAATGACCACTTTTGCCCGCTCATAAACATTTTTCATTTCTGCGGGACTGATGTTCCGATTTTTCATACACATTTCATTTTAGTTTTTACCTAGTCCCCTCATCTATGAGTGATTAATGTCTTTTTATTCGACCGCAGGTAAATTACAGTTCAACACGTGGTTATTTTATGGTGCGAGGGGGGTGACTATAATAGAATTACAAATAACTTACACGTTCCACTCATTACTGTTACTTCACCCCTGTTATTTCTTTCCATTTGTACATTCATTTTGCACATAACCATGCGCGCATCGAAAAACACCCGTTTTTGTTTTATTTGTGTTTTTTTATTTTAATATCATTTCAATTTCGGGGTGCCGCGCCTGGTTCTTCAGAGCCGGATAGAAATTAGATAACTATTCAGTGGTCCTTTGCCGTGATGATTGTTTATGCAAATGAAATTGCGCGTTTTGGTAGTGTTCTTTTTTTGTCCGAGATATACGTAAATGATAAGGATGGTACGGGAAGGAAAATGTTTTTTGGTGGAATGAACTTGAAAAGACAACGCCCTCCTTTTCTTATTGTTTGTATGGTGTTTCCCAAATCCTTCAGAGACGAAAAGTTGTTTGTGTGTTCTATTATTTTGGGGGATTATTATAACGGAAATGAACAGGGAATTATTTACTGGATTATCGATGATTTTCTGAAAGGAAACTAATGAACAAAAACTAAATTCTTAAGAATATTTGGAAGTTTTCTACAGGACTTTGAACCGGAATCGAGTCGAATACTAGAAAGAAGCGTTATTTCTTGATAGGATTAAAATCGGAACTGAACCTCAATTGTTTTTTTAATTCCGAACTAAACCGAAATTAATTTTGGAGAATTATTATAACGAAAATGAACAAAGGATTATTTACTGGATTATAGATGATTTTCTGAAGGGAAACTAATGAACAAAAACTAAATTCTTAAGGCTATTTGGCAGTTTTCTGCAGAACATTGAACCGAAATCGAACCGAATACTGGAAAGAAAAGTTATCAACTCCAATTGTTTTTTTTTTTTTAATTCAAATGGAACATAAATTACTTTTTGCAGAATTATTATAACGGAAATGATCAGAGAATTATTTACAGGATTTTCGAGGATTTTCTAAAGAGAACCAATGAACAAAACTTTATTTAAAATATATATATATATATATATTATTTGGCAGTTTTCTTCAGGACTTTGAACGGGAATCGAATCGAAAATTGGAAAGAAGCGTTATTTTTGATGGAACGAAAATCAGAACTGAATCTCAATTGCTTTTGAAATTCCGAACTGAACCGAAATTATTTTTGGCAAATTATAACGGAATTTTAACGGAATAATTATTTACTGGATTGTCGATTATTTTCTGGGGGGAAACTAATGAACAAAAACTAAATTCTTAAGAATATTTGGCAGTTTCTTACAGGACTTTGAACCGGAATCGAACCGAATGCTGGAAAGAAAAGTTATTTCTGATGGAATGAAAATCTAAACTCAACTTTAATTGTTTTTTCACTTCCTAACTGAACGGAAATTATTTTTGAAGAATTATTATAACGGAAATGATCAGAGAACTAGTTACTAGATTATCGAGGATTTTCTGAAGAGAAACCAACGAACAAAACTTTATTTCAAAACATATTTGGCAGTTTTCTACAGGACTTTGAATCGGAATCGAATCGGAAACTAGAAAGAAACGTTATTTTTGATGAAACAAAAATTGGAATTGAAACTCATTTGCTTTTTAAATTCTGAACTGAACCGAAGCTATTTTTCAGTTCCACAACTGAAACATAGAAGCACTTTTATTTTTAGGAATTTAATTTATAAAATTTAATTTATTTGAAACATAAATTAAAATATAAGCCATTAAAATCATTTACTTCTGGGCACCCTGTAAACTTTCAGTATTCACTTTCAGTAACCGATGAACAAAGCTTTATTTTATTTTTGCACAGTTTAAAAAATACTCGTTTTATTTCACTAATTTAAGTTATTGCTGCTATTTGCTCTAGTAATTTACCTAGAATCGAATAATAACAAAGCCATTATTTAATGGCTTTGAATAATAAGGATTTACTTAACCATTATTAACTCTGAATAGCTGAAAATTAAAAAAATGACTGCTTTCTTTTTACTGTTATTTCTTTACAGCATAACAGATTTGGCATTGCCAAAATTCCCGAACACTTAAAAGAAAACACGTTGATTGCCAGTGCAATTACCGTATTTTTACGGATTTGTTTTCCCCGATGAATTTATTTCATGAATGCATCAGAAGTTAGTGAATATGGATTTAAGAATACCCTTGACAGATAATAGTGCAAAAAGTCCAGTTAATTTGTCAAAACTTATTTTCGGTGCTCCGGATGTAACGTCATACTTTTTTCTTTTGCATTTTTCTCAAAAACTATGCGTTTTAAAGTTACGATTCTTTGGACATTTTTCACTCTGGGCGAGGATTCTCGTTTTGCAAAGCTTGTGCGATGGTATCCGAATACCCTGTATACAGAATGCATTAAATTCCCAAATTCTCATGCATGACCGCGCGGCATACACGCAAAAATACGGCATGAAGTATAATTGCAAAAGACATCGGAGCTAGCCAGGGCCTGATTAACGCACAGGCCAACTAGGCCACGGCCTTGGGCCCACTGCTGATAAGGGGCCCAAAATGAATAAAATGATTTAGAAAAAAGAAGTTTTCTGCAACTGTTGCCTCAAAAACTAAACAAAATATTTTACTTAACTTGGCAACTGTATCATAATATCTAATACTAATCATCAAAAAATTTTCTAGCTACTATTTTAATTCGACGGGGCCCCAGATGACCTTAATTGGGCTCTGATCGGAGCTCAAGATGTTTAAATTATTCAAATAAGAAGATCGAAAAGTTAAATGATATATAAGCTTTTTAACATTATTTTGAATACAGCTCTTAAGGGTAATAAAGCAAAGTTCAAGTAAATCAATATTTCAAATTTTATTTAAAAAAAAAATCAACTGCATATGTTATATGCATGCAAATGTGTATATTATTTTTTACCAGCCTCATTTATCCTGTGAAATATTAAAAAATCCAATTTACAAGAAAGTCACTTTCAAAAATTTATATAGAGGTATAGATAAAAGACCAGAGATCATATGATAAGTTATCAGTAAATTCTACCCACTCGAACCATATGGGATCGATATCGTATCGCATGGGAATGCGGAAGTCGCTGCAAAAATTGAAAATGTCACGAAACAAATAGGTACAAAGCGAAAGTGCGAAATAATTGAATAAGATCAGCTGAAAATTCAGATTGAAAGAGAAAATAACAATGAAAAATAAGTTTATGATGGAAGAAAGAAATTAAGAAAGTTTTAGAAAGGAATAGGATATCTATCTGTCTGTCTATCTATCTATCTATCTATCTCGATATATTTAGATATTTACTTTAATAGAACATTTTTAGGTAGATTTCGTAAAAAATACTACCTATTACATTCTCCCTTAAGATGGAATTTCTGAAAAATATTTGCAGATCTACGCCGATCATGGCTCCTAGAACCCAAAACCACCCCCAGTTCAAAACTTTATATATATATATATATATATATATATATATATATATATATATATATATATATACTTTTTTATGGACACGATAACTTCCAAAATTCTGTACAAATCTCTTCCAAACTGATACATAAAATCAAGGGGCATAAAATCTCGGTCAAGTTCGTTAATGAGCAAAATCGAACCAGGGGGGGGGGGGGGGCTTTTTGTAAAAACAGAAAAAAAAACATAACTTCTTAATTTTGATACATATCGAATCCGTTTAAAGCTATTATTACTTCTAGGAAAAGGGCCAAAAATTTATGTATAACAGATTTTTGATTTCATTAAAAATTCCCCCAAGGGGATGGGGGCGAATAGGGGTTTCAGAAGAAAAAAATTCATAACTTCGTCAATTCACAAGATATCAAATCCGCTTAAATTTATTATAAATCGTCTTAATAATATTATCTACAACTTTTATATTGACAAGTTTTTTTTTTATAAGGCCAACTCTTACAGCAAAAATAAAATAAAATAAAATAAATAAAAACAAAAAAATCCCTGCTGGCTCCGCCTACAAGCAGAAGTATATTTCGAAGTGGGCGGTTCCAATTACTACCGCATCAGGGCAAAAAGATCATTTCTTCTGCAATTCCCAATAAACAGGCGTCCCACGGTCTGCGTCTTTAAAAGCTATCTGTGCCTTTAGGCCTATACGTCAAGGATTTTTTTTTTTTTTAAGTACAGTGTCATAATCGGTCGAAAAAATAAGAAACACCCGTACTATTTTTTCACCAAATAGACGCAGAGAAAACGAAAATAGCTGTTGAATTGAGAATTATGTCTTTTAAATGTGGACTAAAAGTAAGACTAAAGGATCGTCTTCATATCGAAATTACAGCAAACTTTGAAATTTCCCATGCGAACACCCAATTTTGACATCATATTTGATTTCTTCCGTAAATTTCACCTTCAGATACCAAACGGGATAACCATTCGGTCAAAGAGTATTTAAGATGTATGCAGATGTAAAGTTTTGAACTCCTAATGTTAAATTCCTCATTAATAGTTGAAAAACAAACTGAAATGCGTATAGTTTTTTAAGTATAACTCAAAAACTGTTTGTCTGAATAAGATGTAATTTTAGAATTGCTTATTTCAAGCTTCTAGAAAATGATTTCTGTTAAACTTTTTATAGCATACAATACATATTTAAGACAGACATTATAAAAAAAAATGCCAATAACGACATTTTAGCGACTTTTGGTGTAAAATTTATCATTTTGACAACTATCCCCTCTATGTATGTCTGCAAGTCATTATTTTCATATGGAAATAAATATAAAAATCTTAGCTAGCAGCAACATGCAACTTTGTGAGTCAGATGACTCGAATTCAGCTTGCATTCCATTAAAAGTAACTATATAGGAACCCAATATTAATTATTTGGTGATCAAGATACAATAACTGAAATCACATTTAGTATTTTATTACTTTCTAAAATGTAATTCTGACTATAATTACTACATGTATGTTACCCTCCCCCTCATATTTTTAAAGCTGATAAATAAAAATTCAAGCAATTTTAATTCAATAATATTGAACCTCTAAATTATTATTTGGTTATTGTTAGCACGTCATGGTCACATAAAATAGCTTTTGAAAAAAAAAATTGCTCGAGAATGTAAAAAAGTTCGTCGTCCCTGGTCTAGAGTGTTTAGAATAAAATTTAACAAACTGCATGTAAATACGATTATTAGATTAAAAGATGTAACGCTTTTTGATAAATTAATGAAACTTTGTAAAGCGTTTTTCAGTTATATATCTCCTTTATATTATTATATCCTTATATTTAAAGCGAAAAGTGCATTCTTTCAAATTCCACATTATTTTTTCCACACAAAAATGGTCTCATTGCGCATGCTTCAACTTTTTTTTTGAAGGCTTCTCCCCTCAGAAACGGGAACCTATTTATCCCTCACCTGTTTATCCTAGGGGAATTGAAGAGGGTTGATATTGAAAATGGATGGATGCGTACTATCGCATTGAAAGCATAGACCTTCTAATATATTTTAGCTCTGAGGTTGAAAGCTAAAGCTTTTTTTTTTTTTTTAAGAACTCGTGTTTTCACTACTAAATATGCATATTTTTTCGCAAAATTTTAAAGAGAGCTTGAATACAGTTATATTTATAACCGATTGAAATGTCAGAGAGTTCGGAAGATGAGGACTATTTTTTTTTATTGCTATAATAAAGGAGCCGACGCAAAAACAAACAAACAAACAAAAAAGCGAGAAGAAAACATTTATTTTACAGCTAGATAACAATATTTTTTCACGAAATTTTTACACAGGCTGTAAAATCGTTTCATTTATAACCAATAAAGATTTCAAAAAGTTCGGACTAAAAGAACTTTTTATTTTAAAACTATGAAACGATCCTGCGTGAAAAAACAAGAAAATGAGCGTTTTTATCAGTAAATATCAATATTTTCTTCGGGAATTTTTCATTTTAAAATATAATTTCATACACTGAAAAAAAAAAATTTTTTTTTTGATTTTACAGTATAATACTGGGCTTCCCAGCTGCCAGTATTATAACGTAAAATTAACAATAATAAACAGTAAAATAAGCAGTAATACGCTACCGCGCATGCACGGCAGTGTATTACTGCTTATTTTACTGTTAAATTTTACGGTATAATACTGGCAGTTGGGGTGGGAGTATTATACTGTAAAATCAACAATTTTTTTCTGCAGTGTACAAAATAGGGTTAATGATATAAAATAATAAAAACTTTGTTTTTTTATTAGTGTATTATTCCGGCGCGGGCAACACCGAGCAGGTCAGCTAATATATTCTTTAAATATAAAGTTTTTTTTTTTTTTTTTTTTTTTTTTTTTTTTTTTTTTTTGAGGGGGGGGGGGGGGGGTTGAAAATATAATTGGGGCATATGACAGTTTACTTAAGAAGCAAAAATTTTAAAATATGCAGATTTTGAAGAACCATGACAAAAAAAGATTTTGTAAAATTTTTACATATAAGGTAAAATGGTCTAAATCCGATACTTTTTAGGATATTGGTCAGTGGTTCGACTTATAAGTAATTTCTTCCAAAATAATTTTCTTATGAAAAAAAATAATAATAATGATTTTAGTAAAAAACAATTGTTTGCCTTATGATGTTGCTACTTTAATCCGTCCTTATATGTACCTATATTTATTTATTTTTTAATTATAATGTTTGTACGTTTCGTCGAAAAACTTAATTTATATTAACTTTCTAAATTAACTTATTAGTTGAGTTGAAGAGTTACGATATTATTACTATATGATGTTGCTACTTCAATCAGTCCTATATCTACCTATATTTTTAATTTTTAATTATAATGTTTGTACGTTTCGTCGAAAAACTTAATTTATATTAACTTTCTAAATTAACTTATTAATTGAATTGAAGAGTTACGGAAATTCAAGATATATTATTACTATGCTCATGATTATACTTTTTCAATTCATTAAATAGTTTTAATTTAAAAAGCCATGGTTAGATAAAAAAGTGGGCAAAAAAAAAACAAGAAACGTTGGAGTAAGGGATAGTTACCAGAAAATTTTCCTGACTACCAGTTATTTTTCTAATTTGTAAAGTCATATATATATATATATATATATGTGTGTGTGTGTGTGTGTGTGTGTGTGTGTGTATGTGTGTGTGTATAATGATATTTTTTCGGAAGGGTTTTTGTGTTATTTTTTCAAAAGATGCATCAAATTTTAAACATGGCTAAAATTTAAATATATATATATTACTTTAAAAATGAAATTAATGTTTTTAGAGAATTTACATTTGGAAAAGAAGACATATTTGTAAAATTACATTTCAAGAAAAAAAGATAATTTAGAATTATAAATTAAAAACTTTTTTTTTCATTTATTTTTGTGGGAAAAGTTTCTAATACTTTCTTGCTGTAATAAAGCAGGTTATGGTTTTTCTCTTTTTATTGCTGCGTTCTTTAATAACCTTGTGTATTCTAATTCTAAATGACGATTTCAAGATTTCAAGCTTGGTTTGCGGTTAAAGCATTTAAAATGTCATAAAAATATAAAGAAATCGTATATAAAAGAAAGGGCTTAACATTTATGAAATCATTTGCGTTTATTTTTTTGTTATTTTAATTTTTATAAATAAAACTACATTAAAAAAAACCTGTTGGCTTACACATGATACGTCGCCGCAGTGGCACCTGAAAATTTTTTGATCATCATTCCGAATATCGCCGCATTGGCGCCAGTGGAGAACAAAGGATAATTTTTTTTTTCTTCCAAAGTCTTGAAAATTTTATGTTAGAGTTCTGCATTGGACGGGCAGGGCACGGAGTTACATTTTTCTTCAGACTGGAGATGGGCCGACTCTGGACTAGAGGTCTGCATGGGTCCTGGCCGAAATTTTCAGGCGTCCGGCACCACAATTTTTTCAAAAAATTCATCGATTTTTAAATGGCCATTATTTTACAAATAAAATTCTTTTTAAAGAATAGTACATAACATTTATAGACAAAAAAATTAAAGTACAGCAAAGCGTGTAAAATAGAACTTGTCTATGACAGAAACCTGTCTTAAGTGGAAAATGTCTGAATCCGGGCAAAAAGAATATAATACATATACAACAGATGATGTGCT
Source organism: Maratus michaelseni (assembly GCA_963931845.1). Classification (NCBI taxonomy): domain Eukaryota; kingdom Metazoa; phylum Arthropoda; class Arachnida; order Araneae; family Salticidae; genus Maratus; species Maratus michaelseni. The sequence continues at coordinate 277,953,479 of OZ007587.1, forward strand.
TGCTAAAAATGGAACCTGTCAATAACGAAATTTTCTTCTCTTATTGAATTTTCATTTGAATGCAATTGTCTAATTCAATTTTTTAATCAGTGTTTATGTACCTAATTGTCTAAATGTTCATTAATGCTGTTGATATTTTGCATTCCATGCATTTCGAGCATAATCTGAAAATAAAATACATGGATAAATAATTATGTGTATTTTTTGAGTAATATTGTTTCAGAAATATCGGCATGTTTTGTAGAAATTCAGTCAGGCCGGGCCGACCAATCAAATTTTTGTATGGTTCGGGTCGGGCCCAGGCTTGGAAATTTCGGCCCGTACAGACCTCTAGTTTGGACTTCTCTCTTTCACGGACATACCGTGTTTTTTTTTTTTTTTTTTTTTTTTTTTTTTCAATTTCTTTTTGAAAAAAAAAATAATAAATTTTGTACATTTGTTTAACAAAATTTTTCGAAATTTATTTTCCGCTCCTTTTTTGGTGCATTATAATTTTGATTTTCTTCAACAATATTTTTCTTTCATTCTAAACTACATTATTTTTTTTTTACTGAGTTTCGATGTATTTAATTGTCTAAATGATTCTTTATATATTGTTATTCCGTATTCCATGACTTGCGCGCGTACTATTTGAAAAATTCTGTACTTTGGATAAACATGCATGCAATTTTATAAGAATTTTAATTGTAGGATAACATGATTTAAGATATGAAAGATATGCAGTCAAACTCGGTTAATACGACAAGCGAGGGAATTATAAAAGTACTCGTATTAACCGTTACTCGGAATACCCGTGAAGATAATAAAATAATAATAAAAAACACATAGTTAAGCTAATTACTACTATTAATTGATTTAATTATTAGTAATTCCAAAAGATATGAACGACGTAGAGTAATGCAACTCATCTCTTCCCTTTTCCCCGGAAAAATTCGGCTAACATTGCAATGGGAATTACAATTTTCGACCTGTTGATTTCACATATCCACTTCATTTTAACAGTGCAATAAACAACATGAAAAGGCTGGTTAATATATCAATAAATTTGGATTTAAATAAATAAATAAATAAACGTTTTCTTCTATGCTTCTTCTTTTCCGTGGCGCAGTCTTCTTTCTTTCTTTCTTAACCTCAGGGTATTCCTTTGAATTTTCTTGGTTGGGGGTCTTCTTGGAGTTCGAAATTCTGTCTGGTGTATAACTCACATATTGCTGCACTTTGACAGGCAGTTAAAATAAATATGGAAATATTATCGCTGAGAGAGAACAATGTTTGATAAGAAAAAGATTTCTTTCTTATTTCTATCCTACTTTTCGCCGAAAATCACATTGAAATGAACAGATGTTTTGCTAGTATTAGCCCTGATCCTGCTGCTGTAGCTCGTAAAAAGACTGAAATTCTTAATATATAACAATGAACAATTCTTAACGTGCAAATAGCTCAATTTAACCGGGTTCTCGTTTTAGCCTGCTCATATTAGGCGAATTCAACTGAATGCATTCTTTGCTCTGAAATGGGCCTTTACTCATATTAGGAAAATATCGAATGTAATTTTTTTACACCAGATAAGAAAGTGTAAAAAAAAAAATCTCTATATCGATGTATCGTTTTGCGATACGATCTATCGACTATATAATTTCTTTTGAATTTTGATAGATTGTATTTGATGAACCAGAAACGTTTCTTAGTTTTTTTAACAACAGGGAATAATTTTTTTATATTAACATTATTAACCTATCATAGGCCAAATTCAGGTTCAGGTATATATATATATATATATATATACAGCGTGTCCACGTATAACCTGACCGACCTTTATTTTCGCAACCGTTGGTCCTAGATGCATACTTCCAATTACAAAAATGGTTTTAATAAGATAAAGAATTATTTCTAAAGCGATTTGGGTCAAGAAAAACATTTATTAAAAAATTACGAAATTTAAATTTTTATACAGTCCCTCGGTCCTATAAGTGATATTTAGTAAAATTTTACTGCGACACTAACAAGTAACATAAAAAAAGTCCCACTCATCTAACATTAAAATTGACCAAATTATGAAACTTTGAAATGCATGACTTATGCCACTTTTTTGCATCTCAAAACAAATGATTTCGCCCGTGCTTTCAGGGGTCGTATATAAAGTACTTAAACTTATTTCAAGGTATCTGCGCTTTGAAAAAATCGTACAACTATTACGATTGACTTAAATTTTATTAGTTAAGTTTCAGATTATTTAAAATAATTGTATTTTATCATATGTTTTATTTTGTAAGTATTTGAGTCTATGATTTATTTTAACACAAATTATATTATTTTCATAAGGTTTTATTTAACTTGCAACGATCGTCTTTCCAGTTTAAAATTTGTACTCGAATTTTAATTCTCTTTCAAATGTCCGATCGAAGTTAAATTTTACATACTGACTTAAATCCGATGACAATGTAATATTATGATTTTCGACGCTTACCATATTAGAGGTTAACACAAAAAAATTCGAATAGATTACCGCCAACAAGTTTAAGAAAATTTTTTAGATTAGATAACATAAACCTGCGATGGTTGTGTTTTTTAACTTTTATAATTACGTTTTATGTATTTTTAACGCTGAATAAAAGAATTACCTTCACTTTTAACCATCATGTCAAGATTTTTCGTAAATCGTAAGTTTCGAGGTTAAAAAATAGCGAAAAATCTGATACTATAAAATAGATGTAAGACTTTTTTATTCAGTTTAATTTTATTTAATTCAATAATTTATTCAGTTTTTTGGATTATACTGGGTTTTTTACAACTAAATTGCTCAGGGGTCCGATGAGGTTGGGAAGGGAAGGGGGGGGGGGGTCAATTTTAACTTTGAAATTTTCGATTGGAAAAAAATCCTGACGTGATGGTTTAAAATGAAAGTCATTTTCGGATTCAGAGCTAAAAAATACATTAGAATTAATTTTCAAAAGCTAAAAAACATGGCACAACCCAAAATTTGAAAGACAGTGTAATCTAACAACATTTTAAAATCTTAATTGAGGCTGTTGTTTTTCATTCTTTTATTTAACGAAAATTCTGTTATTTTTATCATCTTATATGTTCAGTACAAATTGTATATTTTGCATTAATATGTCAAATGATTATAGATTTCATATTTATATTAGATTGCAATGTTAATTTTATTTTGCTCTCAACTATTTTTTTGATATATCTGACGATTATTTATATTTCTACTACATTTGTGAATGACCCCTATTTCACAACAAAAAATATGCTCCAACTTTAAACAGCTATAACTCGGTCAGTTTTAATCGTAGATGAATGGGACTTTTTTTTTATCTTACTTGATAGTGTCACAGTAAATTTTTACTAAATATCACTTATAGGACCGGGGGACCGTATAAAAATTTAAATTTCGTAATTTTTTAATAAATGTTTTTCTTGACCCAAATCGCTTTAGAAATAATTCTTTTACCTTATTTAAACCATTTTTGTAATTGGAAGTATGCATCTAGGACCAACGGTTGCGAAAATAAAGGTCGGTCAGGTTATACGTGGACACGCTGTATATATATATATATTTTCTAATATATAAACATGGTAGCTAAATGTTTTTAGCAATCTTTTAAATATTATACACTTAGATCACTGCTGCAGTTGCGCATACTCTTAGTGTATTATTAATTTGATTTCTACTCTATAGTTATTTGATACCTCTTCATAAAACATTCCATTATATTTTGCATTATTATCATCGCATTATTTCAATTAACATATCTCGTTATATATGTTTAAATGTTTTATTACCTGTTTTGTTGTCAATTAGTTATTTTAATTTTATTCATAATTTCACAGTTTTTGTTGTTGGTTGTAACGTTCATTTAATGGTAATATATATATATATATATATATATATACAGTGGAACCCCGATTTTACGTAACCCGTTTCGTACGATATCCCGCTTCCTACGTTATGTTTCGTCGGTCCCAGAAAATTCCTATTCCAATAATGTTAAAAGTACCTCGATTCTACGTTATTTACTCTTAACGTTTCCCGCTTGGTACGTCATTTTAGGCAAAGTACCTCAGGAATTTTTTTCTTTTTTCACTCATGGAAAATTTTTCAAAAAAACAAAAATGATTTCCACTTGATCAACTGGTTGTTTGTTATCAAAAACAGTTCTTCCCCTCCCCGTTAATACTCCCGTGAGAAAGTAAAGATAAACTATTATTTGTCAAAAGTAGGATGTCTCAAAAAAATGTTTCGCTGTAGCCGAAAAGGCAGAAATTATCGAAAAATCCAAAGTTTCCAAAGGAACTAAAGTGGATCTCGTAAAATCGTTCGGTATCGCTTGTTCCACGTTACAAACCATCCTAAAACAAGAGGTCTCTGTGGAATTAAAATCTGAAAAACTAGGAAAATTGTCAAAGAAAAGTGAAGAATTGAAAACCTCTCTTTTTGAAAAACCGGAAAAGATTTTGTACGACTGGTTTAAACAGGCCCGTTCAGCCAAGATTCCAATCAATGGCTCAATTTTGTAAGAAAAGGCTCTGGAAATTTCTCCTTGATTTAAAATGTAGAGTTTCATGGCATACAACGGTTAGATCGACCGATTCAAGAAGAGGTATAATTTGTCTTACAAGTTTATTTGTGGTGAGGCAGATTGAGTAAATACTGCGGTCGTTGAGGAATGGATGGAAAAAACTTTGCCTTCTGTTGTGTGTAATTACTCAAAAAACATCTTTAACGCAGATGAGACCGGATTGTTTTTATCTCTTCCCTGATAGAACATATATCGTGAAAGGAGAAACGTGTCACAGTCGGAACTGAGAAGCTAACACCCTTTGTGATTGGTAAATCGAAGAAGCCTCGATGCTTCAAAAACTTTAAAAGTTTGCCGATTTCAATGCCAACCACAATGCTTGGATGACTCTAAATCTTTTTGAAGATTTTGTAAGAAAATTGAATATAAAATGAACTTACAAAATCGATTTTATTCGTAGACCAGTTCACTCATGTTAATCTGAATTTAAAAAATGTGCGTATGGATTTTTTCCCACCCAACTGTACCAGTTTACTTCAGCCATGTGACTTGGGAACAAACAGATCCTCCAAAATCCATTATAGAAAGCAACTGGTAAGAAAATGCATTTTTCACTTGATTCTGGTGAGCTTCAAGATGCTTGGAAAACAAAGCTAAAGGTGCCGGGTGCTCTTCATTTCATCTCATCGGCGTGGAATTGAGTAGATGTCAAATGCTTTTCTGAAGAGAGAATTTTCAAAATCTGAAATTAACGGTGAAGCGCCGCCGGAAGAGCTCTCTATGGAAGACTACACAAAAGAGGATGAATTTATACTTGCAGACATCAATGTTGATGAGTGCATTGATAGCGATAAGGATGTTATCGCTACCACAGACATTCAGGCTATTTCCGATTTTATTTCGCAATATTGAAGTGAGGATGATATTGATGAAGATCCAGAAGACATGGTGCCCTCATCGGCAGAGGCCATTGTGAGTTTAAAAAATTTAAGTAAATTTTAACTGGACATGACAATTAAGAAAAAAATTTGCAAAAACTTGCATGTATTGAAAATAGAGTACATGTGAAATTACACTAAAAAAAACGCAATAAAGAATAACACATTTTTAAAAATACTAATACGGTATTGGTAAGTTTATTTTTGTATAATTTGTTTTCTGGACGTATTTTTCTCTATTTGACCCCGATTTTACGTTTTCCCATTTCGTACGTTTTTTACTGCGGGTCCCATGAAAAACGTAAAATCGGGGTTCCACTGTATATATATATATATATATATATATATTATAATGGACTATGATATGATACTTTTATTTGCAAATTAATGTAGTTATATTTTTGCATATTCATTAATTAATTTAAATGAATTTATATTCATTACTATTAAGTATGTGTTTGATTAATTGTATTTACATTAATGCCCACGGTGGACAATATCATATTAACTTCTAATATGATGTATACTTTCTTAAATGCTAATATAATACATTGTGACATGTTGAAAATTTCCATTGCTCAATACTCAGAAGATCAAGCTAATCCTTTATGAAAGGGGTCTTGTGAATTGTCACTATTCAAGTGAGATAGTGCTATAGAGAAGGGTGACAGGTTGACGTGGTCAGCTGGTCTCTCACTTGTAGAAAGGGGATAATCTCCTTGGAATGTATTTGTTGTATTGAAGGCATTGAAGGCTCTCTGAATGAGTAGATAAGAATTGTAAAGTATTGTTCTTTTGGATACAAAGAACTGGGCCCCTACGAAATTCAATTTTTAGACTGGGAAGTAAAGGGATTAAAAAAGATGGTCAATTAGAAGAGAGTATGGGGCGTTTCTTTCCCCATAGAAAATGGGCAGTTCTCAGAAGGAAGGGACTGAGAGATATCTGGGGTTGCAAGAGGTTTTGGTTGAGGGCAGGCGAGAGATCAGTTGGATGTGGAACAAGCTTGAGTGGGGTTGTCTTTGAGTGGACTTCAGAATCGGAGTTCGTCTGAAATTGTAAATTCACGGAATGGATATGATTATCATATCTGTTTCATTTTTACTTTTGTTTTCTTTTTTTAATGTGTTAATTTAAAATAAAGTTTTTTTCGTTTCAAACGAAAATGGATTTTATTAATTATATATACGAGTGTCCACGCTACCACAACATGTATTAATTTTTATTAAATGTTCTACACTAACCAGTTATATCATGTGCATTTAATTTTTAACTTTGTATGCAGAAACATTATACGTAACTAACTAATTTCAGTATTTAATTAATATTAATTTTAAATCCTTAGCATCTTAATTCAAATAATTTACTATTTTAATTTTAATTTAATTTAATTTTTGTGATGTTGCATTTTTGGCAAAGCTATTTAATAGTGGCTATGTCATTTCTTGGTACATATATTTTTATGTAGCATTAATCATTAATTATTAATTTTACCATCTTACATCTTATTTTTTAACATAGAATTATTCATAAATACAGGGTGATTATAAAAAAAAACTATCCTGATATATGAGCCCGTAACTGTCATACCGTTCACAGAAACTGAATGAAATTCTGCCCTAAAGTATTTTGAGGTATGCGCTCAAGAATCATGTGAAAAACAACAGTTAAATTCAAACAGTTACGGTTACAGTGACAAAATTTCGAAAATTTCAAATGGCAACACCTATTTTTTTTTTTTTTTTTTATTGGAATGTGATCTTCACAGTGAAAAACCATAAAAAGCGTTGGAACGGTACCTGTAGCACGAAAATCGCCGGCGCTAGACAGACTGAGAAGAAAAGGGAAAACAACCAATAAAGGACAGAGAAGACACAGAAAGTAAAACATTTTATTGTTCAGTCCTATCCACCATCTGCCGCATGTAAAGTGTCGTCGTGTGTGAAATGGAAAATGTATGAAACACAATAAAATGTTTTGTTTTCTGTTGCTTCTCTGTCCTTATTGGTTGTTTTCACTATTCTTCTTAGTCTATTTAGCGCCGGCGATTTTCGTACTACATGTACCGTTCCAACGCTTTTTATGGTTTTTCACTATGAAGATCACATTCCAATAAAAAAAAATAGGTGTTGCCATTTGAAATTTTCAAAATTTTGTCACTGTAACCGTAACTGTTAGAATTTAACTTTTGTCTTTCATATGATTCTTGAGCGAATACCTCAAAATACTTTAAACCAAAATTTCATTCAGTTTCTGTGAACAGTATGATAGTTAGGGGCTCATATATCGGGATAGTTTTTTTTATAATCACCCTGTACATCCATTTTTACTTTAATGTAATTGGATATTTTATTTATTATTTATTTTAATTTATTTATTATTTAACTAATTGTTATCATTCTTTAGATAGTACTTGGTTTAATTTTTAAATATTAATTTTCTTCCACTGCTTTTATTAATTCATCGCATATTCACTTTTTCTCTCATAGACGGCAGCACCATGGTTTGTGTTGCTTTACAATAATATTCCATGGTAATTCATCTTCTAAAACTTATTTTGGCAACATGGTAAATCATCTTCTAAAGCTTATTTTGGCAACATGTAAAGATTTTTTGCAATTCATTGCCTCTATGTTTTGTTATGCTCCTATATCTGGTTCATGAGGTGCACAGGTATCTTTTTTAATCCAATTGGATTATGTACTTTATGACTCTATTTCAAGTTTTATCTGTATATTATCGGTATGGTTTCTTTCCTTTTTAATATTGTATTTATTTTTTATTTTTTCACAGGTTTTATAAAATGTTTATGAGTAGGTAGTCCCAAAATCATATTCTTTAGCAATGTTATGGCTAATATGATGATGAAACCACTCATTTTATTTGTGGTATTTAGGCGTTTGGGACTTGATAATTCTGTCTAAATTCCACAAATTTCATTCATTCACTTTTTAATTTAATTTCTTCTTCTTTTAAGTAATTATTTGGTATCTATATTCAGAGTGTTGGGGAACACTATCGTTGTCAGTTAATAATTACATACTAAATCATAATTTCATAGTTTATGTTGGTGTTACGGTAATGCTTCATTAATGGTTATATATATATATATATATATTCATATTTTGCCTTCTAATGCTTTAGTTTTAAAGATATTATTCGTCATTTAAATTCCGAAAAACATTATATATAATTTTTATGGCATTTCCAATTGGTATCATTAGCCTCTTCTGATTAGAGTCCTCTCCGATCCGAACCCGAAAATTCAATTTAAAGTCAACCTAAAGTCAATTTAAAGTCAAATGCGCGGTAGCGTATTACTGCTTGCACGGCAGCGTATTACTGCTTATTTCACTGTTTAATACTGTTAATTTTACGGTATAATACTGGCAGCTGGGTGCCAGTTTTATACTGCAAAATCAACAATTATTTTTTGCAGTGTACATTATTTTTTGAAAAGTAATTTTCATGTAACTTTGGTTATTGAAAGATCAAGAAATTAACAGTAGCAATAATGAAGAGAATGAAAACTTTCTATCCCTAAAAATGTGAGAGGTTCAAAAATTGCTGTATAACTGTTCGTCGATATTACCCATCAAAATGTGATATAAACAGATCGAGTGTGTCGCAAAGCTTGAAAATGGTGTAGGTAAAAAAGATCATTTATTTACACAATGCAAACAAAAGGGAGATTATTAACTTCAATCAAAGTTAAATTATGTAAGCACAGCAATTTCTTTGCGTATTTTGCTTGTTTTCAACAATTTATTATTTTTACATTCACAAATTGTCGCTAACATGCTTTTTAACTATAAAATTACAAAATTAAAGAAAAACATGTTTATTTTAGAATTAAGTTGATAACCTACGTTTTTCCAATGAAAAACTGAATTCAATTTATTTAGCGAAAGGGAATATTTTAGGCCATTCACATATCATTTAACGCGTACTTCGGTTAATGCGACAAAAACCCACTTGGAACTCACTAACGGAAATTCACTGCATTGTAACATTTTACTGTATTTTACTATAGATTAACTTTCTATTTCCATCTAGTACTTGTGCTTTCCTTTTTCTGTTTTCCCAATTTTCTCACTAAAGAAGGTCTCCTTAAAGCGCATACTCAGAATATTTTGTAAATATTGCTGTATAACTGTTCGTCGATATTACCCATCAAAATGTGATATAGACAGATCGAGTGTGTCGCAAAGCTTGAAAATGGTGTAGGTAAAAAGATCATTTATTTATACAATACAATGCAAACATGCACTAATGCATTCGATGCAAACATGCACTAATGCACGAATGCATTAATGCATTCTGATATTTAATAAGTCGTTGTTTCCATGGCAACAACACTTTTCTCTTCACTGCAAATATTTATACACTTTTCAGAACACTTTTTAGAACACTTATTTTGTCCCCTTGTTTAGCACACTTTTTGGAACAGTTTTAGAACACTTCTGAGACTTTCTAGCACACTTTTTGAACACTTTTGGGAACACGTTTGAGAACACATTTTTGTCCCCTTTTTCAGCACACTTTGTAGCGCACTTTTTGGAGCACTTTTCAGAACACTTTTGAGAACACTTAATTTGTTCAGCACACATTTTGAACACTTTTGGGAACACATTTGAGAACACTTTTCGGAACACATTTTGTCCCCTTTTTCAGCACACTTTGTAGCGCACTTTTTGGAACACTTTTCAGAACACCTTTGAGAACACTTAATTAGTTCAGCACATATTTTGAACACTTTTGGGAACACATTTGAGAACACTTTTCGGAACACATCTTCCGTGTTTTATAGAAATTTTTATGTCGTTAAAATAAAATTTATAGGACTAAAAAAAAAAAAAGGTACTTCGCAAGGACAACCTTATAAGGGACAGGTACATTTCGGTATCTTTTTTTCCATTTCTGAGTGAGTTTATAGAATTTGCCCAGCCCTACCGAAGATCGGAATCGAACGCATAACGTCCGGTGTACTAACCCGATGACCTAGACCCCGACGCTATGACCCGTCGCGCTTTTCGCTCAAATGCTGTAACTTATTTGAATCGCTTTTTATGATGCAAAGATGACTTGAGATTTCATCTGTAGATGGATTTTTCCAATGTTTTTAATATTTTCTTTTCATAATTTTCAATAATTTACTGTATTATTTGGTGTGCCTTATAACAGATAAATTTTAATTTATTATGTATTATATGCATAAAAAAATTGTATTAAGAGTAATAATTGCTTCTTTTTGCAACAGAACTAACTAGTGTTGAATTCAGACATTTTTCTCCGGGAGGGATTTCTGCTGTGTGTGTGTGTGGGGGGGGGGGGGGGGGGATTTTGCACTTTTTGATAATTAAAAGTATAAAATCTTCCGGGGGGAGGATATTTTAATTTTCCTGGGGATAATGTCCCATCTGGGCCACCCCCAGAATTCAACAGCGGTACCAACATTTTCTTTTTTCGAACGTATACTTTTTTTTAATTATTTGCCTGATTATCTATTTATCAATTCCAATAAAAACATCAATTATCTTAATCAGACTTATTTATTACATGCTATTGAAATATATTTTTTTTTTATCTCTTATTTAAAAAAACTGACGCAAATAAACGATTTTATAATAAATTAAATTATTATATTTCAGCTATGCTGAGAGCTTTTGCGTACGGTTCTGTTAAACATTATATTTTTAACATTACATTAAAAAAATAAATAATAATAATAAAAATAAAAATAATTAATGACTTTGGGATAGGTAAGTTTAAATATGGACTAACTGATTTATTTTAAATTAAATTAGTTTAATTTATAAAAATATGAACTAGCGAAATAAACTAAAAACGTTATAAAATTAGAAACTTGATTTTTATAAAAGTAAAGAAAAAACATCAACTAATTTTATAAATTTAAGGAAAAAATTGTAAACTTTGTAAAATTATAAAATAATAAATTTTAGCGTAATTCATAAATTTGTAAGCCAAAACAGTTTAGTTTAATACCAATTTGTATAGCTATAATTTGCAGAGATATTATGTTATGAAACCTTTAAATAACACAATATTGCCTCACATTAATTAAAAAAGATAAATTAAAAAAAAATAGTGAAACAAAATCATAAATTTGAAGTACTATAAAAAAAAAATAAGTAAATTTAAAAAATAAGTAGATTAGATTTTTTTTTTTTTTTTTTTTTTTTTTTTTGTAATTTATAAAAATAAAATAAATTTCTAAATATTTCATTAAAAAATATAAATATTACTATTATTTTCGTAATAAATTGACATGGCCTCGATTAGAATTAGCCAGCTGGTCGAGCCGGGCCAGGCCTGTATCCTAGAAGAACTCTAGTAAATATAACAATCTTAATTCGAATTTTAAAAAAAAGCGATTTCTGTACTCAACCTTTAAACGTCATTTACGGAAATTGTACTGTTTTGAAAGAAATACGGAAAAAATCCATTAAAATTACGGAAAACTTTCTGCATATTTACGGATGTGAAGTTTCTTTAACGGAACTAATATCATTTACGGAAATTGTACTGAAATTTTGGAAAAATGAAACTTCTACGTAAAATTTTACGGAAAATCTCGTATTTTCCCGGATTTTTTTAGAGTGTATATCGTTCAAACGACAATCACTATAATGGTTCAATTGGTTGGTTGGTTATTTGTTACGGCAAATTATCTGCGCCAGGGATATAGAACGGTGGGAGGGGGGAGGGTGCCTTCCATGACGGACCTTTCTAAGGGATCCTAACCCGTATTTACGCAAGGTTCGAAGAAAACCACGGAAAACTCCGAACGGTTAGGTCGACGGGCGCGACAGTGGTTTGAACCCAGCACCTCCTGTCTACCAGCTTTGAAAGCAGAACTTCTGAGCCACTGGTGGAGCCACTATAATAGGACCCTTAATATAACGAGCTCATGTGCGCTGTAAAATAAATTTTAAAGTTTAACTTACCCAAGTAATAAAAATAATGATCTTGAAATCCGCATTGATTGCGATCAAGGCATCTTAGTAACAAAGTAGGTTGTAACAAAGAAAGAGATGATTTAACAAGTGCGTCCAAATGTGTTCCAAATCTGTTCTCAAATGTGTTCCCAAATGTGTTCCCAATCTGTTCCCAAATGTGTTCCAAATCTGTTCTCAAATGCGTTCCCAAATGTGCTCCAAATGTGTTCTCAAATGTGTTCCCAATCTGTTCTCAAATGTGTTCCCAATCTGTTCTCAAATGTGTTCCGAGTTTAGATTTAACAAATATCCTGAGCAGAACACTTTCGGTACACTTTTCGGAACACTTTCTTTATAGCGGAACACATTTCAGTACACATTGAGGTAACTGGAACACTTTTTTTGAATCAAAGTGTTCCAAATGTGTTCCCAATGTGTGCTGGGAATTTGCAGTGTTGTTGTCTCCGACGATAACAATATCGAAGTCAAATTTACAGTGCTAAAAAAAAATGCTAATGGAACTACTCATGTACGTAATAAAGGATCAGTCAAATTTAACTGCAGAATCCCAGTAGAAAATCTGTAAAAAAATAAAATATTTCCCTTATATTTGGAGCAAAAAGACGCTGTTTGGTGAGCAACACTTTATCCTCGCCAAATAAGTGATTTTTAATGTATTTTTAAATTCTTGGTTAAATGAGTGTTTAAAAGCGTAGTACTTTATGAATTTTAACTTAAACGATTAAGTAATTTATTATTTTTTTCTATAAGCTTATATAATATATATACAAGTTGCGCGTATTGCTGATTTACGCGATTTCTCCGGCAGGATAAGATAAGTTTTAAGTGTATTTTAACAGTAACTAACTAATTAAGAACACTCTCATTAATGCATTCTGATATTTAATAAGTCGTTGTTTCCATGGCAACAACACTTTTCTCTTGTTGTCTCCGACGCTAACAATATCGAAGTCAAATTTACAGTGCTCAGAATCGGACATTAATTTTTAGTTTGAAGCAAATTTAATCAATTTAAATTTTGTTCTAAACCGTAGGATACGATCGTTAAATTTTCTTTAATATTACGTATAAATGTATATGGAAAAACAGTAGTTATAAAAGTGTATTTAGTTAAGTTAAACTTACTTACATCTTCTTTTTTTCCATTGTGTCGCCAACCAGCGATAAATCGGCAAAAATACGACATTTTTATAATTTTTTTACGGACGCTATATCGAGGTTCAGCAGCAATTTTTTTTTATAAACGTATATATCCTCATGAGAAGAATATGCGGTAATGTTTTCAAAATTTTTTGAGTATGCGCTTATGGAAACCTTCCTTGTCAGTGTACTTTGTACTTTTACTTAATACGCCCCCTCCCCCCCCTCGTCTTCCAGATAATTTGCTAACCCTATCTTTTAGAAACCGGGAAGGCTTTCTTGGATTTAACCATCTTCAAAGTCTTTGAAAGCATTTTTTGTGTAATTTTTTTTTCTTACGAAATATGTCTTTTTTTATACGCGGCGTTACTAGTCAAATAAACATTTGTGTATCAGGAAATTTATTTAAGAAAACGTGTGTTGTTTTTATGTGGTATTTATTTTAGTTAATTTATGAAATAAAGTTTCTGGTTTAAAATATGTTTATTTTGCTTTAAAAATAAACAAAAATAGGAAGACGGAAGCTATGTGTTTAGCAATGGTAGGCTTTCCTGTCAGTTAAAAAAACTACCAATAATTCAACAATAAAAGGCAAATATTCTCAGGCAGTAATAACAGATTACAGAAGAAAGAGTTCTATGCTTCAAGTAAAATGAATCCCAAGAAATAATTCTCGGAACAAATGGGTTAAAGAAAACTTTAATTTCTTAAAACATTTTAAAGTGGTTTATTTATTAAGTAGTAGCAAAATTTAATTTCTAATTTTTTAGAATGATTTTTGCTCATTTCATCTTTTAAAATTTCAATTTTTTTAGAAACCGTTCTTAGTGAGCATTAACATATATTATCCGTTACAACCAGGCCAGATTTATGATTTCTAATTTCTAACACATCACAGAAATTGCAATTTTAGAATGTTTTTTCTCCTGCATCCTTTTATTTTTAGAAACTGATCTCAGTGATCATTTACATTTTAAAAGTAACTATCATGCTAAATTTCAAGTTTTTAGCTCCAAGAGTATCACAGAAATTGCAATTTTAGCAATTTTTTTCCTATACCCTTTTAAATTTATGTTCTATGGGAGAATTGACGTCTTAAAAATAACAGCAATGTCGAATTTCAAGTTTCTATCAGTAACAATTCCGCATATAAATCGCAATTTAGAACTTTTTTAGATTGTTTTCCTCTTTTTACACCCTTTTAAATTTCGAGTTTTATAGAAACCATTATCAATGAACATTTACATTTTAAAAGCATCCACCATGCCAAATTTCATGCTTTTAGCCCCAAGAGTATCACAGAAATTGCAATTTTAGAACTATTTTCTCCTGAATCCTTTTAAATTTAGATTTTTTTTAACTGTTCTGTGCAAGCATTTACGTCTTAAAAATAACACCTATACCAGATTTCAAATTTCTATCCCTATCAATTTCATATAAATAGTAATTTTGAACGTTTTCCGCTCGTTATACTCTTTTAAATTTCGATTTTTTAGAAACCGTTCTTAGAGGGCATTTACATCTTTAAAAAACCCACCATGCCAAATGTACCAGCGCATTCATGATCACAAAAATTGCAATTTTCGAACATTATTTGATCCTGAAACCCCTTGGGGACAGTGTTACCGACATAAAATATAGTCTGTAGTTAGAGCATTTCAAAATGATGGTGAC
Organism: Maratus michaelseni; assembly: GCA_963931845.1. Taxonomy (NCBI): domain Eukaryota; kingdom Metazoa; phylum Arthropoda; class Arachnida; order Araneae; family Salticidae; genus Maratus; species Maratus michaelseni. Next base: position 277,968,740 of record OZ007587.1, read on the forward strand.
AGTCTCTGTCATTATCATGTTGCCACCATTACTTTTGAAATCGGTTTGGAAGTTCCAGAGATTACCCTCTACAAACAAACAAACGTTTCTTCTTAGTATACACAGGTAATTTTAATACGAGGGGCAGTCGGAAAATAAGTTTATCCTGGCGACTGTGGACAGAGGTGTGTATGAAAGACAAAAAATGTGATGACATTAAAGATAAAACATAACTTTATTTTCCCACATAAGTACCAAGTACATTGAGACATTTGTCATACCGCTTTATAAGCTTCAAAAAGCCCTCCAGGAAAAAATCGGGGCTTTGCATACAGACGAAGCGTTGAACGGCTATGGGCGAAAGACGACGCAGCAGGTGAACGTGCAAGACACCGATACACCATTGGGTAGAGGTCGACCGCGACGATCAAGCAGATGGTGCTGTTGCAATGCCTGCGTAGATGGCGCTCTTGCAGTCAACAGCAAAAAAAAAAAATCAATGCAGTAAAAAAAATCTAACTTTTTGTTTAATTAGATGGGGTCAAAAACTGCGATTTTGCACGTTTTAACATAATTCAAAGGTTTATAAAATCCTGTATACTTTTTGAACTAATACAGATAAATAAAAAAAATCCAAAAGAGTTGAAATCTACACAATTTTTTTTTCGGATTAGATCTTGTCTTGAATTTATCTGTACTTAAAAAAAGTTGAGTTACTGTAACCATATTTTCCGTGCGCCATTTTATATCACATTTCCTATATTCTTATACCGGATGTCCCATAAATTTGTTAACATTTCAAAAATTCAGAAGGAGTGAAGGAATTGATTTATTTGATTGCGATTTCCGACAAACTTATTCTCATGCAGGGGGAGGGGGGGGGGGATATCATTGGATTATAAGAGATTTCCTTCCCAATTTCTCAATTAGCTCACTGCATTGCTCGTATCTTTCTTAGTTTTCACGATATTTGACTAGTCTTTTTATATGAGCTACTCTATAGAATTGACTAACCAATTCATGAAAAAAAAAAAAATCCTTGGTATAATTCGCGCATGCGCAGTTATAAATTATTTCATACAAATACCCATATCTCATCAAATATTCAATATATTATTTTTTTAATTGCAGTATACTGTTTCTATTGTTCTTGAAGTCAAACATGAGCTTTATACATCCTCGAATTTCAATCACAATTTGTCACATAATGCCCTATTAAAGAAAATGTTAATTTCTTAAAATGTTTTAGCGTTTTTTTTATATGTATGTCTTTAATATTTTTGTTTATATTTGATAAACAGAAAAGTGAGTATTTTAAATACTTAAAATTCTAAATATTGTATGAAAATAAAAGTTAAAAAAAAACCTCTTATCGAAATGGAAAATAGAACTTTATTGATTGCAGATATGGCTGAATTATACACATTTATGTTCAGTAAAAAGTAATTGTTTTTATTATAATTGTTATATTAAGTAAATTATTACAAAAACTGTCGGTAAACAATATCCAAATATTGATAGCCCTAAAATAGCGTTAGTAAAATGTCGATGGCAATATACCAAGATTTTAGGTGTTGAAAACATCGAAGTTTCCCTTATCGATACATAATTGTCATCTCTAAACTGGAGACAGGACGTCGTCAGTCTTAAAATTTTACGATAAATGCTTAATGAGTTCTGAGCAGGCTTCTGGTAATGATTCTAGATGAAGATGATTTATACTCCCCTGAAGTCATTTTGTTGAGAACTGCTTTCAAAAAGTAAACGGGCCGACAAAATTAATAGCCAAAGAGCCAACTAAATATTGCTTTGTTAACGATTGGGTTGGCTAGATTTCCAGCTAAAAGTGATAAGTGGTCTAGGAAACGATTATCGAAAAATTAGAGGACAACTTTATCAGAGTTATTTAATAGAAAGGTAGACTTTTGGCAACTTGTTGCAGGAAGCAGTAATCTTGTGTAAATACTTACTTCATTAAAAAGAATTGCTATGTAAATGAAACCTTTGATTTAACTTAGGGCAGTGTTCAGGATTGTCAGACGTCCAGATTTTTAGGCTAAATTTGAACGTACCGAGCGGAACAGTTAATTTCACGATTTTTCATATAAATAGTTCAGGCTCGTAATGTATATAGCACATAGAATAGCTGTGAAAATGAAAACTTTGATTTAACTTAATCCTCCTAGTACCAAGTTTTAATTTTTGATGAGAGTTCTTGGTTTTGGATTATTTGAACCGGAAATTATTTAAATTATTTATTTTAAATTTCTTCAGAGATGTCTGTTTTATTTCATTTCTTATGCTTAAGTTACTATTTTTTTTTTTGTTTCGAAACATGAAAAATTTCAAAACAAAAATAAATGGGGTCAATAGAGACCCCCAAAGGTAAGGAGAGTTTGCAGTGTTCGGGATTGTCAGACGTCCAGATTTTTAGTTCAAATTTAAAAGTTCCGAGCGGAACAGCTAATCTCACGAATTTTTATATAAATTGTTCAGGCTTGTAATGTATAGGACATAGAATAGTTGTGAAAATGAAACCCTTGATTTAACTTAAAGCAGTGTTCAGTATTGTCAGATGTGTAGATTGTTAGGCTAACTTTCAATGTCCGGAGCGGAACAGTTAATTCCTTTCATATAAATAGTTCAAGCTTGTAATGTGTAATATCACATGGAATAGCTGTAAAAATGAAACAGCTGATTTAACATAAGACGGTGTTAAAGATTGTGAGGCATTCAGATTTTTAGGCTAAATTTCAATGTCCCGAGCGGAACACCTAATTTCACGCATTTTCGTATTGAGTAGTTCAGGCTTGTAATGCGTAGCAGATAATTTCTTTTACAGCATTCAAAGCCTGTGATTGTTTTTGAGAAATTTAGTGTGCCAACATCCGCTAATATAACTGGGACAAATTTAAAAAAAAATGCGTTACAGAATCGGAATCAATATTTGAAGACTTTCCCAGAAAAACATACCAAAAATATTAAATATATATATAATATATATATTCTAAGCGTTCTAGCTTCCAATTTACGTGTTAAATATTTATCTTTCAAAATAAACTTAAAATTGTCTAATGCAAATAATAGATCTTCAACTCGTGATAAATTTGGAATTAATTGTTCGTTACATCGTGCAGTATTCTTGTGCTAATTTTAGCAATAAACTAAGGAACAATACATAAGTGTTTTGACGCCTTGAGCAATGCACTATAAAAAAAATATTTAGAAACCTCAGGAACTACTATATTTTCAAGACTTAAAGAAGAATTTATAAAGCCAGAGTTTGTTTTTCTACCACGTATTTTCGAAAACGTTTCCGAGTAAGTTTTTATAGTGTATTAATCAGTTTTCTCAGCCTAGAATATAGCTTTTCCGGATGTTATCTATTCTCAAGTAAATACTTTCATGGTCAACAAACATTTTTTACAGTTAAACATGATAAATTAACAGCATTGACATTAACATTAATATTAATATTGTTTTATTACTTTTGCATGTATAAATTTTGTTATGCAGCTGAAAATTTTAATTGAGAATTGGTAGTATCCTGAAAAGCGATATTTCAGTTTGAGAAAATTGATTAATACACTATAAAAAGTTCTCGAAAACGTTTTCAAAAATGAGTAACAGCAAAACAAACTCTGTTTTCATAAGTACATCTATAAATATCGAAAATAGATTGGTTCCTGAGGTTTCTAAAGATGAAGAACGCTTTTTGGAATCGTGAGTAACTCGGAAGAGGTTATTATATTTTTTTCGTAAGTGGTTATATTATATTTTCCTATATTAAGAAATATTTGTCTTTTTTTTTAGAGTGTACTTACTCTTACTAATTTAAAATTTTTACTTTGATAGGTAAATAGTTTCTTAATTTCTATCTTACCATCCTCTTTAATAAAAAGGTATGCGTTGCTGACGACTGGGATTTTCGCTAATCGTTGCCACAGATTAATCTCGGAAAATGAAACATTTGAAGTTACTGAAAAAATTAATTGCTCGAAAAGTATTTGTCAGAAAATTGTTAGTCAAACTGCATTAGAAAGGTAAAAAATTGTATTTTTCTTGATATAAATTTCAAATCCCCTGATTATGCCATTTTTCAAATATTGAATTTCAAAAATTACTAAATTTCACAATGGAGTACCATAGTGAAAACTTCACGCGTAAAAAATATCCTCTTTAATAAAAAGGTATGCGTTGCTGACGACTGGGATTTTCGATAATCGTTGCCACTGATTAATCTCGGAAAATGAAACATTTGAAGTTACTGAAAAAATTAATTGCTCGAAAAGTATTTGTTAGAAAATTGCTAGACAAACTGCGTTAGAAAGGTAAAAAATTGTATTTTTCTTGCTATAAATTTCACATCCGGCCACATTATGCCATTTTTCAAATATTGAATTTCAAAAATTACTAAATTTCACAATGGAGTACCATAGTGAAAACTTCACGCGTAAAAAATAATAATAACAGCAATCTGTCAGCACGAGTCACAAATTATAGTAACCGTGTATTATTCTGTTAAAATATAAAAGTGAATTATGATGCCACGAGTGCATGCTTTTTATTTAATTCTCGACAAATACTAGATGCGCCATTTCTTTTTAGTTGTGAATAATATAGGTTAATTCACGTTATTAAAAAATGTAGCTATAAAACATATAAATCAATGGAAAACGGTAGGTAATAAATTGTAAACGTAATAATAAACCGTATTAAAAAAACATAACTTAGTGAAATAAGTATCCGTTTTTTTGTTATTTTAGGATATTCCAGGTAAAGGTACAGATTACTTTAAAATACAAGGTTAAATTCACCGATATATTTCGTTTGATTCAAGGTTCTTTGTATGTATATTTTTAAATATGTTCCACTTGCCCATATCGAAATTTATTTTTTTCCTTAATGTATTAAAATTCCCGATTTGGTAAAATTAAAATCTGACAATCCTGCCAGAATTTCTTATAATATCTGGATCAGCGATGCTCTATTGAATTGATAAGTTTCCGACAACACATCATGATTTTTAAAACTAAAATTATCAGAATTTAGTGATCGACCAAAGATAAGATTTCCTTTTCGTTTGCGGCAGTTTCGATGCTAAATTTGAGTCTGGGCGATAAAACAAACGAAATTCGACACGTACCGAAGCAATCTGGTCCCGTAGGAAATCACAGAAAACCCCATACCTTTGGAAGTTTTTCATTCATACTATCATCGTTCGACGATTCGAATAGCGTGAAAGACAATAAAACGCTTAGCACTAACAATAACTTTTATTGTTTGTAATAATAAACATTAAAAAAAGTATGCATGGCTAAACACTAAAGTATATTTTGATAAATTCTAAAGTTGTGCTGCATGTGTGAATGTCAGAAAATCGGTTTGCGATTATCATTATTATTTTATTCATCTATATTTCTTTTGATTTTTGCACTTATTGTAAGAATAAGTTTGTTTTCTTCTAAGTGTATTTGTATAAGCATTTCTGTTTGTCAAGCTACAGACATTCATAAAATAGGTTTCGTTTTGTTCTGTTGAATAGTTCACTCGATTATTGTTTATAATCAATCGCTTGCAATCACATTTATATTACATTATATCTGTTCCACAAAACATTTTGATAAAAAGCAACGTCAGTTTGTATCAAGCAATAAGCTCAGTGAATTGTACTTTCAATGTTTATAGTAATGTTATTGATAAAATTAAAAATAACATCTTTTTATGAATTTCGCTACATTAATTTATATTTTAATGGGACAGTGACCTTTCATTAAAGTGCCTCTCGATTATAGACGTTTCTCAGTCATGCAGTTTTTTCCAATGTCTCAACAAAAGAGAAGATAAGTAAAAATATTATTTTATATTTCTGACATATGTGCTTCTATATATGTGTTATACGCATCTCTCAGTCATGTCGTTTTTTCCAATGTCTGAACAAATGAGATGAGAAAATATTGTTTTATAATTCGGACATATGCTCCTCTATGTATGTATTATACGCGTCTCTCAGTCATATGCAGTTTTTTTTTTTTTTAAATTTCAATATCTCAACAAAAGAAAAGAGAAAATATTTGTTTTATATTTCTGACATATGCGCTCCTATGTATTGGGTTGTCCAGAAAATTAGTTCCGTTTGGAAAAATTAATTCGCACCGGAAAATTCTATCATTTAATTATTAGACATTAATTCCGATAGCTAATTTTTAATAATTAACACCCAGATTTTCCGGTACGAATTAATTTTTCCAAACGGAACGAATTTTCCGGACAACCCAATATATGTGTATTATTACACGTCTCTCAGTCATATGCAGTTTTCTCAATGTCTCAGCAAAATAGGAGAGAAAATATTATTTTATATTTCTGAACATTATGTGCCTCTATGTATGTGTTATTACACGTCTCTCAGTCATATGCAATATTTTTCAATGTCTCAGCAAGAGAGGGGATAAACTATTGTTTTATATTTCTGATATATGCGCCTCTATGTATGTATTATTACACGTCTCTCGCAGTCATATGCAGTATTTTTCAATGTCTCAGCAAAAGAGAAGAGCAGGTATTGTTTTATATTTTTGACATATGCGTCTCTATGTATTAAGCACGAGATACATAATTTAGATACTTGAGAAATGTAGAATTTTTCTCAGAATAAAACATTAAAAAAAAAAAAAAAAAAAAAAAAAAGAAAGAAAGAGAGAAAAAAATCTGAACATTATTACAGTAAAAAGTAAAAGATTACGTTAAAGAAGTTTATATTGATGGTTCCTGTAATTGTCTGAAAATTTCAAGCAAATACTCCTGAAACTTTTGAAATATCGAGACGTTGCACAGAGGTTCAAATTTAATATTGCATACAAAATATTGCATGTATTTTCACATATTGATATATGCATGCTAGGGTATAAAGAATTGAATTTCGAATTTTGAAGTGCGTGACATTTCTAACCTGAAGAATAAATGAATTAATTTGAAGAATATACAAAGTAAACTTTAACCATTTTCTCAAACATGACTGAATCAAAATCAGGTAACCAGACATTATACTTGATTATTTTGACTATAACAAAGGTCTCTTCCCCTAGTTTTTACAGATTCAGCTATGTATCGCAAAATCATCGAAAAGATAATTTATCTAATAAAAATAAAAAAAGAAGAAGAAGAAGAAGGAAAAAAAGAAGCGAGTTGCATTTTTTTTTCTACGTCAAAAATGCGAACGCAGTAGTGTTCGCTGAAAAAGATTGATAAGTACATCAAATGTAATAGTGCGTTATCAAATGTATTACATTTTAATGAATTTGAAAATGCCAACTTTTTCCTAACGTATCAGTTGTCAGGCTACAATGAGTTAGAACAAATGAGATTTCTTCGGTTTAAACTAGTAAATAATACAATATAATATTTTGTTTTTTAATATAAATAATTAAAAAAAATTGAATAAACTAATATATATATTTATTAATTTATCATAATAGTTAAGTACCATCCCTTACAAGATTAATTATTTATACATAATATTATGTTTTTAAAATATATAGTTTTTTTCTTTATATAATACATATTTAATAAATTAAGACAGTAAAGCCTCTCATTTATGCTTCACTATATTAATTATCCTAAAGTTTTAAATAGGTAAGAGAGGAGTCTTTGCATTAAAAGTTTGTGTAAACATCGGTAACCTGTCGAATATCATCATCATTTTTATTAAAATATATTAAAACCCATACATATATATTTTTTTAATTTCTACTCAACTAATACTAGTTATAAATTCAAAATGGCTAATATTCTAGTCATTAATAAGTAATTAGCTATTATTCTAGTCATTATAAAAAAAATAAGTCAATAATATAGGTGACTAGTGTTGTCAGGTCCACTGTCACAAACAGTGCGACAACATAGCGACAAAAAAAAAAAAAAAAAAAAAAAAAAAGTAAAAGCGGGACAGCAACTTCTAAATCGAGACATAAAATACAATAAATCACATTAAAACGAAACCTGTCTATAACGGAATCCTGTCTCAAACGTAAAAAAAATTAAAAAAAAGGAACTTGCAAAGCAAATTAAAAAAATAAATTTATTTCCATATTGTTAAGCCCGAGAAGGGACAGATATTAAAATTATTTTATTTAGTCAATGCTACAATAACGTTGCATTCTTATATTAAATCTTGCTCAGTCTATTTAATCTTAAAAAATTAAATTTAAATTTGAAACATGATATTAAAGCAACTTTAAAACATTTCATTTAGAAATCTAAATAAATCTTCAACTTTTTTTTCAGTTTTACATGCATTATGCAAAATTTTTATTGTAGCAAATTCTAACAGACAAGAAACATGAGAAGTTCAAATAATTTAAAAAGTTGAAGATTTATTTAGATTTCTAAATGAAATGTTTTAAAGTTGCTTTAATATCATGTTTCAAATTTAAATTTAATTTTTTAAGATTAAATAGACTGAGCAAGATTTAATATAAGAATGCAACGTTATTGTAGCATTGACTAAATAAAATAATTTTAATATCTGTCCCTTCTCGGGCTTAACAATATGGAAATAAATTTATTTTTTTAATTTGCTTTGCAAGTTCCTTTTTTTTAATATATATATATACATTTTATTTATACATAGTATCTATTATTATTGTTATTATTGTTTTTTATTTATACACAATTTACTTCAGTCTGCATATAAAAATATATAAATGACCTTTATATTAAACTAGCAGGCTACGCCCGCTGCGCTGTTTCATTTTCCCAATCAAACGAAATGGCGAATATATCTGTTATACTATCTTATGCGTTGGACAAAATTTGACCTATTTACGAAGCAACTCTATTAGTTGATCATTTACAGAGTAGAGTTTTGTAGGGAATTGAGGCTGTTATGACAACAGGAATTAAAATGTTCTCTAGTCACAACACTACTGAAATAGAAAGTATTACAATGATTGCAGGCTTAATTTCAATAAGCACAGTCATTAAGCTCAAAGCCGCTGCGGTCGTCCGACGGCCTCAGAGCCCTGAGCCCTACCCTTCTCCCTTTTCGAAGTCTCATTTTTTCTTTATTATTATTTTTAAATAAAATAAGTAACAGTTTTTTTCTTTCATTTTCGAAGTGTTCGTATCATTTTCTAACTGATATAGCTGTTTCCATTCTTTAAACCAACCATAATCGTCGCCAAAAAATGTTCGACGATTTAAGTCAAAATTAAACTTATTTAAGCCTTTTCGCTAAAATAAGACTAAAATACCAAATTTTATTATCAAAAATCATGGTTACATCGGTATATTCTGCATCATAATGAGCGCGGGAAAATTCTCTATTCAACAGTGCAAACCGGGAAAAAATCGATCCGGTAATTTTTGAAATTACCCCGGGCATACAGACAAACTCTTTTAGAGCCTCTTGTTTTATAATTCTGTATATATGATATGATATTTTATTATTGTTTTTTGTATACAAATTACTCCTGTTTGAAAAAAATAAATGGCATCTTTATATTAAATAAATTGTATAAATGTTTTAAAAACTTCTTGTGTGTATGAAACAGTGAATAGGTTGCTAAAAAATATACAAGATAATTTTCCTCCTCTCGCGAAGGCCATTCTTTATCTCGCCAAGATTTCCATAACAGGCAAATACAGCGATTCTTGTCACACAGAACACAAGCGAGCAATACTTATTGCTAAACTTTAATGCGATTTTCTCGAAATAACGATTTTCTAAGTCCGTACCGAAAATATCTCGAAAGAAAATGTATCGTTTTTCTTGATTTTTTCCTTCTTTTTATGAACGTTCATATAGTCTAGTTCTTGACCGAATTTTATTTCGCAATATTCCTTTAAATTATTCTAAATTCTGACATATTCATTATTTCCTTATTTTTTAATAATATTTATTCCTATTTAATGTCCTTTTAAAATTAATAACACGTATATTAATAATTATCTTATTCCAAATATTAATCTAAAACTTTAAGTTCATTCGTAACTTTTATCAACTCTCCAATCTATAATATTCTGAGAGACGCTAGTTGTCATTTCGAATGTGTTTTAAAAGCCATTTTTTTATTTTTATTCCACGGCGCGCCTAGGATTTTTCTCTTCAAAATCAATTTGCCGTTGTGTTTGAGATTCTTTCTTGTTAAATCTTCTCCATCGCACATCATTCGTTTAGCTTAATTTCGCCTCTCACTCATTGGCTCGTGCATGCGTTACGTCGCTTCTGTAACTTTCCGCACGGTTAACAAAACCCGGCTACAGGCATTCGGAGAGAAATTTTTATCGTTTTCTGAAGTGCTGACAAAATCGTTATCTGATGTTCTGTGACTTAGAGAATTTCTAATCAGCCCTTTAAACCCTTTAAAAAATGTAGTGAGTTAACGTCAAGCCTGAGGGCTATAAGAATACACCTTGATCCTGTGGGAACTGTACTGGCATCTCTCCTGTTCATGAATAAGCAATTTATCTGGGAACTTGCTGAATATTATTGGAGAAATTCTCATAGTGTTCCATCATTGCCTTACTTCCTCGCCACGATTCTTGACCGAGAGACTGCAATAATTCATCATTTGTAACCAACTGCCATTATCTCGTGAAATTTTAAATCATCCTCGTAAAAAGTTAACTTATATATATATATAATTAAAAAAAAGGAACTTGCAAAGCAAATTAAAAAAATAAATTTATTTCCATATTGTTAAGCCCGAGAAGGGACAGATATTAAAATTATTTTATTTAGTCAATGCTACAATAACGTTGCATTCTTATATTAAATCTTGCTCAGTCTATTTAATCTTAAAAAATTAAATTTAAATTTGAAACATGATATTAAAGCAACTTTAAAACATTTCATTTAGAAATCTAAATAAATCTTCAACTTTTTAAATTATTTGAACTTCTCATGTTTCTTGTCTGTTAGAATTTGCTACAATAAAAATTTTGCATAATGCATGTAAAACTGAAAAAAAAGTTGAAGATTTATTTAGATTTCTAAATGAAATGTTTTAAAGTTGCTTTAATATCATGTTTCAAATTTAAATTTAATTTTTTAAGATTAAATAGACTGAGCAAGATTTAATATAAGAATGCAACGTTATTGTAGCATTGACTAAATAAAATAATTTTAATATCTGTCCCTTCTCGGGCTTAACAATATGGAAATAAATTTATTTTTTTAATTTGCTTTGCAAGTTCCTTTTTTTTAATATCTCAAGTTTTTTAATAACAATTTAATATGAAGCAGATAAGATTCAAACGAGGCAAGTATGTAAAAGACTGCACATATGAAAATGAGGATTGGTAATATGAAATATACAGTTCAAACATTGATTATTCTGTAAACAATTAAAATAATAAAAGTAATTTTTAACAAAAAAATGTATATAACGGACTTTAACGGATTGTTTCTCATCTTCATAATGATAATAATAAACGAATCATGTTTATTTTTGCAAATAATTTTATTCCATCGTGTAAAATACATTTGCAACCACTTTGGAAAGAGACACTAGTAAGCGGTGTGTGAAAGCTATTATTAAAATCTTATGTTGTTTCATCACATAAGAAGCATAAAAATAATAATGAGCATATATGAAACAACTGTATTCTGATTTTGTTATAAAATGTGTAGTTATGGAGGATGAAATTTTCAGCAAAATATTTCTTTTTGTAGCTGAATAAATATTTTACCTTATATTGACAATTTCTTAATTTAACATTTCTGTAGAAACAAAATGTAAACATCTGCAAGATTTTTTACAAAACGTGTACGATCTGTTATTTTCATATCCTCACAAACAGTCCATTTATTGATCTCGTTTTCATTTAAATGCACCATTGTTATATAATGGCCTGAATCAATGAACTTTCCTTTATGCAAAATAGCAGATTTTGTTTTAAAGGTTATATATTATTTATTAAAACCTTTTGGTTTGAAAATCCTGTTATAGGGCACGAAATTTTAAAAGTTCTATTCTGACCCATAGAGACATTTGTTGAAGAAAATCTGGCTAGTTGCACAAACAAATATTTTCCACAAGAATTTAATCGAGTTTGACACATTTTAGTTCTGTTTTTGCAATGAACACAGGCAATGTTTTCAGTCTGCCATCGTGTTTGGAGTTCATTGAAATCAACTGCATCTTCCCTATTATTAAAGTCATGTGGAAATCTCACAATAAATTCATTAAATGGTTCTGTACTAATACATATATCTCGATAACTTGGGCAATTACTACATTTCTCCCAAAGATCTTGCTTCAGTTGAAAAAGATCTATGGCATTGACATTTTCTTTTGACAAATTTTCCAGTAGGTAATCAAGAAATTCTAACGGGTCTTGATCAGTACCATCATGAAACTTTACATGAAGTGTTTTTCTCACTCAAGTGTATCTACGGTTTCAATCTGTGGATTTTGCAAAGTAGTGAATATTTGTTTCAAAGCTTTTGTTGTAGGACCAGGATCAATAACTCTTTCCTGAATTTTTTAACAAATTCTGTGATACAGAGAGTTTGCAACATAGCATTTGCGTAACACGAACGATCTGTATTTGTAAAGCCTTTAAAGACAAAGTAATTTAAATCAGTAATATGGTTTTTATTATTTTTTTCACTAACAATTACTGATATGTCAGATGAAACAACCATTTTACTCTCAGAGTATTTTCTGGAACATGCAGCTAATTGTGGCAAATCAGTTCACTACAATTACCACAAATATAATCAGTGTTACACTGAGAAACATGAATATCAGCATACAAAGGATTAATTTCTTTTAACTTTCTCAGTGCTTTCATTATCTTTTCAAGCCTAACAATTGATTGCCAAACTATTTTATTTTTAGTTGGTTGGCCATTAACTAATATATGAAGTTCATGATTATCTGGTAAACCTCGAGGAATCATGTCAATATTATTTCGCAGAGGCAAATGTAAATAAATAATTTTACCTTTAATTGCCTTTGTTAAGCCAGAATGGTTTAAAGTCTTTAGCTTGGTTCCTAGTCTAACTACCACTTGAAATGCTTTACACTTCTGAATAAGTATTTTTTCAAACATATTCAAATTTTTAATTTCATCAGGTATTGGATGCACTTGTAATCCATTGAGGAAGGATCGCTCAGGAATTTTACCTGATATAATTCTCTTGTAGCAGTAATCACAAAGATTTAATTCCTCAAACAGTTCTATATCAGAGCCTGGTTTTTGCAAAAGCCAAGCTGTTCTTAATATATTGAATGCAATATTTTGTGTATTTTCTAAGTCATGCTTGGAAACCAGTTTAGACACTGGTGTAAGTTTCCTTTTTTGGTACAATTTTTCACAGGAATCGCAAAGGTGTGTCATGAAATTCATGCATTTCTCGAAAACAGTGTGCCAAGGGCTTTTCAAATTGTTCTAACAATTCAGCTTCTTTCCAAATAGGTCTTATGACAGATGTATTTGAATTTGTTTCACAATTGTCTTTCTTTTTTCTTTTTCTATGAGACCTCCCAATTCTTCGACTACCACTTTTAAATCAATAAAATCGGCGTTTAGAATGGCTTTATCAATTAAATTGTATGCATCATAAAGTTTTTTTATTTCATACACATGTCTAAGAAGAGTTCTCAAGCCACTATAGTGAGGTAACAATTCAGTCATGACTCTCAAAATGCTTTTACATTTGCAATTGTCTAAGCAATGAACTGCATGACCCAACTTAACAGCACACATTTGATCTTCTTTTATGTAATACGATTTATACTCACAACAATCTATGTTTGAAAATAATTCCTTTGTAGAACTGCCCTGAGAAGAAGCAAATATATGAAGAATATGCAATAACCTTCGAACTGAATTCTCTCGAATGTTACAGAGAGGTCCACATTTCCACATTAGAGTTTTGGGATGATGACCATCAATGTTTTTCTCGAATTGTAAATCACCTAAAGGAATATGTTCTATTTTAGAATTGGAATGACTACTATAATTATGATCTAAATGTATGTGAACTAATGGGTGATATGCTATTTCCCAAAAATAGGGTTCTGCATTGGAGTTGTGAATTCTTTCGCCACCAATTATTTCACATAAATTTTCTGCAGTGATATTTTGAGTTGATTTTGATAACATCTGTTGACATTTGTTTGAAAAATTTTTTGAAGCCGATAAACTCTTTGCATACAAAACATTTTTAGTATGAATAGCTTTACGCGCAAGTAATTGAGCTTTTATTTGAGTTTTTACAAATTGAATATTTGTTCTGCTTTGCTGAGCTATGTTAGATTTATAACTCTTTAGCAGATTTTTCACTAAAGCAAGCTGTCAATATCTTGAAGGATTAATTTTCTTAGAGGTGAGAATCCTATTATGATTTGAGTTTTTTTTTGTTCCAGTATTTTAGCTTATATTTATTAGCCTTTGATTTATTTCACAAACAATATGAAGTATTACGCTTCTGTATCTGGCTTTTACATTTTTTATAGTATGCGGCTCTTTTATTTTTGATAATTTCACGATTTCCTCGATAATATCGTGAATATTTATTTGATGTATCACTTAACGGTTCCGACAGAGATACTCTTTGTATAGGGTTAGGATACTCTTCAGTTGGGCCATTTAAATCAATGAAATGCCGAGAGCAAACATACCAGTCTCTAGCCACCGTTTCTGTATTTGTTATCCCACAAGCAGAAAGCCAATCGTTACATTTACTCAAGTTTTTCTGTGGTTTAGGAAAAGGGAAAAACAAAACTCCCAGCATATAGTCTTTGTAAAAGTATCGTGCATCACTCTTGCAATCAGAAAATTTGCATTTTTTCACCATGTTGAATTTTAGTAATCATCGATTAAGAGAGAAATTTAAAAAACGCATTTCGTAACATCACAGGATCACTAGATAAGTAAATATCCAACATTCATCCAATTTTGATAAAGACAGTAACATCTAAATTAAAGTCCAAATACCTTTTAAAGTGATAAAAACTTAACACGGAATATTTAAAATACCTTTTTAATGTAGATCGTTCACAACTATTGGTGACATCTTCGGATCTTAAAGATAAATACAATATTCTCGCATATTTTTGAAATAGTAAACATATACCACGAGATCGCATGTCCAAGGCTAGCAGGTGCTTAAATTGGCCAAAACTGGGAAACGTGAAAAATTATTATTTGTTTTTATTTTTATTGCTTCTTCAAGCTATCGATCATCGCGTGCCAAATTTTAGCTAAATATTTTAAATATTCCGTGTTATGTTTTTATCACTTTAAACAGTATTTGGACTTTAATTTAAAGACTCCACGTTTACTACATTTAGAGTTTTTTGATTGGGGGATTTATTTTTTTACAGAATTAGGTGTTTTGAAGAAAATTTGTGGAAGCGCGTACAAAAAGTGGGAAAAACTCTAGTAAATTAACTCGTTCAATGGGATTTCCTGTGTTAAATTAACATTAGGATGTCACACTAGAAATAAATAAGCCTTGCGCTACCGCGCAAGGCTTAATAATGATCCCTTCGGAAGAAATACCATACAATTATGCCTGCTAAAATGGAAATTTCTCCGGTCACTTGAGATTCCGTCTAAGCAGATTTTTCAGTACTAAATAAACACAATAATATTATACAGTGAAATCTGTGAGAGCGGAATTGTTACGGACCAAAACCGAAACAAGATTCCGTTTCGGAGAGGTTTCCGATTGAGCAGTTACAATTACATAGTATCTTCCGTAGAGACTACGTACTTTCTTGCCTTTAACACAGGATTCCGTTTTCGCAAGTTACTGAACAAAATTTTAGCAAGGAGAATTATATGATATTTCTTTCGGAGGAACTATAAAAATTTTAAGTTACAGCCAAAATCCGGTTTCATCAGCTATTACTGCATTCACTCCTTATCTTTTCGGAACATTTATAAATAAATTACATTAATAAATTTGTTAATACCAAAGTTTGAATAAAGCTTGATTTAGTTAGATTAATAAACACTATTCAAATGAGTGCCAATATGAGTGAATATATATATACAGGGTGATCATAAATTATTGTCAAGGTTTCTTAACCTCATTACTTTTGATTTAAGGACATGATGAAAAGTATTATTAAATATTCATAAGGTACAACTCATAAGTTTTTCAATAACACAAATGAAGTTACATAATTTGTAAAGTTGCAACTCAAAACGTTATTAATCAAATAATTATTACAATAAAATAAAAATAAATATTAAAATTTTATTAAATTTATGGAAAAGTTATTAATAAATTATGAGCACAAAGTTGGATAGTTTACACCATCCCTTTTTGATAAATTTAATAAAATATTGATATTAATTATTATTTGATTGCAATAGTTTATTTGATTAATAACGTTTTGAGTAGCAACTTCTTTTTTCAAAAAACTTTGTTTGTGTTATTAAAAAAACTTTTGAGTTAAGCTTTACGAATATGTAATAATATTTTTGTGATATGTGATTTTGGATATGTAATACTACTTTGTAATAATATTTAAATAAAAAGTTATGAGGTAAGGAAATCTCGACAAAAATTTATGGACACCCTGTATATTTAATTTACTACATGAGAAATACAATTTATATTATAGATATGATTGTTACACTTTTCCTTCATAATCGCACTATGGTATTAATTTCCGGTTCGAGTTCAAGCAATTCGGTTGGATTCCGTTTCCGGTTAAAATGGTTCGGTTCAAGGTCGAGGTTACAGGTCAACAAAAATTGTTTTTCAGGTTCGGGTCACGAACCTGAACTAACGAACCTGAATCACGAACCTGATCAAACATGATCTAATCACGAACCTGAATAAATTCATATATGAATTTATTTTAGATGAAATTTTTTGGTTCATTATTGTCAATGAACCAAGACTGAATCAATGAAGCAAGACTTTAATCTCTATTATTTTTTTTAATTCATTACAGACATATACAAAAAATATTGAATTTTTAGGAATATCTTTTCCCCCAAATTGAAAGATTTTTCTCCTTTTCAGTGTTACTTCTCCTTTTAAAGATGCCGATTACGGCGACATGCATATTCTGACTATCACATTTGAAGAATACCGATGTTATCAATTAATGCTAATTGATAACAGCTTTTATGTGATAAACAGCCCTTTGGCACAGCAGAGAAACATTATCTTCTTTTGATAAAAATGTGTTGTCTCGATCCGCATATTATATCAGTTGATATGGCTGGAACAAATCGGCGACGTTAGCATTGAAACATCGTTAAACCGTTACACTTCGGGATCCGCCGATTGCGATAACGGGATGACAGTACAAGCGAATGAATTTATTTATTGCTGTTAAATTGATTACATTTTATTTTTAATGAATATGATATTGAAACTTATTTCAGAGGTTTAACATTAATTTATAATAGAGCTGATTTTCTTGACGCTTAAAGTAAGAAAGAAATATTAAAGGAAAATTTCATCTAAAAATTATCACTACAAAAGATTTATTTTCACAACTGTTATTAAATGGAAAATTATACGATTACAAAATTAAAATATATTAAAATTACTATTTACTAAAATATACTATAATGTATAAGAATTTAGAAAAAAAAAAGGGGGAATCGCACAAGTCTGCTAAAAAAAGTCTTTTTTTCCCTTTGATTTCATTGATTTAATTTTATTTTTTAATTTCATTAGTATTACAAAACCCTGTTCAAGATTTTTTTTTTTTTCAGGCGAAAAAAAAAAAAAAAACTACTCAAAGTGGCATAATACAGCCATAGCGTGAGTTTGGGTGCTGTTGTAGCGACTTGGTTATCACTCTCATTAATACATTATCGAAATATTTTCTTTCTTCTATTATTTTGCAGCAGCTATCTTTAGTAGAGAAATCATAAGTGGAAAATGACGGTTTAATAGTGTCCCAATATTTTTCAACTATCTTTTTTTTAGGTAGATTTCGTAAGAAATACTACCTATTACATTCTCCCCTAAGTTTTTCCCCTAAGTCTCCCCCGAAAAATTTTTGCAGATCTACACCGATCATGACTTCCAGAACCCAAAACCACCCCCAGTTTAAAACTTTATCTATCTATCTATCTATGCCACTTTTTTATGGACACGATAACTCACATAATTCTGCCCAAATATCTTCCAATCTGATACATAAAATCAAGGGGCATAAAATCTGGGTCAAGTTCGTTAATGGGCAAAAAGGTCATTTCTTCCGCAATTCCCAACAAACATGCGGACCACAGTCTGCGTCTTCGAAATCTACCTGTGCCTGTAGGCCGAGCCGTCAAGGATTTTTTTTTCGTTGAACGGTGGGGTAGGATTGTAGGATTTTTTAGCAAGCACTAATCCTATATTTCTTTGGCCGGGACTTAAACTGCCGTTATATGTGGGATGACATTTTCAACACTCTTAGGTATTCAAACAAATTTAACGCCAGTTTCAGAAATTTTGACAAAATGTAGTTGAAACAATATAGTGCAATTGGAATGTAAATATGTTAAGCATTTAATGAAATACAAGTAGTTGTATGATATATTTTTTTTAACTGCGCATGCGCAAACGATAACAAAGATTTTTTTTTTCATGATTTAATAGTCAACTCTATGGAGCAAATGATATAAAAAAGCCAATCAAATATCGTGAAAATACAGAAAGGTATCAGTGATAGAGTAAGCTAGTTTTTAGTTGCTCTCTAAAAGTAGCTGAATGATAAGGGGCTTTCCACAAATTGTCATTTTTATTTTTTAAACTATTATTATTTTTTTATTGATATTTTAGTTCTCGGAAAATTACCATAACGAGCCTATTCGAACAAAAAAAGAACCAATGGCGCTTCTCTGTACTATATTCTGAACTTGGGGAATAGGTGAAAACACAAGGTATGTCATGTGAGGAAAACTAATTTAAGAATTTATTTTAACTTTAAACATTAAACAGACATGGCATAACACCTTGGAGGAAAAGCGTGCATTTGTGTTTATTGTGCTTATTCTCTTTATGGTGCAATTCTGATGAACAACCATTTTATTAAATAGAAAGAAGAATATTTAATTCGTAAATAATGCTATAAAATAAAAATTAATTCTATTGTAATTGAGAAATTTGTGACATAATCAAATATTTTTATAAATTACATATCATATATTGCATTATCAAATATAATGTTTACACAGATTTCAATATTGATGTTACCTTCAACGAAATCAAATGAAATTTCTCAAACTTGTGTTTTCTATTTTTTTAAATCTGTATTCTAAAAAAAAAAAAAAAAAAAAAAAAAAAAAGATATAATTAAGTAACTAGCTGCTGCTAAAGTAATTAGCTGCTGCCATGGTTGATTTTTTTTTTTTTTTTTTTTTGTGACCGGGGTTCGAATATGCTCATTATGGTAGTTTTCCAAGGAGAACTAAAGTATCAATAAAGAATAAAAAATAGTATAAAATTAAAAACATCAATTTGTGGAAAATACCTTATCATTCAGCTACTTTTAGAGAGCAACTAAAAATCAGCTCACTCTATCACCGATATCTTTCTGAATGTTCACGATATTTGACTGATTTTTTTATATGAGTTGCTCCATAAAATTGACTATTTTCTGAAACTAGAGTTAAATTTGAATGAAAACACTGCATTATATAAAAAAAAAAAAAAAAAAAAAACATGCAAGGATTTTTTGAACTTTTTAAAATAATCATTATATTTTATTGAATATATGTACTATTCTTACACAAATGAATACACATATTGCACAATATCCACATATCCGTGTGCTGTAGTCATTAGATAATTTCGCGCATTTTATTTTACAGGGTGATCCCAAATATTATTATTTGTCTTCGATTATTTTATTGGGACCCTAACTGAACTCCCGATTAAATCTTCGTTGTTAAATATGAAGTCAAACATATTCTTTATAATTCTGAAGTTCCAGAAGAATCCGACAAGCACATCTTTAAATATTCGACAAAATGTCTAAAACTGAAAGAGTCCGGTAACGAATGGACATATAGTGTATATACATACCTGTTTGAATAATATCCAGAAAAAGAAGAACAAGAAATATGTGACCAAGAAAAGATAAATCAAATTGTAAAAGTGAATTAAAGAAATACTAGGGGGCTCAGCCCCCTACTCGCTAACGCTCGCCAACCCCCCGTGAATTGCGAAGCAATTCACATTGAGACCGCTACGCGGTCACAGCTCGCTTCGCTCGCTCGACCCTTTTTATCAGCAATTCTAGCCGGAATGAGTTCTACCATAAAACATTTGAACATATGAAATTAACAAATTTTTTTTTATGTAAAAAAGTAGTTCTCGGTTGAAAACACAACTGAAAATGTATTTAGTTGGCGCTACCAATGAGCATATAAATCTTTTAAATACTATGAAAAAAGGATCGTTTGTACAGCACGACTTAAATTCATTAGGAAAAAAAAACTACGTAGAAATTATTTTTTACTTCCTCAATACATCAACAGATGGCGCCAGGTGCAATCTACAAAGTTGATTTTTTTCTTCTCCGACTTTTGAGTGAGTGAAATTCGTAAATGAATTCTGAATAAGAGTTGAGAATTCATTTGAAATTAACGATATTGCTCATAATTAAAATGAGGAATCATCTCAGACGCTTTGGATTACGTACATGTTATTTTTTTTTTAATAATTGCTAGTTTGAGCTTCATTGTATGGTTTCAATGCTCTCACACTGACGGCCATATTGGAGGTGGAGCTAATCTAACACAATCTAGTCTGTTCATTGGTCAGAGCTCTGGAAACTACGGTTGTTGCCAAACCATAAGTTACAAATTCAGCCCTATTTTCGCTCCACGTAAGACAAATATATATATATATAGATTTCTGGAATTGTTGCAGAATCATCAAACTCAAATTACTTAAATTAGAAAAATACTCTAATTATTTCGGTGTTATTGTCAATTATTAGTCTCCCAAGTCATCCCCAGGATAATTCCTTACACACACACACACACACACACACACACACACACACATATATATATATATATATATATATATTTCTCCAGTTCCGGACATTTGCAACGCTATTTTCGAAATCTGTATCCAAAATTTTATAGCGCTACAAATTTACTAAATTAAAATCAATTTATTTAAAATATTAACAACTATCAGATGGTATCCTGGAACTGATCTGTAGTGTTACACTGCAAAAAAAAGGTGTTGATTTTACAGTATAATACTGTCAGCTGGGAAGCCAGTATTATTCTGCAAAATCAACACTTTTATCTATTTATTTATTTATTTTTTGGCAGCGTAGTATTGAGGATTAATTATACTGCAGCTTTCGTTAAGGCTGTTGGTTAGTGATATCTCAAATTCCCTTCGCTAATGTTAAATGCGTGGGCCGTGGAATGTTTTGGTATTTTTAAAATATCTTTTCATGAAATTAATAGTTCTAACCTTTTTTTTTTTTTTTTTTTGTTCTTAAATAATGTCTCTCCTTTTTTTTAATATATTGCTGAAATATATACTAAATATTAAGTGAAATGTTAAAATCTTACTCAATTTTGCTAAAATTTTAACTCACGAAATTATAAATTAAGTATATATTTCAAAAATATTTTGACAACTAAATAAATAT
This sequence comes from Maratus michaelseni, assembly GCA_963931845.1. Lineage (NCBI taxonomy): Eukaryota > Metazoa > Arthropoda > Arachnida > Araneae > Salticidae > Maratus > Maratus michaelseni. The sequence goes on from OZ007587.1 coordinate 277,990,318, forward strand.
AAAAATAAAAATACCTTTTTTTTCTTTAAACCCTCTTTTATACGCATGCAGTTTTTATCTTGAAAATCGCGCGTAATTTCATGACTGCAATTTATGATCTTTCAAAGAAATTTCCGTTAAAATACCTGAATATGACGTGGACACTAAACCCGAAAATTCCCTGCTTGGATTTACGTCTGATAGAAAGCGTGAGCTCGTGAATTTATTTTTAAAAATTGCTCTGTTCCTGTTTTAAGATACGGATAGCAGGAAAGAAGAGCAAAAATCATTTAAACTATATTTTTAGAATTTCTGAATTAATTTTTGAACGTATAATCATAATTTAATTAATATGAAACTAATAAATGATAAAAGCTTTTTTATTATTATTATTACACGCGAATGTTTTTATTTATATTTATTTTCTTTTGTTTAGTTTTTAAAATTGAATTTTTGCAGTTTCACAGTCATTTGGCCTATTTTGATGAGCGTGGTTAGGTGCATAAATTAATCCATTGTTCTTGTAGCTCGTATAAAATTGTAATCCTCAAGAATATTTAGCGATTTATCCGCTGTGGCGGTTAAAAGGGAAAATGCCTTAAAATTAATTTATTAATTTATAATTAAGTTCTAACATATATTAAAATGTCGTATTGTTATCGGAAACGCACCAGTGAATATATTTATTATCCATATATTTAAAGCGAAAAGCGCATTCTGTCAAATTCCACACTCTTTTTTCCACACAAAAAAGGTCTTTTTTGCGCCTACTTCAACTTTTTTTGAAGGTTTCACCCCTCAGAAACGGGAAAGCTGTTTAGCCTAGAGGGATTTAAAAGGGTTGATTGAAATTGCGTTGAAATCTACAGATTTTTTTCTTTTAAAGAACTCTTGTTTTCATTACTAAATATGCATATTTTTTCGCAAAATTTTAAAGAGAGCATGGATACAGTTATATTTATAATCGATTGAAGTTTCAGAAAGTTCGGAAGATGAGAACTATTTTTTTTTTTTTATTGTTATGTTAAAGGAGCCGACGCGAAAACAAACAAACAAACAAAAAAGCGAGAAGAAAACATTTCGTTTACAACTAGATAACAATATTTTTATACGAAATTTTTACATGGATTGTAAAGCCGTTTTATTTATCACCAATAAAGATTTCAAAAAGTTCGGACAAAAAGAACTTTTTATTTTAAAACTATGAAACGACCCTATGCGAAAAAAAAAAAAAAAAAACACGTAAATCACCGCTTTTATCACTAAATATCAATATATTTTTGCGAATTTTTCATTTAAAAATATAATCTCATACAAAATCGGGTTAAAGATATAAAATAATAAAAACTTGATTAAAATATATATATATATATATATATATATATTATAGGCCCGGGCAACGCCGGGTGGGTCAGCTAGTTATTATTATTCTAGCATATGAGAAAGCGCGTGAAAAATCGACTACAAAATTTCATCTTTAATACAAAAAACAAGTTGAGTTAAATATAAGAGTGTAGAAAACAGAGACATCCTTTAAGGACAGTACTCAGAAAAAATAAATTAAAAATATTAATATCCTGAGAAGATATTTTAAAAATACAAATGCATCATACGCCCATAGGTTTAACAATAGCGAGGGGAATTTGAGATATTACTGACCAGCAGATCTCGTCTCATAAAGGAAGTTTAGACCTGCTTTAGCTCCAGAGCTAGTGCTAATATTCAGGAGTGGAGATTATGTAAATTAAAGATAGCTCTCGCCTCATCGTTGGTAAGATAGTTTAAATATATTAGTAGATAATATTTGACAGTTCTACATCAGCGGCGTATGCGGCGTATGACCTCTGTGCTCTGTGAAGGTCACCGGAAGTTGCAGGTGTGGACACCGGATGTAGCAGGTGGCGATAACAGACATGTTGAGACAGGAAGTGAACAGGAAGTGTAGATAGGAAGTTTAACCGGAAACGCGGCAGGAAGTGAGTACGATAAGGGACAGAGGGGGAGCGCTTATTTTTGGAGGGGGCTTAAATTTTTCTGTTGGTTTTGATCCTTCTAGTCGAGTGGAGTTGAGTTGTAGGAATCCTGCTATAAGAATGAATTTAGTTTGAAAGTAATATTAGCAAAATGTTCGAAGAATTTTTTTTTTTTTTAATCTGAAATAAAAATTCTATTTGCTAACTAACACCTAATATAAAAATGGAAATCTTTCTGACTTTGTTTTACTTTATAAAAGTTTAACGTGAAATTTATTTTAAGACTGGAAACGCGACAGGAAGTAAGACCGGAAACGGGATTAGACATGTTTATTTATTTTATTTTTTTTTTTCAAAAACGGTTTTCAAGAAGCAGGATGTTTGGGAGCTTGTTGGAACAGGAAAAGTAGTTTAAAAGACCGGAAGTAATTAAGATGAGCGAGATAAGGAAAACATAGGAATATACACGTAGATTTTGTTCTTTGTAGAGGGTGAAATTTTATTTTATTTAAAGTGTTTTCATTTTTTTTAAATTTAATTTATTTAAAGCGTTTCAAATTATTTTTTCTATCATTTTTATTTTTAGTGACATAAGTTTTAGAACTAATTGTAAAGAACATTGTCCATTGTTGGATATCTCAAGCATAGAACCTACAATGTTCTGTATCACACATGTCTTATCTAGTATGTTGTGTGTTGTTATCTCTTCAAATGCAAACCAAAGCAAGGAATTTCAGACCTGCGTTTAATTATCTTTATCATAGTTTTAATGAACTGCAGGAAATTGTCTTTAGATATTGAGTAATTCGCAAGTTTTGGTTTAATATGAATGCTATTACATCTGTTTGTTTAATTTACAAGCACATTTCTCTTACAACATTCTGTCAACAGATCATTTCCATATTCGAAATAATAATTTAGAAGGAAAATTTTTATATGAAAATACTATGAAATGTCATTTATAGAGAGTAACAAAAATAGCATGCTTGATTCTTTCTTGTATTAATCTTATAATCATTTATTTTAGAAATATAGGTTTATAGTTTTGTTACGAAAAATAACGTGTTTATACATTTTAGAAACGAAAGCAAAGTGATTTTTACCAATGTAACTATAAGCTATACACCCACGCATTTGTGTTATTGAATTAAATTACAATGCTTAATATTGTATTCACAGTACTATTTTCCTGCAAAAGCCGTTTCACAAACTTGTGTACTGAAATTAATGTGGCATTTTTAGGGAAAAAATTAATTCAAGTCTTTGAGACTAATCTTTCAAAGGAAAAAAAGATTTGTCATACTTTCTCTTACATTATATCTTCCGTTTTTTAAGTTTACAAATTTGTGGAGTAACTTAAATAATCGTTTTTATGCTAATTAAACAATATATTTTATAATTGTATGTTTGTTTTTTTTAATTGACTTGTAATATAGCTTTTTTTTTCTTAAAAGGGTAGTGTAGAATAACTTGTCACAAATACTACATCCTTCTTTAGTTAAATATGTTTCACTTAAGACATGACAAAGTGTCTTAGAAACATTTCATTTTGGAGTTAAGTGATTAAACAAGAAAAATATTATTTATAAAAACACAACACATAAGACCAGTGACTGAGAGGTTCTGGTTTTAAAGCTACTAGACGTTTGGGTTTAAACTTCTCTCGCGCTCGTCGACCTAACCGTTCGGAGTTTTCTTCGAACCTTGTCAATACGAGTTAGGAGCCCTTAGAATGACCCCTAGAGTGACCTATATCCCAAGCGTAGATAATCGGTTTTAACAAATAACCAACCATCCACAACACATAAGACATTTTAGATCATTACATAAGACATTTTAGATTATTACATTTAGTTAAGAAGTGATTTGACGTGCAAAATATTATTTATAAAATCATACAATAAGAGAATTTTAAAGAATTTTTTCTTTCAAATGAACAATTTTTAGTGACTATTTAACTTATTAAAGAGAGCGGGTATTTTGTTTAGAGTTATACGATTAAAATAAATTTTCAATAGATTTGACTTTATACAACCAACATTAAAAAAAAAGGGAATGGAATCTAGTTTTTATAAATTAACGTATTTCAATTTTACAAATACTTTACACCCCCTCTTTTTCCCCTCTTTGTTAGACTCCATACACATAAGACATAAAAGGCGTTTTAGAATACATCATTTAGAAATTAAGTGACTTGATAAGTAAAATATTATTTATAAAAGTAATAAAGATTTTTACTTACAAATGTACGAACTTCTGATAGGTAAGACTTTCTCAGTCATTGTGCAAGAATTAAGTGGTTATTGAACTTATAACATTATAGGATGAAATAATCGCGTGGCGTATTTTTAAACCAATAAAATGTCAGTATTTTTAAACCAATAAAAAGTTAGTATTTTTACACGAGTGCCCTCTATCATTATATAAATTTCAATGAAACGAGTTGATATTATTATACTGTGCCCTGAAATTGTTGTAATAGGTTGTATTTTTCGTTAAGTTAGTTTTCATTTAAGTTATTATGGAACGAGTTATGAATTCTTATGTTGGTGATGTAACCAACTTGGAGTGTCAACACTCATCACCAAAGTTAAATAATCAAGAGATGGATTCTACACTTTTACCCAAAGAAGCACCCGTTTCGAATTATGAAGTGAAACCCAACTCATCAGGACTAAAGTTACCCTTTGTGTGCACTACTTGCAACAAAGCTTTTTCCCGAAAGTTTGTCTTAATTAGACACATGAAATTTCACCTGGAGAAAAAACCTTTTGTGTGTGACATCTGCGAAAAACAATTTGTTCAAAAGAGTGACTTATTAAATCATGTGAAGATTCATTCAAAGAGCCCAGTGATTTATAATTGTGATCTATGTGCTGAAGTTTTTTCAAAAAAGAGTGACTTACTTCAACATAGCAAAATTCACAAATCTGTCAAACAACATAAGTGTATTGAATGCAATGAACTGTTTTCGAGAAAGTATGACTTATTGAAACATAAGAGGATGCATAAGCCCCGAAAGCAGTATGAATGCATCCAGTGTAGTGAAATATTTAATCGAAAATATGATTTATCACGTCATATAGACACTGCACACAAAGTACTACCCAAAGTTGTCAAATCGACATCTTTAAAAGATTCGTTATATGAAAAAGTGAAGCATTTTAACAGACAAAATGCTTTAAATGTATTTACTAAAACTGTAATAAATTCTAATGAGGAGAATGATCAAGACTTTCACACATTTTTTAACAGTATTCGGTCGGACGTTTTGAATGAATTAAATTATCAGATAGAAGTAAAAAGGTCAATGAAATGGTATGCAACTGCAAAAGTTGTTGTAAGTCGCCAAACACCGGACGGTGATATAGATACTATCACACCATATTTTCATTCAAGAACTGTACTGGAATTGACGAATCAAAACATACCTGTACATGTTGAGGATGCCTTTACGAAAATTATTAACTCTTTTGAGAAATTCACTCAACAAGGATCTAATTGGACATTGCAACAAATATTAAATCTAGAACTGTCTACAGCTAAATATAGAATGGTTTAAAATGTGTGGACTGTTTTTGAAACATGTATATTCATGTTTTTGCTATTGTAGTTATTTAAAATGATAAATAAATAGCCTATGACTAAAAAATCTTAAGAGTTTTTTATTATTTTCATGGTAACTATTTTATATAAATTACTTATAACAGTTTGACAATGCTACATAAACTACTGTTTAACATTTTGAATGTCTTAGACAAAATGGGAATGAATTTGTTGAAATTTTGTAAAACATGATGAAATAAATGCGATGTATTTATTATATGTTACTTAAACTACAAGAAAGATGATTGGAAATGTGTTATTTTAAATCTATAGTACTTTTAATAACTAACAAGGTAAGACGTGACGTTATGAATCATCGATGGGTTTTCCTTTGAATATGTATTAATCTTACTTATTGATAAGAAAGTTGGAAAAATAGACTTAACACATTGTTAGAGGTTTTGGAAAAATATATAGTTGGTTAAAAATTTTAGAAAATTTAACATAAAGTAACAAATTTTAGAAAATAAACATTTCGATAAATGAAAAAAATTAAATTTTGGTAAACTTTACACTTAGACAATATTTCAAACTAGGAAAAAATAATAACTTTACACTGAGACAATATTTTAAACTAAGGAAAAATTAGACTTAACGCATTATTACAGTTTCTTTGAAAAATATCTAGTTGGTTATAAATTTTAGAAAATTCAACCTAACGAAATTAACACACTTAAAAATATCTAGGTTATACATTTTATAAAATAAGCAACAAATAAACATTTCGATACATTGACAAAAGAAAATAATTAAGTTTAAGTAAACTTTACACTTAGACAATATTTCAAACTAAGAAAAATAATAAATTTACACTTATACAATATTTTAAACTAAGAAGAATAATAACTTTACACTTATACAATATTTTAAACTAAGGAAAATTAATAACTTTAAACATCAGACTTAACACATTGTTAAAGTTTTTTGAAAATAACACAACATTTTGAAAGCAGTGGAAATAGTATACCTGCAAAAAATTCAACTTAGTGGAATTTAATATTGAAATTTTTTAACCTCACTCATTTAAAAAATAAAACTTTATAAAATTTTCACTTTTTTTTTTTAAATAAGCAACTGTTAAACATTTTGAATGTCTTAGACAAAGTGTGAATAAATTTGTTGAAATTATATAAAACATGAAAAATTTCATAACTTTTAAAGGAAATTTTATTTTTGGTGAAATAAACTCGAGGTATTTATTGTATGTAACTTAAACTACTAGAGAATTGATTGAAAATGTGTTACTTTTAAGCACTCACAAGATAAGACACGATGTTAGGAATTATAGATGTGTTTTTCCGACACAATTGACGTCACTTGTAGCATATTTACTGACCAAGTCATAAAATCATAGTTCAGGGTATGTTTATGAGCACGGCGTTTAGTTGAGATTTAAGATATTTGAGAAATATAAACTACAACTTTGACTACTTTTTGAAATTTCCCCCTACATAAGAAAAAGGACATAGGAAAATAAAATGAAAAGTTGTCTTTGAATGGAATCGAACCATTATCCTTTCACTTAACAGCTGAATGCGTTGGCAATTACATCATAAAGGCACTGATAACAACTGGTTGAATATATTGGGTTTCTTTTTTAAGGTTAAATTCATTTAATATTCAAGATATTTCTTAATGATACACTTAAAAACAATAAATTTAATTAGCATTCAAAAAACAAACGATCACATTATTGTGTAAAACAATCAAATGTTTTGAAAGTCACGAGTTAAAATTTTGGAGGGTGCGATAACTTGGAAGTGCACTGCAGAAGGGGAGTTAAATTTTTGAAGAAGTTTAATCTTAGAAGACTAGAGTAAAATTTGAAATGACTTAGAGTTTAATTAGAATTTAGATGTGAACCTTTTAAAATGAAATAATATTTTATTTTGTATCGCCCTCTATCGGTGGGTAACGGAATTAAGAGATAATTAAAAGTTTTAACTTGGATTCGAACCCACAACAAAAATTATTTTACGGTTTGATAATTTAGGGTAGGTTTAACTGAGCAAACGATGATATTATAGTATTTAGAGATGTTTTAAGATATTCGATAAAGGAAATCATCCAAATTTTCAATTTAATTGAATGGTTTACTGCTTAAAGTACTACAAAATGAATAGAGCACGATACATAGTGTTTTTTTAATTAATTATATTTTTCGAAAGGTTAAATTGACTTATTGATAAACTTAGGATTTATGTTTAAAGTGAATAAATTTGATATGTTAGGTTTACTTAATAACAGAGGGTTGAATAAGTTATTTTTTTTTAATTAAAATTTCATAAAAATAAAGTTTACTAAAAGTTTTTAAAGTTTAAAAAATTGTAAGTTACGTTAAAAAAGTTAACAAAAATATAGTTTAAAAAAATTTAAAGTTTACAAAAAGTTTAAAAATCTTTAAATTAATTAAAATTAACTTTTTAATTTTAACTATTGAGAGACTATAATTTAATTGTTAATTCTTGTAACCAACTGGTGCATATCAACTATCTGCACATGTGCAGAAAAAACATACACTTTTACAATAACTTGAGTTCGATTTTAAATTATTTGCTAATTTTTATACAACTCGATTACCTTTCAGAAACAAAATAGAATTAAATACTTACCGAAAAACACGTCCACTTCTTATGCTTTCTTTCACTAGACTAACCTTTCTCCCTTATCTTTGTTAGGGGGCGCTGCAATCGACGTAGAGGCGCTACCAGTCTTCCGGTTTGTGACGTCATTTCCGGTTTGAGATAAGAATAAACTTTAAATACAAACTACACTCGCTCGGTCATTCTTCCTCCACTCTTACTTGATAGCAGTTGTTAGTTTCTTATTTTGACGTGTTGAATGACGTCATCACGTGTTTGTCTAAACTTGTCCAGTCTTGTTTCTGTGCTGCACGTCTGTTTTGCTAACTCATCTCTTACTCGTTTAGACTTGTTTCGTCTGCTTTGATGATTCATCTTTTGCTTTAACTGTTTGGCCTTGGTGGTGTCAACCACCTCATGTCTTTTGTCATAGCTTGAATATACTTTACACCAATCACTTAAATATAAAAGTCTTGTCACAACTTACTTAAACTTTGATAAAAATATTAATTATTCATAAATTTTATCAAATTATTATACATTTACTAAGTCACTTTCATTCAAAAATATGGTAAAGTCCAATTATAAATAAAAATACTTCAGTATTTTTCAAATATTTAAATTTAAATTTATAAATTTATCGTGAATCGTTTTTTTTAAGTATGGTGAACTGTGTGTTGAGTATTGTAACCTTGTAAGATATTGTGTGTGTGTGTGTTTGTGCATACATTTTTTTAATTACAAAAATATGTGAACTATTCTAACTTTTTCTTATATTATTTATCATGAGACTGAACGAGTTAGCAATAAGTAATATTATTTTTACAAAACTTGTATGTACAGGGTGTTTACGATACTTATTATTAGTGTTAAAATGTTACAAATTTGGGGAATTTATCTTAGACTTCGATTTAAAATCGGACTTTACCATATTTTTGTATGAAAGTGACTTAGTAAATGTATAATAATTTGATAAAATTTATGAATAATTAATATTTTTATCAAAGTTTAAGTAAGTTGTGACAAGACTTTTATATTTAAGTGATTGGTGTAAAGTATATTCAAGCTATGACAAAAGACATGAGGTGGTTGACACCACCAAGGCCAAACAGTTAAAGCAAAAGATGAATCATCAAAGCAGACGAAACAAGTCTAAACGAGTAAGAGATGAGTTAGCAAAACAGACGTGCAGCACAGAAACAAGACTGGAGAAGTTTAGACAAACACGTGATGACGTCATTCAACACGTCAAAATAAGAAACTAACAACTGCTATCAAGTAAGAGTGGAGGAAGAATGACCGAGCGAGTGTAGTTTGTATTTAAAGTTTATTCTTATCTCAAACCGGAAATGACGTCACAAACCGGAAGACTGGTAGCGCCTCTACGTCGATTGCAGCGCCCCCTAACAAAGATAAGGGAGAAAGGTTAGTCTAGTGAAAGAAAGCATAAGAAGTGGACGTGTTTTTCGGTAAGTATTTAATTCTATTTTGTTTCTGAAAGGTAATCGAGTTGTATAAAAATTAGCAAATAATTTAAAATCGAACTCAAGTTATTGTAAAAGTGTATGTTTTTTCTGCACATGTGCAGATAGTTGATATGCACCAGTTGGTTACAAGAATTAACAATTAAATTATAGTCTCTCAATAGTTAAAATTAAAAAGTTAATTTTAATTAATTTAAAGATTTTTAAACTTTTTGTAAACTTTAAATTTTTTTAAACTATATTTTTGTTAACTTTTTTAACGTAACTTACAATTTTTTAAACTTTAAAAACTTTTAGTAAACTTTATTTTTATGAAATTTTAATTAAAAAAAAATAACTTATTCAACCCTCTGTTATTAAGTAAACCTAACATATCAAATTTATTCACTTTAAACATAAATCCTAAGTTTATCAATAAGTCAATTTAACCTTTCGAAAAATATAATTAATTAAAAAAACACTATGTATCGTGCTCTATTCATTTTGTAGTACTTTAAGCAGTAAACCATTCAATTAAATTGAAAATTTGGATGATTTCCTTTATCGAATATCTTAAAACATCTCTAAATACTATAATATCATCGTTTGCTCAGTTAAACCTACCCTAAATTATCAAACCGTAAAATAATTTTTGTTGTGGGTTCGAATCCAAGTTAAAACTTTTAATTATCTCTTAATTCCGTTACCCACCGATAGAGGGCGATACAAAATAAAATATTATTTCATTTTAAAAGGTTCACATCTAAATTCTAATTAAACTCTAAGTCATTTCAAATTTTACTCTAGTCTTCTAAGATTAAACTTCTTCAAAAATTTAACTCCCCTTCTGCAGTGCACTTCCAAGTTATCGCACCCTCCAAAATTTTAACTCGTGACTTTCAAAACATTTGATTGTTTTACACAATAATGTGATCGTTTGTTTTTTGAATGCTAATTAAATTTATTGTTTTTAAGTGTATCATTAAGAAATATCTTGAATATTAAATGAATTTAACCTTAAAAAAGAAACCCAATATATTCAACCAGTTGTTATCAGTGCCTTTATGATGTAATTGCCAACGCATTCAGCTGTTAAGTGAAAGGATAATGGTTCGATTCCATTCAAAGACAACTTTTCATTTTATTTTCCTATGTCCTTTTTCTTATGTAGGGGGAAATTTCAAAAAGTAGTCAAAGTTGTAGTTTATATTTCTCAAATATCTTAAATCTCAACTAAACGCCGTGCTCATAAACATACCCTGAACTATGATTTTATGACTTGGTCAGTAAATATGCTACAAGTGACGTCAATTGTGTCGGAAAAACACATCTATAATTCCTAACATCGTGTCTTATCTTGTGAGTGCTTAAAAGTAACACATTTTCAATCAATTCTCTAGTAGTTTAAGTTACATACAATAAATACCTCGAGTTTATTTCACCAAAAATAAAATTTCCTTTAAAAGTTATGAAATTTTTCATGTTTTATATAATTTCAACAAATTTATTCACACTTTGTCTAAGACATTCAAAATGTTTAACAGTTGCTTATTTAAAAAAAAAAAAGTGAAAATTTTATAAAGTTTTATTTTTTAAATGAGTGAGGTTAAAAAATTTCAATATTAAATTCCACTAAGTTGAATTTTTTGCAGGTATACTATTTCCACTGCTTTCAAAATGTTGTGTTATTTTCAAAAAACTTTAACAATGTGTTAAGTCTGATGTTTAAAGTTATTAATTTTCCTTAGTTTAAAATATTGTATAAGTGTAAAGTTATTACTCTTCTTAGTTTAAAATATTGTATAAGTGTAAATTTATTATTTTTCTTAGTTTGAAATATTGTCTAAGTGTAAAGTTTACTTAAACTTAATTATTTTCTTTTGTCAATGTATCGAAATGTTTATTTGTTGCTTATTTTATAAAATGTATAACCTAGATATTTTTAAGTGTGTTAATTTCGTTAGGTTGAATTTTCTAAAATTTATAACCAACTAGATATTTTTCAAAGAAACTGTAATAATGCGTTAAGTCTAATTTTTCCTTAGTTTAAAATATTGTCTCAGTGTAAAGTTATTATTTTTTCCTAGTTTGAAATATTGTCTAAGTGTAAAGTTTACCAAAATTTAATTTTTTTCATTTATCGAAATGTTTATTTTCTAAAATTTGTTACTTTATGTTAAATTTTCTAAAATTTTTAACCAACTATATATTTTTCCAAAACCTCTAACAATGTGTTAAGTCTATTTTTCCAACTTTCTTATCAATAAGTAAGATTAATACATATTCAAAGGAAAACCCATCGATGATTCATAACGTCACGTCTTACCTTGTTAGTTATTAAAAGTACTATAGATTTAAAATAACACATTTCCAATCATCTTTCTTGTAGTTTAAGTAACATATAATAAATACATCGCATTTATTTCATCATGTTTTACAAAATTTCAACAAATTCATTCCCATTTTGTCTAAGACATTCAAAATGTTAAACAGTAGTTTATGTAGCATTGTCAAACTGTTATAAGTAATTTATATAAAATAGTTACCATGAAAATAATAAAAAACTCTTAAGATTTTTTAGTCATAGGCTATTTATTTATCATTTTAAATAACTACAATAGCAAAAACATGAATATACATGTTTCAAAAACAGTCCACACATTTTAAACCATTCTATATTTAGCTGTAGACAGTTCTAGATTTAATATTTGTTGCAATGTCCAATTAGATCCTTGTTGAGTGAATTTCTCAAAAGAGTTAATAATTTTCGTAAAGGCATCCTCAACATGTACAGGTATGTTTTGATTCGTCAATTCCAGTACAGTTCTTGAATGAAAATATGGTGTGATAGTATCTATATCACCGTCCGGTGTTTGGCGACTTACAACAACTTTTGCAGTTGCATACCATTTCATTGACCTTTTTACTTCTATCTGATAATTTAATTCATTCAAAACGTCCGACCGAATACTGTTAAAAAATGTGTGAAAGTCTTGATCATTCTCCCCATTAGAATTTATTACAGTTTTAGTAAATACATTTAAAGCATTTTGTCTGTTAAAATGCTTCACTTTTTCATATAACGAATCTTTTAAAGATGTCGATTTGACAACTTTGGGTAGTACTTTGTGTGCAGTGTCTATATGACGTGATAAATCATATTTTCGATTAAATATTTCACTACACTGGATGCATTCATACTGCTTTCGGGGCTTATGCATCCTCTTATGTTTCAATAAGTCATACTTTCTCGAAAACAGTTCATTGCATTCAATACACTTATGTTGTTTGACAGATTTGTGAATTTTGCTATGTTGAAGTAAGTCACTCTTTTTTGAAAAAACTTCAGCACATAGATCACAATTATAAATCACTGGGCTCTTTGAATGAATCTTCACATGATTTAATAAGTCACTCTTTTGAACAAATTGTTTTTCGCAGATGTCACACACAAAAGGTTTTTTCTCCAGGTGAAATTTCATGTGTCTAATTAAGACAAACTTTCGGGAAAAAGCTTTGTTGCAAGTAGTGCACACAAAGGGTAACTTTAGTCCTGATGAGTTGGGTTTCACTTCATAATTCGAAACGGGTGCTTCTTTGGGTAAAAGTGTAGAATCCATCTCTTGATTATTTAACTTTGGTGATGAGTGTTGACACTCCAAGTTGGTTACATCACCAACATAAGAATTCATAACTCGTTCCATAATAACTTAAATGAAAACTAACTTAACGAAAAATACAACCTATTACAACAATTTCAGGGCACAGTATAATAATATCAACTCGTTTCATTGAAATTTATATAATGATAGAGGGCACTCGTGTAAAAATACTAACTTTTTATTGGTTTAAAAATACTGACATTTTATTGGTTTAAAAATACGCCACGCGATTATTTCATCCTATAATGTTATAAGTTCAATAACCACTTAATTCTTGCACAATGACTGAGAAAGTCTTACCTATCAGAAGTTCGTACATTTGTAAGTAAAAATCTTTATTACTTTTATAAATAATATTTTACTTATCAAGTCACTTAATTTCTAAATGATGTATTCTAAAACGCCTTTTATGTCTTATGTGTATGGAGTCTAACAAAGAGGGGAAAAAGAGGGGGTGTAAAGTATTTGTAAAATTGAAATACGTTAATTTATAAAAACTAGATTCCATTCCCTTTTTTTTTAATGTTGGTTGTATAAAGTCAAATCTATTGAAAATTTATTTTAATCGTATAACTCTAAACAAAATACCCGCTCTCTTTAATAAGTTAAATAGTCACTAAAAATTGTTCATTTGAAAGAAAAAATTCTTTAAAATTCTCTTATTGTATGATTTTATAAATAATATTTTGCACGTCAAATCACTTCTTAACTAAATGTAATAATCTAAAATGTCTTATGTAATGATCTAAAATGTCTTATGTGTTGTGGATGGTTGGTTATTTGTTAAAACCGATTATCTACGCTTGGGATATAGGTCACTCTAGGGGTCATTCTAAGGGCTCCTAACTCGTATTGACAAGGTTCGAAGAAAACTCCGAACGGTTAGGTCGACGAGCGCGAGAGAAGTTTAAACCCAAACGTCTAGTAGCTTTAAAACCAGAACCTCTCAGTCACTGGTCTTATGTGTTGTGTTTTTATAAATAATATTTTTCTTGTTTAATCACTTAACTCCAAAATGAAATGTTTCTAAGACACTTTGTCATGTCTTAAGTGAAACATATTTAACTAAAGAAGGATGTAGTATTTGTGACAAGTTATTCTACACTACCCTTTTAAGAAAAAAAAAGCTATATTACAAGTCAATTAAAAAAAACAAACATACAATTAAAAAATATATTGTTTAATTAGCATAAAAACGATTATTTAAGTTACTCCACAAATTTGTAAACTTAAAAAACGGAAGATATAATGTAAGAGAAAGTATGACAAATCTTTTTTTCCTTTGAAAGATTAGTCTCAAAGACTTGAATTAATTTTTTCCCTAAAAATGCCACATTAATTTCAGTACACAAGTTTGTGAAACGGCTTTTGCAGGAAAATAGTACTGTGAATACAATATTAAGCATTGTAATTTAATTCAATAACACAAATGCGTGGGTGTATAGCTTATAGTTACATTGGTAAAAATCACTTTGCTTTCGTTTCTAAAATGTATAAACACGTTATTTTTCGTAACAAAACTATAAACCTATATTTCTAAAATAAATGATTATAAGATTAATACAAGAAAGAATCAAGCATGCTATTTTTGTTACTCTCTATAAATGACATTTCATAGTATTTTCATATAAAAATTTTCCTTCTAAATTATTATTTCGAATATGGAAATGATCTGTTGACAGAATGTTGTAAGAGAAATGTGCTTGTAAATTAAACAAACAGATGTAATAGCATTCATATTAAACCAAAACTTGCGAATTACTCAATATCTAAAGACAATTTCCTGCAGTTCATTAAAACTATGATAAAGATAATTAAACGCAGGTCTGAAATTCCTTGCTTTGGTTTGCATTTGAAGAGATAACAACACACAACATACTAGATAAGACATGTGTGATACAGAACATTGTAGGTTCTATGCTTGAGATATCCAACAATGGACAATGTTCTTTACAATTAGTTCTAAAACTTATGTCACTAAAAATAAAAATGATAGAAAAAATAATTTGAAACACTTTAAATAAATTAAATTTAAAAAAAATGAAAACACTTTAAATAAAATAAAATTTCACCCTCTACAAAGAACAAAATCTACGTGTATATTCCTATGTTTTCCTTATCTCGCTCATCTTAATTACTTCCGGTCTTTTAAACTACTTTTCCTGTTCCAACAAGCTCCCAAACATCCTGCTTCTTGAAAACCGTTTTTGAAAAAAAAAAATAAAATAAATAAACATGTCTAATCCCGTTTCCGGTCTTACTTCCTGTCGCGTTTCCAGTCTTAAAATAAATTTCACGTTAAACTTTTATAAAGTAAAACAAAGTCAGAAAGATTTCCATTTTTATATTAGGTGTTAGTTAGCAAATAGAATTTTTATTTCAGATTAAAAAAAAAAAAAAATTCTTCGAACATTTTGCTAATATTACTTTCAAACTAAATTCATTCTTATAGCAGGATTCCTACAACTCAACTCCACTCGACTAGAAGGATCAAAACCAACAGAAAAATTTAAGCCCCCTCCAAAAATAAGCGCTCCCCCTCTGTCCCTTATCGTACTCACTTCCTGCCGCGTTTCCGGTTAAACTTCCTATCTACACTTCCTGTTCACTTCCTGTCTCAACATGTCTGTTATCCCCACCTGCTACATCCGGTGTCCACACCTGCAACTTCCGGTGACCTTCACAGAGCACAGAGGTCATACGCCGCATACGCCGCTGATGTAGAACTGTCAAATATTATCTACTTATATTAGTTTCAATAAAGTTGTTCAGCAGCCACGGGTTGCTACCATTGTTTGGAAGTTTAGTTTGTATTTAACCGAGTTTGCTAGTGATTATATATTTCAGCAACGGACATCCAGTGTGTATTGTATTTAATATTGGAGTATCCTGTCAGTAATCTCTGCGTAAGTGAATCTTTGATTAGTTAAATCTTCTGAAATAATTTTGATAGTTATTCAAAGTGAAGTGCATTTTTATAGTTGATTTATTTGGTAGAAATTGTTCAGTTTAAGCCAAATCAATAGAGACTCTCCCACTAACCCAGTCCGTTTATTTTAAAAAACATTGTTTAAACCTTACATATGTCTATTGACGGAGCTAGACTTGGTAGAGCATGAACCCGCATGCTACAACTTATAAAAATATATCCGAAATTTTAAAGCATTGCTAGTTTACTAAATTAAGAAATATATTAAAACATTTTTGAGAAATTAAATTAATTTAGATTTTTAGTTTTATAGATAATATTTTTTACAAGAATTCTGTCTTATTAATCATTTAACTTTTGTTTATGATGCAGTACAATCAAATTATGCACAAAGATGTAAATCATTTCCCGTTTTAGGAAATTGGCATGAAAAATCATAAACATACGATTATGATTCTGTAAGTGTTAAAACACGAGTTTCATTTTTCATTCTGAAGAATTTTTCTTAAAATCTTATTTAACCACTTTTCTGCAGTAAGAATCTATTATAAAAGTTTTCGTACTTATAACTGTATTTTAACTAATATTTTTAGTATAAAATAGGTAAATCTAATTATTAATTGAGAAGTTTATAAAAAGTTAATTTTATATATATAAAAAAAAAAGTATGTCTGCATCTTTTGAATTTTTAACTTTATTACATTATAAAATTATATTCGTATACGTATTTTAAAATTTTCAATACTTAAAAATAAATACACCAACAGAAGGAAATGGGTTGAAGTTTTATCTGCGCAGAAAATCACAATGACCATTATACGATACTCTCTTTTGCCAATTCGATTAGTTTCACAAAACCGGAAGTCGTAAAAAGTGATAAAATATTGGGCAATGATTTTTAATTCCATCTAAAAATGTAAATTTGAATTAAAATTGCAGGATGTATTTCATAAGAAAGCAAAAATAAACTATTCGGAAAAACTTTTTATTATTTTAAGTGAACTTTGTTTTGTTTTAGTACTAACTAGTATCTATTTTTAAATGCATAGAAGACTTTTATTTATATTTTTTATTTATTTTTTCATAAACAAGTATTAGTATTTTTTAACTTTAGAAAAGGAAATTTTTGTTAAATACCGTTTTACTAATACATTGTAACGGCAAATAAATTTCAAATTAGGTGATCCAGACACATTTTTTTATTTATATATATATTTACGCATTTTATCCCTAAAGGCATATTTATTTACGTGAGGTGAACCAAAACTTCCCGAAATGCACATAAATCTACTTAGAACCAGAAATGATACTTAATAAAATTTAACTTTATTCCTGATACTTATTTGACTTCACTTACAAAGTAAAATTTTTGGTTTGAAAGAGGTTTATTTGTGCCGAGGATTATACTAAATGCATTAAGGGAAATTTTGGATAGCGACACGTATAATATTCCTTTTCAAATGTAAGTCTTTTTTTTAAATTTTATTTAATTTTTAAAACTTTAAATTTTAAATATTAGCCGTGTTTAAAGCAATATTTTTCTGAAAAAATAACGCTTTTCTCTCTCTCTCTCTCTCTTTTTTTTTTTTTTTTTAGTTTAGAACAGAAGAAATTATATTAATTTTTCTCCGGGATTTACATATCTGTTTAAAAATTATATTTCTTAAAATAAAAAAATCTCTTTTTAAGGAGTACAATCAATTACAAGAGTCCTATTTAAAAAAAAAAATTCTTAAAGCAAAAAAAAAAAAAAAAATATCTTAAAGAATATATAACTAAAAAAACATGTACAAAGTTACATAACTTTATTTTCCATAGAAATTTAGATATATCAATTTAAATATGACAAAAATCGAAAGAAAAAAAAAAAGATTTCTCAGATAAATGCATTTAAATATCTGAAGAAGACACGGCAACCATTGGCTGTACAACATTAAAAGCATTAAATCTTTTGATAATTATAATTAAAGCTAGTATTAATGTGTGCGATTTTTTTGTTTCGAGATTTTTGTGCCCCGAACAAATGCGATTTAAATATTGTCTAAAATACTTAAATACACTACAAGATATTAAAAAGTTCAACGTAGTTTTTGGTAATAAAATATAAATAATGTGAAAATTTCAAAAAAAGAGTTAAAATGAAAAATAAGAAGTAGAAAGAAAATGAAAAATATTTCACAAATTAAACTGACAGATAAAGGTAATGCAAGTACAAAGAATTTTTTTTTTTATATTAGAAGAGTTTTATTTGCATATGAAGAAAAATGACATAGTAAACTTTACTAAAGGAGTTTATATGTGTAAAATACCGTTAAGCTAACCAGAATTAACGCTATGACTTATTATTGAAGGGAGAAGGGCTTAAAATTGCCAAGTCAATTATCGGCGTTTGCCAAATGTGTCTATTTAACTAGAAGTATATTACGGTAAAACCTGTGAAAACGGAACCTGTCTATAACGGAGACTTGTCTTAAATGGAAACATTTACGGTACGATGGAAAAAATGCCATACAATTATACCTTGTATAATCATACTGTTTATTATTATTATTATTATACAAATATTTGTCTAAAATGGGATTTTTTTCCCCCTGAGTGATACCATTTTCATAGATTTTACTGCATATATTATGGGGGAAAAAAAAGAAAAGAAGGAAACGTTTGAAAAGTTTAGCTGAGCCTTGTGTTTTTGCCAAGCCTAAAGAAATTTATCATACCCCTCCCCCCTCCCCCCTCCTATTGTAATTAATTTTATGATATATATATATATATATAGATTATAAATTTATTAAAACATCTTAAAAGTACCTATGGCGAGACATGATAAATGTAACATTTTACAAAGACATATATTGATGCTTCTATTAAACAAAAGCTAAAGTACTAAACGAAAATTAAGGTACACAAAAAAATTCAGAAAGTTTCTCGTCTCAAAGTAATAATAATAATAATAATAATAATAATAATAATAATAATAATTGGTTGAAAAGTTTCTTGAATGTACAGAATGCTTTATATTACTACAACTAGATACGAGCTGACACAAAAGTAAATTTTATTTAAGTTATTTTAGTTACATTCTGTGTGTGTGTGTGTGTGTGTGTGAGACAGAGAGAGAGAGAGAGAGAGAGAGAAAGAGAGAGAGAGAGATTGGGGAAAACTGTTTTTGGAAGTGAAAAATTTTATATTTTTCTAAACTAATTTTTCCAGTAAATATATATAATTGTAATACCTTTGAATTTATATATATATTAATATTATATTAATCAAAATATTGTCTTAATTTACTTTAAAGTTATCTATATATTACCAAGCTACTTCCACTAATCCCCAACATAATCATGTTACATAATCATGAATTTCTCTTTATGATGACAGCTTCATTTAAAATAATATATATATTATATATTTTTAAGTACACACAACTTTTACGAGAATAGATATAGTACGGATACAAATTATTTTGGAAACCAACAACTCTTGGTCACCATTCAATATTTTATCGCAGGAAAAACATCATAAAAATGTTGTTTTAATTAAAAAAAAAATCTAATTATTTTCGGGAAAAAAAAGACGTGAATTTTTTTTTACATCCTGATAAATATATTAATTAACGAATAATACTGTTTTTGAAATCCCTTATTTCTTATAAAATAATAAAAATACAAATAAATGTAATAATATATTATGTTTTAATCTCTAAATGAGAGATTTATTTGTGCGCAAAATTTTCCTCTGCATATCTTTCAACAGCTTAACAATTTTCCCATAGGTAAATGGCTGACAAAACATGAACTTTTTTTTTATTCTAACATCTTGTATTGTTATTGTTAACTAGCCGCCACTTGCGACCAGTTTGGTATGTTAAACATTGCAACACGTTACATTTATTCATAATTTAATTTTCCCTTAATCCTTCACCAAATCGGAAGATTCTAATAAACAAATCATGAACTTTTGCAATCATGGTAGCATTTCACATATTTTTTGGGCACAGGTGTCACATACGCACGGTGGCGCGATTTTTCCCCCGCCAATTTGGCGAAAGTTTTTTTTATGGAAATTGTTGTATATTTACTTTTATTTTTTTTTTTAGTTCTATAAATTATTTTTGATATGTATATCAATATTTATTTACATCAAACTATCATTTATTTATTTTTATTTCCTTTTTTTATTATGAGTGTTTTTGTTAGCCGGGAGCAGATGATAAATCGCCAAACATTGTTTCCATCACCATCATTCATACTACATTAATTTAATTTTAAATTATAAACCTGTCACTCATTTCATTTAAAATACTTAACTTTAATCCAAAATGCTTATATTACATAAATTTAAAATACTTCACACTTTTCATTTAAATAGAAAATAAATAAATAAATAAGAAATAATATCATAAATCAAAACATTTGATTTCAAAATCAAAGTATCGTTTCTAATTTGTACACGCGATACATAAAAGCTGTATTAGCGATTTTAAAAATGCTACAAATTTGATTCATTAAATATTATTACATGAGTTCAATTTACGTCAAGAAAAGGTCCGGATGGAAGTTGAGTTGTATAGCACATAATTATGGTAAACTTTGATTGTCTCACTGGTGCGAATTATTTTTTTGACGCGAGGCAGCGGTCCAAAAATTCATTCGCGGAGAACTTGCTTTGCGAATGATTACCTCCATGATTTAATATTTTAAATGTTCACGACAAATCAATCTTTTTTTTTTTTTTTTTTTGTTTACTTTCATGAATAGAGAATTTGAACTGTGAACCTAATTTCGACTGAAGTTATTGCAGAATATATACATAACTGAACGTAAGTCATCTCTCAAATATTAATTTATTTTGAACGATCTTTCTTAAAATGTAACTTTTATGCAGTTTTATTCGAAAAAATAATTTTGAATAAAAATGGCCGCCTGGCATATGAAAAAGTGAAACTGCCATCCCGGAACTGTTGATGACAGTCACATGACTTACGCTTTTATTTTAGAAAATACATGTATTAAATAAATTTTATATCACATCTTCTCATATGAGACTTTGAAGTACCGTCCGGGCATAAAGGGTTAAATTTTTTAAAAAATTTAAACCCAACTGTATATTTCCTCTGCTAATTTTTCTAATATCAGGAGTTTGCTTCAAATTTTTATCAGTAGAAATGCTCCCGCCAGCACATATTGCCATAGAGGATTGGTGAATCAGCGGAAAGCTTCTTTGCTTGCCAGTGCAAAATTTTCTCGAATTCAATTGCATCGGAGAGCAGTTTTCAATTCTCTCTTTTTTACCTTGCACATGCAAATTCGTGGGCATCAGCTGCCCATCGTGTATTCAATTTGATAACTCTAGTTTGCTCCAAAAATCGTACTTTGAAAAGTTTATTTAATACAAGTTAGATTACAATTTAATATTCCAAAAATTTCTTTAATGATCTTGCATTTGTATCATCAATCATTACCGATATATTATCTCAATTAGTAATTTCAATAATTAATCTATATACAGAAAAACCTGCTAAAATGGAACCTGGTTATAAAACAATCCTGTCTTAAATAGAAACATTTCACGGTCCAGATGGAAGGAATACCATACATGCTTGCTAAAATGGAAACCTATCGAAAACGAAATTTTTTCTGGCCTCTAGCGATCTCGTTTTCACAGGTTTTGCTATATTATTGATTACATTTTTGTATTCGATTTGATAACTATAACTTGCTCCCAAAATCGTGCTTTGGAAAGTTTATTTTCTAGAAAGTTGAATTACAGTTTTATTTAACATTTCAAAAACGTATGTAATGATTTTACCTTAGTATCGGATTTATTAATCTGAATTAGTATTCTACATTTATTATTAATTACATTTTTGTATTTGATTTTCTAACACTAATTTGTTACAAAAATAATTCATTGAAAAGTTTATTTAACAACATTGAATTATAATTTTATGTAATATTTCAAAAATTTCTGTAATGAAATCTTACCACACTGCAAAAAATAACTGTTGATTTTACAGTATAAAACTGGCACCCAGCTGCCAGTATTATACCGTAAAATTAACAGTGTTAAACAGTAAAAAAAGCAGTAATACGCTGCCGCGCAAGCAGTAATACGCTACCGCGCAGAATATGTGTACGTTCACATGATTATATCTTCAGAAAATAAAAAGTAAAAACTGTTTTAGATAGCTACTACAAAAAAAAAAAAAAAAAAAAAAAAGAAAAGAAAAGAAAAGGTCAAAACCACAAAAAAATAAATAAATAAAAGACATATCGCAATTATACGTTGAATGAACATTTGAAATCCCTGTTTATATTATACATTTAAGCTTTTGTCCGTGTACGATTACATTTCACAAAATCCTTTAAATAATTCTAATTTAATGCATATCAAAAATATATTTTAATGAAGTTATCAGTATTATAGATTTTTAATCTTTTTTAAAATCCAAACAGACTCCATTTTTGCATTTATATAAAGTAATGTGCATTAGTAAACGCATGAATTTGCAACTATTAATAGCGTTTACGATTTTACAAGAAAGGCAAAAAATCTGTTAGATAATTTGCGCCAAAATGTTTTGTTTTAAACTGATTTTTTGTGAAGTGACAGTCAGGAAAGATCTCAGGAAAACAATCGATTATAACTTAATATGCATACTATTTAAATGAAAAGGAAATGCCTTCAGAAGTTCTTTGTTGGGGAAAAAAGAAGATGGGGAGGATGAAAGCGTCCTCATACAATACCTGTCTATACAATACCTGATTTTTGGATTATGGGCGATTTGACCATCGTCTTCAATAATAACCTGGGGGATCTGATTGAAAATAGCCAAGTTGTAGATTAAATAGGCATTCAAAAATTGAAGTTATACAGGGTGTCCCACTAAAAGATAGCCCCGGAAAATGTTGGTTATAGAAAAATGTACTGGCGAAAGTAAAATAAAACGATTACATGCCATAACCTGTATGTTTAGAATATAAGGTTCAACAGAAGGTGCTGAAAATGCCCTATCTGAGCTTCCAAATATAAGCTGAAAGGCATTCCTGTTCTTTTTTAAAAATCAACATTTTCTGGGGTTACTTTTTACTGGGACACTCTGTATATGTGAATATTTTATGAAGTTAATACATATAGATAAATATATTATGAAGTTATATTATGTTGTATTTTATAAGTGTGTTACACATAATACACATATATATAACTTCATTCTAAATAAAAGAGTTACATAAAATTGAACCACCTGTAAACTCACATTTCACGTGTAATAACCTAACAAATATAATAGTTTAAGAACAAGGTTTAACATTATTATTATTATTATTATTATTAATTATTATTTTCATTTTTAGCACTTGAAAAGTGTTTATGAATCCAGTTTGTCTGACCGTCAGTCTGTCTGGCCGCGCTCTACTTGGCGTAATTTTACTCGGATTGCTTTGTAATTAATATATCTTCTTGAGGTTTACCATGGCATGCTCGGTATTGAAAATTAAATGTGCATTTATAGTTTGTTTACAGGAGTACTCAAAAGAATTAAGTTACAATATGGACTTTGGAGAAAAATCGTTTGCAGTATATTTTAATGGTGTTAGACTATTTCAAACATATTGAAATTGATATGCACCATTTAGGTGCAATACAAGATACTTACAATAGAATATGATGAGTATAGCATTTATCGTTCATTTACAGAGACTTACAAAAGAATTCGGTGAAGAAAATGCGGTTTCAATTGCATTATCCGTTTTTAAATTTAACTAATTTATTGTCTATTACTTGGTGTATATAAGTTCTATAGATCATATACAGGGCTGCACAAAAGAATTCGAGTACATTCCCTTTTAGCGACGAAAATTACTGAAGGGGAATTTTCAGCTGTGTTATTCGTTTCTTAACTGAACTAAATTTTTGCATACTATGTAGTATATATATACAGATCTATAAACATATACAGGCCTGCACAAAATAATTTGGATACTTTCCTGACTATAGCTGATACGTGATTAAATTCGATTTTCGAATGTGTTGTGCGTTTTCTAAATTGTTTACTTAGACACCATCTTTAACCATATTAAACAGATACGTTTTGTTGCAGCATTCTGAATCTGTTGGAAAGTATTTCATAATATATGCTTGCCGCATCATTTTTCTTCCTTGTTTACTTTTGGTTTGAATATATTTACTGCAAATTGTCTATCAAAGTACGATTTGAAATTGGCATTAAATATGGTATTATTGTTTTCTGACATACACTGGCGGGAAAAATTAGAAGAACAAGTATAAAAACTCATGATTTTACAAAAAAAAAAAACATAGAACTTGCTCGAGATCTTTATTTTGTCATCCTGATATATCTTCAAAAAGCAGAATACCTAATTTCAGCGATATATATATGTGTATCGAACCCGTTGACATACTCGGTGGGGTTCGCTTACTATTTGAAGTCCGCCTTGGAGTACAATGTCGCAAGGTTACTAAGATACGTGAAATGTAGTCGAAGAGGAATAAAAATACAATTTTGCT
This sequence comes from Maratus michaelseni, assembly GCA_963931845.1. Classification (NCBI taxonomy): domain Eukaryota; kingdom Metazoa; phylum Arthropoda; class Arachnida; order Araneae; family Salticidae; genus Maratus; species Maratus michaelseni. Next base: position 278,015,041 of record OZ007587.1, read on the forward strand.
CGGGATCTGACTTTATTCCTTTTCACATACGTGTTATCCTTTTGAAGTCAGACCCAGGATTTTGAGAGTCTACACATTAAAGTCCCATGCCTTGACAATTACGCTCTTCTGAGTGATAATGGTTATCACTACTATCAGAGAAATGACATACAGGCGGCAGCAAGTAATTTAGCAAGTCATTGACGGGAAAAGGCCATGAATTTCTCATTATCTTCAATGTGAAATAATTTGTATTATTCCGAGCAGGGCGCGACACTAAAGAAATGGGAGGTACTTACAGTTAATTGGAAAGAACATATTCAGACATTTTGACATTTTATGGGTTTAGTAAATCTGGGACTCGGCTAGTAACCACAAGAAAGGAGAATCGCGTAAAGTCAGCATTTTTATTCTTAAAGACCGGACAATTTTGAAGTATGAAAGTGATAAATGTTAGGCTGGAAAACAAAGTTAACAGGGGCAATTCAGATTTAAGTACGGGCTTTCAAAGTTAGAGAAAAATTTTGGGAATTTTAAATTTTAAAAGGTTAACATTTTTATCCTTTCATATGTACAATTCAAAACTTGTCTTCATGATAACGTCCGATATACTAAACCAATTCCAACCTAATTGGGATCTTGCAAGTATCTTGGAGGAGTTCGTTAATCAAATATATAGTTCTTATAGTTCATTGACATGGACACACGAAAGAAAAACATATAAAACTTCTCATCGCGATAACGTCGAAAATACTGAATCAACTAGAACTTAGTTGGAACTGCGTATTGATCTTGACAATATCTTTGATGAGTTCGTTTACCAAGTATGTAGCTCTTATAGTCCGTTTACAGTGACACGCAAAAGTAAAAAAATGCAAAATTTTTCATCACGATAACATCTGAAATACTGAACCAATTCAAACCTAAATTGAGATAATATATTGATCTTGTTAGTAACTTAGACGATTTCGTTAATAAAGTACGTAGCTGTTATAGTACGTTTACAGGGACACGAAAAGGAAAGCATGTAAAACTTTCCATCACAATAACGTCCGAAATACTGATCCAATTCTAAACTAATTGGGATCTTAAGAGCATCTTGGATGAGTTTGATAATCAAGTATGCATCTCTCAGAGTTCGTTTACCTGTAGAGTTGTTACCAGTTCGTTTTCTCTGTAGAGTTTATTATTTATTCCTTAGAAAAACATTATTATTATATAGAAGAGGGCATTTTACTTTTTTATGGTAAAGTCGAATGTTCTCTTCCTAAAAAAATTTAAAACGAAATAATAGCTATTTACCGCATGTTGATAGAATTTATAAATAAAAAGTTTAAAAATAATAGCGACTTTTTTTTTTCATTCTCATTATTAATCTTATTTTTAACAAACGATAAACCACACACACACACATTTGAATTTGAATTATATATATATATATATATATATTTTAACCGTTTAAAGATAATACAGAAACATCATACAACAACATCGGGGAATAAAAGTAAACATGAAAAATAAAAACATACCTGTTCGAAAAAATCCAGAAAAATATAGAAGTCAAACAAAAATAGAATATTATAACCAAGATAATATAAAATAAATTGGAAGGAAAGAAAAGGAAAATATAAAAAAAGATGAATTAATGAATTATTTGTATATATATACCGGGTGGTTATAATATAAGTATCTCTATTTGGTCTGTAATATAAGTATCTCTATTTAGCTGTCTGTAGCTTGAAAGAATATCCCGAATGAAACCAAAATCGGCACACTTACTATTCGAGAAGGGGAAAGAAGAATGGAACAATAAAAAATAATAATTGCAATAATCGCCGACAGATGGCAATTTTGGGTGAGAAATGTAATGTGTAATACAAGAACAAAGAATTAAGGCGTAAAAACCGATGGTACATCTAATTTATTACTAAATGTCACAGTAAATGTGGTTATACGCTTTCGCATGGCGGTGCCGATCTTGTTCAGATTCCACATGGCCATTGTGCTGGAGGACACAATACAGGCGGTTCACGATGTGCTCAACTGCGGAATGTAACGCATCAGGAGTGATGTTTCGCACATGTTGTGATATGCGGTACAGTCATTGAGGTACCTCTACGGTACACAATATTACACATTACATTTCACGCATAAAAGCGCCATCTGTCGGCGATTATTGCAATTATTTTTTTTATTGTTCCATTCTTCTTCCCCCTTCTCGAATAGTAAGTGTACCGATTTTGGTTTCATTCCGGTTATTCCTTCAAGCTACAGAACGCTCCAAATAGAGATACTTATATTATAACCACCCTGTATATATATATATATAAAACAGCAAAAATACACAAGGATTTCGAACATCCAAAAACAAGCTAACAAACAAAAGAATCCATGCTTATTATTCTATTCATTTTCCTAACTTGTGAATAATATGCACATTTTTAATTTTCTTTTGATTAAATTACCATTTTGAATTTTTCTTTTGTAAATTCTAAAAAGATAAGACCATCGATTAGAAAGTTATTAAGAAAATATTTGCTGAAATAATAATGCCCCACCATATATACAGTATATTTATTTGTCGGAGAATTATTATTTAGTTTTTATTTTCTTTTTGATGTGAAGAGGCATGTCCTCTCCTTCATTTAAAGTTCATTAATCTTTTCCATTAATTTTAAATAAGACATGAATACGCTTCACTGATTTTTAGTCCATCAATCCTCAGCAAAAACATCCGTCAATATTATACATATATATTTTTTCTTCATCTTTTCACCTTCGACATCGCTAGAAGTCGTTTAATCCCTAAGGCAACGGAAATATGCAGGTAAAAAGGGTTGAGAGAACGACTTTGTTTAGCGAGATTTGTTTTAGACTGCATTTTTTTGATACAATGCAATTAAAAAAGGGAAGGAAATAATTATTTTTTAATTATGAACCCGAGACATTTCTTTGCTCTGAGGTTGATACGAAAGGGGAGCTTGTTTCCTGTCACTGTTGCTCTTTATTTATAGTCTTAGAATATTTATGATTTCTTTTTCTTCCACAAATAACGTAACTGCACTGCACCAGTGGTGTACACTGTACCAGCAATGTATACTTTAAATTTTGAACTTAAATAATTGCTGCATTCAAGCTATCAGCTCCTGAGTGAAGTCATTTTAATTAAAACAATGCGACCACGTGGTTATCTTATCGTTATTTCCTGTAGTTTGGAATAAGGTTTGGGTGTATATCACTTCAAAGGTGGCACTGCTAATGCTGTGTTTTTCTCGATTTTTGCGATGGGAAGGCTATATCACGAAAATTAATTCATGTAATTTAATCAAACTTCATATTATGTTATACCTTGACATAAACATATGCTGATTCAATTTTTACTTTGATCAATCAACAGGAGGCGTTGTATCCTGTGCTTGGGGAAAGATTTCTCATTTTATCCACAATCAATTGATGATATTTGACGAGCGTGATTTTTCCTATTATTATTCACTGACCACTCTAATTCTATGATCTAAGATTCTAAATTTAAAAAAAAAGGCATTATACTTCACATCCATAATTATTGCTGGGTGAATATGCTATTTAAATTAATGTATTATAATGATTTAGAAAAAAGGTTCGTGATGGCCACAACATACTAGATTTTTTTTGTTTCTACCTAAGGTTATTTTACTTTCTTGTTTTCATATAACTGAAATTAGTATATAGAATACAGTTATTGTGTTTATTTTTTTTAATTTTGCAGACCACCAAAGACCTGGATGAATAGTATAAAAAAAGCCATGAGGGATAGAGGTCTGGAAGAGGAATGGACCCTTGATCGGAAGAAATGAAGTGGTCTCTTGTAGATTTTTCGGATGGCATGGCGGCACCTGACGCGATAAACCGAGTTTATATATGTATCAATCAAATACATTTCGTAAGAGGCCTTCCACAAATTATGTCACTCTTGGAGGGGGTTCGTGAAATTGTGACAGTTTGTGACAAAGGGGTGGGAGGGGGTAGGAAGAAGTGTGACATCACACATTTTGATTAAAATAAAATCATTATAATCAGCAGATTAAATTTTGAAGTTATTTTGAAATTACCAGAATTTGAGGGTATGTTTTAATCGGGGCTAAAACAATTTTCATGTGATTTGTTTTCACTTATATAGGGCAGTTGCAATCAGCTGATCAACCATTGTATTCACTTGGAGGTAAGGGTAATTCCACCAATCAGAACTGCCTATTTGTACTGTTTACCTCCAAGGTGACGTCAATTGCAACTGCCCTATTCCTTTCTTTTCAAAAAAAGCATTCAGTGTAGGTTCTGAGAATATGGTAACAGCAGAAATTCTTCCCTTAGAAGACACCTCCTCCTGTCACACTCTTGAAATGTCCAACAGAAGATAAGTTGCCCCACCTGGGTAACTGGTAGAACTGGTAGTGGCAAAAACAGGTTGATCTTTTGTTTTGTATACAGCAGGATAACATGTTTTGAAAAGATCATTTGAAAATGGGTGACCATTGATTATAGTGTAGAAATGAAAATAATTCTTCCTATTTTGAATGTAAACAATACTCCTATCTCCCCCCACATATGTCACTCTGACAAGGGAGGCGTGTTACAAGAATTCTTCAATTCTCAAGTGTCTACAACTTTATCCTTGGGCCCTGTTTTCTTTTGTCTGGTCTTATGCTGACTTGTACAGTCTATTTTTACTAGTCAGGTATTGTATGTTCAATGGTTTCTTGGAATCCATGAAGGGATGAGCCTGTATGTGAGTTTGGGGATGCAGAAGCAAAGACTATCTCTTCAAGAACTAAATTGCCAGTTTAATTCGTACCTACGAACGTTGGTCATTTTTCTCTCATCTACACAATGAATAAAGATAAGGTATATCAAACCTTATTTCAAGCATATATAAAAGCTTACCAAGCAAAAAAAAAAAAAAAAAAAAAAAAAAAAAAAGCAAGATTAGCAGAAATGTGGTGTGGAATTTGATAAAAAAAAAAAAAATCGATAATATGGAAAACGAGGCGGCCTTGCAGATAAAAAAGTACGAAACACTCGGGTTAAAAAATAAAGGAGCTTTAACGTCGTTTTGGGCAAAACAACCTATGACGAAAAAGGATCACCAAGTATCTACCTCAGTAGCTGAGAAAATTGACGTTAAATTTGAAGAAGAGGTGAAAATTTTAGAAGTACTTGATAAAGACATACCACAAGAGCAGCCTGCAAAGAAAGCAAAGGTCCAAAAGGAACTTAAGCTACAGTTGGATGTGATCAACAGCGATTTAGTTGGTTATTATAAAAGAAAATCAAGTGGAATGTTGACTGAAGAAATAGAAACAGAATTAAAAGAAAATGAAGCGAAAAAACGGTAAGTGGAAGCAGAACTCAAGAAGAAAATCAATGACCAGAAGAGACAAAAAAAAGTGCAGAGAAGAAAAGAAGACAAAATTAGCTGAAATATATGAAGTACATCCACATGTAAAGGAAGCTCTGAAAATTTGAACGAAGTGCGGCAGGCCGAGATTGGAGGCAGATCAACCAGAGTTATTAAAAACAATTGTTGATATTGCGATTCATGGATCAGCTGCGCATGAAAACAGAGAGAGTGACATCTATCGTAGTATAAAAACGTTGGATGAACTGACTGCCATCCAGCTAAAACTGGATGGATTTTCAGTATCAAGAAGTGGAGTACATCTTCGCCTTTTGCCAAAAAGAAGCTCGACCCTTAAAGGAAAACGACATGTCGTTACAACGCCTGTCAAACTGAATCGTGCTCAGAATGATTCCCACCTGAAGCATATAGATGGGCAGTTCTGTGTGGCGAACATTAAACGATTAGAGGAACCTTCAACATTTCTTGAACCATTAGAAGTTTGTTTTATTAGCCAGGGCGACAAGGGAAGAGTGCTAATTGGCTTAACCGCAGCTAACAAAGTTTCACTTCCAGACCATGACGGGGTTGTTGCAGTGAGACATAAGTTGATCCCATCGGTTTATGCTGGAATAAATATCCAAAAAGATGGCCAAATAGAAGCTGTTGGATATTCCGGTCCTACATATGTAGCCATTCGTTCAGGGAAACACACAACATCAACTGTTTATTCTCATGGATTAGATTTTGAAAGACTTCTGGAATTACCAGAATTTTATAAAATAATGAAATTCGACAATGTGGTCAAACCTGTAGTTGTTTTTGTGATTGATGGAGGTCCCGATGAAAATCCAAGATATCAGAAAACTACTCATGTTGGAGTGCATCATTTCCGCCAAAACAATCTTGATGCACTATTTATTGCAGCTAATGGTCCTGGAGGAAGTGCTTTTAATAGGATAGAAAGAAGAATGGCCCCATTAAGTAAAGAGTTGTCCGGACTCATTCTGCCTCGTGAACAATATGGGAGTCATCTTGATGCTCAGGGGAACACAATCAATCCAACGTTGGAGAAAAGGAATTGTGAATATGCCAGGAAGTGTTTAGCAGAAGTATGGTCGGCTGTTGTTTTAGACAATTACCCTACTATAACCGAGTATATTTCGGAAAACTCGGAGCTAAACGAGGAGAGTTTGGAAAAGGTGGAGGATAAATGGCTTTCTACACATATACGTACAAGCCAATATCTCATCCAAAAAATAAAATGTTTTGATGTGAATTGCTGCAAAAAAGTACGGATTTCGTTTTTCAATATTGTGCCATCAAGATTTTTGCCAACATCAATTCCAGTATGTCAGCCACTGGAAGGTCTTAAAGCACCGATTAATCGACCTGACTCAGGAAATTATAAATTCCCATCACTCTTTGCAGCACAAATTTTGAAAGCAGATGTACTTCTTCCCCGATCAGTGGGGAGTAGTTACAAAGTGTTGCCATATGACCTCTATTGTCCTTCAGTGCAAATTGTGATCCCTACTCGTGTTTGCAAGTATTGTGGTTTGTCGAATCGAATGTCATGTTGAAGAAACAGATAATTGGTGTGCATAAAATCAGTGGAAAGTGTCAACCAGAAGTCGGCAGAGTTAGACCGCTTCGAATAGCTGCGCGCAGACAACAAGAACTCATGGCTTTAATTGCTTTCACCGAAACTATAAAACAAAATAAAACAAAAATGGATATATTAATGAAAAATTTTATGTAAAAAATGATAGGTAAAATGGTGAAATTAATAATTATTGATTAATGCTTCAGATAAATATTTGTACCAAGCAATGACATAGCCACAATTAAATAGCTTTCCCAAAAATGCAGCATCACGTAAATTAAATAAAAAATTATACGAATTAAGATGCTAAGGATTTTAAATTAATATTAATTAAATATTGAAATTAATTAGTTACATATAATGTTTCTGCAAACAATGTTACAAATTAAATACACATGATTTAAGTGGATAGGGTAGAAAATTTAATAAAAATTAATACATGTATTATATTAGCATTTAAGAAAGTATACATTGTATTAGAAGTTAATATAATATTGTCTATAGTGGGCATCAATGTAAATACAATTAATCAAAAGCATTCTTAAATATTAATAAATATAAATACATTTAAATTAATTAATGAATACGTAAATATAACTACATTAATTTGCATATAAAAGAAATCATAATCCATTATAAAATGTGTATTAGCAAACGTTATGTGTATATATATATATATATATATATATATATATATATATATATATATATATATATATATATATATATATATATATATATATCTTACCATTAAATGAACGTTACAACCACCAACAAAAACTATAAAATTATGAATAATATTAAAATAATTAATTGACAACAAAACAGGTAATAAAATATTTAAACATATATAACGAGATATATTAATTGAAACAATGCGATGATAATAATGCAACATTCAATGGAATGTCCTATGAAGAGGTAACAAATAACTACAGAGTAGAAATCAAATTAATAGTACACTAAAATTATGCGCAATTGCAGCAGTGATCTAAGCGTACACTGTCAAAAAAATTTCCTGAAAATAATGGAAATTGTACTGGCAATCGAGGCGCCAGTACTATTTCCGTATTTTAACGGGGGGGAAATTCCGTAAATTCCAGGAAAATTTCCGTAATTTCTGAAATTTCCGTTTTTAAATTTCCGTTTTATAACAGATATCTTCCGTATTTTTTAGAAGGTTTTATGTCGTTAAAATAAATTTTATAGGACCAAAAAAAAAAGTTACCCCTCAAGGAACATCTTATAAGGCACAGATAAGTTTCTTTTTTTTTCCCCGTTCATTTCTGAGCGAGTTTTTAATAAATAACCAACATTTCCCACGATAAGTATCGAACCCACGACCTTCCGTTTACTAAACCAGCGCGCCAAACCACTACGCTACGGTTGGTCATGACACGTATTCAAATGTTGTAAGTTATTTGAGATGTTTTTAATGATGCAAAAACTTTAAGTTTTTATACTTAGATGGATATTTTCAGAGTTCTATTGTTTTTAATATTTTCTTTTCAAAATTGTTCTATATTCTGCTTTATTATTTGATGCTTTATAATATAAAATTTAAATTTTTTATGTATTATATGCGTAAAATATTGTATTAACAGTAATGATTGTTTCTTTTTGCAATAGTACATATACTTTAATAATTTGTGTGCTGCTTTATTTATCAATTCCAGTAAAATCAATAATTATCTTAAGCAGACGCATTTATTACATGCTATTAAAGTAAATTTTCTTTATCTCTTAGTTTAATAACTTATAAACAAATTTATAATAAATTAAATTATTATATTTAAGCTTTGCTGCGAACTTTTGTGTATGGTTCTATTAAAATGAATAATTTTTAAAATATCAAAACGAAAAAATAGATTTTTAGAGAAAATTTTGAATTTAATAACTTTAGGATAGGTAAGTTTAAATTTGGACTTAATAATTTAGTTTAATTTATAAAAATTATAAACTAACAAAATAAATTATAAACTTTTATAAAAATGAAGTTTATAATTTTATAAAGTAAACAAAAAGTTATTATTTTTTATAAATTTAAAGAGAAAATTATGAACTTTGTAAAATTATAATTTATAAAATAATAAATTTTAGTTTAATTGACAAATTTATAAGACAAATCAGTTTAGTTTAATACCCACATACCGATAATTTGCAAAGATATTATTTTATGAAACCTTAAAAATATTAAAATAAAAAAAAAAATAGATTTTTAGAGAAATTTTTGAAATTAATGACCTTGGGATAGGTAAGTTTAAATTTGGACTTATTAATTTAGTCTAAATTAATTTAGTTTAATTTATAAAATCAGAAACTAACGAAATAAATTATAATGTTGCATTATAATGTTGCATTATTATCATCGCATTGTTTCAATTAATATATCTCGTTATATATATTTAAATGTTTTATTACCTGTTTTGTTGTCAATTAATTATTTTAATATTATTCATAATTTTATAGTTTTTGTTGGTCATATATATATATATATATATATATATATATATATATATATATATATATATATATATATATATAATCCTACTCAGCTTAAATTAAGCGAAAATGATTTAATTAATAATAATATAAACTTTCTTGACTTAAAAATTAATATTACTAATAATTATAAATTAATTTTTGATATTTATGATAAGAGATTTGATTTCCCATTTAAAGTAAATATTTTTACCAATTATGCTTCATGTTTACATAAATCTGTTTATAAAAATATAATTATCAATTATCTACATCGTATAAAATACTTATGCTCAGATATAAATAAAAACAAAAATATTAGATATATTCGAGATCAAGCAAAAATATATGGATATCCTATTTTTATGATAAATTCAATCATCAACTCTTTTAAATAACATTTATTATATAATTTAAATATAAACATGGTATGTAATAAATTATTGTTTTAGTGTGCGATAACATATAACAAAAGATATAGAAAATAATAATTATAACATACATTATTACAATTATAACATATTAGGAAATTTAATATTTAATATTTGTTTGAACATTATATACACTTTATGTAGAAAATTACAAATATAACATACATAATTACAATTATAACATATTAGGAAATTTAATATTTGATTGAACATTATTTATACTTTGTATAGTTGTGATTGTGCGTTGCCGATCACCTCTGTTTAAGGTATTATTGATGTGCAGTTTTCATAAATTTATAAATTAACTTATACAATAACAAATTAAATTATACAATGATAACATTGGTGATTATAACTCATATATATATATCTATTTGCAATATATATAAAAATAAATATATATAGTTTTTATTTTTGTCTATGAATAATTAAAATTAACAAGTATTTTAATTACTGCATTGCATTAATTTGATTGAAAAACAGTAGTAATACTATTAATTATCAACATTATAAATTTTGAGATATTTTGAATTGTTTATGAATTATTTAATTAGATATTTAAATTAATCTATAAATATAAAATATATTTACAATGTAGTATAAATTAAACATTAATTATTTAAAAACAAGTCTAATATATATTTAAGTAGTAGTAAAAATAAAACATTAATTATTTAATAAATGTCTATAATATCAGTGGATTAACACAGCTGGCAGCAAAAATAATTTGAATTAAAATAATATCTCTTTTACATAATATATTCTTGTTAAGAATATCTGAAATGCTGTGCAAGTTGAATTAATTCTGTGTAGATTTATTCATATAGTAGTATTATATTTTATTTGAATTTTAAGTAAAACTACAAGTTAGTATTGTTTTTTAAAGTTTATTTATATAAATAAATCTAATGAAGTGAGTATGTAACTAATAAAGTGGATATTTAACTAAATATTAATTATGAACTATTATAATATCAATAGATGGCGACACTTTACCTTTCAGGTAGTTGTAGATAATATTGTTAATATTATATTTAATTTAACTATAGAGGGAGCTATTGATTGTATATTAATTTTACTTTCAGGAATTAAAATTGGATGGAGTAATATATATTCACGGATATAAATTTGTTATAAGTGTATTAAAACCAGAATTATTTTGAGTGTTTTTGAATCATTTTGTGATTGGGTGTCATTTATGGGGTTGTGTTTTAAAAAAAGTGTGCTCTCAACTTGTCTTACAAATCATTTCTCTCAACTCGACTTAGTTAACATGTATGATGCATTGCCATGTGGATGTGAATATTATGTAGACGTTGTGACATTTTAAGGATTCTGTATAATTATTGTGAGTAAAATATTTTATCTACACTTTACGCGTTCATATTTCCAATTTTATTATTTCAAAACTGTTATCTCGTGGTAATTTAGTGAGGTGTTAATTACAGTTTTTTGGATAATCGATGTGAGTGAAATATATTGTATTTTCTTAATGGTTTTTTATTTCCTATTTAAATATTTCCAAATTTTAATATTTCCAATTGTTGTCTGGTAATAATTCAGTGTACCTGGATGATTCTACTGATATTAGCATTATGCCAGTAGAATTATGAAACACTGAATTATTATTTAAAACACATGTGGGTGCATCCAGGCTGATGAGTACATGTGCATGTGTTTTTCCATGTCCAATTCATATTTAATTCTCATGTGGTCCAATTTTCCATTGTGTATGGTTCATATTTAATTTGTTAATCCATTTGTGTTTACTTAATTGCAACTCCAATTTATAATTTTTTTTTTTTCCCCCTTTCTCTCTATTTCTTTTTTCAATATTCTTTTGGTATGAGTAAAATTTGGCCAATTACCATTGAAGCATCAGCTATGGTAATATTATGTTTGCACATGTTAATTATTAGCTATGTGGTATTCTGTATACACAGTATCATTGATTATCTCTTTGGAGATTTAAGTAGAATAGAACTTGATATGTTTTTTGAAATTCATAGATATTATAATTATATATATATATATATATATATATATATATTTACACATAACGTTTGCTAATACACATTTTATAATGGATTATGATTTGATTCTTTTATATGCAAATTAATGTAGTTATATTTACGTATTCATTAATTAATTTAAATGTATTTATATTTATTAATATTTAAGAATGCTTTTGATTAATTGTATTTACATTGATGCCCACTATAGACAATATTATATTAACTTCTAATACAATATATACTTTCTTAAATGCTAATATAATACATGTATTAATTTTTATTAAATTTTCTACCCTATCCACTTAAATCAGGTGTATTTAATTTGTAACATTGTTTGCAGAAACATTATATGTAACTAATTAATTTCAATATTTAATTAATTAACTTTATACAATCATAAACTTCATTTTTATGAAAGTAAAGAAAAAATGATTAATAACTTTTATAAATTTAAAGAAAAAAATATAAACTTTGTAAAAAATTATAATTTATAAAAAATTATATTTTAGTCTAATTCACAAATTTATAAGACAAATCAGTTTTGTTCAATACAATATACATATCGATAATTTGCAAAGATAATATTTTATGAAACCTTTAATAACCTAATATTGCCTCACGTTAATAAAATTTAAAAAAATAAATTTAAACGTCTGTGAAAAAATTCACACTTTAAAGTACCATAAAGAAAAAAAAAGTAGATTTAAAAAAATATTTTTCTGTAATTTATGGAAATAAAATAAATTTCTAAAGATTTCACTAAAAAATAAAAATATCACTATTATTTTCACTTAAAATTAACGCCCAGACACAACCCTGTTTAGAATGAGTTCCAGGATTGGCCCGAGTCTAATGACAAAAAATAGTCCCACGGGTAGGACTGGTTCAGATGTGGATCCTAGAAGAACTCTAGTACATAAAAAAATCTTAATTCGCATGTCAAACAAGGCGATTTCTGTACGCAAACCTCTGAACGTCATTTACGGAAATGGCACTAGAAATGCGGACATTGTACAGTTTTGTAAAAAATACGGAAAAATCTATTAAATGTACGGAAAACTTTCTGCATATTTACGGATTTGAAATCTCCTTTACGGAACTAATGCCATTTACGGAAATTGTACTGTTGTTTTGGAAAAATGAAACTTCTCCGTAAAATTTAACGGAAAATCTCTTGTATTTTCACGGATTTTTGTTAGAGTGTATAATATTTAAAAGATTGCTAAAAACATTTAGCTACCATGTTTATATATTTAAAAATATATATAAGATGCCATAATGCATAAGAAAATAGTTCAAAGTGAATTGATGAAATTCAATATGAAAAGATATCGTAATATTAAAATATCAAAAATGTCTTACATTCATAATTACATGCGCATATGCAGCATAATAATTTGAATGCTAATATATAACCATTAATTGTACGTTACAACCACTTAAAATAAAAGAACAAATAAATATTGCATAATAAAATAAATCTCAATTTAAATTCCAGGCATGAAATTGTAAATGTCTTATAGCATAGAAGTAAACATTGCATTTTTTTTTTTTTTTTTTTTTTTTTAATAAAGACGCCGACACATGAACTATATGAGGTAGGATTATAAATAATGACGAACAGTGTTGCGCTGTCTCTTATTACGCCATTTTGCGATGCCCCAAAATCTCTCAACAGATTGGGTATGATGTCCAGTGTTGGGTAAAACTAAATTACACTTTTGATTTACTGTGTAGTGTTTGTAGCCTGCACCTCGCAAAAACACCTTCTTTATGTATAATTCCATTGCCATGAAACAATTTTATTGCATCTTCCTCATCATTAAGTAACTGCCAAACGGTAAAATCCATCTTGGCGTCAGCGAAAAATGTAAATTATAAACTTCATAAAAATATTTTCCATTCGAAAAATATCAAATTAAGATGTTTTTCGTGGTTACAACTAAATAATAATAATAATAATAATGATTGACGTTCATTTAGTAGCGAATCACAATGTTTGGCACGGTTTGCAATTAAAATTCTTTGCAAGGTCAGGGTTGAAATAAATGGCACTTTTCATACATTTTAACATGGTGCTGGTATAACGAAAAAGTACCGTAAGTCATATTTCATATTAATTATCAAAACCATATTCGATCTGCTATAAACGGAACCACAAACTATCAAATTAAAACGATTATTATTATTTTCTTTTTAGCATTCAATGTATTCCTGGGTATAAAATTATTATTCTAATATGCGCATGGCATATTTTAGAGATAGGCAGAAGGGGGGGGGGGGCGGGGATCATTAAAAATTCCGTAACAAAGCTATGTTTGAAAAATATCTGTGTGTCTTTCCCTATTCTAAAATATCCGAAATCAATTATTTTTTAAGTATATAATTCAATATCAGGTAGTTGCACGTATTCATGTATTAATTTTTATCTGACTCATGTTGATATAGTGGCCTTTTTAACACTTTCCTACCTAGTTGAAAAGTGTTTATGACTTCGGTTGGTCTACCGTATGGCCGTCTGCCGTCTGTCCGTGCTCTAACTCCCGTAAATATACTCGGATTGCGTGCAATTTTTATATGTTATTGTCGTTATCTAATAGCATGTTCCCTATTTCAACTGAAGTGTGTAGCACTTATAGTTTTTTTACAGGGACACTCAAAAGAATTCCGTTACATTATGGTCTATGGGGAAACATCATTTGCGGTTTATTTTAATGATGTTACACAATTTCAAATACACTGTAATTGATATATATATCACTAAGGTGCATTACAAGAAGCTTAATATGGAATAGGGTGTGCATAGCACTTATAGTTACTTTACAGGGACAGTCAAAAGAATTCCGTCACATTACGTCTAAGGAGAAAAATCGTTTGCGGTTTAATTAAATAATGTTTCACTATTTTAAACGCATTGAAATTTATATATATCACTAAGGTGCATTACAAGAGGCTTACTATAGAATATTGTGTGTATAGAAGTTATCGTTCATTTACAGGGACACACAAAGTAATTCTCTACTGTCTGTTAACAATAATTCCTGGAAGTGCGTTTTAAGTTACTGAACGCGATTTTAAATTTAATTCACTTTTTGTCTATTACTTGGTGTGTATAAATTCTGTATTTCATATACAGGACAGCACAAAAGTTCGCGAACACATTTCCGTTTATTGACAGAAACTCCAGAAGGAGAATTTTAAACTGTGCTACGCGTTTCCTAACTAAACTAAAATTTAGCATCCTATGTAGTATATATACAAATCTATAGATGATATACAGGGCTAAATAAAAGTATTCGGATATTTTTCCAATGTTGTATATGTTGGAAATTCCTGAAAATACGTTTTTAAATATGTTATGCGTTTTCCAAATTGTTTACTTAGATGTTATCTTTCAGCTTATTAAACGGTAATAATTTGTAAAATTATTTTGGAAGCGTTGGAAAGTGTTACATAATCTATGCTTGACGCTTGATTTTTCGTTCTTGTTTATATATTGAAATGAAAATTATTTTAAAGTTGAAAATGCAGATATATATTTATACCTTCACATTTAGCAATTTTATTATTATTATTATTATGAGGAAAAGTCATCCTTAAATTTATTTTAAATGTCAGTTAAAATACTAATATTGCAACTAACAATAATAATCAATATATTTGGAAAATATTTACAGAAGTTTTAAAAGCATATTAAAAGTAGAGTATTACTGAAAAACAAACATTCTAAAATCGTCGAATTTTATAAACGCAACTATAAGCTTTTAAAATTCGACGCAGAAATAAATAATCATTTAAAACTAATTATTTAACATTTTATTAAGAATTCTTTTAAATTTCAACGCCAGTTTTTCTTGTTAAATTTGTTAAACAATATTAATTATATTTTGTATATAAAATGATAGATACAAAGTTATAAATGGAATCTTTTTAACGTATATGCGACATTAAACATTATACATCGACGTATGCGTAACGTATATAGGCTTCTTCCAGTCTTAATTTTTCCTACCAGTAATTTCCTATCATAATCTTCGCTTTATTTAATCACAGAATTTCTGCAATTAAATAAAGCAAAGGTGTCTATTTCAACATACTGGTGCTAAAAGATAAAAAATTGTGTACAAGACATTCGTCGTCTGGCTGTTAAAGGATAATGTTCCCCTTTTAACTTCAGATAAATTAAATCTTTTCTATAAAATCTCTAAAGTTGAATTTCTAGGTGAGAATTTTTCTAAACTCATCAAAATGAGATCCAAGACAAATATCGTCGGATTAAAAGTGTATATAATATATCGTAACTTTTCAGCTTTCTACATAAAATATGCCATTTTCAAAATTCGTTTGAAAAATATTATAGCTTAATTAATTTTTCTTACAAAATTTCTAAGTTTTGAATAACAGTTTCCTGAAATTGTTAACAACCGTTCATGCGTGTAGTAACGCGACGGCTCATGGAATTTAGCCGGGGCCTCCCAGATGACGCTGTGTGTCCTGACGCTGTGTGTTCAGGACACACAGCGTCATCTCGGAGGCCCCGGTTTAGCCCCATTCAAAATCAAGTCATTTTTCACTTAAAATCACCTAAAATTCATATGAGGTGCTTGAAAGATTATTTTCAGCTTTTACATGCTAACTAATTTTATTGATTTTAAATTAATTAAAATCTTGATTTTATAATATTAATAATTAATTTGAACGTTTATTTCTTCTTCTAAATATTTAATACTCCTAATTGGCCGTATATTATTATTATTATTTAGTTTTCTGCATAAAATATGCCATTTTAAAAAAATCTTTAAAAAATATATAGCTTAATTGATTTTTCTTTAAAAAATCCAAAGTTTTGAATAGTAGTTTCCTTTACCTGTCTTTCAGGCGTTCAG
Source organism: Maratus michaelseni (assembly GCA_963931845.1). Lineage (NCBI taxonomy): Eukaryota > Metazoa > Arthropoda > Arachnida > Araneae > Salticidae > Maratus > Maratus michaelseni. The sequence continues at coordinate 278,031,813 of OZ007587.1, forward strand.
TAAAAGTGTGTTCATGGGGCTCAAGCCCTCCCCATTTAAAGCCGAGTCATCCCCCCCCCCCCCTAAAATCAACAAAAATTCATATAAGCTGTTTGAAAGCCAATTTTTAACATGCTAAATTATTAGTTTTAAAATTAATTAAAATATTGATTTATATTAACGATATTAATAATTAATTTGAACGATTAATTAATTCTTCTTGTAAACATTTACTACTTCTAATTGATTGAATATCTGGTTGTTTGAAAGTGAGAGACCTTTTCATAACTTTTTGAATTACTACTCCTCTGTCCTCTTTAACTTACACTAAATTCAATCTTTTCATTAAAATCTTCAAAGTTGAATTTCAAGGTGAGACTTTCTCTAAACTCATCAAAATGAGGTCCAAGAGATGAACATTGTTTGGCAGAAATCGCTCTTTGGCGTGCTTCTTCTGGCGACGTTCATGTGGTTTCATCCGCGAGTAACCCTACCGCTTCTTCCCGAATGATTTCTACCTCTTGCTTCATCAATTCCCGTTTCATATGTTGAGAGTGTGAATGGCGTAAGAGAGGTCTGTCGATTTGTTTATATCTTTGCAGAAGCCCCTCAGGGCTTAACATACACTAATTTTTTCGGAAAAAGCTCCTGGATTTGTTAAATTTACTTCAGCATCACATGTACTAGACTGTTGGATTTATTGTTTATTCATCACATATAAATAGTTTTGTCAAAAGTAGCTAAGGATTTTCTTGCTACAAATTTTTGAAAGAAAAATTGGAAATTTTTATAAAAAAATTTATAAATACAAATTCTATATAATTTGCTTTTAGATTTCATCTTTGAGTTGTAACCTGAAATAAGGCAGATTCAGATTCATAAAGAAAACTATGTACACATGTAGATAAATGTTAAAAATTTACAATTGTGTTCTGTGATATAGACTACAGGCGTATAATAATTATTTTACTTCATAGTATATTGTATAATCGTCCCTGAGCTGCGCAGAAAAACAACGCATAAGAACTGAGTTATGAGCGATAAGATAATTCCTTCTATTTTATTATTGTGATGTTTAATAGTCTGACGTACAATTCAGAAAATTGGGGTATGGTTTACCCCCACTATCCGTACAAGTACGAATCGTACCCCGAAGAGGGTACACAACAATGGACACAAGAGACAAGTGACGAAAGTGTCCCGCCCATGGAAGGCGACGAAGAGCCTCTGTCTCCGCAGCCCGCACCGGCATCGAGAGGATCCGGCAGGAATTCGGGCGGAGGCAAGTCGGCCAACAATGCGGCATCAGTGGAGCCTAGGATCCGTCGACCGATGAATGCTTTCATGGTGTGGGCCAAAAGTGAAAGGAAGCGATTAGCAGATGAAAACCCGGATATGCACAATGCAGACTTGAGTAAATTACTTGGTGAGTAACTTAATATATTTTTTATTGCAATTTTAACTTGTATTTTATTGAAATGTTTCAGGGAATGTGAAATTCAGAAATTTGTACTTATCATTGAAGAAAAGAAGAAATCCCTTTGCGATAATATTTATTTATCAAAAATGTACAGGGACTAGGCACATAGCTGCAAATTTTTGGATATTATTCCTAATAACCAAAACTGGAGTTCCAATATTTTTTTTTCTTAAGTTAGAAGGGCTAATTTTTTTTTAAGCTCGTATATTTTTAAACAATTTTACCAAAGAAAAAAAAATGCGGGAGTGTGGGTTATATATTGCTGTCTAAAGTTTTGAATTATTGCATTTTACTTACTTATTTATTTATTTATTTTCAAATCTTACTTGAGAAGAATTTTTATTTTTATTTTTTTCACTGCAATGTTTCAAAGTAGACTTGCATAAAAATTAAGATGCTTTTTGAAAACAGAAGAATATGATTTTTGAATTTGAAATTTTATATACATTGGTGAATTCAGTAAGAGGAATTCAGTTCATGAATTCTCGAGGGAGCTCCCAACAGCATCAAAACGCCTCTAGGAAGAATTTTATGTATATTATCTTTCAGAAAGGGATTCTCCTCATCCCTGAATCTCCCCCCTCCCTCACCCCGGAGCTGCATAATTTCATCTCGAAGATTAAAAAAAAAAGTCTGAATTTAGTGTTGTTTATAACGGTGATAAGGTGAAGATAAATATAGATTTAAAAATAGTCATAATATCACGCAGGCCATAGTTTGACGTACTGTGGTTTATATGTACAGACGATGAAGGGGGGGAGGGAGGGAGGGGAAAATATAATTAGAAATCCTTTACTGCAGCATATCTTTTTGCGAAATCGCATACGCTTTGGAAAAGTTTAATGAAAAAAAAAAAACTATAAATCCGTCTAAAGTTTAGAATTTTAATAATTTTTATTTTCGTTATTTTTTGGAAGAAGAGCAAATTTATAAAAGATCATTTTTACAGTAATTAAAGGACAATGGACTAAATTTACAATAGTTAATTAAATGATTTAAACAGTAATTCAAATAAATAAATAAAAATAAATCCTATAAAAAATTCAGATAAGAAAGGGAGGGGGAGGGATGGAATCTTCTGCTTTGGCACATCCCATTATTGGACACCCATATTTTTTTAAACAATTTTAGAAAAAATTATACTATATAGTAATTTAAAAAATGATTTCATTTTTATTCTCTCTCAACGGGGAAAAAAAAATAATAAAGTTTAATAAGTTGTCGCTGGAAATAGTTCAAAACAGATTCGATTGCAAATTATGGAATTCATCTTTTGAATTTATTCTGACAGGAAAAAAAAAAGTTACAATTCGTACATTATGGCTATAGTATTTGTGAAAATATTTTATCTGGTTAGTAAACGTAATGAAAACACGAGAACGTTCAAAACAAACCCCCGTAAAAATTACAAAGGGCAACTCTTATATAAACAAGAAAAAAAAAAACAGACGATTTTTTATTTGTATACATTAACAGAATATTTATAAAAATAATAATAAATAAGAAAAAGAAGGGCGAGGGGTAGGTAAAAATAGTCTATTGCTAAATAGTAAATAAATAAAATATGAAGGAGTTAACTGCACTTCATCCAGAAAATGGGGGGGGGGGGGGGTTACAGATTTCCAATTTATATGATGAACTAATTTATTTTTCTTAAAATGATAAATAAGCCAGAAATTTTTTTTTACTACAACTGTTCATTTTCATTCAGATATTTTTATCCCGATATGTTATTTATTTTCTCTCCAAAAGGGATTTCTGTTTCATCTTGCAAATAAAATGTCAAATCATTTTGTACAACTATCGAATTTCCTAAATGTCTTGCAAGAAAATTGAATTTCAAAAAGCTAAATCCAACTGCATAAATATTTATCAGCATGTTTACGCGATTAAAAAATCAAAATAAAAAATGCACAGATTTGAGTATGTTGCTTATTTCGTTATTTAGAATATTTGCATATTTATTGTTTAATTAGTTTTATAAAATATAAAGAGGACCTTGATCTACACATAAAAGAGGTCATCCATTAATTACGTCACGCAAATTTTCATGTTTTTGACCCCTCCCTCCCCCTGTGACACAAGTTGTCACACTACCCCCCCCCCCCCTCTCCCTTACCTCTTCTTTCTGTTGTAATGTTACATTTTTTTGTCACTATTAATTTAGAGTTAATTTTATGTATATATATAATGGTTTTATTATTAACAATTTTATTATATATATATGATCATACAGTAAGGGCTCCATAATGGACACTCCCGAAAAGTGAACAGATTCCGCGGTCCCGAACTGTTTGCTATTAAGAGGTTTTACTGTAAATACTATGCAGTCGTTAAGAAGCTGCTTTCTTTTACTTCAAAATGGTTGCAAATCAAGGGAAAGGGGAAAATATTCCTAATGTTACCTGAATAAAAAGTGCCTATTTTTAAAATACAAATTTTGTTCTGACTGCAAATAATGCCTAACTATTTTCATATTTTAAATGTGATATCAGAACATAATAATCTGCCCCCTCCCTCTGTGTCACACTGTTTCACACACTGTGGGCCCTCTCCGAACTCTTGGGGTGTGATGTATTTTAAAATTCAGTAAATATACTTATAATAGTTATATAAATTGGAAATAAAGTCACTAATATCTCTTTCTATCTTTCTCTCTTTCTTTCTTTTCTTTTCTTTCTTTCTTTTTTTTTTTCTTTTCATTTTTTTAAACCTTAGACAGTATTGCCAGTTGGGCGTTTTTATTATTATTATTATTATTATTATTATTATTATTATTATTATTATTCAAATTGTTTGACTGCTACCACTTTCGTTTATCAAATATACGTTGAATTTAATTACAGAATAATTAACGTAAATATTAGTGTTTTTAAAAAGCAATAGCGATCAAGAAATCTGAATAATAATAATAATAATAAAACTCTCAAATAGATTTCCTCTAAATAGGAATCTTCAAAAAATCGAAATTTCACTTTTATAAAAAGTGATGAAATGACTTTTAACGTTATTTCACAGTGGAAAAAAATAAATCTGTTTTATTGCAATGAAATTAATATATTTCCACACTATAAAAATGTATTTAAGAAATTAGTTTTATTGTACTTTGTTTCGAGCCTGTATTTTAACATTTTATGTTGATGTAAATATGTTTTGATGACAAATGAATTTTTAAACAATTTTTGAGTAAAATTCAGAAATCGTATAGTAGTTAAAAATTGTATTAACTTTTTTTTTTTTTTTTTTTTTTTTTTGCATGCTTTAGAGTAAATAAATTGGTTAAAGTTTCATGATTTAGATATTCATTTTTGAGATCTAGCTTTAATATGCTATTAAAACTGATAAATGGAAATTTTATAGATTTAAAATGTGATACTAATAATCAAAAATTGCCGTTATATATATATATTTCGTTTACCATTTCTACAATCTTTTTAATTATACTAAACTCTGGTTGATATTTTTAAAAGTATTAAATGTTAAAATGATAAATAAATGATAAAAGTAAGTTCTATTTATTTTAACCGTCAGAATACTGTACATTCTTACATTTCAGCTTGCATTTATAACAAACATACAAATAAATAAATAAATAATACAGATAAAATATACTGATAAGAATTTTGCTAAATATTTTGGGTGAAAAAAAAAAGTTATTTGAATTATTAAAAGTTTTAATTTTGAGTTCGTTCATTATTTTGAATTCTGCACTTACTTTCCAGTTGTTCTCCCGCTAAGATAAGACTTAAGATTGGAAACTTAAACTGTTTTTCTAGTAAAACAGTTATATCCATTAAAGTTTGAAATTAAAACACTTATAAGCGTGTAAAAAAAAAAAAAAAAGAAAGAAAGAAAAAAAGAAAGAAAAGGAAAAAAAAGGTGTCACTAAAATCACAAGCCCTCAAAACAATTAAGGTTGGCTATGCAGCGCTGTGACGACGGGTGCCATGCACCTGGCACCTTATCATTTTTTCTTATAGGTGTCATAAATACAGACAAGAGTTATACGTAAAATGTTTGTTCCTTTTAAGGTTAATTTCAAATTTGTGAAATTTACAAATTGAATACAACAATTGATTGTACTTTGACAGTTAAAATAATTCTCAATAGAAATTCAGTGCAGTTCAAAATTCAGTATCATACTTATGATAGTTGTACAAATTGAAAATAAAGTCTCTAATATCGATAATTTTTTACATTTAGCACAGTATTGCTAGTTGGGCGGGATTTTTTTAAATAATTATTATTTTTATTCGAATTGTTTGATTGCTACCACTTTTTTGAAATAGTAATATTCGCTGTATTTAATGACAGAATAATTAAGGTGAATATTATTATTTAATAAAAGGTAGTAGCAATAAAACAATCTGAATTTTAAAAAACCACGCTCAACTGTCAACCCTGCTTTAGCAACACAACAAAAGCTATTAATTTTTATTTACTAGACTTAATATTGATAATGTAACATATATAAATTTTGATTTGCTAATATAATATTTTGATTGATAATGGTGATATACATAGATTTTGATTCGAGGACTAATAGATAGACATATTGATGTCATAATCGAGATAAAAAGTAACAATTTTTGATTTTGGGTTTGTTTGCAAAGAGGAAGACATGTGCTTCACCCATAGGGTAACAAGTGCTTAATCCTGTTACACGCTGGTAAATCTCTATACTTTATTCTGGGGATGGGAGGGGAAGTGATTTGAAGGGTGCAGAAGAAGGTATATTGAAGTCCTACGAATGAAATAAAAATAAAATAAAAAAGAGAAAGAAAGAAAACAAAAACACGATCTAGTCGACAATTTCTGAAAGGAGATTGGTAGTTTAGCAGTGATTTTGGTTTCCGGATAGGGTCTAATTTTTTCTTCTTTTTCCTGAGATGTTTTGATTACTTTAATATAACTTAACAGAGGTTTGATTACGAAGAATTTGGTTCCTTTAAAGAACCCTTCACATTTTTTCTTCCTCTTTAAACAAAACACTTCCCAATTTTTTTTTCATCTTATAAAAGAAGCCTTCACAAAACTTTTTCATATAAAAAATGGAGTCTTCACAAATTATCTTAAAATAAAATCAGGCCAGTTAGAAACAGCCCTAATCACCAAATACCCTATTATTTAGTTATATATATATATATATATGTGTGTGTGTGTGTGTGTAGTGTAAATTTGTACGCATATAAATTTATATATCTAAATTTAATGCATATATATCAGGGTTGGCTTTTCGCCGGAAAAAATGCATTTTTGCTAGGACAGTGGAAAAAATGAAGAAGGGTGGAAAATAAAATTAGAATGGCACTATATATTTCAATTTTCACCGTTACACCTTAATGACGGATTTTTTTTTTTCTAGATTTCTTTATTTAACCAAACTTGTGCTCACATGTCACAAACTAACACTACTGAAATGAAAATGGCAAGAGGAGGGCTTATCTATATAATAAAAGCCTTTGTGTGTAAGAAAGTGAGGTGACGGTGACACTACAAAATCTATTTACCGAATATTTGGTAGGAGTAGATTATGAAGGGAAAATGGTTCTAACACCTGTTTGGTCAAAGATTCCCCCCCCCCCATACATTTTCTTCTCCACTGAAACAAAATTATGAAAGCAGGAAGAAACCCTCCCTACTTTCATACAAACACACACTTCTATATTATTACATTTTTTTTCTTTGTTGTTAATCTTATTATTATTGGCTAGATACTGACACAAAGGACTTGTATACAAGCAAGTTTTTGGGAAATGGAAAACCACTGTTACTTACATTCTTCTTATCTGAATGAATTGAATTTGATGGATATGCTAACTTATTCCAGGAAAGAAGAATTTAATTGCAATTTCTTCAAATTACTGCACCATTCTGAAATAAGTTATATATTTTGGTGTTTGATACTGACTCAAAGCTTAGAGCAGGGTGTAAATTAGTCCCCCCCCCCCTTCTATGAAGAACTTGTATAAATGGCTAGCATAATGAATTTTTAACTAATTAAATTTCTTAATTACATGACATTAAGAAATATAAATAAGAAATTTACAACAATAAAAGACTTTTAAAAAGGCATGAATAACTTTTACAAAGACACGGATTATGTATGTATAATACAATTATTATATTTATAGTTTACAATTTACATTATATTTACAAAATATTAAATATTGGCATTCTAGGCTTTAGGGAGAATGGATACCTATTTTACCCTTTCTTTCTTTCTTTTCTTTTCTTTTTTCTTTTTTTTTCATAAGATGAATAATGTGATTACTTAAATAAAATAAGGTATAATGTCAAAACATCTTAGAAAAAAAAAAAAAAATATTTTTTTACTCAGTTGGGGGCGGTATGTGTGTGTGCGTGCAAAAACAAATGCTTATATATCCATAGTATCGCTCGAACAGTTTCAGGAGAGTGTTGCACCCTGTCTGCCTGTTGATTTTAAAAATAGCACCCTTGTCTCCCCTCATTAAAAAAAAAAAAAAAAAAAACACTTTTTACGAATTTGTCAAAAAATTGTGCCCTTTTACTGCCTTTTGTATTAAAAAAATTACTTACATAGCAAAAACTGATTCATTGTTATGCCTTGTAAACAGTACTCTGACTTTCAAATATTAGAAATGCCTTTAAAAATCAAATGAATGCTTTTAAAATTTTAAAAAGTGCCCTTCAGAATCTAATACATGCCCTTAAGAATCTAAAATGTGCCTTTTTTTAAACCTGGGGGAAACTCTTTTATATATCAATCTTCTTTTCCACCTCAACATCGTAGAAAAGTAGTACCAAACTCTTTCTTTTGGTAGCAACTAGATTTGTGGCTTTTCCCCTTGATCTTTAATATTCGTCTGTGCATAACCGTGAAAACAACAATTGAAACTCAGTGTATTTTGTATTTTATTTACATTAGCCTCTGAAATTACATTTAGCTTTCATCGTCTAAGCCAAATAAAATTATTTCACATTATTTTGACTGTGCCTCAAAATTACATATCTTTTTACATGGTATTACACAAACAATTTAAATAAAATTACCATACAAAATAGTATAATTACATAAAATTTACTATGGAAATGATTATTTGTATTTAAGAATTTTTGTCTAAGTTGTAAAAATATTAATGAGATTTTTTTTTAATGCTTTTGTATGCTGAAATATTTAAGAAATAAGGAGAACGTTACAGGTTGATGCACAAACATTTTTGTAACGCTTTATTAAAACCCGTATTTTGTACATTTAATCACATTTTTAAAAACAATTTCAAACGAAAGTTGATAAATAATATATCAATATGAAAATGTAAGGAATTAAAAAAAAATAATAAAGAATAAATAACAACAGAGTTAAATGTTTTTCCGATTTAAAATAACAACATTATTAAAAATGAATGTTATGCATGAGAAATTGAAAATAATAATAATAAAATAAACTGTAAAGCTGATATAAACATTTTTTGTTTAAATTCTCGTGAACTACAAATATAATTTTATTTAAAAATAGGAAATAATTTAAAATTACAAAATATACAACATTTTACATTTCTGAATGAATTTTATTGAAGAATAGGTTTCATTTATTAATTTATTTATTTTTATCGGTTACACGTTCTTTTTATGAGTTTTTTTTTCTTTCATAACTTTTCAAATGATACTGTTAATTTAAAACTATAGAAAGTTCCACTGAAAATTGTCTTTCAAATGGTACATTAGTCATTAAATATAGAATGGCAATTAAGTTTTAATTATAATTATTAATATCCACAGTACAATAAAAGTATATAAATAATATTAAAGTATAATTTTTAATATAAAGTATAATTATTAATTATACAGTATAATTAAAATATAATTATTACTATAAAGTATATAAATAAAATTAAATTATAATTTTGAATATATATAGTAATTTATTTTATCAATTAATTTTATTGAATAATAGGTTTTATTTATTTATTTATTTATTTATATCGGTTAAATGTTTTTCCCATGAGTTATTCTTTCTTTTCATAATTTTTCAAATGATACTATTAATTCAAAACGATAAAAGCTTTCATTTCTTCACAAAATTGTTTTTGAAATAGTGAATTATTCATTAAATATGGAATTACAATTAAGTTTGGAACTATAATTATACGTTCAAAGTATTTTTTTTTTCAAGAGATGTTACAAGTTTTTGCACCAAGCTGTTTCTCCGGACAACTTTTTAACTTATTTTGCAATTAATTTTTTAAATGATACAGATTATTTACTGTGTCTATCAGTAATAATCAAAATCCGTCAAGGATATTCAGTTCTTCAATATAAAAAAAGAAAAAAGAATTTTTGTTTTATTTGTAGGTGAGTATAAATGTAAATACTATCAAAATATTTCAGTTAATATATATTTTTAATGGATATATATAATCACTAACTACTGTTACATTTCAATTATTGATCACTGTAAGTTTAGAGACATATTAAGGCAGTTCTCAAAAAAAAATATTTTTCCCGCTCAACAACGCAAAACTTTCTGGCACATTTTCGGACTCATTTTTCAACGTAGAGCATATGACACTTGAGGTCATGATGGTTAAAGTAATTTGTAATCGATTTTTTTTTTCCATTTTTTCTAAATATTAGAATTTGATTTATAAGCAATTGTTGTCTCTCTCAGGACGTCAATTTTTTTCCAGCTCTGTTCTTCCGAAAATTCGGTTAAAAATGCCAACTTTCACAAGATTTTCTGAAAGATCTGCCTTTACTAAAAAATGGAAAAAACAGTTCAATTACATAGTTTTGGGGGAAGAGAACTTGCCAATTTGATGCGTCTGAGAGCACAAATGAATTTAAAAAGTGTGTCAAAAAGTAGGCAGTTTGGATTTGAGAACAGCCTTATGTATTATATGCAATTAGTTCTAATATATAGAAATTCATCAAGGAGAAAAGTCTCAACCTTTTACATCAACGTTGTTTCATTTACATTTTTCACGAAATAGTATAATTTTCCATCTTAACATGATAGCTATAAAATTTCGTAATTTTAACTATAGAAAAAATAGCAGAAGAAATATATTTGTATAAACAGTAGCGTAGTACTATACATATATATATATATATAGTATCAGTTACTTGAGAATGAATAGCACCCATCTTCTCCCGGTTGAGAAAACTGATTAATATACCACCCGGAAGTGGCAGAGAAAAAAAAAAAAAATTGTTTTTTTAAATGATTCTATAAATCTCGGAAATATATTTGTTTCTGAAGGTCCTAAAGATCAAGAACGCTTTTCGAAATCCAGTGCAACTTGGAAGAGGTTATTGTATATTTTCGTTCGTGGTTATATTATATTATCCTAGATTAAAAAACATTTGTCTCGCGTAGTATAAATCTAGCACAAGAAACAAACACAAGGTATAAATCTGAAGGCTTGTGTAACCTTCGTCTCGAATAAAATAATTGAAATCGACTGTGCTGTGCAATATATGATCAAGAACAGATGACTAAATATGATCTTATGTAATAATTTTCAACGTGTCGCACGAGCGAAAAGATTCAAATTGACGAACTTGTTAAGGCGGCGGGAGTAGTATCTAAATATTTAAGTACAGGTGATCTAAATGCCTAGACCATGCTTGGGAGTTTAGTTCTTCGTAGTTAATCAGCTGTTAGGGGAAATTCGGTTTTATTTTAATTTCTGAAATATATCTTGCAACAGTTTTGATATGCAGAATACTTCGATATAATTTTCACACTTCTTCAGAACAAATTGGTGAATTAGGTTAAATCTATGAATGGAGTAACAGCACTATGAATCAGTGGTGTATTTTAAAGGAGAGCAATGTGATAGATTATTTAATGTAAATTATGTTAAGGTTTGTTTTCAGTTTCCTAAATGCCAAAATTATTTTAAACAAATGATGCGATGTAACAAAACATATTAATTATAACATATAATATGGATTACTGTAAAAGTATGAATGTATTTAACAAACAATTGAAAAGCACAGGTAAACTGCAATATAGTAATGTCTCAGATATTAAAGAGGACGTGGTTTTGTGTAATTTACTTAAACTACATGATACTATGTACGTACTTACTGTGTATTTTACTTATTCTACTTTCTCTAAATCTTATCCTACCGTTATATAGAACACACTTTTAAAAAAAGCATGCAAAAAATCAAACTAGGTCAAAGTATATGTTCAAGTATACGTTAAAAGAATGTTCTAGGTACATTCTTTACACTAGATTTATACTTTTACTATGTATTTTACTTAATCTAGTTTCTCTAAATTGGATCTCTACCGTTATAGTACACACTTGTAAAAAGCATGCAAAAATCACGTGTATACTATGGCATGGTATTATATATTTTACTTTGGCAAAATGTCAATTTTCAAATATTTTGTTTAAAATATGTATCTAGATAAAATGTATTTAGATATCCCTTATATATTTTGCCAAAGTTACATAACGATTCGATGATTACAAATATACGAAAAAGGATTTTTACTGCATCCATTTCCTTTTAAATTATTAAAATTCATTTTTTCAGTTTGTGTTTCTTCAATATATCAATATGATCAAAGTACTAAAACTTTAAGGTATACTTTTCAATCTAGTCGCTAATTTTTTTGACGATCCTTAAGATACATTTCATAAAATTCGGTCTCAGATTTTCAGCAATAGTTTATTTTTTTTTAAATGAAGATGCTAAGTAAATAGTCATATTTACTGTATTTTTACATATATCATCCTATTTTATTTTTTATTAACTAATTAACTTCCTGAAAATCTGATCCCTACCTTTATATCTTTACCTTTTCCCCACTTGTAAAAAAAAAAAAAAAAAAAAAAAAAAAAAAAAAGAGCATGCAAAAAAAAATTTCAAAAAGTTCAAATTATAGGAGAAGTAAAATTTTTAAACTTTCATCATCTTCTTCTTATTATTATTATTATTATTATTATTTCAAATTTTACCACAATAATTTAATTTTTTCTTGATTAAATCATTTTCTTTTATAAAACTATACCATGTAAAGTAGGTTTTATAGGTAAAATACTCAAATAATTAAAAAAAAAATTCAAATGGTACCTAGTAACCTTAATGAAGATCTAATGAATATCACTTAATTTTAAGGTCTTATTGTCAACGGGTATCTTTGCGAAATCTATATGAAGATCATATTGGAATTTCTTGGAGGTTTGCTTTGAAATTAGCGATTTACATGGGTCCGGCCAACAAAATGAATACAAAACTTTCAAACGGGCCAGGCCGGCAGAATAAAGAAGTCCTAAAACCAGTAGATGACTTCTTTCATCTTTTCTATATTCTTTCCTAAGCACGTTTTCAGGAAATGACTATAATGTTTATATACTACATTCTTCTTTTTTCTTTTTAATGAAAATCTGTAGAATGGATGTAAAACTAAAGCAGTTCTCTTCTTTCAAAAATACTATTTTGAAGCTGATGATAAATATATGTATATAATATAAGTATATACATAGATATATTGTACGTAAAATCGACTAATTATCGCAGGGCAAACTGGACAGTTGATCAGGGCCTCCAACTATACTGAAAAGAACCCACAAAGCTAAATATAATGTATTTTCTTAAACAAATGCGATTTTTTCTTCTACACCAGACATCACTGTAAAATTCACCATGGAGATCTTGCTTTGAGAATGATTACGTCGATGGTTTAATATTTTTATGACTCATAATGAACGAATCTCCTGTATTTATTTACTCTAATGGATTGATATATTCAGCTGTTAACGTTATTTCCACTGAAATTATCTCAGAAACTATATATTTTTTAATGTAACTCATCTCTCAAGCGGTAGCGTATTACTGCTCATTTTACTGTTTATTACTGTTAATTTTACGGTATAATACTGACAGCTGGGATGCCAGTATTGTACCGCAAAATCAACAATTTTTATTTGCAGTGTAAATATGGTGAAAGAAAGCTGTGTTATATTTGTAAGTCCCTATTGAGAAGAGGTCATCTCGCTTTTCTCATTTTTCTGTACCACTTGTATTTATTTATTTATTTATTGTTATTATTATTATTATTATTATTTTTTACAGTGCTGGATCTGACAACACTAGTTTTAACATTTAGTCCGTGAATACACAATCCGGCAATAGCGTTTATTTGTAAACCGCTGATCCCCCCCCCCCCCCCCCAGGATTCCTTGAAGTGATTTCAAGTGTTACATAATTCCACTTGTTACGAATCCATTTAAAAATATGTACATATATCTTTTTTCAAATCAAAGGAAAAATGGAATTTGAACATTCCATCTCATAACTTATCAGCATTATCTTCCCTAACCCCATGAACACTTGTAGTATTTATCAGGAAACATATGACTTAGGAATATCTCTAAACTCTGATCATTACGTTACCGTTTTCTTTCATTTACCTTGTTATTTATTTATTTGTAAATGTATCATAGATTTTTTTTAAGCCTGTACACCTTAAAAATTACACATGTTGTTTTTGCATTCAATCCGCAGATGTGCGTACACATATAGAAACATACTTGTTTATTTTTTTTTTTTAATTTAGATAATATTTTAGAATAAATTAAAAAATATATATTTTTGAGACACGGGAATTTAGATTTTTCTATACATATGTATGTATGTATGTGTTTGTGTTCGCGGTCGTTACACAAAGCTATACATATTAGAATAATTATTCCTTTTTAAATAGATTACTTCTAGGATATAAATAATAATAATAATAATAATAATAATAAAAACAGGAGGAATGATTACTCAAGATGTAAAATTTTTAAATAAAGATTCAAACCTTAATTAAAAAGATTTTTGACTAATTTTAATTCTGATTTCTGCTTTTTAAAAAGCAACTTTAAATGAATATAAGGCTGATGAGTACAACTACATGTGTTTTTTCATATCCAATTCATATTTAATATCCAATTCATATTTAATTCTCTTGTGGTCCAATTTTAAATTGTATAGGGTTCATATTTAATTTATTAATCCATTTGTATTTACTTAATAGCAACTCCAATTTATAATTTTTTTCCCACCTTTCTCTCTTTTTCTTTTTAAATATTATTCAGGTATGAGTAAATTTGGCCTATTACCAATGAAGCACGAGCTATGGTAATATTATGATTGCACATGTTAAATATTTGATATGTGGTATTCTGTCTACACAATATCATTAATTATCTCTTTGGAGATTTAAGTAGAATGATAATAGAACTTGATATGTTTTTGAAATTCATAGATATTATAAATATATATATATATATATATATATATATATTAAAAAAATCCTTTCTCCTTTTTTTTCCCCTTTGTTGTGTGTATACGTGCGTTTGTATGTTCACAAACCCATAACTAAAAAAATATTTTTTTCCTGTGTAAAAGTAATTTTTTACTGCCTTATTTATTGAATATTTGTCAGTATTTGAAATCTTCGAAATACCAGCCTACGTATCAAATAAATTACTTAGGAAATAGAGTCATTATCAGTAGAAAACGTATGATTTTTTTTTTCTCTTCGTCTTTTTTTTTATGATGTTCTGAAAAAACTGAGCAATTTCCTTTGCTGTAATATCTCCTTCGTAAGAGATCTGACCCTAAAATGCAGGAGAGCCTAAAGCTGTTGAACGAGGCATGGACCGAGCGTTTAATTTAAAGCCTTCGCCTTCGATTCATTTGACCCGTGAAATACAGCAGTGGATACGGATGCTTGGAAATCTGTGATTAAAAGGTGTGAAAAATAGCCAGAAGAACTGCGAACTTGATCTTCCAGCATAACACGGTTGAAAAACTCAATGAAATACTCAAAAATTACGCAAGACACTGTATCTTTTGACACTTTCCAACATAAGTTATAATTTAACCTCTTCGCTATCAGCTTCTCGTATACGTGTCGTTATAGGGTGCGTGCATTTCTTAACTCTTCTTACCACCATTTTCGAACAGTAACTTCGCCTTAAAAAATAGTTTTTGTATGGGACACTCGTCGCGAAACGGTTAAAGTGTAATGAAACACAGTCCCACAATGAATTTTTTTTCTTTAAAGTGAAAGGTATTTCTGATGTATTATTTTTTTTATCATGATTTTTATACGCAAAAATACTATTACCTGACTCATTTTGACACAAAATGAGAATGTCTGACTGGTTAGTAAATTAAAAATTTAATCATAAAGACACCAGAATTTCTAATAAGTAAATAATAAATTGGTTCATAAAGGCGCCAGATAGCGTTAATTATCATAGCACACTACCTGCAGCCTGCAGGTTGCTGCATAGTTCATAGGAAGCTGACATAAGCAGTGCACAAGACAAAAGTTCTAACAGTGTGTGTGGAAGGGGGAGGGGGGTGAATTTTTCTTCTAGGTAAAAAAAGAACATTATAAAGATTTACTATTCTTTAACAGCTATGACAAACTTTCTTTAATATTAATATGGGGAACTGTCATAAATATTTACATTCATTTCACCTGTATTTTTTTTTCTATTTTAAAATATGTTGCATAATTCAATTTTGCTGATTTAGAGAGTATCATAAAGAATGCATATGTTTTTCTTTTAAATTTCTTTTTTACAAAGTTATTGTAAAACAGTTTTTTTTAATAGTATAAACCATTTCGTAATTTTTATATAGAGAATGCATCAATTAACAAGAAATGTATCCTTAGAAAGCAAAGTTATTATTATTATTATTATTATTATTATTATAAGGCTGTCTTATAATATTATTTTAATTGCTGCACTCAATGTTATTTCTTTCTTTCCAAGTGTTTTAAGTGATTTTTCCAGATATACAGTATATCACTTTTAAATATTAATACGTTTTCACCCCTATCCTTACTTGCAGTTTTATCTGTTGTAGGTATCGGGAACAAACAATGTTATCGCTGACCTTCGATAGCGATTGCATCCTGACATTGTGGTCTTTTTAATCAATCGAAACTTAGACGGTGTACCTGATTCTCATGCGTTTGTAAATAGTCTTATCACCGCTAAAAATATTTTGTCTTTCGAACGTGGTGTTCTCCACTCACGTGTATCGATACTTTTAACGTATCTATTAGCAAATTTCACCTTTGCATTACAAGGCAAGTGTGTAATTTTTTATGCCCCCCAGCGTTTACGGGGCGGCGTATGGTAGCAGACACTGAAAGAAAATAGACAAAAATCCGTCAAATTTTAAGGTAAAAATACCTATTAATAGATATCAATTGTTTGAGTAGGTAGGTGTATTCTCAAAGAGATCTGAAAAAGCATAATTTTTAGATAGCATAATTTATCGATTAGCAGAACTTATCGATTTCATACAACATGACGATTTGATAATCGCCTGTTTAATTACTAATTAATGGATAAAAATAAATAGTCTGCGGATTTTTTTTCTTTAATTGGAATAATAATGTTTAATTTTTATCTTTTATCTAAAAAAAGTATTTTATCATTACAATTTTCGTATTTTTACACACACACACACACACACACACACAAAAAAAAAAAAAAAAAAAAAAAAAAAAAAATCATTTTTACTAAGACTGTAAGATTTATTATTTTTATATGAAAAAAAAAAAAATCTTTAGAACTAGAGTACTGCACGGATCGAATTGTCTCCGACCCGAATAACTCGACAAAAAAGTTTCGTCAACCCCAACCTGACAAAAAAATTTCGTCAACCCCAACCCGAACCCAAAATGAAAGAATACTAATTCCTATTTTAATACAGCTATGAAAAAGTAGTTACAATTACATCTATGCTATCAGTTTTATCTTTTTTTTAAGCGAATGTATACGTACTCACTAATATTCAAATATATAGTTTTATTCATTTGAAAAATAATCGGGACTTTCTTTTGAAAAATCGGGTCTACCCGAATCCGACCCAAAAGTGTCAAAACCCAATCCGAATCTAAAACATTTCAAGTCAACCGGACTCGAAACCCGACACGCAACGAAAAAAATTAGCGTCAACCCGACCCGATTTTGTTTTTGATGCGGGAGCCTACTTACAAGAGACCCTACTCAAAAGGTACAGCCTGATTTATGTGAAACTTTTATCATAGAGAAAGCTTATGATATGATGAAGAATAATACCAATTTTATCGGCCATCGTCAAGGTTTAGTATTTTTGAAATATTTGTAAAATATGTAATGAAAATCGCTAAATGTTTTATTAAAATATATTCCAATAATTTCAAACAACGTAATCCTCACAGAAATGATAATTAGTAAAGAAATGAGTAAAACACAATGGATTTTTACACAATCCACAAATTACAAAATGAAGTTTTTCACAGCCATGACATTCGGTTCCATTACTTGTGAAACAAAAATAAACTGGATTCTGGAAAATCGGGGGCTTTTTTTTTTTTTTTTTTTCAAGGTATCCACATTTAATTCATGCATATTTACTAAATAATTATCACTCTAAATAAGAAAGAGTGACTATTCACTCCGGAGGAGTGGATATTCACTCTATCGCAGAGTCAAAATTTGCCCAACCTCTTTAGAGTGACTATTCACTCTAGGCAAAAGTGAAATTATTCACTCTCTGAAAGAGTGAATACTCACTACCGAGAAGTGAATAGTCACTCTAAACAGGGGTGGATACTCACTCTTTCAGAGGAGTGACTATCCACTCTTGCAAAAAGAGTGGGTTTTTTCACCCTGATAGGAGTGAATAGTCACTCTTTCATAGGAGTGGCTATCCACTCTTTCATAGGAGTGACTATTCACTCTGGCAAAAGGAGTGGATTTCTCACTCCTAACAGGAGTGTATAGCCACTCTTTCATAGGAGTGAATGTTCACTTTTTATGGAGTGAATAAAAAAAAATTTTATGTTTCTTTTTTGGGCATTTTAAAAGAATCATATATTTTAGAGCATGCAATGAAAATAGACACAAGCGTGGTAAAGATTGGACTAAAATACTTTATTGGCAATATTTATTTAATTCAGTTTGTAACAGTAATTGAACTCTTAAGGAAAAATTCAATTAGAGTTACATAATGAATTAAATTAGATTACTGACAAAAAACTAAAATATTTTATTCCAAGCTTATCACTATTGTGTTTTCTTTCATTGCATGCCTTATAAAGATATGATAGTTTTAAAATGCCCATAAAGGCAAGTAATTAACCAAAATCTTAATCAGTGTATATTATTTCTTACCTTTTCAAATACCCATTAAGTTTTACTTACACTGTAAACTGAAATGTCTGAAATTCAGACACTTAAGTGTCTGAGACGGATGGTTAAAAAAAGAGACACTTTAAAGTGTCTTAAAAATTTAAGACACTTAAATGTGTCTGAATTTCAGACACTTGAAATGTCTGAATTGTGGCCGTTTTTGTGCTCTGATTTGTGAGGAATATGCAGATATTTCTGACCACACTTTTTTTAGCATTAAATACAGCCATGTTTGACCACAGTGAATCCTGGATAAATTGGAAAATATTTGACCATAAAGCAGGGCTGGGGTTTGTTCCGGAAGCAGAACCTGATTAAAGCAGGGGCAAACTGGGTCATCCCCCCCTCCCCCGATTTGAGGGGGCCCCAAGTTTGGTATGAAATTTTTGTAAAGCTGATATTTTAAATCTCTTTCGACTTTGTACTGATTATAATCAATATTTTGAACTTTTAGAGTAGGATACGTTTAAAAACTAAAAATATATTTATCTAAATACAATAAAATCTTTCAATAGTGGACACCGCATCATCGTAGAATTTGTGTGCTATTCGGAGAAAGCGGACTCTTCCGAATAACAGACAAATTCCGTCGTCCTGGGGTGTCCGCTATTGAAAAGTTTTACTGTACTTGGATAAATATATTTTTGGTTTTTAAACTTATCCTACTCTAAATGTTCAAAATATTGATTATAGTCAGTGCAACGTCGAAATAGATATAAAATATCAGCTTTATGAAAATTGCATACTAAATTTGAGAACCCTAAAATCATAGTGGCAATGGCTAACGGCCCAGTTTGCCCATGCTCTTATGGAAGAAATCGAATCTTGCTTTATGGCCAAATATGTATTCTAAAGCATGAAAGTGTTTAATTTTTTGTCATAGTATAGAAGATGTGCACTAAAACAATTCGAGGGACAATGACTACCCCCCCCCCTTCCCACCCTCTTTACATACTATCGCAAAAAATTAAATTCATTCGATTACTGAGCATATAAAAAATATGTTTTTATATAATATTTTTTATATTCAACTTCATTCTATGCTAAAAGCATGTACAATATTGATTACAACTTTTCTGCACCGCCCGATTACACGAATTAAGTCATTGCATACTGTTGTCGGCAACGACTTCATTAGCGGCGCACATTAAAATGGCCAGCCATTTAAAAAAAAAAAAAAAAAAAAAAAAAAAAAAAAATCATTTTAGAATGAAAATTTAACACTGCAATATTAGATTAAAACTGTAATGTTGTTTTAGAAGAACAATGCAACTTTTCATCAAAATTGACTATTTATTTTAGATAGAAAATACTTCTTTTAGAAAAATACTTCTGATTAATTGTTTTAAAGGATCATCAAATTAAAATTGATATAAAATAATTTTGTACCATATAGTTCGTTTTCTGAGTGTACCATATAGTTCGTTTTCTTAGAAGAAAGTATAAGTTTATTTCCATGAAGTATGCTTTGAATTGTTTTAAGACTTGAATAGAACAGTTCAATAATGATAATAAAAAAATAATAATGGCAACTATAGTTTTTTCATTCTCTGAATGTTTTATATATTTTTTAAAATACTAACATATATAAAAACCAGGTTTATGCTATGGGAAACTTTATATATATATAATATGTGTGAAGAAATATATTTTTTCTTTTTAACGTAAAAACATATTAAAATTTACTGAAAACCCTGTATTTTAGATCTTATACAACACAGTTAAACAATCTAGAGTTTTAAAAAAATAAAAAATAAAGAAAGAAAAATAATAGAACCAGTAAATTTAGATCTCGAATTTTATTACAACAATGAAAACCATTTAGAAAAATATTTGGACCAAAATTATGCAAAAATGTAAATGTCTAGCTTTTTTTATTTTCCATTTTCTATTTTTAACCTTTTTACTAAAAATATTTTTTTTTAAATATTAAAATTTGTTTTCAATATCTCAAGTTTTGCAAAACCGAAAGCTAAAGTTTTGAGCAATAAATCAAAGTAAGTAATGATATATTTGTTTTACAATTAAAATTTGCTTTAAAACCAAGTAATATTATGTGTAACTTAGAAGATTTTTTTTAATTCACATTCTCAAATTAAAAAAAAAAAAAAAAAATGTTCTGCCAGTTTGCCAATAAGTTTTTTAGGTTTAACAAATCAGATTTGACAAAAATAAATTCCCCCCCCCCCCCCCCCCCCAGAAAAAAATGTAAAAAGATTTCTCGAAGAAAATTGTACATCTCTAATTATAAAATATAAAAAATAGGTCACCACAGGAATTTGACCGCGAAAGAAAATGTTATAAGTATTCCGCATATTCATCAAAGCAACATTAAAAATTCCTTTACATATCAAAGTGTTAAAAAAAATTATAAACACAGCATTTTTTTTTTTTTCAGCATAAGGTTTGATAACTTTCTGTTATTGCTTTTTTAAAAATACATATTTTAAAGTACGCATTTAAAAAATATATATATATTACTGATATTTTACAGTCATAGTAATAACATATAATTGCATAATATATATGTATATATATTTCTGAACTTCAATAAAATCAATGCTGTGAGTTATAACCCAGATTCTTTACAATAAAAAACTTTTATTGATAAAGTGGAGATCTAAAGATATATTAAACAAATTTGCTAATTTTGAAATTGATATGAATTTATTTGAAAATCATAAAAAATACACAAATATTTTAACATTAAAATATATTTATTTGGATTTAAAAAGATACAAATATAACAAATACATATTATTCTTATCAAATTAATTTAAATAGTAATTAAATAATCTTATATAAGCAATTATATTCCAACAAAAGCTTTATTTGAAAACGAAAATTAGTAGTTGTTTATAATCCTACCTACCTTTGATGAGTTAGTCATAACCATAATAGTAAATTATTTTAAACAAATATAACACGAAAATAAATAATTATGAGATTAAATGTTGATTTTATAATATTTATAACTTGTCAATGGAATAGTCAGAATTGAATGAATATTATAACAAGTTGTTGAGCGTACTCGCTCAATTAAGGTAGTTGCACACTTCTGGCAAAACATAAAAAAAAGCACTGTTTTGCAAACCGATTTGTAAAAAATATTCATTGAAAATAAATCGCACATATTTTCCTTTCGAAAAGGGGGAAAAAAAACACATCCGACTGCAAAAAAAAACTCACCAGTCGGATTTTATAAAAATAATACTCAAAAAGTACAATACGAAAATAGATAATTCTCAGATTAAATGTTGATTTTATAATATTTATAACTTGTCAATGGAATAGTCATAGAGCGTACTCCCTCAATTAAGGCAGTTGCACACTTTTGGCAAAACATAAAAAAAAGCACTGTTTTGCAAACCGATTTCTAAAAAATATTCATTGAAAATAAATCACACATATTTTCCTTCTGAAAAGGGGGAAAAAAAACACATCCGACTGCAAAAAAAACTCACCAGTCGGATTTTATAAAAATAATATTCAAAAAGTACAATACGAAAATAGATAATTCTCAGATTAAATGTTGATTTTATAATATTTATAACTTGTCAATGGAATAGTCAGAATTGAATGAATATTATAACAAGTTGTTGAGCGTACTCGCTCAATTAAGGTAGTTGCACACTTCTGGCAAAACATAAAAAAAAGCACTGTTTTGCAAACCGATTTGTAAAAAATATTCATTGAAAATAAATCGCACATATTTTCCTTTCGAAAAGGGGGAAAAAAACACATCCGACTGCAAAAAAAAACTCACCAGTCGGATTTTATAAAAATAATATTCAAAAAGTACAATACGAAAATAGATAATTCTCAGATTAAATGTTGATTTTATAATATTTATAACTTGTCAATGGAATAGTCATAGAGCGTACTCCCTCAATTAAGGCACACTTTTGGCAAAACATAAAAAAAAAGCACTGTTTTGCAAACCGATTTGTTAAAAATATTCATTGAAAATAAATCGCACATATTTTCCTTTCGAAAAGGGGAAAAAAAACATATCCGACTGCAAAAAAAACCTCACCAGTCGGATTTTATAAAAATAATATTCAAAAAGTACAATACGAAAATAGATAATTCTCAGATTAAATGTTGATTTTATAATATTTATAACTTGTCAATAGAATAGTCATAGAGCGTACTCCCTCAATTAAGGCAGTTGCACACTTTTGGCAAAACATAAAAAAAAGCACTGTTTTGCAAACCGATTTCTAAAAAATATTCATTGAAAATAAATCACACATATTTTCCTTCTGAAAAGGGGGAAAAAAAAACACATCCGACTGCAAAAAAAAACTCACCAGTCGGATTTTATAAAAATAATATTAAAAAAGCACAATCTTCGTGATGAACGGAAAAAAAAATTAATAAAATACACACCAATGTTCTAACAATTATAACATTTTATAAATTACAAGCATTTTCTTCAGCGTATATTATTTCTATGTATCGTTTCATGATTACTGTAAATTACTTGTAATCCACATCCACACATAAGGACTGACACAAAATTATAAGCACATAATTTTTCAGTATCAAAGTTACGAACATCTCTTCAAACTACTAAACCGTTGAACTAACATTTTAAATCAAAGTATTAACGCGTCAGCCAATCGTCATAGACGTCTGCCAAGAATGAAAATGGTCCTCGTCAGCGGTCTGTTAAAAAAAAAAAGACAATATTTACGTCAGCATTGCTAATGGTGCGATCTCTGACCCAATTGACTCATTAAACTATTTTTTTTTATCAGCGCAGCGGGCAGAAACTTTTTATTTTCTGGCGTTAAATTTATCAATTATCAAAATATAATTACTACAGTTGTTATATTTTCAGACAGAGGGAAAATAGCTTAAAAAAAAAAGATTGACGTAACACTTGCATATAATATATCGAATTTTAAAGAATTTAAAAGCAATTTTCATATTTCAGATTTGTGCTTTAGATATGAAAATCCAAAACATTATTCATCCATTAACTTTTGAAAGACTTTATAACTTAATCTGAATTTCCATACGTTATTAAAACTAGAGTGGTCACTATTTGTATATACAACTTTGAAATCACTGTTGTTAAACTTTATAGAGACCAATCAGTGTCACATCGTAATTGGAATTTTGCGATCGCTTATGGAAAGTTTAAAAAGACGTTTCTGTTTAAAATGTCAGCTAAAAATTATTATTTAAAAAATATAATATTAAATTGTTTTTAAAAAGGATAATACATATTATTCCCCGGTGAATTTATAATATTTAAACACCACGAAAATAAGGGACTAAGATTTTTTTCGTCAGAGATGGGGTGTGGGGCTCTGTCCCCCTGAATCCACCGTATAAGTCAATTTTTAATTTTATTTATCCTGTATTTTAGTTTATTATTCTAAAATCATACATATTTCTGTTGTCAACATACCTTTTTCCATGAATTTACAAAACACACAACAATAAATGAGGTAACCTCCTTCGAAAGGTTTTTGAAGCAGCTTCTGACATAGTACCACCACCACATTTCGTTAAAACATGGTTTTTGATTAAATATTGCTATTAATTAAAAATTAAATCGGCATTGTTTTTATAAATGAAATGCGAGATTTTTCCTCAAATTAGTGTTGCCACAAAAATAAAATAACCGCATTATATAGTGCAGAACAATGATTAAAAAAAATAAATAGTAGTACAAAAAAGATAAAATATCAATTCGCCACATAGGTTTACTTTATATTTATGGTTAAAAAGCAAAATTGATATTGAAATGTTTAAAAGAAAATAAAGACACCATCGATCGGTCGAAGCAGTGGTATTTCACGTGTATAATAAAAGGTATGCTTTGTTATATTAAATTTTATTTTAAGTGCATTCAATTTTTTTTTCATGTTTTCCAAGAAGCGGATGGATATCTTGTGAATTGACGAAGTTATGAATTTTTTTCTTCCTAAAATCCTATCCCCCCCCCCTTCCTTGAGGCCATTTTTAATGATATCAAAAATCTGTCATACATAAATTTTCGGCCCTTTTCCTAGAAATATTAATAACTTTAAACGGATTTGATACGTATCATAATTAAGAAGTTATGGGTTTTTTTCTGTTTTCACCCCCCCCCCCCTATTTCGATTTTGCCCATTAACGAACTTGACCGAGATTTTATGTCCTTTGATTATATGTTATCAGTTTGGAAGAGATTTGTGCAGAATTATTGAAGTTATCGTGTCCATAAAAAAAATGATATAGCTATATAGACAGATTAGATAAAGTTTTGAACTGGGGGGGTGGTTTGGGGTTTTAGGGGTTATAATCGGCGTAGATCTGCAAAAATTTTCAGAAATTCCAACATAGGGGAGAATGTAATAGGTAACATTTCTTACGAAATCTACCTAAAAAGAAAAAGGAAAAATGATCATTTCGTTTCTCTCAATAAATAAATATGGACAAAATTATATAATGCCAGGCTTTCACTCTTCAACGGAGTGAAATATTTCACTCTTGTCAAAGGAGTGAGACAGTCACTCTCGACAACGGAGTGAGATATTTCACTCCTTTCTAGAGAGTGGAAAATCCCACTCTTTAAAGAGTGTATTCTTATAAAATTCACTCCAAAAAGAGTGAAAATGCCTCTCACTCTTCCAAAGAGTCAACTTCTCACTCCTCCCAATTTTAGAGTGATAATATGCTTAAAAAATAATACTTAAATATAAAACTTAAAAATATTACTTAATACTAAATAATACTTAAAAATACTAAACCTTGACGATGGTCGATAAAATTGGTATCATTCTTCCTCATATCACGAGTACTCTCTATAATAAAAGTTTAATCGAAATCGGGGTGTACCTTTTGTGTAACGGTCTTTTGTTAAAACTACAGAAATTGTACTGCTAATTGAGTTGCGAATACAATTTCCATCTTAGCATTGGTGAAAATGATAGTTTAAGTAGAAATTAATCATTGCTATATATGTGAAGGATATAAACAAATCTGTGCATTCTATTTTTTTTATATCCCAACTATTAGTATAGATTATCCTAAATATTTTCGGCAAATGGGGCAACTTAAAAAAAAAAAAAAAAATATCTCATGCTATTCTATTTGAAGATTTTTATTTCTGAGCTTTCCTGTTTTCGAAATGAATAAACAGATTTTTGGAAAATAAGACCATTAGAATTCTCAAAAAAAATTAAAAAGATTTGGAGTAAAAATAATGAATCTCGTTATAAATGAAATCTTAAAATCCAGAAAATAGTTTCAAGTTAAGCATGTTACATGCGAACATGTATATAGCATGTTTTGAAATATAATATAACATTTTTTCTGGACGAAAGAAGGCATAATTAATAACACATAAGAAATTAATACATGAGAAATCCCTAATCAAAAATACATCATGCGATTTCGAAATGGTTAAAAAAAAAAAAAAAAAAAAGAAAAAAAACACAATGAATGCTTTTTATAACATTAGCTTCTGAAAGTGCACATGTTTGTGTATTCTTTCCAATATACCTCGATTATTACTAAAATTATAGAAATATTTTCCGCAAATTAGATAAGCTTTTTCTAACTTTTCCATTAATATTCATTTCATATTATAAGTTTCGTAATAATACTTTGTTTCATATGGATATCTATTTACATTATAAAATGAAAGCATTATTAACATACTTGATAATTTTGAAAGAGTTTGGAGGAAAAATAATTCGCATGGGCCACTTTACTTTAAACATTAGTTACAGTTAGGATTTTAAAATGCGCAAATTAAAATTTGATCGGATTTAAATCCCACTGAGACTGATATCATGCGAAGCAAAACAATTCATGAAATAAAACATTATGTCAAACGCCGATTTTGATTCCTAATACTTTAATAGATTTTTTTTAATACATTTTTTGTGCTCCTTCAAAGTATTTTGTCCCATTAAAATAACAGCATCATTTGAAACGTTCGTGTAAAGCAAAACTGATAGAAAGAAACTAAAAAAAACTTTATTTACAAATACGCAATATACTAATTTAAAGGTACAAAATCCGGGAACTTTAAAATAATAATTTAGTACAAATTTCTACCCAGAGGAAAAGAATTTTCTAACCTAAATTACTGTATTTAATCCTGTATATTACACCTCCTTATAAAAACATCATAACATTAAGGTTTGCTCAAGGTGTACTTTTCTTTCAATGGAAACTTCGTATTTCTTTTTGTTCCAGTTTAAGAATCAAGAAATTGCTCCATCTCAAGAATTATCTTCTTTAATGTATGAAAACACATTAGAAATACTATAAAATAATAATATGAAATTTAGATAAGTTTTTTCATTAAAAGTAATTTAATGAATCATTAGTAATAGGTTTTTTTTTTTTTTTTTTTGGCTAGATATTTAGGAAAATAATTAGATTAATTTACAAAAAATACTGATATGGAAATCTTGAAATTCTTATGAAAACGATGTAAATAAATGTATTGTGATCCTATCTGTAAAGGGAAAGGTTTTTGTACTTGCAAATTTTTCATATAACATTTTAATGTGTGTTCGTAATTATATAAATACGTAGCACCTATAGTCGTCGTCAGTCCGTCCGTCTGTCCGACCCCACCAGTGGCTGAGAGGTTCTGCTCTCAAAGCTGGTAGACGGGAGGAGCTGGGTTCAAACTCCTGTCGCGCTCGTCAACCTAACCATTCGGAGTTTTCCGCGGTTTTCTTCGAAACTTGCCGTAAATACGGGTTAAGATCCTTTAGAAAGACCACCACGGAGGGCACTCCCTCCTAGGGCCTATATCCCTCGAGTAAATAATCAGCCATCATAAATCAACCAACCATCCGTCTGTCCACATATAACAGCGGAAAAACTACCCAACCGAATGGTTTGAAATTTAATATATATAATCGCTGCAGAATTTTGTCATTTCAAATTTTATGAAAATCGAATCAAAATTTAAAAATATATTAATAAAGTTTTCCTCATTCTATTAAATCCTATCATATGTAATGAATTCGATGATATCCCCTGATAGGTACTGATTCTAGGTTGCCATGCTGGTGATTACGTCCTATTTAAAATGGAGTCCTATTATTTCCGTATTACTGAATTTAAAAACCGAATTTGTATACTAAAATTGTGTAATTATAGCAATCCTATAATCTACCGACAGTTTTTTGGATAGATGTTTCCAGAGAAATAGATATTAAATGGAAAAAAAATATATATGGGTTTCAAGTTCTGAAAATTTCAAAGCTAGGCTTAAGTTTCCTATTCGAATTTTCAGTAAATGACAACAAAATATAAAATGTTGCCGACTTAAAATGTGCTTATTTTATTACGGAAATTAATCATATCATAATAACAGATTTAATAAATGATATAATTGTTTTCACTGAAATAATAACGATGATTTATTTGCATTGTCTTGCATTAGATATTTGCGCATAGTATAATTTTAATGTAACAGAATTGTAATTAATTGTTTCTAAAAGTGTATTGAAACTTAATTTCATAAAGTAAAATTAATATCTATAATATGAAAATCTGCACATAAAATAAATTTTGCATTCATACATTTTTGTATAAGAGTGCAGCAGCTATTGCACAAAAATCTGAATATTTATAAAACTAGTTATAGTACGAACGCACCTCATTTGACACGTTTGACGTACAATTTCCAACTTGTTTAATAAAAGAAAAGCCATCTATGTAAATGGTTGAGAAAATAACAACTTTAAAATATATTTAGCTTCGATTCTTTCGCGCTGCTTTCTACATGTGATCGAGAAAAGTATTTTGTATAAAAGGTAAAATCTACTTTATAATTAGATGGATTAAATGAAATTTATATTAAAAATTCTTTAATGGTACTTAAAAGAATCATCGAAACATATAGGGTTAAAACAATTATCGATACCACTAATATAGCGTCAATATACACGCTACGTGCTTTTATGTTAAACTGATAAATCGTGTAAGCCAGGCCTGTTCAACATTTCTGTAAGCAGGGGCGAATCTCAGCTATTGGCAAACAACGAAGGGCGCCATTATTAAAATTTTGCAAGCATACAACAATATAATCTCACTATGGTGATGGTGTGTGTGTATGGCGGGGGGTACACATACTTCAACACGATGTGTTTCAGAGTGTAGCCTTAAGGGCCTTACGATGCAAGAGTCTCATGCATGGGCGCGCAGGAGGGGAATCGGGAACGCAATTTCACCTTCCTAAATTTTTTAATTTAATTAACAATTATTATTTTTCTTTTTTTTCTCAGGATTTTGAATAATAATAATATTTATTCTTCTTAAATTATTTAAAATAATTGAACTAAGAGAAAAAAGAACAAGGGATACCCTGTGAGAGACAATATCATGTTCGGTTTTCCTTTTTATAGTCATGTGTTTTTTATATTCATCTTAAAAATTGCATCAATTCTTCATTTTGGAAAAAAACAGTAGAATCTAATTTTTGGATTTTTAATGTGTTTTATTTATTATTTTTCTGCATTATTTGTTATGCTAATATGTTTAAAAGATGCCTTGCACGTGGAGTTCTGAAAAGAAAATTCTCAGTTTAGTTTATTTTATACTTATATAATGTATTTTTTTTTTCTTTTAAGTACAGGCATATCTGTTTCAAAACCTTGTCCTTCCCTTGATTTTGTTTCGCGGGCACCTTTGGTCCCATGTATATAAAAAATGTAAGAAAATGTAAATCATAGAACATTTATCATTGCTTTTATTATTATTATTATTATTATTATTTTGAGGGGAAAGGGGGTTGGGGTGATAAGGGTCTAAAAATTTTCTAGGGGATAGGGCTAAAAATCTTAATGCTTCATACAATAAAAGAGCATGCAGACATTAATGATTTTAGAGCAAAACATATTTTAAAGGAGATTTTTATTTTTAAAAAGAGCTACTAGCATGATGAATTCAAAGGGGCTCCAAACGAACATTCGCTTGCGCCGGACAGCCCTGGTGCAAGCTATTTTGAAATCTTTTATAAAATATAATTTTTAAGGAAAAATCAAAATTGATATGAAAGATAACTGTCAAATATTATGTTAGATTTTTTTAAAATTTAATTTTATAATATTAAGCCAAAAAGGGAAGAATTACAATGGATTATTTGCTCATAATACACAAACTGCGGTACATAAAAATGATTTATCTTCATATTCATAGAGTTTTATCATGCTGTTTCATATTCCATGTATTTGCGTACCCTACTTTTAAAGTCTAAAATTTTAGGGGGGGGGGGGGTGCGCATTATATACGAGCAACTACAATCAAGAAAAACGTATCAATTCATTTTACGTAAAATTTTGCACTTTATATGTTGCAACTTTAAAGATATAAGGTAAATGATTTCTCGACAGTTTAAATTGCGGGTTTTATTTTTTTTTTAATATCGGAGTTGTTCTCGTTTTTCCTGTACAAACAATGGACACCATTAAGTGAAATGTATTAAAGTGGTCATAATCGGGTGCTCCACCCTAATTATATTATTTTATGCATTACCGTACTTAAATCTATTCCAGCATCCAGCGATTAATCGTGACTGACGCATTAACGTCCCTCTTTAATGACACATGTTGCAAAGAGATGGTTATAAGTCGCTGACACTGTTGTTGCGTAAAAAAATAATTACATTCAGGAAAATATGTATTGATACAATGGCAGAGAATTTTATATTTATAATATCTAATTTTATATTATCTTTTTGGCATATTATTAAATTGCTTTATGAAAAAAAAAAAGTGATTTAATCAAGAAAAATGCAATTTTTGTGGTAAAATTTGAAAATATTATTTTTTTAAAGAATAACTTGAGACCATTTTAAAACCACATTTCTTTTACAATTTTGAACTGTTTGGAAACTTTTTTTTTTGTACTAGGGGGCTCTGTCCTCTACGAGCTACGTTCGCCAACCCCCGTGCAGATACCGTGGACTCTAAAATCACGCTTATTTGATCTGCTTTAAAACGATTACGGAAAACTGCATTATAATTAAACGACCAGTAGCGATCTTCTGTAATCGAGTTTCCATTTATTTCCCTTTGATTGGGAGATTTTAAGACCGAAACAACGGCAGTTGAAACAGCTAACGACTATTTTCGTGATTGATTAAATAAGATAATTAAATAATTCAAAATCAGCTTGAACAAAATGGCTAAGGGGAAAATGTCGCTGCCTCACGGGATTTTATAACAAGACTATAAGAAAATTGTGGTTTAAATAAGACGTTTTAAATGTATCCTTTCCAATACGACGTAATTTCACCAAAGTTTTCTTCTTATTTTTAATATTAACATAAAAATAATGTTTTTAATTGAAACAATTATTATTTGCGCTGTTTTGAAATTTGAAACAATAGGTAAAAAGTTTTTTTTTTTAAATATAAATCTCTCGTGTAAATATATTTTTAAATAGAAACTATTTGGCAATATTATTTGAGTATTTTAAATATGGCATAATTTTCTCAATTTACTGCTTTTAACTCGTAATAATTTAGTTATTATTTTAAAGTTTTATTTCCCCTTTTACTATTCCTGTGCAAGTACATTTTTTATGACGTAATTTTCCCCCATTTACTACTTTTAACGCGTGATCATTTAATTATTATTTTAAAGTTCTATTGACAGTTGAAAAATTAATTGTACGCGACTCTCCACAAAATGTCATAGTATGTATTTTTAGAAAAAAAAATCCCTATTTATTTTTTCGCTTTCCAATAAATAGTATAATATACTCATTCAATACTTTTAATGAAACGTTTACTACAAATGAATTATGTTTCATATAGCTTTTATAAATCCATTTTAAATTCGTTTTCTATTTCAAATTAAATAATGCGGAAGTATACTGATTCCTAAATTCAGCTAATAACTTTCTAACTCTATCATTTGTAAATTTTCACCAACAACTTGAACGTCTACCGTAAAACGAGAGACACGAACCAAAATGACCACCTTAAAACATATAAAATAAGGAAATGATAGGATTTTTAGAAGTACACAAGAAATATAAAATCGCACGTCTTACTCAAAAGTTTTAGCTAAAAGACATTTAAATGGGCTAATTAACGAGGAAAAAACTGTATTTTACTTTCCTTACAAATTTTGTAATGTGATTTATACGATTTATATAGGTATGTTTGCACTTTCATACTATAGTATCTTGATCTTGTGTGATCATTTGGCGGGAAGTATTTATTTATTTATCTAGTTTGAAAGTTTTGGGATGTTTAGGGTCTTTTCGTAACTCCTCCATTGACACGTCTTCCTATTATCATTTTTTAATACAAATTTTGTAATGTGATTTATACGATTTATATAGGTATGTTTGCACTTTCATACTATAGTATCTTGATCTTGTGAACCACATTTGGCGGGAAGTATTTATTTATTTATCTAGTTTGAAAGTTTTGGGATGTTTAGGGTATTTTCGTAATTCCTCCATTGACACGTCTTCCTATTATCATTTTTTAAGTTTTAGCATTTATAGCGATATATAAAGAGGCTTGTCTGACATGCAAATAGCCGTAAAAATAGTAGACTTTTTTTAAAAATGAGAGTGAAGCTGATCTTGAGTATTTCACTTCCCATATCAAACATACTTTTTTTTTTTTTTTTTTTTTTTTCTGTGAAGATTCAATATTTTTATAAAGGGTACCCTTAAACATTGTCGCTTTCAAATATATTATTTATCAGGTGTATTTCTTTAGGTTTGCTTAGACTAGGATAGAAAGTTTGATCAATAGAAGAGGGAAATCACAGGAGCCTACGGTAATTAGGCTGATTCAATGCTGCTTTAAAAAACATATTAACCATACGTTTCTCCTCCCTCCCCCCCCCCCCCCCCACCAAGAAGAAAAACAGTAATTAAAGATATTTCTAAAGACGAATGTTTGCCAGGTTTCATTTTCTGAGGATGAGAGCCCATCGTGAGTATTTCACTTCCCATATCAAATATGTCTTTAATTTTTTTTTTATATTTATAAAGCTTCAATTATTTAAATAAAATATTGCTCTGACCGACAACAAATATCTTTGTGTTTGTCAGGCTTTTTTTTAATATACATATAAGGGTGGGTGGTGATCTTCAGTATTTCACTTCCCAAATCAAATATGCTTTCAAATTCTTCTCAATGAAGTTTAAATCGTTTTTAAGTTTTGTAACACGTATAAATTTGTTTAACACTGAATATTGTTTTGATTAAAACTGTTAAAAAACACCTTGGTTATACATTATTTATATGTTTGTATGTGATATATATATTTACTTATTGAGATGCTTTATGAGGGTCGAATTTTATTCTGGGCTGTCCATTTGTAACAGGATATGAAAGTTAACCGATGAAAAGTCGTAAATCATAAGTTAGAAACTTATTAACACACAACTAAACCGTATTAACTTTATTAGGAATGTGGTTGTATTTGCCCGTTATCCAGTTTGAAATAGAAAGCAAATTTAAAATAGGTTTATTAAAACAATAAAATACAATAATGTAATAGTAGTATAATTTTCAAAATCTATAAATAGTAAAATATAGAGAGCATATTTTACTATTCATTCACTACAAATGCATGCTAATTTGCAATTAACATGCTATTCCAAAGTCACGTGTGGTGAATTTTTCAGGCGTCTTTTATTTATTTATTTTTTCTTGACTCTTAGCTTATTATGAAAGACTTTTTTTTTCTTATCTTTGCATTTATTAATCGACTGTAAAAGAAATTAAAAGAAGATAAAAGTAAAACAGAAAGAAAAGTAAGACAGGGAAGATTTTCTTAATTCAATCAGTATATATATATTTTTTTTCTAATATATGTTACACTACACGCTTGAGCATAAAGTTCACATGTGATCTATATTTAATGTTTTGGAAAAGTATAAACTCCGGAGAGTTCGATGTATAATTCTAATAAAATCCGATGGTAACCTTCCTGACGGTGCATTTTGTGATCTGATTGAGGCTTACTCAGTCCAGTGGTTAACATGCTGGCCTTAAAATGACGAGCTTGAGTTAATGTTCACGGGTTTGAAACCAGCATGGTCTAAGGGGGTGACTATGGAAGGTTTTCAGGGTTTTCAATGTACGAGAACAATAATTCCGGCCACGCTCCCTTCAAAAGTCTTCCCTGAAAGCATTCCCCCTATAGAAATATGGCCGATGCTTTTTAAAAAGTTCTGAGAACTCCAATACCCTTTAAATGCTTTGTTGTAGAAAATTTTAATTTTATTTCTTAATGAGAATCTTAATGTTTGACAAACGAAATTTAAAAAGAGAACATTGCGTATTTTATATGGCTAGTTTAAGATTAAGAGGGGATTTAAAAATTAACAATTACAGTATGTTTGTTATTTGCAAAAAAAGAGAAAGAAAAAACAATCATTTAAAGTACTAAAACTGCAAATTTTTATTTATTTAAATGAATAAGCGTGCTGGGAATTCAATACTTTTTAAATGCTTTGTTGTAGAAAATTTGCATTTTATTTCTTAATGAGAATCTTAATGTTTGACAAAAGAAATAAATAATTAAAAATTAAAAATTAAAAAGAGAACATGATGTGCTTTATATGGCTAGTTAAAGATTAAGAGGGGATTTAAAAAATTAAAAATTACAGTATGTTTGTTATTCGCAAAAAAGAGAGAGAGAGAGAGAGAGAGAGAGAGAGAGAGAAAACATTTATTTAAAATACTAAAACTGCAACTTTTTTTAAACTTAATTAATAAGCGTGGAATAATAATTTTTAAAAGTTCTGAGAACTCAATACTCTTTAAATGCTTTGTTGTAGAAAATTTTTACTTTATTTCTTAATGACAATCTTAATGTTTGACAAAAATAAATTAATAAATTAATTAAAATTAAAATTAAAAAGAGAATATATCGCTAATTAAAGATTAAGAGCGGATTTAAAAATTAACAATTGCAGTATGTTTATTATTCGTAAAAAAGAAAAAAAAACACTTATTTAAAGTATCAGCAGCAATTTTTTTTTCTCTTTCTTTAATCTTTAGAATATAATGATGGATTTCGTTAATAGAAAACTTTTGAAAATAAAAATGTAAGAAACGGCGCTTTTCGAATAAAAATAATAAACATTTCAACAAAATAAAAAATAAAATCTATTCTTATCAATTCGTTTTATGAAGTAGTAAAACTTAATAATTTTCATAGAAAAAATAAAAAAAATCATGTAAAAAATAAAATCTCATGTAAAAAATAAAATCTAAACTTTCATTGACAAAGTCATTTAAAGAAAGCAAATCTTCCTGAGATGGAGTACATTTCTCCCTTTCAAAATAATCACTGGTTTAGTTTGTAATTATTTTTTCCCCTCATCGGACGGTTATAAAAAAAATCACGTACAATTCCATTGTTATTATTCGAGCAGCCTAACAATTAGCAATACTCCAATGGTTGCTTTGAAATGAAAGCAGATTTTTTTTGCTAATAAGATTATTAACATTTCCTAGAAGTTTAAAGAGAATTTCTAAGGTGTATTTCAAATATTAATTGCAAATCGACATAAACATGTTTAAAATTAGATTGAATTTGGACCACTTTAAAGTTACATTAAAATTTATTTACATTTAGGACTATCATAAAGCAGTTCATTCGACCACCACCTTCTTGAAAGATTATATGGCTTCCTCATAATAATTAGTAATATAAACATTCTCAAAAAATTTGAAAAGGGAAGAGAAGATAATTTTTCTGGGCGTGCTTTAAATAATTGATTATCGATGAAAATTTTGAACTAAGATAAATTAATTTCAAATGTGATGGATTTTTAATTGGATTTGGGCTAGTTTTAAGTCTTTTAAAATTTAATTATACTTAATGAAAACAAAATAGGTTTTTTAAATTATAATTTGCTTATTATAGAAAGAGTACAGCTACAGATAATAATTATGATTATAATCTAAAAAATGTTTGAAAAGGAGAAGAAAAAAACATTTGACTTGCTTTAATTGATGATCGGTAAAATTTTTAAATTGAGACAAATTAATTTAAATGTGATTAGTTTTTAATCGGTTTGGACTAGTTTTAAGTTGGAAGAAAACTTAATTATGTTTAACAATAATAAAATATTTTTTCTTCTCTGAAAGGGTCCGGCTTAGAATCCTGATTTAGACCTTACAGTGCTTGATCCTGCATCGAGTCGGGTAACGCAATTTTAACCGAGAACCCGACCTGCTGCCCGCTGTTCGGGTCAGTTTGAATTGACACTATTTTTTTCATTGTGGGATGCGGGTTGACTTTAAATGTTTCGGGTTAAGTTTTGATTCTTTCGGGTTGGGGTCAAATTGACTCGATTTTTCAAAAAAAGGTCCTGAATATTTTACAATTGAAAATATATGTACAGTAAAACCTCCCTAAAGTGACCATGCTCCGTTTCATTAAAAATTGGTCGCTCCAAGAGGTGGTCTCTTAATGGAGGTCACGTTTAAATCTAGTTTTTGATTGTTTAAAAAAGGGTAACAGGTAGTGTTATCAAAATTTACCTGTCATATTAGGAAATAAATAAAAAATATATATACCAAAATAAAACTTTAATTTAAATTCATAAGTTAATTTCTATAAGGATTTTAAAATGTATAAATTGATGTTTGCATAATTTTATTGCATAACATCATTAAATTACACTGTAGACGATTTTTTCCCGTAGAACAGTGTGTAACAGAATTATTTTGTTTGACCCTGTAAATGAATAAATATTCTTTGCACAACAAATTCTACAAATAGCATGTTTTATTGCGCTTCATAATTATATATAAATTTCATAATGTTTCAAATGGCGTAGCAACATCAAAATGCACTTGAAACTATTATTTCCCATTGACTGTAATTTAACGGAATACTTTTGACTGTCCCTGTAAAAAAACTATAAGTGCTACACACTTCATTTTCAATAGGGATCATGCTATAGTAAAGTATAGTAATTTTAAAATTTTATCTTTTTAACAACTTTTATTTCTAAACTCTTTCGAAGTTCGGTGAAAAATTGCAACCAGAAAATAAAGAAATTTCCTTCTATTTCATCAAACAAATTGGTCGGTCATGGAGGGAATTTTACGGAAAATGGTCTCTGAATGGAGGTAAAAATAGCACTGAGCCTATAGTAATAAATTTCGTTCCATGAAAAAGTGGTCGTTGAGGGAGGTGGTCACACAGTGAGGTTTCACTGTATATATATATGTCTGAATATAAATGAGTGTGTATATATATACATTTATATAAAAAAATAATAAAATAAAATAAAATAATAATAATAAAATTGCTATTAGAGACACATTGTAGACTACTTCGACAAAATAATTGTATTAAAATGTGGATTAATTTTCTTTCACATCGGGTTTCTGGTTGACGAAATTTTTTTTTTTTTTTTTTTTGGGATGACTTTAAGTAGAATTTTCGTATTCGAGTCAGGTATAACCCGACACGCACAGGACTACAGATAATAATTAAGGTTATAATCTCAAAAATATTTGAAATGAAAAAGAAAAAAAAAAGTTTCTTCAGGGTGCTTTTAAGTAACTGAATATTGGTGAAATTTTAAACAAGCATGACTTAGTTTAAAATGTGATTAATCTAATTTGATTTTGTTTAAAATTTGATTGAAATTTAGTTAGATTTTCAGGTATACTTTAAAATAACTTATGTTTCTGTTAAAAGACGATATTTAGACAATTATTTAGATAAGTAGCATTTCACGAAACTTGAAAAGAAAGGAAAAACAACTCATGATCGGTATTTTATTATGAATAAAAATTTCTCACTCAGATGCATTATTTTAAAGTTTGATTTGCCTGTAATCCCATTTGGATTAATAATTAATTTAAAATTTCAGTGTAGAATATCTAATTTATTGCGATACAAAACATTTTAAAATGTGTTTTGATACTATAAAGTGTAAAAGTTTTTAAATTGTACAAACTTTGAAATTTTTAGGTACTACATGCTCCTAATATTATAAATTTGAATTAGAATTTCGACAGTTATACTTCCTCCAAGTACACGAGAATGAATAAAAAAATATAATCTGTTTCCGAAATTAGTTCTTCTGTTCGGACTTTCTTAAACAAGGAAACATCCATAAATTACGTTACGAAATATTCGTGCTTTTTTTAACCACCCTCTATGTCACAGGTTGTCGCGCTCGCGTGAAATCCCCTCCCCTGTTGTGACGTCGCATTTTTAAAGATGTTATGTAGACCAAATTTTGATTAAAACATTTCAACTATTATTATTATTATACACTATTTTATTAGTTGCTAAAAGAAATACTGCAAAACTGTCAGCTCAGCAGAAAAATATGCCTAATACTGCTTACAGACAATGTCTGCCTAATTGTATCATATTTTAAATGTGATGTCACAGTTTGTTCACCCCCCCCCCTCCTTTTATCTTGTTACAAGTGTCCTCTTTGTGGACCCCCTCCCTTTTTGAAGTGTGACGCAATTAACGGGGCTGCCAACTAATACACATTAGGTACAGAGACTACAGATTGATCTGGTTTTACTACACACTACGCATTGATTGCTGGAAATTACACCCTTTTTTTCCCCCAAAGTTGTTTTTTAATGAGAGGTATACTCCTGATTTCTTTTTCGTTTTTCAACATGTATAAATTTCCCGTTATAAATTTTATTATGATTTAAAATGTGTATTGTGTAGGGCTTTGTATACTGTATGAAATATTTTAAGTAAAAATATTTCATTGATATTTTTGCCGAAATTTTTATATTGTGAATGTTCAATAAAAAATGAACACTTAATTCAAGTTACAAGATGATTTAAAATTAGAAATATATATATATATCATGATATGCATAATTGTATAAAACTTTTGTATTTTTAATGGTGAATTTTTTCTTTGTGCTGTGTGAGATTTTAATCTGCTTCATAAATAAAAGTGTGTTTTGATAGTATCATCTTTTAGATTTTTCTACTTTGAGTGTACAATTTCAGTGCACTTGATAATATGCACTTGACAACTTAAAATTACACATGTTCTAAGCTTGAACTACGCATTGGTACTCACAGAATTTGGCAGCTCTGAATTAATAGATAATCCCCAAAATACCCCCCCCCCCTTTTTGCCCCAGACAAATGAAGACAGGTCAGACAAATCTTATGTAATATAAATAAAATTAAAATCTAATAAAAATAAATTTTTCTCTTCGTTTCTGGAATAAGGAAAAATGCCCGTATTTTCCTTTTTTAAATTTTATCAAGGAGAAGAAGGAGAGGGGGAGGGACGAGTCTCTAAAAGTGAAAAATTGTAGACAATACTGAAATTCTAACAAACGACAAAATAATAATAATATAAGTAATAATAATAATAATAATAAGTAATTTAATTAAATTGTGTCTAATCAAATTTTGTATCTTTACTTAAATTTATAATAAATATAAGAACTGCACGTTGTATACTCAAATGTGAAAACAAAACAATAAGTTGCTATCCGACGTACACTTTATTCCGATATTTCAAAAAAAAATTAAAAATGTAAAAAAAGTGTAAAATTTTTTTTGCCGTTTTGTTATTTAAGAAAATTAACTCCTGATGATGGTTTTAAAGATAAACCGAAACGTCTAGAATAATTTTTATTTTAGTGATTTTAATTTTTACCTATCTGTTTAAAACCTCGGAATAAAGTGTACTTTGGATAGCAACTTATTGTTTTGTTTTCACATTACTTAAATTTGTTTAAAATTCTGTGCAGGTAAGGAATTTTTTTTTAATTTTCAAGGTAATTATTTTTTTATTTACATTTTTCTGAAATATGCATTTCTAGATTTTGTTTTTTATCCTGCACTGACACATACTATATTATATTCGCAAATTTCTTGATGAAACTAATTAATTACATAGCCTTAATTTTAAAAAATCGATAGGAAAACTTTCCCTTATTTTACTAAGTGAATAAAAACAAATTACCAAAAATTATTTTTTGTAAACTTTTTTTTTCAGAGAAACGCAGTGTATCTGCAACTTTCCTAAAAACACCCGTCCTTGAAAAGCGTCTGTTCTGACGACAAGTGCTTTTTCACCTGTTCTTCAAACGCACTTGCACCGAAGCATACCACAAAAATTCGGAGACCAAACGATTCCCGCCACGCCCTGCCGTGTGGTGGCAACACGAATATATTATTTTGTCCCCAAAAAATCGAAAAATCTGTGAGGGAGGCTGCAGCCTCGATTTGCTGTTGGAAGAGTTTTAGTTTTGTTTTTTTCCCTCCTCCTTTACTCATGTCAGTCCAGCTGTGAAAAGTGAATGAGACTGTTTTGTCAACTGTATTCTTTTTTATATTGTATAAAAAAAGGATGTGAATGTATAGCGACAGCTGTTGAGAGTTATATTTGATTCGAGATGGTCAGTCTACGTCGTTAAAAAGGTTCCAAAGTTCTATTTTTGAGAGAAAAAATCGGTTAAATAATATTTCTGATCTTAGGTAACGTATTCGTGGAAATTTTAAATATTTGTTATAAATTTTTGTATGTAATTTATCCTTGAGTTAGAAAAAAAAAAAGAATGTATTTAAAAGGTGTGCAACAGAGCCTCAATAATCTGACATTAGGTTATCCGACGTTACCTAATATTAGAAGTATATTTTGGTGAACTTATTATTATTTTCTTTTGAAGAATTTAAGTAACTATTGAGAACTGCGTTATATTATTGCAGTTACCGTGAATTTGATAGTTAGTATAGCTTTTTTTTTCCTCTCTCTTTTAGTTCCCTCCTTCCTTTTTTAAGATTAAACAAATATCAGATGGAACAAATTTCTCATCAATGCCACTATTGCACAAAGGGAAATGTAAAGAAAACAGAAGAAAAAAAATCTAGATTATAAAAAAAATAATAATTTAGTTAAATACTACATTATCTTAAACTAGTAAATAAACATTTATGATTCCTTTTTAAAAATATACTGAAGTAACCACACATCTATGCAAACATGCAGAAATTTATATTTCAGTTCTGAATTCTGCCTCTTTAATAATCGAAGGTTTATTGTGATCATTGTGATTTTGGCATTTGGAAATTAAACGCTTTTCTAAGCTATTTGTTGTGGATAAAGAGTCACGCTGTTGTCACGTTTAATGCTTATTTAATATGAATAGTAACCCATTACGTTTGCAAGACATAATATACTACTAGCATGGAGTTGACTTGAAAAGAAGGAAGAACAAAAAGTGAGATTTGTTTCAACATCCATCTGTCACAAATTAACAAAATATCCTAAATTATAACAAAGTAAAGACGTTCTATAGCTAAGTCAATAATACATTAATACATGCCAAAACTGATACGTAAGAGATCGCAAAAATATTCTGTTTTAGCAGGTAAAGTTTCATGGTATTCTTTTCGTTAGGACCATTAAAAAAATTTTCATTTAATCAGTATTCCGTTATAGACAAGTGTCATTTTTTCAGATTTACTGTAATATGAATTAAAAATACATTTATGAATTTTATTTTATTTTATTTTTTAGGGTGGGGTATGTTTCAGAGAAACAGTAAATTATTGCAATAATTATATATATGAAAAAAAAAAAACCTGGAGTCAACGATATTGCTAAAAATAATTACAATAAAAACATGTGAAAACGGAGCCTGTACATAACAGATCCCTACCTTAAACGGAAAGTTTGTATGCTCTTGTTTAAAAAAATAGCATACAATTTTATCTGCTTTCAAAGTAAGACTGAAACATGTTTAAAACAGAGATATTTTCTTGTTCATTTCTTTTTAGATTATCCTTTAGCAGGCTTTACTGTATATGCATCGAAATAGTATAAATTTAATTCATTTCTCCCAGAGGTTTCCGCGTTGATGTTATGGGTATATATACACAATATAAGAAAGCATTACAGTAGTGCAAATGCAGATTAAAGCGTCTCGCTCTCAAAAACAAATATTGCTAAAAATTGTAATTTTTTAAGGACTGTTTTGTGTCTATTATAAATATTTGTCTTTTACGAATTCTGACACAGATGATATTTCAATCTTAATCGAATATTTGATCATATTTTCGGAAGAATTCGCTTTAAGATTAAATCGTGCACTTAACGTTACAGGAAGTTGTACGTAAAGCAGCTAGTAATTGT
Organism: Maratus michaelseni; assembly: GCA_963931845.1. NCBI lineage: Eukaryota > Metazoa > Arthropoda > Arachnida > Araneae > Salticidae > Maratus > Maratus michaelseni. The sequence goes on from OZ007587.1 coordinate 278,073,579, forward strand.
TCAGCTGGCAACCTAATCGTGCACTTATCCTGTTATAGGTTATATTCTTTCCAGCTCTACTTCTGAAAAACCCTCATTATCTCCGACAGATATTTATAAATCGCTTTTGTCTTCCTCCAAACGTTTGTCCCTTCACGAATTCGGACACTCGCAAGCTAGCAAGCATCGTCCAAGTTTCCCTTTCAAACGCCAAGTCGTGTCCATCGTGCGAATGGGGCCAGGGCCCCCTGAAATAAAAAAGTAGCCCGCGCGAGCGATACGGCACAATACGACAAGCCTTGGCGGCGGAAGTCCGCCGTAAACGTATTTCCATGCGGTAGAAAACGGGGACTTGACCACTCAGTCGTGAAGGTCTCAACGGGAGGCTTCGGATGGGAAAAAAAGGTTTTATCCGACGCGACCTTCGTTGTTTTCTGACGATGTCTCCCTCACATTCCTGAATTTTTAGGTTTCGAGACTCAAAATATTTGTGTAGTTTTGCACGAGGTGAGTAAGCAGCATCCTTGAGCAAAAGAGAAGATGGCTTCCAGAATTCGCTGATTACCCCTTTCTCGTACATAAATTATTCAAGCTCATGTTGCTGGTTAATTGAGTTTACGATTTTCCCTTTTTCTTAGTTTTATTAGAATGTGTTTTCCAAAGGCTAACAACGGCTGGGTGAACTTTTTGTGAGGAGACTGGCATCAAGAAAGAAAGAAAAGAAACATCTAACCTACCTCTACGGAAGGTTGCAGCACCCGAAAAAACTTGTTGCTATACTAACAGCAATTCGTAAATTTTTATCGCTTCGGTAATCAATTTCATGTTTCGAGCATAGTCTTAAGAATTATTTTTAAAGAAGTCTTTAAATATCATACACCATCGAAACTGTGAAGTATGTCTTATTATTTTATTTTTAATTATATCTATGAAACATTGCTTATAATACTTTTTTTTATTTAATAAGCTTAATATCAGCAGATTAGTTGAAGTAAAGTAAGAGCCCTTCATAGACCAGTTTATACCCGATCCAAACCGGAAAATTTCTTTGATATCAATCTGTAACTTTATCTGAACCAGACAAAAAAACTTCGTCGACACGTGAAACCTCACCCAAACTTGCAGAAACTATTTTCGTTGATCCTCAACCCGACTGGAACCCAAAAGCTCTTTCACCTGAATAATATATATATATATGAAACGAAGCGGGACTCCTTCGGTGGTTGGGGACCTCGATCGTGGCTTCGCTGGGCGCCGGGCCGGTGGCTGCGCGGACTGATGGCGGCTCCGTACTTACGTCAAAGCGCTTACTCGAAGTTACGAGCATATTCCTCTGTAGTCATGGGCCGTGAGTGTTTGTTATTCGGGATTCAATCACAGTCCAAGTGAATAGTCATACTGATGTTAAATGAAGACACAGTTTATTACGGAACCTGGTTTATTTCTTTTTATTGCATGAGTCCTTTTAAACCAGGCCCATATTGGCGTGAGAGCTGCTTTTTAAGTCTGTCTGGACATCGAAGGTTCGTACATCGCGAGGCAATTCCGAGAGAGCAGATTGGCGTGGATTGGTTAGATGAGGGAAATCGTAAAAAGTTCCTCCTGATAGCCGTGCAATGGTATAACTATGAGGTTTTTGCATTATTTCTGCTAGAGGTCGTCGAAGTCAAAAGAGGCGTATTTTTAATTTTAATTGGCCGCGAGCTGAGTGATTGATTGTGCGGAACAAAGGCGTTGGCTCAATCGGCTCACGGGATGCAGCAAGACTTTAAAGTTGCGCTTATATCAGCAAAAATATTCTTATGAAGAGTCAGAAAACGATCTTTGAAAGTTATAAGATGCGATGCAGGGAAACTAATTTAACAGGGGCGACGGCAATTTCAATCCATTGAAACACAATTACTAAAGCATTTACAAAGTTTTAATTTAAATTTCTATTTTTTAAAACGGTAATTTCAAATTTTAAAAGGGGAAAAAAGGGATTTTACATTTTAAAAAGGGGCTTAGCTTTTATCCTTTCATATATATATATATATATATATATATATATATATATATACGTATAACTGAGAAATTTGCAGAGACTTATGCTTTTGGTATTTTCCCATAAGAAGGTTTTATAGACAAAAGAATTAATTTGTTACTCCAATGGGTATATGTTAAATATGCTTCTAAATAAACAGGCAGCATATCTTACATCTATATAGTATTTCAGAACGGACTTGGGTCGATTGAGATATGAAAGTTTTCCCTGGTCCCTCCAACATTCATGTAAATTTTAAAATACACCATAGAGTTATTATTAATAAACGGTAAATATATATCATATAAAGGGTATTAAAAATGATTTAATATAAATTCATACTACAGTAAAATAATTTATTCATGTACATTGCAGAAATATAATTTACATCTTGATATTATAGGAATACATGCGTGTATAAAGAATATAGCAGATTGATTGGATGAAGCATAATTAGAAAGAGTGAGAATAATGAACTAATTTGACTGGGGACCTCGCTAATTAAACGAACTTATTTTATTCACAGTTCTAAGATATATACAGAGAGTGGAACTTCGATCGTTGTTACGGAGGACCCGAGACCCATATTAATTTAATTATTATATCGTTCAGGTCAGTAGAACAATCTCAAATCTCTAAAATCCTGATTTTTTTCGCGTGGGTTTTCGCTTTTTGTTTAGCGTTTGCAATATTTTCCAGCAAGGGGCGAAGGTCTCAAATTGGGGGGAAACCTTACTTTAATTGGTTTAATAGACTATACAGTTAATGCTCGAGGTCTCTAACGCGAGGAAAAGGCGAAGTCTGTTTGCTTCACCAACCACAAACGCTTGCAAATTGCACTTAGCTTGCATTTTTACTTTTTCTGTATACAAGAGGTTGGTTGGGTAGATATATTGGTTTCGTGAAAGTTTTCGACTTCCGGTTTTCGACGGATTTATACGTTTAGAAGGCCCTGAACACAATTTGACTGTTTTTAGAAAATGTCTGTCCGTGTGTCTTGTCTGTAGGTCTGTCTCTATGTTATGCAAATTTTGTGGGCGCTTTAACTCAGGAACTGCTGCACGGAATTAAAAAAAAACCTCAGATTCATTTAGGCCTTGATATAAATTGGTGCTGATTAGATATTGGTGTATATCGTCCAACAGCTGGCGCTGCTATGTAGTATTTTCACGATTTTCAAAATACCTATATCTCAAGAACTAATGTACGTAATTTCATAAAACTTCATTTTATGTTAGATCTTGACATAAATAGATGCTTATAAGGTTTTGGTGTATGGCTCTCAACAGGTGGCGTGTCTGTGCTGAAGTTTTCACGAATTCTAAAATAGCTGCATCTCAAGAACTAATGCGCGGAATTTCATCAAACATCATATTATGTTAGATCTTGTCATAAATAAATGCTGATAAAGTTTGGGTTTATATCACTCAACAGGTGGCTCTGTAGTTCTATGTTTTTCACGATTTCTGCGATGGCTGTATTTAATGAATGTATTATAATGATATGTCGCGACATTTAATACACGGAATTTCATCAAACTTCATATTCTGCTAAATCTTCTCAAAAAAAGAGACGCTGATTCAATTTTGACTTTGATCAATCAACTGCTAACCTGCGCTTGTCCTTGTGGAAAGATTCCTAATCATGTCCACAATCAATTGATGCAATTTAGCGAGCGTGATTTTTTTTTATTATTATTATTATTTAGTGATCACTGTAATTCTATTCTAAATTTAAAGAAAGACATTATACTTCATATCCACATAATTGTTGCTTACTGTGTGAGTATGCAATCTGTTAGAATGATATAGATATAGAAGAAAGTTTTGTGATGTGTACAACATACCAGTTAAGAGGCTACTTCACTCGGTCGAAAACAACCGCTCGCTAATGTTAATCCTATGAGGGAAATATTTTACGATATCTCATTCGTATTTCAATATTTTTAACACTAGAACCGCGATGACGGGTCATTTTGACCTGTACCAAATGAATAATTGTCGATTCGAACTAGAAATTTTTTCATAAAATAAGTTAAATATATGACACATAAGTTAAATAAATACATTAAATAGTTTTAAATAAAAATTCTGGTGTAAAATATTTTTATAAAATTTCCCGTGGTTCTAGTGTTATTTTTATTTATTCATTTATTTTTTGCATTGGATAGCTGAGGTCATTCTCTATGCAGGCCCTTTTGTACTTTTTCGATTTTGGTTGCAGTTTTTTTTATTGAGGATACTTTCACTTTCGAAACCAGTTCCGAAAGTGGAAATACCTTAATAATAAAAACTAGTCATAAAAAACGAAAAAGTACAAAAGGGCCTGCATAGAGATTGACCTCAGCTATCCAATGAATATATATATATATATATATATATATATATATATAATTATAATATCTATGAATTTCAAAAAACATATCAAGTTCTATTATCATTCTACTTAAATCTCCAAAGAGATAATTAATGATATTGTGTATACAGAATACCACATAGCTAATAATTAACATGTGCAAACATAATATTACCATATATATATATATATATATATATATCATTTAAAAATATTGAAATGCGAACGAGATATCGTAAAATATTTCCCCTAGGATTAACATGGGGGATTAAGTGGGTGTTTTCGACTGAGTGAAATAACCCCTTAATCTGAGACTTGGTTAGAATTTAACATCTGAAAGTAATTTTTGTTGGGTTAGTAAAACAACTTAAAAGGGGCAGAATCAGAATTAGACATTAAGAGTTAGCTTGGAAATTAATTTCAATTTAAGATTTAAAATGGCATGTTAATAATTTAATACTTTTCATATATAAATATATAAAATAAATTAATAAAAATGTAATACAGGGTGATTCCAAATTTATGGTACAAACTTTAAGGGTTGGTACAGGACACTGTAACAAACAGTTTTTGTATAGGAAAGCAGGGTCGGAAATCCATTTATATAATCAGAAATACAGGGCGTCTCCCTCCAATCCGAAGTCACGTTTTCGTTCAAAACTTTAATATAGTAAAGATATTTTAACGAAATCCTTACAATATGCTTACTAGTCATAAAAAGATGAGTCTGTTGCGAATTTTGTTAAAATATCTTCACTACTGTTAAAGTTGTGAACGAAAACGGGACTGCGGATTGGCGTGAGACGCCCTGTAATTATGACTAAATAAATGCATTTTCGACCCTGGTTTCCTATATAATAAATGTTTTTTACAGCGTCCTGTACTAACCTACTCTAAAAATCATTTATTGTATAGGAAACCAGGGTAAAAATTCCATATGCTCAACACATATATATATAATTTTAATTAATTTTTCAATTGATCTTCAGCAGTGAAATTCGCCCAAATTAGTGAATAATAAATACGTGTATTTTCACACTGCCAACTAAACGCTTGGTTACCAACAGAGTAAAAATGTCCAAGCCGGCAATCAAACCGAGTTATACGCTTAGTTGGCAATGTGAAAATTTACGTATTTATTATTGAATAATTTCGGGCGAATTTCTCTGCTGAAGATTAATTGAAGAATTAATTAAAATTATACATATTTATTTATCTTGTAAATGATTTTTTTTCAAGTATGGTACCAATTTTATTTTAATGGTTTATAATTTTTTTATACCACTGACATAAACATGTATCAAAATTTTAAAAAAATGTGGAATAAATATTTAAAATAGTTTAAAAAAAAAAGTCATATTTTGTACCAGTAAAAAAGATTTGTTTAACAATTCCAGTGAACCTAAATATTATATAATACTAGGGGATCCCATCCAAGCTGCCTGGTTACCGGACATAGGTGAAAACCATTTTATTATTATTATTATTATTAAAAACATTGAAAGATTTTTTTTCATTTAAAATATTCTTTTTTAGATTGACGACAAACAGCACCATATTATTATATAAGAAATATCAATAATGTATTAAAATAACGTTTTAAAACCTGTTAAAAGCGACACTTTCGTATTAGCCACTTGTCAAAAGTTAATGGCCGAAGAAATCGCCAAAGATTTCGCTACTTACAGCATCCTTTTTTATTCTGATAATTTCAGTGGTTTAAGCATAAAGTTAAATTACATATGTATCTTAAATTTGTGTTTTATTTATATTAAGTTATTTTATTTTATTTATCTGATTTTTTTTTTTTTTGTTGTTATGGAATATTCGCCGGAAACATATGCTGGACTATTTCTATTGTTTTAAGTGCAATCCGATTAATCTTCCGTAGTCAGGCTGCATGCGACAAAGATAGATAAAAAAATTCATGCTTGAAAATTATTTTAGAAACCATAAAAAAATTATAAATCAAGATACAATTTCAAACAAATTGCATTTGAAAGAATATTTTTTTTTTCTACTTGGCAGTGTAAAAATTAAAATTGTGCAATGCTTAGAAAAAAAAAAAAAAAAAAAAAAAAAAAATTCAGCAAAAGCGAAATTTAAGTGTCAGGTGTTGCCAGCGTTAACATGACGTTAGCGTTATTCACGGACATGTTTTTGCTTTATAATATAGATTGAACAAACATAATAAACAATTATAAATATTAATATATATATATATATATATATATATATATATATATATATATATATATATATATATACATACATACATACATATATATATATATATATATATATATAAATTTTTGCAATAAGTTTTTATATATATATATATATATACATATATAATTTTTAGGACATTCAATCTCGGTATTCAAAGGGGTCGCTTTCATATTGTTACCTACCCTAATACTGTATAAAAAAAAATTCCTTTTTTGATACAGTAAAATATGCTAAGAAGGAATCGCAACAGACGGTGAAAAAGTTCCATTTTAGACAGGTTTCTGTTTTAGCAAGAGCACTGTTTATTAAAAATGTGTTGTAATTTTTGTTGTTGTTGTTCTTGTTTTTAACAAGTATGTGTTTTTAATGTGTTAAGTTTCGTTGTCACAGGTTTTGCTGTAGGTAAATAGTTCTTTAAATTTAGTTATCATCGTCATTTTGAAATCTAACAAGTTCATAATATTATTTTGTTCTTCCCTACTCGAATGCCGTAAAATAAAAAAATAAAAAGGAAAATACTGAAAAAAAAAATATGAAAACTGCGCATAATTTAAACAATGGAAGGAAATGTAACTTCCGTTGACATAATTTCATGTGCATATTTCCACTTCATTGTGTGTAGTAGGACGACTATGAAATCCAACATGTTTTTAACTGGAAAACTTACAATATTTTTGGTTTATAATAGTTTATCTAGTTTACTTACTTTTTATTTCAAACATATTACTGGATTACGCTTTAAATCTTCATAGTGCGATGATATTTAAAAGGAAACAAATTAAAAATTTGAATAACAAGTGGGGTTTTATGTGAGTTGGCGAGAATTTTTATATTTTGCACAATAATTTACCCACAACTTTTAAAGGTTTTTAGTTACATCTGTGTGTTTTAATTTAAATATTTTTCTTAATAATGCATGTATGTACATTTATGCAGTTTACCATACTTATTCTTTAATGTTTTATAAATATTACGCGGTGCGATTTTTTTTTTTTTGTGTGTGTGTGTGTGTGTGTGTTTCAATGATATATATTATCTTCAGGGAGTTTTCAACATTCAAGGTGGATCAAGATTTTAAATCCAATAAAAAACCAAGTAATTGATGTACGCGAGTGTGGTTAGGATGAAAATGCTTCTGATGATCGAAAGTTTTGTTTATTAAATGAAAAAACTTATTTCCAAAATTTATCCACATACGACGATATACCACCATAAGTAAGTTCGTTAAAATTTTAAAAATTCATTGAAAAGGAACAAATGATGCTAAACAATTTCGGTTTGTAGGAATGGGATTAGAGGGAGATCGGATTTTTTTATTAACAAAAAAATTTGTGGTTAAAAAAATCATCGATAGATGGCGCTTGCTACTGGCATGCATACTATGAAGCAGATTTATGCAAATCAGGCTGTCAATAAAACACCTCCTTGCACATAGATTCTTCATTCGATGTCAGTAGTATGCTATCGTTGATGAGATTATAGCGATTTATTAGTATATCTCATCGCCTTTTGTACATATTAACTTGTACATTATCAGGTTATCCAATAATCCCATTCACTCATTTATTATCATTACATACATTCAAATATATCTACATATATAAAGTAACTTTATTTATTATAAATCATTAAAATATAAACCAAACTTACCTAATAGAACTTTATTACTTTATTTTAATTTATTCAGAAGCTACGTTTCAGTTATAAACATCGCCGTTCCGACATTCTGCCATTTTTCCGTTTCGACATCGTAAGTTTTCACAACCTATCTTCACTTGTCCAATACCCATACCGACAATAATCACTTCCGTCACTATCCTTTCCGCCAGATGGCAATGTTGTACGTCAGTTGGTTTAAATCGACTCGTATTGATTCATCGTTTGTATTGATCTCGATACTCGTCTGTGATTGGTCCGAGCAGTGGTTGCTGCCCAGTAAGGAATTCCAGGATCGTATAAATACACGATGTTCGTAGCTATTAAATTGCTTTTCTCATACTCCAGTCATGGAGAAACACATCGAGAAACAAGGTGAGCTGGTCCTGCCTTGGGTGTTTAATTCAAACTTCTTAATACTTACTTTTAAACAGTTTCAACTAGAGGGAATGTCTGAATGGTATTTTAACTTCATATATTGTCTTCATCTTGCAACTGTATTGTGTGACATCCAGCAAGTCTTATTGTGAACCGCCATTGTTTGTACATCGATACTCAAGTGCCTTAAGTTGTCTTTTCAATGCTATCTGTAAATGACTTTTTACATATGTTTCATCTGAATAAACAGATTGAGTTTTCCTGAAAGCTATCTTGTTATTCCTCTACAAGCTAATTACACCTGAACTGAATCTACATCGAACTTCTGTTGTTCCGGTACACATTGAACTTCTTCCTGCTAATCCTTCCAATCTGCGTTTGTTATTTCATTTACATATCAAGTTTTAAACTCTGATTTAGTTTAATTAGTCATCTTCCCCGTTAATAATCGTTACCAGATCAAGCATTGTTATGGCTAAGCTCTTATAGAAGAACGGAGAATCAGCAACCGGCGCATTGAGAAAATTCCGCATGACAAAAGGACTCAAGACGAGAAAAGGGTCCGTTTCATGTGCTGTGCTGGGTTTGAAGTTATATTTTCACAAGTAGGCTCTTCAACAATTGCATGGTTACACATGAAGCCAATAACAGTAATAATGGTTGTCACATTCATTAAAAGATTACCTGTATATAGCAAGCATGGTGACAATAAGGACACTGTTGTTAGTTCACTGTAAATCATAAATCTCGCGTTGCTGTGACATCCCAAAAAATCACGACTGTGACTGTGATATTTGTGACAAATATCTCAATACGCTATGGCATGGCATCTGTGACCTATAACAATGTGCAGTATATAAAAAAATCTAATGTATGCTTAAATTGTGTTTATATACTATGTGACTCAACAGTCTTTAGAGAAACTTCAAGGGATGATGGAAAACACTACAACAAATAATTTTTGGATAATAAACCTAAGTCATTATCCGTATACACTCCGATCCGAAGACAACTATTATTAGAATTTTAACAAAAATAAATATATTTTAACGAAAATTTCAACACTCTTATCTTGCTTTATGTAGATTGCAATGACATCACGAAAAGTGCTGGGCGCGTGCGTTATTTTGGCCAATGGAGACCTTATGTAATGTCAATTACATTCAGAAATACGGAGTGTATAGTTTAGTGTCTATTCGGATGTCCCGATGTCGTTACAATTTACACAAAGAAAGGTAAGTCTTGCAAGTTTCTTCTCTTTCTTATCTTGCAAGTTTCATTAATAAATCGGTATTTTTCCTTGTTATAGCGGCTTCCGCAATTACAATTAAGCCAAGATCGTCGCAAAGCTTCTATATACGTCATACATCATATACTGGGTGTCTCAAAAAAGAGAGACCGTTTTTAAAATTAAATAATTTGAAAACGGTTAACGGTAGAAATGTCTCGTCTGTTGCATCTTTATTAGAAAAGCAATAAATTTTTAACCATTCGATTTCAAAATTGGTTTACAAATCTGTCAATAGGTGGCACTGTAAGTTTAAAAACTATTTCATATGCGTCATATCTGTCATATATATATAATATATGTATATGTCATACCTGACACTAACTTGTTCATATACGTCTATCAAATGTCATATAATCATTTACGACTATAACTTTGCTATACAACTCGGTCGCTTGGTTATTAATCGCCGAGGACCGATATAACAAGGAAGTTTTTTTTAAAAAAAAACTTCATTATTTGTTAAAGTTATGAACAAAAATCCGGGTTTTTTGAGAACCCTTGATTTTTTTTTTGCTGAATAAATGAATTACGACCCTGGTTTCTTATACAAAAATAGTTTATTTTAGTTTGTTCTACCACCCTTTAAAGTTTGTCTACGTTTTATTCTGTTTTTGTCTTGGTAAAAACTGCTATTTATATCAAGGAAAATTTCATTTAGATAGTATTGGCAGGAATATATAATTGACGGAAATTATACCTAAAAACTTATGCCGTTTCAGATGTCCACTTTGCAAGCAGTATGTGTTTTTAAAAACTGACAAATTGACTTCGTAACCAAATCTCATTGCAAATCACAAAATCACATTGCGATGTCGCTGTCACATGAGTGCAACGTCACAACGTTATGCGGATAAGAGGCATCTCAAATATGTCGACGCCAAACGTTCTCTAATAGTCATAAATGAAGATAGAGAGGAAAAGCCTAAGTGCTTCACTTATCATTTGACTGTGGTTCTGTATCAAAAGATAATCTGTCCCTAGAAAACCATATAGCCAAAGAAAGACTCTAAAACTTGTTGTAAGATTGGAATACGTGTGATAATCAATGCAGAAAGCTTAACGCCTTTTCTTGTTGTTGATTCTCATTTTTACTTAGGGTTGTAGGTTAACGTCTTGAACTCTAAAAAAATAATTTAGTGATAGTTATTTATCATTTAGTTGGAATAATATTTAAGGGAGAAGAATAAAAAGAAAAGATCGTTTTAAAACAAATATTTGAATGACAACCGAATGTTACTACGAAAAACCTAAAAACAACGTTGAAGCACACAAATTACAAAACTTTAAAACACATACGGCCGTTTCAAGGATACAAAGATGCACTTCATCAGTGTAAGGTGGGGAAAAATTAAAAACAAAAAACTGTTAAAAGAGTTCAAAAGAACCACGCTCGGCTATAGCCCCGAGTAATGGCCAAGCCAGTACTCGGATCGGGGCTATAGCCGAGCGTGGTTCTTTTGAACCCTTTTAACATTTTTTTGTTTTAAATTTTTGTTTTTTCTCACCTTACACTGATGAAGGGGATCTTTGTATCCTTGAAATGGCCGTATGTGTTTTCAAATTTTGTAATTTGTGTGCTTCAACGTTGTTTTTAGCTTTTTCGTATTAATAACCACACAAAGTGTACCTTTTATACCTAACCGAATGTTACCTTTTCCTTCGAATTCTTCCTTCGTTCTGTTTTGTACGAGGCAAAAATGAATTCATTCTTTCTGTCTGCCACCTACCTTATTCCGCGGCAAATAAATAATAAAAAATGATCGCGAAACAGACAAAGGGTAATATATGAAAATGAAAGTGCGTCACACGCATTGCAATGAGGTATCTGTTACGGCTCTCCACTCTCTGTCTCGCAAATTATACCACGTGCACACACTTTACCCGCCTTAGAAATTTTGAAATAACTGCCCATTACCGGCCATTTCTCAGAATATCTGTTCGGAATATGCTGTATGTAGTTATTTATAAAGTGTAACGATTTCTTATTCTTTTTTTCTGCCGTCTTTTTAAATGGGTTTTTTCTCCAACAAAATGACGTATCAAGTCGAATTATTGCGTGAAATTTATTGTACATGTGATTGAAGCGTGTTGTAAATTTGGAAAAAAGTTTGGATTAAAAATTCCGTGATGCAGTGTACATGTAAAATTTAAATAAAGCAAATATTTGTAAATTTTACTACTTCTGTAACCAGGGTTGGCTTGATTTGGCCCAACCCGAAAAAACCCGGGTGGGTTTTTTCGAAAAAAAAACCACTTGAAAAAACCCAAGTGGGTTTTATCAAAATCTTTATTTAAAATTCCACTTATCTAACTAATAATAAATATATCAATTTAAACCAAACATAATATACATTTTATATGTCACAGATATAGTTTTCAGAAAATTCTAAATGGGCATAATTGCTCTATCTGAAACAAACTTGGAAAATTCACAGAGAAAATAATTATCTTAAAAAAATACATGTAAAATTATATAAACAATTAAAAATCAGGATTATTTGTCAATATGACGAAAACAGTGGGGGGTTCAATCAATTCTTAAAAATTAGAGGCACGAGTATTTTAGTATGATTCAAAATATATTAAGCATAAAACTAAATTAAGTTGAACAAAACATAAAGGGTAGATCATTGATTCATTTCACTTTCTGTAGTGAAATAGTATTATAGTTATAGTGCAGCACAACCCACCATAATAATGAATCTTTTCTGCATAGCTAAGAACATTCATTATCAGATGCAAGATTAAGATAGTGATAGTAGTTTTTTTTTTTTTTTTTTTTTTTTTTTTGGGGGGGGGGGGGGGAGGTGATTCTAATTTTCTGAAAACTTATTGTATTTTAATAGAAATTTGGTAAGCTGCCTAATTTATTATTATTTGAATTTGCTGAAAATTTAAACACAATCGGATAGTTAAAAGTTTTATTTTTTTTTAAATAAGTAAGGAAAAGAAAAAAGTATCGTTTAGTTCTTGTTTTAATTATTATTATTTCTATTTGCAGTTTAAAACTTTAATTAAATCTCAGTCATCAGCAGCCAGCTGGGGAAAAGAAAATTGACCTGATAAAAATCCATCAATAAAACAAAAGAAAGATACACTGGAGTGTATTTTTTTTTCATTTTCCAATTAAAGTATTGATGATCCAAACAAATTCAATTATAAAATATTCTTACGTAAATATAGTATTTAAAATATAATGTAATATAAAGTTCTTTGTTAAATAATTCTTTAAAAATAATGATTTCTTATTCTTGAGATAGTTCTGTTGTTTATACCTCCCCCCCCCCCCCCTCCTTATCTAATTTCGCCAAAAGCAGAAGGATGGGCGATCACAGACTATGACGCAGCATGCAGCTATTCTGTGCTATTGAGATGCAACCCCCCCCCCCCTTCCCCCCATACATTAAGATCTCTGGAAGATTTAGGAATTTAAGCTTACAATTTAGATGGTTTAAAAGTGAATTCATTCCCCCCCCCCCCCTAGTAGGACAATAATTCCAAACATTTGATAAAATTCTACTACATAAGAAAATTTTAATAAAACAAAAGTAAATGATTCACTGTTTAAATCTAATTTTTATCTATAAAAGAGAAATAAACAAAATTTTAGACTATTAATTTAATTATTTTGACTTTAAAAAATTTCTTTCAATTCAGTCATAAAATGTCTTTAAAATCATTACAAATTTTTAAACTATTTTTAATATTGAATAAAAATTCTAAATAATTATAATTAAATACTATATTAAATAAAAATTATTAAAGTATTAACATTTATTTTTTAAAACTTCATCCCATTAATTATATAGTTGTTACAAAACAAACAAAGAACGGCAAGAAGAAAAATCCTCAAAACCCTGAAAAAACTCCTGAAAAAACCCTGAAAAAACCCGGGTTTTTGCCAACCCTGTCTGTAACAAATGGAAATTTGATGATAAGAGTGAATTTAACACCAACACGAATTTGGACTGGTCGCAAATTCAGATTTTTTTTTTACATTTCAGCCTATATTCAGGCCCGACAAGAAGATGGAGGCGGGGGTAAACATATTCTTAAAATTTTTATGACGGTTTATACCCGAATTAATTTTTTTTGTTTTTGTTTTTAATTGTCTTCATTACAGAAAAGTTCATTAAACACATATGTGATTTGATTTAAAAATGGAACAAGTATTCTACTATCTTCATCTTTGGAATATTTAGAAATTAATTTTGATAAAATAATTTAAAAGCAGTAATTGAATCAATGATGTTTAAAATTTTACGAATTTCATAACATCACAAAATATCTGATGTTTTGAAGCAGCAATTCACAAACTGATTGTATAAGGATCGCAGGCATCATTAGGCATGAAAAATTATTGACGTGTGATAAAATTGCTTTTAAAAAGCGTATGCCCCCCCCCCCCCCCCCCCCCAAAAAAAAAAAAAAAAAAAAAAAAAAAAAACTAAAAAAGAGAGAAAAGAAAGGAAAAAAACATTCACATTCTTTTTTTTGTTTTCCATTCAGTAAAATATTTGCTTGAAAAATGTGGTAGGTTATAATGGAGCTAATTAAACATGATATCCTATATTCCTATAGAAAGAAAGAAAAAGCATCCATATTTCTTTTTTTTTTTTTTTTTTTACTATTCATTAAAATATTTGCTTGAAAAATGTGGTAGGTTTAAATTGAACTAATTAAATATGGTATCTTATATTCCTATAGAGAAAAAGAAAAAACATCCACTTTTTTTTTTTTTTTTTTTTTTACCATTTAGTAAATTATTTACTTGAAAAATGTGGTAGGTTTAAATGGAGCTAATTAAACATGGTATCCTATATTCACACAGTAATTTTGTAATAGGAAACTTTAATAACGTAGCATACTGAAAATTGAAATATGAACTGTATATAACAACTTAAAACTTGAATCAGGAACTTTAATTTTTTTTCCTTATATAATGATAAAAATATTAATGAAATGTACTCGATTTTTACTGTAAGCATATTTTTGAGCGTGATTCATATATTTAGAGTTTTAACATTCAAGATTTGAAAAGATAATATGCTTACCTTTCAGAAACTGAAAAGAGAAAAGAAAATTCTCCATTCAATCTTTCAAGTTGTTATTTATATTTTCTGCATAAAATTGCTTTTAAAACGGCACACTATGTTATTAAACTTTCAGATTATAATATTACTATGCGAATATAATATGTTCTTAAACCTGTTAGAGCATGAAAAAGTTATGTATTTTTTTAAAGGCAAGTTACTTTCGTCTTTTTAAAAAAATATGTATAAATGTGTCCTTTTTTTTTAAAATCCCACATTAATATAAAATTTTGAACGTAATGCTTCAATTCGTATGCACGACAATTTTGTAAAAATTCATTGTTCTTGTATACATCTGTTTTGGAGATCATTTACCATTATATTTTAAAAGAGCAACGGTTGGAAATAAAAAGGTATCATATATATCGTGAACTGAAAATAAAAGCAAGGCGGTCTTTCCTCAAAAATATATTTCACAAATGGACACTGATTTTTATGAAGAAGCAATTTGTGTCTACGCGGCGACGGCCCAATGGCTATCTCATGGTCGCCAAATCTACAAAAACCTCTTTTAAAGACTAATTTTCCAGCTGATTAGGGTAAAGGGCGGTGTAACAGCCGGTATTTTACCTTCAAGAAAAAAGGACTTTCCAATTTTCTAGTCCTTAAGTGAACCAAGGAAATGATAGTGCATTCCTTCCATTTAGTCAAAAAGGCTGAGAGGGTGGTTACATTTTTTACCAATTTCCGCTAAGTGCAGTTGTTGAAATTGCTTTGCATGCTTAAAAGTGAAAAAGAAAAAAGAGACTTGCCTCGAATCTTATTTAAATCTATGAAAAAGAAGTAAATATAAAGTTCTTCGTTTCTAGGTATTGTTCGTTTAAATATTTCATAATTTGGAGATAGTGGTATTATTTTAGCGTTTAAAGCATGTAAGGTACGTGGGAAACTTTGCAAAGTTGCACGTATATAAGGTCTAGGTGATTTTCTTTTTAAACTTCCTTAAGAAATTTTTAAGTTACTCTTTTCTTTCCTATAAGAATCGTAAATTACAAAGTGTGAATGAAATCAGACGATTGAGATAAATTAGTTTGTAAAGATTGTTTAGTTACGAGTTTATTATTGAAATTTGAAATCCAATATTGGAAATTTGCTTCGTTTGGGAAATTTATAAAAAGAGTTGCTGATTCGATCCCAACCTTCAGACATCAATTCCCCTCTAAAATGTTAAACCTATAGGCTTGTAATTCATCCGTATTTTTCAATATTCTCCTCTGAAAATTAAAATGCTTACCTTTTTTTTTTTGTTATGCTCTTCTTGAAGGATTTTTCTTAGATTTATATTTGACAAAATATTTCTAAAATATATACTTAATTTTATTTTTTAAGTGTTAAATCTAAGTGAAACACACAAAGTTTTAAACCTTACGAATAAAAATATGTATTTTAGAAATATTTTGTCAAATAATAAAGAAAGAAACATCCTTCAAGAAGAGCATACAGAAAAAGAAGGTGAATTGAAAAATGCGGATGCGGTACAAACCCATAGGTGTAACATTGTAAAGTTATGCCATAATTGAACAAAGCACTACGGCGAACTTTACAAGTACAGGGTTTGTCTAAATGATTGATTCATCGGGTTTCAAAACACTGTGTATTGAGAAGTATACGATCTACAAAGAGGAGTGATACGTGAAAAGATACATACACTCACCAAGTTAAGCCCGCCTTAAGGCTCGCGGTCACGCTAGATGGCAGGCTAAGGGCGCACTGGTCTGGGTGATGTTCCTCTGTTGCTATGGCCCCCTAAGTCGCCGGATCTTACACCAAATGATTTCTTCCCGTGGGCTTATGTGAAGGACAAAGTTCCCCAATGCCAACAATGCTGCAAGAATTGCAGGAACGCATCACTGCTGCTGTGACGGACATTAACAGAAACATGCTATTGAACGTATGGATGGAACTGGACTACCATTGGGATACGTGCTGGGAAACTAAGGGCGCCCACATTGAACATTTCTTGTATGTACCAGAAACTTAGTGAATGTGTATCTTTTCCTGTATCACTTGTCTTTGAACGTGGTATACTTGTAAATAAACAGTCTTTTGAAACCCGATGGATCATTTGGGCTAACCCTGTATATTATAACTTTTTAGCTCATTTTAAAAATATGTTCAGTTTTTATTGCTTGGTTTCAAATCGCTGTACTACTAAAACATCATTCCCTCGATTCTTTTAATCTATTTCATATATTTTTTTTATTCCTTGGAAAAAATAAAAAATAACATTGCATTTATATAAATAACAAACACGTTACAGCAAAAATAATTACAACAATTTTTTTTTAAATATACATAACTTAAAGAAAGAAGATGAAGAAAAGAAAAAATATTATTCTTAAGATAAGCTAGTAATTATTATTATTATTATTAAGAAGCACAGTTAACTTCTTATGTTTCATAATACGATATATTAATACTTCCAATAGCAAAATAATTCTGTTATTACAACATTGGAAACTCACCAGAATTTACAATAAATTCATTTGAAAAAAAATAAATGTTTTTTCAAGTATTTTTATAAAAGCAAAATTTTGTTTAAAATTTTCTGGAAGAACTTTTAACAGTTGTAGATTAAAATTAACCGGTATAAATAACATAACATAGTGGTGATCTTCAAAGGGTTAAACTTAGTTATTGTGAGAACCCTGTTAAAACGGGCAAATTCTCTACCTTCTTCCTCCTAGTTATAACCGAGTTTGAGTTCAGTGTGGTTTTGTAGCTACATAACTTAACTATTATTATTTAACTAAAGGAAACATTTCTTGACATTTACACAATTTGCATCATAATGTAAGTTAACCTAATTTGGATCATAAAACTAACATAGTAAATCAATCTATAACATCTTTTCGTGAAATTTTTTTAGAACTTTAGCCCAGCTTAACTGCAATTATATAAACATCGTTCCGCTTCTACTAATCTTACGCATTTTCCTCGTTAGCCATTTGCGATCATTTCGCTATTAAACCAGTGAATCAGGGTTCCGAAGGAAGATATAAATTAAGTGATCAAGGTTACCATCGGTAGAACTTCAAAGATTTTTGCTTCCTCCTCTAATTTGCCTTATTTCATTTCATTTCATTTTTCTGACATACAGACGTTCCGAGTCGGCTAGTCCAAGGGAAAAAATTACTCGGTTTATTTTTGTTTTTGCTTGTGGTTTTAATTCAAGTGTTGCTTTTGTTCCCTGGAGACTTGAATTAGATACTTTCCTTCTTTTTCTTTCTCTTCTTTCTTTTACTTTTTCTTTATCATACTCGGCAAACGATCTGACATACTCGTGAATGCTGTCAAATGTTTTAATGTTTATTCAGCTAATAAAAAATATATTAGTTTTTTTTTTTTTTTTTTTTTTCACATTTTGTTTATGCATCTTTTAACAGATTTTTTAATTATTTTACAGTACAGTAATGTGTACAGGTATTATATAATTAGAGATTTTATATCGAATTATATGTTTATGAATTATAATCAGTTAACATATTTTTTTCTTCATTTTACACACGTTATTCTTCTTCTCTCCCCCCCCCCCTTTCCATTAATACATTCTGAGTGTTTTTATTCTTTATTGTGCAATGTAAACAGGAATATATTCCATGATTAATGTTTAATGCATGTAATGTTTAATTAATCCTTTCATCTTTTTAATTATTTCGTCATATCTGTAGTAATATTTCTCCAAATGTTTGCATGCACATCAAGATCACATATTTCTTACTCGTGCTAATTATCTTGGTGTAGAATTGAGAAAAAGAAGTATTCCATTTACTTTTTGTTGTAGTTGACTCTTTCCTTTGTTGTACGTTTTCTTTTTATTTTTTTCACATTTTCGCATTAAAATTTTGTTGTATATTTCTGCATCTATTCTTTTAATTTAAAAAAAAAGGGGGGGGGGGTTCTGTTATTGCGTTTTATTTACCAAAATGTTTTATCCCCACGTCTTATCCCCCCCCCCCTTTCCATTATAAAGAGGGATTTCTGATATCACCATATTTATTAAAAAATATAAAAGTAGCTTTTAACAATTTTTAAAATATATATACAGTAGTACTAGTTGTATTAAAAAAAAAGTTATTATAATTCCAATACGTGTGTAATACGTTGCGATGCTTACAAAGTAACAGCACATATTTCAATAAAAAAATCTCATTCAGTAAAATATCAGGCCTCTTGAAAATATTTATTAATTTCTTATTGGAAAGTGGGGAAAGGGAGAATTATGTAAAGCACTGAAGAATCTATTGAAGACGCTATTGCATAATCCTTCATTAATTTAAATGTTTAAATAATTGCATTACTTCTTTATTTCATTAAATAATTTTTAATGAAATCTCAAACCTTTTTACAGCTTTTTCAAAACAACTGTTGAATAAATTTTCAAATAGTTATTAAATTTGTAAAAAATAATATGTAAACAAAAAACAAAGTTTCGTGCAGTTTTTTTAATTTGAACATTTTCTAAAAGTTATATTTTATATTATTTGTAAATTTAAAAAATAAAATAAAAATATTTTGAATTAAGAAAAATAATATTTAAATGCATAATATAAGTTTACATTAATAACAATAATGAATATCATAATATCTTGCTGCTTTGTTAAAAGAATTTTTAAAAATTAATGAAAGTAAGTCAATATTTTTAAAACAATTTACGTAAGTCATTGATCTTATCTACTACTGATTTAAGAAAATTAAAACTTAGCAGATTATCTTTAAAATGCAAAATAATAAGCAATAATGGTGAAAAAAAGAAAGAAAAAATTTTCCTAGAGCATACCTCTGTTCGACAAATAAAAACAATTTTTTCATTTTTATCGTATTTTAGGTAATTTATAACCTGTTTTTGCTAAATAATAATAATAATAATAATAATAAAGAGTAAATGAAACAACAATGGCGTTGCCAACCATGCCTACGTATATTACACATGATTTAATTCAAATGGAGAAATTATTAATAAGTATTTGCTATATTTAATAAAATACCATTTGAAGCAAGATATTGTTATATGGTATGGAAGTATATGTTGTATTGAAGTATTGGTTGTATTGAAGTATATGATATATTATACATCTGTGTAGAATCGCATGGGTTTTAAGCTACGTAATAAGTAAATAAATAATCTAAATCGTTGACCGTCCTGATATATAAAAGAAAAAATAATGTATATATTAATTATATTATCAAAATACTTTAAAGTGATTATATAAATAAAGAAAATATGATATATTAACTATTTTATCTGAAAGTTTCTCTTTATACGGATTTCGACAAGCAACAAAGTATGTTTTATTTTCTCATTTAAACTGAATGCAGAAAAAACTGCATTCAATTATACTGATTTAAAAATAGTAATAATAATAATTTTCATATGCATTCAGCGCACTAGTAGTTCTTTAGAAATCTTGGTAGTATTCGGAAATTTTATTGATACATATGACCAAAAATTTTTTTTTATGGTTTTTTTTTTTTTTTTTTTTTTTTTTGTAATAATAATAGTGACTGGGAATAAAATTATTGAAATTAAACAATAGCTTTTTAAGTTATATTTCGATTTTAATATTATCTCCAGTCATATTTATAGGCTGTCTAATTCTTCTTTTAAAGGATAATTTTTTCAAGTTCTTTTTACTTCTTGTGAGTAAGTTTATTAATTCATTCTCTCCTCCTTGAATATTTGTCATCACAAATTATTAATTTTAACTAATTAATTATTTTTTGCGTGTTGCCATAGGATTTTTTGTTGAGAAAGTCGTGTTTTCTTCCATTTATGTCTATTTTAGAGAGTTATACTGAGTTACACAATTAGAAAATATTAAAACTGTTATGGTTAAACAGCAAAATGAGTATAAAAACTGTCTTAATCCGCATTGCATAAATTAACACTTATTCTTATCTGCTTAACATTACTTTTAACCATTAAATTCACGATTATTTTTATTTAATTAAAAAAAGTTACCATGGATACATTTTAGAGTCTGATATACCCTATTTTTTTTTTTTTTTTTTTAAATGAAGGCTGAAAATTAATTAAAAATGGATTGTATCTACAAACATAGGTTCATCATTTTTATCATGCATACAAAATAATATATATATATATATATATATAATATGATTTAAATCCTTTATACACAACATATTAATTCATAAAAAATTCATCAAAATATTTTTAAATCGAAACAAACTTCGTGAAAATCCACTTTCTGTGCTTCAATTTTCTGTAAAAATATTCACAACTTATCACTGATGCAATTACCTTACGTTAAAAATTGATCATAACAATATTATGTTGCAATCCATTCCCTTATAGTAGGAGGAGGGGGTGAAATAAGGATGCATACAAAGAGAAACAAAAAGACATTTACGAAAAGTAAGCTTCGCATGACAGGATTGCCGGATTTTAGCCTGCCAAAAAAAGACGGCTGGCTTTTTTGGGGTTTTAGCTACTTTAATTGAAATAAAACACCGGTTTTATTTTTTTTTTAAAGATGGTGTACAGATAATTCACTTTAAGCTTGTATTAATTTATTTTTAATGCATAAATGATTTCTACTAAAAAAATTGTAAACTTAAATAGTATCAAATAAATAAGTCTTTCTAACCGATAGGTGGCAACTTATATATATATATATATATATATATATATATAACACTATATCACATATAGTACATACTATACATTTTAAAGATTATATTTAATTAAACAGTAATGATCCGCCGCACATCAACAAGGAAACATTCTTATATATTGTTATTAGCTTTTAAAATGGATTAAAAAAAATAAACAATATATACGTATTTAATAAATGAAATTATCTGATATAATACTTGAGACCATCCATGTTTAGTTTTTAATAAGTGGGTTCTGATGACAAAATGATATATTTTAAAAAGTTTTTTTTTTTACCTTTTCTGCTATTAAAACGATTGAATAACTCATTCCAGATAAGTCCATATGAAGAGATCAAATCATAGAATGATCGATGTTGAAAGAGAAATCAGGAAGGATATCATATTTGATGAGATTTTAGTACTACTTATCAGTATAGGAAAATAGTAAACAATAATAAGAAGAAATGTTCTGAAAATAAAACTTGTTGAAATTAAATTTTGAAAAGTTTGTTGCTCTTCAAAAGTGTTATTCATTCATATATTATTAATAATATTGTTCTTAATAACTTTACTTAAATAACTTTGGTTTTAAATCTATGGTTTTAAATATTTATGAGGAAAACATGAGACTTACATATTAATAACTCTTAAAATTAGTTAAATAATAAAATATTTAATTATTTAAAGCAGTAATAATTGAAAAAAAAATTAAAAGGCCAGTGTAAACCAAATAAAGCAATAGTATGCCTTTTTAAAATTTAGCTGACACATTTGCAATTCTGACTACAAATCACTAGTAGCTCCAAATATGTGTTATTCCAATATTAATGTCTTCATTATTGAGAAATTATGTTATTTATTAAACTCTAACTCAATAAAATGTCTTTAAAATGATTTAAAACCCCCTTAAAATTGTACAGTTTATTATTAAAATGCTTTGCTATAAAAGCCAATTGTAGACAAAGAAGGCTAATTTTGGTGGAAAAAAAGACGGTTTGTACACTGATGAGTATCTATGTGTGTTTTAAATATAAAATTTATAATTCATAAATGCAAGATTACATCTAAAAATAAAAATAATAACTATGTGAACAGTCAACACATCGAATTTTTTAAAAAGCCATCAGTGGGGCTTTTTAAAAAATTTAGCAAGCTTTTTTCAACACTGCCGTGTGATACATGCGCTAAAAACTAATATATAGCTGATCACAGCATACACTGAAGGGTTAGTGCGGTTTTCCTGCCTCCATATTATTCGCGCTGGGAAACACCCTTGCCGGTGAAGTGAAACAGCGATTTTGCTATATTCCTCGGAGTCTGATTAGGAACAGATGCGAGTTTTACCCATTTGTTAGATCAGAATAATTTTGTGAAGTATCATAGAATAAAGAATTTGGATTTTTTAGATTAATCATAAGGTCTGATTTCAAAATGTTAATAAATTAAGAAGTGTATTGAAATATTATGTCAGATCTCTGCGTTTTTAATGTTTCGACGTATCAATATTAGAAAAGCTTTGCCAATGTATTGACTGTTCACATACTTATTATTATTATTATTATTATTATTATATATAATCTTACATTTATGAATTAGAAATTTAATATTTAAAACACACATAGATACTCATCAGTGTACAAATGTACATAATCAAAATTAAAATTAAAAAATATATTTAAAGTGTACCCAACGTTTCGGTCTTTGTCTGCAAAGCCATAAACTACTGGCTTTGCAGACAAAGATCGAAACGTTGGGTACATTTTAAATATGTTTTTTAATTTAAATTTTGATTTTGTACTTTTGTACTTTGATGAGTATCTATGTGTGTTTTAAATATTAAATTTGACAGCGTTAAGTCGAAGTTTTTATTGTATAAATTTTATTATTTATATATTCTGGTTACAATATTATTTTACTACAAGTAATTTTAAACAAAAATATCAACGGGACTCATGTGACTCTTTCATAATCCATGACTTGCTTGCAGTTGTGTAAAAAAACTCATATTATTAACTATGCCTACTTTTTTATTTACTTATTGAGTGCCAGTTTTTTAGCAAGAGTGATTTGGCACAAGAGAATATTTTTTTTTTTTGTGACAACCGCATTCAATTTAATTTATCTTGTCGCCATTCGAGTTTTTATATAAATAAAAGGGTATTGGATTAGCATACACATTGGTGCATGTTCGTATTAGAAGTATTCGTCCAAACTGTTGAAACCCACATTCTAGAAATGGGCAATACTCACATTCTAGAACTGGGCAATACTCACCTGAACAAGCTCTATTAAACGAGTGAGATAAGTTAACAAACATTAGCTTGGCGATAATGGCAGACTCACAAAGCTTTTGACCAAAATCCTCTCGACCAATCACAGTTTATTGCTTGTATGTCGCCATATTTGATATATAAAGGCACTCTAGGGGCTCATAGCTTACGATTTTGTCCAAAATCCTTTGGACATAAAATTTTATATTTCGTATGCCATCTTTCTAGCATTTGTAAAGGCTTTTTTTTAAAGTCGCTTAAAAATGTCTAGTTTATTTTCACAATCCAAAGTCACTACCTTTTGATCCTTTCAAGAAAATAAGATTATTTCATAAGCACATAAAATTTACAGATTTACAGCAATTGAAAACTCTTTTGATTGTCATGTAAATTTAAAAAAAAAAAAAATCAGAAAATATTGTGTATATACACGTTTTAAACGAATTTTTTGGACACGACAATCGCGAATAGATGATCACCAGGTATAATAATTGACAAAGTCAATGCTGTATCAAATTTATTGTTAAAAAAACCGTCGTCGTTTAATTTTTTTGACTTTTAAATACGAACACTTGAAAATTTTCATGCATATAGGAATGAAAATGAGTTTGTAACTATATCAGAAAATCATGTCAGTTGCAAAAGTAATATATATTATATATATATAATTTCTAAGTAGGAAATAGGCGAATCATCGTGTTTGCAGCATCTATAGGAACAGAAAACCCTTTCGAGATAGAAAAAAGGGTTACAAAGAGGCGGTTGTCAGCTAAAGTAAGAGCGAATTACAGTTTTTTTTTTCATTGAAGGACCCACTAGAACGAAAGGGGGGGGGGGGGGGGTTGCAGGCCATTAAGCGGTCAGGTGGAAAATGACCGTTATTATAGCGATGGCCTACTTCTGCCTACCTAGGCCAACCCACTCGCATATAAGAAAAGATGTTCACTTTAGTTGGAGACTCGGAAGATTTTTAAGCTCGTTAAGCCGATGATGCAAATTTCGTTGTGTTATGAAATGGGTAATGGGTGCTGTAATGAGTAATAATGGAAGGGTGGGGGGAAATTGTGTTGCTTCTGAAACTTCCTATTTTATTTTATTTCTTAGTGACAGAATATTCCATAATTATTATTATTTAAAGAGGCATGCATGTTTTATGCAGTTACATTTTTTTTATATACTAACAATTTCTTTTGCGTAGTATAAGCGTTTTACACGCTAAATACATGCTAATTTTCTCTGTTTTAAAAGGATTTAGACGAATAAGAAAATCGTTTTAAATATATCTTTTTAAAAATACCGTTTCAAATATGGCGTAATTTTCATCCTTAAGTGTTTTTCGAACACAGTAAAATTATTTTAAAATTTTCTTTCTTTTTCAAGTTTTACGTGTAAATATATATTTCAATTGAAAATGCAATGTTTGGAAAAATTATTAATTGAGCTATTAAAAATCTGGCAACAGTAGGCAAAAAGTGGCCTTTCAAAATAGAAATTAAATCTCTATTTCAGAAAATTAAATTTTTAATAACAAAATGAGGAAAAAGTCCAAAAAATTGGATAATAAAAAAAATATTGTACACTGTCCACCACCTTCTGGTCAAGTATATGTCTGCAAAATATGGCTGATTTACTGTGCATAGTTTTTGATCATATTTAACGGAACTATTTTGACAGATTACAGCATTAAATAACACTTAAAATAATTCCCCGATTTAAAATCTGTCTGCTACAGAAGAATCTTCTTCTGTCAGAACTAAAACATCACAGTGTTGTGTTTAAAATGTGGTGTTTGTGCTAGACGGAACCATCTGATTTTCCTATTACTTTCTGTAATAATTTTTTAAGGTACAGCATAAAATTTTGGCGAAATTTCTACGCTCGACCCCATTTTTCTTTGGCACGCGTTACAAAGCAAAAACTTCTCATAATCCAACAACCTCTGTTACTTAATTTCTATTTAGTTTTTTCATGAAGTAGAATTTGTATACAATTGATTTGAAAGTGTGATTTGAAAACGCATCAAAATCAGTAGCTTAGGCTAGGGTGCCACTATATGAGAGTGGCGACATACGGGATATAAAATTTGATTGTGTGAGACGATTATGGACAAAAACGAATCGCCAAGCATCTTGGCAAGCCTGTTATCATTGCCAAACTAATGGCATGACAATAATCATTGAATAATCATTGACAATCATTGAACAATAATCATTTAAAAAAACATTTAACTGTCTAGAAGTTAAATCACGTAATCTTTGTTAGCTATCTACATAATGATTGCAAATTGTTCATTTGTAAACATGTCTCTCTCATCTAGGCGAGTATCGCGAAGTTCTGTCATGTAGGTTTGCCATAGTTTGGACATAAATATCTGCTTAAGAACAGTTTGAGCATGCGCTTTGTGCGTATGTACCCACTCTCATATAAAGGCACCCTAGCGTAGACAGTTGAAAAATCAGAAGAGAAATAAAAGTGTAAAATGATTCATTTTGACTCTTGAATGCAAGTTATTTTAGCAGTTATAATCACTATAGGTTTGAAGATATACTGAATTTATTTTCTATGTAATGACACCAGTTTGAGAAAAAATAGTCATTTAAAATAAACATATTTAGCTGTCTAGAATTTAAATCACGTAATCTTTGTTAGCTATCTGCATAATGATTGCTAATTGTTTCAGCAAAAATTCAGCAGAAAGTATTGCGTGCGTTCTGGTTGACTGAATGAAAACCTTTCATTAACGTTAACATAAGAACTGTTTCGGATAGATACATATATATTAGACATAACATTATATCTAGTTAGGTGTTCATAGTACCAGCAATGGACAGGCTACCTTGTGTGTCTAAATTATATATTTTTCGAGTGGCCACTTTAATTCACGCTTTTAGACAAAATACAGGGAAGAACTTTTATCCAATGCTTAATGAAAGAAAATGAAATTTTTAGAAGAAAGAAGATCGAAACAAATACGGTTGAAATGAATGAATTCCATCTGTTTATCATGAAAATATGTGTGACAACATTTTCAATAAAATCTCCAAATCAAATTTATTACCTCAGATACAATGAAACTAACAGTTTTTAAAAACAAATTTCAAATAATACATCTAATTTGTAACAGATCTGAAACGGCATAGAAGTGTTGTGTACTACATTAAAAGGCAATACGTTTATTCAGTATTCTTTATTTATTATTTTTTTAATTTACGAATTTCAATAGTTTCTTTTCCTTTGATTAAATGAACATAAATGATCCTGTTTGATAAATATAACACCCATTTTATACATGAAATTTCTTTTTGATGCTCCGCGTAGAGTTTAATTATAGAATGCTAAATTCTTAATCTGTCTGTTTGATAAATATAACATCCATTTTAGGTAGATTTCGTAAGAAATACTACCTATTACATTCTCACCTAAGTTGGAAATTTTGAAAAATTTTTGCAGATCTACGCCGATCATGACTCCCAGAACCCAAAACCACCCCCAGTTCAAAAGTTATATATATATATATATATATATATATATATATATATATATATATATATATATATATATATATATGTCACTTTTTTCTGACCACGATAACTGGAAAAATTCTGCATAAATCTCTTCCAAACTGATACATAAAATCAAGGGTCATAAAATCTCGGTCAAGTTTGTTAATGGGCAAAATCGAACCAAGGGGGGCGAAATGGAGGGACTTTTTGTGAAAACAGAAAAATCCTCATAATTTCTTTATTATTATGCGTATCGAATCACTTCTAGGAAAAGGGCCAAAAATGTATGTATGACAGATTTTTGATATAATTAAAAATGGCCCCAAGAGGGGGGAAAAAGGGGGGGGTTTAGAAGAAAAAAATCATAACTTCGTCAATTCCCAAGATTTCAAATCCGCTTAAGTTTATTATAAATCTTCTTAACATTATCTAAAACTTTTATATTGACAAGTTTTTTATAGGACTAACCGTTATAGCAAAAACAAATTAAAAACAAACAAAAAATCCCTGCCGGCTCCGCCTGCAAACAAGTTATTTTTCGAAGTAGGCGGTTCCAACTCCCGCATCTTTTCGAAACTGATACATAAAATCAAGGGGCATAAAATCTCGGTCAAGTTCGTTAATGGGCAAAATCGAACCAGGGGGGGGGGGGGGAATGGGGAGGACTTTTTGTGAAAACAGAAAAAAATCCATAATTTCTTAATTATGATACGTATCGAATCCGTTTGAAGTTATTATTACTTCTAGGAGAAGGGCCGAAAATTTATGTATGACAGATTTTTGATATAATTAAAAATTGCCTTAAGAGGGGGGGGGGGGAGGGGGGTTTTAGAAGAAAAAAATTCATAACTTCGTCAATTCCCAAGATTTCAAATCCGCTTAAATTTATTATAAATCCTCTTAATATTATCTAAAACTTTTATATTGGCATGTTTTTTATAGGACCAACTCTTATAGCAAAAAAAAAAAACCTGCTGGCTCCGCCTGCAAACAAGTTTGAAAAAAAAAATACCTGCTGGCTCCGCCTGCAAACAAGTTTGCTTTCGAAGTAGGCGGTTCCAACTGCAGCATCATCGCAAAAAGGTCATTTCTTCCACAATTCCCGACAAACAGGCACCCCACGTTCTGCGTCTTCGAAATCTACCTGTGCCTGTAGGCCGAGCCGTCAGGGATTTTATACATTAAATTCCCTTTTGATGCTCTGTGTAGAGTTTAATTAGAGAATGCTAAATTCTTATTCTGCTCGATAAATATAACATCCATTTTATACATGAAATTCCTTTTTGATACTCCACGTAGAGATTAATTAGAGAACACTAAATTCTTACTTAAATGTTGTAACAAATATATATTTCAACTTTTTGTTGTTCAAAGAGGTTTCACATTACCACATTGATCTAATAATAAGGAGATCACATGGCACAATTTTAAATCTCATAATAGACTGTCATCAATCAAATAAACACATTTCAGCCACTAGATTACGATAATGATTTTTATTTTATTATTTCTATTATTTCTTTGAACAACTACGACATGAGTAATTTGAATATTAACTTTGAAACACACACACACACACATATATATGTATTTAACTACAGTGAGACTTATTTAATTTATTACCTTCATGAGATTTATTTAATTTTTTACCTTACTTTACGATTAAATTATCATATAAGCATCACTTTGCTAAATGTCAGCCAGTCAAGCAATTAATTATGGAGCATTAATCTGTAGTTAAAGTGACTTGTGAATAGTATAAATGATTTCATAGACAATGACTTGAAATGCAGTGTAAATAAAGACGACCTGTTACAAGGAGCGTCAGCAATTAAATTTTGTCTTCAGACCTTGAGCCTGTACAAAAGAACAGAAGATATAATTCTTACATGATTATAAATTAAAGAATAAAAAATAAAAAATAATTTAAGTAGTAATTGAAAATTTGGCTGTTTCTTTCTTTGGTTATAAAACGTATTGCAGCATTAGGAGTCCAAATGTTGAAGTCTCTTATAAATCGATTTTATTTTTTAGTTCTTCATGTTGTAAACGTATATTAAGGCCATTCTCTAAACCAGCTCTCTAAGTTCATGAGAAAAAAGCTCTCAACTCTCAGTTCTCTGTTCTAATGACTGTTTACGACTCGCCTTTAATAACAGTCGTCTGTAAAAGGCCTCGTGGTCACGTGATCAACGGATAGCGTAATGAAGTGAAGTGACTCGCCCGCAACAGTAATAATAAAAGAAAAAAGGGTTAGGATGGAGAAGACAGAAGTAAATTCATACGATTTTGTTCTGCTTATTGACTCAGTTGCTGAATTAGTGGGAAATGGAGAGAGATTTTTAAGAAAGCTCAAAATTAAGCTTCGGTTGTTGGCAGCAGTTTGAACTTGGGTCGAATTAAAGCAGGATGTTAAGAGAATGGAATCAGGAAATCATATCGTAAATTCGAATGAAATTTCGTGTTAGGCCGCAATTTTTATTTAATAATTTTTGTCTTAATTTAAAGGGAACAGGGTCACTTAATTTGGAGCTTTTTGTATTTTATTTTATATTTTCACAAACTATTCTGAGACATTTTGCACAATTTTAAACAATTTTGTATATGAGATATCTTAAAAATTAATGTCAGACAGTGCAATTAATATAATAATAAAAACCCATTTGAAAATAATATTTCAAATGAAATCGTTGTGTAAATACAGGATGAAATCTCTTAGAAAATATTTTACTCATGTCCTAAATCATTCCATATTGCCAATGCGCCTTGTATTGTATAATTGAATTTGTAATGCAATAAAACCTGCTGTAATAGAATACCAAAAGACTAGACAAATATTTCGTCTTACACAGATTTTCATCTATTCAAGTAAACCATATTTTGCTGTTGCATTGGATATTCTTTAATCAAAGACAGTGACATTTTTCCATTTAAAGATTCTGTTATATTATACGTTTCATTTTGACAGGTTTTACTATATCATTTTTTTATACCGATTTCAAAGTTTTACATTTAAATAAACTTTTATTCACAGTTTTAGGGGAAAAAACATTTGTGATATTATTATTCATTAGCCAAGTTTCAAGGTTCTGTTCTCCGAAAAGTTGTTTGTCATTAAAAGTTTTGCTTAGTTGAGATATTATTTTACAACTTCTAAAATATTATTTTAGTCATTTTAACCTCTGTTTTAATGGGTAATTGGAAGTTTTTTTTTTTTTTTTTCGAAATTCGTGGGATTAATTTTCTCTAAATTTCCTTTCTTTTTTTCTAAAATAATTTATTCATCTCTTAAATATGCTTACTAGTCATTCTTGGAACTAAAATTCATTAAGATACAACTAAATGTAAATATATTGCTTGAAGGTGCGTAAAAACATACATAAAAACATTTAAAAGCACATTAAAGTCATTTTAAAAATTCCAAAACGTTTTCAACCGAAACCCGGTCATCATCAGTGGAAAAACTAAATTGTTGAGTTGAGTTGTTATCTCTTTGCATTTTCTTGCTTGCCCGGAATAAACTATTTTACTTCAAGGGTTTGGAAATAAGGTGGGATGGGAAAGGTAATCAATGATGCATTAATTCATTCCAGACTGCGTGGATATCATATGATAATACATCGTTACAGACTATTTCTTTTTTAGACATTATTTCTAGAGACTCTCTTATGATTGCTTCCAGGTGATTATTTGTGCGGAATATAATTTTGGATCTATTGAAATCAACTTTTATAGGTTCAGTTTGCGCTAATCTTGCTAACGCAGTGTGGGGTCTATTTAATCTCAGATCTGCTTCATGTTCTTTTATTCTGTCCCGAAATTTCCTCATTGTCATACCTATGTATACATAAAATCTTTGTTATCTTTCTTGAATGGTATAATATATACCCCTGATCTATTGATAGCCTGTATTGGGTCAATTTTTCTGTTTAACAAAACCCGCAACTTTGGGGGAGGGACTGCGATTAATGTAATGCCAAAACTTAAAGAGGGAATGTCTCATACTTTCAAAAAACCGTGGGATGTAGTTAGCTTTACAAAACTTCAAACTTTTAATTGTACCTGTATACCGTTTTTCTTCATCTTTCACTTTAAATTTATTTATGATTTTTTCAATGAAACGGGATGGAACTGAATTCTCTGCTGCTATTTTTCTAATTACATCTAATTCTTCATTAAGGAAAAGGCATGAACAAACTTCAAACGCTCTTTTTACATAAAAATTGAAATCCCAATCCAGGCTATCAATAGATCAGGGGTATATATTATACCATTCAAGAAAGATAACAAAGATTTTATGTACATAGGTATGACAATGAGGAAATTTCGTGACAGAATAAAAGAACATGAAGCAGATCTGAGATTAAATAGACCCCACACTGCGTTAGCAAGATTAGCGCAAACTGAACCTATAAAAGTTGATTTCAATAGATCCAAAATTATATTCTGCACAAATAATCACCTGGAAGCAATCATAAGAGAGTCTCTAGAAATAATGTCTAAAAAAGAAATAGTCTTTAACGATGTATTATCATATGATATCCACGCAGTCTGGAATGAATTAATGCATCATTGATTACCTTTCCCATCCCACCTTATTTCCAAACCCGTTAAGTAAAATAGTTTATTCCGGGCAAGCAAGATAACGCAAACAGATAACAACTCAATACAACAATTTAGTTTTTCCACTGATGATTACCGGGTTTCGGTTGAAAACGTTTTGGAATTTTTAAAAGGACTTTAATGTGCTTTTAAATGTTTTTATGTATGTTTTTACGCACCTTCAAGCAATATATTACATTTAGTTGTATCTTAATGAATTTTAGTTATTAAACAAGGTGAATTTGCACTGAAATTTTAACTTTTATTGAACTATAGTCATTCTTGCTTGTTAAATTACAGAGGATTTTTTTTTAACTTTAATGCTCTCTGATTTATTTCTGTTTTAAACCATTTCTGTCTTCCTACAGTGGGGAAAAAACTTATGATACTCCAGAAACCTTTTCAAATGAGCATATCAAAATATTGTTGCAGAAAATGTATTGCTAGAAGCACTTCTTATTACACCTGGAGAATTTTTCAGCAGAATGATGTCCCAATCCATGTCACAATCATCAAAATCATGATTTAAAGCAATTGAGATTTCATCACTGGACTTGGTTATCACAGAGTCCTGATATAAATCCAGATGAAAACTTGTGGGAAATAACAGCGATATTTATTAAACTAGACACATGTTATGCCACCAAGGATTAACTGAAAATTGCTATCAAAATATTCTGAAAAAGACTCCCAAAGACACTCTTAAGAAATTTTCAAATTGCTTAAACTTCTAGAATAAAGAAATTTGTTGAAAATAATGGTAATGTTTTAATCCGCCAACGTTCATTGTCACCTCCAGATGACACATCGGTAAAAGGACTTCTAGGCTTAGGTTTTAAGTGAATTTGTGCTGTGGTGCCTTTATTATTTATTAAACTGGACACATGTTATGCCACCAAGAATGAGCAAAAATTTGCCTCCAAAATATTCTAAAAAAGACTGCGAAAGACACACTTAAGAAACTTTCAAATCTTTTAACATCTTCTAGAATGAAGAAATTTGTTGAAAATAATGGTAATGCTTTAAACCGCCAACTTCAATTGTTACATCCTGATGACACGTCGTTGAAAGGATTTCTAGGCTTGGGTTTTAAGTAAATATGTACCGTGGTACCTTTATTGGGATATAGAAGAGTTTACCTAAATCATAGAAAAAAAATCCCATATCTCTCATATTTGCTGATATGATACTATAATCTTCCATAGTTTTGCATCTCCTCCAAACAATCAAGGACTATCGTTGGTTTACTATTTAGGGATAAAAATGCTGAAAAAGCAATAAGTCTCAAACTTTTTTTTCTTGCCTGTTTGTTGAAGTTAACTGAATGTTGAATTGATATTTCTATGTTTTCAAGAATTTGATTAATTCTCTTTCTGTGATGCGATCTTGAATTTGTGTATAAATTAAAATAAGTGGGAAAAATACTTAAAGATATGTAGAGAAAAAATCCAATGTGCAGAAAGTGAAAATTATTACAAGAAGCAGTTGAAAACTAGTGGGACACTTTTTCAAGGGCAGTATTCCACTAATATAAGTGAAATGTAATTGTATACTTATGGGCATTGGCGGATTAAATTGCTAAATGTGCTTTTTCTGTATTCTACCCTATAATTTTTCCCAATTTTCTTCTTATATGAAACAACATACAAATAAAACTCCATACTTTTTCCAAATCTTTTGACATATAAAGATTTTCAAGTGTATTTCCTTTCGTAAAAATATAATAAATCTAATTAAATACTAAATGCTAACAGCACTTTATATTTCGCAATTTATAACATATCCGTATCTTTTTTTTTTTTTGTATCATCATTGTAGTTTGTTAGTTGTTATAATATCTCAGTCACAAGTTAAATTTTATAAAAATTACAAAAACCATACAAACTATTAAAAAAAATGAAAAAAATGCTGATACTGTTTCTTTAATGTAGAAAAGAAACCATAATTTTATTTTTGTAGTTAACGTATTCATATTCGTTGTCCATCATACAAAATTATTTTGCTATGGAAAAAAAAATCGTTCTATTATTTACTCAAAAATGTTTCTGCAACATACTTTTTCGAATGTCTTTTTCCTAATCATTAAATATAAATAAATAAGAAAATGAATACAAGGTTTGCAGTGAAATTGCATTTTGCATAACCTTTTTTCCTTTATCGATAAAGGTAAAATGTTAAGATAACATATTAACATTCGTAATGCAATGACTGTTTATCAACAGGTATTTTTTTATGAAGTGAGAAAAATACAAGAACCTAAATGAAATGAGAGATTAAAAAAAAAAAAAAAAAAAAAAAAAGAGAGAGAGAAAGAGAGAGAACATGTCACTAACTTTAATACTGAACTAACCATAATGTTACAACCCTAGTTTATTTCACGCTTCACTGGTAATGACCGAAAAAAGTTCTCTTTCTCAAATGCAATACACTCTTTAGCTGTTGATCTAATAAAAACAACCTGAGAAAGATAGATAGATTGGAATATATCGATCATTTTAAGATCCTGTAATAGCTATCATGGCGTGGCATCTACCGTGTCATCTCTGTTCAGCTTTTGATAAATATGTTAGAAAAAATTGCAGGTTACGAACAGTTAAACGTTCTGGTATTCGTTAGTTTGTGTCGCTATCGAATAAAATAAAAACTTAATATGTTTAACTTTGACGTTTAGGGCGTAAGTTCAGATATCTTAACAACGTTATATATTTTCTTATTGCAAAAATTAATTAAAATTTATGTCTTCTGCGTATGATACCTGAGTAAAGTTACGACTTTTCGAAATTTCTACAAAAACTTGGTAAAATTAACGGTTGTTAAAGAATCTGTTAGCTATTGTAATGTGGCATCATTTTTTTCCCCCGCATTTCAATTATTGTGTCCGTTTTGAATAAAACTGAAGCTTAAGAAATGTTTAACCTTTAAGTTTAGTTATTTATGTTATGAATTTAAATGTTCGGAAACATTATTTATTTTCTTTCAACAACAACAACAACAAAAAAGATAAGAAAATGTCTTAATTGATTATTGAATTAACAATAATGTTACAACCCTAGTTTATACCGCGCTTCACTGGTAATGACCGAACAAATTTTCCTTTTTCAAATCTGATACTCTTTTTCTGTTGATCTAATAAAAAAAAAAACTTGCGAAAGATATAGATAGAATGAAATATATCGATCATTTTAAGAGCTATCGTAGTGTGGCATCTATCGTGTCATCTCTGTTCAGAATTTGATAAATATGCTGAAAAAAATAATTATAAGTTATGAAGGATTTGAGCAATTAAATGTTCTATAGGGTTCGTTAGTTTGTGACGGTTTTGCATAAAACTGAAACGTGATGAAAATCTAATTTTTATGTTTAAGGTATATATGTTCAAACACTCAACGTTCATTTTATAGCAAAATTAAAATAAAATTTCTGGCCTTCTCTGTGGCGTCTGCATAAATGCACGATTTTGCATGATTTCTGCAAAAATTGGCTGAAATTAATTATTGATTATTTGTGCTCAATAATTTAAGAATCTGTAACACATATCATGAAAACATTGGTGTGTCATCTAAAATTGCAGGTCATGAAGGATTTGAACGTTCTAAGATTCGTTAGTTTGTGCCACTGGCGAATAAAACTAAAAGTGGATGAAAGTTTAATTTTGATGCTTGGACTAGAGTATAAGTTCAACCTTTCTACAATTTTATTTTTTTACATCAAAATTAAAATAAAATAAAATAACTATCTACCTGCTACTGCTATGGTGTATTTGCATAAAAAATAAGATCTTTCGTGCTTACTACAAGACTTGCTAAAATTAGCATTTGCATTAGTTATTGATGTTAAAAAAATTAGGAACCTGTAATAACCTGTGACGTTTGTTAGGAATCTCTGTTTGCATTTGATAAATATATTTGGGAAAAATACAGGCTAATATACTAAATATTTTAAGTGTTATACGCGCCAGAATGGCTAAGATTAATAAATACTTTTAATTTTTTATATTAGAAGATATATTTTGCCCTTTTTGATACATCAATAAAATCTACGGGAAATGCATATTTTTAATGTTATCAAATGAAAATTTCTTTTTCCATAATCAGGGTGCATGTTCTAATACATAATCCGGGTATCTTTTAGAGATGAATTCGGGCTTTTTTTTTCGGAGCTCGAGCTCGATACTAAAAATGCCCAACAGAAAATTATCCATAACATTTTAAAATTGCTTCAAAATTATTTTTCTCATTTAAAAATCTCTTTTGCATAAAGATAAGTATTAATCCTATATGCTCCCTCATAGCAATATTTCGGGATTTTCATGTCTCTGAAAATCTGTTTAAAATAGAAAATTTGTTATTTATATCCAACCACTGACAGAAATCTGCAAAAGTAACAATTCGTATTCTTTTAAAATATTATTGTATAACTATGGCATAAAGACATGAGTTCTGTTTTTCAGTAATTCTTGAAAAGGACTTCAAGAATAAAACGAGGATAGAGAAGGAATATCCCACACCTTCTTTGCTACTAACACTGACCGTGCAAAAGCTTCAGAATCAGATAGACTATTTTCCCTTATATCCCATCAATAACAATTCAATTTCAAATTAATTTTTAAAGGATTGTAAAATTCTTTAAGAAACTTAGACTACATTCTTGTTTATCAAATAGTTTTCAATTTTTTTTTCTTTTTTCAATTTGTGAATAAATAAAATTTTCACATTGTGAGCCGGGATCTAGATGAGCCTGTCTCATCTGTATTATTTTTTAGTCTATGGCACCTTTCTGCCACAGGTTTTCCAGGGAATTTCACCAAAGAAATGCCAAGAAACTTACACGAGTCAGTTACACACAAAACATATGGAACTTTACACAGATCACCGATCACTCTTTTACAATAATTCCGAAAAGTTACACAAAAGTTCAAAAGTATACCTGAGAAAACTAAGGAATGTTACACACAAAAAAACATATGGAACGTTTCACAGGTGATCAGTAAATTCCACTTTCTCAAGTATTCCGAAAAGTTACACAACATTATAGAAAATGTTACACCGGATTTCCTGATATTCTCGGATCAGCTGAAATAATCCGAGAAAACCCAGGAATGTTACACAGTAAACGTCAGGAACATTATGCAGATTTTTTACAGTGTATGGAGAAACGTTCAAAATATATCTCTTAAGATAAAAAAATTAAAGAAACTCATCACTTAACTATTGATCTAATAACAACAACTCTGGAAAGATATACAAAGAAACGAAAAGAATATGTCGATCATTTTAACAGCCTATAATAGCAATCGCGATTTTGCATATACCTTTGTCATCTCTGTTCAGAATTTTTGATAAAAATGCTAGGGAAAATTGAACAGTTAAATGTTGTAGTATTCATTAATATGTGGCGCTTTCTAACAAAATAAAGACTTGGCGGAAGTTTATCTTTGGTTTTCACGAAATAAATTAAAATATTCTACAACGTCACTTGTTTTTTAATGGAAAAAAAATATAGTAAAACAAGAATTTAAAAAAAAAAATCCTGCCTTATTGATAGATTTTTATTTACGCGTTTGAACAATTAAGATAAATACTTGTTTATTTTAAACTGCCTTTATTTTAAAGATTATTCTGCCTTTGTGGGTAATTACGTTATAAAGAGTACCTCTCCTCCAAATTTCAGGATTTTAATATCAATGGTTGAGATTGGGCATTAATATGTGTCTGTCAATTTTAAATCAAATAAATCCCGACGGAAAATGAAAAAAGAAAAAGTAATAAGAAATTCTTTCTTAAAAAAAAAAAAAAAAAATCTTGAGTATATTCATACTAATGTTAAGTAATAATAATACTTTTTCAAAATTTTAATATTAAGAGTAAATAGAAACTTTTTTAAGAACATTTGAATTTCATTAATTTCACAAATTTTCAACTTCTGTGATAATTTTCTTTGAATGTCTTTATTTTTTCCTTTATATATATAATATTGTCGTATATTATTTATTTTCTTTAAAAACTGATTAACAGTGGCAGACTTATTAACTTCCAGCCTCATACATTGCTAATAAATACATTTTAAATATTTTTTTTTTTTTTTTTTTTTTTTAGGCTTTTTTCACAAATAGTCCATAATTGTATAACCAAGCACAATATGCTGACATTTAACGTACTAAAATCCTCCTCGCAAAATTTTCTAACAGAAGATCGTGAAAATCCGTTCAATAAAAGTTAAATTATGCCCTTATTCCATGATCGGGGGCATTATTACATGTCATACAGGGGCATATATTAGATATAATACCCTCTTTTTTTTTTTTTTTTTTTTTTTTCAACGAATGAACGCAATAGTAAACAGTGAGGGATGTTCCATAATCTTAATCCACAACAGAACAATTGATACGAAAATGGTTTCTTTTCATGACTGGGGGCTTTTTATCATAAATGACGCGGCGTTTTCTCGGCGATTGAAACTAATAAGCACCTCTTTTGTTTTAAACAATCAATAGTATATACATACTTAATGTTAAGTAATAATAATACTTTTGCAAAGTTTTAATATTAAGAGGAAATAGAAACATTTTTAAGAATATTTGAAAATAAATTACTTTATTTTCTTTATGTATAATGCTGTCATATACTAATGTTATAATATTATAATAATATATATAATATTGTCATACATTATTGTCATGTTTAATTTAAAAAATACTAATTGCATTTTTTTTCCCACTGAATCAGTTTTTTAATTCTAATCTTTAAAATACAATCTTTTACGAAACAGAATAAACGAAAAGAAATCGCGTATTTAATCAGCTATAAGCTGCGATAAGTAAAGAAAACCTGTAAAAGTTCAGAAAGTGCCCGAGTCACAACCGTCGTCATTTTCATCGCGTGACAAAATATGGAAATTTCCTGAAATATTATTACGTGCATTTCACGTCTCTTGACATCTACAGTAGTGACGAAATACTTTTGACAACTGTCTCGACACATACGTTATATTGCAAGTTGCTCTTTTCCATTTAAGATTTTGAATAAAACGCATTTTCTTTTTCTTTCAAAGCCACTAATTTGAGGTAAATACAAGTAGCCTATGTTACATCGCGACTCGTTATATCGCTGATTTGTATATATCACTGTTTTCTCTTATCCTCAAAAATAAATAAGTTCCATCTTAAACGACCTTTTTAAATAACTTTATTGTGTATCTGTTAGGATAAATGAAATTATCTATCAGTAATTTTATTAAGAAAATTGCACTTAGACACACAAAGTAACGTTTTGGAAGTATATATGTTACGGTCAATATGATTAATCCGGTCATTATTAATAGTAACCGGTTATTATTAATAGTGACCGTGGTTATTATCAAAAATAACTGTCCTTTATGTCCGGTCATTATTAATAATAACCGGTTATTATTAATAATGACCGGATTAATCATATTGTCCGTAATATATATATATATATATATATATATATATATATAACATTTACTTGTAGCGTATTATCTTTTTAAAATTTTAATTCCTTCTGTTAAGTTGTAATTCTTGTGTAGTCTCCCAACATGCACATTTTTACGAAAAGCTATTGTATATTCCATTCCTGAAGAATTAATTGCACACTCAATAAAAATATGCTACTTCTGTCTTTAAAACTTATATAATAATATTTTGGAAAAAAAAATAGTATTATGTGGGGGAAGAAGGGGGGGGGGTTATTTAATTTATTTACGAAGTTGCAAGAAGTCAGAATTTTTTCGTCTAAAATTAAATGTAACACGAAAAACAGCTTTCTTGATTTTTATAATAACCATTTAGGTTCGGTCACACCACGTATGATTATTAGTCAACTTTCAAAGAAGGTGGTTATACTAATTCGTTTGTATTTTTTTTTTTTTTTCTTCATGTCCACGCATAACTCTTGAACGCATGGTCCGATTTTTTTTTCTTTATAAGAATCTAAAATTTATATGTTTTCTGTTTGTCTGTTTTCACATCCTTTTAATTCATTTATATACATATTTTTTAAAATTTATAGCTTTAACTTTTGTTAAAATTGACCGATCGTTACGAAAGATGTATATGGTATTAAGATATACTTCGCGTTTTTAAAATAGTTGTCGCATCATGTATAGTTCTTTTACAGGGACACAACAAAAAATTTTAATGTATCATCGTCTAATGCGCGGCAAAATAAGCGTTATTGATAACAATGAGATTTAAAATGACTAAGGATTACAGTCTTTCATCAGGTCGGGTAATCCGAATTTACCCGAACCTGACACGACCCGCAGTTTAGGTCGGGTAGTGCTTACTCTAATTGTTTCGGATAGGGTTTTAACTTGCGGGTGGGGTTTGGTAACTCATTTTATCCACAATATCAGACATAAGACTGCCCACATCCACAATATTGTTTAAGATAAAAAATAAAAAACCACATTTGAATATAAATGTGTACACATATATGTGTGTATTTTTTAATATTAACGATAAAATTAATATTATAGATATAAAGTATTTTTTTCATAATTGTATTAAAATGTGGATTAATGCATTAAATTATGCGATTGAAGTGCGTCAGATTCGAGTCGGATTTCAGGTTGACTTCAAATAGAATTTTAGGGTTTGGATAGGTATAACCCGACCCGTGCATGATTCTAACGTGGATAAAAAATACAGAATGACCACAAAAATACGAAGGTTAAAATAACAAAAATTAAGCATAACTATGAAATTAGGCAATTACTACTTATTAAAAAATATATCTATCAAAGAAGATCATTTCTTGGATACTTTGTTCACTGTCCGTCTTTTAATATCTGGTCAAATATGTTATTATCTTTTTAAGACATCAAAATATCCATGCGAAATGCCAAATTTTTTGGCAATTCCTATTATTTTTTTTTATAAAAAGTTAAATGGTTGTTTTCTTGGGTCATTTACGCATAATATTTACTTTAATTGTAGTTTTCTTGCCAGAAAAAAATATGTAAACACAAGTTATAAATTTAAAATAGGAGTAATTATAATAAATAATTCCATCAGAACAATCATTTTTTTTTCTTTTAAAAGAAGGATGAATCAACTGACCGGATTATTCGCAGTTACTGTTAATTTAAAAACACACCAAAGATGCTAATTTCTTGGATAATTTATCCATCCCACTTCATTTCATAGCTGCTATTTTCTTTTTCCTTTTGCGTATCAAAATATTAAAAAAAAATTAAATTAACAAGTCTTTTCAAAATTTTAATAGTTAAATTAAACGGTTATTTTTGGGGGTCATTTGTGCATAGTATTTATTTTAATGATTTTTTTTCACCGGGAAAAAATACATATAAACTAGTTATGATACAAATACAATAATTAGCTGTTTTCCACCCCCAATTGCCACCGGCTAGGTAATTACTCACCCTGTTAATACTTCTATTTATTATTGTGCCGAGGACGTGTAAC
The DNA here is from genome assembly GCA_963931845.1 of Maratus michaelseni. Taxonomy (NCBI): domain Eukaryota; kingdom Metazoa; phylum Arthropoda; class Arachnida; order Araneae; family Salticidae; genus Maratus; species Maratus michaelseni. The sequence continues at coordinate 278,115,021 of OZ007587.1, forward strand.
ATGGGTCACAGGCTCCTCGGATTCAACAAGTCTTCGAAGTCAATTAGCTGCTGACATCTATTATTAAATAGAAACACTAAAATATCAATAAAAAATTATTTAAATGTATGAAATCTTTACAATTACATGTTAGTTAAAATATAATTAAATGGGTATTTTCTTGGAACATTTGCGCAAGATGTTTGCTTTAATTATAGTTCTCACTAAAACGAAATGAACAAATATTTTAATTTATTATTGTATTTTATCAGTACTATCATATTATTCACAATTACTATTAATAGAATATAATTAAATGGTTATTTTCTTGCGTTATTTGTGCATAATATTTACTTTAATTACATTTGTCAAACGATAAAGAATGCATACAAACAAATTATAAGATTAAAAAAAGAAGGTTGACTTGAACTATCAACTTTTTCAATAAGAAATAATTAATCCGAACTATTAAATTATTCGCAATTACTATTAATTGAGTAGTTATTTACTTCTTTTACTTGTGAATAATATTTACTTTAATTATATTCTCACCAGAAGCAAATTATAAGATTAAAATAACTGGAATTAAAATAATAAATAGTAATCAAAACTATAAAATTTTTCATCTAAAATAACAAGAATTAATTAATCAGAACTATCACATTATTCGCAATTACTATTAATAAAAGAAAATTATCAAAAAAGCTGATTTCTTGGATCGTTTATCCTTCCTACGTCATTTAATAGCTACCTTAATCCTTTCTACACTTACTTTTAAAATCAACTGATTGTATTCTCCCATCAGAAATCGGAGCGTGCGAAAAAATGTCACCCTTGATTAATGTTTGAAGTTTCGATTTTTTTTTCTTTCTTTCTTTTCTCGTTTGTTTTAGCTTAAATAATCGCTGCTCCTTATCTTCATAATTATTAATTTCGGTTTTTTCATAATTATTTTCAGATTTTTTTTTTCTGTTTTGATTATGTTCTCTTGCGTAATACAAATTGCGAATACTGAAATTGATTGTAATTTTCTTGCTTTTCGCCTCAAGGAAGTGATGTCCAATAATTTATCAACGCTTTGCACAGATCGCAGAGGTTGTTTTGGGTGATTTTTTTTTTTTTTCTGTTTTGTATGAGAAGTTTTTAACCCGATTTTATTAATGAATGCATCGTTTATCATCGGATAAAACAAGTGTTGAATTAATGGTTACAGAGTGAATATGCTTGTTTAATATAAATAGCATATTAAACTATTTAAAATTTAAAATTATGATAACCTAAAATTACGTTAAACTATTTAAAATTTAAATTATGTTTATTTTAATGTTAAACTATTGTTTGTTTTTGCTGCATAACAGATCTTTTCCAAATTTCGTAACGAAAATTAACAGAGGCATTTTTATTTAATTGAAGTTATTTATTTATAAAAGCATTAAACTGTAACATTAGCAGTGGCGTAAGGCGGATTTTAAGTCCCCAACTCAATCCAAAGTGTTGCGCCCCTTAATAGACTATGCTAGTCAGTTGACGAAATTCTCAATAATAAATCTATAGGGCTAATATTAAACCTATGGGAGCGTTCTTTTCAAAGTTCTCATTTGCATTTCAATATTTTTAAATGGTTCGTTTTGCAGGGGATATCTGAGGTCTATGTCTAACGTTGTTACTTTTGTACTTTTTTAGGTTTTGGTTGCAGATTTTTTCTTTCTTTTTTATGGGGGGTACTTTCAATTTCTCAACCGGTTCCGAAATTGGAAGGGTTTTCATAAAAAAAAAAACTGCAACCAAAATCGAAAGAATAAAAAAAGATCCGGTTGGAGACCGACCTCAGCTACCCCATAAGGGAAAAAAAAAAAAAAAAAAAAAAAAAAAAAAACCTTTTTAAAATATTGAAATGCAAACAAGAAATTTGAAAAGAACGTTGCATTTGATTTAACATTATCTAGCGAGTGTCTTCGCGTACTTTGTTTTTTATGTAAAGATGGAATGTTATAATCGATATTTACTCAATTCCTGATATGATAGAATTATTTAAAATTATATATGTACACAGGTGTGTTTCCGATGACAACATTTTAATACTTTTAGAACTTCATTATAAATGAATAAATTAATTTTAAGGCATTTTTTCTGCTAACCGGCAGTAGGTGATAAATCGCCAAATAATATTTATAGTTGAAATTGCTTACGAGTTACAAAAACAATTGAGTTCATTATGTGCTAAACCGCTCTCCCCAAAATATGCCTACTAACTATGAAACTGCAATAGCGAAATATTTTAAACACTAAAAAGTAAAGAATATAAATAAAAAAAAAGAATGTACTAATTGAAAAAATACTCTTTTATCATTCAATAGTTTAATATTAATCTAATTATGATTATACGCTAAGAAATCAATTTAGATATCCTAAATTAATAGTTTAAATAATACTTTTTTTTTCTTTCCTGTTGCCATATCTTTATAAAAATAGCAAAAAATTATAATTTTATAAATAAATTAACTAAGTGACGCTTTCTATCAAGCGTAAATGAAAGCGAGGAATGATAAACATTAAATGTATATAAAAGATTTTTTTTTTAAACTATTTTTACTTTTATTATTTAGCTTTTTCTTAAAATGAAAAATTAAGTGCAGAGTATTATTTCTTAGAATCTAAGACGTATTCACTAGCGATTTTAAGTACAGTGGATGTTTAAATTTAGCATGGGGGACACTCCTGGCAGTTTTTTGGTAAAATAGGTATATGGGTAGATAATAAGTAAATAATAGGGATATGGGTAGATATATTTTAGAAAAGTGCTTCGGGGCACCTATCACCAAAGAAGATTGAAATGGTTATAAGCATTGCTTAAAATTTGCCGTAACATAATTTTCAACAAAGTATTAATTAAAAAAATATTCTAACCAGAATTATCTCGAATAAAAAATATAATTAATTTTTATAATGAACCTAACTAAGCCTTTATTAAATTATACGTGATTTCATTTAGAATTTCTAAAACATTTTCCACTGTTCTTTGACGCTAACACTTTTAGGGGATAAGGCCATTAGAAAGATTAGCTAATGTTTTTACGGTAAAGATTTTTTTCCAAAAGTATTTTTATGTTTTTATTTTAATTTATTTTGCAGACTATACAAGACAACAGCATAAAATGGCGAAAGAAGAAAAAAAATAATCAAGGTATATTAAAATGAAGAATAACATTGCTTTTAAAGCTCTCAATCTTGCATTTACTTTTACATTCTTAATTAACATAGTCATAAAATTGGCTCAACTAAAAAAGAGCCGTCTGCAGTATTAACCGTTAACACTAATTATTCCTCCGCTAACGACCTCTTTTGCAATGCCTTAATCCCCAAATATCGCGTGTTCCCAATGTCTCCTTTTTCTATTCTCACCGCTGTTGCCAGATTGCGTCACACAAGATTCTGAAAGGTGGTTGCCCGACCCCGAGCGTTCCACAAATTGCCCCTTTCTATGCTTGTTCACCCCTATCACCCCTCCCATTTTCGTATCACCCACCCCGTTAATTTTCTTTCTGTTTTCTTGAAATTTCTCTGGATAAAATGAAAATAAAAAATTGCCTTGTGTTGTCATTTTATTTTTTTTCCCCCGCCGACTTCATTATTTCGATGCAGAAAATTGTTTTAGTGTAGTTTTTTGTTATGCGAGTTATGTTGTTATACGCATGGTTAATCCCGAGCCTCGGCTTTGCGAGGATGGGTGCAAGTGAAGAGATTTCCAGAGTTTTTGTCTTTGCTGTTCTACTATTTTTGCTTCAAATAGTATTTTTGCCGTATGTATAGAATGGTATGTGTGTGTGAGAGAGAGAAAAAGAGCAGTATCTTATCAGAGCAAAATGGGAACTTACCCAAGGCCCAGATATATTAGAAAGCCAAATATTCTAGAATCTTGGTACATAATTTTAGTGAAAGATATCTTAGTCTTAAAACTATTTTGTGGCTAGTGTAATAGAATTTCCATCAGCCATTATATTTAAAAATAAATTATAATATTATAATATATATAGAAGCATACATTTCCAAAAAATTAGAAATGCTTAAGGGGGGAAAATGGGGGGGGGACTTATTTCGGGCGCACACTGTTAAAATTTTTGTGCTGGGTTGAACCAATTTTTGATGTTGCAGTAAGTAGCTGCAACCATAAGATGGTGAAAATCTCATTCCAACAGGTGGAGCTCCTATTGAACCATAGCTCTAAATGTTGGTACGAGATTTCACCATCTTGGTGGTTACAGCTGCCGCATCCTCAAAAATGGTTCAACCCAACCCAGCACAAAATTTTTAACAGTGCAATATTTTTATAGTGTTCTTATTCCAGTGAAGAATCTGGTCTCCACAAAGATGAAAAGTATAGCTGCATGATATGTTCAGCAGATTTATCATTACGATGCTTCTGTTTTGTTTCTGTTTTTAATACTTTTGTTGTTAAAACAAAAATTTAAGTTGAAAATAGAAAAATATTTAATTTAAAAGCATTTTTCTCTTTTCTTTTTTACATACTTTCTTTTAATTTACATTTCTATTTGTATGTGGCTGTCAAATCTTGATAGTACTCATTTTTCACCCATTTCCTGTTGACGTAGAGCTTTGAAATTTGGAATACGTACGTATTCCTGAGAACAATACATTAATTGGGCATTATTTTTTTTAATTCAATCCCGAAGGGGGGGGGGGGGGGGTTAACGTCGGCCCCAAACTTGCATTTTTCCCATAGAAACAAAGTTACGATTGTTTAATTGAAAAAAATAGCTACATTGTTGCAACATTCATCCATTTTTACCACATTGTTGCCCGCATCAATATGACGTCAGCATTGAGCGACGCACACATTCATGCTTTATAATATAAGTTGACTTTTTTATGAATTTTAATGAAAGTATGTTTTATTATTATTATTATCATTATTATTTTACATTCAATTATTTCATAATTATTTTTATCTGATATTTTCCTTTCATAAAATATTCGGATACATTTTACACTGGTCTCAGTCCAATAAATCTCACATTCTTCCTGTGGCTCAAATAATCATTAGTTTTTTATTTCCTACAATATTTTTCAACTGTTCAAGAATATTGAAACATCTTATCTGGTATCTGTTTTTTAAAAATAATATACATTTATTTTAATAAATAGATATTTATCAAAGTGGAATACAACTATATGACATAAAATTGTGAAAATGGGTAATATAGGCATATATATTTAGCTTATATTTTCCTTTCATGAAATATCCTGATACATTTTACACTGGTCAAAATTCAATAAAATCTTACATTATTCCTGTGTTTCAAATAATCATTAGCTTTTTTATTTCCTACAATATTTTTCAATGTTTCAAGAATATTGAAACTTCTTATCTGTGATCTGTCTTCTAAAACAATGTGCATTTATTTTAATAAATAGATATTTATCAAAGTGGAATACAACTATATGACATAAAATCGTGAAAATGGGTAATATAGGCATACATATTTAGCTTATATTTTCCTTTCATGAAATATCCTGATACATTTTACACTGGTCAAAATCCAATAAAATCTTACATTATTCCTGTGTTTCAAATAATCATTAGCTTTTTTATTTCCTACAATATTTTTCAATGTTTCAAGAATATTGAATCTTCTTATCTGTTATCTGTCTTCTAAAACAATGTGCATTTATTTTAATAAATATATATTTATCAAAATGCAGTACAATTATATGACATAAAATCGTGATATATATTATATAATATATATCGTATAATATATATATTATAGTTTTAATAATATAAGAATCTCGTTATAATGTGCTTTTTTTTTTTCGAAATTATTGCAGAAATGAGAAGGGATGAAAACAAACAATAACAATGCATAAACAGATTAGGAAAATGGAAAACCCTAGTTTCCTGTTGTCAAAGAAGTCGTTAAAGATGTTTGAGACAGGCTATGCAGCGTAAGAACAATCAAAATCTCATAACTGCAATGCAGTTAATGAATTTTCGATCATTATTTTCGAGTGATCTATAAATATTGACAAATGAAAGACAACAAAAAATATCTCTATTTCATTCGAAAGCATCAATTGCTTTTGTGTTCTTTTTAAATACAGAATAAGGATACGTAGATATCACTCAAGTAATTACAAATCTATATTGCTGATTTTTAGCGCACAAACTAACGTTTTCTAGACAGATACAACACATTCAATTTTAGGTTAACCTATTCTTTCTTAACTTTCAATGTCTTCTGTCATATCACGCTCATTTTGTAGCCTTCGTGAGTGAATATGATGAAGGATTAATTCAAGCATGAATACTCCAATAAGTTTAGGTTATATCATGTTATAAAAAACGATTACATTTAATGATTTCATACCACCTGGAAGTATTTTTAATGTCGCATAGTTTTTTTCTTTCTCCAAAACAGCCTATATACATATCAAAATATTGTTTATATGTCCCAGCACATTTTACGTGTTAAATGAACAGCAAAAAAGTGATTTTATGTAAATGTATATTTATCCCTTATCCCTTTGTGTCATAAATTCTGAATTAAGAACCATCCAACCTCAATTATTTACCCGTTTACTATTTGAAGGGAGATTGGAAAAAATATTTAATAATAATATGAAAGCTAAAGAGTTTGTTCGTTAAAATATGTTAGTTATATATATATATATATATATATATATATATATATATATATATATAATTATAGGCATTTTTATAAAATACTTGAAACAATATTTACATTAATTAACAAGTAATATCATTTTATGAAATATATATACTTTTATTATTTTATTAGGATTAAGATAGTGTGGTTATATTGGTAAATTAGAGAAGGTTTCGCTGTTCTAAAATACTTCATTACGCACCTTTCAACTGCGCAAAAATTTACATACTCATACGTAAATTGGTTGTACTTTCTAAAAGTAATAAAGCAAAGTATATTGCATGAAATTTAAAATATTCTGTTATTAATAGACGCATTACATTTTACATCAAATGTTATTTAATGTACTCTTATATAAAAAAAAAAAAAAAGGTTAAAAAAGAAGTGACCGACATCGTATGTATATAATTTGACCACTTTTGAAAACTTTCACATGGCCCTGCACACCTCTTTCTTTTAAGTATGACGAGGACTACCCAGAGCATCTGAGATTATCTTGATCGGAAACTTTTATAAGCTTTCGTTTTGGTTACATGAAAACATCAACAGATTTCTCCCTTTTTTCATCAATGCAACCACGCGTTACGGTTTGATAAAATCGCACAAAACTGATTGATATTCCTCCCCATGTTTTATTATAAAAAAGAGTTGTCTTCTTTAAGAATCTAACTGAAATCATCTTAGTTGAGGTTATTAGAGTCATCAACGCGTCGTTTTTAGTTTCTTGGGAACAAGAAACGTGTGCTATTTATCTAATATTATTTAAATGGAATAATAATGACTTTTTTTTCGGTTTGTATTTATGTAGTTTTTCAGTCGTGATGTAAAAACTGATAAACGATTATTAAAAATTTCACGCATTTGAATTGTAAGATTCCTAAATACGTAGTTTCTTTTGTACAATGTCCGTTGCCTAGTGAGTGTTTAAAAGATCAGTTAATTTATTATTTTTGTGAAATATTTTGACGCCATATAATTTGTAGACAGGTCCTTATAAATAACAAAAAAAAAAAAATCTGGTAGCCAGCAAAAATTTCTAATTGCCGGTTTAAAAAAAAAAAAAAAAAAAAAAAAAAAAAAAAAAAAACATTTGTACTACCCTCCCCCCCCCCCCCCCCCCCCCCACACACACACGTGTTATACACTGGCCTCCAAAACTTACGTTACAACCAATATTTTGTGCCTAATTTGAAAATAAATGAAGATAAAAACATTAAATTTATCGAGTTTTATATAATTTTAGCATCAAGCATAATTTACAAATTAAAAATTACATTTTTTTTTGCTAAAGTCCACTGTTTGATAAAAAAATAAAATAAAAATAAATGACAGATTTTTGTGAAAAATAAATAAATAAACGGGTTTTAATAACGAATGTGTCCGGCCCTACTTCTGATGGGTTGGTGGCATCGACTTTCCATATTGTCAATTAAGTTGTCGGACATTAGAATGGGGATCATATATGGAACAACGCTTGTTCCAGTTCATTTAACGACTTCGAAGGAGAGTTTAAGGTAAGCCACCAGTCTGCCGATGTAATCCCAAATATACTCTATTTTATTAAGATCCGAATATTGAGCTGGCCATTCTATTCGCTCCAAAGCTTGATCCTCAAGATAGTCATCAACGAGCCTAACTCGGTCGTACGATCGGGCATTATCAATCATTAAGATATCGTATGTGAAGAGTAATAAGAGACCACCCATTAAGAATTAATCACCTATAACACCAGCATATGGTGTGACATATGAAGCAAGGGTCTCGTCCCGATATTTCACAGCAGTTTGAAATCCTCCATGGCACACACGGAGTTTACTGTGACCACCAGAGAGATTCCAGCCCAAACCATGATTCCACCTCCCCTATAAATGTGTCTTTCAACAATGTTACATTGGTAGTATCTGATGCCTTGTTCTCTCCAGATCAACATACGAACGGAATCACTCTCCAAAGCAAACCGGGACTCGTATGTGAAGAGTACAGAAGCCCATTGTTGTCTGGTCCAGGTAACGTGCTCTCTTGGCCAACATAAACGGGCACTTCTGTGTGTTGTCGATTAAAAGGGTCACCTACAAGGGATCGTCTTGCATAGAGTCCTCTATTGTGCAAACGCCTGCGTACTATAGTAGCAGATATTGTCATCGATGTTGTGCACTATAGTAACAGATTTTGCCATCCATGTTGTGTAATGATGTTTGAAGTGAACTGAGTCATAGTAGTGTTCCTCCTCCTTTGGGCCAAAAGCATATAGAAAGCGATCTTGTGCAGGGATTGTAACCCGTGCGCGGTCTAGAGCAAGTATTCTTGATACTGAATTTTCGGATTCAAATTGTTCGGATTCAATTCGAATTCAAATTGAGTCTTTGGACCACACTACGAGACACATTAAGAGGTTTAACCCCCTGAGCGTCTGAGGGCTTTCCTACATTTTTACATAAATGCTTATAAAATTAATATTAATTGAAATTTTCTTTCACGGTTTGTTTCTAAAATACACTTCACATCTCTTTACCATACATATATTTAAAAGTACAATTCTATTACAAATATTTATGTCTACAGCTGATTTAAGTTATTTTTGGGAAACGGAAAAATACGGACAAAACGCTTTGAGGGCTAGCAGCATTAGCTTGTGATAACCCCATTTCCACCCATTCGATTACCCGCCATCTTAACGAATCAGGTAAACGACATCTCCTAGGTATGGGCAACGCTATTTTAGTACCGAAAATTGAAGATCCATAAGCATAAAACAAATTCCACACAAATTACAAAAAGTGGGATATTCGCAGTTTCCGCCGACTGCCATATAAATGTACAATTCTTTAAAATAAATAGAGATGGGCATAATTGTTTCATAAGATTTTAATGAAGTTACTTATAATTATTCATATAAGCTTTTTTTTTACCTTTCTTTCCTTTTTTTTAATAGTGAGAGTCAAAAAACTGGTTTTACCTTAAATTTTGGAGGCCAGTGTATTTAACAAATGGATTTTGAAATGGCACATGTCTTTTATAAATACAGTGGTGGCCAAAAGTTTGGACATTTTTTGAAAGTTTCATGTTTTTCAAGTTTGTGTGCTTGTGTGCTTGTGGAATATATTAATTTTCACTTAAATACAAACATTTATAAATCAAATTGAAGGTAATTTAATGTAATTTTAGTAGAACAAACAAACACAAATCGTTTTGAATAAGGACGTGTTTTGTAATAAAAGCGTACTAGCCAATCACAAACACTGTTCTGAGGACCAATCAAATGTCTGTAACTATAGTTTAGGTTATTTGGATGGTAAAAGAGTTATTGTTGTGGAAATATTTTGCGGAATGATGCATACTAGTACAATTAAATAGAGTATTGCTGTTTTGGAATATTTAAAGTCCTTTTTTTAATTAAACTAATTTTAAACGATGTCATCAACAAGAAGAACTAATTGGACATCTAAAAAAGTAAGCCGAATTGTCATATTGAGAGAAAATGGCCTCTCTTATGCTGAAATTGCAAGACAAGTTGGTGGTTCAGTGACTTGTTCTGGTGTACGAAAGTTCTGTTTACGTTATGAAAAAACAAAATCAGTGGAAAATAAGGCCAAATCAGGCCGAAAAAAATGCACAAGTGCTACTGCCGATAGAAAAATTAAACGGCTATGCCTTCAAGATAGAAAAATTTCATCAGATGCCATCAAATGTAAAATGAATGCAGCGGGTATTGCAGTAAGTTCAAGAACAATAAGAAGAAGGTTATCAGGTTTTGGACTACAAGCTAGAATTCCAAGGAAAAAAACACATTTAAATCAAAAGCAACGCGAAAAACGAGTTAAGTGGGCAAAAGAACACATTAAATGGTCAGAAAATCAATAGAAGCAAGTAATCTGGAGCGATGAGAGTAAAATATCGCTCTTTGGTAGTGATGGTTGAAAATACTTGAGACGTAGAGTAGGAGAAGCACTTCATCCTGATTGCGTTGAAGCAACTACAAAAAACCCAACAAATGTCATGATTTGGGCATGTATGTCTGCAGATGGTGTGGGCCGAATTCAAGTGATTGATGGCATCCTGAATGCCAAAAAATACATCGAAACTGTCCTGGAACCAAAATTGATACCTTCCATCAGGGATCTCTTCCCCAACAACGCACCATTTATTTTTCAGCAGGATTCAGCTCTATGCCACACAGCAAAAGTATGCAAAGCATGGTTTCAAAATAAAGGCATAGATATATTACCATGGCCAGGAAACACCCCTGATCTCAATCCAATTGAAAATTTGTGGCGACGTTTGAAAATTCTTGTACGAAAAAATGTCCATCCAATAAAAGACAACTTATGGAAGTTATAATTGATTCTTGGCACCATGTGATTACGAAAGATGAACTCCAAACACTCGTTCACTCGATGAAAAGACGCTGTGAAGCTGTCTTAAAAAATAAGGGTTACCCTACTAAGTATTGATTGTGTAAGTATTACTTTAAAAAAATGCAAATCTAAGATAGATCTTACTATTAGTTGCATAACTTTTTTTGTAATACAGATATTGTAATACTGTTTTTATTATTAAATTCTACATTAAATTACCTTCAATTTGATATATAAACGTTTGTATTTAAGTGAAAATTAATATATTCTACAAGCACATAAAGTTGAAAAACATGAAACTTTCAAAAAATGTCCACACTTTTGGCCACCACTGTAGAATTTCAGCAAAGAGTTTATTTTTCACCTTCCATTCTTAAGATCGTACGTGCGCATTTTTTATTTATTTATTTTATTTTATTTACGAATGTGTGTACGTATAAAGTTACAAATTATGTACGTAAGTGTCTTTTTAGAAATCAACACTTTTTGTCCCAAATTGCAAAAAAAAAAAAAAAAAAAAAAAAAAAAAAAAAATATCCAACTCAATGATTTGTTTCTTTAATATCTAAAGATACATATTTTTTAAGTATATATGAAATGAAAATGTGAATTTCAGTAATGATTCGTTCATTTTACTCGGAACATTTCATTTTGTGAAAAATGATGAAAATGTCAATTTTCCAACTTTTTACTTAAAATGAATTTAGACATCCGAAATATATTCTCACGAAGTGCCGTAAAAATAAAATAATTTAAAACAAGAACGAAAAACCATGCACCAGATATAGTTTATGAAACACTTTCCAACACTTATTAGAATATTAATTTCATTTTCTCGTACAATGAAATTGACCATAGTGAGTCTTGTAACTGGATTCTTTTGTACGTCTCTCTGTAAATGAATAATAAATTCTACGCACTCTATAATCTATAGAAAACATGTTGTAGTGCATCTCAGTAATCCTTTTTCATTTCATTATCTTGAAGTATCATAAAATTATTAGAATGCACCGCAACCGATTTTCTCTCATAGATCATAATGTAATGGAATTATTTTGTGCGTTCCTGTACACGAACTATAAATGCTACTTAGTCCATACTCCTGAAAATGCATGTTTTTTATATATATACAGGGTGTCCGAAAAGTCTGGAAACGGTCGAATAACTCGAGAAATATAGGGGAGACCGGGGCAAGATGACGAATGTCTTAATTTTTCCGTTTTCCGCTAGGTGGCAGAATCAACCGGACACTACTGGCTCTCCTATCGGTCGTTCGTTAAACAATACTATAGAGACGCTGAAATCGCCATTTTTGTGTCAGTTGTGAAGCTTTGATTGTTTTCCGCAGTCACGTTATAACTTTTATGCATGTGTAAATAAGCTCTGCTACAGATACATGTAAGATATATCGTTTTTCTTTAATATTTATGAGTAAGTTAGTTTAAATACTACCTATTACCATGAATAAATGTCAATTAATCGCCTTCCTTCATGGCAGTGAAAACGAATATTTTTAAACAGGCAGTCCGGGGCAAGATGACGAGTTCGTCATCTGTCCCTGTGTTTTGGAATTTATTAAACTAACTATGTTGTCCATTCTATTTAAATCCTGTAAAAGCTTGTTTGTCTGTGTGTTTGTTCGCACGACCTTGCTCTTCTATCTCCTCTGGGGCTAATGGGCGCATGGGATCGGGGGAGGTGTCGTTCGAAAGGGGCGACCAGAGGAATACATTTTTGCCATCCGCTAAGCCCCCCCCCCCCCCCTAGCCTCCCGAAAGAAAAACCCTATCGGAGTCCATATCTCCACTTCCAAGCGTCCGATCGGTACGAGGAGAGTACCGTTCGGCGGGGTCAAGAGCTCCCCCCTCCCCCGCTGGTCCCCCTCCTCCCAAAAAATTCAAAAAGCGTTTAAGTCCAACTTCCGGCATTGTGACCCACCAACAGAAGAATGGATCCAGTGCTGTAAATGCCAAGAGTGGTGGCATGAGGAATGTTCCAATTATGAAAATGGCATTTTTATTTGTGACTATTGTTGGCTGCACAACTAAACACTTCAAAATTACGTTACAATCAATGCATTATGCTTAGTTTGATACTTTGTAAGATGTAAAAACACAGTTATCATTTGTTAAACCATGTAACATACTCAAAAGATAAAATATGTTCAATCTTTTTCAGTGTTGTCATCTTGTCCCAAGGCCAAAGTCATCTTGCCCCAGTACTGGGGCAAGATGACGATTTGTTAATGTTATGAAAAAATAAAATTATCCTTTATTTTTTTTATTTGAAAAATTAAATGGTAATGTATTTAATACTACAAAGGTATACTCTATCAGTTCATGTAAAATTAATTTTACTATTACTTCAAAATAAATTAATAAACAACAAAAATTGTTAACATAGTCATCTTGCCCCGGTCTCCCCTACATCTGATTAAAAAACGGAAAAAAATGTTTTGAAAAATCTATTTAGGGATATCAAAGTTACGCCCGCAACCCGCTTCCCCCCCCCCCCAAAAAAAAAAAAAAAATAAAAAAATAATAATAATAATAATTTCACCAAATATATTTAGTATTAACACTTTTATTTAAAGAAATAAATATATTAAAGTATATATTTTATAAATATATAGTTCCTTTAACACCAAGTTCAAGTTATCGTGCAAAGTGCTAGCAAGAGTAAATTTCCGAGAAAATGTTTCCCTTCATTTTGCTGTAAAATTTATGTAATTATTAAAAAAAGAGAAAGAAAGAAACGAAAAGCTTCTTCAAAACTTACGAAAAATCCTATAATTCTATTAAAGATATACATTCAAATAAAAGATTGTACATTAAAAGAAACCGAATTGGGTTCCCATGAATCTACTTCATTTCCGTAATATAAAACATATCCTTGCTTAATTTGATGTATTTGTTTTACATAGGCCAAATTTTTTATTCCTAAAAGAAAAGGAATCCTGTTATTAACTGACTTTCCTGATTTTTCTTAAAATTTCTTAATAATACTAGGCAAATTTAATAAAATTTTTAAAAGTTTATATTAAAAAAAGTTTTATTAGCTATCAAAGATTAAAATTAAGCATAATAAATATATGGATAATTTTTAACCGAAGATAAATAATAGCTTAATGTGTTTCAGCAAAGATTTGTCAAAGATTTCCTAATAATCATAGTCAAATTTAATTTAATTTAAAATGGTTTCAAAAAACAAAAAAATTAGATTTATTATCAGTCTAAGATTAAAATTAAGCTTTCCAAATATATCTATCATTTTCTACCAATAATAAATAATAGCTCAATGCGTTTCAGCATAAAGAATTTTCGTTTCATATTGCTATGAAATTTAGATAATCATAAAAGAAAGAAACAAAAGCTTCTTCAAAACTAATTATAAATCCTGTAGGTTTACTTAAAATTAAAATAAAATATTATAAGTGACTGTGTAAAACAAGTGTCCATATGAGACTAGCTTTATTTTCGTACCGTTTGATTTTTTTCCCTTTTTCCCCCTTTTCTTACAGAGACTTTTTTTTTTCACTGTTAAAAAATTTTAATAATTCTAATAATTGGATTCCTTGGTTTTCTCAATTTCCAAATAATAGTAGTCAATCTTACTTAATTAAAAAAATAATAATAAATAGAAACATCACATGATTTGAAAAACAATTTTAATCACAGACTACAATGAAGTACGCCTTACTAGTGTAAAAACTATTAATAAGAATAAGAATAATTACTAATTAACAATAATACTTACTATTAAAATAAAATATTATAAGTGACTATGTAAAACAAAAAAGTGTCCATATGAGACTAACTTTATTTCCGTACAGATTGACCCCCCCCCCCCTTTTATTTTTTTTAACATATTTTATTTTATTTTATTTTTTATTTATTTATGTTTATGTTTATTTTATTTTATTTTTTATTTTTTTACATAGGCCATTTTTTCACTATTATGAAAATTTAATTATTCTAATAATTGGATTCCTTGATTTTCTCAAAAATTTCAAATAATCATAGTCATTTTTCTTAATTAAAGAAAAAGATTTTTTAGAAACATTACATGATTTGCAAAGCAATTTTAATCACAGATTAAAATAAAGTGCGCTTTACTAATGTAAAAGGAACAAAATTACACTCCGAAATATTCAGCATGCCGAGACGAATTTAAATTTGGTGTAAAAATGTGCAAAATTTTATTTTTAATGCGAAATACCGCAAAATGTCAATGTCCTTCAAAAATTTCCCATGTGGCTGTGCGACAGTGGCGAGACGGACTTGTCCATAGGAGGGAGGCCGGATAGGGAAATATCGTGTTGGTTCCCAAATCATGAATCTGCAGAATTTTTTTTTTCCAGGATAACCCGAGATAGTGCGCATCACATATGATGTTGACGACAGCGTCGCGGCTGCGTGAAATTTTGCGTTGCGAAAGATAGGCGCCTGTCTGAGAAACGTGTGAACCCCTGAATTGGCGAAATTAACCCGATACGAAATTATTCGTTTCGTTCACAAATTCTGCATTTTCCGACTTATTGCCTCCTCTTATATAATAATTGTACAGTATAATAATTATATAAAATGTGCGACAGTATTCATTTGAAAATTATTTCATTAAATGATTAGTTCCTGTTAGTTAAATAATAGTTTAACTACTACGACTTTTACTTTCAGCTAAAAATTCTCATTGAATTTTTATATGCATCAATTTTAAGAATTATTATTTTTATTATTTGGTATTTTTATTTCATTTAGGGGTTTTTTTCCCTTGCAAATTTTATTACCTTTAAATGATATTACTTTTTGTAAATTATATTTATATATATATATAAGAATCATCTGTGAGAAATTTCAGTAAAATTGGAAAAAATTAAATGTTCGTAGAACATTTTAAAATCATGAAAGCTATGAAAATATTTAATCTGTTAAAAGAAAAACAGTTTTAATGAATAAAGGAGTTATAAATTCTCAATATCTTAATTTTAAAAAAATTATATATGAATAAATAAAAATAAAATAAATAACTATGAGTAAATGTTTAATATTATTTATGACTCATTTTTCTAGATTTTTATGCATTTATGATAAATATAGCCAGTTTACAGATCAAGTAATAAATCTTTCTGTAATACTTAAAACATCAAGATTTTGTTTGACTTGTTACATATACTCACCAATATTTCTCACGAATATGTTTTTAATATTACAAACACACCCACTTTTTTTCTATGAATCTAAAATTACATATGTTTTATAAATTAAAGTACAATGGAATTTAATGAAATATCTTGAAATTAGAAGATATTTTTAGAAAGAAGAAATTATGATATTTTAAATTTCTATAAAGTTATTTTTTATTATTATTCAGCATCTGAAATTATTTCTAATGACATAATAAACTTTTCACAATACCTGATAGTTGTTTTTCTAAGAGGTAAAATCTGTAAATATGAGAGAATATTTTCTATGTAAATGCTTTGTCGCTGTAAAAGGAGAGAAATAAACTCGCCTTTATAAGTGCTTTAATATTCAGATGCATTACTAAAATAGTAATGAGCATTTTGTTTATTTTTTATTATATTCTCCATCACAAAATAAATATTCACGATTTAAAAGGGGTGGGGGTGGGGGGAGCCATTGTATCTTCAAAAATAAGATCGCGAAGGGGTTATTAATCATTCCAGTTTTGTCAGCTGTGAACTTTTACGCTTTTTTGTTACTACAAAATTTAATAGGAAAATTTGCCGTATTTAATTGAAGATTTCGGTAATTAAATACAACAAAATTTACTATTGAATTTTAGTGGTAAGAGAAAAACGTAAAAGTTAGCAGCTATGCAAAGGATGTTTTAGATGGGCGTGGTTGAAAAATCTGTTGTCTGCGACTGCACAAAAATGGGCATAATTCCCTTTAAAATGATCGTAATCGAACCTCTTTTTTTTTAGAAATCGGAAACTGCAGTCATAAATTTCATTTTTATGCTAAAAATTCAGAAAATCATATTTTTCAGGGGTTTTTTTCGAATTTGAAAGTCTACCGTACTCTTAAATGCTAGTATAAATAACACAACTTTAACTTTCAAAATTATCATTATATTTTTAAAAACATTTATTTTAAGTGTTATCATTGTTAGTAGTAGAGATGGCAGTCTTATTTTATTATTATTATTATTATTATTTTACTATCTACTTTTAGTAATGTTAATGTTGATATAATATGTGAAGCACTAAATTTTCCTTAGACCTCAGTATTGTTTTCTTAGGAATTATTCTACCAAATAACTGGTTAAAGTTTAAATTAAATGTTAGTTTACTTATTGGAAGTTTAACTTTCAGTTAAAGTACAATCTTATTGAAATTTTATACGCATCTATTGTAATCATTACTATTATAAAGATTATAAGGCATTTTTTTGTTCTATTACATCATGTTTTTAATGCTGAATTAACAGTTAAAATAATTTGTTTATAAAATGTGTTGAACTAAACTTGGCTTAATTTTTAAAAAAATAACACTTTTGTTAAAAGAAAAAAAAACTTAAACCTTACAACAAACTTCAGACTAGTTTAAATGTTCATTCATTGATAGTATAATTATTAAGGGGACTCGGTACCCTTTGAACTTTTTTTTTTTTTTTTTCAACTAAAGTATTTTCACTTACCTTTTATGCAAGGCTTGAAAATACGGTCTCCAAGCCGATCAAATTTTTTTTCAATTTGGAGACCAAGTTATTTAATCTGGCTGTTTTTTAAATAAAAAATGACATAAGCTTTCTTGAAATGAGCACAAAATCTATCCCCCCCCCCCCCAAATATTAAAAAATAGACTTAGAAACTATATTAAAACAAAAATATATTTTTAACTTTTAATTTTAATTTGGCAAAAATAAGTTAATTAAATGTAAATTTTAAAATAATAAAATCAGAATTATTTGAGACTGCGACAGAAAAAGAGGGACTGCCTTATTATTTCATCGATGCCCCTCTCAGCAGATATAGATTTTGTAGCACTCAACCACTCGGACATTTGAAGCATTCGTCAATCAACATTTTTCGAACATGCCGGTTAATTAAGCCTTTACAGAACTTTTTTTTTTTTTCAAAAAGATATATAATTTTGATAAGTTTCATTAGAAAACATAGTTTATATTATCTTTCTAAACTATGTAACTAATAATTCAAAACTATGCTTGTTATTATTTTTTCTCAATAAATTCATAAAAACTTTTGTGCTTTTTGAAAATTAATTAAAAGGGGAAGAGGGGGTGGTAAATAATTTTTGCTGGCTTCCAGATTGCTCGTATGCATATTATTAGAAGTAACTAAATAGACTCACATTCTAACTGGTAAAATGACAAGTTTGTTAATAAAATTTAAAATTTATTTATTTATTTTTATTTATTTATTTATTTATTTATTTATTTATTTATCATTATTTTTTTTAAATCATCTATTTTAAAATCATTTCTTCTTTTTCAATTTACAATAATAAGCACGGATTTATTATTATTATTATTCATTCAACTATTTTTATAGAGTAGACACTTATATGTTTATAAGAGTCTACTCCATAATTTTAAGGCTCGATTTTACAATTAATTAATTAGTTTTTGAGAAAAGTAAAATAAAACTCACATATCTATGGAAAAATACTGAAAAAAAAAAAAAAAAAAAAAAAAAAAAAAAAAAAAAAAAACACGGATTATGCAACATTTTTATTTATATATATTTTTCTTTTTATTATATTACAAAATCCATCCCTAATTTTAAAGTACATCATACTGAATATATATATATAAAAATAATCAAGACATTTGAAAAATAATTGTTAAGTTTTAGCATTGAAATACAGCAAGTTTTAAAAACAGAGCAAATTGCGAAAAATCTATTTAAAAATTTATGCTTAGAATTTTTTTTTTTCTTACAATGTTTCATTTTTTTTTTTTAATACTAACTGAATATTTTTGCTGCTTATCTCTAAGTTACAGATGTTGGTGAACATTTTATGGTTTGAACATTTAGTGAGCGTGGAATTTAAAGGGCTGGCAACATAATAAAACAAATTTTTACTACGTTCATAACTTCAAAACTTCGCTCAAATAGTCTAGAGATGCAAAAGTTTGTTTTTAGCCCCCCCCCCCAAAAAAAAAAAAAAAAAAACCCTATATTTTCGTCATTTTTGACGATTTGGAGGGTACCAAGTCCCTTTAAAACTTTTAATTTCAGCTGAAAATTCGTATTTAAATTTTACATGCATGTATTTTAAGGGGTGTTGTAATTATTAGCCATTTCCCTGCCTTTTATTACCTCTTCATATTAACTCATGTGTAATATGTGTATAAAATATGCTGCATTAAATTTTATTTAAATGTATTGCAGATTACTGAGGCTTACTGCTTTAGTTTTTTCAATCTTAATCCTAAACCTCTGTAATGTTTACTTAAATTGTTCTAATAACTTATAATTGAATGCTAATTTCATTGATACCGATTTAACTTTTAGTCGTATGTTGTGATTATATTCATGAATAACAGGAACTCGGGCATGAATCTAGGACGATTTCCTCTGGAGAAGCCCCTCAAAAATTCTAATACTGGATGTTCTACAGAACAGTCCATTAAAACAATAAGGGAATTAAAAAAATTGTAAAGTGTTTAAAAGACTCATAAAAAGCATAAGTGTTCTGTATGTTCTCAAATTGAACCTTTGCACTCCTTTCTCGAATATGACTCGACATCGGCACACATAGAAAGGTCAGAAACTCCAGTTATCACAGAAACTTTCACGTCGAGTACCACTATTTTCGAATAATAATATTCCTTTTAATTGATCGCGTATTTCTGTCAATAAATAAAACAATTATTTCTTTTCGAAAATAGTGGTACTTGAAATACGGGAGATGTGCAAGTATGTAAAAAATATGTATGTTACTGCAATATGTATGTTACAGTAACAAAATTGGAAGTGCAAAGGGTTAGTAAACTAATCCTTGAACGCAGAAAGAAGGCTTGGAGGTAAGACGTGAAAGATAAATAGAAAATAAAAAGCATTTTATACCAATAACACTTTTTAAAATACTACTCATTGTATCTTATTATAAGATATACTCCAGTGATTTCTGCATGGGCTGTTTAAAAAAGTTAATTTGAATTTTTTTTCCTTATAAAGCAAAAAAATATTATATAATGGTAGTATATTTTTTTTCTTTTAGAAAAATTTGTCAATTTGAACTTTTATTTGATTTATTTTTCCCCCCTCCATTCAACCAAGCGATGATAAATTTTAAAAAGTTATTGATTTGCTTTTAAAAGGATCGGGGTCCATTAGCCGTGTTTTTGGCTCATGAAATAAGACTAAAATTCGATTTTGTTATACTGATTTAATTATTTCACTTTTTAATATTAGAAGGTTTATCATGTATAATTTCAACAATAGTTTTTGAATTTTGTTCGGATTTATATGACTTAAACAAGCTCAGATTTCGTATTATTCGTAGTTTTTTATGAAAAATAGGCAATTTCTCCTAACTTTACCTAACTTATTTATATGAGCACAATCGTGCAACACTTTCTTCTTTACATATATTATAAAATACATCAAAATGTACAATATATGTAAAAATAAAAGTTTTACAAAGCTGCGCTTATAGTAAAATATTAAAAATAGAAAGTTAAGTAACTGCATTCCTTCACTACAATAAGAGACTTTAGGATGCAGCAACGTGTTTGTTTAAACGTGCTAAAATGAACGTAACTATTGCTAATAACTGCATTCCTTCACATTAGCAATAGTTAAAAATCAAATTTTAGTCTTATTTCATGGGCCAAAAACACGGCTAATGGACCCTGATCCTTTGATGAAAGAAGTCAAATTCAGTAAACAGTTTCTTTTTTACAACTACGTTTCTGTGTGGAGAGTAAATGGAAATAAACGGAGACATGAAGCAAATACTTCGTAAATTGCTTCCGTCTTATCACAATTTAAAAATGTCTTTTAGCGTTTTTTAAATTTTAAAATAACGTAAAAACATTTTGAGATGAGATATTGAATTGTGTTTAAAATCATGAGAAATTTGAACTTATTAATTTTGTCTTAATTTTATAAATTGAAAAAAATAATAATAATCACTTGGTTGGATGTTTCTTGCATTTTTTCCGTATTTCAGGACATGAATTTTTCGTATTATGCAAATTACATAGTACAAAATAATAAAAACTGAAAAAATAAAATAAAAAATAAACATTATATTGTTAAATGTTAATTGTATATCTTAGATGCACAATTTATGTATATGTATATATAGTTAAATAATTTATTCGTTAATTTTATTCGTTGTAATTTTCTCCTCAAATAGGACTTTTCAAATTTTGTGTGCCACAAATATTATTTACGATTTGAATATTTCTTTTGAACTTTAATTGTCTAAAATGAACTTATGCACGTGACCTGGTGGTCGAGGCTAAAATTCATCTGCTGGGCGGGATTTACTTTTGAATATTTAGCATGCGCTCTATGAAGCATGTGTTATTAATGTTTATTTCTTAAAAATGACGCAAAAAAAAAAAAAAAAAAAAAAAAAACATTGTTGCAAAATTCAAAATGTTGTTCTGTATCAGAGAGAGAACATTTGCAAAATTTTGGTTAAACTTTATGCACGCAATCTGGGTTGAAGCTAAAATTCGTCTGGTTGAGGCCCATTCTGGCGAATCAAAACACCGCCAGCTCTGGGTTGTGACGTCATGTGCATAAAGTCCATTTAATTAATATTTCTTTGAAACAGTTGTTCTGTTTTTGTTTTAAATATCGATAGTAAACTATCATTATTTTTGTTGCAAAGAACATTTTGATAAATATTAAATATTGCAATACTTTTACTTAAAATTGTAAAAATGAAAAAGAATTTCCATAAAAATAATTTGCTTAACAAATGAAATTGCTTTTTATGTAATAATTTATTCGAACTTTTAGTATTGTACTCATTTTTGCTTTATTTAATGGTCTCAGGAGTCTTACCTTTTCATTGAAGGTGCAAATTGGCATCATGTAACATTGAATTTTATTTCTGATTCCCTATAACACACAAATGCATAAAATTGTTACCACTCACAGCTTAATATCTGTTCTATGTAGCATAATTATTTTAATATTCTACAATTGATATTTCATTCTATTTTTTAATATTTAATTTTTGATAAAAAACAAATTTTAATTGTTTTTTTTAACTTACATCCACTGCGAGCAAGATATAACAAAAACTATTGATTCTAGACTTCCAAATAAAATTTATAATTATGTAAAACTAATTCAATCTACAACTAATGTACTTAATTTTTAAGTAAATAAAACTAAATAAAAACGTATTATTTCTTTTAAATTACAAAATCTTGAAAAAATTATTTTTTTTATTAAAAAATTTTCTAATTTTAAATAACCAATGCAATTATAATACAAAATTTGAAGTTTAAGTTATTACTTGGATAAAAATTAATGTATCTGCCAAGTTTCATACAAATTGTTTTTATCAGTTTTTGAGACAACTTAAAAAATGCATGTCAAATGTAGTGGAATATCTTAAGTCATTCAACAAAATACCGGAAATTCTCGACGAATAAATTAATCACTTACGAGAAATTTAAAATGAAAATTGTTTTTGAAGCAATTTCTCCAATTTTATTGATTTCGTTACACCACTGTCTGCCCGATAGAAAAAATGCATACTAAACACACTCATAATATTGTTTAAAGTAAGTTACAAAATATAATGTGTATGTTTTTGTAGCGAAATGCGAAGAAAGATAAAAGCAAATTCTCTAGAATTAAACTTACGATATACTAAAAGTAAATAAATCAGTGTTTACATGTGTTGATATTACTTTTAGTATGTAAAATCGAATATCATATTATTTACATTATAGACCTAGTTTAAATTCATGGAAAAAGTTGTTATGATTTTTCCCTACTTCACATATTTATAACAAAAAATAAATAAATAAATAAATAAATAAATAAATAAAATGAAACACATTGTATACATAGCAGTATCCATATTATAAAGCAAAAACATGTCCGTTAGTAACGTTGGCGTCATTATTGACGAAAGCAACACCTGACCAATAAATTTCGAGTTTACAGCAATTTATTTAACTTCTAAACATTGAACAATTTCAATTTTTATTACGCCGTCGAATAGGGAGGAGGGGGGGGGGGGGAGATATATATTATTTCAAAAGCAATTTGTTTGAAAACCGCATTGCAATGTATTAATTTTTGGTTTTTAAAATATTTTGTAAACATGAATTTAAAAATAAAAATCTATCTAATCGCGGGGAGCCCAATTACAGAAGATTAACCTGTTTGCACTTAAAAGAGTGTAAGTACTCGAAGCCGCAGCAGTTGTATGACTTATTTAGAGCACCAAACCCAACCCTTTTTTCTTTTCGATGCATTAAACTTGTACAATTTGGCATTTAATTTTTTCCGGTATTGAATTCAGCTTTAAATTTTTTCTCGATCCGGTCGGAAATGGAAGTAAAAGGACCTCTTATGCAGCTCTGCGAATTCGCGGTGGTTGTTTCAACATTCATTTCCAGCTAATATTTCATGACGAAATTTAAATTTCATAAATATATGAATAAAATAATGCAAATAAAACACAAATTTAACAGACATGTAACGCAGAGCTACGCGTTCAAACCCATGGAATAACAGAATTTTAAAGAATGCCGTGAGTAGCTCAGAGCTTAGCGAAATATTCAGTGATTTTTTTTTTGCTATTAACTACTGGCATGCGGCTAGTAGGAAAGTACAGCTTTTAATGAATTTCAAAACTTTATTTGAATACATTATTGATATTTTACATATACAAATGCTTTTTGGTGCTGTTAGTGGTCAATCTAAGTGTATGTATATATATATATATATATATATATATAATGTAATCTATTAAAATTTCAATAAAGATAAATAAATAAAAAGTAAAAAATAAATAAATAAATAAAAGGGGGTTTTACCTATATTTTATAAACTGGGGAGCCCGGGTTGGATCACCTAGTATTTTAAAATGTAAAATCGGTAAAAGAAATGTTATGAAATAGTTTTTTAAGAATTAATTTATTGAAATTTTAAAATTAATAATAAAAGTGCAATTTAGTGATTTATTTGTCAAAAACGGTTTCAATGAAGGAAGAAAAAAATAATTATATATCAAGACGATTTAAAATTTGAGTTCATATTTAATTTGATAAGGAATTTCTCAATTTTTGAATATATCAAGAGAATTTAATGATAATATAAGCTAATATTTGTTTTCAAAAAACAAATACTTAAGAAATTTTTTATTTGAAAACAATTTAACAAGTATAAAAGTGTGTAAATTGCATTTGTTGCAATGAACAACGGCATTAAATAAGAGGTCAGCCCATTAATGCACGATATAAAGAGTTATGTTTCGAACGAGAACCATTCACAGAAAGTTTTAATTTTGCATTTTATAGCTCTATAAACTGTGCCGAGTCATAAAATTAACCATTTTTTATAGGCGTATAAGCGTTTTGAAGGAGAACATAATAATTTTATGGATGAAAATGGTTGTTAAAAAATTAATGCATACTAAAGGGGTATTTTAATATGCTCCATTTACATTCCCCTATCGTTTAAATCAATTCAGATTGTATAAGTACACACATTTGTGTTTTGTTTTTTTACACTATTTTTTTTTTTAACTCAACTTGGTTTATGTATGTACACTGAAAAAAAAAATGCTGATTTTACAGTATAATACTGGCACCCCACCTGCCAGTATTATACCGTAAAATTAACAGTAATAAACAGTAAAATAAGCAGTTATACACTACTGCGCAATACTGGCAGTGTGTGTAAACTACATTTGTTGCAAAGAACGAATATAAGGGTGTTTAATAAATGTATTCACTAAAAGAAAAGTGGACATTAGAGTTAAGTTATTCATTTGTATTTTGTTACCCCATAAAATTATTATTTTCATATAATTTTAATTTAGAAACTAGACATAATAAATTTGTGAACGACAATGGCGCAGTTAAAACAACGCATAATGGAATCCTTCAATGGTTCAAATAAATTTTAATTCAAGTTCAGCTTATGCACATGAAGTTCAGCACATCCATTACGGACAGTCCTGAATAGCAGACACCTCTATATAGAGAAAACTTTTCAATGTCCAGCTCTTATATTATTTGTATGTTTTTACCTCTGAATAGCGGAAAAATTCCGCACTCCCGAAGTATGCTTTATTCCGAAGTTTTACTGTACACCAAATCTGTATTATAAAGCAAAAACGTGTGTGACAATTATGTACTGACGTCATATAGACGGTGGCAACACCTGACCAATAAATTTCACTTTCACTACAATTTTTTAAACTTCTAAATATCAGATAATTTCAATTTTTACACCGTTAAATAAGAAAAAAAATGTGTTTTCAAATGCAATTGAATGTAAAGGTGTTGTGAGTTGAATGTTTGATAAATGTAATCTCAGTTTTATGATTTTTAAAATAACTTTAAAGCATGATTTTTTAAAATTTACCCGTTTGAAATAGATTGACACGTTTGCATGTGAAATAATGTAAATAGTTCAGCATTAATGTCAGGCTATTTTTTTTTTGTAACAAAAATTTTAAATTCTTTATTAAAATATAAATAAATAAAACACAAGTTTAAAAGATGTACAATCGAACTACGCGCTTAAACATTGAAATAATCAGAATTTAAAAAGTTGCTATAAATAGTGAAATTTTTGGCGATTTTCTTGGCAATTAACCGCTGGTACGGTTCTAATACGAAAATGATACCGTTTTTAAAAAATTAAAAACAAAAATTATTTAAATTCATAACTGATATATTTCATATAATTTTTTTGGTCTATTTGTTAAGCAGTCTAAAAAATAATATTAACTATTAAGTCTTCAATTAAATTTATTTTCACTCATATTCTGTATACCGGGTAGCATGTTCTGTAACTCGGAAAGCCCGGGTTGGGTCTCCTAGTATTATCAAAATTACCAAACTATTTTCCATCAAATAGATATAAGTTTTCACGATTTCATACCGCGCTGTTGCTTTGGATAAGTCATAACTCTTTTAAGTTGAATTTCCTGTTTTTGAAAGGAATGGAATTTTTTTTAATATTAACGTTCTTGAGAAATTTAAAAAGTGCTGGAGGAAAGAATAATTCAAGTTCGATGTTCAGCATCATTAGTTGCAGGTAAAATTTTAAAGAAGCGAAAAAACTTGTTTAAAGTTTGAACGGATTCATTCGACGTTGAAAAGAAAATGAAAATATTTTTTACGCTCTTTTATTTAACTTAATTTGTTTTTTGTATGTAAAGACGGGATTTTGTATTCGATTTTTCACTCACTTCCTGATATGCTAGAATTATGAAAAATTATGTCCACGGGTGCGTTCTCGATAACAACACAGTATTTTAATATTTTTAGAATTTAATTATAAATTAATCAATTAATTTTAAGGCATTTTTTTCAGTTTAGATGATCACACGTAAAAAATCGCCAAATAGTCTTTGATTACAACTGTGTGCAAGTTACGAAAACAATGGTGTCCATTATCCACCAAACCACTCTCGCCAAAATATGCCAATATGCAGTTTGGCTATGAAACTGAAACAGCAAAATATTTTAAACATTAAAAAGTAGAAAATATAAATGAAAAATAAAGATTGTAATAATTAAAAAAAAAAAATGCTGTTTTATTTTACATTGTGAAAACAATTTAGAAATCCTGAATAAATAGTTTAAATCAAGAGCCCCTTCTCAAATCATCATGTTATTATGATAAGGGGATCTTGGTTTAAAGCATGCTTTTTTTTTTCTTTCCTGTTTCCATATCTAAAGCAACAGAGCAAAAATTATATATTTTTTAATAATCGCACCAGTTTGCGCTTTTTATGAAACGTACAACAAATCGGTGGATTTTCAACAATTTCAATTTTAAATAGTAAAAAGTAGAAAACATAAATAAAAAATAAAGTGTGTGATAATTTTGTTTAAAAAAGTACTTCTTTATTTAACTTTGAGAGAACAATTTACAAATCCTGAATAGATAGTTTAAATCAAGACCACCTTATCATATCATCGTGTTATTATGATAAGGGTGTCTTGGTTTAAATACTTTTTTTTTTCTTTTCTGTTGCCATATTTAAAGGAAGAAACAGAGCAAAAAGTTTATCTGGTTTAGCAACTTTAAAAAGCTTTGTGAATAAAATGTCTACTTATGAGCCCATTCATAATAAAAGGTTGTTTTTTTAATCAGTTTTTGGTTATTGTTTATAGCGTTTCTGTGTTTGTCAGCCATGGAATTATGCTTTAATCTAGGTTCGTTTGCTTTCAAATCGAGCATGAAAATATAATTTTTTTATCTATACTGTCTATGACAACCTTTGTAAAACTACTAAAATGTTTATTCAATAATTTTAGAGATTGAGAAATAATAGAACGCTCAAAAGATTTTTTTTAACCTCTATTATTACTACTAGGGAATGATTTTATACAATACATCATTATTATTTCTGTAAATTATTCATATATTGTATACATACAATATTTTTACATAATAATATTATCGGCATATGCTCAATGAAATGAATTTCCCATCGCACTTCATCCTGATTGTAAACCCTCTGTCAACTGGGAAGATGTTTCTCCTGCACAGGCTGGGCTTGGAAAGAAAGAAAAGAAAAAGGCAAAAAAAGAAACGCCTTTTCGATCAAGCTCCAAAACCTTCGTGCATGTACGGTATTAAAAATGTGGATTGGTGATAATTTTTTTTTTAATTTTATTTAATTGTTTGCTTATTGTGATTTTATTATTATTATTATTATTATTATTATTATTATTATTATTATTATTATTATTTGGCAGTTATATATTAAGATTCATTTGTTTGCAAACACGTTTAGGGTAAATTTTAATATTTGTTCCAACAACCTTCACATATTTAAAAAATCATTTTTTTTTCTTTTTTTTTTTTTTTTTTGTTCTTACGTAATATAAAAGGTTTTCAAATTTTTTTTAAATATGAAAGGTTGTGTGTAATATTCCAATGACCCCGTTCAAGAAAAAAAAAAAAAAAACAGTCGTTTGTTTACTGCATAAAATAAAACCCAGTACTCCATATTTTTACTCCAATCTAATTGTTTGATAAAAAAAATCATACAAGTTGAAAATTTCCAAACTGAGTGAAAAGTGTTAGAACGTTCACACGGTACGCGAAAATGCTGCCTTAGATTTTTTTTTTTTTCACTCAGTTTGGAGATTTTAATTCGTATGATTTCTTTATCAATTAGTTTGATTGAGGTAAAAAATAATAAGTCTATTCTACAAATTCATCGTTTATTGGAGTTACTTCTGTTGAGCTGCCTCACATGGTAGACCAGATGTTATTGCTAAAAGGTTGTCTGAGCTAATTATATCAGCTGTTTCGACTCATGGCCTGGACACTTTTTCACTCAATTTAGAAATTTCCAGTACTTACATAAGATAGAGTTGCAACAAAAAATTGCGCACAGTTGTAGCCATATTAATATATATATATATATATATATATATATATATATAACTTATTGTAAAATTTATATAATCATAATTTATTTTTTGAATCTTATTCTTTTCACATTTTGGGTTTTTTTTTTTAATGTTATAAGGAGCTTAATATTGTCATTTAGGCTTATTGCTGACGATATTCGACGAAATAACATATATTTACTATGAATTATTGTTATGAAGATCCTCTGACTAACCCATAAGATAATTTATTTATGTTATTTTATATTTCATATTTTATATTTCATGTTTTTTTATATTTCATATTTCGATTTTCATTTTATTGTGTTTAATTTTGGCAATATCGTTTCCTTTGCATTTCACACATGTGATTTAATTTTAACTATATATATATATATATATATATTCAGCAAAAACTGACGTTGGGGTCGTTTTATGATCCTATTTGGTAGACTAATCAGTTTTTGTTTATTTTTAAAGCGTTTAATGTGTCAACCTAAAAAATATATCTAGATTGAGCTACATTCAAATCAAATAAGAAAATCATTTTTATTATCTTTACCACAATATGAAAGGCGTTTTTTTTTTTAAATCAGTTTTCGCTTACTTTTTTAGCATTTCTATATGCTTGTCAGCCATGGAATTTTATCTTAATCTAGATTCAGCTACATTCAAACCTGAGTATGAAAATATTTTATTATTTGTACAAATCTGTTTTTGCTTTCTTTTTGGCGTTTCTATATATTCCAGCCATGGAATTCGTATTTTAATCTAGACACAGTTGTTTTTAAACCAAGTGAAAATCATTTTCATTGTAGGACCACAATATAAAGCGTGCTGTGGTTTAGTTTAGATATCTAGCGCGGAAAAATTAAACTTTTTTTATTATTTTTTTTAACTTAATATTTGAGTTTTCATTGAAGAAGCATCAAAGAATCATCTATATATACACTTTTTCTCAAAATAAGATAATGCATGTAAACAAATATTCTCTAATAGAATCAGACGTGCTATTAAAAGTAAGTAATTTACTGTTGTTGGTTGCGTGGCTTTTTCCACAATTAATACTAAAAATCTTGTTTTGTTCTGGTGACTTGTTTATTAAAGTGAAGTAAGTTCAAAAATTATTTTTTTAAATTAATAAATTTATAAATAAAATTTTATGATGTCTTTTGGCTGACTATCTTTGGAACTGTAAATTTGTAAGTTTTAATTGATGCGCTAAAACTTGCACGCATTTCTACATTTGATATTAATATATGTTATTCTTCAGAATATAAAGAGTTTATTTTAAATTTTTGAAGTGCATGCAATGCTATCTGAAGAATAAATTAATAAATTTGAAGAATATAAAAACTAAACTTTTCTTAAAAAAAAAAAAAAAAAAACAGGACTGAATCAAAATTAGGTAAATATATATTTGTGATTATCTCGACTAACGAAAGTATCTTCTATTAAGTTATACACCAACATCAGATCCAGTTATTGGGTTGTTCGAAAAGCTCTTTCCGTTTGGGAAAGTTGGTTCGTACCAGAAAATTCTATCATTTAATCATTAGACATTAATTCCGATACCTAATGTCTAATAATTGACGGGTAGTATTTTCCGGTACGAATTGGTTTTCCCAAACGAAAGGAACTTTCCGAACAACTCAATATATAGCGGCAAAAAAAAAAGATGTTTTGCATACAGAATAAGCACTTGCAATATTTTTTTTTTCTCTGTAAAAACGCAGTACGGTATGCAAACCACTGTGTGACGGCTTCTTTAATTAGTTTTTTTTTGCTTTTTCTCCTTTTTTTAAGCGTTTCTGTGTTTGCCATCCGCAGAATTGTGTGTTAAACTAGATTCATCTACATTCAAACCCGAGTATGAAAAACCACTTTTATTAACTGCACCGTCAGAGAGTGCAAGCAAAAGCCTTTTGGATCAAACTTCATCATTCGCGCGCATGCTATCACCTGCACTGATTCTCTCTTTTCTCTCTCCGTGGCAAAAAGTTTCGACATCCAGAAGAAAGTAACTTTTCATGCCGGACCGAATTTCACTCGCACACTCCTCGCCTATTACCTTACATCGACCTACTCAGAAGCTTCGAGCAATCCATCAAATTCCAAGCAAAATAAGGACACGGACACAACCCACAAGAAAATAAATCACTTACAACACCGAACAGTTAAAAAAGAAAAAAAAAAAAAAAAGACAAATTAAAAGAAAAAAAAAATACCGAAAAATCCACGCGTAACTCCATCCCCGGCGAAGGAAATCTTCTGGCTTCCGGGCGGCATCAAATGTCCAGGTAAGGTTTCGTCTCGAATTCGTCGATTCGAAATCCAAATCTCAGGAAGTGTGGGTAATTTTATATAAGGTTGGTTTAAAATGTCTTTAGGATCCCTACAAACACCCCCCAGTTCCATACAGTCTTCGGTTCGCTTCTTCCGTTGGGCAAGCATGCAGAACACCGAAATTCTTCAGTGAACTAATACTCACCCCCCCCCCCCTCCCCCACCTTAACCGAGCCTCCAAAAAAAAAAATATTTTAAAAAAAAAAGCATACCTGTACGGGTAGAGAATGACTATAAATGCAAGAACAATTTCCTGTTACGTTTTTAAGAGCTTTGTTTTAAAGACAGAGTGGAGCTGCACTCCATGGGCGCCGAAAAAGGGGGGAGGAGAGGACCATGTCCCCTCCCTGGAATTTGAAATTTAATTAAATAAATTATCTTTATCTGTAATGATTTAAAAATAAATACTAATAAGTATTCTTCCTAATAGCTTAAAATGTTTAAACGCTAAGAAAAGGGGAACTAAAACTTTTTTTGTCCGAGGACCCCGCACCCTGAACCCCATTCCTCCATTAAACAAAAGTTTTAATTCTTTTTTTTTTTTTTTTTTTACGTTTATTTAGTTAAAAAAATATTTTAAACTAGAATTTGAAGGTGACAGTGCTCTCCATTCAAAAATATGCATAACATTAGTATTAATTTATTGCTGAATTTCTGTATTACGTTTATGTTGATGTGCTTAAAAATTATTTTGTATGAAGTATTCTCACCAAAAAATTCTTGGTTTTGCCTCTTTCATGTTTATATTTTCCATTTTAAAATATGCATATTTTAGAAAATTTGAAATAGATCTTTATTTTGACAACCGGGGTTTCCTTCGACTTCCAAGTCAATCAATTAAAGCGACCAATTTTAGAATCATCGCTAAAAAATTGAAAAATAAATCGCTATTGAAAAAATCGCTAAGCTTGAGCTCTGACCACAGGCATATCTGTTGCAAAATCTAACCCCTCCATGAATTCTGTTCTACAGCCGCCGATGCTGCACTCGTTATAGGCTTGGTATTTTGTACCAGGCCCAGGCCTGTCCAACCTGCTGGCAAACGAAGAAGGGCGCTACTATTCACATGACTCAAAACATGCAATATTAGTTCGCTGTACATGTGGTAACGATCCACACACGTCTTGTATACGATGCACAATCGGCCAAGAAAAAAAAAAAAAAAGAAGAAGAAAGGAAAACACTTTCCACATTTTAATCACTACATTGTCGAAGAAAAAATAAAAATAACTATTCGATTGGGTGTTATAACTTTTTAATTTTTTTTTAATGCAAAGAGAAATTATAACAAACTTTAAAATTTTAATACGAACACTTACTTTTGACATCATATTTGGATTCTTTGGAAAGTTTTACCCAAGGTAACCAAAAGGGAAGGCATTCAATGAAGTTAGTTTAGAAATTATGGAGATTTAAAGTTTGAAACTCCTAGTGTTAAATTCATTTTTAATAATTGTAAAACGAGCTGCAACGCGGATAGTTTTTTAAAGCATAACTCAAAAACTACTTGTCCGAACCGGTTCTAATTTTGGATTCGCATATTTAAAGCTTCTAGAAGTCACTTTCTGTTAAAACTTTTATTGGTTATCATATATAATGTTTCCAAATATTAATCAAAATATATATGAAATAAATATTTGAAAAAAAAAATGCATTGTAACTTATAAAAAATTTAATATAAAACGATTTCTAGAAGCTTCAAATATGCGAATCCGAAATTATAGCTTATTCCTCCAAGTATAGTTTTTTGAGTTATATACTTAAAACAATTACACGCATTGCAGATTGTCTTACTGTTTTTACAAATAAACTTAACATTAGGAGTTTCAAACTTTAAACCTGCATGATTCGTAAACTACTTGACCGAATGACTTCTTGTTTGTATCGTTCGGTGAAATTTTCCAAAAAATCAAAATATGATGTCAGATGTAAATGCTGTTATTGAAAATTTTAAAGTTTGTTGCAATTTTTCTATGAAAACGGTCCCATAAGACTTTTTTCAAACCTAAATTGACATGAAACATAATTCCCAATCAAATGGCTATATATATATATATATATTTTTTTTTTGGGGGGGGGAGAGTGGGTTGTGTTTGTTTTTTTTCCCCTGCGACAATTTGGTAATTAAAATGTATAAAATGCTCACTCACTCTCCTTTATTTTTTCTAACCAGTTGTACGTATATATCGCAGCGGCAGCCACAAGGATTCTATCATTCAGAATTAAAAATAATTTGCAGCAGAAAAATCCTAAATCATAGTAAATTTAGAATTACATGTTTTCTCAGTTCATAATTAAATGGTGCCCGCGGCGCCAAGTTGGACAAAATTGCTTTATAAAATTATTAAATAATTTTTTAAATATTTTCTTTATTTTCATTATCATAGACTTATTTATATCTGCAAGATTGAGTAAAAGGAAAAAGTAATTTCAATTTTTATGCATAAATAGTTTAACATTCCTTTTTTTTTTTTTTTTTTTTTTTTTTTTTTTTTTTTGTATCAAATAGCTGAATAATGAAGTATCCTCTTTTAATTGTAAGAGGCTGTTAAAACAAATTACGTGTATCTGCTGCAGAAATTGATTTAAAAAATCAGATGATTCAATTACAGAGTGAAACATGTAAATAGCTGTTGTTTTATCCACCTACGTATACTAATAATTTGAATGCATACGTTTTACCAAATATTATTATTGAGATTTTTAATGTGACAATTATATTTTGGAAGGAGCGTTCACGGGAATTGGGAAGCCTGGTAAAAATTTCATTTAAAGGCTACCTAACATGCCCTATATATATGCATATATTTCATTCAAAACGCGATACTTCCCGTCAGATTAAGGCCCTGTACAACTGTCCGCCTTATTCCTGTGTACGTAACATTTAAAACAAATATTCTTTTGACATTTTTTTTCTGACATCTGATTTTTACTTATATGAAAGCAAACAGAACTTATGAAAGTTCAAATATTAATATTTTCTATGTAACATATAATTCAATTACACTTTTTAATTTAATTCAACTTGGTATGCAAAGATAGAATTTTGTAATCGATTTTAACTCGCTTCCTGATGTGCTAGAATTATAAAAATTATGCACAAAGGTAATTTTCCGATGACAGTACAACATTTTAATATATTTTTAGAACTTAATTATAAATTAATAACTTATTTAATAAGCCATTTTTTCGTTAGCAAGCCATATGTGATAAATCGCCAAATATTCTTTATGATTACAATTGTATACGAGTTACAAAAACAATGGATTTAATTATGCGCCAAGCCATGCTTGTCAAAAAAAGACCAACTAGCTGTGAAGCTGCAACAACGAACTATTTTAAACACTATAAAGTAGAAAAATAAAAAAATAAAATAAATAAAGAGTGTAATGTAATATATATTTTTAAAAATATGCTTTAATCAATTAATAGTTTCATATTAATTAAATTAGGCTTATACGTTGAAAAACCAGTTTAGAAATCCTAAAAAAGATAGTGTAAATAACGTTTTTATTTTCTGTTGCCATATCTTTAAAAAGAAACAAGCACAAATTACAATTATTTTACATAAAAAAAAAAAAAAACTGGTAAATTTTCCATAATCTGGTTCGGTCACGCCAACTTAATGTATTGTATAGGAATTTTTTTTTTAAAGATAATGCATTGCAGTCATGAAATTAAACGCAATTTTCAAGATAAACATTGAAAGCTTATAAAAAATAATAAAAATTTTTAAAAA
The DNA here is from genome assembly GCA_963931845.1 of Maratus michaelseni. Lineage (NCBI taxonomy): Eukaryota > Metazoa > Arthropoda > Arachnida > Araneae > Salticidae > Maratus > Maratus michaelseni. The sequence continues at coordinate 278,149,684 of OZ007587.1, forward strand.
AAATGCATTAAAAAAACTATGAATAATTTTTATACTTATTTAACTTTTTCTTGATATATTAGACTTTCTTTAGATAAAGATACAAAAAGTAAGAAAATTATTACTCTATTTTAGGAGAAGACCAATAAAGAAACTGGCGGGTAACACCGATAATAATTTTTTACTAATAATATGATTAGTAAATTGCTCTACTTTTAGCGTCACGCCATAACATTGTTCGGAATATTTAAACCCTGAGAAACCGAACGCCTACCTGACATGCATCCAGAAAACGCATATGAACGGTCCAATTAAAACAGAGCCTCATTTGGAACAATTAGAAATTCCTTAACTTAACATGCAATCCTATTAGATATTATCACCCGTGGTGCTGGGTTAATCCCCATACATATATATATATGTACGCCGCATAACCTTGATTTTCACTCGAACTGTAAATCATATTTTAAATGATCTACACCACTGATATGTCAATCACCTTAAATGTGATACCGCTGTTATTGTATCGTATTTTTAATTAAACATATTTTATATTTTTAATTAACCAATATAGTTTATTAACAAATAATAGTTAACGAACATGCAAAAGGTTTATGAGTCACTTCTTGAACTATATATTTTAAGTGTATAATAATGCAGTGAAACCTACTAAGACGTAATCACAGGGAACTGGTGAAAAATTCATTTTAGACAGGTTTGCTTTTTAGCAGGTAACATAATCTCTAGTTGTATTGTTATTCTTTTGCCAGAATCATAACTCTTTTATTCGTTTAAGACAAGATTCCGTTATATAGAGACTCAGTTTGGCCTGTATTTTCAAAATAAACATCACATCTGAATTTCATGTATTATGCCTCACTTAAAAAAAAAAAAAAAAAGATTAAAGTAAGATTAAACACAAAATATATGCTGTCATGAAGTGTTGAAAAAGTTTTGTACCAAGTTTAAGTATAGTAATAAATTAAATACAGAATATATGCTTTCAGGAAGTGTTGAAATTTATTTCACCAAGTTATATAATGTTTATAATAAATTTAATTACAAAATACGTGCTTTTATGAAGTGTTTAAAAACTTTTGCACCAAGTTCGATATATTATTTATATTAGTAAAATTAAATACAAAATGTATGTTGTCATAAAGCGTTGAAAAACTTTTGCACCAAGTTATGTATTATTTATAAATATTATACATTTATAAATAATTATATATATTATTTATAAATGTATAAATATATTATATATTATATATTATTTATAAATGTATAAATATATTATTTATTATATATTATTTATATGCTGTAGTATAGCTTGTTTTATTTACTGTATTCATCTGTACTATTTTTTTTTAAATAAAATAATCATTTAGATAAATCAACAAAATAATAATATTTAAATATAAAAATAGTAATATTTAATTTGGATAGTATGATTTAATAAACAAAAAATAATTCCAAATAAAATATATTATAGTTCGAATTCTTCAAATTCGACCTTTTCGTATATACGAAAATATTAAATTATCTTCGACTGCTGTTATACTAATATGCATTCATCTAACTAAACAAGTATTATTATAATAAAAATATTAATGGTAATAATAATAATAATAATGAGTAATGATATTTAATTAATTTCTGCTATTTTTCTTAAAAGCTGCCTACTCCATAATTTTAAATATTATTTCCGATGCTATACTATAGATATTTAAATCTCTACCCATTTCCCTTCCCTAACATTATGTTGTCTTCAGGTACAGGATAGAGTAAAAGAATTTTTTTTTAAATCTAGAAGCTGTTTCTTCAGCTTTACTACTAAAAAGCTATAAAATAGAATTTTAAATGAAAACCAACAGAGGCCTCGCAAAGTTGGATTTACTTCTTCTTTTTAAATTTTCTAGATGGAAATCCTGTTTTATCATTAAAAACATTTCTTCATTTCTAGACCATCATTAAATAAAGGGAGGGAATCCACAATCTATATCTTTCAGTAATTAGGGAAGAAGATGGGAGAAAATCGCTCAATTAAATGCTATAAATATTTTTAAATAATAAACGGAATATTGAGGATAGAAATGCTAAAAAGTGAATGCTTATTTAATGAGTTTTAGGGCATTTACCTTGCCACAGTTAGTAATTATAAGTATAGTCATTTCTCCGACCGATTTTGTCTTCCTCCGACAAGCTAGAAGTTAATGCGCTATTTTTAACAAAATGTATTGCAGAAAATGTGGACAAACTTCATAATTTAGCAACAATTAATATAACATGAATCTTGATTGAGAGTTTCAATGGCGTTTTACAGAGGTACAGTTGATGAATTGTGTATTGTTTTTTTCGATTCTTACATGCTATTTCATTTCCGCGTATTCGCAAATGATATTGTAATAACAGAAGCTGTTTACCTTTTATTATACACATCTATATTTGATAGTGTTTTCTCTGAATAATTTACTGCTTCTATTCTCAAAGATATTTTTTCTCAACCAACAACTTGAATATTTTTGACATACTCATTGCTGAGTCATTTTTATAATTAAAACCACAATTTTTTCAAGCACTTACTGTTTAAGTACTTTGGAATGGAATAACATAGAATTTTCAGTTTTTCGATAAATGTATTATATCTTTAGTTATAATAGATTCCGCACCGACGATAATCTTTTTTCTCACTGTTCTGTCTCTAAAATTGGATTAAATAGTCGAGTTTGACACCGTTTTCTTTAAAATCATTTGACTTTATTAGAAAATGAAAAACCGCTGTTCAATTTATTAATATTTAAATAAGAATATCTGAAAATTCGTGCATTTAAAAATAAAAATGATTTCGTGAATATGTTAGAAAATAGCGGGTTTGGATGTGAGAGCAAGCAGCCTTAAAGCGAGAGAGAGAGATTACTAAATTAAAAACACCGATTAAAATATTATATGCTTAGTATAATAATTCATAATTCCTTAGCTTGGTATATATAAGTATACTTAATTCTGTTTTTACACGTCTGTTAGGTTTAAAGGTTTACGGACATTGGATACCAGTATTTTTAGTAGTAATCTTTGCCTTATTTAATCGTATATAGTTCTGTGATTAATTAAGATTACTATTAAAAAGATAGTAGTATTCAGTGTACATGCATAAACCATTCAACTTGTAAAAAAATTATTGTATTAGCTATACAATGATTCATTAGCAGTATGTATTCATTCAGTGGTAAATATTACAGGGTTGTTACGGGTCAGGAGATTTTTCAGGGATAATACCAGAATTTTCTTACGGAAAAATTCACCCATTTTAAACACGAGAAACTTCGTCTTTTTCAAAGGCGAGGTTTTCTATAAGAAAATACTGGTATCTTTCCTGAAAAATTCCCTGACCCGTAGCAACCTTGTATTATATGCTTAATATAATGATTGAAAAAAAAAAATAGTTTTTTTAAATACATAATAATTTGATGTATTTTTTAATGTGCTTTCCCTGAAATATCTGCTGTTTTTTAAAGAGAAAGAAAGATTGATTACAATATTACATGTTTAGTATGATAATTCATTAGATTAGTATAATAATTCACCATTCATTAACTTAATGTAATAATTTATTAGCATTATTTATTCATACATTAGTAAAGATTGTATGCTTAGTATAAAAATTGAAATAATTTTTTAAAGAGAGAGGGATTATTGAATTTAGAAAATCGATTGAATATAACATTACATGCTTAGTATAATAATAATAATTGAGCAGTGAACCCGTGCAAGACTTTCGCACTGCAATCTTCAAGATTATTTGCCAATACATTTTTTTTTTCAGTAATTTTTAATTAACTGCATTCTTTAATCAAATAACGCGTTTTAACGAAATGTGAGTGTACTATGTCAAAAGCCCGATGAATGCGTTTTGTAAAGAGCTTAGAAAAAGGGGTGTTCACATCAGAAATGATATATTGATTAGTTTAGTATACTAATTCATAATTAATTAACCTAGCATAATAATTGATAAGCATTATTTATTCATGCACAAGTAAATGTTATATGCTTAGTATAATAATAGAAAACAATTGTTTAGCTTAGGATACACATTTGTTTTTAACTGTACTTTCTGTTAATTAGCTATTATTTCTGAAAGAAAGAGAGGGGGGGGTGGCGATTATTGGATTTAAAATAAACTAATTAAATGCGCTTAGTTTAATGATTAATTATTTTTATTAATTTAATGATAATTAAGTAGCTATTTAATTAATTGGGTATAAAAATTCATTAAAATTATTTGTTCATGCATTGGTAAAGATTAGAACATTAGTAATAACCAGTCATTTAATAATTCACCACATTCGTTCGATTCTACCAGTGCTTTAAATCAAACATGCAGTTAAATTTTAAAAATTCGACATTTAGTGATTAAAAAAAGAAAAAAAAAGAAAAAGAAAAAACTAATATGTTTGCTTATTGATAAAAAAAAAATAATAATAATCTGATAACTTCCAAACTTTGCTAATTTTTAATATTTTTAAAAATAAAATGTATAATAATGATGAAATAATAATGTATTTTTTCCTTTATCAAAACTGATTTTCAATAAATTTTCAACGGTAACCTTGAATATATTTCCTAATGGAAGATGAATTCTGTCTTATAATTTATCTTTATAACAATTCTTTTCTCAATTTCATAATTAATAAATAAATAAAATAAAATAAAAGTTCTTCCTGTTTATAGACTTGACTTGAAATATTAACAAAGAAATTTTTCCCCAGAAAGTTAACTTATTAAATAGAGTTGCACAATGTAAAAATAAATCTTCGTAAAATTACTTCCTATGATTTTTAGAAATTATATTTACTCCTTTTTTTTATTATCTATAGTTTATTTGGGAGAAGTTTTACTTTGCTGACTGAAAAGTTAAGAATATTAATTTTAAAAAATCTAATAAAGAATGACTAATAAAACTTGGCACACATATGTTACATTAAGATGGTGCTGGTGGTGTTCCGGCCGATTATCTGCTAGAGCGATGTAGGCCGCGGAGAAGGGATAAATCGCCCACAATGTTTTTTTTTTTTTTTTTTTAAGGGAATCTAACCCGTATTTTCGCCGTGTTTATGCATGTTTAAAAAAAAAAAAAAAAAAAAAAAAAAAAACCCTCAAAACGGAGCGCAACATGATTTCGAACCCAACTTAGTCTTCGTAAGAAGTCTGTAGCTTTAAAAGCAGAACTTCTCAGCCACGTGACATACACTAAGAAAAAACGGTGAAATTCATTGTAAAATCTGCTGGCAATTTGATTGAAAGAATTTTGCACTGTAAAATTTTAGATGAATATAGCAACTTTTGCTGTAAGCTTGTAAAGAAAGAGTTTTCAATCTTATATTTATGTTAATTTGGAAAAAAATGGGCGGGGGGATAACAACCAAATTGCCATGACATTTTGCAATTTTTTTTTTTTATTAAAAAAAAAAGTATTTTAGAATTACAGAATGGGCTGATTATCTGAAGTTGGTGAGATGACTATGTACGATGAAAGTTGTGGAGCCTCAAAAAATTGCCAGAATAAAAAATATTTTCACACTTTTTGAGTGAGTTACAATGATTCAAAGAAAAATTCCTTAAAAATAAATAAATAAGACCCTTTTTCTTATGTAATTTTTTTATAATATTTTTTACTTATTCGGGTCTAAAGAGTGGAGAAAGCCTTTTTGAATGTTTTAAGCCCAGCATTATGTCAATTGCATAAAAGGGGAGTTGTGGATAGCTTCTACTAACTTTAAAGTGAGAGGAAACTAAGAGAAAACGGATTTAATATTTTTTACATTTTGAAAGATTCTACTTGAGGTACGACCGCTTGATCCGATGAACTCATTTAATTCTACGAATTTCGTCTTATAACAAGTATTTCAAGAATACACACAAAAGCAAAGAAAAGAAGAAAAATATATTATTTTTTGATCCAAAATGTTGAACTCCCCTTAAATCGTTAAAGTTAAGAAAAAGGCATAAAATTTTAAAAACTGAACTGTTTTAAAAATTCCTAACTTGTTTAATCGGTAAAATTCATTATGATTTAGCTGAGCTTTTTAAATAAAACTGAGCAAAATGCCTGATCTAATTTATAAAATTGGTCTAATATCCACTTTCTTGGACAATTTTAATAACAACTAATTTTGAAATGCCTTCCTGAGTAATAAGAATAAATAAATAAAATTTAGAAATTTTAATATGTTAGAGGATCTTTTTTCAATTTCACGCAAGTTGTTTTAAAGCAATTAAATATGTAGAAAGATGGTATTTTCTTCTAACATTATGTTAGTATGGTTCTATGTTCCTCAAATTTTAAATTTTCCGTTAGCAAAATTTTCTGACTGATTGCCTTAGTTGTTTCTAAATATATCATTCGAAATTAGAATCATTTTTTATTTATCTATCTTTTATTATTATTGTTTATTAAATGAATTTTTAGTGGTAATAAATGTTGCTTCAATCATATTGTGACATGCATTAATAATGTATCATTTTCTAGTGTTTCCTTTCCTGCTATTGTTTTCGTTTATACAATTTTTTTTTTTTTCCCTATGTGAGATACATCACATTTCCTTGATGATAAGAAGATGCCTCCGAAACCAAGATAAAATGCATTTAAATATAACATTTTAAAAGTTCGGAATAGACAAATAAAAATTAAAATGACAACAACATTATAAAATAATGATATTTTTTGTATTATTATTATTTTACCTTTCAATATCCCTAAAGAATGATGCTTAAAAATATTAATAATTTTTTTTGGACAATATTGCTTTCTTTATTGCAATTACACTATTTACATTACTTACATTATGTCTTGTTTAAGTCTAAAGTTACATTGTGTCTTGTTCAGTCTATTCGGGATAAGCAATAATATCTTGTTTTTCTGAGTTTTCTCTCCTACTATTGCTCCCGTTCTTTTAAGTTTAAATTTTGATTTTTAACACAATTATTGGTTTGTTTGTTAGCATACTTGCTTTACTATCCATGTATTGTTTGGATATGAGATGTCCACTGACTTAAGATGACTTATAAATTATTTCTATTGTAATGTCGATTATAATTATAAATATTTTGTATTCATTACTGCTTTTGTATTCAATTATTGTTTGGATATGAGATATCTATTTGCCTTAAGATGATTTCTAAATAATTTTATAGGTAAAGGACAGTTGCTCAGGTACGTTTTTACGTTTAAGAATTTATTAAATATTTTATCATCGAGATAATTCCAATAAGTAAATAAATAAATAAGTAAATAAATAAATAATTAGTGTTTTTGATGTGGTTAACTGTTTTTACAATTTATTTTTAATTTTAGAGTTTTTTAATGGTATTAAGTACATGTTAAATTTCTGCTCGAAAAATTAAAAAAATATTTTAACTGGTAAAATATTAAAGATATTTTATCGTTGATATTTCGTAGATATGAGTTTATTTTAAATAAAAGTTTAAAACTTAATAAAATTTTGAGAAGTTTTTTTAAACCCATATGAATGTTATCTTATTATATACTACATAATAAATACAGAGGTGTAGAAGAGGGAGGGGGGGTCTCATGGGGCTCAAGCCCTTCCCATTCAAATAAAGACATTTTTGTTTGATCACATGAACTGTTCTAAAGACTATTATTTTCTTCTATATTTGATGATTCATCTCTGAAAAAATAATTCTGTTTATAAAGAAGAACTATAAATATTTATTACATTTCTAACTGGTAAATGAGCAGATCAAGCACATAAACGTCACCTCTGCGCAAGGCCAACAGTTGGGAGATGGTGTTCAAAAAATTTCGGAGATGGTGTTTGTAAAATTTCGGAGAGTGTTCTCCGAAATTTTACAAACTATATTTATTTAAAATGTTAATATGGGATTCAAAAAATATCAATGTTACTTAAAAGGTTACTTAAAAATTGAATTATTTCATTTTTAAGAAAATTTTCTCGAAGAGGAAGGGTAGACTAGTACAGTAAATTCTGTCTAAGACGGACTCTGTGTAAGCCGGAATTTTGTCTAACGCGGAAAATTTTTCAAGTTCCGGCAAACACATAGGAAATAACATTAATTCATGCTCCATAAGCCGGAATTTGCCTAACGCGGAAACGGAAAGGTTTTTTAAGTCCCATTGAAATCAAAATTTTGCATAAGACGGAAAAAAAATTAAAAAATGAAAGGCATTTGGTTTATGAAACTTCAAAACTGATATACATACATCAAATGCTTAACATTTTAATTAAATTTCGTAATCTATACTAATAAAAGAAAGTTTCGCTCTGTGTGTCTGTGTGTGTGTCTGTGTGTGTGTCTGTGTGTGTGTCTGTGTGTCTGTGTGTGTCTGTGTGTGTGTCTGTGTGTCTGTTGGCGATGGCTAGGAAAATTTAGCCCACCTAGAAGGCTGGAAATATAGGTGTAGATAGTCCAAGGTCTGGCCATGTGCACCTGAGCCTCAGAATTTTAATATATTGATAATTAGCCTAGATATTAATTAGATTATCATTAACCATCGCTTCTAAAATGCCAACTTTTAAATCAAAATGGCGAAAGAAACGGACTGGCGCATTGGATTTGCGACCGGAAATGAACGAATTCGAAATTATTTAACTAATTAGCGAATTTTAAGAAAACTAATTGAGATATCAATTTGAAAATTTCTGAGCATATGTAAAAAAATATTCTGTATCTGACTATGTGATTTTTGAAAAATTCGGTTGGTAATTTTTTTTTATTTACGCAAAAAACTGCCGGCGCCATTGAAAACGATCCGAGAAATTTTCAGACAGGGATCGGCTTTCATTAAAAACTGAACTACAAAGAGATCTGTTTCTCTGGCCGATCCCTCTTATTTAGTTTGCGAAAATGAAGGGAAATAATTGCCAAATTTTACTAATGAACAAATATTTAGGTAACTAATTAAGATATAGATTTGAAATTGAGGTCGGGAAGGGGTGTCATCTGCCGGCTATTTTAGCGTAGCGTCTTCGTTGTGTTCTAATTATCAGAAAAATGTATTTCTCTTTTTAATGATCGCGTTAATGTACGTGGCGGTGGTTCTCTTGAACAAATTAATCATTATATTTGCGGGTATGGGGAGGGAGGGGGTTAACGCCTTTCTCTGAGATTGTAATTATCTCGGGCCCGGGCAACGCCGGGCGGGTTAGCTAGTAGATTAATAAAGTTGATTCATCAGAACGGAAAATGTTTAAATATTTAAGGAATAATTTTTTATTCCATTATTTCTCATTATAAGCAAAATGTTTTTCCTCTTAAAAAAAAAGAAAGAAAAAACATCATACCACGTACATTTTTTACATTTATCTCAATTAATTATTCAGAAAAATAAATTGATAAAAAAAATTCCTATACATTAACATTTCTCTCTTTTCCATTGTATTAGCGAAAGGATATCACTTTTTTTACTTGCTTCGGATTTTGAGTTCTGATCATTGTTTATGGCAATCAGTCATTTGGTCGCCATAACTCTTTGTCTAATGTGAGAGGGAGAGGGGGGAAGCTACAATCATTTACATTCTGTATGAGGCGCTGGTTGTGGTTTCAGCGGGGGAAGGGGATGGAAGATGAATTCGAAGTGACGTATGTTTTATTTCAATAAATCACATGGTAAGAAAACGAGGTCGCTGCACGTGTTATTTGTTCTTCCTCATTTTATACTGTCTACTGATATTACTAAGTGATAGTAAAAAATGGCTTCAAAATCTAAACTCAATACGCTATCTCTGCGGGATAAAATAGAAGTTATTAAATTAAAAGAAAAAAATATTCTGTAAAATATCTTTGTATTAAATTTAAATGCGGTAAAACACAAATTTATGATGCTATAAAAAGAAGAACAGAGTTGGGAAAGGAATTGGAAAGCAAATCATCCAACAGAAAGCGGAAAGGTGCTGTGAAAAATGAAGACATGGATGCATTAACACTTGAATGGTTTTCTAACGCTAGAGCTAAAAATTTGCCCATACCTGGAACACTGTTGCGTGAAAAGGCGAAAGAGATAGTCGAAAAATTAGGTAAAACGGATTTCAAGGCTTCTACTGGATGGTTAATGAGTTTCTTTAATCGACACAATATTGCCATGAAGCAAGTTTGCGGAGAGTCAAAAGACGTCCCAGACCAAGAAATTCAGGAATGGAAAATAAATTTTCCTCTACTGATTGAAGGATATCAAGCTAAGAACATATACAATTGCGACTCTTTTATCGTGTGTTCTCTACTAAGTCCCTTGCAAAAACAGGAAGTGAATGCCACGGTGGTAAAAACTCCTAAGAGCGTGTCACTGTTTTGCTTTGCGTGAATATGGAGGGCAGTTTAGAAAAGCCCTTAGTGATGGGAAAATCGCAAAAGCCGCAATGTTTTAAGAACGTGAACATTGATAAACTGCCTGTGATTTGGAGATCTCAAAAAAAAAAAAAAAAAAAAATCGTGGATGTCGACTGCCAAAATGGAGGGATGGCTGACTGAATTCAATAACCGTATGATCAAAGAAAATCGAAAAATTTTGTTATTTCTCGATATGCACCTTGTCATGCCAATTTCGAACTATCGAATGTAAAATTACAATTTCTTCCCGCAAATACTACTGCAGTAACACAACCTATGGATTAAGAAGTTGATGATGAAAATCTATTAAAAAAATATCACTTGTGGTCCATTATTGCGTCTTTAGATAATTGCTCTTCTGCCACCGAAATGGTAAAAAATATAAGTGTTTTAGATGCTGTCAAATGGATTGCCAAATCCTGCTCAGAAATGACGCCTGAAAAAATTGTTCATTGTTTTAGAAAAGCTGGTTTTGTGTCAGAAAATGGCCATGAATCAGTTGACCAGTTGGAGGAAAATGAGTTACAAAATCTTATAGATGACTTAAAATGTGTTCACAGCAATGAAAAAGTTAATGAAGAAGAATACGTATCATCTGACAATATAGTGTGTACTACTGAAGCTAACACTTCTGTGGACATTTTGATTAAACGATATCAAGATTTGGAAAGTGCTAGTGAAAATGAAGATAAGCACGACTATGAAAATCATGAAGACAATGGAGAAATTCAAACATATCAAGACGCCTTGAGAAGCATTAGGTATTTCGAAAAAATTTGTCTTGCTCAAAAAAATGAAGAATTGATACCCATAATAACGGACTTGCAATGTGCTACTGAAAAATGCTTGGTAAAAAGAAAGACAAAACAAGCGTCGATAAAAGATTATTTTTCGACTGTTTAAAAACTACTATGCCATTATGTGAAATATGAAGTAGTTGTTAAGGTAAATGATTTTCATTAACTTTTAAAATGGAAGAAATTTATCATTGGTACTACTATTTATTTTCTTATTCATATAATGTTTTTGAGATTAATAATAAATTTAATAAGACGTATAATTTCATTTAAAAAATTGTACTAAAGATTACGAACATAAAAATATGACTTGCGCATATGTATTTTATTTATTTATTTTGGCTGTTTTGCATAAGGCGGAATATTCTGTACGGCGGAAAATTTTCTCGGTCCCGATTGATTCCGCCTTAGACAGAGTTTACTGTATATTATTCTATAAATGATACAATTTAAAACTGAAACGCCTCCTGAAATATTTTTCTAACTATGGCGTTGGTTCTACAAGCCTCATTTAAAAAATCTTAAAAACATAAAAATATGTTAAAATATGTTTAAAAAATCCTCTAATCACTTTCGGTACGCAAAGTGCTTCGAGGATTTTTTAATGAATTAATTTTTTAATGGATTTTTAATGAATTTTAATTTTTGAATGAAGTAAGGTGAATATGTGCATTTCGCACTATATTTTTTGTCTATACTTATTTATTTTTAAAAAATTGGATTTTTCTTTTATTTTTAAGAACTTTTTCTCAAAGAGGAAGTGTAGGCTAGCATATTATTCTATAAATAATACAATTTAAAACTGAAACGCCTCCTGAAATATTTTTCTAACTATGACGTTGGCTCTACAAGCCTCATTTTTATTTTGAAATTCATTTTATTTAATATTTTGAAACTTTCAATCCACCAGCTTCAATTCTTTTTATTAATATTGCTGAAAATAAAATATCAAGTAATAGTTTCAGAGGATTTAAGTCTTGGGGGATTTTTTAATGAATTAATTTTTTAATGAATTTCAATTATTACAATCCATTTCCAATTATTACTATCCATATTAACTATACATCGTAACGGGAAATACGATTACATGCATTGATTAAGACACTTATTAAGATACTTTTGTTGTTGTTAAAACTTTTTAAAATTGGTGGGCGGCTCAAATCCCTCCTTCAACACCCACCCCCCACCCCTCCCGCTGTCTGTATTGGATAATCCTAAATGTACAAATTTCAGTATATTAAATCTTCTATCTAAAGTAATTAAAATGTTGATCAGTAGTTTGTCTGATAATATTTCTCACAAATATTTTATAAATTATTGATAATCTTAATTGTTCAATTTATCTGAAAACGACTGCTTGAGCCCTTGCCATAATTTTTGCTATGCTAAGTCACTGAATCCCTTGCCATAATTTTTGCTGTGCTAAGTCACCGAATAAATGTATTCAATAGCATAATTATCTCCCAAATTAATATAATTATCGTACAAATATATACCAAGTGACAAAGTATTGAGAAAATACTGAGATTTATTTTGTATCTTGTATAGAGAAATCATAGGATTCGAGAAAATACTTTTATGGGTTCCTCAAACAGTGTTTTATAAAAACACTAAGGGGGAAATGATCTTTTTAGGATTTTGATTCCCTAATCTCTGCACTGTATCTCTTGAGCTATAAATCCCAGCTATCCCTCTCTCACGTAAGACAAACTTAAAAAAAAAAAAAAAAAAAAAAAAAAAAATCTCCAACACAAAAATATCAAATATTTTTGTAAATGTTGTTGCTATATAAAACTTAAAAAAGTATTAAGTTGAAAAATTTCTTAATACTTCAGTTTTCTTAAAATGATTATTTTGAATTTATTGCTCTGAATCGAATATATATATATAATTCCCACAAAATAATATTTATGATTTTGAGATTGCTGTTTTAAAATAAAGTATATATAATTGGCATTATACTGTCAATATTAATATCAAGCATCAGTAATCTGTATCTCTAATGTGGTGTACATGATTGAATATTATGATTTGTATAGGATTTTTTTTTTTCTTTTTAATGTACAAACCACTTAATAGCACTTAAGGTTTTGGTCAATTTCTGAGAAAATGCGAATTTTGGGGGTCATTTTTTAAATGTTAAAGCACACAATTATCGCTCGCATAGCTTTAACCTTGAGCAAGAATCTGTCTAGATACAGAGCATTTAATATATATATATATATATATATATATATTAACTTATTATATGTCTTAAAACCTTGACAAATACAGTATGCATTTACATTAAACTAATAAAAATATATAGTATAATTATTTGAAATATTTATGAATCAAAAGTAAGCAAAAATTTGAAATGAAAGAACTTTCCCCCTAAATTTTCATTTTAACAAACAGTTTACTTGAGCTTCAATATTTCAGGGTTTATTTATTTTTTTAAAATTCGATTTTTATCCCAACTAGAATATCTCATTTGTCTCACTATCGCTCTGGGACAACAACATGTATCAAAACACGTATGAACTGGTTGTCCCAGCGTTAGTCACTCATGTTCTCGCGTTTATATCCGCAATATCGCTCTAATGACAAGACACTCCACCCATTTGGTAACGACCATCCAAACCGCATCACAAGAACAGGCTCTCTCAGCATGTCATTACCTGCGAAATCTTTTTTTACGTAATAATTAAAAACTCATGAAATAAATAAAAAGCTCGCGGGCCCCTCGGGGCAGTACTCCCAACAGTCTGCTACTGGGTCTGGGAACAAGAATCCCCGAGATAGGGCTCCCAGTGGCTATGGGCCGTGGGAAAGCTGCGCTGCGCTGCCGTTCAGATTTCGGTTTTGATGTTTTATTTCGTGGCTGGTTAGTTTGGCGCCTTCTTCGGATAGGAAGTACTGCTTAAAAGTTTCTCTTTTTTTTTTCTCCTTTTAATGTTTTCATTCAGTAACTTGAAATTTATTTCAAGGAAAATCACTTTTACCTCATTCATTTACCGTTTGTGTTTGGGGATGCGTTTCAATTTTTTTTTAATCAATTGAAAAAAAGGAGAATCACTGTTTGATGGCATTGCTTTTAAAGCTATTCTCACTAGAGATGATATGGGTCCAGCCCGGGTCTGGACCGGAACCCGCACGTGCTCGGGCTCAAAATTTATACCAGTCGTCGGACTCGGGCTCAAAGAGGAAATTTTATTTATTCCAATTAAAAAGACGAAAAAAAAAACTTGCTATTTGAGAATGTAGTCTAAGATTTTAAAAGTGTCATTTAAAAATCAGTTTGAAAGGGTATTGAATTGTTATTGATGAGAAGTGCGTAAAAATATTGTATATGATTTTGAAGACTTTGCACGGTCAGTGTTAGTAACATAAAGAAGCCGTGGGATTCCTTGTCTATCCTCGCTTTCTTTTTTAAATTCTTTTACAAAATTCAGGGTTATGAAAATTACGAAACTTTTCATGAGGGAGTATTTAGGATTAATACATATTGAGAAAAATAATCTTGGAACAGTTCAAAAAATTATTTACAATTTTCTACTGCGTTAGTACTTTCGGTATCGGGTTTGGACTCTGGTGACACAAAATTTTAAAAGCTCGGGGTCTTACAAAAGAGCCCGAACACATCTGTAATTCTTATATCCAAACTCTCTATTATGATTTCGTTTTTATTCAAATAATTTTTCTTCTTAAATGCTCGAAATTTATGAACAGGAATTATTTTTAGATACTACGAAATCGAATAGCGTTTCTATTTTTTTCTATAAAACAAGGGAACTTTCAGAAAGCAGTCTCAAAGTTGTGGTATTAAAACACGACAGTACGAGAAAGGTCGTCATTGGGGAGCAATTCATTGTCACTCAATATGTAATACATTTATACGAAAAATGAAAAATGAAAAACGCTATCCGACTGTAAATCATTTCAGGTCTGAAAATTCTGTTTTAATATCCTATTGAGCAGAGAAATATTATTTTGAAAACAGCAACATTTTTTTTCACCTCGCTCCATAACGCGAATCTTCCTGAGAAATTTGCGAGCGTTATTTTTGTACACAAATACATGAAATTTGCAGATATTGTTATTTACTACTCAAAGAATTTAACAATTTTTGTTCATATGCCTATAAATTTCATACACTTTAAATATTATACTATAATCGATTGCTTCTTGATGTTTTAGTGATTGTTATGTCTCGAAAACCGACTTTGAAATTTCAACTCTGCTAGCATTTTATGAATATCTTTTGCCTTTATAATAAACTGTAAAGCGTTGTTGAATTTCTTGGTATCTGAATATGGTTGGATTTCTTGGAATCTGCCAATTTCAAGAGTTTACGAATGAAAATTACCTCATGAATGTGTTAGAAAGCAATGACTTTGAATTTTAGTACAGCCTTAAATGCTAGTTCTTGCTTAATATTTTAATGGATACACTAATATTTTTCTGTATGAAAGCATTTGTTTTATCCCATGCAAATTTCCTTACTTTGTTTTCATTTCCTACGTTATGATTTTCATCTTGTTTGAAAAAAAAAAATGACGCTAAAAACATGCTCTTAAAAAAGGTGTTTAGAATATCAGAAGTGAAATTATGGACGCCGGAGAAGAACTTTAGTGTTCCTTATACGATGAGTCATTCCCGATTCCTTGTCCACCGCTTAAAAAGGTCTAGTCAAACATTACAACTTCCTTACTTTATCTAAACTGTTCTTGACCTCCTCTTTCCTTTTTGATGGATCTGAATTGATTCTAAAATTGAATTTAATGATGAGATGGAATCAACCATTTTCACTTTCGGAATTGTTTTTTATGTAAATTCATATTTTATTTATTTATTTCTTTATTAACATAGTTATACAAGAAATTCAAATATTATTTAACATGTGTTAACGTTTTATTCAGGAATTCATGCTTCTTATTTTGATAATTTCCTAGTTTGAAAAGATAGATTTTATAGAAGGTCCAAAGGTCCAGTGTAAATATCCTTAGGATGATCCAATCCATAACCTCCCTTTATTGAGTTTCTAACTTTCATAAATTCTGAAACTCTTTCGAAATATGTACACATTGTTTAAGTGAAAAACAACTCCTCTCTGAGTGTTATCATTTTTAATTATTTCTTAATATATACAGTAAGTATACAAAGAGCTACAACTCAACTCGCACGACGGTTATCGTAATGTAGCTGCTAGTTTGAGTTTTTCAAGTTTGAATCGCAAGTAAAATTTGCGTTTAATTAAATAATTTCGACTTTTTAATAACTTCATTTTTTTTAATTATTATTAAATCTCACCTTTCATTAAATAATAATTTCCATCTAAAGAGTAATTACTTTTGTTTACATCTTATCTTTTCATGTGTTGCACTTTTCTTTCAATAAAATTTCTAGCATATAATTCTCTCTTTGTTTATCTGACTATTTATCTGATTAACCGAGCTCTAGCTTTAATTAAAACTGCCGTGCTATCACGAAACTTGAACGTGTAACTAAAGAGAATTTTCGGATACTCCTAATAAAAGAAATGTGTGCAACTAAAGTGCATTTATTTAATTCACAAAAGAAAGAAAAAAATACATTGTCATCCACTGATGATTATTCTTTAAATTATGAATAAAAAAAAAAGAGCTATCTAACTTTAACATTAATGTTTTTAAAAGGGTGCGTTCTATAATGTTCTCCTTTAATACTTAACGATGTAAGTTTCATAATTCTGTATGTATAATGCATTAAAATACAAAGATACACTGATATATTTTAATATATCTCACTAATTATTTAGAATTAAGATTATTAGTCATCGATTACTTTAATACTAATGTGCATTAAAAAATCCTAAAAATCTGCTTCATACTAATTTTGCGATGATATTAAAACATGCGCCAATAAGTGGTTAAGTTGTAAAATAAATAAATATTTTATAAAAATTCACAAAATTATGTCATATAAAACATTATTTTATCTTATTGATAAAATCTTTGTTTCATCACTGATAATGCTGTAACAAATGTATATACAGTAACAAACATATATTAAATCCGCACAAGGTTATATTTTAATTAATATACGAAACAAGATTTTCTTAATTCTTCAAGCACAATTATGAAGTTTTATTATCAGAGTCTGTGGGAAATGTTTCTAAGGTCAAATGGTTGAAATGAACATTCTTTTATTTTATTTTTAAATAAATTACTACTTAAACATAAAGCGTAATAGATATTTGGAGGTCTGCGTTATGTAAATTTTTTGAAAGGTTAACAAAATATGTAGCTCGATTTAATAAGCTGTAGGTCTTAATATGTTAGATAAAGAATAAGTTTGATGATAAAGGGTAAACATTTTAATCCTGTTTTCAAACTATAATTGAAAGATGATTAATTGCTAAATAACTCAGTTTTACTGACTAAAAAGACAATATGATTAGATAATAATAGCGATGTGTCTTAATCATGAATATTTACTTTTATTTCATTTGATTTTCTAGAAGTATGTTGTTTCTCTGGAAGAGGGTTTATTTAAGTAAAATTAAAGTAATTAAATTTTGTGTAAAATTAAAGTAACATAAGCTAAAGTTAAGGTAAATTAAAGTAACTAGAATTAAAACAAATTTGATTTAAATTAGAGTAAAATAAACTAGAGCGTTGTTAAAGAAAAATATTAAAATATCACTAACATAAAAGCTTTCAAACTATAATTAAAGATGATTAATTGCTGAATAGCTTAGTTTTACTGACTATAAAGACAATATGATTCGATAATAATTAGCGATGTGTCTCAATCAAGAATATTATTTTCTTTTATTTCATTTGATTTTCTGAAGTTGTTTCGCTGGAAGAGGGTTTATTTAAGTAAAATTAAAGTAATTAAATTTTGTGTAAAATTAAAGTAACATAAGCTAAAGTTAAAGTAAATTAAAGTAACTAGAATTAAAACAAATTTGATTTAAACTGGAGTAAAATAAACTAGAGCATTGTTAAAGAAAAATATTAAAAAATCAGCAACATAAAACAAGTGTGTGGTCTGGTCATGGTGTATTATATGTGGAAATTAAAAACATATAACATTTTTTTTTTTTTTTTTTTTTTTTTTTAAGATTTACATGTATTATAAGAATCTCAGATTCTTTCTAAATATGTTTGAGTGCATTTTTGTATCCATATTCACAGTTTAATATATATAGTTTTTAAAAGGTGGGGCGAAACATATAGCTTGATAGGTGCAGACTTTAATATAAATATGTTTGCCTTGATTACGAACATTCCGCTTTTTTTTTAAATTACAATAACACACTTCGAACCAGAAAAATTATTTAATTAAATGTATCTTGCTTCTATATGGTAGTTTTTTGAAATCCACTTGATTTAGTTCATTAAATACGCATGGCTGTTTTGTTTGTTTGTTTGTTTGTTTGTTTTTAAAGCAGAGGGTTGGCAAGTTTGTGTTAAAGACAGAATTTTATAATTTAGAGTTAATTTTAATCATGATTTCAAACTATAAGTACATGTGATTAAACACTAAATAATTTTAGTTTTACTTACTGAAAAGACAAAATATGATATGATAATACACTGCAAAAAATTATTGTTGATTTTACAGTATAAAACTGACATCCCAGCTGCCAGTATTATACCGTAAAATTAACAGTATTAAACAGTAAAATAAGCAGTAATACGCTGCCGCGCAAGCAGTAATACGCTACCGCGCATGCGCGGAAGCGTATTACTGCTTGCGCGGCAGCGTATTACTGCTTATTTTACTGTTTAATACTGTTAATTTTACGGTATAATACTGGCAGCTGGGATGCCAGTTTTATACTGTAAAATCAACAATAATTTTTTGCAGTGTAATAGCAATTTGGCATAATCATGTGTATGTTTTTTCCCCCGAAAGTATTTACGTGTGTTCTCTGACATGAATGCGCTTTTTTTTTTTAAAGTAAAATACAAATAATTAATCTTTGAAATCAAAATAAACAAGAAAATATTCCAAGGAAAATATTCAGATATCGTTAAAATAAAGCATGATGTATTTGTTCATGGTATGCTTTTCATAGAATTCAAGACATGAATTTTTTTTTAAATTAACTATTGAATCATAGATTTCCTTTCTGTGTATTTTTAGGATGTTTTGGGGTCTAATATTTACAGTTTACGCTTTATAGCAACCATACTTAACCTTCTTTTTATTCTGGCGAGGCGCTAACATATGTTTTCTACGTTAGCTGGACAACGCACTATATTTGTATAATAATGTACAAAATGGTAATTAAAATAGCAAAATAATAAAAGTAATATTACAAAGAAATATAACAGTATTAATATAATCAGTAATAGCTACATAATAAGTATAAAATCTAATAATATAATAGGGCAAAGCTCTCAAGTTCTAAAAATAAAATAAATCGGGAGATTTTCTTTAATAAATCAGAATTTTGCTCAATGCAATGCAAAACCACTTTATCTTTTTTTTAATGTAAAAATATATATGGAAAATTAATTTAATAATGTTTGATTAGCGTTGAAGATTTAAAAATATATACACTAGTGTAACGCAAATAGCACTACATTCAAAAATAATATTTAAGAAAAACAAATTATAAAAAACAAATAACATTTAAGATGTTTTAACACAATTTTAAATTAATTATAAATAACAGGGCAGATTTGTCTTCCCCTAAAAATACTTAAAACAATAGTAGAGGTCTTAAATACTTTTTGTGCGCATCTCAAATATTTATAAATATATAGAATAATAATTGTATGTCTCTGGTACGGGCCGCATTGGACCTACACAAGTTGAGTATGGCTGCTTTAGAGGATGCATAATTCTAGATAGCGCAAAAAAAATTACATAATAATAATTTATTAATAAAAATAATTTCTTCTCTGGAAAATACTATACTATTTATAAGTAAAATTTTTATTTTATTTATTCACTTTCAATTATTTATTTCATTTAATATTCTGGTAATATGATCTTAAATTATTCAGCTCATCTGTTTAATAAAAAAAAAAAAAAAAAAGAAAATAAAAAAAAGGAGGGGGTGTCACAACTTTTACTGAATAACTGAGAAACCGGCAGGGGTCAATCTAGGAAAAATTTGGGGGCTATTTAGGGCCCTTCACAAAAATAAATTTAGTAAAATGGGCTCCTTCACAAAAATCAATTTGATAAAATGCACCCCTTCACAAAATTCTATTCCATAAAAACTTACTATTTATTATTCATTTATTATTTTGTGACGTTTTAAAATGTGTAATTTGTAGACAAATAAGTTCACCAGAGAGAAAAACTTCAGCAAAAAGGTTTAAAAAAGTTTTTGTTTATAAATGCTTGGTTCGAATTTGATTAACTGGATTTCAACTTTCGTTACAAAATGTTATTTTTCACAAAAATATAATACATTTCACAAAAATAACCTTTATTTTTCACAAAATGGGCCACAAAAAAAAAAAAAAAAAAAAAAAAACCTACATCGATCCCTGACCGGTAGAGAATATTGAAAATAATGATTTCAAATGGTTTTATTTTGATTGAATTATCAATCATGCAAATAACGCACACGATTTTTTTTTAAAATCTATTTCTATATGGGCAGTTTATGTTAAATTTTACATTATATGTATATTTTTGACAACGTAGAATTTGTTAATTTTTGTTGAAAAAATGTTTGGTGATATCGGTTTGTAAGTTGGCTTTTTTAAGTTCATCATTCCGCTGTTTAATTTTCCTGCAAACGTTCGGATTGAAACAAAAATATGATATGTAATGGAAAAAGACTATAGTGTTGTTATTATAAACACGATAACAATAATTAAAATATTTATTTTTATGATTATATTGCAAATCTGTAAATGCATAATTCTCTTAAATAATTTTTAGAATATTTAATAGAATATTTTTAAAAAGATAAAGTAATGCTAAAGCATATTATATAGCTTAACTATAGCAAAAATCTAACTTTATTATTCAGGTTTAGTCTGGATATTCTGAATTGTAACCGAAATAGTTTTATTTTAATGATATATATATATATATATATATATATATATATATATAAACATTTTATTTATATATTGTTTTTTACATACAATTTACTTCTGTTTGTATATAAAAACAGATAAATGCCTTCTTTAAATTAAGTAAATTATATAAATATTGAAAAATTTGCTTGTGTATATGAAACAATGAATAGGTTGCTAGAAAATATGCTGCCAAATTTTCTTCTCTCGTCAAGGCCATTTTCTCTATCTCGCCAAGGCTCCATGTACTGGAAAAGTACCTATTTTCCTACCAATTAGAATTTTTATTGCATTACTAAAGATTATATTTTTATTAAACATACAGAAAAAGCTAGTTCTGTGATTTCCAGGTAATACTATAAACTGTTAACCTTAATTAACTGTTTGTATTTACTTAAAATTAACTGTTCATAAGTAAAAAGAAAAAGAAAAAGAAAATCGTATATTAAATATCGAATCTGTTAACTGCATTTATACGCCTATCTCACTTTGACATAATTTGTTTATGTTTTGAATGCATATATGTATGCAAGAAGAAATTTTTGCTAAGAGAATTTCGGCTCAAGTCTTTTAAGAATTTGATTGTTCCACAAAAAATGATTTTTGCGCTGTTGATATATTCCAATTTAGGTTATTTTCCGACAACGAAATACATCAGCCTTTCTATTTCGTTAAGATATAGCTTTGTCGTGTTTCGTTTATATTTATGTCAGTTTTAATGGTTCCCGTATATGATCGTATTGAAACGGATTGGAATATTTTAGATTTTTGAAAAAAGTAAGTCATTAGTGTTCATTTAATTGAATAGCATGTAGTGCTTTAAACTATATTAAGATGTACAGTCCAATACGCATTTTTTTTAGTTAAAAATGCATCATATTTATTGTATTATACAAAATTCAACTGCGGTATAGCACATTGTGAATCTTATCGTCTACTATACTAGTTTGATTTCAATTAAAATAGTCTAAAATGCCCGTGAACCCTTGGAAATCATGTAGGTATCCGTGATAGAAAAAAAGGTCTACTCTCAAAATTTTGATATCAGTGATAGTTTACATAATGCTTGTACAAATTCTAGAAATTAGTTTGGCATTTAAAAAAAAAAAAAAAAAACTGAAATTATTTCCTTGAAAATCTCAAATACACATAAATTCTGTTTTAAATTAACAGATTAAGGAATACAAAAATCCTCCCATCCAATTTACACTGTCATAAATATTAATATTTCATCTCGCCACCGCGAGAATAAATTACGATAAATACTTTGTACTCTCTCACCCTTTCGCTGTCTTCACATACCCGTTTTCAACCACTTGTCAAATAAACCAACGTAAAAATAAAAATAAAGCAAAGCTAAATCGCTGAGAACGTGACGCGTCGTACAGAATCCTTAATAAACCCGGAAAAAAATTGACGGAGAAAGCAAAGAAAAAGTCGCCGAAGTTCAAAAGTCACCCACATCTACGTGTCCCAGAAGTTCCCCGGCACCCAAGTGAGACGGACCGGGGTTGACAACCCGCAGGGACTGGTCAGTCTCCGATGGGAATCTGTGACGACCTCTGACCAGTTCTGCAAAAAATCGCCGCAATTTGCTCGTCGTGGTTTTTGTCCCACCATGCTCACTCGCTCATTAAGTGATATTTATTAGAGTAGGAAGCCAGCCGCTTCCGAGCGACATTTCTTTTGTTCTCGGGCTTGTCTCGTTAGGCGAATCTAACATGATTATGGAGTTGTTAAGGTCGCGGCCCGAGGTGGCCAGTTTCTTTCTTTTTTTGGGGAGAAGTGAGCAGAGTTCGGTGGAAAATTATTCTGCAATTCTTTTTTTCTCCCAGAGAAAATTCGGATGGTCGGAACTTCCGAAAGCAATTTCTGGTTTTTAGAAAGATGACATTATCAGAAACTGGTATTGATTATCCGAGCGATAAGACGGGTGGCCTATTGTCGAAGCTCAGCCACGGGTGTGATGTTTTTGTGTTTAAATTCCGACTTTTGACCAATAATTGGCGTCGGAAATTGGGAGATTTCTTACTTATTCCATGAGGGAGGGGTGCCCGGAGCGTTGACTCGTGATTATGACTAGTATTCTTTAAGAAAAGGACTGGCCTGGTCGTCCCTGTCTTCAAGGGTCACTGCCGACTGGACATTTAATTTTCTAGAAATTCCTCATTTCGTGAACTTTATTATCCCAACTGACCCTCATCTGATTCGATGTTTTTGGCATAAAACTTCATCATTGCTATTTTTGCGTTTGTTTTCGGTGTTTTGATCAATAATTGCGTTCGGAAATTGGGATAATTTCTAGTTTTTTCGTCAGATTTCATCAGCTGACCAGGGGTTGGTCTATTGTTTCGGTGTTAAGGCATTGTTACTTTATTGTAATTTTTGAGATTTCTGTGAGAGAGTTCATTTGAGTCATGAGATGCGAGAATGCGCATACAGTTTATATTTCTATAAATTGATAAACACATATCTTTGTTTACTCAACTGAAACAAATAATTACATTAAATTGCCTCTTTTTTGTAATTTCGGTGACTTTTTCACAAATAGTTTTCAGGGGAATATGGGGTTCAGCATATTTCATTTACAAAATTACTTTGGAACAATGCCTTTCAAAAAGTGTTTTTAAGTTAATGGGGGATATTCATTATAAATATTTCACATTTTTATGAAAAGAGTAAGCTACCTACATTTTAGCGGTCATTGCTTTTGAACATCTATTGAAATTATTTCGACCTTTATTCTCCAAAAGGTGAGTCGATCATATTGATATGGATTTTCCAAATTATGGAAAGAATGTCATTACTCGCCTATGTCTGATTCTATGTTTTTGGCATAAAACTTCATGATTGCTATTTTTGTTTTGATCTATAATTGCGTTCGGAAATTGGGATAATTTCAGGTTTTTTCTCCAGATTTCATCAGCTGACCAGGGGTTGGTCCATTGTTTTGATGTTGAGGCATTGTTACTTTACTGCAATTTTTGATATATTTGTGGGAGAGTTCATTTGAGTCGTGCAGGACAGGGACGGGGCATTTTATATTTCTGTAAATTGATGATCGTATATTCTTTGTTTACTCGTCTGAAACGAATTAAACTGCTCCTACATTAAATTGCTCCTTTTTTTGTAATTTTCAGTGACTTTCTCACAAATAGTTTTCAGGGGAGATATAATATTCAGTACGTTTAGTTTCAAAATTACTTTTGGAACAATGCCTTTCAAAAAAAATTTCAAGTTAATAGAGAGACATTCATTATAAATAACTTCACATTTTTATGGAAAGAGTAATCTACCTAAAATTTTGCGGTCGTTTCTTTTGGTCATCTACTGAAATTGTTTTGACCTTTATTCTCCAAAGGGTGAGTCTATAATGTTGATAATGATTTTCCAAATTATGGAAAGAGTGTCCTTACTCACCTATGTCTGATTCGATGTTTTTTGGTATAAAACTTCATGATTGCTATTTTTGTTTTCGTCTATAATTGCGTTCGGAAATTGGGATAATTTCAAGTTTTTTCGCCGATTTCATCAGCTGACCAGCGGTTGGTCCATTGTTTTGATGTTGAGGCATTGTTACTTTATTGCAATTTTTAAGATTTCTGTGGGAGAGTTCATTTGAGTCATGCAGAACAGGGATGAGACAGTTTATATTTCTATAAATTGGTGATCATATATTTTTTGTTTACTCGTCTGAAACGAATAATTACTACATGAAATGGTTCCTTTTTTGTAATTTCATTGAATTTCTCACAAATAGTTTTCAGAGAGGGATGTAATATTCAGTATACTTCATTTACAAAATTACTCTGGAACAATGTCTTTCAAAAAGTGTTTTTAAGTTAATGGGGGATATTCATCATAAATATTTCACATTTTTATGGAAGGATAAAGTTACTACATTTTAGCGGTCATTGATATTATTTCGACCTTTATTCTCCAAAGGGTGAGTCTATCATATTGATAGTGATTTCCCAAATTATGGAAAGAATGTCATCACTCACCTAATGTCTGATTAGATGTTTTTGCTTTAAAACTTCATCATTGCTATTTTTGTTTTGATCGATAATTGCGTTCGGAAATTGGGATAATTTCAAGTTTTTTGGCCAGATTTCATCAGCTGTCCAGGGTTTGGTCCATTGTTTTGTTGTTGGAGGGAGGCATTGTTACTTTATTGCAATTTTTGAGATTTCTTTGGGAGAGTATACATTTGAGTCATGGAGAACAGGGACAAGACAGTTTATATTTCTGTAAACTGATGATCATATATTTTTTGTTTACTCGTCTGAAACGAATAATTACTACATGAAATTGTTCCTTTTTTGTAATTTCATTGAATTTCTCACAAATAGTTTTCAGAGAGGGATGTAATATTCAGTATATTTCATTCACAAAATTACTTCTGGAACAATACCTTTCAATTTTTTTCCTAATATAGAGACATTCATTATGAATAACATTTCAAATGTTTATGGAAAAAGTAATCTTACATAAAATTTAGCGGTCGTTTCTTTTAATCATCAACCGAAATTATTTTGACCTTATTTATCCAAAAGGTAAATCTATTATATTGATAGTGATTTTTTTAAAGTATAAAACTTTTTGCTATGCATTTTTAAACGGCATAAAAACTGTCCCTACATAAACATTTAAGAAAATTCATTTTTTCATTTACTATTTTTTTTTTTTTTTTTTTTTTTTTAATGAAGTCCGATTTAGAAAATTCCTCACATTGACTTTAGCCTTTTCATGTCCCAAATTATGAATTAATAAAAATACCACTTTTGAAGATAGATTGTGAAAATTTATGATAATATGAAATTTAAGAATGAATTTTTTTACTAAAACCCACTTATTAAATCGGTAACTGTAGGCTTTTTGTGTAATATTTACTTACTTTAATTAACAAATAACATTATTTTTGAATGCTCTGTTTTTTTTTTTTTTTTTTTTTTTTTTTCTAAGTTTAATCTTTTTTGCTATGCATTTTTGAACAGCATACAAACTGCCCATACATAAACAGCTAAGAAAATATCAATTAAAAAAATATTTAGCTTCGTGGAATTGGCTATTCTTTCTAAACATGTCAAAGCAAGTATTTTGCATGAAATCTAAAATTTTCTGTTATGAATAGGCATATTAAATGAAATTTATATATATTTTTTAAATCGGACTTTAAAGTCCCGTCGGTGCATTAAATGTTAAAGGGTTATTGTAGTTACTTCATTTATAAACAAATATCTTTTTAACTGTGAGTCAACAATTAAAAAAATTAACAGAAACGTAATCTATCTCGTCAGCTGAGTAATCAAGGGAATATAACTTGTTTTAGTAAATATTAGATCGTGAAAACATTTTTCCCGATACATTCCCACTGTATTAAAACGAGATTACGCATTTTTTTGTTATTAAATCTCACCATCGGAATTATTTACCCAATTGCTTTGCCAGTTTAACTGTTAACGGTACTTGGTACCTCTCATTTTGACAAAAATGTGGTGTTTCAGATTTTTATCTTAAATTAACCTTAACATCTCTAGAACATCGTGCCCAAATTTCTTGACTAAAATAGTAAAAGATGTGTGATTAATATACTTTAGATTAAATTTAATCTTCCTTTTTTGTAAATCAAATGTTTAAATTCATTTTTCTCAATTCCTTTTTTTTTTTTTTTTTTTTTTTTTTAAATATTCTCTATGTAATCAAAATGCTAAGGCTTCCACAATAATTGAACAAGTTGACTAAAAATTTTTTAATGTATCGTTAGATTCTATGAGATATAAGTAAGTATCGATTTTTTTATATCTTTGGAAATTTTGTTTAAAAAAAAATCTGAACTTAAATATATGCGATATGCATAGGTTTATTTCATATACATCCAGTTATTTTTGTCTTCTAGTCTAATCTTTGTATCAAAAATCTGATAGTTATGTTTGTAGAACAAAATACCTTAAGTATAAGATTTTTTTTTAAAAATCTAGTTTGAAATACGAAAATTGGAAGAGAAGAAAGAATTTAAAATATATATATATTAATTTATTAATAATTTAAGGCCTTTTGTTATCTGTAATGGTTTTGTTTTATTGAAACATGATACAAAAATTTTAATATAGATGTTATTTCAGAAAAAAAAAAATGGTACAGAATCTCCTTAAATAGAATAAAACTTTTACGATAGGAATAATAATAATAATAATAAAAACTTTCTCTCTTTTCATCTGTTTATCTGATTACCACAAAAACGCTTGGACGAAAAAGTTGACCATTCAAAAAGGAAGGCTGGAGAAAGCTGTAGTTTAGGTTTAAAATGTTGAACTTTAAATTTTTACTTACTATAGATTTTAAAACAACATCTTCTACTGTATAAAATTCTCTTCGCCAACTTCAAAGGGTTAATGTCGCTAGAATTTCATTTATAAACAAATATATTTTTAGGCGTGAGTAAGCAAGTAAACGAATTAACAAAAGACTTAATATATTCCATCAGCTGAGTAATCGAGGAAATATAATTTGTTTTTACTTAAACTTCAGATCGTGAAAACAATTTTCCCGTTTCATTCCCACAGTATTTAAAACTAGATTACACTTTTTTTCTTCTTCTAAATCACACACATCAGGATATTTATAATTGCTTTGCCAGTTTAGCTGCTAAGTAGAATAACGCTTTTACGATCGAAAAAAAAAAAAAAATGACTTCGCTCTTTTCATCCACTTCTCTGATGACCGCAAAAATGCTTGGACAGAAAACTTGACCATTCAAAAAGAAGGCTGAAGAAAGATAAGTGCAGCTGACCCAGTTTTTCCAGATTGGCGTAAGGTAATAATCTTCAAATCCTTTGGTCACTATCTAGTTTTTATTTTCATCAGCATTTTTTTTACTCTTTTTAATACATGAAGTTGTTTCGTGTCCCTTTCTCTCCCCCCTCCCCATTTTTTACTCATTCTACACTTGGAGCGTACCATCGAGATTTCGAAAAGCAGTTAGATAAGGGGAAAAAATAAGTGTTTTTTGAATGTGGGTCAAAACCTTCCTATGTTTTTATGTTGTTACAGTCCATTGATGTTGCATATATTTGCTTTCTCTCTCTCTCTTTAAATAAAAATTTGTATGTAATACTTTTCAAGAGGAGTATATTTGTTTTTGTTTCAATTGCAATGTTGTTTCAGTTACACTCGTATACAGGGGCATACGCAGAATTTGTGAGGACGGCACAGATTATCTCCACCACCCTGCTTTTATTTTTCTTTTTTTAATATGCATTATTGCACATGCATACACTGTGTAGAGTATTTTTAAGGAATATCTGATGTTATCCTTTTTTTTTTTCACGCCCATACCCTGAAGAGCTGTCTCTTTGACCATTCACGACCCTACTTGATCAATGGAATAGATGTGGCTCAGTCATTAAGAAAAGAAGTTGTAATAACCGAAAATTGGTGGGTATGGTTTGAATCCTTGTGTCTAAGAAAAAAAATCTCTGCATTCATTAAAACAATTGGTAATTGTCAGATATAGGGTTTCCTTATCCCCAGGGTACCCTTTCGGGTATTTATAGCGAATTTCTTTTTCCCTATAGTTATACTCTAGGACCAAGTAGTTGGGGGGTTGTAGCAAATGAGGTATCGTTGGGGGGTTCTTGATACTGCAAATGACATAGGCTAATGTGATGAATCTTCTAACGCAATGTTTCCAGATTGGCGTAAGTTAATCATCAAATATTTTGGTCACTATCTAGATTTTATTTTCATCTGCATTTTTTTTCCTCTTTGTTAATGCATGAAGTTGTTTCG
The DNA here is from genome assembly GCA_963931845.1 of Maratus michaelseni. NCBI lineage: Eukaryota > Metazoa > Arthropoda > Arachnida > Araneae > Salticidae > Maratus > Maratus michaelseni. The sequence continues at coordinate 278,178,635 of OZ007587.1, forward strand.
AGTCCCTCCCCCCCCCCTTCCCACCCACTTTCCCCCATCCATTTTTACTCATTCTACACTTGGAGTGTACCATCGAGATTTAGATGCGGAAAAAAAATGTTTTTGAATGTGGGTCAAAACCTTCCTATGTTTTTATGTTGTTACAGACCATTGATGTTGCCAATATTTGATTTCGCTCTCTTTTTCCCTTTTTTAAATAAAAACTTTGCATGCCAAACTTCCGAAGATGGATATTTTAGTACCCGTTTCAATTATAATGGTAATTAATGTTTATACACAGGGCCTTTAGCGGTGAGGCCAAATATATATCATACTTATTTCCAGCGGCGCACACAGAAATTATGATGTCCAGTACAGATTACGTTTTTGGGCCCTCTCCCTCTCCGGTATAGGAATATACTTAATAAAAAACCTCTCTTCAGCCTAAGGCACGGTACGATTGCCCTCTTGTCCCTCCCTGTACAGCCTCTGCTCACCCCCCCCCCCTCCTCCAACATGCCTTATATATGAAAATACCGTGTATGAAATCGTTTGAAGAGATCCCTGGCAGGAGCCCCTTGTACTTTTTCTCAATAGATATACTTTTCTCAACATCCCCCTAAATTTTTTTTTCTCAACTTTATCAAGGAAGGGTTTAAAAAAAAATTATTAAGAAATGTTCAAAAACTTGCAAGTGACTATTGTTCTACAGTTTTTGGTAAATATCACAGGACAAAACTTCGCCTGCGTTTCGCATTTTTTAACAGCATACATCGTCGTTCGCTCGCATTGAACAATAGACATTGAACCTTTTTTTTTTTTTTTTGGTCAATTAATAGTTATATTAATTTTGTTTGAACTTTTTTATAACATAAAACTGCAAAATTCATAATAGACTTTTAAAATATTTCTAAAGATAATGTTAACAACAAGTTTCTGATAAAATTGTTAAAATTTTAAAGCACAGCTTAAGCGTAAAAGATATGGCTTAAAAATCCAGGGGCAATTTCATTGTGCCGCGTTTGTTAATTAATCTAAAATGTTTATCTTTGTGTATCTATAACGAAGATTTTTTTTCTCCTGTCGCATATGAAAGTTATTCTACAAAAAATCTCTATGATAGACTCAACAACCCAGCTGAGGAAAGGGGCACATTTTTATGTGGGTCATAGCTCACGATTTCTTCTTCGGATATCGTCACAGTCTGCTGAAATTGCTAATATTTGCTTTCGATTTTTTCTTATTTTTTCCATCTGCGCTGCACGACGATGTGTGAAAAAAGAAAAAAAAATACATTTGCTTGCTTCACCTGTAACAAGTTGAGGTTGTTCTCTTTTAATTTTATTTTGTACCCGATGAAAACTATTTCATGCCTCCATGGTTGCCGTCCACTCGAATTAGCCTCGATTGGTCGCGCTTTACAACGTTTTTGTCTACCCCCCCCCCCCCCTTCACTTCAAGTGCGTGGTTAGAAACTGACCGCGAAAAAATGATCGGGGTTTAACTACATAGATGTAAATAAATTGTAATGTAAAGGCAGTATGAATCAGTATATAGTTGCTGTATTTTTGTATGAATGTAGTAATAAAGTACATTATTATGCATAGCTCATTCGGATATCTCTCTCTCTTTTTTTCGTGTTTCCCGAAAAAAAAAAAAAAAAAAAAAAAAAACAACCTAGTATTAAGAAATTTTATACGTATGTGGGACACGAAAAATTGTCTGTATCTTTCATTTTCCTAAGAAAATTTCAATATGCGTATAACGAACGTTTTGGAGACAAATATAATACAAGCAGAGTTCGCAGAAAAAGAAAAAAATAATAATAAGGTGGGATTTTCTCAGTGTAGGCAAAGTTTTAAGTGGGATTTTTGAAATATAAATCAAAACTACAATTTCTCTGTAAATAGAAAAACTTATTATCTTTAAACTTTAACAATTATACTAATTCAATAGCAAGTAAAGTATCATTTAAACTAAAGTTTGTTTTATATATTTTACTTTTTTCTTTTTCAAAACAAATTTTGAACACCTAAGTTCTTATATGAAATACAGATGAAACTATTTAAATACTTAGTACATAATAAGTTTCTAAATTTTTTCCATATCTATTTATTCTTCAGGAGGCTTCCTTCTAAATTTATCACTGTTTCTTACCAGACTTCCATTTTTGAGAAATATAACAGTAACACCAAGATGGTTAGAATTATCAAGATCTAACCCACTAGTTCTCAACAGGTGTGCATAGATGTGCAACAGGTGTGCATAGATGTGCAACAGGTGTGCCGCACACCGATGAAAATTGAGATAACCTGAGAGAACTCAATGAGACAACCTGAGGTGTGTCCGGAAAAATTTAAGTCAAGTTGTATCAAGAATTTAATAATTAACAGAAATAGCGATAACTTTAATATCCTATATTTCATATTATGCAATTTATTTCGAAATGAGGTTGAGTGTCCTATTGTCGCGCTATTTGAAAGTTTATTTCTCTGTTTGTATAATTTTTATAAGAATACTTAAGGGAATAATGAAAATAGTCTCATATCATGTTATAAATTTCATTCTTTGAGAGTAAATTGTACCTCCTGAAGGAAAAATGTTACAATATAAAATACAGTATAGAAATGACCGCTGGGAAATTATTTAAGAGTATAGTGACTTTTCTGACTATCTTAATATCTGATAAAGAAAAAATATTTAAGTATAAATGCGAGTTAGGTCTCTCGTTACAGTTATGTCATATTACCGTAAAGCTTAGTAAGTACTTTGTTTCTTTACAAATAATATAAAAAAATAAAAACTGCCTAATTATATCTAGATTCTTATAATTGTTGTATCGTAAAGCTGTAATTTATTTAATTATATATTAAATCTTAACCATATTTGTTTGTGATGACTCAAGAAAGAAAGGATTACACCACATTGTATGTCAAAGTTAGAAAAAAACATTGTCTATAACTGTAGTGCTCTTAATGGTATACTTTCGCATATGCCTATCGAAGAGAAATATAAACAAATTCCGTTTACAATACGTTAATTTGGCGGAGGGTAACAATTATGGAAAATTCAAATATTGAAAAACGTTCTTTTAAGTCCGTAATTTTTTTTATTTTTTATTTTATTTTATTTTTTTTGCATTGAGGTAGAAGCTCGAATTTTTTTGCGAAACAACGGTGATGTGGATCGTATTGTTTCATATTAATTTCAACTTGATACTTTCAGCCGCTCCTGGGGGGGGGGGGAATTTCAAAATGTCTATTTTTCCTTTTTTGCAAAATTGCAATTTTTAACTGGCAAGGGCCCTATTAACCTCTGGAGCTAGGGGAGGAAAAAGTAAAATTTTGGGACCCTGTTCATTTGGGAAAAGTTTTCTAAATTCTACATACATAGAAACTCATCAGTGCAACAAATATTACACTGAAAAAAAAAATGTTGATTGCATGGTATAATACTGGCACCCAAACTACTAGTATTATACTATAAAATTAACAGTAATAAACAGTAAAATAAGCATTAATATACTGCCGCACATGCGCGGTAGCGTATTACTGCTTATTTTACTGTTTATTAGTGTTAAATTTACGGTATAATACTGGCAGCTAGGGTGCCAGTATTATACCGTAAAATCATTTTTTTTTTAATTCAGTGTATTTCCAGGTTTTTATAGCTCATTAAACAGTTTTTTCGTGTGTGTTCCCTGTAATACAATAGATAAAGTATATTTTTAGTATATACAATGGTATGTTCAGTTAACCGGGGAGTTTCTAACAGTACATCAGAATGCCATATGCATATGATTGGTTAACAGCCTATTGATAACATTCAGATTTCCCGGTTAGATAAATTTCCTGAAGTGGTTTGCAAACTACGGCAAACTTTCCAGTCCAAAAATTTTTTTTTAAATGCAATGTAAAAAACTAATAATGATAAATAGAGGCCCCATTTTACAGACATTTTGGGGTCCTTCTTTAATTTTTGAGGGGAAGCTCGTGCTTCACGTGCCTTTTGAATAATCAGGCCCTGGTGGCAAGTTGCTTATTGCTTTTAAGAGCCTACATCAGTCATACGAAAAAACGCGCAAGCTAATGTTAAGTCTATCGGAAGGTTCTTGGCAGGTTTCTCGCTCGCATTTTAATATTTTAAAATGATGTTTTTTGCATAGGATAGCTGAGGTCGATCTCTAACGTTGTTAGTTTTTACTTTTTCGATTTTGATTCCAGTTTTTTTTTTTTTATATATATAAGGATACTTTCACTTTCAGAACCGGTTCCAACCGGTTCCGAAATTGAAAATGTCTGCTTATAAAAAAACTGTAACCAAAATCCTTTATAATAAACGCATTCTGATCATGGAAAGAAAGAACATATAGTTATAGGGTAGATATGCCAGTAATGGACACCCTTAAGGAATTTCTTTAAAAATTATTTTTTAATTAATAGTTATAATTGTTATAGTCCATATTTTTTAATATTATATTAATCTACCAACAATATTTAACCATGCTCATAGTCACATTTCCCAAAGTGAATCGAAATTTAATTGTAAACAACAGAAATAAATCAAAACACCCTAAATTCCAGTAATGGACACCCCACAAAAAGTAATAGATAAAGGATATTATGATTGTATTTAAAACTAGAATTTAAAGAAAGCATATTAATGAAATAAAAAAAGCTGAATTTTTATTGGTTGTTTTTTTATAAACCAAAAACTTTGAAGGTGGCCCATTACTGGTAGGCGGTCCGTTACTGCCACATCTACCCTAGCTGTTGTTGTGTGGATTAAGATTATGAAAGACTTCTCATTAAATTTTTATTATACTTTCATATTTTGGAAATAGGTGGGCGGGATATACAAACACTAAATTTTGTCTAGAAATGGTAATGATCGAAAAAAAAGAATGGATTTTTCGGGGGATAAAACAGTTGTCAGAATATGTTTGGAATTGTATTTTAATTTTTATATTTTGTAGTTTCATCCTTTATAATGAATGTTCTCGAAATCGAGCTGTTTGTACAATATGTCAATGATATTGTAGAAAATTCCTGAAAATTCTGATTTTCCTTTCTTTCATGGTGCAGCTTCCCACATGATAATTGTAAATGCTAACTTCTCTTATTAAAAACGAGCAGGGAAGACCGAGCTATGCTCGGTCAAAATTAAATTTGAGTTCAAATATCATGACCCATGACCAAAATGACCCACTAATTGAATTTTCTCGAACATGTGACTTAGCCCAATGATTTTCGCGTGCCCGAAACTCGTAGGATACAAAATTTAAGCAAAATCGTTAGAGCCGTTTTTTAGATAAAATTAATTTGACCGCTTTGACCCGCTTTGACCCGCTTTGACCCACTAATCGAAAGTTCTCGAACATGTGACCCAGCCCAATAGTCTTCTCGTTCCCGAAAATAGTCGGATACAGAATTTCGTCAAAATCGTTTGAACCGTTTTTTAGATACAATTAGCTTGACCATGACCCAAAATGACCCACTAATTGAATTTTCTCGAACATGTGACCTAGCCCAACAGTCTTCTCGTGCCCGAAAACCATTGGATGCAAAATTTAGTGTAAATTGAGCCGCTTTTTAGATCTTGACCAACAATGACCCAGAAATGACCCACTAATCGAATTTTCTCGGACATGGGACCTAGCCCAATGATTTTATCGTGCTCGAAACTCGTAGGACACAAAATTTAATCAAAATCGTTAGAGCCGTTTTTTAGATAAAATTAATTTGACCCGCGTTGAATCAAAAATGACCCACTAATCGAAAGTTCTCGAACATGTGACCCAGCCCAATAGTCTTCTCGTGCCCGAAAATGGTCGGATACAAAATTTCGTCAAAATCGTTTGAACCGTTTTTTAGATACAATTAGCTAGACCATGACCCAAAATGACCGAAAATGACCCACTAATCGAATTTTCTCGAACATGTGACCTAGCCCAATGGTTTTCTGGTGTCCCAAAACGGTAGAATACGAAATTTCGTCAAAATCGTTAGAGCCGTTTTTAAGATGAAAATTTGCATATATATATATATATATATATAACCACACACAAGATTTGCTCGTATTAGAATATAATGATGAAGTCCTGTTCAAAATTATATCAATAATGCGAATTAACGGAAATTGTACGGTTAAAAACAATGTAATATAGTATCATAGGAAAAATTAATTTCTATTTATTGCAATATGTGCAATTTTATTAAATCCTGTTAAATAGTTAGTCACAATAAACATTTAATTACTATTAGAAATAAAAGTAATAATAACAACAACAGGCAGTTGAAAATGTTTATTCCTCACTGCATTTATCTTAAATATAAAACCTTTAGACTTATCTAATTGTATTTTTTTAAATATATAAATGTATATAAATAAACTTTAGAAAGAAAATTTAAGCAATTTTCTGTCAAAACCTATGATTTAATTTATATAAGTTACGTATGCAAAAATCCGCGTATTTTATAACTTTTATTTTTAAGTTTTAATTATATTAATTAAAAAAATAGTTTCCAATTTTTCTTTATTATTATTATTAAAGTTGAACAAAATTTATATTTTATCTTTGACTGTCTTCAATCTGAATCAGAATCTGAATTTTGTGGAAAACTGCTTGGAGGTCAAAATCTGTTGGAAATTGGGTTTTTCTTTAAATAAATTTATTAGAATATTTTTGTAATTGTTGTAAGTTTACATTAGTTTTAATGGAAATTCAAAATAGAAAGGTGCAACTGAAATGATCATTTTAAACAGTTAGATAATACATTACAAACAATGGTATTAAATTAAGCAAGGAAAGCAGCTGTGGGGAAAAGCTAAAATTTTAACAGTACAATAATTAAACTAAAGATCATTAAAATTATTATTATTATTAAAACTAATTGTTTTTTTATTGTAAGATATCCATATAGGATGAAAATATTTTTTTTAGTGTATACATAACTAAAATATTTTAATATATTATGTTTTCTAAGGAAAAAAAAATGTTTTTTTTTTTTTTTTTTTTTTTTTTTTTTCCCCAAAATTGGAACGTAACTGTGTTTTGAACTAATTATTTAACCCTTCATATCTCGGCTGAACTTTAAAGTTCTATTTAATATATATATATATATATAATTGATTTAATGCATCTATTAATAAGAAAAGTTAGATTCCATGAAAAAAACTTTAGCATATTTAGAAAGTTTAAACGAGGCTAAATATTTTTAGAAATGGATGTTTTCTCAGACCTTTTCGTATGGTCAGTTTTTACTCTATAATGTGTAAGGGGGGGGGGGGGAGACTTTTTACACGCAAAAAAAAGTTAACTTTTATTATTTTATAAAAAGTGAATATTTTACGAAAAAACCTAAAACTGACTAATATATGATTCAACTTTAATGACTGAATCCTATCTAAATTTCATTTATTATTAAATAAATTTTCTTAATTATATCTTCAAATATTAAGGGGTGGGGAGAGATTATTAAGGTAGAATTTCTCTTAATTCATAATTTGGGACATGAAGGGTTAAAAAAAATCCCATTATTTATTCATTTTGTAACCCATCATAGGACCTTTCTCATTCTCATGACCTTTTGGGGTGACTCATACACGAAACAGTTTGTGAACCACTCATTTTAGAGTATCGTAACGGGCTTTAATATCTTAGTAATAGAGCAAAATATATAACCCTATGTGATCATTTCAGTATCTCTTCTATCTCCAGCATCTTGGACCGCGTAGGTGGGCCCTGAGAAAATGTGGGCCAAGTAACGCTCTGGCGATTCTCTGAGTGAATAATGCCACAACCCACAGCATAAAAGTAAATACGAGACTTTTAAACGATGTACGTGTATCTCGGAAAGGGCGTTCATTCTATGAGAAAACGAGATCGAGTGAAATGATCAAACTGCAGATCTTTTAAATCTGTCGGAAGTATAAAATAGCATGCGTCGGAAACAATTCTACGTATTTTGGAGATGCAAGCGAGCTCTGATTTTATTGTTTTATTTAGTTCGAGTTTTATTTCGAATTTCCTATATTTAATTCATTCTTAGTATGGAAATGTTATTGTTTAATCGGCGAATTTTTTTATTTTCGTCAACAGAAAATAAGTTTGATTATACAAAAAATATATCCAAACGAGTTTTTTATTTTATTTTTGAGAGGAAGGGGTTGGCTGTGTTTTTCTTTTCTTTCTTTCTTCTTTTTTTTTTTTAATGCAAATATTCTTTTTAAACATTGGAATGTTGAGAAAAAGAATTTGTTGAAAAAAAAATTCATCATTGAAAATTCAATCATAGAACTTTTAAAATGCCGTCTGTGTATGCATAAAAACGAATGAAACAGAAAAGGTGAAATACCATGAAAAATAATACAAAATAATACTTTTTTTTAATCTAGTTTTTATCCCCACGAATATATTTTAAATATATTTTAATTATTATTTAGAAACATTTGTTATCATGGTAGCGATAATTAACAGGCACTTTCGATAAATAGAAATTATTGAAAGGTTATTTTAGAATATTGTTTTTATAGCGAAATGAACGATTAATAATGAAAATGGCAACATAACGAAAATAAAATTCCATTGATTGAGAGGATTTTGGATACAAATTTGAAGAACTTTGCCAAGCTAAAGTTTGTTTACTTGTCTATTTCGTTGTCTAAGCGAATTCGTTCAGGCGAGTACGGTCAAGTTCTATTGTATGGATTACTGTGGTTTGGACAAAAACGTTTAATCTGATTCTGTATGTTTGTTCAGACTCCATTCTCAAAACTCCATGTTCTATCACATTATATTTTAAACAAATTCGGAAAATATTATTCATATAATCAATAATATTAAACATTTCAGCTTTTCAATAATAGTTTTAATAAATGTTGAAGTAAGTCATATGAATATTCTTTACATTACATATTTTGGAAAAGAGTGTAAACTAAAGATCATTAAATCGATTTATTCAAACAAAACAAAAATAAAGATAATTGTTCACCATTTCGAATAGCAGACGATATACCATTATTTACCTTTTTCTTTCCTTTTCTTGTCACAAAAATGGAGTAACTTAGTTGCCATCTTCAGAGAAACTTTTGTTAAAAGTTAAAAAATATATATACGTATCGAAACTAATTCAAATTTTAAAATTCTTCGAGCTTATATGACATTTTCGGATCTATGCGGATAACTAGTGTTAACTTCAGAGCGTGCATTCCATATTCCAGGAGGAGGAGTTGTGAAATACAAACAAATGGTCAGATTTTAATATAATAGATTTTTTATCATTAAAAAAAAATGCATATCATGGTACACACAGAAAAAAAATATTCATTGCAAATCAGCTCTTGATATAGTAATTTTCACATCCTAATGTATGGCAAAATACGAAATAACATTTAAAGTATAATAGGTAGAATGGAAAGTAGACTTGAAAAGTTTTTAATGCGATTAATAAAAGTTTCTATTATTAATTTTTTTTTTAACTCTTAACTATGAGAACCCTTTTAATGTAACATTTTTGGAGAATAGTACGTGAAATGTTTTATGACTACTTGAATAACTTCCAAATTATTCGTCTAAATTTTAGCTCCTTTTATTGTACTGTTTAGTTTAAATAATTTTATCTAGATTTAATATTGTAACGCCTATATAAGAGTTCGATGTTCTATCAAACTTGATTATTAAAAAGTTGTCACAAATGAATATAAGGAATGTCTGTCTGTCTTCGGGAGCCGTTACCCCCCCCCCTCCCCCCCTCTCTCTCTCTCTAAAAAAAGGATTTTTTAAGTTTCCAAAAAATAAGAGGAATTTATACAGCTTAGAAATGAAAAAAAGTCCCAAATATGGTGATGTTGTAAAGCTGTAAAATCGAGTACCTAATAAATAAATAACTTAGTACCTAATAAATAAATAACGTATGATTGCTGCATACTCAGCCTTTCGTCTATCATAGAAAAAAATGTTAAAAATACGATTTTACTCCTGATTTTTTAGGTGCGTTCGTAATTATATAAATACGTAGCACCTATTGTCGTCGTCTGGTCCGTTCGTCTGTCTGTCTGTCCGTCCGTCCGCATATAACAACGCAAAAATTACCGAACCGATTTTTTTTTTAAATTACAGATATATTATCTTTGCAGAATTTTGTCGAGACATTTCAAATTTTATCAAAATCGAATCAAAACTTTAGAAAATATTAATAAAAATATTTATCAAGAAATTTGAAATTTAAAAAAAATCGGTGCTTTTTTGTTATAGGAGGTTCCGAGGTTTAATCGTCAAGCGACCGAGATACTTATTTTATGTCAGAAATTAATCTGCAGACGATATAATTCATTTCACAGAATTAAAAATCATCAAGATCTGAATATTTATATAACTAGCTACAGTACGAACGCACCTCGTTTGTTACGTTTGACGTACAATTTCCAACTTGTTTTTTTTTTTTTTTTTTTTTCGGATATATTAAGCACAATTAGAAGCGCAATATTTTATATAAAAAAACTGTCACTAATACCTAATTTAAACAATTTAAAGCTTTATACAAATTCTTCACACAGATTCTCCATAAATGAGATATAGTCCGTTCGCGTTCAATAGCAAAACTCCTTTGAAGATTCTATTTGAACTCAATCTCTTTTGTAAATTAATATTCCTGAAGATTAATTAAAAGCCGTGGGAAAGTGCTAATGAACTTTTTGTTAATGAGTCAAACCAATAAACCGAATAAAATCGTAGCCGCCATATTGTCGCTGACTCACACTATGAGGCTAGGGAAGAGAAAATCTCACGCCTTACTCCAAAATAAGATCAACAAAAAACACACCTTCGGGAAGAATAAAAATCCAATCAACCGCTTTTTCATTTATCAATTTTTTATTCAACTCCGACATGGGAAGATGACCTTTCCATTTGTGGCGCCATCTTCAGGCTAATGAAGTCACTAAGTTTCCTGCCCAGCTTTTTTCCCAAGCACCTGTCGCAGAGCTTTATGTAAAAGCCTCCGGCCAAAAAAGTAATCAAAATAAACACTCCCATAATTAATCCGCAGGGCTGTGGGACAAAGCGGGCCTTTCGCGAGGCATTACCTATCGAACATCGCTGGATGGAGTTGGATTGAAGATGCAGAAAAGGTCAAACTGTGCTTCCGTTCGAAGGCCAAAAAACCCGAACTCGGGGAAGTTAATTAACGCTGTGTCTTATGTAAAGTCTGATGTTTATCTGAGTATTTGTATACATGAATGGTAATCGAGTGATTAGTGATAGTTAGTGAGGTGTATGCATATATGTGTGTGCGCGATAAAGAATGCAGTATTGAAAAGATTCTATCAACAGGTGTTGCCGACCCACTAAGCTAATTTGCTGCGCTTACATATTGTTCATTCAAATCTGTTCAGTTAATTAAGAAAAGACATTGAGAATCTAGATAGGGGAATGAATGACTTGTGTACTTATTACGTTACAAAAATATTTCAACAGTTCAGATTACTTTTTTAAAAAATATTTTTTTTTTCTAATTTTGTGTATTGATTAAATTAGCAGTTGTTTTGTTGTTAGCATTTTCTTTTTTACCTGTTTCATAACAATATTTTGCTCTAATAAATGTATTTTTTAAGTCAATTTTGTAGAAAAGGAATGGTTTTTATTGTTGGAAATCAAAAACTCAGAAATTAAATTGAATCTGTAAGTTATTATATGACAATAAAAATAAATAAATAAATAAATAAACTAGCCTTAATTATGTGTCAAAGCGGGCGATGACAAGGGAGGAATCTTCCCTGGATTTTTTAAATTTAATTAACGAAACTTTCTTTATCTCAGATGACTTTTTAAAAATAAAATATATTAAATATATTCATCCAAAGTTATTAAGCATGGAGAAAAAAAAGAACTAGGGATTTTTTTGTCAGTGGGTTACCTCCTACCCTCTTTGAATCTCTCGTACAAGAGAATTTTTTAGTTATGTTTTTCTTTTTATATTCATGTGTTTAAAAATTATCGTAAACGGCGTTTTCGGCGAAGGGGGTATAGAACCTTGTACCCGAAAATTCTGCTTAAAATGCCCCCCCCCCCCCAAAAAAAAAAAAATAAATATATATATATATAAATAAATAAATAAATAAATAAATAAATAAAATAAATAAATAAAAAATAAAATAAATAAATAAATAAAATAAAATAAAATAAAATAAATAAAGTAATAAGAATAAGAATAATAAAATAATAAGAAGAATCGTCAATCCACAACCCGACACACTTCAACCCAAACCCGAAGTGGCAGAAAAGTAATCCATATATTAATGCAATTATGGAATAGTAATCTAATTATGTCTCTAGTATCAATTTTGTCTTTTTTATATAAAAATAAACATCTAGACAATCATTAACATTTAAATGTATAGTTTTTTTTTTTTTTTTTTTTTTTTTTCAAATTGAGAAATATTTAGGACTCTCTTTGAAAAATCAGGTCAACATTTAAAGTCAACACGAACCGCTGTGAAAAAAAAAATACTGTTCGTGTAAAATCGGTTTACCAGACACTATGCAGGACTCCGACTTCCCTTACCAATAAAGAATAAAACCCCTTCACGAAAAATATAATACATTCTTTCAATTCTCCATTTCAAAAAAAAAAAAAAAAAAAAAAAAAAAAAGCTAATAGAAGTTTATTTTTGTTTTTTAGGTATTCCTTATTTATTACATTTTTGTACTGCTTTTTATGTTGATATGTTTAAAAATTGTCTTGCATGGGGTGTTTGTTCTGACAAAAAATTATTTAGTTTACCTTATTTCATGTTTATATTTTTCATTAAAAATAAAATAAAAACGCAGCGTTGGCAGCGGATTACGAGCACATCTCTTTCAAAATCTTGCCCCTCTCTGGATTTCATTCTGCCGTGTGCCCAAGGATTTAAATTCCATGTTAAAAGAAAATTATAATAAATACTTACAAAAATATTTCTTTGATTCTCAAAGACATTTGGGATTCAATGAAATATTGAATATTAGTGTAATTTAAGTTTTCTTTCCTTTTAATATAGAATGATTAATAATACTTTGCGACGATTTTATGATAAGAAAATATTGTTAATATTTATCCACCACAGTAAAGCTAATTGAATCTCTTGAACTATCATTTTCATTTCTGATTAACTGCCTTTTCAGTTTTGATTATGAAAATGCGTTTCTATTGTACTTTTAATTTTCCTTCAAAATAAATAAATAAATAAACAAGTAAGTAAAATAAATTAGTAATAATAATAATAATGGTAATGATATTAATATATTGTGTTAGAAATATTAAATCTAGAAATTAAAGTTTACGTACGCTTCGCAGTATCTTATGATCATTATTCATAAGTGATTACAATTGACAATTGCTTTCAGTTTTCTTTCTCTCTTTTTATTTATTTATTATTTTATTTATTATTTATTTTTTACTTTTTTTCTTCATTTCTTTTCCATAATTATTATACTTTTCACTTTTCCATAATCAGTGTTCCTTTCCTCTTATGAAGACACATGGAGATATGAAGCGTCTCGATGATAAATAGAAAAGCATTTGATTAAAATTTTTATTCGTTGGCTGTAGATTAGTTTGCATTAGAAAAAAAGAAAAAAAAACTAATTCAACTAAAACAATAAATATATATGTAAATTGAGGAATGTTCCATAGTCATTGTGTCCTACGATTCTTTATCAACTAACGAAAATAATACCTACATTGTCGCTATTAATGCCTTTTAGTATTATTTTTGTTATATGAATGAGAAAAAATTGATTGCTATTAATAAATTATGTCTTCGTTGTTTCTTTCGTCATGATTATCGTAATCTTAAACCGATTTTATCATTTGCTGAAAACATTGCAAGAGGCTGTCAAGTGATGTTTGATTTTTATGAAGACAACTGCCCAATCAAAACCGTACGTCAAAAGAACGTGTCTTCAAAATCATTTAACACCCTCACTCCAAGTTGAAATTGCCGGATGTCACTTATAAAAGTATTAATTCGTAACTAAAACAGCCCTTTAAAGGAGAAGCGCATGCGCGAGCGTATGTGGCTTGCGGAATTTCCTCATTACTTGTCAAAATGAGTGGCTTTTTATTATTGGATGAAAAGGCATCACGTGGTCGTATTTTGGCGCGTGTCGACACTGCATTTAATTACGTAAAAAAAAAAAAAAAAAAAAAAATTATAACATCAAGTTTCCAAATCATTAAGTGCTAAAAAAAAAGAGCATTTTTTACTCGTAACTCGTATCACATGTTACTATAGCAAAACAAACATACGTAAAAATTTACTAGTGCGTTTTACGTCCCCCCCCCCCCCCCCTCTAGTGAATGAACATTTTTCTGAATTCGCAATCGGGCATTACTGAGTTGATATTCATACAGGAGCATAGAAAAGGCAAGGCTCATGAGACCTAAAACCTCTCCATTCAAATAATAATAACAATAATAATAAAATAAGAGACTTTTGAACTGTCCAAAGTATATTACTACTATTTTTTTTTCTATTATTATTATTTCTTCAATTTTAAGTTTCATTTATTTCAAATTAACATTACCATTTAGAGTTCTGCATAAGCTTGGGCAACCCAATTTAAACCGTCCCGCCCCGCGTTGGATTGACGCTATTTTTTTTTTTTTTTTTTTTTTTTTTTCGCTGCGGGTCGGGTTGACTTTAAATGTTTCGGGGTCGCGAATGCGTTTTTAAGTTTAAGTAAATTTTTGCATACTGCGTAGTGTATATAAATTTTATAGTTTATATACAGGACAACAAAATAGAATTCGTCAACATCACTGAGGATGAAACTAAATTGCTTACAAGTGTTTTTATTTATTTATTTATTTGAGTTATGCATTTTTAAGCTCAATTATATTTAGTATACTAAAATATATTTGTGGAATATAAATAAAATCATATACAGGGCTATGCAATGAACTGGATCCATGCCCGCCCATGAATAATATTTCATTGAAGTGTGATTTCAGTAGTTTTAAACGTGTTTTTCCTGATTTAAATTTAGAGCTTAATGCACGAGAGGTGTATAAAACTCTTTAGGCAATATACAGGGCTGTAAAAAAGAATTCAAGTTCGTTTCCGTCTGTTCGTAGAAATTGCTGAAAGCGAATTTTCAAATGTGTTATGCGTTTTCTTACTAAACTAAATTTTAGCATATTATGTAGAATATAGAAAAATCTATAGATTAAATATAGGGCTGAAAAAAAAAAAAAAAAAAAAAAAAGGATCTTTCCGACTATGACCAGTAATTGCTGAAATCTGGTTTTCAAATGTGCTATACATTTTCTAAAATGCTTACTTAAGTGTCTTCTTTACATGATTAAACGGTGAAGTTTTCTTAAAGTATTCTGGAAGTGTTGGAATTTTTTTCATTATTTATGAAACGACGCATGATTTTTCTTTCTTGTTTTTTTTTTTTATCTCAAGTCAGATAAATATATTTTGAAACAAAAAAAATTATTTAATAAAATGTGTCTTGATTCTAAATGGTACTTATTTCATTTTATTCATTAAGTAAAATTTCTGATTCAAAATATCTTTTTATTTGACTTAAAAACAGAAGGTTGATAGGTTTGAGAAGATTCTACGGCTCCTGTCAGATCTCAAAATCCCCTTCCCAATGTTAAACATATTCTGGCATGGAATGCAGTCGTTTTAAAATTTCTCATTGAAAAATTCAAATTTTTAACTTCTTAAATTTCTGTAACACAGTTTTTGAAGAATGTGTCTTTCACTTTTAGATGCTGAAATATATAACTTAATTTTATTTGGAGTGTTAACATTTTATTTACAGCTCGTCAGCTTTGCTAAGATTTTAGCACATAAAATATTTAAATTAAGAATATATTTTAAAAACATTTTGGCAAACAAAAACATATCTTTTAAGAAGACATTTATTTTAAAAAAAGTTAAAAATATTAATTTTCTGATGAAATATTAGAAAAATACGAAAGCATTCCATGTCCATAGGTTTAACGTTAGAAAAGGAAATTGGAGATCTAACTGACCAACACCCCCTGATGAATATCTGCAAAAAATATTTTTATTACCATTAAACCATAGGTTTCGATATACGATATGATATAGTCTTTATAGTTTCAGTTTGAAGACGGTCCCTCATTCAATCGCAGGTGGTGAAAAGTGGTTCTTCGCAAACGAGCGAGGTGGGTGCAAAACTCACTTTCAAGAACCCCACCCTGGTCGTGACTTGAGAACCCCCTTACGAAAGAGAAAAAAAATCATCAAGAAATGGGGCCAAAGGTCCCGATGCATTAGTTGAGGCCGGAAAGAACCAGGTCTGGTCGATAGCATCGTGGAACGAACGATCTCCAACGCTTCTTGCGAGAATCGTTTGGCGGGGGAGGTGTAAACAGCCTTTGAAGGGGTGGGCCACCCCTCGAGTGTGAGCTACATGGTGATTTCTAATGACAAATTGCCGTGAAATGAGCCTCCGCGGTGATAAATTGAGAAGAATAAAGTTTAGGTGTTCTAGGTCGAAACTAGTTGGGTGTATAATAGATTGAAGATAAATTGACTGTGGCAATTCGTGTATGGTTTACTTAATCTGGTGAAATGGAACATTAATTAACGCTTCCGTTTTTTGTATCAGTTTTTTAAGCACATCATCCAACAAATTCGAAATGAAAAATGTGTATGTTAAATGATTCTAGCGGTGAAAAACATACAAAGTAATTTATCAAAATTCTAGTGCATGCTGTCCTATTGAATCGTATTAGGAAGTAATTTATTATCTTTGCGTTTTCTTTTGACACATCTGCTTTAAGTGGCAAAATTGAAAAGACTAAATTATGAAATAATATCTCATAGACAGTGATTTACATTATATCGATATTTTTATGTTAATGCAAAGTGTCATTAAATTTGATCAGTTATGTAGATAGACGCAATGTAACAAAATAAAAAAGAGTGAAATTAGGAAATATTTTAATAATAATTGCAGCAGTAGTAACTACATAAAATTCCAAAAGGGCTTGAAATAAACGATTAATTTCGAAAGCAATTATTTTGTAATTTTGTTCATCAGGAGGGGCAGTCACAACAAAAGTAAAAATTAGCTTTGGAAATCTGCTTTGAAAATCTGATAACAAAGATAGAAAGCTGCTTTGCAAATCTGCTTTCAATCTTAGCTATCTTATTTGATTCCGTTTGAGGAATTACATTGTTTCTAATTAAAATGTGCCATTATCAAGGCCAAAATGAAGTTTAAAAAAATTCTTTTTCGATACATTTTTACTTTTAAAACTTACACAAAGGGATGATGATATATATATTTTTTCGAATAAATTATCAAACAGAACTTTGAAATATAATTTTATTTATGAATTATATATTTACTTTATACATACCAACATAATATGTTCCAATTATTAACAATATATGCCAACTAATGTATTTTTTTTTCTTTAGGTAAACGATGGAGAAGTCTGACCCCAGTGGAGAGGCAACCATACGTCCAAGAAGCTGAACGACTGAGACAGCAACATCAAAAGGACTATCCGCATTACAAGTACAGACCTCGAAGGCGAAAGAGTACCAAACGTGGCAGCACCGGTCCTCCAGCGAAAACAGCAGCCTCTTCTCCTGCTCCACCTGTTTCCGGCCCATCTTCATCTCCTCATTCAATGTATCCAAATGGCTACACTCCATCTTATGGAACACCACCTCCCATGGCGTATACACCTCAACAACCTATCTGTAACAATCCTCCGAACAGGGTAGGCTACCATGGTCAACAGATGAACTGTGATTTTTACGGAGTCCAGACACCAGACTGTTCACCCAATGGCAGCCCTGACGATTCGTCAATTTCGGCTAAGTTTCCAAAGAAGGATTTACCAGTAGGACTGGAATATATGAGTGAAAAAGCTGGCCAACGGATGGAAGGTAACATCAGGTGTCTTCCAACACCTGATATGTCACCCCCTCAGAGTGAGCAAGATTCTGGCAATCGCCTACAAATGCAAAGGCGAGATCCTAATCAAGCAAGAAATGGAAATAATAACACTCTTATCCAGCTTATATCCCAGTTTGGAGGAACATCCAATTACTTAAAGGATATTAGGCCACCCTATCGACTGCCGATGAGATTGGCAGCTTCAACATTACAAGCATTATCGGCAGCTTCAGGAAATCCTATATATACGCTGTCAGATATTGGTCACCAAATGCCTCCTGGTCTCGAGCGACGTGATTACCACTATTCGTCATCTTCCATGTCTCCTGTCAATAGTCCTTCTGCACCCATATCGGAGAGTGGGAGTCCTTTTCCAGTCACCAGCCATTTATACAGTGCTCTCCAGAATCGATCGCCGAGTTATAGACATATCAACTATCCCCAGTCTTCATCGGAATCTGTTGTAAATGGCGCATATCAGCCCGAACAACACTCAGCCCAAGTCAAAATAGAAGCTGAAGAGTACAATTCCGATCCGGAACAGTACCAGTTCATGTCTACTTATGCATCTTCCTCATATTCTAATGCTGCACCTGCAATGAGCTTTACCTACAACAATGAACCTTTTCCTCATCAAGGTGAATTCCAAAAAAGCAGCTGCAATGACGCAAGTGCTAACTTCGCTTTCAACAAGGACAATAATAATCCAAATAATTTTAACGCTGTTAATACAACTGATTCCACATTTGTTCCGGATATGTTTGCAGACATTGACGGAAAAGAACTGGATCGATATCTAACAGGTTCATCGTCCTTCCAACCTCAGAATAATTCAAATTCTGATCCAAATAATTTAATAACATCTTCATCTGTTCCATTCCGTCCATGTGTACCTCAAGATTCATTGTTTAATGGTCAATATCCGGAGTTCGCTCGGACAAATTTTGGAAACCAAATAGCAGAGCCCTCTTTGCACAATAAAATGGGCGCCAATGGGGAACAAGGTGACACTATGAGTGTGACATGTGCTGCTTTAAGGTCTTTAATAAGTTAGCAACGATGACAAAAGAAAAATAAAATTATAGTCCCAGCAGTATTATATAAGCATGCTATTGAGTTGACGAGAAAGAAAATGTGTATTATTTTCCATAAATTAATTACAAAGTTATTTATCTGCTCAAAAGTTTATGAAGTTATAAACCAAAAATTAAAAAAAAAAAATCTTCTGTGACTGATATAGAGGTATTGACTGTGTGACTTGACGATGGTGTCATCATATGATCTCGTGACGCATTGTTAAAGATCCGTGTTCTTGTGTAGCGTACAGTGTTTCTTCAGACTTATGTCACTAAAGATGTTTTGATTGGCTGTTTAGATTCAATTAAATTCTAAGAAATTGTGTTCCATAAATACTTAATTTGAATTTCTCAGGACTCACGGCAGCATGTGATACTTAAAAATTGATTACATTTTTTACAATGCAAAGTGTGATAACATTTAAAAAATTATTATGGTCATTTTATATTGAGAATGGAATGTTTACAGAATGTTTTAAATGGCTTATCTATTGGTACTATGCATTATTGGTGGTTGCAAAAGTGATGATATTCAATATCTGTTGAATTACGAGTTCAGTGCAATGACTAGTATTGAAATAACAAGGTGTAATGTTTTTTTTTTTTTTTAAGTTTGAGCGACATGGGCGTCGGCAGAACGAAATCCAGAAAGGTGCAAGATTTTGAAATAGATGTGCTTTGGCATTTATTATTATTATTATTATTTATTTTTAATGGGTAATATAAATATAAAACAAACTAAACTAAGTTTTTTTTTTTTTTTTTTTTTTTTTTTTGGCCAGACTTTTCCATGCATGACATATCAACTTAAAAAAAAAAATTAACAGTTATTAAATAAAGTTTCTACCAGTATTTCTTTTTTTAAATGAGAATTGAAACTGTATTTTATATTTTCGTCAGGGAATCTCCGCCCCCTGCCTAAAACTCCCGTTTCATTTATCTTTAAAACACATAACTGTACAAAGAAAAACAAAACTAAAACTCGACTTTCTTGGGAGAGTTCAGGGGGCAAAGCACTCTGACCTCTGACGAAAAATTGTTAGTTCCCTTTTCTCTTAATGTTCAATTAATTTGTCACTTGTAAATAAATAAATATTACTATTTTTTTTTTTTTTTTCACAATCATTAGGAAAAAAAATTTCAAAATCTAGGGAGGGACAATCACTTTCCCTTTCATTTCTTTGCCGGCGCCCATTTATCTTACAAATTTGGGGCAGCAGAAGTGTTGATAAATTGACTTGTTTTTGTACATTTGTCAGAAATCTTCAACGAAAGAAAAGGATGTATATTTTTTTTTACTCTCCAAGAACTTTTACTGTGCCTCTTTTCCTTCTATCTGTTCCATATATTGTCTTTAAATAATGTACAGAAAACATTGTTGTGACTTAGTGTTTATAAGAGGAAATTTTATTCTTTATATATGTGGAGCCTTTTAAGACAGAAGATCAAAAACTATTTTTTATAGTACATTTTTAAAGATGCACTGTGATTCTCTACTTTCGTGCTAGAGATCTAGAGAAAAGTATTTGTGTAAAAAAAAAATAAAAGTATATTTGTTAAAGATTTTTAAAATAAAGATATTGTTATCTTACAATGGAATGTTTTTTGAGTTATCTCATTACTTATCAGTTTGATTAGTTTGTGGCTGTTATTAATTTCAGCACTGCAAAAAAAAAAAAAAAAAATTAAAAAAATGTTGGTTTTACGGTATAATTCTGACATTTCAGCTGCCATTGCTGAGTAATACAGTAAAATGAACAGTAATAAACAGTAAAATAAGCAGTAATACGCTACCGCGTATGAGTGCTGGGGATTTCTGGGGTGTCAGTATTATACCGTAAAATCAACTTTTTTTTTTGCAGTGAGGGGACGAGTACGGCTGCGAAATCAATGAAAAACAATCAATATTTATGTTCTATTTCCTCACCAAACATTGAACATATTTCAATATTTTCTTTTGTTTTTGCTATTGTAATTTCTTTTCCTTTGAAATCAGTTGCTGACGTTAGTGACATTTAGTAACGTTGAATAAAAAATAATAATCACGATTTTTTTTTTCCAAAGCTGCGCAATAATTGTATTAAGTGGTTGCTCAGTCAGATCTCAAATTCTCCTCGCTGATGTTAAACTTATGGGAGTGGAATGCATTCTTATTTTTAAAATATCTCATCAGGGAATTAATATTTTTGACTTATTTTTTCTGTGTATTCTTCCTTAAAGGGTGTCTCTAGACGAGAAAGTTGTGTTTTTCTTAGTTGTCAAAATATCTCTAAAATATATGCTTAATTTGATATTTTATGTGTTAAAATCGTACGAGCTGTGAATAAGATTTTAACACCTCAGATAAAATTAAGCATACATTTTAGAAATAGTTTGACAACTCTAGTTTTTAAACTAAGAATGCAGCCTACTCCCATAGGTTTAACATTAGCGAGGGGAATCTGAGATCTGATTGACCAACCTCACTAATATTATTATTTTTACTCAAAGATAAAATTATAGAATAGTTGTCGCCAAACCAATTTTTAAAAGATATATTCAAATCACTTCAGTAATTTCTTAGAAAAAGGAACAAGAAATGACGTAAGTTTACAGGAAAAGGCATCAAAGGTTCTAACTGAAACGCTGCTTGCTTGACCGAAAAATCGACGTATTGACAGCACGATAATCGACGTCTTGATAGCAAATTTATTTGAAGATTTGGTCATTTTGCAACTGTATACTCGCCTCCATAAAACACATTACTTTCATCAACAGCCTCAAATAATTCGCCCATACGTTATTTTAACTGAGATCTAAATATTTTTTAAATAATATTTTAATTATATCTTTTTTTTTTTTTCATTTTATGAAAATTAAGGTTTTAAATTCTTTACAAAATTAATTAATTTTAATGAACTGTAATTTTTCTTTACAAAAATGAAGCTTTTAAACTAATGGAAATCATTAGAAGGCTTTATTTTAAGGCATTAAAATCGCATTGAAATGTCAAGCAACTTTCAACTTTAACTAAAGATATATGAAGTGTCAGAGAGGAAAACTATCACAGCCACAAATAGTTATTTCCCGTACTCTTTTTTATGAGCTTTACCTTCACTGTTTTTATCCCATCTTCAACTGACATATATATATAATCCGTTTAAAGTTATTATTAGTTCTAGGAAAAGGGCAAAAATTTATGTATGACAGATTTTTGATTTCATTAAAAATGCCACCAAGGTGTGTAGCGGGGGGGGGGGGGGGGGGGGGGAATAGGGTTTCAGAAGAAAAAAATTCATAACTTCGTCAATTCCCAAGATATCATATCCGCTTAAATTTATAATAAATCTTCTTAATATTATATACAACTTTTATATTGACAAGTTTTTTATAGGACCAACTTTTACGGTAAAAAAAAAATTAAAAACAAAAAAATCCCTGCTTGGTGGCTCCATCTACAGGCAGAGGTATATTTCGAAGTGGGTGGTCCCAACTGCCACATCATGGCAAATAGGTCTTTCTTCTGCAATTCCCAATAAACAGGTGTCCCACGGTCTGCGTCTTCGAAATCTACCTGTGCCTGTAGGCCGAGCCGTCAGGGATTTTTTTCAAGCGACTGTCACTATTCTTCCCCTTTTATATATATATATATATATATATATATATATATATATATTTATATATATATCTTCAACTGCATTTTTCACCCTTCATTTTCGTGTCTATCCAAAGTTGCCGATCAATAGCATGCTTTTTACAAGCTGACTGCCATCTCAAATTTCACAGAAAGCAGACTATCACCATACTTTTCCTTTACCCTTCATTGTCAGTTTATAAAACATAAAAAAATGACATAAATATAGTTGTTTAGAGTTACTTTTATAATATCTCAAAAAGAAAATACCCATTCTTACCTTACCAGTTAGCAAAACAATATGGTATATAACTGAATTATAAATTAATTTAATCCTTTAAAATATACAATTTTTAATTATTTTACCGACGTATACATTTATGCTTTATTTATGTATAATATTATTGATAAAACCGTAATAAAGAAAATGCTAGTCTCAGATATGATTTTTACTTTCTTGATCAACTTTAATAAACATTGGATTACTGCTTTGGAAATATTTTTTTATAATATATGTAGAGTAACAAACTTGCGAAATGTAATTTTTGCAATAAATTCATAAAAAGTATCTGTTATTATCTATTTAAAAATAATAATAATAACTTTTTTTCTTTGTATGGCATTCAATTTTAAACAGTCCGCCATTGCGCCGATATGTATAGAAAAATGAAAAAAAAAAAAAAAAAGCCTTTATCCTCCTTTTTTTTTTTTTTTTTTTTTTTCGTTTAAAAAAATTGTAAAGGTTTTAAATTTTATTATTGTGACATACACAGTTAAAAACACATTTTCGATAGAGTAGAAATTTTTGCAAAATTTTAATAAAATAATGAAAGCTAAGAATAATCTACAAATTATGCTATCGAGAAAAAAAAAATCCTTAAAAACGTCAATTTTCATTTTTTAAAATAACCGTTTGTACCCGTCATACACCTTTTTCTGTTTTGCCAAATCTAATAATATTTTATTGACTTGGTTGAGAATTTTCTCAAATTCATTTTCTGAATTTTTTTTAATAGGAATTCTCCATTAATTACGTCACACAAATTTCGTATGCTTTATAACTCCTCCTTCCCTGTATGTCACAGGTTATCACACTCTCACGATATACGTCACATTATTCGCAACTGTTATTTAGATCTACTTGTGAGTAATTAAGCTTTATGTTTTTGCGTTCCATTTATTATCTACTGAAGTAAATAGTACTATAAAAATCGAACATTAAGCTCGAAGCCGCAGCGGTCGTCCGAAGATCTAAGAAATCCGAGCTCAACCCTTCCTTCTTTTCAATGAGTTAAATTTATAGAATTTACCTTTTACATTTTTCCGGTGTTGAATTCGGCTTTTAAAGAGTCCGGTCAAGTGTGTCAGGAAAGGGCGTAGAGACGTTGGACGGTTAACAAACGTTAAAACTGTTATTTCTTAACATCCTCCCACATTGAGCTGTGTGTGTGTGTGGAGGGGGAAGGCGCAATCTTTCTGGTACCTTAATAGTTTGTCCATGTCTAGTTTTTCGAATTTCTTTCAGGGTTCAACAGAGCTTGTCTCGCGTTGTTGAGATACCTTTGAGGTAGTAACTATATAAAACCGCCAAGATCGTGTCTGCTTTTATTTTAAAATCGTGCCCCTTAAAATTTCTTAACATATTAAATATTCCCTGATAAAAAATACATATCTTTTATGAACTTAATTTATGCTGATTGCCCACAATGCTTACCTAATTGTTTTTATATTTTAAATGTGACATCACAATGTGTTAACTGAGGCTAACTAAAAAGACTGGCTGCCGCAGTACATTTCGCGTTTGTCTCCTTTCGGACAGTTAATCACGTGATGCTCTTTTCCGTGCACCTGGAGACGAACGTGTAACTCAGTCTTTTCCGTTAGCCTCAATGTTAACCCAACACCTCTTCCTATCACACTTTGTAGACACCTGTCTACCTCTTGACATAATTAATAAATGACCCCTTAATAGAATTTTTTTAATGCAGTTTTTTTTGTATGTGTGACAAGAACAGCGGACGTCCAGTTTCGAATTACCAAATAGGTAGAATAGGCAACGGGCCTTGCAATTTTTAGGAGTCCACGGCCTGAAAAATTTATACATATTTGATTTCCCTCTCAGGTTATGTTTTATATGAAAAATATTCTAATACACTCTAAATGAAAAAAAAGAGTGTCTATTCACTCCGTATGAATGAATATTCACTCTATCGTAGAGTCAAAATATGCCCAACCTCTTTAGAGAGACTATTCACTCTAAGCAAAAGTGGAATTGTTAATATTCACTCTAAACAGGTGTGAATAATAACTCTTTCAGAGGAGTGACTATTCATTCTTCCAAAAGAAGTGCGTTTTTTCACCCCTGATAGGAGTGAATAGTCACTCTTTCATATGAGTAATTCACCCTTCCAAAAAGAGTACGGAACACGCGGTGTTCCTAGATGGTCACCCTCCCAAGCAGCCGATGATGCCTGATTTCGGTGATCGGACGAGAACCGGTATTTTCAGCATGGTGTGGCTGTGGAATTCCAATATAAAAATCTCTTTACCTAATAGGAATCCCTAAGACGGACTTAAAATACTTAAACTGTTTAAATATCTAAATTATTCAAACTAAACTCAATAGCATTTAAATAACTAAAACAAATATATTGCTACCTTAATTTTACTACTGATATACTAGAAGACACTAAAAATACACTCCATTACTTTATTGCGCATCTTCTCTAGAACAAAAACTACAACAACTACTACTGTTGCCAAAATGCTGGAACAAAAAAACAACAACAATAAAACAGTCATTTCTTAACATCCTCCCATCTTGAGTTGGGGGAAGGCACAACTCAACAAATGAAAGTTACAAGTCCAATCTTTCTGGTACCTTAATAGTTCGTCCATGTCTGGTTTTTCGAATTTCTTTCACGGGTGCAACAGAGATTGACTCGAGTTGTTGAGATACCTTTATAGTTGGTGGACGACCTTTAAAAACTTGAGCTTGTGCATTGTCAGCTACAGAATTTGTCATTCCCAGTGGGTAGAGACGCTGTATAAGTCTAATCAATTCTCCAACTGCTATTTAGATTTTCACCAATTTGACGATTCCTTCTTTTCCAGGAATGATTGCAGTAACTCGCCCAAGTGGCCAGTCAATACGTTTTCTATTATCACTTCAAATTAGGACTATATCTCGCACAGCTATAATTGTTCATTTCTTAAACTTGGGTTTTTGAATTAATGTGCCTAAATATTTTGACCTGCATCTTTTCTTCGAATCTAATGGTACCAGTCTAATGTTTCCAGTCTAATGATACCATCTTGATCTTTAAATACTTCCAATGTCTTTAGTTTAGCATCCATTTCGTTTATAAAGGTTTCTTTTGTATCATTATTAATATTCTTTTTTCAGCTTCTACAAACTCTTCTGAATCAAGGTTTCCTTGTTTTCTCAATTGTTTGGGAGCACGACAGTTGCTCGAGAATCTCAAAATCCATCCAATCAATTTTACTGAAATGGTAGCGATAATACCAACCAGTTTCAACCTTTTCACCATTAGAGATTAGGTCAGTATACGAGGAGGAAACAACAGCTTTTCTTTTTTCTTTAAGAACTTCGTCTTCATTATCAATAAATTCAGTGGCGGGCCATTTATCATAAGGCAAATACAATCATTGAGGTCCCTTTCACCATTTCAAATTCAGTAGTTGATGACTAGAACAGCCTCTACTACGTAGGTCTGCCGGATTTAGATTTTCAGGTACATGTCTCCATCTTTCTTTCGAAGTCAAAGTTCTAATTTCCAGGACTCAATTGTTTACAAAAGTTTCCCGGATTCTTCTCTCTTAATCCAAGTGAGAATGGTGGTAGAATCCTTCCAAAAATAATTTTTTTCATGTGGAATCCCACGTAATATCGCAGATGCAAGACGAGATGAAATAGTTGCCGAAAGTAATTCTAATCTCGCATTCGTTGTCACTTACTTGCCAGTAGGAAAAACTCTAGATTGTGCTTGTAATAATTGTACTTTGACAGACTCACTGGTTTCCACCCTGATAAAAACTACGGCAGGATAAGCCTATTTACTTGCGTCCTAGAAGAAAATGCAGGGAGCATCTTTTATGGATATTACCACTTCTTAAATGTCGTCGAATGCGAAGATTTTCTAAGTGAGAAGTATTTTTCAGCAACTTCAAAAATTCAGTCTGGGATACCAAATTCACTTCTTCATCCCAATTAAGCTTCATGTTCTAAAGTTTCTGTGAAAGTAGTTTAGGAAACAATGAAACATGACAAACCACTCCAATAGTATCAAAAATCCTGTGGGATGCAGACAATATGGTTTCCTTTGTGACTTTCTCGAAGCAAAGCTATTTTAGTGTATCAGCCTCTTTATTCCATAATATTCTCAGCACATTTGTGTCAGGTCTACAGTGGTAGACATAATTATAAGACAACTACCTAATTTGACATACAGTGAAAGAAAAGATTCAGAGCTTAAAAAATGCTTTATCAAATACGACAAAAACATAAATTTATTCTGTTATCACACGTAATCGTTTTACAGAAATGATATTTTTATAGAGTTTAATAAAAAAAGCAAAAAATAAATACCATGGGCAAAATTATAAGACCCTAGAGACCCAACAAAACCCAACAAGTTCGAAACCGATCGGAAACTTTGTTTGGTAGCTACAGGCGTTGCAAAGCGTTACGTGCGCACATACGTACGTACACACAGACTCCGACTTGAAACGGATAAATACGCAGACCTTTTTTGTCCCAGCGGCCTCCTACCATGAGATACAGATTTTCGATTTCTTCAGCGATACCATACTTCCATTTTTATGGAAGTAAAAGGTACCGTGTCCCCTTAAACATGTTGACATTGAAAAAAAAATATCATTAAGAAATAATGATACTTTCGTTTCTCTCAATAAATAAATATGGAAAAAAATCATATAATGCCAAGCTTTAAGTCTCGTCAACGAAGTGAAATATTTCACTCGTGTCAACGGAGCGAGACATTTCATTCTCGAAAACGGAGTGAGACATTTCATTCTCGACAACGGAGTGAAATATTTCACTCCTTTCTAGGGAAAGAAAAATTCCACTCTGTAAAGGGTGTATTTTTATAAAATTCACTCCAAAAAGAGTGAAAATGCCTTTCACTCTTTCAAAGAGTCAACTTTTAGCTCCTCCCAATTTTAGAATGCAAACTCTGTCTATGGCGGAATCGATATAGATTGTAAAATTTTTCCGTCGTAGACAGTAATCCGCCTTAGATAGGGTTTACTATATTTCTATGGATTCGCCGGGTCTTAAAAATATTTTGCGCATTAAGTAGATTTTCGTTTTATACAGTGCCTTATACACAGTTTACAGCATAAAGTTTATTAAACTGTTTTTATTATATTTGGTTCTCATGAATTACTTGAGAACTTTATATGTAAAAAAAGAGAAGAAATTGGGGGGAGGGGGCTCGAGACTGAAGGGGGGGCTTCGAGATGGTAAAAAATACCTCGAAATTTGAATTGCCTGCAGCGGTTCTTAAACTGTGGTCATTGAATTTCAAAGGGTTCTCAACGCGTTCGCTAACCCATTTTAGGCCAGGTCTAGAAATAATTAAACTCAATTTTATTTCTTAGCTGCTTTTTATTTGACATACCTGTATGAATACATTCAAGATTCTTTTGAATTATAGTCAATATTAATAAAAATATGGACAAAGGGTCTTGTACAACCCCAAACATTTATTTACTCGTTCCATGAAATTCTGACCTTTGTATTCAATCGATCTATATGTTTTGCATTTTTAGATAACCAATGTCGTTAAAAGTCAATGTTCTTATCTAAACAAATCGAAATTAATATTTGAAAATCACCCTGTGTAAAAACTGTTTATTTGCTGCATTGCTGTTCATTGAATAATATAGTAAAATTTATGATAATATTTGTCTCAACATTCCTTTAAAAGACAGACATTATCATATAACCCAAATAAAACAATTCAACGAAAAAAAAATGTCATGGATCGTATACGACCCCCTAATATTGTGCTATTTTCATAAGTTTGAAACTACACAGTCATATCCGTCAGCGTCAAATTCTCGCCAAGTTTGGCAATACTTGACGAAATTTGACAAATATAGGTCGCCGTAACTGAAGACAACTTGGCGATAGCTGACTAATTTTTTTAAATGTCCATTCAAATTCAGTATTAACGAAAACTGGGAATCTTCTGTGATGGGGCTCCACGCATTTTACCTTCGTGTGTTTGAGTAAAATTAGACGAATTTTTAAAAACAAGGAATAGAAAGCTACCTTTTCCTCTCTCTCTGTACAGGCCGGAATGATTTTTTTTGTTTCGTGTTAGCGATTCTTTTCTTCTATATTCCTTCTATAGTACTTCTTATTTCATAGTTACGAGACAAAAAAAAAAAAAAAAAAAAAAAAAAAGAAAAGAAAACAAAGGGAGAGAGGACTTCTATTGCTTTGTACATTAATAGAGTTCACCGAACACATTTTCAAGTGAAAATTTATGATGATTATTGGATAAAAAGGTAGAATTTTGCTGTCGATGAATGAAGTTGCATATTTAACAGGGGCGTTCATTTGTCTGTTAATGTGCTGCCATTTTACTTACCCATCATACCTAAGTATAGGGTAAGTCTTGTAATCGTTTTAAAAATCGATTTTTTTTTTTTTTTGACGGGTTTACACGTTTCAGACACTGGAGATTCCGAAAAAAATATTTAAAAAAAAAAAATTTTGCCGTCCGCCTGTGTGTCTGTAAACGCTCTATCTCCCGAACAAATCGAGATAGAGACTTGAAATTTTGTATGTACTTAGTATGTAATAACGGGAAGAAGCTTATTGAATTTCGGTAACTTCGATTATCCGGAACTATTTTTTTCGGACTCTCGAAATATTCGTTCTGATGAAAGCTATATAAAAATTTTCGAAATCGTTCATTTTAAGGAGTGAATATAAAAGACAATAAAAAAATATATATTTTGCATAAAGAATGAAGTTGATCGGATAATGAGTTGCCGAGATATTTGTAATCCTATTTTCCACACTCTTCGATTTTTCATGACCCTGTATTTCATCCAAATTTCAATTCAAAGATATATTTTAATTGGAAATGAGATGCTTAATCCGACGCAATAAACCGTTAGTTAATATGATTATCCTTTTTGGAGCTATAAGGATGTTTCTTTTACGCAATTCAGTAATAGAGCATTTAAATTTTATGACGTCATCAAGCCACGATTTTATTCGAATTGCAATGCATATTATAAGTAGTTTACACATGTTTTATATTCATATTTTATATTATGCATATCCATGATGGGTAAGTATTACGGTGGCCCCCAACGACTAGTTTAAGTTGCAATTAAAAAAATAATGAAATAAGCTGAGCAAGATTTTTTTAAAAGATAATATTCCATTAATTTTTGAATCTATAATTATTTTTTCATTAACTGAGGCCATTTCTTTAAAGTACAAGGTGCATCCCCCCCCACCCCCGCTCAAAAAAGTATACACAGTTTATTCGTTGATCACAGTTTATTCGTTATTTATATAAATTGTGAAAAACACAGCACAGTAATGTCCCTTGTTCACAGAACAAAACAAAAATTGAACCAACATAGTTTTTAATCAATATCTTACATATTAAATTTGGTGAAATTCCACCCCATAGATGTTGAGATATAGACATGGCAGACGTCATAGAAAGCACAGCACAGCAGCGTCACCTGTTGAGCTATATACACCCAAATATAATCTGTTTCAGTTTATGTCAAGGTCTAACTGAATACGCAATTTGATCAAATTCCATCCCGTAGATGCCGAGATATAACTATCATGGGGATAGTGAATAACAGAACATAGCTGTGTCTCCTGTTGGGCTATATACACCAAAACCTTATTAGCCCCTTTGTGTGCCAAGCTCTAACAGAATATGACGTTTGTAGAAATTCCAACGTAGCCGAGATATAGCTATTATGGAAATCGTGAAAAGTACAGCATAGCAGCGCTGTCTATTGAGTGATAGGCGTCACTTTTTGACAAGGTCTAACAGAATATGAAGTTTAAAAAGCAGTTCTTGAAATAGAACGTTCACAAAATTTCTGTCATACATACAGACAGACATTTTGCAAAAATAGTCAAATCGTGTTTAGATCCACGCTAAAACGTGTAAATCAATCACAAATGGAAGTCGAAAATTTTCGTTATTCAAATACTTTCTTCTTGTATATAGAATAAATAAAAACTCTTCAGTTCCAAATCACTTCAATAGTAATGCCCGCTAATTTCATGTTTTTACGTATAAAAATGAATCCGTGAATGTGTCAGAAAATTTCGCATTGTTGAGCGGAGAAAAATATTTTTTTAACAACCGCCTTAACTATTTTCAAATACCGCTGACATCAAAACGACTTTTTATATCTACTCGCTTTGTTCCTCAGTACAAACAAGGAAGGTCTCCTTAAAGCGCATACTCAGAATATTTTGAAAAAAATGCTAATGGAACAACTCATGCACCTAATAAAGGATCAGTCAAATTTAACTGCAGAATACCAGTAAAAAATCCGTAAAAAAATAATATACTTTCGACTATTTGGCGCAAAACGACGCGATTTGGTGAGCAAAACTTCTTCGTCGCCAAATGCAAGCAATTTTAATGTATTTGAAAATTCCTGATAAAATGAGTGTTTAAATGGGTAGTACTTTATGAATTTAAACTTCAACGATTAAACAGTTTATTATTTTTTCCATAAGCTTATATAATATATATATACAAATTAAGTATTGCTGAAGTTATTAAATTTTACACGAATTCGTTGTAGTCTCCGGCACTAACAATATCCAAGTCCAATTGACAGTGTTTAGAATCGGACAATTAGTTTTTAGGTTGAAGCATTTTAATCAATTTAAATTTTGTTCTAAACAGTAGAATACGATGGCTAATTTTCTTTAGATATTCATATAAATGTATATGGCAAAACCGTAGTTTTAAAAGCGAATTTATTTAAGTTAAACTTACTTAAACTGGTTCAGTAAAAGAGTAGAAAATGTTTTTCCCAAAGGAGCATTTACCGTAAATGCGCATTATTTTTTATTTCATTGTGTTGCCAATCCAGCGATAAATCGCGATAACACGAAATTTCATAATTTTGTACGGATGTTATATCGAGGTTCCGCAGCAAATTTCTTTATAAACGTTTATATCCTCATGAGAAGAATATTCTGTAATTTTTTCAAAATTTTCTGAGTATCTTTATAAACAGGCTGCACTAGAGATTTTCCATTGGATTCAGGTCAGGACTCTTGGAAGGTCACTCGAGAACTTGGGCGCAATTAGCTTCAAACCACGCTTTTGTTGACTGAGAAACATGGATACGCGTGTTGTCTTGTTGCAATATCCACTCTCCAGATGTAACAAGTGGTAAAACAGATAGCAAATGTTCACTCAATATGTCTTGATACTTTTCTCCGTTCATTTTATAACCAATTACGACAATAGGTATGGTTCTACCTGCTGCAAATGCTCCCTATAACATAACAGCCACACCTGCGAATTGGCATTTAGAGATGTACGGCTTTACTTTTCGAATATCATGCCAGTATTTAGTAAATTCATCAGGTCCATCCAAATTAAATTTATTTTCGTCAGAAAAGACAACTTATTTCCATCTATCTCCAAAATGAAACACATTTTTTGACAAACTGCACGCGAACAAATTTAGGCTGCTTTGTTAAATTTGGGAGAGATTTCAATTTTACATACTTTGCCCTTCCATCTGAACTTAAAACATTTCGGATAGTTGATGGTAAGTTTAAATCATTAGCTATTTGAGACGAAGACATTTTTTTCTCACATGCCAATCGAAACCCAGCTGATTTTTGGCATCTTGAAAGTAAGCAAGGCTTTTCCATAATTTGAAGGATATTTTAAAAAATTATTGACAACAGCATTTGACCGACCTATATAGAACTTCAATAGAAGCCCCATTCATTCCACGCGCTTTCATGCCAAGAATTTTGCCACATTCTACGTCAGACAAATGCTAATGTTTCGGCATTCTTATCAACGGCAGAAACAAATAACCGTTCAATGCTTGTGAATCATCTTATAACTCGAATTTTAAGGTTTGAAGTATTCGCAGAATGATATGATTTGCATATAAGACAACAACAGTCGCGATCTTATACTTTTTCCAACATAAAATACTGAAACATTCAAACATGTTAATTTTTTAGTCCTTTCTTACCATTATGTTTTATTACCATCGCCCCGCAGTTCACTATCGAGTGATATTTTTGTTGCATTAATTGTTTTGCATTTGCAAAATTTGTATAATACGTCGAGTGTTTCACTCGACCTTAAGCTTTTTTCCAGAGTTTTATTCAAATAAACTTTCCTCAAAACTATGAGCATTACCGTTTTATGTGTCAAAACTAAGAATAAAAACAAGAAGCTCTCATGAAATAGCGATTTCAGAATTACATTCGTTTATTGGTATTCGACGTCACACGAGTGCATTACGAGTATTCACGAAGTGCATTTGCATATGAAGTTGTCTTTTCCTGATTTCTGTTACTCTGTACTATTGCTGTTTTGAATTACGTCAGTTATCAAAAAAATTATTAGCATAATCTCTTTAAAATTATGTCCTCTAGAAAGTAAGAAAAAAATCATCTCATGAAATGTGTTTTTCAACTTAACCTATATGTTCATACAGTAAAATCTCAACTAACAAGGATAATTCGTTCCAGAATCACATTTGTTAGGGGGAATCCTCGTTAATCGAAACTTGATTTTTCCATAGGTTTCTACTGAAAACTGTTAAATTCGTATTTGGTGCTGCCCGCAATTAAAAAATAAGTTTTGTAAAATAACAAAAGCACTATAAAAGGGAAAACCTTACTGAATTTTAAAATGAACAGATTTTTATTCAAATAAATAAAACTGAGAATGAAAAACTGACAATTCTTCCAATTTTTCATAGTTTATTTGAAGTAAGTTCTTCAGTAGCTAGTCTGTGTCGCTTTGCTGGAGGAGAAAAAAAACTTTCCAGAGCTAATTAAACTTTTCTTCTCTTTTTTTTTTTTTTTTTCAGAATGTTTTAAAAATAATTCAGACATTTCTTTTCAATCAAGCGACAAATTTATTTCAGCTTTATTGGAACTGTCAATGGTTGTATCATACTGAAAGTATTGGTTCTTCGTCCGATTACTGAAGTCAAGCAGCATCGAGTGGGGTTAAAATTTGGAAGGGTGACCACCTGGATTCTATATATAATTTTATAGAAGCTCTATATTTTTTCTATAGATATTTTTATAGAAGTTCTATAGACATTTCTAGAGATATTTTTATAGAAGCTCTATAGACATTTCTATTGAACTTCTACAGACATTTCTATTGAACTTCTACAGATATTTCTATAGCTTTAGATTAAACAAGCTTATAGAAAAACGGGCCATAATTCTATAGGATTCTATAATGCATTTTCTATAAATATTTTTTATAGAATTCTATAAGAAATTTTTGTAAGGGAATTCTTCTGAATCTTCTTAATATACCTCTAAATGTCTAAATGTAATGCTTTTGTGAAGAAGACTATCTTATCTACTATGTCCGTAGCAGCATCTCAGTATCTTAAAACTAGAAAGAAGTACTTTCATTTTGTAGAAGTCTGGCCATATTTTTTGCCAATCAGCGTTAAGTGTCCTAACAGGCTTTTTTGTACCATGCCATGGCAACGACTTAAATAACATGAAGGGTATTTTAATTTTCAAGAATTCTTTCAAGAATTCTTCAAGAGTTAGTCTGATAAAAGAAGTTTCATCAAAACATCTTTAGAAATGTGGATTTTTTTTTTTTTAAATGCCTTGTAATTGCAACGCGGCAACGTTATGTTAGCGCACACCCAATAAAACATTCGTTATCTAAATCCATATATTCGTTAGCCTAAAAAATAGCGGAACAAAATCTCCATTGGCCGAAAACTTTGTTAACAGATATATATATATTCGATAGCCAAGTTTTGCAGCACTTGATTGCAACTATTAAACGAATTCTTTGTGAACGCATTGTTTTTTCTGGACGTGTGAGAATATTTTATCTGGTGGGCATATGATTACATTTATAAGATTACAATGTTGGATTACTGTGTTATTATAGTTAAATTAATTGTATCGAGAGACATCTCCTCTACTTTTTAAAGAGCCAAGCACCAAAGTTGCTACAGT
The DNA here is from genome assembly GCA_963931845.1 of Maratus michaelseni. NCBI lineage: Eukaryota > Metazoa > Arthropoda > Arachnida > Araneae > Salticidae > Maratus > Maratus michaelseni. The sequence continues at coordinate 278,213,500 of OZ007587.1, forward strand.
TTCATGTCAAGTTTAAATTTTGTTATTTTTTGTCATGCTTCAATTTTTTTAAAGAATTTTCTGGAATTTGGGGAATTTATTTATTTTCGCTATTGTTTGAAGCAGATTCTGTAGTATTAACTGAAGTAGTACCTGTTTCATTATATTTTCAAAATATATTTTAACACCGTTCGCGACAGACATAATTTTTAATCATAGATAAAAAATATGTCAGTCGCGGCACGTAATTCTAAATCTTTTAGAACCACTATTTCAAAAAAGAAATCTTTGTCTAATTTAGTTGCAGAAATTTTGCGATTCAATAAGGTGAAAATTATTATTTAAAACAGTGATAGAAAAAACTAAGAATTGTAGGCATCTTATAGGGCGCTTATAGTATATGACGTTCGTCGCAAAGGTGTTAAACTATATATGTATATATACCGGGTGTCCCACAAATGACTGATGGATTTTAAAATTCAATAACTAGCAAACGGTGACAGATATTAAAAAAATTCTTGCAAGAGGGTTATGTATGATGTCGGGAGTTTTTTTACTCTGATTCTTGATTTTAGTTCGAATTTCAAACAATAGATGGCGCTGACAGCGGTTGGCGCTCATTAGAGGCTGAAACTGACGTCACTCAGCATTGATGCGAAGAAATGAGATTAAGGCTATGGAGTGGATATCATTCGCCAGTACAATCTTGCTCTTAGGCCCCGATTCTGAACTCATTTAATATGATTTCAATGGAATGAAATGTTGCCATGGAAACAACAAATTCTTTGATAGTGGAATACAGCGTTCAGATCAGGGCATGAATTTAACAAGCAGTATTAGAGTTGCAGGCGATTTTACATTTATGAAGTCTTATTTTCCCGGATTAAATTACTTTTTACGGCCTGATTTAAAGAATATTTTGTTCATCGTATTTTAAAACTACTAGGTGAAATAAACCATTTTCAATAAATAGTGTACACGCTTTTAAAAGTTCTCACTAGCAGATATTGTAGCAAGATCTCTTCACCTAGTTTTAAAATATGATGCATAAAATATTCTTTAAATCAGGCCATAAAAAGTAATTTAATCCCGGAAAATAAAACTTCATAAATGTAAAATCGCCTGCAACTCGAATACTGCTTGTTAAATTCATGCCCTGATCTGAACGCTGTATTCCACTATCAAAGAATTTGTTGTTTCCATGGCAACATTTCATTCCATTGAAATCATATTAAATGAGTTCAGAATCGGGGCCTTAGAGCAAGATTGTACTGGCGAATGAGATCCACTCCAAAGCCTTAATCTCCTTTCTTCGCATCAATGCTGAGTGACGTCAGTTTCGGCCTCTAATGAGCGCCAACCGCTGTCAGCGCCATCTATTGTTTGAAATTCGAACTAAAATCAAGAATCAGAGTAAAAAAACTCCCGACATCATACATAACCCTCCTGCAAGAATTTTTTAAATATCTGTCACCGTTTGCTAGTTACTGAATTTTAATATCCATCAGTCATTTGTGGGACACCCGGTATATATAACGTGTAATAAATTTGCCCTGCCCCTGTCAGGGAGGCTGTCGGACAAAGTTCTGGTGCTGCCCTTGGATCTCTAGGGAGTCCTAAATGGCAAAATTTAAGGTTTAAAACCAACAGCAGTCGATGAATTGAGAGCAGCCATTGAAAGAGAATGTGCGCAAATATCCAATGAAGTTATTTTCGCAGTTTGGGATTCTATTGATTCATTTTATCAGCAGTGCTTGGACTCTGGGCCAGAACGGCCATTAGTTTGAATACAGGCGTTCATTTTATAAAACGTTCATTGTTGCAGTTCCATTTCACAATTCGAAATGAAGAGCGTGTTAATAAAACTTGTGTAATAAGAGTCCAAATTATGTATACATTTTTGGGGACACCCAGTATAAATATATTTAAATGGCTAATGAGTTTTATATTTGTAGCCGTTATCTTGAGCAAATTAGCTTATTTTTAGAGCCCTAAAGGCCGGAACCCCCTAATGTACACAAAAAATCCCTTCAATGAAAGTAACATCATGAGTTAAATGAAAATAAATAAAATTAATACTTAATACAGCAAACTCTCGTTAATGCGGGCAATTTTGTTTTCCCCATCATTTTGCATCTGTAATCATTGTTAAAGACATCGCTTAAAGCGTACTAATCATCGGATAATGTATATAATTTTTTCACAAACTCATCAAGCAGAATCGAAACTGCTTTTGTACATTAATTTTTCAAAAGCAACTTGGGTGGTGTAACTTTGGTAATTAAGAGATCAAAAAATTGTCAGTGACAATAATAAAGATAAGGAAAACTTTCTTCCGTTAAAAACGTGAGAGGTTCACAAATTGCTAATGGTTGATCACTGATATTAATAATAAAAATGCAATGTAACAGACCAAATTTTTTAGTGTGTTCCAAAAATGAAAAATTATGTTGTGAAAATATCTTTTGTTCAAGCAATGCAAATAAAAGTGAGAGATTATTTTAATTAAAAGTTAAAATTATGTAAGTACGGCAATTTCTTTATGTATTTTGTTTGTCCTCATTAATTTATTTTTTGTCACTAACTTGCCTTTTAATTAAAATTACTGAATTAAAGAAAAAGTTGTTTATTTTAGCATTAAGTTGGTTACAAATCTAATTTCTGTCAAAAACTCAATTCAATTTATTGAACGCAAGGGATTATTTTACACCATTCAAATGTTTACATCGCTTAATGCGGACTTCTGTTAGTGTGGACAAAAAAAAAAAAAATAAAATAAAATAAAAAAAATAAAATAAAAATGACTTCCTTTGAAAGTCTGCACTAACGGGAGTTCACTCCACTGTAACATTTTACTAAGATTGTGTCAACATTAAAATCTTTTAAAACCTAGTTTTAGTATATATTTCACCTGACCTATTTGAAAGACAGCTACCTATTATAACATAAGATATACTAAAATACTGATTGTAGCAGATGTGCCATCAAAATCTCGTGTACGAAATAGTATAAAAATAAGAAAAGAATTTAATCCCAAATAGAGCAAGAAAACGATGGCAAGAACACGCCTTTTCCAGGAAGTGCAGCACATTAATGAAGAAAGCCTTCCTAAATTTTGGGTGTTGGAGGTGAAAGTGCAAGTATCTCTCGAGCTAAATTTTCAAGTTAATTTTCTTTCCTTGGCAGAGGCCTTTATTTTTCTTTCTTTTTTCTTTTTTCTTTCTTTTTTCTTTCTTCTTTTTTTTTTTTTTTTTCATTTATTTGCTTTCATTCTTGAGCCATTTGAATGACTAAATTCTAAGTTAGAATCATGATGTAAATATATAGTGCTAGAAAACGAATGAGATCATATAATAGTGAAACAACATAAAGGTTAATATAAAAAAAAAAGGAAGAAAAATCATGAGTTACGCATAGCTGATGACGCATTTTATAAGATAATACGCAAATTACATGAATTGCATAGTCTTAGACAGCTTACAACAGTGACACATTTTTGATTCCTTTTTATTCGCAAATGTATCAGATTGGCAAGCACTATTCTTAACAATCTGTAATGTGTAATAGAATTGTTTTTCGATTTTTCGGTAAAGACACACACACACACACACACACACACACACACACACACACATATATATATATATATATATATATATTAATTATGTCAAAGTTGGCATTTTGAACCAAATTTCCGGACACGACAACGCAGGAAAGAAAAAGAAAAAAGTGCCTTCCTGAGACGATAATCGCTTATAACTCAAAATATAATTAATTTATTGCAAAATGAAAAAAAAAAAAACTGTTGGATTACAAATCCCATCGATAATTATGCCTCAAAGTATGTTTAAAAATGAGTCAAAAAATGTCAAAAGGTTTCCCGTTGTTGAGGGGAAGAAATTTTTTTTTTGAGAATCGCCTTAAGGAAAGAAAAAGTGTAACGGTCGTTAAATAAAAATAATTTTTGTAGAGTTTTTTTTTTGGGGAAAAAAAGCTTGACAATTTATTTTCAAACGGAAATCACCATTAGTTTAGGTAAACTTTAAACTACAAATTCTGTAAAAATGAAATTAATCTGATCATCAAGAAACTCAGAACAGAAAAATGATTCGTACTTTCCATCACAGGACCTTTCTGACTGTTTGTCACTGATGCTTGGTGACAGTTGTTCTGAAACAAACAAACACACAAAAGGTTAAACAGTTTAAACTATATGTAGAAATCTGGCAAACCTTTAATTTTCGCAAAATTATTATTATTATTATTAATTTTAAAGTGAAATTTTGAAAAAAAAAATGCAAAGTTTTTTCTTAGAAGCTAGTTAGTTACATATATATAATTTTTGAAAAAGTATCAGAAATCAACTCTCTATTAGTCGACAAAATCATATCTTATTAAAATATACAATTTGCATAAATCATACTCAAACCAAGAGCACAAAATGAAAACAGAAAAAAAAATTAAATTAAATGCAAAATATACATAATAAAAAATATAATATTTAAGAAATATCAAATAAATTGAAGTAAGATACTTCGTCAGGAATCACCATCTACACTTTACAAACAAATAGTACGGTAGAAGTAATTTCTGTACTGTGAAAAATTGCTTTCGCAATAAATATTTTCCACAGGGGTGCTTAACTACTTATCAAAACAAATATTTGAAATAAAAATAGAAGAAAAAATAAAGCGCATGGAAATAGACCATACCATAAATGATATTGCCGTTCAGAAAAGAAGAGCACTTGTTACCCAATATATAATTTCCATTCATTCAAAGTAATGGACAAAAATCCATGTGAGTAAACAAGTTATGGTTAAGATAACAATAAAGCATGCAGTTAAAATATGGAGGTATGTATTAAATCGATTTTATAAATACAAAAAAACCCAACAATAAAACCAATCAAAAAAATTATTAAAATCAATCTAATTGAAAAAAAATTATGTATAACCAAAATCTGTAATTCATCAAATCAAATTAATAATAAAATGTACTTGGAAAATTTACAGACTATTAATGAAAAAAATAATTAATCAGATTAAAAAAATAATAATAATTAAATAGATTTTTATGTAACAATTCATATAATTAAAAACTCAATTAAATTATTTAAAGATACTAGGCAACGAAATTATTTGAAATTAAGTAGTTTCGTCATTTGTGAATAATTTTAGTGAACAATAATAAACAAAACTTTTGACAAAAAGTATGGAATCAGCATCAACTTTTTCCGACGAGCAATGAAATGTGAACTTATTTGTAAAGTTCGTAAAGTTGGTGAAACTTTCCTTGTTATTAAAGCTTCATAAACATATCTAAAATACATAGACTCAAAAAAAATTACAAAATGACTACACAATTATTTAATATAATTTTATTTCGGCAAATACTTTTTGAAAACAAATATGGAATCACATCCTACCTCGGAAAAAAGTTTGGAAAATTTGGTCAAAATGCATTGTTAATACCTTGTGTTTCCTCCTTTTGCCTTGATAATCGTCTTGATTCTGTCAGGCATAGACTTAAGAAGACCTTCGCACTCATTTGGATCGATGACTGGCTCTTAAGTTCCTATTTTGGTTGGAGCTTAAATACCATTTTTTTATTCAAAATATACCACATATTTTCAATATGGTTGATATCTGGACTGCATGCTGGCCCCCAGCTACGGTCAGAATCGTCATCCCCCCCCCCCTGTTTTTAGCTTGGAGAGTGTTGCAGGTTGCGTGTTATATTCTTAATCTAAAATAATTCTAAGGTTATATATATATATATATATATATATATATACAGGGTGTCCATAATTAAACGACCCTACTTTAAATTTGTCTATAGACGAAACTATTGGTCAGAAAATTTTGAAATTTTGTGAAGGACATAATGTAGCAATGGGAATTTGTTTAAGCAAAAAAAAAAAAATTAGTTCAAAATTTTGCCACCAGATGGTGTTTTTAATAAATCAATCGCGTTTAAAACATTTGGTAAGTCATGATAAACCAAGAACATTTAATGAATTATACATTTAGCATACATTTTAGATAGTTTACATATTTTATTGCAACAAAACGTGTTCCACATGACGTCCATCATTTTCAGCTACCATCTGGAATCGTAAGATAGCATGTTCCGCTGTTGACAACAGTGTGTTATGGGATGAGATCAGGTAAAGTTCTTGGTTTATCGTGACTTACAGAATGTTTCAAATGCGATTGACTCATTAAAAACGCCATCTGGTGGCGAAATTTTGAACTAAATTTTTTTCGCTTAAACAACTTCCCATTCCTTCAGTATGTCCTTCACAAAATTTCACAACTTTCTGACCAATAGTTTCGTCTGTAGACAACTTTAAAGTAGGGTCGTTTAATTATGGACACCCTGTATATATATATATATATATATATATATATATATATATATATATAACAGATGTTTATTCAAGATATAAATTTTCAACTCTCTCATGGATTACATTTCTAGAACAACAACAAATTAAAGTAAGTTGCCATGCAACGAAAAATAGCTTATAATATTAGAGTCGTCAACGCGTGTAAATACAACCACGGACACAACACACTCCCAACTTTTGATTGAATGACATTACAATCAAAACTTATATTACTTAACAATATCATAAAATACAAAATACATATAGTTACTTACATATCAAGGATAAATATACCAAGTTGAAAAAATATAACGTTAAACATTAAAGTTCAAATGAAATAGAGTTTATATTCAGTTCTATCGGAACCTCGCAGGTAATTTAACAATTCTAGCACTTCTAACAGTTACAACTTTTTTTTTCAGTTAGAAAATCTGGAACCTAGGAATGTTCTAGTTTCGGTGTATGAACAGTCAGCAAACCTCGATTTAGATCATGATCAGGATCAATATTAGGAGCAATTGAAGCATGTTGCTCAATCGGCAAATCTGGATTTGCAGTAAAACTATTGCTGGGAGGGATATCTGAAGCTTGTAAACTACATTCTATCTCTAATGAGTATATTTTACGAAGAGGTCGAATTATATCTCCCACTAAAGTTTTCAATCTTGCAACACGTATGTTGCCATTCTTCCCTGTATATAGCTCTAGAACTTTTGCCAATGGCCAGAAAGTTCATTTTCTTTAATCACTCTCTCATGAGGACTATATCACCAACGTGAATTTGGATAAGTTTCTTACCACGTTTGTGCTGCTGTAATAGTTGCCCAAGATACTCCAAACGAAAGTGCTTTCTGAGATTTTATCTCAATGTTTGGAGATATCTCCAACATTTCTTTAAATCTTATTTGTCAATTAAATCTAGGTCTGCTACATCAATTGTTTGAATGTTTTGTAAAAACATTGATGGCGTTAGAGGAACCAATGCATCAGGATCTTCCGAAATGTAAGTCAGAGGTCTTGAATTAACAATAGCTTCACATTCGCAAAGAATACTCATAATCTCTTCATAATTCAATGAAACTCTTCCTAAAACTCTTCTGAAGAGATTTTTCATGATTCCAATGAGACGTTCCCAAACTCCTCCCCACCAAGTGGCTGAAGGAGGATTGAACTTCCATTGTATTCTTTTAAGGGTTGCTTCCTGTTCTACAACCGACCAATCAATAGATTGAATCAAATTTGCAGTTCCAACGAAATTCAAGCCATTATCGCTATAAATGATATCCGGACGACCACGTCGAGCGATAAATCTTCTAAAACTGAGAAGAAAAACTTTAGTTGATACAGATGTTATTAATTTTAGATGTATAGCACAATATACAGCGCAAGTGTGTAACACAATCCATACTTTTTATTCTCCTTTCAGTGTCAAAGGTCCAGCAAGATCAACTCCTATGACTTCAAAAATTGAAGAATCCTTTATTCGGTCTTCTGGCAAAGGAGCTGGTGGAGTATCTAGAGATTTAGAATTATGTCTTTTACATCTTACGCACCTATTTATTACTTGACGAACAGATATTTTGCCATCTATAATCCAAAATTTCTCTCGTAAACAAGATAACAAAATTTGTATTCCGGCACGCATCCTTTTCAAATGCTTCTCTCTGATGAGAAGCCTTCCAGGAAGAATAATAGGAAATCTGAAGTCTTGCGTATCATTCCTGTCAGTTAACCTTGTCCTAATTCGAAAAATCCCTTCTTCATCTCTAAAAATATTCAACAACTTTATACTTTTAACATATTCTTCCATTACGATTTCATTTTGAATAATTTTGACAATTCTCTTCTCTGCTTCATTTATTTCACTTACGGTTAGATTACCTGTTCTCTGATTCCTTTTATTTTTCGAGTTGAACAGAAATCTCAGTATCCAGCCTAACATTCTAATGTCTTTCGTATAACTTGAAAAATAAGATACAATGTTGTCACTTCCAAGTGATTCGTTTACAACCAAAGTAGCGCTTTTCTTCTTCTCTTTCAAAACTTCGTCATCACTAAAGGTTGTTTCAGATTTTGCCCAATCTTTTTCATGAAGTTTCAGCCAAGTGGGAATGTAACAGCTAAGAGTATCAGTTGGGCAAGAAAATACAATCGGATCAAAGATTTTATGAGTAAGTGATAATATAACAATGTCTAGGTTGACATTTGTCGTTGGTATGTAACAGCTAAGAGTATCAGTTGATCCATTCCACACTAAACCTAATATAGAATATATATTTGTTTCAATACATGGAACGTCAATGGATCCTTTTGACTCTTGCAAATCGGTATGCTCCCACCCTCGTAGGTCAAATTTGGCTTCTGCCATAACTTTTGTTGAAATATCTATAAATTGTTTCGATTCTTCTTTGGTTTTAACTGAAGTGACGCAATTGTCGACATAAAAAAATGTACTGAGCTTTTCAACAATTTTACTAGTGAAGGATATTGAGTTGAGAGATGAACGTATCTTTTCTAAGTGTAAATGTAAAACTGCACTTAACAGGAATGGACTTCAATTTATGCCGAAAACGATTCTACGATGTTGAAACACTTTTCTCTGCCCTTCTTCACCATACCATAGAAACTTCAAATATTCACAGTCCTGTTTGTCTACTGAAATTTGAAGGAATGCTTTCTTTATATCAGATGTTACTCTGATTTCTTCTTGACGATATTTCATAAATACTGAAGGAATTTCATCCAAGAAATTAGGACCTTTCAACAAGCAGTCATTTAAAGACAGGTTTTTTTCTGGTTTGCTTGAATGATGCATCAAACACAGGACGAATGTTTGTTGTAGAATTTTCTTTGAATACTCCACGGTGAGGTAAATAGTGGCCTGGACCTTCTCTACTTTCTTCTATAATGCCCTCAGCCATCCACCCTTTGAATACTGCATCATGGGCATTCCATTTACTATCTCTTCTCAGCTTGGAAGGGATAGATCTTAATCGTCTTTCAGCACCTTCTCTATTACTTGGTAGGTCGACTTTATTTTCTACCCAAGGAAGACTAATTTCATATCTCCCATCATCATTAATATGCACTATCTTCCTGAAATGATGCAATGCAGCTTGCTCTAACTCTTCCTGATTTTTACGCTCACACGGATCAATAATACCTATCGCTTCTAGATTCACAAATTAGCGATATCATCAGTTTGAGCCAACAGAGATGCGACACAATGATTGACGTACTTTACATTTCGTTTTCCCATTACTAACCATCCTAAATGTGTCGTCATAGCAAAGAGTCCACATTTCAATTGAAACGTCAATCCAGAAAACAAATGTCCAGCGTAATCAGCCCCGATCAAAAGTTCTATTTGAAGAGAATTCGCTCCCACATCATGTAGCCGAATACCCTTTTCTCGAAGTTTCTTTCAAACAAACTCCTTTCATTCTAGGTAGAATGTCACAAATTACGGTTGGTCTAAAACTTCAATACTGTAAGAATAATTACCTCTCAGTTTGCTAATTTCCAACGTATAACACTTATGTTTTCTTCTTGAAGTACTTCCTCCAAACATCGTGTGAATTAGAATCTCAGACCTTCTCGGTTTCAAACCAAGCTTTTCAACGGTTGAATTCAGGACGTATGACCGCTGCGAATCAGTGTCGATGAGAGCTCTGAATTTTGATCATTTTTCCAGATTCTTCTATTATAACCAATAATGTCTGTAATAAAAGTTCAGCGGAACCATTGTAATTGGACAGCGTGGAATCCGAATTACATTTGAGATTATATTCTGTTGAAGCTTTCAGTTTATGTTTTAACTCGGAGCCTATAATCGGCCAATGTTTTTTACCGCAAACAACGCATTTTACATAAATTTTACAATTTTTCGATAAATGGCCGGTCTTGAAACACGAAAAACAACTTTTATTACTCTTTAAAATACTTTGTTTTTCTTCTAATGAAAGATCTTGACCCTTAAAGCAATCTTTAGTCTCATGGGTCCTAACACAAAATAAACAACGTAAAGAGTTCTTTTTTTTATATTAGAGAGTAAATCATTAGCTGTATAGGCCGGGGGGCGGCAGTGCAGACAACCACCTCATCGAGTTCACGGCTGAAATTCCAGAATTAGTTAAAACTCGATTCGCATATTAAAACGGAATCGGTCTGCCAAGTCATATCTTGGTGGAAAACACGTGAAAACCCTATTTTAGCGGTTGACTCGTAGGTTTACCATTGTGTTTTCCTGCACCCAGTTCTCCATGTTTTCATACTTTTGGGTGCAGGAAAATACAATGGTAAACCTACGAGTCAACCGCTAAAATCGGGTTTTCACGTGTTTTCTACCAAGATATGACTTGGCAGACCGATTCCGTTTTAATATGCGAATCGAGATTTAACTAATTCTGGAATTTCAGCCGTGAACTCGATGAGGTGATTGTCTGTGCTGCCGCCGCCTCCCGGTCTAGTAGGACTCGACTCAATTTCTCTATATTTTTGCTTTCTCATAGAAATGTCCTTTTGTTTGATTCCTACCTTTGCCATAGAAACTCGCTCTTCACCTTCAACTTATGTGCGAAGAAGTAACAACAACTGCAATAATTTATCTCCATACGAATTTTCACTTTTATTCAGTACTGGATTCCTAAGCCAAACTCTAAGTAACTCTTCGGGTGACTCCTGGTATCGGGTGACTCCAGTAACTCCTGGTTGACTTCCAGCTGTGCCTACAATCCTATCAGCTACCAATCACAACTAACCTCCAACGGTGTTTGACTTCTAGTAGTGGGTGATTTCTGACGTCGTTTGAAACAAAAACGCTGCAAAACATGAAAAAAGGGTTAAAAACGCATAAAAAATGAAATTTAAAAAAAAGGGATGGATACCATGAACACATCAGAGAGAGTAGATAAATCTTTGCAGATAAAAATTCATGATTTTATAAAGCGAAGGGCAGATTATTAATTACCCCGATTTTTTTATTAGATTTTTTTTTTAATTTCATTTTTTATGCGTTTTTAACCCTTTTTTCATGTTTTGCAGCGTTTTTGTTTCAAACGACGTCAGAAATCGCCCACTACTAGAAGTCAAACACCGTTGGAGGTCAGTTGTGATTGGTAGCTGATAGGATTGTAGGCACAGCTGGAAGTCAACCAGGCAATTTTTTTGGCAGATGAAAAGGTCGTCAGCTGATTGTAATTCGAACAGCAAGTTGCGAGTTTTTCGCGATTTGTTTATACGATTTTTAGAGTTTTTTCATGTACATGACGTCATTTACGTATTTTATTTCAGAAATTAGCAACGATAACTTACTGTCTTTGCGTGTCAAAACAAAAAAAAGTCATTTCGTTTATGTTTCAAAAGTTAATGATAATTCCTAATTTTTTTAACGTTGTTGGTTTAATTCTGTGTGTGAGGGGGAAGGTGAGTGTCCAGTTGTAATTCGAATATCGTGTTAATGCTCTGGTCGAAATTTCTTCCTTCCCCCCTGCCTCCAAAATCGGAACTTTTTTATTAATAGTCCGATTCAAACAAAACCTTTTCTCAGGTCTCCCAGATACTAGAACTTCGGTATCATTTTTTCAGACTTTGGTTACCACTATTTTCGGGCTCTATGGGCCCGATATCACCAAAAATTAGTTCAGTCAACTTTATACGAACTAATTAAGATATAGATAACTAATTAAGATACAACAACGTCACCTGGTGGTAGAAAATGGAACTAAAGGATTTTGCAGTGCGTGCATAGCACGTCTGCTATACGGTGTCGTAGGCAGCAGGGACACGTGCTGGAGTTTCGATCGGAAAGAGTTTTATTTAGAACAGAGTGCGTCCCTAGAGGTGGGAAGTGGAACTAAAATATTTTGCATTTAAAACTGATCCGATTCAAACAATGGGCCTGATTTCAACGAGAATTGATTCATTCAACATAATATGGACTAATTAAAATATAGCCAACTAATTAAGACACAGATTTGGTGCCCCCTAGCGGTGGAAATTGGAAATAAAAGATTTTTAATGCGTGCACAGCACGCCTTCTATATGGTGCCATAAGAAATGGGGACACGTGTCAGAGTTTCGTTCGGAAAAAAGTTTGTTTAAAAAGAATGCGTCCCCTGGCAATGGAAAATGTAACTAAAAGATTTTGCGTTTAATCTTGGTCCGATTCAAACAAAATCTTTTCTAGCACTCCTCCGAGGTCTCCCAGTTACTAAATAAACTTCGGTATCATTTTTTCAGCCCTTTGTTATCATCATTTATGAATATCAATATCAAGGGGCGCGATTTATTTTCTCGGGTTCTATGGGCTCGATTTCAACAGGAATCGGTTCATTCAACCTAGCATGAACTAATTAAGATATGGCTAATTAATAAAGACATAGATTTGGGACCGCTTGGAAAGTGGAACTAACAGATTTTCCGTGCGTGCACAGCACACCTTCCACAGGGTGCCGTAAACAGCGGGAACGAGTGCCGGAGTTTCGTTCGGAAAGAGGTTTATTTAGAACAGAATGATCGTACACCTGGTGGTGGAAACTGGAACTAAAAGATTTTGTAGCGCGTGCGCAGCGCGTCTGCTATACACGGTATCGTAGGCAGCGGGGACACGGGTCGGAAATTTGTTTAGAACAGAATGCATGAATCTCCTGGTGGTGAAACTAAAATTTTTCCTGCGCTTGCGCCGAAAATGGCTATTTTTATTGAAACCGCAAAAGAAATTTATCGATTTGATAATCCCAGACAACGAAATAGTTTCATTTTCACTCATCCTCGAGTATTAAGAAAAGTATTGGAGGTATTGAATCGAAACTCACAGTCTGTACGTAGTTTATTTTTCTGATTCCGAAAATGCAAATTTTGTGAAAATCCGACGGTAACTTTTTAAAAATGTTGACCAAAAACTGACCCTCTTTGAATCAAATGATCCAGACATTTGAGGGGGGTGGTAATGAATCTGCTTCCGCTTCGCGGTTTATCTCTATTCAATTTCCTAAAGACAAAGAGTTACCAGAGAAACGGTTTCATGCAGCCTTTCGCATTATTTTTTGACGGGACCGGGCAACGCCGGGCGGATTAGCTTGTTATTACTATTATTGTTAATATGAGTATGTTAGAAATGTAATCGATCTAACTAAAAGTTGATAAGTAAATTAAATATTATATAATATGATTATCAAACTGATTTATGTGAATAATGAATTATATTTGAATACTTTATAACCTTTCTTATGCAAATCTTAACTCATTCCACATTACTTTAATAAACTTATTAATATTTAACTTGTGACTCTTTATAATTTAAGTAATATGATATATTCTCTTACGTCTAGTAAAGATTCCAACCACACGATATCTGGGTATACTGTATTCACGGCCGAGTTAAATAACTCATTTTCAAAATTAGAATATAAACAATTTAATGATAAATTATTAATTGAAAATAGAAATGAAGAACGAAGTACGTTGGTTGGACAATGTCAATAATAATATTCAAAATTTCAAGAAGCAGTCATTATAAATGTATTAGTAGTGGCTAGTAATAGCTCTGAAATCTGTATTTGATCACAGAAATGTTTTATAAAAGTGTTCTATTCGAATATTTCAATTAAAAAGAATTAAAAAAAAAAATAATAATAATAATAATAATAATAATAATAATAATAAACCTTCACCTTTTTATAAGCATGTTTTCTGCAAATTGAGTTACAAGCAATCACTTTTTTAGACTTTCTCATAAACGTTTATTAATGCCGAAATTTTATTGTGTATTAGAGATGACACTTTATGTATGAAAAAAATAAGCAATATCTAACATATATTTTCCATATTAAAATATTGCTTCAACTTCCTGATGATATATTCCAAACGGTGTTCAAATTAAATCATTTCGCCAAAAAATCGTTTAGCGTTCATAATTGAGTCCAGTTTTTTTTCTTCCATGTTGGTCACTCCGACGGCTGGCAATCAAGCTGTTCAGCCAAGCATATAACCTCAAAATACGTTTTGTAAACACCTTCATTGGGAACACTTTTCATTGATAACCTCGCTCTGCTATTTCCTGTTAACTTCGTAGTATCGTTAAAATGTACGATTAATCGTATCGGGCACACTGGCACATTTCATCGGAAAGAACTGTTTAATGTTCCTTACAACTCAACGTATAACTTCTTTTTCTTTTTTTTCCCCCCGCTTTTTATAAGAAAGGTAAAAAGGTAATTCCATGAAACAGCAATTCCATGAAACCGTTGCTTCTATAACGACTTTGCAGACTTGAAATTTTAGTAGAAACTAACTGAAGTAACCGGCGTTGTCCGGGATTTTAAGAATATTTATGTAGATAAATCAATTTCAAAATATGTTGTATAGAGAACTTCAAAATGTTAAAATATGCCAAATATATATCGGGCTTTTTATCATGATTCAATACGTTCCTCAAACTCATATGACGTTATATTCACCTGCTGACGTCATATCTACTTGCTTTCTGTATTGCTCATATTGATACTCGCTTTGTATGACTTTCGAACATTTGAAAAAGGCCGTCAAATTTCCAATATGACTTCATATTAATTTTCTTTTCAATTCTCTAATGACGTCATATTAACCTACTTTCTGTTCTTACACATACTCATACTCCTTATATTTTATTGAGAAATGTTTGAAAATTTCCGTTTTATTACCAATATGACGTCATAGAAATCTTTTTTTCAATTTTTGAAACTTTTTATTTCATATTCATTTTTACGTGGAAATCTTTCAATAGAAAATTAATTATTTTAGAAAGAATTTTACTGTGGATTTTTAATTGTTGGCAATTCCTATAACGAAAAATGTTTAAATTTAATAGGAAAAGGCTGTTAGGTTTTTGGTTTTTTATTAATTAAAAATTAGCTATACATTATTACGATTCTGGATTACTTTAGTTGCCTCGGCCGTGTTTTAATACACCTACACGTAACACTTCACAATTCTAACTTTCGAACTGTTGATTTGTATAGAAGTGCAGACAGACAGACAGACAAATTTTCATTTTTATACATTAGATTAATAGATATTTTTTTTTCGGGCATATTAACACATTTCATCGGGAAGAAACAATTTGATGTCTGCTATAATATTATGTGTTAGGGTTTATTCTTCTTTTCTTAGCAAAGATATTGAAAAGTAATTCTATGAATTACGAATAAAGAAGAAGAAAATATAACTTAGAACAACTTTGATGTTTTGTTTTAAGCAAAAATTAATTTTAAAAAAAAGTTGCCAGATTTATTTTTTTAAAAACGGAAGATTTCTTTTGATACTACAGTAGAACTCCAATTATACGAACTCCGACTATCCGAATCGCTGATTATCCGAATCGCTTTCAGAATTTCAGAAAAAAAAATTAAGACAGAAACGTTCTGCGATTCGTAAAATAATGATTCTATCTACGCGCGCTACTGTCCTTCCCTCCGTAAATCTAATGTAGGCGCAGCGCGAACATTATTGCGATGGTGAGTCACCGTTTCATAGTGCAGTTCGACTATTTTCTGTCGTCTTATCTAAATTAAATTGTTTGCATTAGTTTTTTAGATTAAAAAATATTATTTATGATTTAGAAAAATTGTCTGGCTCTGATGGGGCCTTCCCCCCCCTCCCCCCCTATGCTCACCATTCCGACTCCAATCAAAGTATCAAAGCGCACATCCAGATTGCTCCTACATCTGCAACACTCCACCGCAGCCTGCTGCGAGAGAACTTTTATATTTTTGAATCTTCTGATGCCATCTCCATAGACTGTTCTCATCTAGATGTGAAGTAAACGTGGGCATTACGCCCCACGTAGGCATTCTTCAGTAATCGTCTTTGATCTTTGATCGGTCGTCCGTCGACAGGTGGCCGGCCCGGCCCACCTTGGTATCAAATTCTAAATGATGATGAACTTATTGAAAGTGTGAGCGAAGAAAGTGTCGAGGAAGAAGATGACCTTAATGTCGGGGTTGGAGCAGACACGGGACCATCAGCTAGTGAAGCATTTGCCGGCCTTGAAACTGCGTTGAAGTGGATGGAGCGTCAGCCCGATTGTGACCACATGCAACTTCTCACTGTCAAGCGTATGCGCGACTTGGCTGCCCGGAAACGGATAAAGACTGTTAAACAGCTTACTTTAACCAAGATGTTCAGCAAGCAATGACTTTCATTTACAGTACGGTATGTACATACTGTACTAATGTACAGCACTTGTAAATACGCTTAACATGAAGTGTTGCCTTTTCATTTAATTAATTAAAAGATCTTTTTCTTTAAAAATAGATTTTTTCTCCCATTTTCAACATACATACAGTAATTAATTAAAATAGACCCCTTTTTCGAAAAAAATCCAATTATCCGAATTTTTGAATATCCGAATGGAGTCCGGTCCCAATTGATTCGGATAATTGGAGTTCCACTGTAGTTTGTTTTTAAGGTTTCGTACTTAAAAAGTAAAATCGTAACCATTATAAGATCACTTCTGTGTCTGTCCGTCCGTCTGTCACAGCTCTTTTTCCCGTAAACTATGAGACATGGAAAGTTCAAACTTCAGAATGTTATAAAGCCTTTTTACCCACATATTTTTTAATTATTAGCCATTTACAAATATGTTTAGGAAAAATTTAGGGGCCTAATTAAGTTACTTGAAAAAAAAAGTTTTCTTTTTGTATATCATGTGGGGTATCGTGTGAAAGATCTCGTAACATCGAACTCAAAAATATATTTGTTTTAATTGTAGGTATTATATTTTCAGAGATGTCGTCGAGATATGTCGCACCTCCCCCCCCCCCCCGTTCCATTTCCGAATCTACTGAAATTAAATTGTGAAAAAATTAGGGGTAAGGAGTTTATTAATTAATAAATTTAATGTACGGAACCCTTTGAGTGCAAGTTATACTCGTACTTGGCTGATTTATTGTTTTATGAAACTACCGGCATTTTATTTCCCTGTCCAACTCAACTATGTTGAATATGCCATTAATGTTTTCTTTAACATCTTGAAGAGCGGCTGTATATTATATATGGGTCATTCTTAAATAAAGTTACAAAACAGTGTCCAACAATATAATTAAATTTCGAGTTAAAAAAAAAAACGATATTATTCTTAATTTATACAAATATATGCATTTTTTTGAAGATAATTCAAAATATGTTGAATAATAATTTCTTAAAACATAAGTATTTTCAGTTTATAATGCTCGATTTTTTGAAAAATTGACTGTCCCCAATGAGCAACTTCAAAAAGAAAGACTTGAAAATACAAGATACGAAATGGACAGGTATTTAACTTATACTTCATTTCAAAATTAGATACCTTATCTTTCAATTAAAATATAAACTAAGAAAACATTTTAATTATAAAAATATAATATAGCTTGAAATAAAATGTCCCCAAAGAATGCACGTTTCCCCATGTCCACTCTGATACCAAGATTTTTTAATGATCCTATTACACAGTAAGTGACAACATATAGCCCAGTCATTTGGTAGAAAATAAAGGAAAGTTTTGGTGTAGTTTTTTGGGGGAAGTCCCTTTATGTTTTTTGGGTCGCTGAACACGAATCCGAGGTTTTCCAACAAAATTTTTTCCGGGAAATACGTTTTTTTTTACAAAAAACGTGTAAAAAAATGGACTTTTCACCGTTTTTTCAAAATAATTCCAAAATTATGCATTTTACGTGAAAGTTGGCAGTATATGAATTAAAGAGAATAAAATTTCCTACATTTTACGTATTGAAAGTTTTTTTCTCTGATCAATAGTTTAGCCGTGAGAGTGCCTCAAAAATTGGTGTTAAAAACAAAAAACTGTAAAAAAACGGGAATTACGGTACTGTATGTCAATGTAACTTAGAAACTAATCATTTTACGCAAATGTTAACTATTAATGTTACTAAAGATTATATGTTTGACTATATTTTATGCATTTGAGGTAGAGGAAAAGTGCGGATCCGACACCAGGGGAAAGTGGGATCAGTGGGGCAGATCCAGCTATTCTCATGATTCGAGGGTGCTACTCCTCCGGAGAGCTCGTATTCTAAGAGGCGGTAACATTGGGAGTGGATAAAAGAGAAAAAACTGTAAAAAACGGGAATTATGGCCCAGTATCGATGTAATATGAAAATTAACCATTTTAAGCAAACGTTGACTATTAATGATACTAAAATGCTCCAATGAATTTCGGTTGCAAATCATTCGGATGAAGACCTTGGGGAGTTTTTGACGTACGATCTAGGCCCTTATTCCTTATCCTATTCGACAATGGTTTAATAAAAGGAACCAAATCTACTCTCTACAAGGCATTCAAACCCCTAACAAACAAGCGGTTCAGCGGCAGAATTCAATTCGTCATTGATGTTGGGTTTTAATTTCATAGAGTTGTTTGGCCTAAGAATCAGCCTTTTTTAACAATCTGCGATAAATATGTTGAGTACGTACAGTCACGGTACCAACCGCAGGTAATAGTTGTCTTTGATGACTACCCTGATGACTTACAAGGTAGTTCAAAAATTGCTGATCATATGAGACGAGCAAGGAAACATTCTTCAAGGGATATATTGTTTGCCGGTACAATGATACCTACCATTTGCAAAGAAAAGTTTCTTGCTAACCCAAAAAACAAGGGTCGGTTAATATCTATGATGAGTGATAAGTTCTTATCAGCAGATATTACATACAAGCAAGCAAAAGAAGATGCAGACACCTTGATTATAAACACTGCTTTGTCCTTAGCTCCATCAAATGAGACGGTGATTATATTTAGGGAGGATGTAGACCTCTTGGTCATTTTGATAGCTCACTGCAAGGCTGAAAACGTTTTCTATTTAAAACCTGGAAAGGACACTGTTTCTCCAGTGGTATTTTCTCCAATTAATGCTGTGAATTCAATGGTTGCGGAAAACATCATCTTCCTGCATGATATGAGCTGGTGTGATACAACGTCAGCACCATTTATGCAAGGAAAACTGAAGTTCCTCAAAATTCTTGTGAAGAATTCAGATGTTGCTGACGCTGTTAAAGTATTTAAAGACTCCAACGCTACTCAAGAGAGGATTGCAGCTACTGGGGAAAGTTTCCTGGTCTTGCTGTGCGGTTATAGTGGGACGAATGTGCCTTCGCTGAACCACCTAAGGTATATTTCGAACAAGAAGTCAGCATTTAAATACAATTCAAATATTGCTGCTTTACCACTATCTGCAGCTGCAGCACGACAGCACTCTTTAAGAGTATATCACCAGGTGCAGGAATGGCTAGGAGTTGAAAAAAATGCTGAAGATTGGGATGGAAAAAACAAATATTGGCCTTGAGCCTGTATTTACTTTACTACCCCCTGCTCCCCCTGCGTTGTTGAAGCTTGTATCATGTAAGTGCAAAAAGAACTGCCAACAAAATTGTGGGTGCAAGAAGACAGGTCTTTGTTGTTCCAACATGTGCCTCAACTGCGAAGGGGCAACAACATCTCAGTGGTGAAGCAAGATGAAGAAGACGAGTTATACCCTGCAACCGAGCTGGAGATGGATTGCCCACCCATTGAATCCATGGACCCAATGGAAGAGGAACAAGCCATGCCACAAGGTATGAAATATTTACCATTAAGAAAACATGTATTCTATAATATTGGTAGTAAATAAAAAATCCACTAATTCCATACGTCTATTTTCTATGTTGTAGATATCGATGAACAGCAGGGACCTTCAAATAAAAGATTGCGGAAATAAGAATTTTGCTTTTTGACTTCATGTAAATATACTAATGTTTGTTACTAATGTACATAATAATTTATAATTAAATAATGATTCATAATGAATCGCCGTATTTATTATCAGGCAACTTCATTGTAAAATGTAGTCAATCATATAGTTTTTAGTATTATTAACAGTCAACGTTTGTTTAAAATGGTTAATTTACATGTTACATCGACGTAAAAGGTCGTTATTCCCATTTCTTACAGTTTTTTTTATCTCTTACGGTATGAGCACTCCGGCAGAGGAGCACCTTCGACTCATGAGAGAAGGTGGAACTGCTCCACGGCTCCCACCTTCCCCTGGCGCAGGATCCGCACTTTCCCTCTACCTCAAATGCATAAAATATAGTCAAACATATAATCTTTAGTATCATTAATGGTTACCGTTTGCGTAAAATGGTTAGTTTCCATGTTACATCGACATACACTACCGTAATTCCCGTTTTTTTTTACAGTTTTTTGTTCTTAACACCGTTTTTTGCGGCACTCTCACGGCTAAACCATTGATCAGAGAAAAAAACTTTCAGTGCATAAAATATAGGAAATTTTATTGTCTTTAATTCATGTATTGCCGACTTTCACGTAAAATGCACACTTTTGGAATTATTTTGAAAAAATTGAAAAAAGTCCGTTTTTTACACGTTTTTTGTAAAAAAAAAAAGTATTTCCCGGAAAAAATTTTGTTGGAAAACCTCGGATTCGTGTTCAGCGACCCAAAAAACATAAAGGGACCCCCCCCCCCCAAAAAAAAAAAAAAAACTACACCAAAACTTTCCTTTATTTGCTCTTTTTTATCCCCTAATGCCTGGGCTAATATGTCTCAAGACTGTGTACATATATGAAGATTTAGTCCACATGGAACTTGCAGTCATAAAGTGGGAAAATATTTTTTTTTACAGATTTTTGTAACAAAAAATTAGGTAAGTACATTTTTGTCTGTCCACTATGTTATCTTGCTATTGATATAGATAATATAAATAACTGTTAAGATTGGTAAATATAATTAATGGTAAGCTTATGTATGTATGCAATATGTACAGAGCTACTTAAGCCTAAATAATGTCTTGAATATTTTATTAAAAAAAATGTTAAATCTTGTATTTATCCATTATGTTAACCTGTCCACTCTGTTGCTGGAGTAGTTTTCCATTAAATTACAGCTCATATACTATTTCAAATTACATTATGGTATATTTCTAAAAGTTTTGAACTATACGTGAATTAAATATTAGGATAATAATTCATATTACTGCAACGAATCTTTTAGAGGAATTGTTATGTCTAATTTTTTAAACCATAGTAACAGAGTGGACATATATTTGTTCTCTATCCAAATTGGTAATATATATTTTTGCAAACATTTGTTTTACAAATATTTTTTCAACACTTCAAAATAGGAACTTTTATATTAGAAATTTTTAAAAAAATTGAATTTTATTAATCATATGTTTAAGAAAGAAAATGTTGTTTCTAGAAGAGCTTTGGAAAATTGGAGTTTTAAAAGAAAGTAGTATCAATGGTTTTCGGGCACACATAAGGAAAAACAATTTGATGGTGAGTGTAACATTACGCACAAAGTTCTTTTTTTCTTATTTTCTTAGGAAACATATTCAAAACGAATTTCACGAATTACGTGTAAGGAAGAAAATGTATCATAAAGCAACTTTGCGCATTTGATGTTTAAGTAGAAATTGATAAAAATATTTTTCGGGAACGACAGTACATTAGATCGAAAAGAACAATTTATATCCCTTATAAGTCAACGCATAAGTTTTTTTTTTCTCTCTTTTTAAAAGAAAAGTTTAAAAGTAATTCCACGAACTGCGTCTAAAGAAGAAAATTTCGTTTCTTGAACAACTTTGCTGACTTGAAGTTTTAGTAGAAGTTGGTAAAATTATTTTTTGGGCACTGCGGCACATTTCATCGGAAAGAACAAATATCCCTTATAACTCAAAGCATAAGTTTTTTTTTTCTCTCTTTTTAAAAGAAAAGTTTAAAAATAATTCCATGAATTACATATAAGGAAGAAAATTTTAATTCTAGAATAACTTTGCAAATCTGAAGTTTTAGAAGAAGTTGTTAAAATTATTTATACGACATATTAGCTCATTTTATCAGAAAAATCTGTTCCATGTATACCTTTTAACTTTTTACTATTTTTTAAAACTTTCCAACAAAGATGAAAAGTGCATATGACTTCGGTTTGTCTGTATGCGCTCTAACTTTAATAAATATTATTCGAATACCACGCCATTATTGATATAAATGAAGTTAATTATCGGACATCTCCTATTAAAAGTGGAATGTGTATCATTTATAGTTCGTTTACACGGGTATATACAAAAGGATTTGTTACATTATGCTCTATGGCGAAAAATGTTTGCAGTGTATTTTAATGATGTTATGCGACTTCATACATATTGAAATTAACATACTTTACTGAGATGAAATACAACATGTTTTCTATGCAGTATGGAATGCTTAACATTTATCGTTCATTTACAGAGGGAACACAAAAGAATTCGGTTACATCACTGTTTATGAACGATAATTGCTGGAAGTGCTATTTCAGCTGTCGCATGCGTTTTTAATTTAACTAAATTTTTGCAGATGTTAAATAAAAAGTTAAAATTTTGCATATGGTGTGTATACATTCTATAGATTATATACAGGGCTGCACAAAAGAATACATATGCATTACCGTCTACGCGCGTAAATTGCTTAAAATGTCTTTTTACTTAACATTTTTCAGCTGAACTACAATTTAGTTAACTAAAATATTATCGTAGAATATAAATAAATTCATATACAGGACTGCTAAAAGAAAATTGGATACCTCAATTAGCCTCTAATTGGCCCAACTTTAATTAGCCTTCTATGGATAATAATTGTTTGAGTGCATTTTCTAGATTAATTAAATTTTAGCATACTGTATGTCGTGTATAAAAAGCTATTGATCATATATAGGGCTGCACAAAAGAATTCGAATACATTACCAAGTATAGACGGTAATTGCTGAAATTGTATTTTCGACTGTCTTATGTGTTTTTAACAATTTAGTTATTCTTAATGGCATCATACAGTGTTATTTAGTGTTTTTAGCATATTTTATCATTGTTTACGCTAGTTGTTGTTCATTTAGTACTTACCTTATCCATTATTATTATTCACTTTAGCATCTTACAGTATTATTACATGGTAGTATTATTGCTCAGTATCACATACTAGTATTTAGCACTGCTCAGTATACTGATCCTATAGGACTGGTAAATTGTATTTTCAGAATTTGTATTTTTGGAATTTTGTATTTTCAGAATTTGTATTTCAGCATTACATAGTATAATATTGCTCAATATAACAAAGTGTAATTTAGTAATGCCCAGTATAATTAGGTAAACAAACCTGTTGGGTGGGGTTAGTTGAGCTTAAGCCGAAAGATATGCATCCCCGCCCGGTTTGACCTTGACCTTGTACATTTAGAAATCTTCTCGAGCCGTATTAAAATATGAAGTTTCGTTACAATAGTTTGTAAATGTTGATAAGTGTTTCATAATCGCGTAACGAATGATTTTTCATTCTCTTTTCTTCTTTAAATATGATGCTAAATTTTAAGTACAACTTTAAAATTCATACTGTAAAACCTCTGAAGACAGAATTATTCAGGGGCGAGAAAGAAATCCGTTTGAGACAGGTATGCGTCTTAGTAGGTAATAGACGGATTGTACTGTATTGCTTCCGTTGGAACCGTGAAATACCTCTGTTTAAATCAAGGATCCGTTATAGACAGGTTTCCTTTTTACAGGTTATTGAAAATTATTAGTGTGTCTGTATACGATGAACTAGCCGGTCTTCGCCGTCTAGTCGGCCGTTTCCGAGTGGGGCCCAGATAAATAGTGCAGCGTACCGCCCTGATTTCGCTTGGGGCCCAGAAAGTGCATTTTATATGCAACCAGAAAAATATAAATAAAATACTTTAAATTAAAAGTATACGAAAATAACTAATAAGAATATTAAAAAAGCACTTAAATAAATATTTCGCGACATAAATATTTTTTTTTCATGAGCCCCTGACAAAATACTACTGGGCCCTACCCATGATTATCTACGGGTGGGGCCCAAGTAAGTACTTTGTATCTGGGCCTCACTCGGAAGCGACCGGCTAGTATATAATAAAAAATCAGCAATAGTTCTGTTTTTCGTCTAATCTTCCGCAATCGGGTTCATAGCCGATGTTGCCCACAAACTCGCTAGCTCTAAAATAGCTGAAATACATGATTAACAACTTTTTTTGTCGATTTGTATAGCGGAGTTTCACATTCTTACTTAAAACTGCTGCTGACATATGGCACAATTACTTAATATTTTCGACACACAGTGTGACCCCTTTGATGGATTATTATCTAAAATTGCTGAAATACATAGTTACCTATTTTCTAGTACATTTCTTATCCTAAATTTCACGTACCTACCTATTACTGAGTTATTGCAAAATAACATAAGAAATCCGACCCCCATTTAACTCTCTTTAGTGGCTGAATTTCTAAAATCGCGAAAATGCATGTTTAACTAAATCAGATTTGCTATCCTGAATCTGTGATTTCATGCTCATAACTAAAAATGCTGCTAAAATATGGCGAACATTTAAAATGACGTAAAATTTTCGACCCCCATTTAGCCCCCCTTAATGGATGAATTTCTAAAATCGCTGAAATATGTGTTTAATTATTTTTATAGCAAATTTGTTATCCTGAATTCCACGCTCTTATCCAAAACTACTGATGAGATATGGTGAAAAGGTGAAATCACCGAAAATTATCGACATCCCCCCCCCCCCCCATTTAACCCCCTTAGTAGTTGAATTTCTAAAATCGCCTAAAATAGATGTTTAACTATTCTTTAGTAGATTTGTTATCCCAAAATTCACGCTCCTAACTATAACTTCTACTGAGATATGGCAAATGGCGTAAAACATTCGACCCCCATTTAGTGTCTGAATTTCTAAAATCGCTGAAATACGTGTTTAACTATTTTTTTAGTAGATTTGTTATCCTGAGTTTCGTGATTCTACCTATAATTTCTACTGAGATATGGCAAAATGACCTAAAATATTTGACCCCCTATTTAACCCCCCTTAGTTGCTGAATTTCTAAAATTGCTTAAATACATGTTTATCTATATTTTTTGTAGATTTGTTATCCCGAATTCCGAGCACCTAATAAAAAATGCTGCTGAGATATAGCGAACTGGCAAAATGACCTAAAACGTTCAACCCTCCCCCATTTAACCCCCTTAATTGATCAATTTCTAAAATCGCTGAAATATGTGTTTAATTATTTTTTTAGTTAATTTGTTATCCTGAATTTTACGTTCCTATCTAAAACTGCTGCTGAGATATGGCGAAAACCCGAATTTAACCCTTTTAGTATGGTTGAATTTTTAAAATCGCTGAAATATGTGTTTAATTAACTTTTAGTACATTTGTTATCTTGAATTTCGCGCTTTTAACTAAAACTGCTGTTGAGATATGGTGAAAAGGCAAAATGACCTAAAACTTTAGACCCCCATTTAACCCCCTTAGTGGTTGAGTTTTTAAAATCGCTGAAATACGTGTTTAATTATTTTTTCAGTAGATTTGTTATCTTGAAGCTAACGCTCTTACCTAAAACTGCTGATGAGATATGGTGAAAATGTGAAATCACCGAAAATTTTCGACCCCCCATTTAACCCACTTAGTGGTTGAATTTCTAAAATTGTCTGAAATACATGTTTAATTATTCTCTAGTAGAATTGTTATCCTGAATTTCACGCTTCTACTTAAAACTCCTGCTGAGATATGCCGAAAAGACTAAATTATCTAAAACTTTCGACCCCCTATTTAACCCCCTTAGGGTGTGAATTTTCAAAAATCCTTTCTTTGTACGTGCCTACATTGTGTAAAGAACGTGTCTTCCAAATTTCATTGTTTTAGGACAAATGGTTGAGGTTCGGCGTTGATTATTATGAGAAAATCAAGCTACTCTTTTATAAGTATAGATTAATAAATAACACAACCGTGCTATTTAAATTAATCTACTTGAATGATACAGATTTTTCTTTTTTGGGGGGAGGATGGTTAAGAGCATATTTATTCTTAAAGAAGGTATTTAGAAGCAATTCCTTGAAATTCCTAGGTGGGAAAAGTGTTGTTTCTTTGAATAACTTTGCAAAATCGAAATTTTGAAAACGAATAATAATATTTCCTGATGTTTGTCATAAAATCGTTATGGGTGGTCAAGTTCAACAACCTTGAAAGCAAATTACAAACTGTCTCCATATTTAAGACTGTTCTTTCGATTTTTCGTCGTCTTTCACTCAAAAACAAGTTTTGCCAATACGTTTTGATCTACATTAACGAAGTATTTATTATTTATTTATCCCATGCATAAATATTTCATTTTTATTTAACATTTAATTACAATATTTTAATTTAATTTTAAAATAAAAGAATTGTGTTTTTTTCTTTTAACAATAAAAATTTCCAACATTGATTAAATAGGTTGGGAATTTGGAAGATCTCGATTTTTTTTTCTCAAATTAAAAAGTAACAGTAGCTATCCAAATCACAAAAGTTGTGGTTTACTGAAATGTAGCGTATATATGTTATTTACTGAAAACTAACGAATACAGTTATTTTGCGTACTATTCATATGACAATAGCCTAAGAAAGAATTTTTGAAGATGTTTAGAAAATGTCTTATTACAACAAGATTAAACTAGTCGTTGGGGCCACCGTAATACTTACCCACCATAGATATGCATAATATAAAATCTGAAAATAAAGCATGTGTAAACTATTTATAAAATGCATTGCAATTCGAATAAAAGCGTGACTTGATGCCGTCATAAAAACTTTAAATGCTCTATTACTGAACTGCGTAAAAGAAACATCCTTATAACTCCAAAAATGATATTCCTATTAACTAAGAGTTTATTGCGTCAGATTAAGTGTCTCATTTCCAATTGAAATATATCTTTTAATTGAAATTTGAATGAAATACAGCATCATGAAAAATCTAAGAGTGTGGAAAATAGGATTGCAAATATCTCGGCAACTAATTACCCGATCAACTGCATTCTTTATGCAAAATTTATGTTTGTTTATTGTCTTTTATATTTACTCCTTAAAATAAACAATTTCGAAAATTTTTATATACCTTTTATCAGAACGAATATTTCGAAAGTTCGAAAAAAATAGTTCCGGATAATCGAGGTTACTGAAATTTAATAAGCTTCTTTTCATTATTACATACTAAGTACATATCTAATTTCAAGTCTCTATCTCAATTTGTTCGGGCGATAGAGCGTTTACAGACACACACACAGACGGCAAAATATTTTTTTCTAAAAATATATTTTTCGGAATCTTCAGTGTCTGAAACGTGTAAATCCATCAAACATTTTTTTTCGATTTTCAAAACAATTACAAGACTTACCCTATACTACGTATGATGGGTAAGTAACAAACATAGCAACTTTCGAATGTTTTTTAAGTTTTATAAAAAAAAAAAATATTTGTTCAGAAAAGTAGCTCCTATTTTAAATCCAAAGATTGAAGCACATGTTTGAAATAAAAGAATCGCTAACTGTGTAAAGAGATTTAAGTTAAATTTTTATTATTATTATTATTACTATTATTATTATGATGATGATTATTATTATTACTAAATGCTCAAACATAACTGAAGTCATAATAATAAATATATGGACATACTATCTACATGCAAATATTAACAAAAGTAACTGTTAAGACATAATAATAGTCAAAGAAAACAGGTGTCCTATAAATAGGACGCCAGACCCGAACGGTTTAAACGAATGCCCGTGTTTTTGTAAAATATATTTTGTTCTATTGATACTTTGATCTTGATCTATTAAATTGAAATGACTCGTAAACGTAATAGAAAAATTAATTTAGGACTTTTCAAATCTAGGTTGTATCCACAGTTAATTAAAGAAGTTATAATCGTATGTTTTCATGTAATCGGCATAAGGATGCATGATCTACAGAATTTCAACAAACCGGATCACTTTTTATGTGCCCATACTTTGTATGTGCTAAAATTTATTCGCAAAATTTATTTGCAAAATTTATTTCTTAAAATTTATTTCTTAAAATGTATTTGCAAAAAAGATTTCATCTTAAAATCTCTTTAATATGAAGGGGTAGAAAACGGCAAATTTGCACGCGGTTTTACAAAATTCAAAGGTTTATGAAACCCTGCACAGTTTTTAGGTAGATTTTGTAAGAAATACTACCTATTACATTCTCCCCTGAGTTGGAATTTTTGAAAAAATTTTGCAGATCTACGCCGATTATGACTCCCAGAACCCAAAACCACCCCCAGTTCAAAACTTTATATATCTATATATCTATCTAACTATCTATCTATCTATCTATCTATGTTACTTTTTTATGGACACAATAATTGCAATAAAGTTTAGTAAGGCACAGATCTCTTCCAAACTGATACATAAAATCGAAGGGCATAAAATCTCGGTCAAGTTCGTTAATGGGCAAAATCGAACCAAGGGGGAGAGAAATGGGGTGGGCAACAGAAAAAAACCCATAATTTCTCAATTATGATACGTATTGAATCCGTTTAAGGTTATTATTACTTCTAGGAAAAGGGCCGAATATTTATGTATGACAGAGTTTTTATATCATTAAAAAGGGCCCCAAAGGGGGGTGGGGTGGGGGGAAAGGGTATTTTAGAAGGAAAAAAATTCATAATTTCGTCAATTCACAAGATATCAGATCCGCTCAAATTTATTATAAATCCGCTTAATATTATCTAAAACTTTTATATTGGCAAGTTTTTTATAAGACCAACCCTTATAGCAAAAAAAAATAAAATAAAATAAATAAATAAAAACAGAAAATATCCCTGCCAGCTCCGCCTGCAAACAAGTTAGGTTTTGGAGCGGGCGGTTCTAACTACCGCATCATGGCAAAAAGGTCATTTCTTCCGCAATTCCCAACAAACAGGCGCCCCAAGGTCTGCGTCTTCGAAATCTACCTGTGCCTGTAGGTCGAACCGTCAGGGATTTTTAAATTAATAGAGACAAACAAAATAATTAAAAATATCTGAAATATATGCAATTTTTTATATTAGATCATGTAATTTTACACAATTATCTATATTTAAAAAAAAATTAAATACTTTGAAAACTATTGAAACATTAATCAAAATACCAGTTTGAGAAAAAATATATATCATGAAGGGGAAAAGATATATTGTGGATTTTTTCATATATACAGGGTGTCCACTCTCAACTGTGTCCGATGGCTAATTCCTAAACCGTTAGTCGTAGACATGTAGTTCCAATTAAAAAAATGTTTTAAATGAGGTAAAGAAGTATTTTAAAAGCGATTTGGGTCAATAAAAACATTTCTTAAAAGTTATGAATTTAAAATTTTTATACGATCCCCCGGTCCTATAAGTTATATTTAGTAAAAATTCCTATTACACTAAGAAGTAAGACAAAAAAAGTTTTATTATTCTAATACGATTAAAACTGACCGAGAAATAGCTGTTTAAAGTTGAAGCATATATTTTGCTGCGAAATAACAGTCATTCAGAAATTTGCTAAAAATATAAATAATCGTTAGATATATATAAAAAAATAATAGTTGAGAGTACAATTAACATTACGATATAAATTTGAAATCTATTTTCATTCTAACGTATTAAATAAAAATATACAACTTGTACTAAAAATATAAGTGAAAAAATAACAGATTTTTTTTAAAAAAATGGAATGATGAAAGGCAACAGACTGAATTTTTTAGAAAATGATACATATTTTAAAATTCTATTCGATTATCTAATCTAAAACTTAATTAATAAAAATTAAAGTTACCTTAAAACTTGCTCGAAGTGACTGCCTTCGGCTGCAATGCAGAAATGTACTCGTGGAATAAATCCTTCTAATACTTTAAAAGCATTTTATGTAAGATCACTCGAAGCATGGCCCAACTCATCTGTGTTTAGATGCAGAAAATTGATATAAGTCATGCAATTCAAAGTTTCATAACTCGGTCAATTTTAGCGTTAGATGAATCGTACTTTTTGGTCTTACTTGTTAGTGTAATAGGAAATTTTTATTAAATATCACTTGTAGAACCGGGGGACCGTTTAAAAAACTAAATTTCGTAACTTTTAAAGAAATGTTTTTATTGATCCAAACGACTTTTAAAATAATTGTTCACCTCATTTAAAACATTCTTGTAACTGGAACTATATGTCTATGACTAACGGTTCAGGTATTAACCATTGGACACCGTTGAGAATCTACACAATTGTATATTATTACTACTTCTAAAAATGTTGTGAAAAAAAAAAACGAGACTGTTATTTCATTTTCCTTTTGAATTATAACAGTATAAATTTCGAAAATTTTAAAAAATCAGCATTTTTAGTAGCTTGTAAAGGAAGTCAAACGAGAGAAGTGGTATTCGCATGAAATTTAGCAAGGAAATTATTTTCTATATAATATCTATAATTATATACTTCTAAATATATATTCTTCTAAATACTTCTAAACTTCTAATATCCATAACTCTAATACTTCTAAAAATGTTCTGAAAAAAAACGAGACTGTTATATCATTTTCCTCTTGAATTTTAACAGTATAAATTTCGAAAATTTTCAAAAATCAGCATTCTTAGCAGTTTGTAAAGGAAGTCAAAAGAGAGAAGTGGTATTCGCATGAAATTTAGCAAGGAAATTATTCTCTATATAATATCTATAATTTAAAAGTCTTATTAAGTTATTTCAACTGATCTGTGTGATATTCATCTCACATTCGTCTTGAAATTATAGTAAGCGGCGAAGAAAATGAACAATTAGAAACAAGATAGATATAAGTACAAGATAGTTTATTAAATTCTCTGGGTTTATTTAGAGAATTATATACTTGGAATCCATTGTACTTTTTTGCTGTAATTAAAGGTTCAAGTAGCAGAAGATATTTTTGACAACAGATTTGATTCCTGTATTAGAATATTGAATACACCAGGAGAACCACCGATGCAGGACAATGAAAATAAAATTCAAGAATGCATATAAATCACTGTTTCTGTTATAAATTTGAAACAAGGAACATAACTACTTAACGTTTCTTATAAACAGGAAAAACCTTAATTATGAAAAATATGCTAATGTTAATAAACTTTTAGGCGATCTTAACACCTCTTTTCACACTATTAATACGAGAAGGGTGTAGATTCTCTTGTGTTAAGAGTATTTTTAATGTACAGTGTGAAAAAAAATAAACGTCTCAATTTGAAAATTCAATAATTCATTAAGTATAATAAATATGAAGATGAAATAAGTGAGTGGTACCTCTTAAATTTTGTATGTTGTAATTTTAAAAATAGCTCGAATTTTTGTCAATAGATGGCGTTGCAGTGTCTGATACATTAAAAATTCTCAAATAAATTTCAAAATTCAGACCTTTTTTCGGGTTTTAATCGCTAAATAGAGTAAAGAATAAAACTTGAGAGATTTTTAATACAATTTTGCATGTTAGTTTGAGCTTTCTTACAATATGAGACAGTGCAGAACCCTCTATTGACAAAAATTTGAACTGTTTTTAAAATTACCGCATATAAAATTTAAGAGTTAGTTACCAGATATAAATGTCACTTTTTTTTCATCTTCATATTTATTACAGTTAATGAATTATTGAATTTTCAAATTTAGATGCTTATTACTTACCACCCTGCATTTAGCCTATTTTTCTAGAATATACCACATTATACAGCAACGGCCGAAAATGAATTTTCTCGAAGATTTGGCTGATCAATTTCAAAACTTCAAAATCTCCTAATGTGGGATTTTCATCGAAATCTTTAGCCGTTTTTGAGAAAGTTAGTATATATATATGTAACGTTTATTTAATAGTTATATATATATATATATATATATATATATATATATACGCGAAGATATTTCTCTAATAAATTGTCGTTCCATTTCTTTCTTTCTTTTCATCATTGCTGAGTTTTGTTGATGTAGTCGTGCCAACACAGAGACAACAAGTTCTTTTCGGGAACTGATTTTTATTCGTTTTAGTTACATAACGATCCTTTTAAATCAGACCCATTTCAACGAGAGTCCAGATGCTTTTACTTATCCCATAGTCAAAAAAAAAAAAAAAAAAAAAAAAAAAAAAATGTGACTCGGGGATTAAGATAAGAAATAGTCAGAGGAAAAAACTACGAATTTTCTCACTGCCTCGCTTTATATTTGAGTACTAAGAATTGTTCTCAGCAGATGACAGACTTATTGAAAGGGGAGGAACTTATTTTCAATTGGCTTAAAATATATCCAAGCCGTGTGCCGCACGCTCTTTACCGGGGCGCACTACTGACTACAAAGAAGAGAGAAACGCGTTTGAATCAGCTATTTTTATCTAAAATTCTCCCGTATTACCGATCGCTCGTAATATATGTTGGGCTGAGAAACAAAGTTACCAGGGGCATATTCGTTTTATATATTGGATTTAAATGTTAGAAAAAGGAACTGAGAATTTTTATTTTAAAATTAGAACTTTACTTTAAAATTTGAATTTTAAAAGGCTTTTATTTTCTTATCCTTTTATTTATATACAAAAATTGCTCTTTTAATAAGTGTTAGGGTTGTAGGATTGTAGATAAATACGAAACTACCCAATCAAATATCAAACAGCACTACTCGGATTAATTAAATTCACTGTAGAGGTGAATTGTAGCATGTTTTATATTGAATCACCTCAACTGAGTACATTTTTGGCTCAGCACATCTTCTTTAAAAAAAATCCAAAAACTCTTTCAAGAGTTGAATTGCATTGTACGTACAACTCTGACAACCTAACATCAGACGACCTTTTTCATCCAGATAAAATTTGATTTTCTTCTTTTGTACTTCTTAAACCATGTTATTTTCCATGACTTGCAATCAAAACACAACATTCCGTAGCATACGTCCAGACGGACTTCGAGAGTGAGCTTATAATTCAAAAATATTTCTGAAAGAGGAAGATTCGTAGAATCCCATTAGGGATTGTCATTGACCCGCAAGAAAAACTACGGAAAAAAAGTCCTCGTGTAAAAGGGTGTATCTTGGTAGCCGAAAAAGATTATTTAGAACCATAGAAATAAGAATCCACGCTAGTTGTAATAATAATAATGCTTTGCGTTTGAGGCAGGCACACACACACACACACACACCCGTTCGCTGAAAATCGTGATGCAGCCATTAGGGTTAGAACCACCTGTGGAGTGTTTCGACCAGCCAGTTGAGGCAGAAAAAGGCGATAGTTTTTTAGAAATAGTTCCCAAAGGGGTTATTTGTACACTTGAACATCGCATCACGAACGCAGCTTGTGAGCAATTCAATGAGGAACTGTTTTTTGGCGACTCTATATGACTCATCATCATCATCCCTGATACTTTCACGTATAGAACTCGTGAAGAAGTGGTATGAAGATTTTAGTCGTGTCGTCGTGGGATAGTAATCAAAACATTCTTATTTTGTTTAGCAAGGTGTAAAATGATAAAACAGATTAAATTGGTGCGGACTAATGAGAATGTCATTAAGACGATGGTGTTCATGTATCATGTTATACCGTTTCAAAAAAGAAAACGAATCTAACAAAAAGTAATTGCACGTTTACCATTTTGGTATCTGCTGAAAATCACACGCTCGTCAAAGTTCTTAAACCTTTTTTTTTTAACACTTTGCAACATAAAAGCAAAATGCTTACAACTTCACTTTATCGATTGTCTGTTCGTATATGCTTTTAGCGATACTAAGGATCATTAGTAAATTTAAAATTTAACGGAGAGGTGAACGCATTTTGCGATAAAAACTGCGATTATGACATTAGCGTTTTTATTGGCTGTGTAGAAAATAATGTACGTTATAGTCGGAATTCTGGTATAGACTTATGATGTTATATCTGACCACTATATATATTTTTGGTATTTCTTTTAAACTTGCATTGTTATTTATAAAATGAAAATCTAATTTTATTTTTCAGGGTTAATAAAATTTTGCAAGATGTTAGTTCCAATAAGTGCATGTAGTCATATTGGTAAATCTTTTAAGCTTGCATATAATTATTTATAAAATGAAAATTTAATTTGACTTCTACAATAATATTTTAGATTTTATGGGTTTTTTTATGTTTTGAAATTATTTAAATGTTGACATATGTAAAAATAAATAGATAAAATAATTTTATACTAAAAATTTTACTTAATCAAAATAATTAATAGTTATTTAGATATTGTTTTAATCTTTAACTAGATGGCAGCACTATATAATGATTTTAAAAAAACTATTACTATTATCTTTAGTATTATTTTTTAGTTATTGTTTATTATAAAACCAGATGGCAGCACCATATAAATTTTCACAATTTTTTTTTCTCTTTTAACTGAAAACTTGGAATACAAGTGAAATTTTTAAATATTCCAATAATATAATATATATATTAAAATTATTTAAGTTAAAAAATATTTTTAGTAAATGAATTTATAGTTTTTATATTATTTATTTGTATCTTTATATTTTAAATTAGAAATAGTTAAAATCACAATGGTTAAATTAATAACTGCTACTTTTAGAAAATTAACTGTAATTTTAACTTGTACGTTTGAATTCACTTATTCACTTTACCATGTGCTTAGCACAAAACATTTTTGGCTTCGGATTCTGGACAAATTTATGTTGTAATGTATAGATTTTCTTTGTCTTCCTTTGTATTTATTTGTTTATAAATGGATTTATTTTCTTCCGTTTGATTTGTAGTGTTCTATTTTCAATGGTATCCTTTTTTTTTTTTTTCCAATTTCTTTCCAATGATTGTTAGGGCTTGGAATTGTCACAAAATTTTGGCTTTAAGCTTGTGACAGTTACAGAAAACAATCATTCTTTGCTTATAATGTGGTTTCCCAGCCCTTGAAAAAGTAAATTACATTATAAGCTTGCATTTGTGTTTTTTTTTTTTTTTTTTTTTTTACTTATGTTTCACTTTTTGAATAAATACTTCATTTGTTAGGACTATGTTTTATAATGTGTAATTTGACATAGCTATTTGGGATAATAATTTCATTGCATTTGGTCAGTTATTTCTGTTTCAATGGTTAATTTTTGCAATAAGTTTTTATATATATATATATATATATATATATATATATATATATATATATATATAATGCAAATTCTTATTTCATTCCAGTCGTTTATAACTTAAGTTCTACTGAACGGAATTTGATGGGTCTTGCATTTTTAGTTAGGTATTTTTTCAGGGATGGTTTTAGTATATAATACACCATTCTACATTGCTTTAGTTATAGAGCTATAGGGGGGAAATTTTATAATCAGGTGAACTAGATTATGAAGGATTAGCTTTTTTAAAAAGGTTCTACTAAACAGATTTTGATAAGACCTGCACTTTTAATTAGATTATATATATTTTTCTCTACTTTGAAAAGCATCCAGATTCTAGAATTCTAGAAGAAACTAATGAAACAAGTATATTAATATACTTCTTTTATTTGTTTCTACCAGTCGATAGTTAAGATCAATATCTAAAAACAATTCCAAAATGTTTTAGCATACATTGAAAAATGAAATAGACGGTATGTTATACGACGCTTAAAGGACGATTTTTGAAACAGTGATTCATGACGAAAATATTGCTAATATTATTTTCCTTTGGCTATAAATTTGCTTTTATCATTAGCCATTTTTTTTTTTACATTAGTCAAAAGTCAGCGAGAATCCTGATGTATTATATCGCCCACCCGCAAGAAAAGTGATACAACTCAAAAATTCTACATTTCACACAAGAGGCAAAAGAAGATTAGCATTTTTTTATTTTTAACACTTTCCAACCTAGTTGAAAAGTGTTTATGACTTCGGTTTGTCTGTCGTCTGCCGTCTGTCCGTGCTCTAACTCCCGTAAATATGCTCGGATTGCCCTGCAATTTTTATATGTTATTGTGGTTATCTATAGCATGCTCCCTATTTCAACGGAAGTGTGTAGCACTGATAGTTTTTTTACAGGGACACTCAAAAGAATTCCGTTACATTACGGTCTATGGGGAAAAATCACTTGCGGTTTATTTTAATGATATTACACAATTTCAAACACATTGTAATTGTTATATATCACTAAGGTGCATTACAAGAAGCTTAATATGGAATATGGTGTGCATAGCACTTATAGTTACTTTACAGGGACAGTCAAAAGAATTCCGTTACATTACGTCTATGGAGAAAAATCGTCTGCGGTTTTTTTAAATAATGTTTCACTATTTTAAACGCATTGAAATTTATATATATCACTAAGGTGCATTACAAGAGGCTTACTACAGAATATTGTGTGTATAGCAGTCATCGTTCATTTACAGGGACACACAAAAGAATTCGCTACTGTCTTTTAAGAATAATTCCTGGAAGTGCGTTTTAAGTTGCTGAACGCGATTTTAAATTTAACTCACTTTTTGTCTATTACTTGGTGTGTATAAATTCTGTATATCATATACAGGGCAGCACAAAAGTTCGCGAACACGTTTCCGTTTATTGACAGAAACTCCAGAAGGAGAATTTTAAACTGCGCTACGCGTTTCCTAACTAAACTAAAATTTAGCATCTTATGTAGTATATATACAAATCTATAGATCATATACAGAGCTGAATAAAAGTATTCGGATAATTTTCCGAATATTGTATATGTTGAAAATTCCTGAAATTACGTTTTTAAATATGTTATACGTTTTCCAAATTGTTTGCTTAGATGTTATCTGTTAGCTTATTAAACGGTAATGATTTTTAAAATTATTTTGGAAGCGTTGGAAAGTGTTACATAATCTATGCTTGACGCATGATTTTTCGTTCTTGTTTTAATTTAATGTAAAACTCTAGTACTTAGCTCTGAATGCAGCTGTAAAAGCATAGCTAAAAGCGCAAAACCTTTAATAACACTAGTCAACAGCCATTTTATATCTCATTTAATAAACATTTTTTTTAATGTATTTTTGCATGCAGAATCCGAATCTGCACGAGAAAATTTCTATCACGTAAGGGTTTTACAAAATTTTGGAATGTAAATTTTACGTACATGGTAAAATACGTGGTGAAATGGGTAATATAATTTACATTTTGTGATCAAATAATTAGGAAATGAATGACTGTGTAGGTTAAAACCTTTATTTGGATTGGATGCATTCTGACATCATCCTATCTTATGAAAAATAACATTGTTAATATTAACATTATGGGTCATTGTGCAACAGTTTTGTGCTCATATTAGTTCATAGCTTTTTTGTTAAGTAATCAAGAAAACATTTTTACTGATGAATATTATGTTTTGTTTGACAAGCAGTCAGTTTTTGTCACATAGTTCACTGTTGACTTTACGTAACTGTTGTGTATGTAATAAATGTGGCATTATTGAGATAATCTAATTATTCCAACGAATTTTTCACCCTAAAATTAGTTAAATGCATCCATTTGCGAGCCGAAGAAAAAAAGTTAAAATTATTTGACTAGTGTAATCAAGACCTAGAAGAGATATTGAGTAAATTTATCCCCATACACATCTTGTCCCCTTCCGTGGTGGCAAAGGGACTTATAGCGTAATCTAACGGTTTTCTGTATATTATCAACTACACTAACAACACTTTACCTGTAACCTACACTGTAAAAAAAAATCCTGCGGTTACTAAAATTTTTTTAGTATATTTGTATTTCACAGATTTTTTTTAGTAACCGGTACTATAAACCGGAATCGTTACTAGCTGTTTGCTAGTAATGTTGCTAGCTGTTTTCCAGTAATTCTTACAAATTTTCTTGTAACTAAGTAAGAATACAAAAAAAAAAATTAGTAATTGCAAAGATTAGTGAGAAAAACTAAATTTTTTTTAGTAGAACGACCCATTTTTTTTTACAGTGTAAGTCAAACTTATGAGACTTAAATACACAAAATAAATTTTTTGGAGTTTGGGTGAGCGATGTAGTTTAAAATTCTTCTCCTTTTGGAATAACTGAACGTACCCAAGTGCCCCATAAAGAGGTTAATTTATTTTTCGCTAACCCTGTATTTATTTTATTTTACTATTTTGATATTGTAACATTTTAACTCAGTAATTCATTTCATATAAATAGGGGAGGAACATTAAAATTCATTTTAATCGAATGATGCAATTTGATTGGGAGCAGTTATGAAATTTGAAAACTTATAATCACTAAAAAACCTGAAACTTTTGTGCAATTTATTTTCATTGTATCGAAAATATTAATGTTGCTGTTCTTCTTCAGATTTTTGGTGTTACGAAACTCTTTATGAATCATTTAAGAAAATTAGTTCCACATATTTTTAAATTAGTTTTAAATTTCTCTCAACCACTTGGGTAATAATTCCTCTAATATTAATCAAATAATGTAAATAAACTAAAAGCTATATATTTGTTTTCGGATACGTTCCATAATTATGAGCCATCTGGTTCAAAGTATGCATTTCATTTTTCCAATATAGTTAAAAAAGTATTTATGACTTCTATTCGTCTGTCTGCCTGTAATTCCGCCTGTATCCATTTTAATATTCGTAAATGTATTGCCTAGAAACTTATGCAGTATGATATTAAAGTTCACTACAGCATACCCTTATTGAAAATGTTGAGTGTAACGTTTTCGTTCGTTAACAGCGGCACAGAAATGCTTTCGGATACATTACTGTCTATGGATGATAATTGTTTGAAGTACAATTTAGTGATATTAGACTACTTCAAATATAACGAAATTGATATGCATTCTGGCTATGCATATGCACTACACCACGTTTACTTTACAGAAAATTGTGTGCGAAGCATTTATTGTTAGTTTACAGTAACATAGAACTTCGATTCCATTACTGTAATTGTTTGAAGTGCGCTTTTATGATACTATACTATTTCTAACATAATGAAACTGACACATATTGCTGAGATGCGTGGTATAATGTTTCCTGTAGAAAATGGTGCGTATAACATTTAGTGCTCTTTTACAGAGCCGCACAAAAGGATTCAGTTACAGTATCATCTATGAGCAATAACACAGGTGTACAAAATTTACGTTTGTGAAAACTTTATAAAAAATAATTATACTGATTCTATACATTTTTCGAATGTATATTTTTAAAATGAACTGAATATTTTTCTATCAAGTTAGTTTTCTCACAATCTGCGTCATGTATTACATTGATATATATAGACTGTTGAAACTAATAATGGTATGGACTACAAGTCTGTATGACAATATGTATAGTTATTCTGCGATGTAAGGTCTTTTCCAAAGTTTCGAAAAACAGGACATTTTGCGTTTGGTTGCGTAATTGAAATCGAACCTAACAAATCACTCTAAAAGCTGATTGTCCAGAGGGTTTTACAAATTTGATAAAATCTGGTAGCCAGCTAAAAATTCTAGACGCCAGAAAAAATATTCTCCCCCCCCCCCCCCCCCACATTGATATTCAAAAAACAAAAATGTTTTTTATGGATGAATTGGAAAATAATAATAATAAGCATAGTTTAGAATTATTAATTTCATAGTTTAGAATAGTACATAATTTAGAAAGATAATATCTAAGTTTTCTGATGAAACTTATCAAAATTATATATATCTAAAAAAAAAAAAAAAAAAAAAAAAAAAAGGAAAGAAATATTGTAAAGGCTGAATTAATCGGGATGTTCAGAAAATGCTGATTGCAAAATGCTTCAAATGTCCGGATTAGTTGAGTGATACAAAATCTCTATCTAACGAAGAGCACATTGATAAAATAGTGAAGCAGGAAAACAAGATTTTGCCTATTTTCCTGTCAAAGTCAGTCAAATTATTATGATTTTATTATTTTAAAATTTGCAGTTGATGAACTTATTTTTGCCAAAGTATTAAAAATAACAGTTAAACATATTTTTGTTTGAATATAATTTCTAAGTTTATATTCGGGGGGAGAGAGAAAATGTCGTTTGTGTTCATTTCTTAGGTCAATTTCTATACAAAAAAGGAAAAAAATCACCGCTAGATTAAATAACTTGATCCCCAGATGATAGAAAAAAACTTGCTCGCCAGTGGCGATTTGGCGAATGCATTTGTCAAGCCTTGATCCAGACGGTTGTCAATCTACTCCTGTCCTTCCCATATTCTGAAAAATCGGATCAAAACACCAATTTTGATGGGATTGTGGGATGCTCGTTCCGAAGGGGTTAAATATATCAAATGCTTGAATGTCTACGGAAGGAACTGCGACCTTTCTTTCAGATTTTTCACTGGATTGATTGACTTGATATAGAAAAATGATTTTTATACATTGAAGAGCTTCCTTATTGCAATGATTGAAATATAAAGCAATTAACCCCACTTTCCTATTTAAATAATGACCTTTATTTAAAAACTTCCGTATGAAAATGAATTAGAATATTTT
Source organism: Maratus michaelseni (assembly GCA_963931845.1). Classification (NCBI taxonomy): domain Eukaryota; kingdom Metazoa; phylum Arthropoda; class Arachnida; order Araneae; family Salticidae; genus Maratus; species Maratus michaelseni. Next base: position 278,254,116 of record OZ007587.1, read on the forward strand.
TACATGATCGTTATTATTATTATTATATATATTTTTTAATTTTGACAAAATTCTATTCGAATGTTATTACAATAATACAAATTACGCGTTAGCCAAGTTGAAAAAAATAAAATAAAACAAGGAATGTCCACTGTTTATTTTTCTTTCAAAATAAAATAATGTAAGCAGAGAAAATCAAAGGGTATAAGCAAACTTAAACGAAAATGTAGGAAATGAATTCCATAGCATTTTTGAAACATTTGCAATGTAAATTGGTCTAAATAAACATGGAAGGATATTTCTGAATTGAAATAATTGCAGCATTTGTTTAATTTAACTGCTTTTCTTTATTAGATTTTGCATCTTTTTGTTACTTTGTGATTTCTTAAAAACAGAATTTAAGCGTTGTTTAAGTCATATTACTACAGTGAATTCCCGTTCTCGCAAACTTTTTGTCCATTTTTTGTCCGCATTAAACTATGTAAACATTTGAATGGTGTAAAATAATCGCTTTCGCTGAATAAACTGAATTCAGTTTTCGACAGAAAATAAACAGGTTATCAACTTAATGCTAAAATAAATAACTTTTTCTTTCATTTAGTATAATTTAAATGTAAAAGCAAGCTATGTGATGACAATTTGTTACTACAAAAGTATAAATCACTTGACTACAAACGAAATATACGAAGAAATTGCCGTACTTCTGTAATTTATTCATATTTAAAGTAATCTCTTATTTTCCTTTGCATTTTGAATAAAATAATCTTTTTACCACATCATTTTCTGGTTTTACTACACAGTAGAAAATGTGGTCATTTTGATTGATACATTGATTGATCACATTTTGATTGGTAATAGCCATTAGCAATTTTTTGAACCTCTCATTTTTTTAGTGGTAAAAAGTTTTCTTTATCTTCATAACTATCAATGATAATTTCTTGATATCTCAATAACGAAATTACACCAAAGTTGCTCTAGAAAAAATAATGTTCAAAAGCAATTTCGATTCTGCTTGTAAAAAAAAAAAGGGGGGGGGAGTCCGATAAGTTGTACGCTTTAAGATTAATTGCAAATAGGAAGTGATGAGGAAAACGACATTGTCCTCTTTAAAATACTTAGATGTAAATAAGATACCAATGGCAAATAAAATGTCTTGCGCTGTAGGTGATGCTCCTGTTATAATGCGGAAACAAATTGGATGTTTAAAACGATTGAAATACTAGAATGCAGAAATGATTCGTGCATTGCATAATCCATAGAGAGATCTTAGTATCAAAAAGCGTTTCACACCTATTCTTAATGATGTATTGAAATCAGAGTATTATTAATCCCAGACATTATAAGATGTATCAACTCCATCACATCTAACACCAAATGTGAACGTCTATTCAAGTAGTTTTGTGAAAAAAGTACAGAGCATGTTAAGCTTTTACTTCACACTGATGTAAGATGGCTTTCAAAGGCGATTGCTTGAAATTATTCTTGGAACATTTTGATGTTCAAGTGAAGTTTCAAGTGACAAGTCTGACGTGATGCACCTGCAAACTGTTGATAGCAAAGCATTTGTCAGTTATTTGGAAGATATCGTTGAAAAATTGAATACGTTGAATAACAGCTTCAAGGAAAAAGCAAAGACAAAAATATTTGGCTTTACTGCATTCATAAAGATATGGCAGAAATATAATTATGAAAGAAAGTTTGACTATTTTACTGTTTACAAAAATACGAGGTAACAGATAAGTGCTATAACTGCCATTGTGGATCATTTGATAATATTGACCCCTGATTTGAAAGATAGAATTGATTTTCCAATATGGGTAATGCTACCAATGTTAGTTGATCTGATGTTTCAATGCAATACCAAGAAGAACTCTCTGAAATTCAAAACGGTGAATCAGTTAAGACTTTATTCAATATAAAAGAAGCTATGGCATAACTAAATACTCGAATTCAAGCAAATTTGCAAGAAAAATATTATTACCGTTGCCATCTTCATACCTAACTGAATATGATTTTAGTGCTGTAAGTGATTTACTGATGAAGAAAATAAACCGACTGGATATCGCTAAAACAGAAGACTTGATATTACAAATGACTAAATTAATTCCTAATATAAAGTTTCTTTGCAGCTGACATGAAACACGGGGATCTCATTAACTTTCTTTTATTCATTTCGACTGTCAGTAATTTAAACAAACTAAACATTACAGAAAAAACTTCAATATGGGGGATTGATAATTTTCGATGATTTCACCTTTTTAATATCTCATCAGTAGTTTTAGTTAAAAGCGTGAAATTCAGGTTAACAAATCTACTAGATGATAGATAAAAACATATATTTCACAGATTTTAAAAATTCACACCCTAAGGGGGTTCAATGGGGGGTCGAAAGTTTAAGGTAATTTCGTCTTTTCGCCATATATCAACAGCAATTTTAGGTAGGAGCAGGAAATTCGGGATAACACATCTACTAAAGAATAGTTAAACATGTATTTCCAGCGATTTTAGAAATTTGACCTCTAAAGGGGTTAAATGGGGTGTCGAATGTTTTAGGACATTTGACTTTTTCGCCATATCTCAACAGCAGTTTTAGTTAAAAGCTTGAAATTCAGGATAACAAATCTACTAGAAGATAGTTAAACACGTATTTCAGACGATTTTAGAAATTCACCCTCTAAAGAGGTTAAATGGGGGGAAGAGGTCGAAAGGTTTACGTCATTTCGCCTTTGGTCCTATCTCAGCAACAGTTTTATGTATTACTAGCCGATCGCTTCCGAGTGGGGGCCCAGATACATAGTGCAGTGTACCGCCCTGACTTCGCTTGGGGCTCAGAAAGTGCATTTTACATGCAACCAGAAAAATATAAATAAAATACTTTAAATTAAAAGTATACGAAAATAACTAATAACAATATAAAAAAGCACTTAAATAAAGACTTCGCGACATAAATATATATTTTTTTCATGAACCCCTGACAAAGTAATACTGGGCCCTACTCGTAATTATCTAGGGGTGGGGCCCAAGTAGTACTTTGTATCTTAGCCCTACTCGGAAGCGACCGGCTAGACGGACGAAGACCGGCTAGTAGATCATATACAGGGCTGCACAAAATAATTCGAGTATACATTTCCGTTTATTGATGGAAATTGCAAAATTGGAATTTTCAACTGTGTTATGCATTTTCTAACTCAGCTAAATTTTGACATACTATGTAATATATGAGCAAATCTATAGATCATTTACAGTGCTGCACAGAAGAGTTCGGATATTTTTCCGACTATGCATGGTAATTTCTGAAATTGCATTTTCAAATGTGTTATAAGTTTTCTAAATTGTTTACTTAGACATCATCTTCCACCTTGTGAAACAGTGAAGTTTTGTTACAGTATTCTGGATGTGCTAGAAAGTGTTTCATGATCTATGCTTGACGCATGATTTTCTTTCTTGTTTTTATATAAAAATTGTTTTTTCAATGACTATACGAAAACATACGACTATACAAAATGTAGTGCTGATAGTTTTTTTTAAAGCATAATTCAAAATTTCGAGAAAATAAAAAATGTCAAATCACATTATGTACCCATTTTTGTTCTTTTTATTATCATTATAGGATAAATTTAATTGGTTACAGAATATTTCAAATTATTTGATTTAAAAAACAACCAAAAGGATGTATAAATGTAGTGTGACTCAAAGCAAAAAACTGAAAATGCACTTAATCATTCCTGATATGAGGTATTTCATTGGTGTTTCATCATATGTAAGATAGTAAGCATTTAAGAGTATACATTTATGAACAAATTTTTATTACAATAGTGAAAAAATGTATAGACAATGTTTCAATTATGAGTACGAATTTTCTATACATGTTCGTATGCAATACAAAACTATCGACGTATCGCCAAGTAAATAAAAAAAAAAAAAAAAAAAAAAAAAAAAAAAAAAAAAGGCATTACTTATGCCACACCATGTATTATAGAATCCAAATACGATCCAGGCATACAATCCATATTGATGATTACTTCATCACTTAGTGATTCGATACCTCTAAGTATCACATGCTAATGGAACACAGATTTTACAAAAAGTAAATTTAAAAAGAGTAAAAAAAAAAAAAAAAAAAAAAAAAATATCATTTATATATATATATATATAAAAAAATAAAAAAACCTTGAAATTTAAAAATGTATGTTATTCTAACACCTACAAGCTCACTCCAAACGGTTTTTTAAATGGAATTTTAAAGGTTTAAAACGGTAAAAAGCTGTAAAAATCGCGATTTAAAAAATTCACATTTGCCATGGAAGAAAATTTTAGGATTCAGAAGCTTGCTAAGAATTTTTAAGTTTGTAGTTTTGTTAAACTTTTGCTTTTTAAAGAAAAAAAAGAGAAGACATTTTTCTGTCGCTTCAGTGTGAGACACACGTTGCCACCGATTGTTCTAATCAACGAAATAAGATGTAAGTACCAATAATTATAACAATGAAAGCTATAATAAGGAAGGAATCATTATACACAGATAATTTACGTCTTATATGTCGATTATACATCATATACACATGTCATATATATACATCATATATGCATCCTATATGACTATAACTTGGCCACATACGTCAAGAAATGTTATATATATATATATATATATATATATATATATATATATATATATCATATATTAGTATAATGTTATACATGCTTTATAATTTGGCGATCAATCTTGGTCGCTTGGCGATTCATCCTTGGGTGCCGCTATAACACAAAAGTACCAAATTTACAATATATTAATGAAAAAAGAAACAAAAATATTTCATCCTTGGGGGCCGCTATAACACGAAAGTACCAAATTTCTACTTTATTTTTCATATCTGATAATTTGCATCGATTCTTTTTGTAACTTTAACATTGTTGTAACGCTTTTATGCATTTCTATTGCCTATTCAAAGATAAATTCTTCTAAATTACAGAATTTCGTTAAAAACGGTTAAAGTAGTAAAATGCGAACCTGCATTCTCGACCGAAAGCAACAACCACTTTCCCAATGGTTTAAAAAAAAAAAAAAATAATAATAATAATGATTGTATTTTTATCTAGAACAAACAATGTAAGGCTAACATTCTATAGAAATTATTTTGGTAGGTTTGTTATAAGTTCATTTAACAGTTCCTTATTAGCGGCAAAGTCCTATTTCACTTCTCTTTCGATGTCAAAAAATGGTAGTCTACTTTTGGACGCCAGCCAAAACACAGTGGCAATTTTTAGAAATGTATAACGGTTGTGACAACAAACGGCGCTATCGCTTTAGATTTCGTTGCGCTTACATCACTTCTAAATGCTACAAATCTCAATTTTTTACTACATTTTAGAATTTCAATTTTTACTTCATCAATTAGAAAAAAAAATTAGCTTTCCATTGAAATTTATTGGAAAACTGCCGCTTAATTTAACGACTTTATAAATAATTTTCAAGCGTGAAACATTTTTCAATTCTATTTGAACAATGACCATCAGTTTGATTTAATAATGTTAGCTGCTGGGAAAGTTGCCACAATTGAAAATAGATTTCCTTAACCATCATGAAAAGTGAAAAAAAAAATATTAATTAAAAACCTGATAAATCATAAAATCAGATTATCCATAAGATAGACCATTTTGGCGCTAAACTAAAATCTGTCAAATATATATATATATTCAGCTTATGATTAAGATAAAATTGATATGCTGAATTCGTTGATGTATATATTTCATCAGAACATGCTAGGAACTGTATTTTATTATTTTTTTAAAGATCCATTGGATATTTAACTGCATAAGAGGGAAAAGATCCCCGACTGTTATGAAAAAGGAATAATCATCCTTATTATGTAAAGGAACCGAAGAAACCATACAAATAAATTACACTTGAAAACATTAAAAATCTCAGTCATCAGCAGATTGATTTATTATTGTAAAAAAAATTCTTCATTTTTACATAAAAATTAATTCGCTTAAAAAAATGGATGCGTTTTAGAAGATATGGATTTGAAACGAACAATGATTAAAGAGGACATTTTAAAACTTTTAATTTAAACATTTTAAAACTTTTTTTAACGTCGAATTTCAACGGTGTCTTTGGGCAGATGCAATGCACATGCGCATAGGAGCTCATTCGGTTAAATTATCACAGAGGGAGGGGGGATGTGTGCTTTATTTACTATGTTCTTTTATTTACTAATATGAGATGAAAGTAGGGATATACTATTTGTATGATACATCATAGGTACATGAAATTTTCTTTCTTGCCGTGGGGAATTGGCAGTATAATGTCAAACTGATTTGCTTTACACAGTTGTTTATAGATTGTTTGTTTGGATGCATCGGAAATAGTACTGTATTTCACTGGAGGGGGGAAAACTTTTAAAATAAAATATTTGAAAGACTGTTTCATACATCTTTTGTTATAAAGAAGCTTATTTTACTGATATTGTTATAGTAGTTTTTTTTTCCATCAAGTTTTGATGGGTTTCATCTAGTATTATTTTAAACTATGGAAAATATTGTCCTCATACTGTGTCGTTTTCGAAAAAGAGGCATAGTTAAATATGCGCCCTTGTTTTCGAAAATTTCAATTCTTAAAATTTCATTTTTAGAGATTTTTACTGACGCACACGTTTGTGATTTATAATGTAAATGTTTGTCTCAAATCTCTAGCGTAATTTATCGATTATTGGGGATTTTTGTTTTTATATTTGATACGAAAAGTTTTTGCTTTCAAGCTGCCAAAAATATAGGTTTTGTGACAACATCCAGACATTTAAGAGACTACTTCACTCAGACGAAAACACCCGTTCGCTAATGTTAATCCTATAGAGGAAATATTTTAAGATATCTCGCTCGCATTCAAATATTTTTAAATGATTTTGGGTAGATTTCGTAAGAAATACTATCTATATGTATGGTAAGAAATTATATATATGTCACTTTTTTATGGACACGATAACTCGAATAATTCTTCACAAATCTCTTCTAAACTGATACATAAAATCAATGGCATAAAATCTCGGTCAAGTTCGTTAATGGGCAAAATCGAACCAAGGGGGGGGGAATGGGGGGGGGACTTTTTGTGAAAACAGAAAAAACCCCATAACGTCTTAATTATGATACCTATCGAATCCATTTAAAGTTATTATTACTTCTAGGAAAAGGGCCGAAAATTTATGTATAATAGATTTTTGATATCATTAAAAATGGCCCCAAGAGGGGGGAAAAGGGGGGGGGGGTTAGAAGAAAAAAATTCATAACTTCGTCAATTTACAAGATATCAAATCCGCTTAAATTTATTATAAATACTCTTAATATTATCTAAAACTTTTATAATGACAAGTTTTTTATAGGACCAACCCTTATAGCAAAAAAAATTAAAAACAAAAAAAACCCTGCCGGCTCCGCCTGCGAACAAGTTAGATTTCGAAGTGGGCGGCCCGTTATGGAACCTAACTGCGGCATCATGGCAAAAAGGTAATTTCTTCCTCAATTCCCAACAAACAGGCGCCCCACGGTCTGCGTCTTCGAAATCTACCTGTGCCTGTAAGCCGAGCCGTCAAGGATTTTTTTTTTTTTTTTTTTTTTTTTTTTTTTTTTTGCATTGGATAGCTGAGGTCAATCTCTATGCACGCTCCTTTCTACTTTTTCGATTTTTGTTGCAGTTTTTTAGGTAGATTTCGTAAGAAATACTACCTATTACATTCTCACCTAAGTTGGAAATTTTGAAAAATTTTTGCAGATCTACGCCGATCATGACTCCCAGAACCCAAAACCACCCCCAGTTCAAAACTTTATATATCTATCTATCTATCTATCTATCTTTCTATCTATCTATCTATCTATCTATGTCACTTTTTTCTGACCACGATAACTGGAAAAATTCTGCATAAATCTCTTCCAAACTGATACATAAAATCAAGGGTCATAAAATCTCGGTCAAGTTCGTTAATGGGCAAAATCGAACCAAGGGGGGGGGGGAAATGGGGGGGCTTTTTGTGAAAACAGAGAAACCCTCATAATTTCTTTATTTTTATACGTATCGAATCCGTTTAAAGTTATTATTACTTCTAGGAAAAGGGCCGAAAATTTATGTATGACAGATTTTTGATATAATTAAAAATGGCCCCAAGGGGGGGGGAAAAAGGGGGGTTTTAGAAGAAAAAAAATCATAGCTTCGTCAATTCATAAGATATCAAATCCGCGTAAATTTATTATTAATCCTCTTAGTATTATCTAAAACTTTTATATTGACAAGTTTTTTATAGGACCAACCGTTATAGCAAAAAAAATTTAAAAACAAAAAAAATCCCTGCCGGCTCCGCCTGCAAACAAGTTATTTTTCGAAGTAGGCGGTTCCAACTCCCGCATCTTTTCGAAACTGATACATAAAATCAAGGGGCATAAAATCTCTGTCAAGTTTGTTAATGGGCAAAATCGAACCAAGGGGGGGGGGGATGGGGGGGCTTTTTGTGAAAACAGAAAAAAAACATAATTTCTTAATTATGAGACGTATCGAATCCGTTTAAAGTTATTGTTACTTCTAGGAACAGGGCCGAAAATTTATGTATGACAGTTTTTTGATATAATTAAAAATGGCCCCAAGGGGGGGAAAAAGGGGTTTTAGAAGAAAAAAGATCATAGCTTCGTCAATTCACAAGATATTAAATCCGCGTAAATTTATTATTAATCCTCTTAGTATTATCTAAAACTATTATATTGACAAGTTTTTTATAGGACCAACCGTTATAGCAAAAAAAATTAAAAACAAAAAAAATCCCTGCCGGCTCCGCCTGCAAACAAGTTATTTTTCGAAGTAGGCGGTTCCAACTCCCGCATCTTTTCGAAACTGATACATAAAATCAAGGGGCATAAAATCTCGGTCAAGTTTATTAGTGGGCAAAATCGAACGAAGGGGGGGGGGAATGGGGGGGCTTTTTGTGAAAACAGAAAAAAAACATAATTTCTTAATTATGATACGTATCGAATCCGTTTAAAGTTATTATTACATCTAGGAACAGGGGCAAAAATTTATGTGTGACAGATTTTTGATATAATTAAAAATTGCCTTAAGGGGGGAGGGAAGGGGAGTTTTAGAAGAAAAAAAATCAGAACTTCGTCCATTCCCAAGATTTCAAATCCACTTAAATTTATTATAAATCCTCTTAATATTATCTAAAACTTTTATATTGACAAGTTTTTTATAGGACCAACCGTTATAGCAAAAAAAAAATTAAAAACAAAAAAATCCCTGCCGGCTCTGCCTGAAAACAAGTTATTTTTCTAAGTAGGCGGTTCCAACTCCCGCTTCTTTTCGAAACTGATACATAAAATCAAGGGGCATAAAATCTCGGTCAAGTTCGTTAATGGGCAAAATCGAACCAGGGGGGGAGGGGGGGGACTTTTTGGGAAAACAGAAAAAAAAACATAATTTCTTAATTATGATACGTATCGAATCCGTTTGAAGTTATTATTACTTCTAGGAGAAGGGTCGGAAATTTATGTATGACAGATTTTATTTTTGATATAATTAAAAATTGCCTTAAGCGGGGGGGGGGGAGGTTTTTGAAGAAAAAAATTCATAACTTCGTCAATTCCCAAGATTTCAAATCCGCTTAAATTTATTGTAAATCCTCTTAATATTATCTAAAACTTTTATATTGGCATGTTTTTTATAGGATCAACTCTTATAAAAAAAAAAAAAAAAAAAAAAAAATCCTTGCTGGTTTCGCCGGCAAACAAGTTTGGTTTCGAAGTAGCAATTCCCGACAAACAGGCACCCCACGGTCTGCGTCTTCGAAATCTACCTGTGCCTGTAGGCCGAGCCGTCAGGGATTTTATTTTTAATTGTGGATACTTTCACTTTCAAAACTGGTTCCGAAAATGAAAGTATCTTAATAAAAAAAAAAACTTGTCATCAAAATCGAAAAAGTACAAAGGAACGTGCATAGAGATTGACCTCAGCTATCCAATGCAAAAAAAAAAAAAAAAAAAAAAAAAAAAATATTGAAATGCGAACGAGATATCTTAAAATATTTCCTCCATAGGATTAACATTAGCGCGAGCGGGTGTTTTCGTCTGACCCTCTTAAGCAACATTGGTAAAGAATTTAACCAACATTTTAAACAACTTATCTCTCTTACCATGGCAGAGTAATTGCAATTTAATTTTTAATATTCTTTCAACTTTATGCACCTTAATTTCAGCATATGTGGAATAAAAAAGAGCAATTTTTGTTTCAGTTGCCAATAAATGTTATCATGGATCAACATTCACATTCTGTTAAACGCAACACCACTTTCAATAAGGAATCCTTTCGTCTTTTTCAGATTAGGACCGCAGTTTAATGTTTTAAAACATTTCTCTTTGACGATAATAATTTACAATGTTTTGACCTGAATAAGTGATAAAAACATTTTAACCAGTGAAAATTATTTGATGTTGAAAAAAAATGTAATTTCAATTATAGCTTTAACTTTTTATAAAATGTTGTGACATGGTTTCACTAAAATTTAAAGAAAAAATAGTCGAAAAAAAATATAATTTCCACGTTATAATAAGAATTCTGAGACTTAAGGAGAAATGACTCATTCGCAGAATCGTAATTGAATACATTATATTTATATAGGAAAATGGACGTTTTCTTTAAAAAATGACTCAATTTCAATAACGAATTTTGGCATTTAGCCCCTTTAATTGGTTCATGGCTTGATTTATCCCTGGAAATAAAATTACTTTGTATGTGGGACTTTGATTCTCATTTAACTACCACTGGGGTCTCTATTGGCCCCATTTATTTTTGTTTTGAAATTTTTCATGTTTCGAACCAGAAAAAAATAGTAACTTAAATATAATAAATAAAATCAAGCAGACACCTCGGAGAAATTTAATATAATTAATTTAAATAATTTCTGATTCAAATCATCCAAAACTAAGAACTCTCATCAAAAATTTAAACTTGGTACTAGAAGGATTAAATCGTGGTTTGAACTTTGCAGGTGGTAGAAGTAAAAATAGACATTCCTAATTTGTTGCCTTCACTTGAACCAGTATTCTCTGTACAAAATAGTACCTTTAAACATTCTTTGGGAACTAATTTATCTATAACATAATATAGAGACACAGATACTTTAAGCCAAAAAATTACTCTAATGATATGCATATATTGAAAACTTTCTTTGTCGGTGGATTGTTCGATTATAATTACTAGAGCTGATAAAGGCCGTATAACCGTAATTTTAGATAGATCTGTATAAAACTATCCTGCGCCGTCAGGCGCCCACGGGGGTCGCCGACGCGCGTAAACGACCATCGCACCCAAGCCTCTGAAGGGCTTTGTCTCGCCCGGCGCTGCGATCGGTCTGAGGCCGCTCCCCACTGCGGACCCCCAGGTCATTTTACCAAGGTTGGTGACATAGGTCGTCACGGTAGTAACCCCACACTTCGGAGGAAACTTCCGCAGAGACGGAACCTTGATGAACCGCCATGGAACCCCCGACGACTTCGTTCGCAAGACCCCATAGGGGGAGACGGTCGCTAGGTCATATGTCGAGCTACCACGACGGCTCTTGCTTTACCACAGCTCGAGGGGTGTGAGCAACCTACAGAGGTTGTCACGTTCCCTTTTGCTGTGGATCCTGAAAGGGAAGGGATTAGTACAACAACATATAAACTCTAAAATTACAACAACAACAACAAACATGCTTAAACATTTTAAACATTAACAACAAACTTTAACTACAACAACATATATATACACAACTGTGACTAGCCCATTTTATCACAGACATCTGCCGGCTTATGAGACGAATCTCAAGCCTGCGTACTTATTGCACCATTACCTCTACCTCTACGTCCTGCGCCGTGGGGACCACGGGCATTTCGCAGTGCGTTCAAGTGTGGGCGTGGAAGAGCTCGGTGATTTCGGCCTGCTCTTTGGCGACCAAGGTTGCGATCTAATGTACGCATAAGTTGTCGGTGAATGATCAGCCTGACACCCTTTCTGGCGTAGCCGCACAGGCAGAGATCGCGCGGCGTTCGCGTCCGAAAGTCACGAGGAAAGTACTTTTCCCGCACAGACTTCCAGAGCTCGCACCGGAAGAGCACGTGGCTGATGTCACACACCTCAACCCCACAAAAACATGTAGAGTCGTGGTGAAAGAATCGAGCCTGGTGGTCGCCAAAGGTGCCGTGTCCCGTGAAGACCTGGTTAATAAAGAAATCGCCCTGCAGTCGACGGATGCCGACGCGTGGGAAAGATTCATAGGTCTTGCGCCCGGTCCCAGATTGGTCCCATCTCTCTTGCCACTCGGACAAGGCACGTCCAAAGAGGTCTTTTTGGGCTTGGCGGCGCGTGACTGGAATCACTACATCGACGTCTTGTCGTGCAGTGGCTTCTTTTGCCAACTTGTCCGCCCTTTCGTTAAAGATGTGACCAACATGGGCCCGGACCCAATGCAGATGAACCTCAATTCCTGTTGTTTTAATCAGATCCCTAATCTCGGCAATGGCCTTGTGCTGGGGCACAAGTCCGTGAAGCGCTTGGAGCGCCGATCTCGAGTCTGAGAAGACGTCGAGCTCCCCGAGACCTCTCCTGTGGGCATGGGTGATTGCTTCTTTGATCGCATGGACCTCCGCTGCAAACACTTCCGCCCCGTCGGAGAGACGGAACTGGCTCTCCGCAAGTACTTGGTTCTCTGACACAGCTAGGAACGCACAGCCTACTGTGGTGTTCTCTTGCTTGGATCCGTCCGTGTAATACGAACACGAAGTCCGCGGCTCCAAATCCGCGGTCCAACGGACTCTCCAGAGATCCTCAAGTCTGGGAGTGGGCCTCCAGAGGTCGACTGTCTCGGAGTCTAGTCCGGTACCGTCAACGCTCTTCTTCCATCGGACAAGGGCCGTGTAGTCCCTTTCCAGCCCCGCACGCAAGTCGAGGGGAAGAACCCCTGACAAGACGTGAAGAGCATCCGTGGAGGTTGTCGCGTAACATTTTGTTACGCAAAGGAGTAGGCTTCTTTGCATACTAAGCAACCTGTTTGCAACCACTACCTTCTTTGAGTAATACCAAATGGATGCCGCGTAAAGAATGATTCTTTCCGCTATGATAGAGTAGAGCATCTTTCTAACTTTCGGTCTCAGACCCCATGTGGCTCCTGAGAGACGGTTCATTTTATTCAACACCTTAAATGCCTTTTCCTGGGTGGCGGCCAGGTGCGGCATCCAACTTAGGTGGTGGTCGATTATGAGACCCAGGTACAAAATCTGCCATTTAAAGCCGATTTTGTTTCCTTCCATGAGGATAGGAATAGATGGGGCGTGTTTGAGTTTGCCCATGGGTTTCATAACCGTGTAGCCGCATTTCTCAAAGCTGAATGTGAGGCTGCATTCCGTCGCCCAGGCGTGGATCCTTGAGAGGACCGGTCCCAGCAACGGCGCGAACCCCATAGCAGCCCTTCGTCTTGCGGCCACAAAGACGTCATCGGCGAAGACCACAACAACATAGGCCTCGTCTTCATCGTCTGGCAACCGTCTCAACAGGAACTCTATTACCACTAGCCAGAGGTATGGTCCGAGACACGAACCTTGGGGTACTCCTACGTTAAAGTAGTGGTCCCCGTCATCTGATTGGATGATAGATCTATCCCACAAATAGTCTTCTATCAATCCAAGGAGCCATGGTTCGACGCCCAATTCTTCCAGAAATCTGAGAATGTCTGTTCGTCGAACACTATTGAATGCTGACTTGATATCAAGCGTGAGAAGACACGTGAATTCTCCACGACTCTTTGAGGTAGCTATGTAATCCATCACTCGATGGAGAGCGTCGACCGTACTGACCTTCTTGCGAAAGCCGTACTGCCTTGCATCGATCAGGCGATTGGACTCCAAATATAGTACCAGCCGAGTTGCGCACATTTTATCTAGAACCTTCCCGAAGGCCGGTAAAAGACAAATAGGGCGGTAGGTCGCTGGGTCATTACGCTCCTTCCCGGGTTTGGGAAAAAACACAGCAATGGCCCGCTTCCATGTCCGTGGAAAACAAGTCTCTCTCAGACAGTGGTTGTACAAGGATAACAGCCACTGAGGGTGGTGTTTCAAGACCGCGCGGACGATCGCGAGACTGAATCCGTCATGACCAGGCGCCTTGTCAGGCGGAAGCGATTCCACTGCAAATTCAAGTTCATGGATTGAAAACAGAGTCGGCTCGTCGGTCTTACTGCATGCGACCTGGGAAACATCATCAGCTGATAGGAAGTGGTGTCTTGTAAGTGCGGCCTGTGATTCCTCCCAAGTCGAGACTACCTGTCCGGATGGAAGCACAAGCATTTCTTGGGCTTCCCTTCGCCACTTACCTCGCACCACCTCAACTACCTGGCCTAGTTTGTCCGTACTAAGTCCTTCAGAAATAAATCTTCTGAACGAAGCACGCTTTGCGTACAGGATCGCCTTCATGTACTCTGCCCGCTTACGCTTGTAGAGAGATCCAAGTCTCCCCCGCTCCGCCGGCTCCAGCGTTCGCTGGTAGAGTCGGCGTAGCGCACGCAACCGATTTCGCTGGCTGGCCAGCTGATCTGACCACCAAAACGCTTCACGACGCTTTGCCGGTCGGCGCTTTTTGCGTTCAAGACATAGCCGACTCAAAGTCGACATCAAGTATTCGACTCCCTCATCAGGGGTTGCAAACTCGTACCGAATCAGATCCGCCGCTTGCAGATCGCGGGAGAATGCGCCCCAGTCCAAGTCCCTCTTATACCAGCGACGGCTGACATCTCTCGGGAGGCGATTGGCTGGTTTGCCCTGATAATCCCACATCATGATTCGGTGGTCGCTTAGCGACGGGACCTCGGATATCCTCCAGTCGGTAATGCGGTTTGCGCAAAACCGGACCAACAGGATGTCGATCCACCCCTCACCCTGAGAACCAGAGAAGGAGGACAGGCTATCCGGGTCATTGACAAACTCCAGGTTTGCGTTCATTGCGAGTGCGATGACATCTCGCCCTCGCGGATCTGTCGGCCGTTGCCCCCAGATCGTTGACTTAGCGTTAAAGTCACCCACTAGAACAACATTGTCGTTCGGGTAGGTTCCTAAAAGGGTCGTCAACGGTACGAGCACAAGGTCAATGTCTTGGGAAGGAGCGCAGTAACATGTTATCACTAGCACATCTTTCCCTGACCACCTGCAGCGGATTGCCACCACGTCAGAACGCCTTAGGACGGAGACGAAGTGAATGCGCTTGCTCACCCAGAGGGCCGCCCGGAAGCGGTTTCCTGCAGAGTGAACTTGCACGTAGCCCTCGGGGGTACCGCTAACAGAACCTTCGGCGACATGCGCTTCGTTCAACGAGACCACATCCAAACCCAGGGAGATCGTATCACGACTAAGTTGATCCATACAAGCAATTGCCTTGTGACAATTTAGATGGGCAAAATGAATTTTACTCTCCATCTTGGATCCTTTTGATTCGCTCGAACTCCATCTGGTGGATGTGGCACTCTTTGGAACCTGCCGCGTGAGTGGTCGACAATTTCTCGTCTTCCGTTCTGCGCAAATTCCTAAAGCTACAGTTAGGGCACTTCGGTGGAAGAGTGCAGCCTATCGTCTCGTGTCCTTTGGCCCCACATCTCCCGCAAAGGGACGCTCTGTGACAAACTGAACGTGTGTGGCCGTACCTCCAACAACGATAGCAAACCAACGGACGTCGGTTCGGTCGGAACACCGCCTGACCCCAGCCAACTTGCAGTGAACGCAGCCCTTTCAAGCGCTGATACGAAACTTCGTCTACTGAGAGGACAGCGTTGCGGCCTCTCGCGCTGGCGAAACAGGTTCGCAGCTCAAGAGTTGAATCTTTGAGGGATTCATTTTGTTCTTGAAGTGCAACTACTATCCGTTCCTCTGGCAGACTTGGATCGACCCCGAAAATGATTATTTCAGGGGTACGCCGTCTGGGCTTTGTTACTGCTAGATCCTTCACAAGCTCTGTGTTCTCCAGTGCGCTTTCCAGCTTCGCGAGGTCTTCCGCGGATTGAGCGTGGAAGGCTATTCCGCCTCCCGAGATTGGTCTATTGCTCCTGATGGAAATCCTGGAGCTCACTGGGTCTACTTTGCTTGCTACTAGTTTGAGCGTCTCAGCGGAAGAAGCTACGACATGTTCGCCTGTCCCCTTTGGGAGAACGAAGAGAATGAATTCCTCTTTCGGCGGGGTCTTTGTCGAGGACTTAGACCCCTGCCGCTGACCTTGGGCCGCCATTTTCCCAGGTCGTTGTCGGGCAGAATGTGTCGGAACTCTGTCAGCCTTTCGGCCATCTTTCGGGTATCCCTGTTGTTCCGACTTCTGCAGCTTCTTCCTCGACTTTTTAACGACTGTTGTCCAAGGTTCTTCTCCCTTTTGAGGAGTTTCACCTTTTGGACGTGCGTTCAAGGTTGGGTCCGTCTTTCCGGAAGTCAGCTTGTCCTTTCGGTTCTTCACTTTCGACTTCTTTCCTGACTTTCCCTGCTTGGAGGAAGAACGTTCCTTTTCTGGGTGCTTCTTCTGACTCGTGTGGGTGTCTCTGTCCTCCCTCTGAGGCTTCTTTCGCTTCCTCTTTTTGGGAGGTCGCTTGGAAGTCTCTTCGACGGGTGGACTGTCTTGCCCGGCCTTGTCAGTTTCTGCGGCCCTAAGGACCTCTGGATCGTCCCTTGCTTTTCGGGCAGTCCTGCTTTTCTTCTGAGCCGCCTTAGTCTCTGCTCCCTGACGGGAGTTTTGTTCGGGCTGCTCGTCGGTCGGCAGTTCCGCCGTCTTTGCAAGTTCTGAGGTCGAGGCGTCTGCCGTATGCCCAAGTTCGTCCTCCTTCAGAGCCACCGTAGTCGCTGCCTCTTCGAGGTTTTGTTCGGGTCGCTCGTCGGCAGGAGGGCACGTTGGGACGTCCGGCTGCCTCTCCGAGGAGTCTGCGGTTGACGTGTGTTCAAGTTCGTCCTCCTTCAGAACCGCCCTGGTCTCCGCCTTTTTTCAGGCTTTGTTCGGGTCGTTCGTCGGCAGGTGGACACGTTGAGACGTCCGTCTTCCGCTTCTTCCTGTCCTTCTTAATTTTAGTCTAAACTGAAAATTAAAGTAAAGGTGCATTCCCTTTAAACAATTATTGTAATATGTTTCATTACTATCGTAAGAAATTGCCAATATACTTTTTATACGCCTTTCTCATCGACAGAAGCGTTGTATGTTTCTATGTTTAAGAGATGTAGATGATATATATATATATATATATATATATATATATATATATATATATATATATATATATAACCATTAATGAAACATTACCGATACACCAACAAAAACAATGAAATGATGAATAAGAATATAATAATTAATTGACAACTATACAGTTCCCCCCTACACACTGAATATAGATTCCATATAAATAATACAAAAAAAAAGTGGGAAATTGAAAAAATGAAATTTGTGGAACTTAGACAGAATCATCAGGTCCCAAATGCCTAAAGAACCACAAATAAAATGTGTGGTTTCATCATCATATTAGCCTTAATATAGCTAAAGAATATGATTTTGGTACAACCACACCCATAAAATAGGGAAATAAACTGTGAACAAAACAAAACAATTAAGTTCAAAATAAAAACAAGATTAAAAAGGATAGAGGGAAAAGAAAACATCAAATTACCCGATAGAAAACATGATTCAACACAAAACACAATATCATTGGAGAAAAACAGTACATGTTGCCAAAATAAGTTTTTAAAAAGATGATGGACCAAGGGTCATCATTGAACAGCAAAGCCAAGCACGCACTCCAATATATATAACCAGTGCTCTTTGTAGAATATTTAAAGTTGATCTCCAAACATGTATTCAAATGAATCAATGACGTGCTGCCATCTATTGAGTTATTAGTGAATATACTGTTATATATTAAAAATTATTTATTGCTATTATTGGATTAAGTATAAAACAAATACTGTCTAAAGACAGACAGCTGATGATTAAAAAATAAATAATAAATAAATTGTTTTAATAAATATTCAATTGTATTTAAAAAAATGAGTAATTGATGTATTAAATAATAATTATATGTGAAAAAAAATTATATGTAAAATTGTGAAATAGATAATTATTGATTAATGTTTCACATAAATATTTGTACCTAGCTATGACGTATCAACTTTTAAATTCCAGTGACACCAATGCATCATCACTAATATTATTTTATTATTAAAGATAAATAAATAAATAAATAAATAAATAAATAAAAGGTGGTTAGAATTAAGATGCTAAGGATTTAATATTAATAGTAATTAAATATTGAAATTAATTAGTTACATTTAATGGTTCTACAAACTTTCTTAAAAATTAAATACACATATTAAAGGGGAGAGGGTAGAACAATTAATAACTAGTCGGATGTGTCAATCCCAAAACTTTCTTCTATCTCATACAGGTTTCGCATACACTAAAAAAAAATCAGCACCAATTTATTTCAAGGTCTAACTGAAACTAAAGTTTTATTAAACTAGATGGAACCCGTCAAAACTTGACGGAAAAAAATTGCAATAACAATATTAGTTAAATAAGCTTCTTTATTACATAAGAAAACAGTCTTGAAACAAATATGAAACAGTCTTTCAAAAATTTTATTTTAAAAGTTTTTTCCCCCAGTGAATTACAGTACTATTTCCGAAGCAAACTCCAAACAAACAATCTGTAAACAACTGTGTAATGCAAATCAATTTGACATTACCGCCATATTCCCCACGGCAACAAAGAAAATTTCCTGGACCTATGAAGAATCATACAAATAGTATATTCCCACGTTCATCTCATATTCAGTCAATAAAAGAACATAGTAAATAAAGCACATATCACCCCGCTCCCCCCCCCCCTGTGATAATGCAACCAAATGAGCTCATATGCGCATGTGCATTGCATCTCACCAAAGGCACCGTCAAAATTCGACGTTAAAAAAAGTTTTAAAATGTTTAAATTAAAAGTTTTAAAATATCTTCTTTAATCATTGTTCGTTTCAAATCCATATCTTCTGAAATGCATCCATTGTTTTAAGCTAAATTTCTATGTAAAGATGAAGAATTTTTTTTACAATAATAAATCCATCTGCAGATAAGGGAGATTTTTAATGTTTTCAAGTGTAATTTATTTGTATGGTTTCTTCGGTTCCTTTACATAATCAGGATGATTATTCCTTTTCCATCATAGTCGGGGATCTTTTCCTTCTTATGCAGTTAAATATCCAATGGATCTTTAAAAAAATAATAAAATACAGTTCCTAGAATATTCTGATGTAACATATACATCAACGAATTCAGCATATCAATTTTATGTTAATCATAAACTATAAATAGTTTTTTTTCTTGACAGATTTTAGTTTAGCGCCAAAATTCTCTTTCTTTTGGATAATCTGATCTTATGATTTATCAGGGGAAATATCAATTTTATGTTAATAATAAACTATAAATAGTTTTTTTTCTTGGCAGATTTTAGTTTAGCGCTAAAATGCTCTTTCTTTTGGATAATCTGATCTTATGATTTATCAGGGGAAATATCAATTTTATGTTAATCATAAACTATAAATAATTTTTTTTTTCTTGACAGATTTCAGTTTAGCGCCAAAATGCTCTTTCTTTTGGATAATCTGATCTTATGATTTATCAGGGTTTTTCATTATTTTTCTTTTTCAGTTTTTATGATGGTTAGGAAAATCTATTTTCAATTGGGGCAACTTTCCCAGGGACTATGTTACATTATTCAAGCAAACTGATGATCATTGTTGAGATGGAATTGAAAAATATTTCATGCTTAAAAATTATTTAAAAAATCGTTAAATTAAGCGGTAGTTGTCAAATAAATTTCAATCAAAAGCTAATTTTTTTTCTAATTGATGATGTAAGAACTAAAATTGTAAAATGTAGTAAAATGTAGTAAAAAATTGAAATTTGTAGTATTTAGAAGTGATGTAAGCGCGATGAAAGCTAAAGTGATAGGGCCGTTTGTTTCACAACCGTTATACATTTCTAAAAATTGCCACTGTGTTTTGGCTGGCGTCCAAAAGTAGACTACCATTTTTTGACATCGAAAGAGAAATTCACAGTGGAAGAAAAAGGACTTTGCCACTAAAAAGGAACTGTTAAATGAACTTATAACAAACCTACCAAAATCCCTATAAAATATTAGCCTTACATTATTTATTCTAGCTAAAAATACAATCATTATTTCAAGTTTTTTTCCCATAACACTATTTTTAATAATTTTAATTTTCCTGAAATTCTTTACTTTTGTGAATTTTTTATTAAAAAAAAATGAAATCTTCTAACCTATAATTTAAAAAAAGAAAAGTAATTGGTAACATGTAATCAAGGTATGCAATCAAGTGAAGGAACCAATAAAGGCTTAAATTCTGACCTTTAAAATTAAAAATTGAAAAATCAGTTAAAATTACGTCATGTTGACACAATTAATTTTTCTTTTTAGTTTTATCAATGTTAAAATGCATTTCAAGCTAAGCATAACGTCATTTTCCCCGGCGCAAACTTTTCACACGTACCTTGTATCAGTTACTTTTATGCTTAAACACCATATGTTACAAATAAAAATATATTTTGTATTTGATTGTAATGAAAAAATGGCATCAACAAAGTTATAATGCATAATGATAAAAGAAACCTAATGGACAATATTCCGGTGACTTCACAATAAATATTAATTATTATTTCCTTATAAAACACGCGGATAAATATTTTCACCGAAATTTAACTTGCAAATTAAAAAATTCGGCCTAAAAGTTCTCATCAAGTGATTTTTAATTCGGCGTTAAATGTATTTATAATGATGTTTTACTAATTTATTAGTTATTACATAATTAAAATAAAAATTACATCTTCGAAACCGTGATATTAAAATAGAAAAAGCATTGAAAAAATGTTGTGATTCGTAGTTTCGTACAATCGATAAAATTCAACTGACGTCACAAACATATCCAACAGTCAAAAGGGATAATTAAGAGAAATAATATAAATAAATAAATATCCAAGATTATTTTTTATTCTGTTTTTATTAATATATTGTAAATTTTATTGTTTAAAGTTACTGATAAATGATACTTTAGTAAATGGGGCTTTACCTAATTATTATTTTATTATTTTTTTTATTTTTGAGATTTAATGGCAACATTCTTCTGTTTGAATATTGGGCGCTACAATTTGGCGAATAATTTGGGGTACTTTTCGGTTAGCTGGGCGCGAGTGAAGTATATATATATATATATGTATGTCATTCTATAAACATAATGTATTCTAGGTGCTGTAACTGGGGTTAATTTTTGGCGCCTAAATGTCGATTTTTGCTTTCTATGGCAACCTGGTGATTTATAATAAAATTGAATATGTGTGTAAATAAATAAAATAAAATTGGTACTTTTATGTTAGCTGGGCGTCAGGGATAACTCTCCAAATCTTCTTTCAATTGGAATAATTTAAATTGCAATATTTTACGTGAGATTTGTTATTCATATTGATATGTTTATGTTTAGATATTTTATTATGATTATATTTTAGCTAATTTTAAGTAAGTTTTTTAAGATTTAATATTACAATGGTAAAATATTACCTAGTTGATATTAGCTAATGTCAAAAGATTGACAAACCACAGAGTTCAGAAAATAACTCTATCCCTCGCAACAGTGGGAGTTTCCGACTTTATGACGCCATAAGTAGCAGTAAAAGTTAAATTGAAAATTACGGCTAATTAATTAAATTTTCGAACAAACGAATGCACGATAACAAATCTGTGTCCAAATATCTTTCATTTAAAAAAAGAATGGTGTAATTTGATGCAGTAGTTTGTTCTCACGGATTGTCGAAAGAAATCGCTTAGCGTTTTAAATATATAGATTCCGTGCAATATTTCTTGAGATAGGACTATCGCTAAAATCGTGTAAATCCTGCAAAATGCTGCATAGCAGCGGCACATGCTGGGCGATTTTTATCAAAAACTAATCAGCACCAATTTATATCAGAGACTAACTGAATATAAAGTTTTATTAAATTCCGTGCATTAGTTCTTGAGATAGAGCTATTGTGGAAATCGCGAAAAATGCTGCACAGCAGCGCCACCTGCTGGGCTATTTTTACCAAAAACTAATCAGCACCAATTTATATCAGAGACTAACTGAATATAAAGTTTTATTAAATTCCGAGCATTAGTTCTTGAGATAGAGCTATTGCAGAAATCTCGAAAAATCCTGCATAGCAGCGCCACCTGCTGGGCGATTTTTACCAAAAACTAATCAGCACCAATTTATATCAGAGACTAACTGAATATAAAATTTTATTAAATTCCGAGCATTATTTCTTGAGATAGAGCTATTGCGGAAATCGCGAAAAATGCTGTATAGCAGCGCCACCTTCTGGGCGATTTTTTACCAAAAACTAATCAGCACCAATTTATATCAGAGACTAACTGAATATAAAGTTTTATTAAATTCCGAGCATTAGTTCTTGAGATAGAGCTATTGCAGAAATCTCGAAAAATGCTGCATAGCAGCGCCACCTGCCGGGCGATTTTTACCAAAAACTAATCAGCACCAATTTATATCAGGGACTAACTGAATCTAAAGTTTTATTAAATTCCGAGCATTAGTTCTTGAGATAGAGCTATTGCAGAAATCTCGAAAAATGCTGCATAGCAGCGCCACCTGCCGGGCGATTTTTACCAAAAACTAATCAGCACCAATTTATATCAGGGACTAACTGAATCTAAAGTTTTATTAAATTCCGAGGATTAGTTCTTGAGATAGAGCTATTGCGAAAATCGCGAAAAATGCTGCATAGCAGCGCCACCTACCGGGCGATTTTTACCAAAAACTAATCAGCACCAATTTATATCAGAGACTAACTGAATCTAAAGTTTTATTAAATTCCGAGCATTAGTTCTTGAGATAGAGCGCCCACAAAATTTGTGTCACATACAGACAGACAGACAGACTCACAGACAGACATTTTCTAAAAACAGTCAAATCGTGTTCAGGACCTTCTAAAACGTATAAATCCATTGAAAACCGGAAGTCGAAAATTTTCATGAATCCAATACTTTCTTCTTGTAAAGATAGAAGAAAGTAAAAATTAATACATGCATGATATTCATATTTAAGAAAGTATACATTGTATTAGAAGTTAATATGTCCTATATATTTCATTCTCTACCATGCGAAGAACGGGTATACAGCAAGAGTAAATAAGAAAATTGTGTCTTCAATTGAATACAGTCTATGCATAGAATTATTTACAGAGCTATGCTCGGTCTCCCAGGTACTCATTATTAAAGGAATAAAAATCTATACTGAATATGAGAGAAATACTTTGAGCAATGTATACTTTTTCCATGTGGATTTAATATTCGTCTTTATTTTTCTTTCAGAACTGAAGTTTTAAGTACATTGTATTTTAAAAATTGGAATCGAATTCAAGCCCCGGAAATAACTTCAAGATTGCATGAATGTTTGTGCAAATTTTAGCGTTACTGAACAAGTGCAAGGGATGGGTGGAGGATGCTGAGCTTCATTCTTAGTGAGCGAAGAACCCCATCAAAACAGAGAGAGGTCTGGATCCTTGTATCCATTTAGGGACCCCCTTCCTATAAATCACAAAAAAAAAAAAAAAAAAAAAAAAAAAAAAAAAGAAGCTTTTTTTATGCTTTAGAATATAGATGTGAAAATATAAAAATATATTTAGGTAAATATATTTTTTATCTTATCGTACTCTATAAGTACAAAATTTTGCTTATAATCAGTACGAGGTCAAAATATATTTTCAATATCAGCTGTACGAAAATTGCATATCAAATTTATCCCCACACTCACGCCCCCCAAAAACAACAGGGGGCCACAGCCCAATTGGGCCATGCTTTAAACCTTTCAGGGGCAAAGTATACTTTCAGTACTAAAATGTTGAAATAAATGACTAGCACCGGAATTTACAAAAGAAATTATTTGTAAATAAGAAAGAGGCTATATTTCACGTACATGTTAAACGGAAAAGATTTTAGCAAAATTCTGGTGCCATTGTGGAGTTTGGGAATTAAAATTAATTGGTTTCATAAACATATCACTGCCCCTGAAAGGATTAATTAGGCCCTGCCCGATAGAATTCTGTGTCCAGGGCTGTCGAAGTGCATTAATCAAGCCTCGGAATTATTAATAGTGATGTTTAAAGAAGGGAAATATTTTGTAACCTCCTGTATGAGTGATAACAAATGCATTTTAATGTAACAAGGTATTCAAAATATTGTCAGACTCATGACTCTAGGATACATTCAAACTGTGTACGATGTGGGAGGGCGTGGCTTTTGGCACACGTCAACAATGCCTTTTTAGATACCCGCCTCTAAGAAAACAGTGGAGATTTAGACATCACTGGTTTTTCTTCACAGAACGTGAAACAGCGATAGTTTACAGGTAAATATTAAATATCATGAGGTATTACATTCAGTTATTGTTATTATTTCGAATTTGTGAGCAGATATGTCTATTTCGTGATGTTAAAAAAGTTTAGCGAAGCGTTTCAGATAAAGAATCTAATTCGAGGGTTTTTGGAGGATATGAAATCTGCCCCAGGCAGGAATCTAACCTATGACCTTCTGACAATCATTTGATATCTTATCGAATGAGCGGTTCGTCTTTCGCATCTTTTGCCATTTAATACCGAGAGCATCGCAGAAAAGACAATCAAATTTCTCGCTACTCCATTTTTGCAGAAATCGAGGTGAAGGTAAAAGAATTAACAGTAATGTATGTTATATAAGGTATCGAACATTTATTAGCCGTTTAGTTTAACACAATACATAATTTTCATCTCATGCCTCTTGACCCTTTCTTAATCCAGTCATAAATAACATTTTTCTAAAACTCAAAAGTTATTTTTCTTCAATTATTACAGAAAGCAGATGACAATGTGAACAATGTTCATACTTAAAGCTAACAAATTAATGTAAAGTAAATGTAAAGTTTTCTGCAAAAGAATTAAAAGTAATATATGTTATATAAGATGTTGAAAATTTATTTGCTGCAAGTTTAGCACAGTATGTCATGTTCATCTTATTGAAAAAAAATATTATAACCAGCAAATACTTCCTAATACAAATTCTCTTGACTATTTTTAAAACCAGTCGTAAATAATATCAAGGTTCCCGCATGCTATTATTATTTTTTTATTATATTTCAAAGGGTTCGTACCAATTTTTCCCAACTATAATCCTTGCCATATGCTTCTTCAGCAACTGCAAGGAGAAATCCACCACAAAGAATATATATTTTTTAAATTGTGGTACGCGTAGAATATAAAAATAGTCACCTCTGGCAACCCTGTAATATGCTTGTAAAATACAGAATTTGTTTGCCTTATTATACAAAAAACAGACAATACTACACTCACTGAAAATAATAAAAATTCGTGAAAAAACGGAAAATGTACTGGCAACAAAGTTGCCATCTATTATCTGTTTTGGTATTTCCAGTTATTCAAAACGGGAAATTTCTGTCTTTAAAAATAAATATGTGTATTAGCCAATATTAAAAAATAATCTACATAATAATTATATATACTGATGCACATTTATACGGAAAAGGTATTTGTATTGCATATTATCACACCCGTTTTTTCTCGCTTTGCGTTCCTCAGCATTCTAACGTTGGTACTCGCCGTTTAGAGAGTGAATGAATGCTCTGACCCTTAGACCACCTGGCCATATCCAACAACTTGGTTAGCTTAATTTAACTGGATATTTTCCGTTTTTTTCCAATTCAATTGAAAAGAAACATTTCCGTTTGTCTGTCTTGACCAGGAGCATTTTTGTATTTAACATTCAAGGAGTAGGGATAATTTTTTTTTTCATTTATTCCAGGAAAATGTAAGATTTCCACTCAAAACCAAAAGTTTCCGTTAAAAGACAGAAATTTCATATGAAATCCTCCATATATATAACACATGGGCTGAAAAGTTCCCAGTCTGGCACACAGATAGCATTGCAATCACCGAACCGATGCTTTTCTTAGTAAATACTAACATTTAAAAGGTAGCAGAAAAAATGTTATGACGATTCGCCGTGTGGATAAAACGTTAGAGTGGTTTTAGTTGAACGACTTTGTTGATAAACAAAAAAATGGATAAACAAGAATTTCAAGCATTGTTATTTGATGGGAAAAAACACCGTTCAAACAAAAGCTTGGCTTGATAAGTGTTATCCGGACACTGCACCAGGTAAATCAACCATTATTGACTGGTTTGCTGAATTTAAACGTGGTCGTACGGACACCAGTGATGCACCACACAAAAGAGGTGGTTACCCCCGAAAACATAAGAAAAGTCCACAAAATCGTTTTGGGGAACCATAAAGTGAAGTTGCAGGAGATAGCTCAGACTCTGAAGATATCCAAGCAACGTGTAGGTTTTATTTTGAATGAACATTTGTCTATGAAAAAGCTGTTGTCAAAGTGGGTGCCGCGCGTGTTGACTTTTGACCAAAAACAACAACGAGTCGATGATTCTGAACACTGTTTGGAGCTTTTTCGTTATAAAATTATGTTATTTATTATTAAATTGTTATTATAATTTATTTATTCAATTATTATTATTAAATTATTATTATTATTATTATTATTATTATTATTATTAAATTATTATTATTTATTATTAAAGTTATGTTATTTATTAAAGTTATAAAGTAATAAAGTTATAAAGTTATGTTAAAAAGTTGTGTTTTCTTTACTAGACCGGGAACTTATCAGCCCATGTGTTATATATATATATATATATATATATATATATATATATATATATATATATATATATGGATTTTTTTTTTTTTTTTTTTACAGTGCAGAAAAGAGATTTAAAATCTAACAAATAAACGGCAAATTAAATTTAAAATTTGTAGTAAAAGAATTAAAGAGCAATTAGGTTGTAGCTTATATAAGATATTGAACATTTATTAGCCGTTATTTTAACACAGTATGTTATATTCCTCTTACTGAAAAACAAAAAATAGAGGAAAGTATCGAAAAACTGCATATCTTATTATTAATTGCTTCAAACAGCAAGAATTTACAACATAATTTAATGCAGCTTTACATACATACTCTGCACTTTTTCTTGTATCATAATATAATTTTAAATATATGATTAGTTCATTACAGATATATTAATAAAGGATTATTTATGAAAAGTCAAATCGTCTTGTTTTAGCCCACACCGGTGGGGTAAAACCGCATAAATATGTTAATTTTACAGAAAATTAAAAAGTTTAGACTTTCTTTTAAAAAGGAACAATATATTTCTGCTACAATTCTAACGAACGAGCTAAACTTATAATATTTCAATTACGAGTCCAATGATTTAATATATAAAGACAAAAGGACAATTATCTTCATTTCAATTTGAAAAATAGCAGTAAAGAAGCTCACCTCTTTATCAGCTGTATAAAAATTATTACTTTTGTCCATGTAGTTTTAACTGCCCTTTTTTCAAAAATTGTTTACGGGCTCTTCAATTATTGTTTTCCAATATCCCTTTTTATTCTACGTACGATGTCCGGTTTTACCCCAACAGAATTAGGGTAGCAAAGCAAGTCATAAAATTGCACCTATAAATGCTAGGAACAGGAAATAAATCCTTATTGAATATGCGACACGCAATAATATAAAAAGTTTCCATAATTTTAAATATGTTAATATTTAAGAATGTTGAAAACAATCAAAAATTAAATAAATCATGATCAAATAAACTTTTTAAAACAGAAACTAAAAAAAATCTAGTATGGAGATACTGTAATGGCTGCTTTTTCTTCTTGCCTAAAGCTAAGTATTGCCTTGCATTAGCTCTACAAGGCGTAGATATAGTAATATAATATAGTTATATTATTATATTATAAGGTCTATCCCACAAAGTCTATCCCACAAGACTGTTCAAATTTAGTCAAACTGTAGTATCCGGTTTTTAACAGACTATACGCTTTTACCCTAATTTCTCCTAAATAAACTACAAATAATTCCATTAACAGTATACCATAAATAAATATAATGGTTTTGAAGCTCGTGTAAAAAATCGTGAAAAAAATATTGAAATTTAGTTCTAAAAGAACTGTGTTTCTTCAAGCTCTTTTTTTCCCGCGTCCAGCTCTTCAACATAAAAAAAAATATTATATTTCTTATAGTCCGAGATCTTTGACATTTTTATCGGTTATAAATATAACTGTTTTGAAGTCTGTGTAAAATTTCATGCAAAAATATGAATATTTAGTCGTAAAAACATAAGTCAAAGCCGCCCGCGTGTTCAAATTCTAAGCGAAATTTTTTACAGACTTTATTTTTTTATATATGTCTAATCGCCCGAGTGTTTCGAGATTTTTATAGGCGGTGTAAATCAAATGTACAAAAAAAAAAAAAAAAAAAAAAAAAAAAAAAAAAGATTGTGTTAAAATATCGACGTTTATTTATTTTTAGCGATAAAAGTGTGTCTCCTCGAAGCGCGAAGTGACCTTCAGTCGCGATATTTTTTAAAGGGTAAACATTCGTATTTTTGAAAATTGCACCTTTGTAGAGAAACAGGTGTCCACCTTTACTGGGTTTTTTCTTTTATACGTATCTCTGAAATTGAGCCTGATGCGAGTTTCGAAAAAAAAGGAGAAGAACTTCCTGCGAAATCAGACTTTTTCCAAAGGATTTACCATAATAATTTTTCGAGCGGATATTTAATATGGTGAAACAATGTTTAATATGGTGAAATTTGTTTTTTGGTATTTCGAACGGTTCGGCCGATGGTTGGTTGGTTGGTTGTATAGGGTTTTATGGCGCAAGGTCCCATTTGGGACAAGCTGCGCCAACGGTTCGGCCGATGCCCATTAAGAAAGATGTGTGTGTGTGTGGGGGGGGGGGGGAGGGGGGAGCAGCTCTCGCACTTTCGGATCTTCACTACTTCAGCGCTCCGGAATGAGGTTTCTGGCACGCACAGTACGACTTTTTAATGGCGAGTTTTAATTAATATCTCGGCTAATTATCAAAAAGAAAAATCTGAGGCTCAAGTGCATTAGTACTTGCCTCGGACTACACTCATCCACCTTTTCAGACCTTTACTTAGCAGCGAATTTTCCTAGCCATTGCACACAGACAGACACACTGACAAATATATTTCTTCTATTAGTATAGCAATAAAACCCCGACAAATAATTCTTAATAGAATTTTGCTTGATAATTTTTAAAAACAGGCATAAATTATATGCTTTTAAAACACAAAATTTGTTTTTTTTTTCACTATACATCCTGTACCAAAAATTTAGACAAAAGCGTAAAATGCAAGTCATAAAAAAATTCTGTGCATATTTTATGCACCCTGTACTGTCGAAAAAAATTTTGGGCTAAAAAACAAAGATTCGCATAATTTTCGCATCAAGATTACGAGATATTTTGAAGTAATAAAACCGTGTGCATCCTCATAATTTTCAATTTTCCATATTTCTGTGTGATTATTTAGAATAAAATTATTATTATTATTATTATTATTATTATTATTATTATTTTACGTGCGAAATCTTTCTTTGAGCTGCAACAAAACTGTGTGCAGGTGGTATTATAACTTATAAAGCAATATCATCAATATTGTGATACACAAATACGCATTTGTGGTGTGGAAATTCATAAAACTAGTATTTTGATCCACCGACCTATCTACATAATGATTTGTCATTTTGGGATTATCTAAATTAGTTATGTATGATTTTCATTGTAATTTTATAAAGAAAACATACAACGGCGAGACAACCTTGCTATTTACTGACACTGACTCGCTGACTTACGCCGCAAGATTATTTGATGATATGAAACTCCGTGTTCTATCTAGATTATCCCAAGAATCATCCACTATACTGTGTGGATAATAAGAAAGTTGTCGGAAAATTTAAGGACGAACTGAATGAATAGTTAGCCTTTGAGTTTGTAGGATCGAAATAAAAAATTTATTCTATCCTGAAAAGGTGGAAAGAAACGTGCAAAAGGTGTGTCTACACAAATTGTTCCAAAAAAAAAAATAATAATAAATCAAGCATCATGATTATTTGCAATGTCTACTAGAGCTAAAACAAATATAATAAAGAAAAACAAGGATCGCCCAAATAACTTATAAATATTAACTCAAAATAAAATAAACCTAAGTCCCTATGTGATAAAATGTATATTTCTACAGACGGAATAACCAGTTTAGCCTATGGGTCATTATGGAATTATTCAAGATTGTAAAAAGAACAAGAAAATGATCATTTTTTGTTCATAATGTAAAATTGAAATGTAGATATTTCATTAAAAATACACATTGCTTATAAATTGTTTTATTTTAATAAAAATTGTAAATTTATTATATGTATACTTATTTGAAACTCGTTCTTATATACGAACCTTACCAATAAAATATTAGACGAAATCAACGAAATGAGATTTAAAAAAAAAAATGTTGCGATAAAGAGAAAGTTGACTTTTGAAAATTTGAAACTTGGATGGTGAATTGCTCCTATTCACTTATGAAATTTCACTTGCGCTTTCACCTGTGTCTGCAGAACCCCCTGTATTTTACTACTCGGGTGTCCCGATTTTTCAAGAAAGTACAACCTCTTTTAAATTTTCGCATGCATCAACATGCTATTCTTTACTCTGTTTTGAGTTTTAAAACGTTAAAAATTTCACGAAAGAAACTAAAAACCTTTAATTTTTAAGGACTTGGACTTTATTGATTTTAGTATGAAATGTTTATGAAAAATTGTTTCTTAATTACAAACAGTCATTCTATTATAAATATATATATTTTTTTATTTCAATTGGATTTTTTTAATTCAATTTTGCTTGTTGAGTAAGTAGCATTTATAAGGAAAAAAAAGATTGATATACAAATATTTGTTAATTACTTCATAGAGTATCTATAGTTAAAATAGCTGCTTCCTATTGCATCCTCTTGGGATTGTTTATTCATTTAAATTAATAATGGGAGAAAAATGAGTTATATTATTTGCACATGTCCAGATTGAGAACAGCTCGTCCCGATTTTTTCTTCTCCTTGTCCCTCTTTTTGTGATACTAGATTTCGCAACACTACTCATGCTGTCCGACTCTCTATAGCAGCAGTTGCCAACCTTTTTCTCTCACGTACCCCTTGCTTAGACTTTCCATTTATGCGTACCCCTTCTCAGATAAACCCGTCCCAAATATTTTTGTTTTAGTTTATTAGTAATATATTTATGCTAGTTACCAATGTTAGATGCACGATAATGAATTTATGATAATGCTGATCAGTCGAACACTAAAATGATGACCTGCTTTCAAATGAGTTTTAAATGAAATCCTCGAAACCAGAAGCCCCGATACAATTCATGTTTTTTCTCGATATTTCTAGAATTATTAGAAATAAAAGAACAACATTAGAAAAGGAGGTGGGGGGACACATACGAAATCGCAAGATGTTATTAGGAGTGGGTAGAGATAATGGCAATAAATGATCAACCAATTACTAAGTTTAGGTATTTTCCTTCATTTTATGCGAATAGCCTATTTTACTTTTACACAAGTCTTTCTTTGTAAACGAAAATGTTAGAGTTTTGTTTATCTCTTTTCATTATAATTTTTTGCGTTATCTGTCATTACCAATGTAATTTTCACGTACCCCCAAGTTGGGAATCGCTGCTCTATAGGCATCTTCAGTTTTCTAGCGCAGCTACAAAATCCATTTCTTTTTTCCTGCGCACAAGTTCTGAGCAATCATTTAAATATCCGTAAAAAATATATAAATTAACAAAAAAAAAAAAAAAAAAAAAGAGTACAAGGTGCTTACTAAATAATTACTGTATACTTACTTTTGGACCACCCTGAATATAATCTGAAATTTTAAATCATAAAGCACGTTGAATTAAATATCCGTGCTCAACTAAGAATTAAACAAATTATATAAAAGAAAAAGAATTTCGACAAAATTATTAAAATTTGCTTCTCTAATGAGTTCTACGCAGTATAATTTTAAAAAGTATTGATGGTCATTTTTGTGGTGCAATTGTATGTCATAGCTAACGAGATATACCTAAGTAGCACAGATGGTTGCTCCATCTTTGGAAGTTTGTGGAAACCGTTGTGAAAAGGTATAGGGTTCGAAATGGTAGGGGTTTGGTAATAAACGATGCGTAAAATCACTGGTAGGGTTTGGGTAAATCCGAGGTACGGTTCAGAAACGGTTGTGAAAAGGTAAATGTAGAGGCCCCTCTAATTTGAAGCGTATCTGAGAAGGATTCTCCGCAGCTAACGGTTCGACCACTGTTGTTGGGACTTTGTTGGCAAGCTTTGTTGGTTATTTGCTGGTCAATGTCATGGCATAGCGGATATTTCTTATTGTAAGCTAACGTGGACAACAATTAGCCAACGTTGTCCCAACCATTTTATGCTACTTAGGTAGTCTCTGTAATTCAGCGAAAAAAAGATAAATAGACAGCCTGGAGTTTAAAATTCTGAAGCACTTTCAGATAAATATTCATCTATATATATATTTGTCTTACGTGGCGCAGAAATAGGGCTGAATTTCTACCTTATCGTTGGCAACAACCGTAGTTGCCAGAGCTCAGACCAATGAACAGACAAGATTGTGTTAGCTCTGCCTCCAATATGGCGGTCAGTGTCAGAGCAGTGAAACTCAAGCTAGCAATTATTAAAAATAAAATAATATGAACGTAATCCAAAGCGTCTGAGATGATTCCTCATTTTAATTATGAGTAATATTGTTAATTTCAAATGAATTCTCAACTCTTATTTAGAATTTATTTACGAATTTCACTCACACAAAAAATCGGAGATAATAAAATATAAACTTTCTAGAATGCCCCTGCTGCCATCTGTTGCTGTTTTATTAAAGTAAAAATAATTTATTTTGCAAAAATCTATAATCAATTAGAATAGTAAAATGTCGAACGAAATTTAAATAATCATTGATGATAAACTATCTTCCTACCACGTAGGTTTTTTTTTTTTTTTTTTTTTTAATGAATTTAAGCCGTGCTGTACAATATTATAGGTGCAATAAGTTTTAAACTAATTATGTTTCCAAGATCCTTTTTTCATAGTATTTAAATGATTTATATACCAATTAGTAGCATCAACTAAATGCATTTTTAGTTGTGTTTTCAACGGAGTTTTCAATTACTTTTTCACATTAAAAAAATTGTTAATTTCATATGTTCAAATGATTTATTGTAGTACTTATTCCGGCTAGAATTACTAGAAAAATAAAAAGGGGCGAGCGAGCGAAGCGAGCTAGGACTGCGTAGCGGTCTCAATGTGAATTGCTTTGCAATTCACATTGCGGCACACATTTACGGCATGGCGAGCGTTAGCGGGTAGATGGTCAGCCCTCTAGTATACTGAAATAATCGTCACCACAACTAAGAATTAAACAAAGAAAGTAAGCGAAGATTTGAATGGAATTATTAAAATTTTTGTGTAATGAGTTCTATGCAGGTTTAACCTTTCAGAAGTACATTTTTATGTTGCTTCCAGTACCGTGGAAATAAATTTCTTTAGGAAAAGAGAGTCTTTTTTAAAAACTTTATTTTCTAATATAAATGCATATATATCAACTCCTTTTCACAAGGTCACACTGATTTACCATTTTTGTAGATTAAGTTTAATTTATCGACACGTTATAGTAAAACACCTTTTTTCCCCCTTAGGCAGTAAAGTATGAAAACATATATATACGAGCGTACTCCTTGGGTCACAAAAAAGGAATGTATATATACCTCCTGAGAAGGTTAAAAAAGTAAATATAATTCAATTTAGCAAAGGATGTTGCTGCCATGTTTGTGCTGCAATTGTACATCACAGTTGACGAGGAATATGTTTCTTGCCGAAAAGATAAACATATAGTCTGGAGTTTTAAAATTTAAAGAACCAACCAGGGAATAATCAAACAACTAATGCATGTATACACCACAATTACTAGGAACGATCTCAGATAAAAAGACGAACTCGCGTTTTTTTTCTTTTCTTTTCTTTTTTGGAGATGTAAGAGGTCATCCCGTCGGGTCCGGTATTTTAAGTTTGGGTAAGTTCGGTGTTATCAATCCAATCAAATTTTCCAACCAAGTCCCTTTTTCAGAAGAGGTTTTCAAGAGAAAAACGATGGACTAATTTGAGTCTTTCGGAATATCGCATTTCGGGAACCTGTTCCTCCAAAAGGCGGATGGACAAAACATGTAATTTGGAAAACTCAACTCTACCTGCGCCTGAGGCTCGTCCAGTAACTGCTAAAGTTTTTTTAGAGCAATAACGAGACTTCGAATGGCATTAGGAAGGGAAAAAACTTATGCTTTCGCTTGCCCATTAAAACACGAAAAAATCCGCCAGTAAAAATGTGGACTGGACGGTGGAAAGGGGTACTTACTAATGACGGTTGAATGCAGATTTCAGAGCAAAGGAAACGAACTTGCCCGATGACCGCGAGTGACCTCTCTTCCCGATGAGAACTAAGAATTAAATTTTTATATTCTGGGGGGAATATCGAAGAGCGTCATTAAACTCATGTCTCTGTATTGATTGTTTGGGTGTTTATGAAACAGGTAAACATGGTGTAGCGAACGTCTTCTAAAGCGTTCATTAAAATTCGCCTTATCTGATGATTTCAGAAATCACAATCGACATCGATCCTGCATACAGGAATATTCATTTTGCCAAAGCGAATCACTTTAATAGGTGTGGTGTTCGATTATCCAAGTTAATGGTATTACATATTTTTAGTTATACATAAAATTATTATTTAAAAATATATATGTAAGCTGTAATATAGCGTTGACAGATATCCAGATTTGCATGAGACGTCCCTATTTTCAAAGTGTTCTCTATGACCCGTCATTGCGCGGGACGCCAAGTTAGAAAAAGTGCTCTAGAAATGGTCTATGTTTAAATAAAACTGAGCTAGACTTTCAATATTTTGGAATGTAGATACAGCACATATGATGTCACTGACCGAGTTATGATGCACATGTACCATTGCACGTGATATCATCACATTTCACACGAAGCAAAGTCTGTTGAAAAATTATTTTGTTGAAAATATCGATAAATTACCTTTATTATTGTTAAAGTTATAGACGAAAATTTGGATTCGGTTTTGATTGAAATACTTGTGACATACCCTTTCGGGCTGTTCATTTGAAAGGTGATCATGAAACAGATATAACAAAAGCACAATAATTTATTTATAACGCTAAACAGAAACAAAATAGGCAGTAGAGTAGGTAGATTTAAATACAGACTATCAATAATAAGCTCAATTTTATGAAGATTGAGTAGGGAAAATTCTTTCCAAAAGATTTACTAAATTCAAATCACTTAGCTCAAATCAAAACGGCCTCATTGTTCGTTCTGCAAGATCCTAGGAAAATCACTTTAACAATTAATGCCACTAAATGTGGAACCTCGTGGATTCCAATAACTCTTTATTCATAATACTTTACTTCTTACCAATACTGGCGGAACTCCCAGTCATAGACTTTAACACACATAACTAATTGGAAACTTCGTTTGAACGCAACACGTGGAGAACTTCAATACCATAAAGGCGAGATGTGTTTGAAATCCATAGAATCCATCTCAATACCGCACTAATTATAGCAACTACACAACCACAGGTATCTAAGTATAATACATTTCAAGAAATAACCGTGACAATCAGATTACCAAGGATTCATTCAGGCATACTTTACGAAACTTAAAGAAATGACAGAATAGGTCTCATTTACACCCAAATGTTAGAATTCAAGACATCACTATCGTACGTAAAATTTCAAAACTCACGCGATCACTATAGTGCATTTCAAAAAGAGTAGCTAACCACTATGTAGTACACTATATTGCCAAAGGTGACCAGTCACTTGTGATTTTAGACGTTTTGTTATCTATCAAGAAAAATACATGAGGAATTAACCTGAAACTGCAGTTGTGTAAACAGTATAGTATAGGTTATATAGTTCCGCTAAGATTTTTTCACGAAACCGCATAGGGGACTGTCAACAAATTGAAAAAGAACGAATATCGTTTGAATAACCCTGTAAAAACTAATGTAGCAAAGGCGTTCAAACTCGAGATTATTAATAAGTGGCTTATTGTAATATACTGTGTTCATTTTTATGAGGACAGCATGTAAACTAGTAGAGAAATTAAGGTTTTAATAAAAACAGTCCCAAATTTCGCCTAGATTTTTTGCTTATAATTTGCAGAGTTCTTAATATAAAAAAAAGTTCTTTTCAGAAAATATGACAAACAACATTGTACATAATACCCTGCAATCAGAATTAAAAAATAATAAAAATTGGATGAAAAATGAGCAGGTTTACTAAAAAATGTTTCACTGCACATGCGCGAGTGCAATCAAAATATAATATGCATAATGTATTAGCTAAGTATATAGAGCAACTTTTGTGAAAGTCTCAAAATCATAGTTTGAAAATTCTGAAAATTATCGTCGATAGAATAAGCTCGAAATCCGTTGTTCCCAAAAGGAAGCAAAAATATGAGAGGTTGTATCCAAATATAGTAGTACGTGCAATATTGTGTAGGCTATCTTGGCACTAATCAACAGATATTTGATACAACCCTTCATCTTTTTGCTTCTTTTTGGGAAAAACAGATTTCGAGCTTATTCTATAGACGATAATTTTCAGAATTTTCAAGCTATGATTTTGAGACTTTCACAAAAGTTGCTCTATATACACTGCTCAAAACAATT
This sequence comes from Maratus michaelseni, assembly GCA_963931845.1. Classification (NCBI taxonomy): domain Eukaryota; kingdom Metazoa; phylum Arthropoda; class Arachnida; order Araneae; family Salticidae; genus Maratus; species Maratus michaelseni. The sequence goes on from OZ007587.1 coordinate 278,290,920, forward strand.
AAAGGATATTTGAAGTTTTATATAAAATAAAGATATAAACGAAATTTTTTTTGCCGAAAATAGAAGAAGAGAATCACAAATGCAAATTTTTCTGGTTTTCAAACTGTGGAGTATGCAAATTTTGAGTTCGACGTCAAAAACGTCGCTTCAGCGGCAGCGAATGAAATTTGACTTTCAACTGGATAAAAGAGAATGAAGACAAGGATGATCGGCATTCAGTGATTGCTTTGTTTCGATGAGTACGATGTCTCAGCGAAGTCATTTGACAGATTCAGAAGCTTGGAGAATTGTTGGTAGGTTAGAAGGGGGCCAAACTCAAGCCGAAGTAGCGCAAGCCATTGGAGTGTCACAAAGTGTCATTTCCAGGATCTGGAACCGTTTTTTGGAGAGTGGATGTGCAGGCCGAAGACCAGGGCAAGGTCGTAGACGGGCAACAACGCCCAATGAAGATCGGTATTTAGCGTTAACAGCTCGGAGACACCGAAACATGAACGCTACTCTTCTCCAACAACACCTTCGCTCGGCTACAGGCACCACGATTTCAACTCAGACTGTCCGAAACCGGCTCCATGCTGTAGGTCTGCATGCTCGCCGACCGATGGTATGTGTTAGATTAACATCAAGGCATCGTCGCGACCGCAGGGAGTGGGCAACCGAGCATGTCAACTGGAGGAGAAATGAATGGAGCAATATTCTGTTTTCTGACGAGTCCCGTTTTTCTGTGCATCCGGATAATAGGCGTATTTTCATCTGGAGGGACCGTGGCAGTAGGAATAATCCTGCGTTCGTGCAAGAAAGTGTCAGATTTGGCGGTGGAGGAGTGTTGGTGTATGGTGGCATCTCCATTGACGGGTGCACTGACCTCTACATCATTCGAGATGGAACTCTGACTGGTCGCCGATATAGGGATGAGATCCTCAGACCTATTGTAGTCCCTTACGCTGCAGCAATCGGAGATAACTTCATTTTAATGGACGATAACTGCAGGCCACATCGTGCAAACCTGGTGGAGGATTTCCTTTTCGAGGAAGGAATCGTTCGAATGGAATGGCCAGCGTGTTCTCCAGACATGAATCCAATCGAGCACGTTTGGGACGCTCTAGGAAGACGAGTTTCTGGCCGCCAACAACCCCCACAAACTCTCCAAGAACTGGAAAGAGCTCTTCTGGAAGAGTGGGGCAGAATACCCCAACTCGTCATTAATAGCCTCATTGAGTCCATGCCTCAAAGGTGTTCAACGTTGCTGGCCGCCCGTGGAAACCATACCCCCTACTGAAAATGATTTTCTTTGAAGAAAACACCTTTTCTTATTCTTTTTTTCTCATATGCACAAATTGTGTTTTTTTCCTTTTGTACACAAATGCGCAATAAAATGCATTTTTTTCTGCCAAACATGTGTAATTTATTCTCATATAACCTACTATGTCTGTCGACCATGTATCAATCAGCTAAAAAGTTTCCCAGATACAAAATCCACCTAAAACTGCAATATCCTTTAATTGTTTTGAGCAGTGTACTTAGCTAATACATTATGCATATTATATTTTGATTGCATTCGCGCATGCGCAGTGAAACACTTTTTAGTAAATCGGCTCATTTTTCATCCAATTTTTATTATTTTTTAATTCGGATTGCAGAGTATTATGTACAATGTTGTTTGTCATATCTTCTTAAAAGAACTTTTTTTTTATATTAAGAACTCTGCAAATTATAAGCAAAAAACTAGGCAAAATTTGGGACTGTTTTTATAAAAACCTTAATTTCTCTACGAGTATACATGCTATCCTCATAAAAATGAACACTGTATATTACAATAAGCCACTTATTAATAATCTCGAGTTTGAACGCCTTTGCTACATTAGTTTTTACAGGGTTATACAAAAGATATTCGTTCTTTTTCAATTTGTTGACAGTCCCCTATGGGGTTTCGTGAAAAAAATCTACGCGGAACTATATAACCTACACTATACTGTTTACACACCTGCAGTTTCAGGTTAATTCCTCATGTATTTTTCTAGATAGTTAACAAAACGTCTAAAATCGCAAGTGACTGGTCACCTTTTGCAATATAGTGTATTAACAGAATAAGTGGACTGCGACCATAGTTTTCTATACAAAATTTTCTATTGCAGTGTGTTTTTTGTTGCGTTTTTAATTTTGCCGCCCTCCCCCCACTTTTTTTAAGCACTCAAGAAATATAAATACACACTTGGGAAGTTTGTACATATAAAACTTACACATTTTGATAACGTATTTGTACCATAAATTTAATAAAAGTAATTGTACAGTAACAGAGGTTATATTTTTTACTTCGGACAGGTTGCCTGGTTATACTTCTTCGGAAGGTTGTACTTTAATTTTAATTTTTTTTATATAGTGATGCAAATTTTGAAGAGATTACACATATATTTAAACAATATTCCTGTTATTCAGTAAAATCTGCATCTGAAGAAAACGACGAAAAATATCTTCAAAAGATCATGTAAAATTGGTTTTACTCACATGTTTTCCAAATTTTCTTTCTTTCTTTCTTTTTTAAGGAGATTATCTGAGTATATTACGTACAGTATAACCCCGATACAATGATACCCGATTTTTCCTCAATTTAACGATACATTTTAATGGTCCGGATTACTTTATATTTATTTACATGCTAAATGGTCCTCATTAACGATAGTTTTCCTCGATTTAACGATAATATTAATGAATTTCAAGTATTTTAAACGCTTTTTTTAGTTAGAAGAATTGTCAGATTTTTCTCTATGTTGCTTATATATTGACCGATAAAGAAGAGATTGATTAAGAATTTGAAATATCAGTTTAGTTAGACATTCTAGCCTTAATTTTTCATTTATAGATTTTATGAATTATTAATTTTATTTTCTCATTTGTGAACTACAGATTATTCACAAAAATTGTGGCAAAATCGAATAATATCTGTCTAACTTAGATTCTGATTCTGACTCGGAACATAATGAAATTTCAAAAGTTGCTCGATTTGAAGCAAATGTAGTAACAGCGAAAAAGTATTTAATGAGGTTTGATGCACTGCAAAAAATAATTGTTGATTTTGCAGTATAAAACTGGCACCCAGCTGCCAGTATTATACCGTAAAATTAACAGTATTAAACAGTAAAATAAGCAGTAATACGCTGCCGTGCAAGCAGTAATACGCTACCGCGCATGCGTGGTAGCGTATTACTGCTTGCACGGCAGCGTATTACTGCTTATTTTACTGTTTAATACTGTTAATTTTACGGTATAATACTGGCAGCTGGGTGCCAGTTTTATACTGCAAAATCAACAATTATTTTTTGCAGTGTGTGGATGGACATTTCATATAATGGTTTTCCAACAACTGAAAAATCCATGACACTCTACATTTAAAGAGAAAGTAAAGCTATCAATATTTTTTTATTAATTTTAAAAGTGTATATTTAATGCGCCAAAAGTAAAATATAATTAAATACTAATGATAGGTAAATTTTTGAAAACTTATTAGCCAACATTTATGCAATTTTAATTTATCTCTAATGTGTTTCTCGATTTAACGAGGATTTAAAGATACGCATAAATCGAGATTCGACTGTACTTGTAAATGAGTAATTATGTCTCAGTTACACCCAGAGAAAAGTTTTGTTGAATCAACAAAAATTTTGGCTGGCCCAACAAAACTTTTCGTTTAAATATGGGTCAATGGAAAATTTGTTTGAATCAACAAGAAAAATATAGTTGATTTTTTTTTGCAATTCCAACAAAAAATTTTGTATCGCCAGCAAAAAAAAAAAAAAAAATGTTCTGTTAATTCAAGTAAAAATGTTCAATTATACTTGAACTAATAAAATTCTTTTGTTGAAAGTTTTCTCAAAATAAATATAATTATCTGTTACTTTAAAATTTCTTTCCAGTTTCGGCAAAAAAAAACTTTTGTTTAAAGAACAATTGGTTTGTGTAATTTTAAGAATTTTCTTTGTTTTAACAACAAAAGGTTTTTGTTACATAAACAATTATAATATTCACTTTAAAATTATTTTTGGTATTAGAACCAATCTAAACTATTTTTTAGGTAATTTTTAATTCATTTTCAGCAGTGAATTATGCTTGTAATCCTTGAACAATAACAAGTGAATTTTTATCCTGCTTTTTCTTAAACATAAACCGACTGATTGAACAATGTCCCAAGCTGGGAATCGAAACCGGGTCCTCAGAATAACGATTTGAGACGCTAACCACTGAACCAGAAGGAACGACTCTTGTATATGTCGGACCGGCTGCATCCGCAGCACAAGATGGAAATGTAATCATGAGCACAGGGTCCGCTTAAGATATAAAAGTAGGGGAAGCCCGACGTTACTCTGGGGCCCCCCTCTACCAATTGCTTTGTTATTTACTAAATCCATTTTCGGCATGCTGCAACAATTTGAAATTTTACCATCAAAATTTCGAGTAAACAACAATTTCGAAAGAGCGAGCTTCTTATATAAAAATTTCGTAAGGAAAAAATGCATTTTTTACCCTAATAGATTTTTTTTTTTTTTTTTTTTTTTTGTAAAAAGTTGTTTTTAAAAGTAAATTTGGGGGCACCTTTGTATTTCTTTGGGTAAACACGGGCTTCCCGGGACTATTCGGTAAACAGGCCCTGCATGAGCACGCAAATTTCTGCGGCAAACATGACACGAAAATACGAAGACCAGCATACGGCAACATATAGTTAATTTTTAATTCATTTTCAGCCGTGAATTGTGAATTACGCCTGTAAAAAGCAGGATAAAAATCCACTGGTTATTATTCAAGGATTACAGGCGTAAATTCACTGCAGAAAATTAATTAAAAATTAACTGTGTTGCCGTATGCTGGGGCCTCAGAGCGCTATTCTGAGGACACGGGTACGATTCCCGGCTTGGGACATTTTTCACTCTGTCGGTGTACGCTTGAAAAAAAGCAGCATAAAAATTCACTGGTTATTATTTAAGAATTACAGGCGTAAATCACTGCTGCACCCAGAGAAAAGTTTTGTTGAATTGACAAAAATTTGGTTGGCCCAACAAAACTTTCCGTTTAAAAATGGGTCAATGGAAATTTTGTTTGAATCAACAAGAAAAATATTGTTGATTTTTTTTGCAGTTCCAACAAAAAATTTTGTATCATTAATAAAAAAAATGTTTCGTTAATTCAAATAAAAATGGTTCAATTTTACTTGAATTAACAAAAATCTTTTGTTGAAAGTTTTCTCAAAATAAATATAATTATCTGTTACTTTAAGAGTTCTTTTCAGTTTCGGCAACAAAAACTATTGTTCAAAGAACAATTATTTTGTATAATTTTCATAACTTTCTTTGTTTTAACAACAAAAGGTTTTTGTTACAGAAACAATTATAATATTTACTTTAAAATCATTTTTTGTATTCGAATCAATCTGAACACAACTATTTTTTTATTCATTTTCAGCAGTGAATCACTCCTGAAATTCTTGAATAATAACAAACGAATTTTTATCCCGCTACCTTTTAAGCGTAACCCGACAGATTGAACAATGTTCCAAGCGAGGACTCGATCCCGGGTCGTCAGAACAGCGCGCTGAGGCTCTACCACTGAGCTACAAGGAACGACATCCAAAATCGAAATTTCTCACTCTTATATATATCGGACCGGCTGCAACCGCAGCAATAGATTGAAATGTCATCATGAGCACAGGGCCCTCTTAAGACATAAAAGTAGGGGAAGCCCGACGTTACTCTGGGGTCCCCCTCTACCGATTGCTTTGTTATTTACTAAATCCATTTTTGGTATGCTGCAACAATTTGAAATTTTACCACCAAAATTTCGAGTAAACAACAATTTAGAAAGAGCGAGCTTTTTAGATAAAAATTTCGTATGAAAAAAGTGCATTTTTTACCCTTATTATTATTATTATTATTATTATTATTATTATTATTTATTTTTTATTTTTTTGTAAAAACTTATGTTGAAAAATAAATTTGGGGGTACCTTTGTATTTCTTTGGGTAAGCACGGGCTTCCCGGGCCTATTCGGTAAACAGTCCCTGCATGAGCATGCAAATTTCTGTGGCAAACATGAGACGAAAATACAAAGCCCAGCATATGACAACATATAGTTAATTTTTAATTCATTTTCAGCAGTGAATTACGCCTGTAAAAAGCAGGATAAAAATTCACTGGTTATTATTCAAGGATTACAGGCGTAATTCATTGCTGAAAATTAATTAAAAATTAACTGTGTTGCCGTATGCTGGGGCCTCAGAGCGCTATTCTGAGGACCCGGGTACGATTCCTGGCTTGGGACATTTTTCACTCTGTCGGTTTACCCTTGAAAAAAAGCAGGATAAATATTCACAGGTTATTATTTAAGAATTACAGGCGTAAATCACTGCTGAAAATGACTTAAAAATTAATCAGTGCATTAGTTCTTGAGATTTATTTATAGTGAAAATCATTAAAAAAATAGCATAGCAGCGCCACCTGTTGGGCTATTTACACCAAAACGTAATCAGCTTCAATTTATGTCAAGGTCTAACTGAATCTGTAGTTTGATGTAAATCAGTGCATTAGTTCTTGAGAAATTGCGAATCTATTGCTGAAATCGCGAAAATTGCAACATAGCAGCGCCACCTGTTGCGCTATTTACTCCAAAAACTAATCAGTACCAATTTATATTAGGAAGTAACTGAATATAAAGTTTTATTAAATTCCGTGCATTATTTTTTGAAATAGAGCACCCACAAAATTTTTATCACATACAGACAGACAGAGTCATAGACAGTCATTTTCTAAAAACACTCAAGTTGTGTTCAGGACTTTCTAAAATACGTCGGAAACCAGAAGTTGAAAAATTTCATGACTCCAATACTTTCTTCTTGTAAAGATAGAAGAAAGTAATAAATAGGATAGGGGGATTTTTAAAACTACCTTGGTCCGTGCCAATTAAAAAAGTTTTAATTATCCAAAAATTATGTTAATCATTTAATTATATAGCTATATAAGTCAAATAAACCAAGCTACGTGAGTGAGTTATGGCTACTACACAACAATTTAAATTTTGTATAAATTTCAAATTTAAATTACAAAATTATGGTAAAATTAAAAAAACAGATTTTGTTAACTCAAGTAAAATTGATGAAATTTTGTTAAAATTTTGTAAGAGTGTTAACAATAATTTTTTGTCAGTGCAACAAAACCAATTTTTTATTTCAACTAAAAATTTTGCTTGAAACAACCAAAATGTACTCAACAAAACATGTTTTGTTGTTTTAATCAATTCCTTTTTCTGGGTGTGAAAATGATTTAAAAATTAATCTGTGCGTTAAGTTCTTGAGATTTAGTTATAGTGAAAATCATGAAAAAAATAACATAGCTGCGCCACCTGTTTGGCTATTTACACCAAAACGTAATCAGCTTCTATTTATGTCAAGGTCTAACTCAATCTGTATTTTGATGTAAATCAGTGCATTAGTTCTTGAGAAATCGCGAATCTATTGCAGAAATCGCGAAAATTGCAACATAGCAGCGCCACCTGTTGCGCGATTTACGCCAAAAACTAATCAGCACGAATTTATATCAAGAAGTAACTGAATATACAGTTTTATTAAATTCCGTGCATTAGTTCTTGAAATAGAGCGCCCTCAAAATTTTTGTCACATACAGACAGACAGAGTCATAGACAGTCATTTTCTAAAAACAGTCAAACCGTGCTCAGGACCTTCTAAAATCCGTCGGAAACCAGAAGTTGAAAATTTTCACGACTCCAATACTTTCTTCTTGTAAAGATAGAAGAAAGTAATAAATGGGAAAGGGGACTTTTAAAACTACCCTGGTCCGTCCCAATTAAAAAAGTTTTAATTATCCAAAAATTATGTTAATCCTTTAATTATACAGCCATATAAGTCAAATAAACCAAGTTACGTGAGAGAGTTATGGCGACTATACAACAATTTAAATTTTGTAAAAGCAAAAAATTTTGCTGGAATTACAAATTACAAAATTATGGTAAAATTAAAAAATCAGATTTTGTTAATTCAAGTAAAATTGATGAAATTTTGTTAAAAATTTTGTAAGAGTGTTAACAATATTTTTTTGTCAATGCAACAAAACAAACTTTTTACTTCAACTAAAAATTTTGCTTGAAACAACCAAAATGTATTCAACAAAACATGTTTTGTTGTTTTAATCAATTCCTTTCTCTGGGTGTAAAAACAAAAAAAAGTTTTAAGAATGTAGACAAGACTGAAGATACTCAGTAGATGACGTCCTCTTACTTCCAGTCCTCCGCGCCCTGAATCCTAGACCTACGCGCTGACATAAAAATGGCGGCTGTCGTAAGCGGATTTTTTTTTTTTTTTTTTTTTTTTTTTTTTTTTTTTTTTTTTTAGCGTTTGCGTGGACCCTTAAATGTGAATACCAATAATTTCTCAAAGTTTTCACCGCCTTATATTTCTAAGATTAAATAAGCCAAAGAAAACTTTTGAAAAATACTGGTATCTAAATTCGGAGGAACAAAAGTTAAAAAAAAAACCGCCTACGACAGCAGCCATTTTTGTGTCAGCGGGCAGGCCTAGTATTCAGGGAACGGTGTTCAGTCAATTTTATCAGTTAGAACGAACCTTGTCATTCCAAGACAACGAAATTTAGTTACGGAGATCGTCGCCAAGGTTGAGATCTATACTAGCCATTGCATTATCTCACCGACTTCATATGACTCTGTAAATTTACTTTCACAATATTAATACTGCTAACATGGGAAGGAAACTTCTGAAATTCCATAATAATACAAATTACAATCACATTTCTAATCAAAAGGATGAATAGGTTTTAAAAGAATAATTATATTATATTTTCCTTCTTCTTCTTCTTCTTTGTCTTTTCTCTCTATCTTCAACAAAACCATCGGTCGATACTTGCTTCAGCAAAAACATTTTTAGTGCTTTTTTTAGGTTAAACATTTTTAGGTTACTTTATGTTTGGTAATTTAAAGCTGAACCGTTCACTTAATGTCTGTGCATGACATGACTCTTAGTTTCTGAACTATAATATTCGTAACTATATGCGGCAAGTTATATAACGTTCTCAAAGGGTGAGAATGAAAAACCACGTTGCCATCAACTGCACGTTCAATAAATTTATTATTATGACTGAAGAATCGTTGTAAGCGTGGGTATTATGCATTAAGATACAATGTAACGTTAGAATTTTGCTGAAGATTTTAGTGGAAATATCATAGATTCATCTTGGAAGTATTCATCTTTTCACGGAAATAATTTTTCTAAAATGAATGTTTACAACACAATGAAGCTGGCCAACAAGGTACACGCAAGGCAATGAGACGAAAAACATAAAAATGATGATATGTTAGTGGATAAATCTAGTAAACTTCCGTATAACTAAATGCATCTGGTGGATCTCGCATGAAAAATAATCAGTTTTTAAGCCTTGAAAAGTCTGTAGCAAAGGAATCCTAAAAAAAATAACGGGAGTTGAATATCAAAATAAAACTTCATAAACTCTCCAATTCAAATACAGTCGGACTCGATTAAGACGCTCTACGGTTAATACGCAGATTTTTTTTATAGGAATATGTTTTAACGTGTCCAGAAATCCTTCGTCCGTCGGTGTCGGTTGTGCAATGATCTTCGTGGCCGCAACTTCGAACAATTTCTATAAAAATATGTCTTCGTCTCCTTTCTGACGTTGAACTGCAATGCATCGTAATCATGCTTGAAGCCATATAAATGTTTTTTCTACTTATTAGTGTCTCTTTTTGTTCCACTCTACGTCACACCCTTCATAAACATTTTTGCGATTTTCTCCCATTAAACGTAGTTTGCAACCCCATGTTTTCTATAGTAAGTTTTCATCTTCTTAGTGCTTTCTATCATCCCTCGTACTTAGTCGGTTGAATTTTAGAACACCCTGTATATACACTACATAGTGTGCTCCAATTTATAGCTTAGTTACAAAACGCATAATACAGTGAAAAATTCACTTTCAGAAGTTTCCACAAAATAGACGGAAATGCACTCGAATATTTTATACAGCCCTGTATATCATCTACAGCTTTTTATACAGTCCTCATATTAAACTAAACTAAAATTCAAAACTGAAAATCTACTTTCAGAAATTACTATCAATAGACTCCGATTATTTGCGTTTTCCTGTATGTTAATTTGCTTTTATTCAACAAAATTCTCTGATTCTTATATTCTACAAAATTACTGTACTAAATATTGTTCAGATGGAAAATGTATAACTCAATTAAAAAACACCCTTAAGCAATTTCCGCTCATACACATGCTCATGCTTACGAATTATGTTGTGTATACCCTTGCATATGATTCATAGAATTTATACACACTATGTGATGAAAAAAAATACCTGACGGCTCGGCCTACAGGCACAGGTAGATTTCGAAGACGCAGACCGTGGGGCGCCTGTTCATTGGGAATTACAGAAGAAATGACATTTTTGCCCTGATGCGGCAGTTGGGACCGCCCACTTCGAAATCTACCTGTATCTGTAGGCAGAGCCGGCAGGAATTTTTTGTTTTAAATTTTTTTTGCTGTAAGGGTTGGTCCTATAAAAAAACTTGTCACTATAAAAGTTCTACATAATACTAAGAGGATTTATAATAAATTTAAGCGAATTTGATAGATTGTGAATTGACGAAGTTATGAATTTTTTTCTTCATAAACCCCTATTCCCCCCCCCCCTTGAGGCCATTTTTAATGATACCAAAAATCTGTCATACATAAATTTTCGACCCTTTTCCTAGGGAGTAATAGTAACTTTAAACGAATTCGATACGTATCATAATTAAGAAGTTATGGCGTTTTCTCTGTTTTCACAAAAAGCCCCCCCCCCCCCCCTGGTTCGATTCTGCCCATTAAAGAACTTGACTGAGATTTTATGCCCCTTGATTTTATGTATCAGTTTGGAAGAAATTTGTGCAGAATTATGGAAATCGTGTCCATAAAAAAGTGATATTATATATATATATATATATAGATAGATAGATAATGTTTTGAACTGGGTCGTTTTGGGTTCTGGGAATCATGATCGACGTAAATCTGCAAAAAATTTTCAGACATTCCAACTTAAGGGAGAATGTAATAAGTATTATTTCTTACGAAATCTACCTAAAATTAGTTAAACATAAAAAGGCATACCACATCTGAAAACATATCTCTTCTGATTTTATCGCTCATAGACAGTACTGTAACCGAAATCTTTTGTGTGTCTCTGCAAATGACCGATAACTACACTGCAAAAAAAAAGTGTTGATTTTACAGTATAATAATGAAATTTGAATTGCTTAATAGGCGTATAGCCAACATAGTGAAAAAGTACCCAAACCCGGACATCAGTATAGCGCATTGACGTTCTACCTATTGAACCACTTGGGAACGATACTCAGCCTGGAACTTTCTCACTATAACATGTTGGTAAGGCTACAAACGCAGCACAAGACGGAATTTTTTCCGTGAGCCACCAACCCTGGGGCAAACACGAAATCAAAGAAAATCCAGCATCGATAATTGAATAAATTCATATTGAATACTTTGGGAATTTTTCCATAGAAAATTTCGCACGCCTTGCATTCATAATAATCAAATTTTAATTGCTTAATAGGCGTATAGCCAACATAATGAAAAAGTACCCAAGCCGGGATTCGAACCCGGGTCATCAGTATAGCGCATTGACGTTCTACCAACTGAACCACTTGCGAACGATACTCAGCCTGGAACTTCCTCACTATAACATGTTGGCAAGGCTACAAACGCAGCAGTTGGTAGAATGTCAATGCGCTATACTGATGACCCGGGTTCGAATCCCGGCTTGAATACTTTTTCACTATGTTGGCTATACACCTATTAAGCAATTAAAATTTGATATTATGAATGCAAGGCGTGCAAAATTTTCTATGGAAAAATTTCCAAAGTATTAAATATGAATAATACTAGCATCCCAGCTGCCAGTATTATACCGTAAAATTAACAGTAATAAACAGTAAAATAAGCAGTAATACACTGTCGCGCATGCGCGGTAGCGTATTACTGCTTTTTTGACTGTTTGTTACTGTTCATTTTACAGTAAAATCAACACTTTTTTTTGCAGTGTATTATGATCGTCCTATATTCTACAGTAAGCACCTTGTTGTACACCTCATTAACGTATATAAATTTCATTATGTTTGAAATAGTGTAACATTATTAAAATACGCTGCAAACATTTTCCCCCGTAGACCATTATGTAACCGAATTATTTTGAATGACCCTCTAAATGACTGACAAATGCTTTACACACCATATTTTACAGAAAACATGTTTTAGTGCGCTTCATAAATGCATATCAATTTCATTATATTTGAAATAGTGTAACATCATTAAAATGCACCACAAACGATTTTTCCCCCATTAACCATAATGTACTGGGATTATTTTGAGTGTCCCTGTAAACGAACTATAAATGCAAAACTCTCCATTTTGAATGGAGAACATGCCATAGTAAACTTCAATTATATATATCAATTTACTTGAAAGTCCGAGAATACTTACGAGAGTTTGAGCACGTACCAGACGCCAGACCGTGCAAATCGAAAACAAAGCGAAGTCATAAACACTTTTCAGCTATGTTGGAAAGTGTTAAAAAGAAGAGGAGAGCGTTCAAATCCTGAAAGTGAAACAAGTAGATAGAAGGTAATTACAACCTGTTAATCATTTTTAAAACATGGGAAATGCCATATTCACGATGAGAAGTACACAATGTAAATAAAAGAAGACCTCTGAACACGAATTGGAATTTATTTTCTGCCTAATCCCTTTTACATGCTTCCTGGGAAAAAAAAAAAAAAAAAAAAAAAAAACTATAGGGTTTTGCATGGTATGTAAATGAGATATAATGAGCTTTATTTAATGGTGTACAAAGAATTTTGGTGAAAAAAAGGTTTTAACAATGCTTATTAATGGCGTCTCACCATTTTTATCATACGCTCTTACCGCGCTCCACAGTTTTTCGTTCCCACTGAAATTTAATACTTAATACTTCGTAAAATAAAAGCACGGGAAAAGTCGCTGTAAAAACTGAAAAAAAAGAAAGAAAGAAAAAGAGCTCTAAACTCTTTTAAATATGAACCTTCTTGAACGAAATTATAATAAATTATGAAATAAGATTATGGCAAAAAAATATATTTTTTAAGTAAAATGTTCAAAAAAGTTCAACTGATTTACAATGTATTATTTTAAACGGATATTATTTTACAGGGTTATTATAGGATTACTGCATGGTATATAACGCTTAAAACTCGTGAAAATTGACAATTAGTTATTAGTTACATATTCTAATTTGTTATCCGAATTGTTCTATTTCAACGAAAATTGTGTTATCTCCAATGTTTTAATACTTTCCAATGCAATTGAAAAGCGTCTATTCAATGCTTCAGTTTGTCTGTCTTTCTGTGTGAATGTATTTTCTCACGTAATAATTTTCGTAAAAATGTTCGGATAGTCTCGAAATTTGAATATGTTGTATAGAGATAAGCTATACCGCCATTCTCACTGAAAATAACGATTGTAACATTTACAGACGAACTCCGTTATTACAAGAATGGAAGAACACATCATTTTTTAATTATAATAATACAAAACTTGGATATTGAAATAACTGAGTTAAGGATATGCTGTTATAGAAATAAGAACATGAGAAAACGTCAAACCAATTTTTTTAAAACAGCTGAATAAAAGCTAATTATGATGCATGCCGGCAATTAGTTTCTATCAAAAAGATTTATGGGTTATTTTACATATTTTTGCGATGCCAAAATCATATTTGACCTTAAAAATTGCTAGTGCATCTTTATCTTTTTTTTTCGTTTCGTTTCTTCCTTTCTTTCTTTTTTTTTTTTTTTTTTTTTTTTTTTTTTAGTCATTTTGTATTTCTGTATTTATGCATTAAGTTATACTAGGGGATTCAACCCGGGGCTTTCCGAATTACAGAATATAGGTGAAAACCATTTATTTTTATAGTATAGATTTTTTACATCTAATATTAGTGATGGGCATAACGATTATTTTGATTATTCGAATGAATCATTCGGGCATGCGCAGAAGCATACCTATCAACGAAACACATTTTACATTTTTATCCGGAATCTAATTTAATTCTAATTAAAATAAGAAACTTCTTTTTTTTTTTCAAAATTTCTGGTAGTAATTGAGTAAAAAAAAAAAAAAAAATTTGAAGTTTGACAGATATGATTCTGCGCATGCCCGAATGATTCATTCGAATAATCAAAATAATCGTTATGCCCATCACTATTTAATAACAACACCAAAAAGCATTTTTATTTGAGAAGTATCAATTATGCATTCAAATAAAGTTTTGAAATTCATTAAAAGTGATACTTTCGTATTAGCCGCAAGCCAGGAGCTAAGCGCCGAATAAATCACTGAAGATTTCGCCTATTACAGCAGATAATTTCAGTGGTTTAACTGCGTAGTTCGATTACATATCTGTTAAATATGTTCTATTATCTTTCTTCTTTAAGAATTGTCGTTCTTTAATCCTTTCTTGACCAGCATCGCATGCATATATGCGTTTTTAGGGTTTCGTTCATCTCACGAAACCCTGTTACTCCCGCTCCGTTGTCTGTCCGTCACAGAGCTGTTCTCAGAATCTATATAACTTACAGAGTTGAAACTTTGTCTATATATAACTGACTACCTGTTATGAAGCGCAAAATATTAAAATGTCAAAAAATCGTATTATTTTAATAAACTGAGATAAAAAACCAAAATTCTAACAGCCTTTTCCTATTAAACTTAAACATTTTTTGTTATAGCAGTTGCCAATAATTAAAAATCCACAATAAAATTATTTCTACAATATTTAATTTTCTATTGAAAGATTTCCACGTGAAAAATGGAAATGAAATAAAATGTTTCACCAATTGAAAAAAAAAAAGATTAGTATGAAATAAAAATGATTGACGTCATATGGGTAATAAAACGGAAATTTTCAAAGATTTCTCAATAATACAAGGAGTATGAGTATGTGTATGTACAGAAAGCAGATTAATATCGCGTCATTAGAGAATAAAAAATAAAATTAATCTGACGTCATATCGGAAGTTTAACGGATTTCTCAAATGTTTGAGAATAATACAAAACGAGTATCAATATGAGTAATAGAAAATAGTAAATATATGCGTTTGAGGAACGTATTGAGTCAGGATAAAAACCCGATTATGGAAATATTCGCATATTTTAACATTTTGAAGGCGTACAACATGTTCAATTTTGAAATTATTTATTTTTAATGTCGCATTTAGTCCACGTGATAGATATTATTATGACAGAGTATAATAGTGGGCTTCGCCCGCTATCAGGCTTGTTTAGATATTAGAAAAAACGAAAAAATAGACTGGTAAATTTATACTTTATAAAAAAACATGACTTTTTTTATTGTTGATAAATGAAATTTATTTGGATTTATTAAAGAAAGGATAAAGTGTTTTGAAAGAAATATTAAACGAAACCCTTTGTGCGATCTTCGATCATACTTACCCACTTGTTTACTGTTTGTATACAGTTTGTAATGATTCGAGCGCGTGGCAGATAGATGGAATGGAAGCAGGGTTGTGCACAGGGATTACAGATTTTTAAGGTAAATTCTTTTTGTTCAAGAAAAACATAAATAATAGGACTTCACCAATTAAATAACAGAAAATAAATGGAACATGGATACTGGAGCAATTACAGATGATGCACTGGATATGAACTAACAAGTATTAAAGTTCAAGTAAATAGACGTCTCGTGTAAAAGTTCTCTTTTAAGATACAGTTCGATGTGGACAACAAGAAGGTTCTCGTCAAGTGTGAGCGCACTTTTATTTGTCTATGGGATATAGGGCTTTTACAGACCAAGGGCTAGTCTTTACTGTTATTCTCTAGGTCAGAGAAATGCGAAGTGCTCTAAGAACTAAGCTTTTTCCACCAGCATTCACTAACGGCATAGAAGAAAGAATATAAATAAAAGTAGGATGTAGGGTGTTTTCGCCCATTTTTCTCTTTCGCCGTTTGCCACGGATTTTTTTTATTTACGCTATTTTCCGAAACTATTTCAAAGGCGGGGAATAAGCAGCCAACAACGGGAGGGTTGCGAGCCAGGCGGGGAATAAGCTGCCAATAACGGGAGGGTTGCGAGCCATTCTGTTTGAACACCTTCCCATAACCCCCGTAACAAATGACGGTCGAAAACACCCTACATCCTACTTCTATTTATATTCCTTCTTCTATGACTAACGGGAAGACCCAGGTCCCCCGGTACTCACCGTTCCACATCTAATTCCAGCCATGAATAATCTTTCTCTTTCTCCCTTTAGTCCAGGAGAAATGTACCAAAAAAAGGCGTTGCCTTACAAAAGGTCGGGTAGAAGATTTTTTTTTCTGACTTGTATATACTGAGGCCAGCATGTAAAAACCGAATTATCCAACAAAATTTCTCAAGGAAGAATTTTCTGTGGCCAAAAAACAACCAAATTTTGAGACATTTTTTGTTGGTTTTTAAATATCTCGAGACCCGTTGTCGTAATGTATTATTTATTTATCACAATCTTAAAGAAGACAAAATTTTCTACAACTTTCATATTTAAAACTTTTTTATACACTCAATAGGAAACGCAGTACGACATTTCAAAATTAAGACAATTTTTTCAATTTCCTTAAAAACCGTGAAAAACGTAGTTTTGTCCCGATGTTTCTAATGTTCCCCACGAAACATTATATTAATCATGGATGTCAACTTCTACATATTGATAGCTGTAAATTATCTGTTATTAGCACACCCTCTTTCTTAAGTGCTGTACGGCCTTTCAAAAATGAGGCTAATTTTCCAACTTACGTACCCGCTGGTTACAGAGAGAGTGGGTATGGGGAGGAGCGGACGGGCGACAAACAACTGCCTGGGAAAAAGAAAAAATACCTCTAGAGCAGGGGTTGGTACAAAATATGGTACGCGTACCAGTGCATACCAGTACAGGTACGCGAAGCTCAGGCTACTGGTACGCAAAAGTCCGATACTGGTGCATGGAATAAAATACAGAATGCATCATATTACAGTAACAGTATATGAATCAGTGTATGCCAATATGTCATTAAGTATTGTGGTTTTTTTCCTATACCAAAACACTGTATTTTGATATTATATGCATTGTTAAAATTTAATGGTGATAATACTTTTTACTTGAATGTTATTATGAAGCAGTCAATCTTAGTACCAATTCAGTAATGTAATCATTTCATTTTTAAATACAATAAAACCTGCTATGACGGAAACAGAAGACCGAAGATATATTTCGTTTTAGTCAGGTCCTTTTTTTAGAGGTTTTTCTATATTAGCTTTACGTTTGTTACCTAGGGGTGCGCGGAAGTATGAACTTATTATTTAGTGGTACGTCGGTCTAAAAGTTTGGGAACCCCTGCTGTAGAGGAACACGATCCTGATATATCTTCTATTCAGGATAACTGAATACTAATAATCCTACAACAGTCCCATCAAAGAGACAAAAATATTGTTAAATATCCCGTAGAAATTATTGTTATTAAAATACATTTTTTCATTTAGTTTATGCAGTCATATAGCGTACCTTACTTTATTGTGTAGGGAAAGAGGACTTGAATGAGGTAGGGGATGAATGTAACAACAAAAATGTTTATATGATCTACAGTCATAAATAACTTGGTATTTCATTTGAAAATGGTAGCACTGAGATCATTCAACAGATATAGTTTCAAAACAGTACATATTACAGAAGATTAGAATATTCCACAAAGTGTATTTTTCAACAACCAAAGTAAGTTTCTCTGTTTGAGCTTTAACCCTTTCAGGGGCAAAGTACTTTCTGTACTAAAAGGTTGAAATAAATGACTGGCACCGGAATTTACAAAAAAATTATTTGCGAATAAGAAAAAGGGCTATATTTCACATACATATTACATGGAAAATATTTTATCAAAATTCTGGTGTCAATGTGGCGTTTAGGAATTAAAATTAAGTGGTTTCATAAACATACCACTGCCCCTGAAAGGGTTAAGGCATTTAATAGATAAAATCTTAAAATTTTATATATTTTTGCAGGCTAAAATGTTATAATCTCTTGTTATATTTATATAATAAAAGTGGAAAAATATTAACAATATTTACTAAAACTAATATTTTGGACAATTTTATGAAAATTGTGATCTGAAATATTTTATTGATAGAATTTTTTTATTTTACAATAGATATAAATACATAATATTAGTTAATGAAATAATCTGCTGTCATTTTTATTGTAGGTATTTTATAAGGTAAAAGTATTTGTTACATAAGATATATTTATTTTTTGAGTTCCTTCTTTTATATGGAACTACAATTCAATGTTTGCTATACTTAAAACAGTAAAACATTAAAACATTTGTCATCAATAATTGGTAAATAAAATATACCATTGTACTATAGAATAAAATG
Source organism: Maratus michaelseni (assembly GCA_963931845.1). Lineage (NCBI taxonomy): Eukaryota > Metazoa > Arthropoda > Arachnida > Araneae > Salticidae > Maratus > Maratus michaelseni. The sequence goes on from OZ007587.1 coordinate 278,309,435, forward strand.
TTTATGGAATAAAATGAACAATATGCATGCATTATAAAAATAATTATTAAAATTAAACATGATTTTTTTCATTGAAACTGACGTGCCAATAAGTTACTAAATGCTGAAATATTCTTTTAAACAATACTTTAAAAATAACAATTGAATGTACTTAAGGTTACTGTCTAAATATGAAAATTGTCTCAGTCATCCACACTCTCCACTACTTGCTAAATTATATAGGTTTATTGAATATAAAATATGTCTGTTGTGATTAAAATGAAGAAGAGGGTGTGCAAATAATAGATACTTTTCTGCTGTCAATATGTAGAAGTTGACGTACATCATTATATCCGTAGGGAACATTGAATCATCGGGACAAAACTACGTTTTCCACGGTTTTTAAGGAAATCGAAAAAAATGTCTTATTTTTTAAATGTCGTACTGCGCTTGCTATTGGGTGTATTAAAAAGTTGTAAATATGAAAGTTGTAGAGAATTTTGTCTTCTTTAACATTTCCTAACAAATAATACGCTACGACAACGAGTTTCGAGATATTTTAAAAACAACAAAAAAAGTCCCAAAAATTTGTTGTTTTTTGGCCACAGAAAATTCTCCCTTAAGAAATTTTGTTGGATAATTCGGTTTTTCCCTACTGGCCTCATCATATATAAGTCGGAAAAATAAAATCTTCTACCCGACCTTTTGCAAGGTAACATGTACATTTCCCCTGGACTACTTCCTCGTTGTACCCGGAGAGGGACAGGGGCCAGCGAGAAATGTAGGCGTTTGCTTCTTCTCTATTTCTCCTTTGTGTGCTAGGATAGTTTCTCCTCTCTTTGGTTCCTCATTTTGGTTTCTGAGCCTTTCTCTCTTAGGAGCAAGAGTGTTGCCACCAAACTTCTGGAAACTTTCTTCGGTATTGAGGCTGCCATGCCATGAGTCTTCGATATGGTTATTAATTAAGGCGTACCTTAACTAATTTTTAGCGTCGAAGCTTTATTCTACACTGTCACCACCGTGGGAACAATCTTTCTCTGATATTGCTTGCTGCGAATATGGATAAACTGTGGTATTTTAAAAGTCTTTATTTCTAAATAGCACAATTTCCAAACAGTAGCCTTTACTTTATTTAAATCACAATTTCTGCTATTGAATAAGGCAAAGATTACTATTCTAAAAAAAAATGGTACGAAGTCGTATATGCGGTGCTGGTCCCAAAGGGGTTAATAATCATCATTATTTATTTCTATTTCCACCAATACTCTCATAATAATCATAGGTATAATATAAGCAGGTTCTAATCTCGTTCCGTTCCCTCCCTACTTTTAGATAAGTAGGGAATTCTAGCTCTTTCCCTAATTTATTCCGCAAAGAAATAATTTTTTCATTAATAATTCAGCGAAATTTATAAAAATAAAAAAACATGAAGCAAGCTTTTTTCTCTCAGAATGCCAAAAAAGAACATAGGCTCTTTTACCCTTTTAAATATATAAAAATATTCTAGCAGAAGGATTAAAAACTAGTTAATGCATATGAAATCAAATCTAAAACCCATGTAGTCTAATTAGAACTGCAACAGTTTAAATCTCTCACAGCTGTTTCAATTCGATCCGCGGATCAAACGAATTCGAAATAACCAACCCATTTGCATTTCGGCATCTTTAAGAAACCGGGTGAAAGAAACAAATTAAAAAGAAAAGTCGATTTTTCATGCTAACCGAACTGCGCACATAAAAAAAGGGGTAGTGGATTAATTATTTCAAAGAGTGTATTAATTTTTCTCTTGCCTGTCTGAACCTCTGTAAATACGTCTTCATTTCCATGTTTTTATGTTAGTAATTATCAAAATCCGGTAGCCAAGAAAGTTTTTTTTTATCAGCAGGAGGGCTGTTACCCCTCGGCGTTTCGAGTTTTACTTCGAAAGCAGGAGGTAACCGGATTGCAAAGAAATAAAGCGAGAGTGAAAGAACTTTATAAAAGTTACAGCAAAACGATCGCGAGTTTAGGGAAAAGAGCGAAATATATTTTTTTCAAAATACCTTTTCATCCTACATCGCATCGGATCGATCGGGAAACATAATCAAGCAAACCGAGCAATCAGCTGACCGCATTTGACTACACTCTGAGGATAATACAAAATAAATTGAAACTGATACTAACCCTATGATCCGATTGAACCCGGGCATCCCGGGTTACAAAAACCATGGTGAAAACCATTTTTTTTTTCATTAAAAACTATAATAGATTTTTTTTTTTACATTTAATCTGTTTTCTTTTTTTTTTAGATTTCTCACTACCACTATCAATATATATATATATATATATACAGGAAAAATATCAATTATGTATTCAAATAAAGTTTTGAAATTTATTAATAACGATACTTTCATATTAGCCGCATGCCAGGCTTATATAATCGAAGAAATCGCCAAAACTTTTGCTACTTACAGCAGCTTTTTTTATTCTGATTAGTTCAGTATTTAAGCATGTAGTTTGATTGCATACCTGTTAACTTTGTGTTTTATTTATATTATTTTATTTATTTATTTATTTATTAATGATGAAGTGTCAATATTACATAATCCAAAATTTGCCGGAAAAAAACACTGAACTATTTTTTAAGTGCAAACGGGTTAATCTTTCGTAATCCAACTGCAGCGTATATAACCGAAGAAATCGCCAAATATTTTGCTACTTACAGCAGTCTTTTTTATTCTGATTATTTCAGTGTTTGAGTACGTAGTTAGATTGCATATCTGTTAACTTTGTGTTTTATTTATATCATTTTATTTATTTATTGATGAAGTATCAGTGTTACGTAGTGCCCGAAATTTGCCGGAAAACAAACAGTGAACTATTTATATTGTTTTAAGTGCAAACGGATTCATATTTTGTAATCCAACTGCACGCGATAAAGGTAAATTTTTTTTTTTTTTTAAATCATGATTGAAAATTATTTTTAAAACCATAAAAAATCCGCAAATTGAGATAGAGTTTTCAGACAAACTGCATTTAGAAGTTCATTTTCTTTCCCTTCGATAGTGTAAAAAAGAAAAGGATGCAATATTTAGAAGTAATTAAATTTGCAAAAAAAAAAAAAAAAAAAAGAAAGAAAGAAAGAAAAGAAAAGAAAAGAAAGAAAGAAAAGAAAAAGAAAAGAAAAAAAAACGGATTGCTTAAATCGTTCCCGCCTCAATCGTTACCGACCGAGGCTGTCAGCGTTATTTACGAACATGTTTTTGCTTTATACACTGGCCTCCAAAAGTTAAGGTACAACCAGTTTTTTGAGGCTCACTATTAAAAGAATGAAAATAAAGGAAAAAAATACGATTTACATGAAAAAGCATAAGTAACTTCAATAAAATCTTATGAAGCAATTATGCCCACCACTATATATTTTTTAAAGAACTAGGCACTTACATGGCAGTCGAGAGAAACTGCGAACATCCCACTTTTTGTAATTTGTGTGGAATTTGTTTTATGCTTATTGATCTTCAATTTTCGGTACTAAAATAGTGTTGCTCATACCTAGGAGATGTCGTTTACCTGATTTGTTAAGATGGCGGGCAATCGGATGGATGGAAATGGGGTTATCACAAGCTGGTGCTGCGTAGTTTAGTCCAAAGACTCTGGGATCAATTTGAATCCGAAAATTCAATGTCAAGAAGACTTGTTATCCAGACAACTCACGGGTATAACCCTTGCACAAGATCGCTTTCTAGCTCTTTTTGCCCAAAGGAGGAGGAACACTAGTGTGGTTCAGCTCATTTCAGATCATCGTAACGTAATAGAGATGACAATATTTACTACTACGGTGCACAGACGTCTTCGCAATTAAGAATTCTATTCAATACGACCCGTTGTATGTGATTCAGTTTGTGTGCTAATGTGGAGAGAACAAGGTATCAGATTCTACCTATGTAACAATGTTGAAAGACACACAGTTATAGAGGAGGTGGAATCATGGTTTGGTCTGGAATCTGTCTGGTGGTCAAAGTAACCTAAATGTGTGCCATGGAAGAACTCTGACTGCTGTGAAATATCGGAACAAGATCCTTGCTCCGCTTATCACACCGTATGGTGGTACTATTAGCGAGGCATTAATCTTAATGGATGATAATGCACGATCGCATTAGGCTAAAGTTGCTGATGAATATCTTAAAGATAATGGTTTGGAGCTAATGGAATGGTCAGCTCAGTCTTCAGACCCTAATCCGATAGAGCATCTTTGGGACTGTGTCGGCAGACAAGTGGCTGCCGTAAGTCCTTCTCTGAAGTTGTTAAATGAGCTGGAACAAGCTTTACTCGATGTATGGGCGTCGTTTCCTATTTCAGTGTCCGATAACTTAATTGACGCTATCGAAAGCGATACCACAAATGCATTACAAGTAGGGTCGGTCACATGCCTTATTAAAATCCATTTATTTAATTTTTTTCACAAAAAACTGCCATTTATTATTATTATTATTTTTTTTTTATCAAACAGTGGACTTTTGCAAAAAATGAAATTTTTTACTTGTAAATCCTGCTTGATGTTAAAATTAAATAAAATTCGATAACAAAAACTGTTTAAAGCACAATTTTATGTTTTTATGTTTATTTAATTCTAAATTTCATGTTTTTATGTTCATTTGATTTCAAATTAGTTACAAAAGACTGGTTGTACCTCAACTTTTGGAGGCTAGTCTAATATAGATTTATGTAAATGTCCAGTTTAGCATCTTTATATGGATCTACTTGCAATCTTAATTCTTCAAAGATGGTAGGTGTTATGGACCACCTAAGCATGTAACGTCGTTAACAGCACTAAATCGCAAAAAATCAAAATTGTATTATGGGACGGATATCGTATTTATGCTCGTATTTGCGCATCCCTATAACAAATAATTATCCACATCCAGGTTTGGAACTTTTTATTCTAAGCAGCTCCCTTACGGATCTCCTTTAATAATAAATATTGATGCATTAAAAAGTTTCAGCGCATTAAGGGTAAAGGTACTCGCATTCAGGGAAACGGTACAAAAAATACCATTATTAAAAAAAAAAGTGTTATAAAATTCTTTTAACAGATTGATTTGCGCAGTAAGGGGTCATCCATAAATTACGTTACGCAAATTTCATGAGATTTTTACAGCTCACTCTCTATCTATTATTACAATGCTAAAAAAATGAAAAATCGTCATTTGTACAAAGTTCCTAACACTAAGTTTACATAAATCAATGGAATGCATGCCTTCATTTTCAATCAGACTGAAATATTAATTCTGAAGTTTAAAAAGGAAATGTATAACGTAAATTTTAACAGGTTGTACTATGCCAATAACATTTTTAATGTCCACTTCCATCGCATCATCTAGAACGGCATCATATAAATCTCCAATAAGTAGTCATTTTTTTTTTTCTGATTTTAGGCTTTTACGAAAAAATGTTACTTGTCCTTTTTTTAAAAATTTTATATCACTTCAGTAGCAACATCATTAGAACTGTTTGGACTTTCTTTTCACTGTTACACTAAAATATATATATATATATATATATATATATATATATATATATATTGATTTAACAGTATAATACTGCCATCCCAGCTGCCAGTATTATACTATAAAATCAACATTTTTTTTTTTTTTTTTTTTTTTTTGCAGTGTAGCATTGAAGGCAAGTTTAACAATGATGTTAGATGGCCGTTTTAAAGAGAGTGTTGGTCAGTGAGATCTCGAATTCCCCCCGTTAATGTTAAGCCTAAGGGGGTAAGATGCATTTGTATTTTTAAAAAATATCTCCTCAGGAAATTAATATTTTAAACTTTTTTTTCTGTGTACTTATTCTTTTTGAAGGTACTTTTCTTTTTTTGTACTTATCCTTTTTTTTTTAGTTGTCAAAATATTTTTAAAATATACACTTACTTTTATTTAAAGTGTGAAATTCTAACTCAGTTTCGCTATGATTTTAACACATAAAATTATAAATTAAGTATATATTTTAGAAATATTTTGACAACTTAAAAAAAAAGAAAAAGAAAAAAGAAAAACATCCTTTAATCCACACAGAAAAAAGAAGTTAAAAATATTAATTTCCTAAGGAGATATTTTAAAATTGCGAATGCATCACAGGCCCATTAGGTTTCACATTAGCGAGGGGAATTTGAGATCTCACAGCCTTAATGCAGCGTTTGTTTGATACATTAAGGATTTATTCAGCATCAATGTTTCCAAGTAGAAAGGATTGTTGGGCCATCATTGACAGTTCGTGAAAACCGTTGGGAAATTTTAGGTGCAGAAAGCCCTCTAAATTGGAGCGTATTTGAGTATGATTCTAAGCAGCTAACGGCTAGACAACTGTTGGACCTTTGTTGTCAAGTGGTTCATTGGCCAGTAAGGCAGATATTTCGTACTGTGGGCCAACGTGGGACAATAATTAGCCAACGTTTGCCCAAACATTTTGTGCCACTTGTGTTTGTATTGCTGCCAAAGTATGTATCGGTGAAGTCGTCTAAAATCAAATCAAAATCTGAGTCTTGCAGTGAATATTCACCATCATCAACTTGAGGCACTATTTTAAGTGGCTCAAATTACTCTAATAGTGACTCAGCCAATCACAAAAAATAATAATGAAATAACAAATTCTAGTATAACCTCTGGAGTCTTCAACGTTTCACACTCGAGGATCAATAAATTCTTAGCATCTTATAAATTCTTAAATTCCTTGGGCCAACCAAAATTCAATTAAATAGTAGAGACAAAAATGTTATACGTACCTGGGTTTCAAGACCTGGGGCGGGTTGTATGTAAGCGCTGCAGAATTATTAATTTTGTTTTCATTCATAAAAAAATTATATATTTATTTATATTTGCACACAATATTTAACTATAGCACCAGAAATTCTATACAATTACTTGCCTTAATAAAGTAATCCAAATGGCCTAATTTCTGACACATATTTTAATTCATTCTTGCTCTCAAACAGATAAAATTTACTTATTCAGAAACTATGTAATCAAACTGTCTTTCCCATTTTTTGGTAAAGATCTTTCAAAAAATCCTGTCAAAGATGGCGCTTTTAACCGAATTTCTGGAATCGACAGCGCAGGAAAGTAAAAAGATTGCCGTCCTGAGACATAAATTCCTTCTAAATCAAGTTCTAATTAATTTAACAAAAAAAAAAAACTGTTTGATTACAAATTATTAAAAAAAAATCTAATTTAACAAATTACAACAACTATTGGGAAAATGCAGAGGGATAGCAGGGCAGTATTTGGTCTCTACCATGACCGTTACCTCGTACTATAAGACATTTAAAATTTTTATTAATTTAGCCCCTCCTAAAATACCCCCCTCTTGTAGCAGACCTATTCGCCCCCACCCTACTATAACATAGATTCCCCACGCTAGCTATTGCACCCACCTACTATAGTATGATCTCGACAGCCCGTGCACCACAGCACCGCCGCCACCGCCGGTTGCTGGCGCAGAAGTCTCATTCCCTATCTACTAACTTCCCGTTTGGTATCTGAAGGTAGAATAAACCGAAATATCCAAATATGATGCCAACTTTAGATGTTAGCATTGAAATATTTAAAGTTTGGTACAATTTCTATTTGTAGACCATCCCCTAAGCAAAATTTAAGTATTGCTTTAACTCTTGTTTAGATTGTTGTCTGAGCTAAAGGTATTTTGAGGAGATTAAAGTTGAAGACCACGTTTTTTGCTTTATAAGACGATTTCTTATCCGACGTCAATTTTTTAATTCGGCTTTTTTTCATATCTGATAATTTGCATCTGCCCTTTTTGTAACGATTTTATGCATTTCTATTGCCTATTCAACGAAAAAATCTTCTAAAGTTACAGAATTTCGTTAAAAGTTCTTCTAAAGTTACAGAATTTCGTTAAAAACGCTTAAAAAAAATAAAGTGACGACGTCAAGAGGTCCGTTCTCGACCGAAATCAACAACCATTTTCCCAATGGTTAATAAGCATGCCTGCAAGTGTTAATAATCTCACGTTTAAAAATGAGTCAGAAAGTTTTGTGTTGTTGAGCAGAATTTTTTTTTTTTTTTTTTTTTTTTTTTTTTTTTTTTTTTTTTAATCCGCCTTAATATTCGAAATAACACGATAGCCACTATAAAATACCCTCATCAAATCACTCGTGGCCTGCGGAACACGGGTTGAAGATTCTATTTTAAAGCGAATAGATGGCGATGTTGAATTTTAAAGTTATGGAAACACTTGAACTTGTCAAATTCATTATTACTAATGTTAGAGATAAAGTTAAAGTAGTAAAAGGTAAAACAATTAAGATAAACAAAATTTCATAAAACAAATAAGTATTTGAACTTACCTGCAACTTCCACAAATCGCCAAATGGCATAACGAAGTTATTTTATCATAATTGTTCTCAATGGTGTGTTCAAAGATCAATCAAACAGGAACCAGTGATGCCAAATGAACATTGAAAATATCCCGTACAAAGTGGCTTGAGTAACCCCTAATTATACGGTAACATTAAAATTTAATACATTTTGAGTTAGTTATTATTGTTTATTTATTTATTTTACTTTAGATTTAGAATCTGGACACTTTGGAATTTTACCATGCAGCAATTACACAAATAAACAAAAGATATTTTTTAAAAATTAAATCACAACTAGCTGACCCGCCCGGCGTTGCCCGGGCAGATTGTCATTGAAAAATATAACAGTGGAGTAGACTTCATAAAAAAAAAAGACTGAATAATATTTATTTATACTAAAAGCTTGTAAAAAAATCAAATAAGAGCTAAAATTTCAAAACTATAACAGTTACGTTTAAAAAATAAAACGGCCAGGGAAAATTATTACATTTACTTTTAATGAATGAAAAGGTCAAGGAAGTTCTTACGGTTGTTGAACCTAAATGGCATATCGGTATAAGATCGAGGCTTGATATATGGCAAATTAAGACTTGTGAAATGCTAATGTGATGCATTATTTAAAACTTCATTATAAACACAATTAAATAACAGGCGAAACAACAGTTATAGAGTCAAAAGATCTAACTCTAGAAAGACCCACATACAATTAATTGTCCATGACTAGATTTCAGAAGCAAAGCTTTCGTGCATGCGACTGTTATTAAGCCTATTTTGGCGATTTGCTTATGCTCTGTGTTTGACGGAGTTCTCGATCGATCCAATCTATTTCGATTTTCTTTTCTTAATTCGGCTTCTTCTTCACTTTCAAGCATTCTAAGAGATCTTTCACGGGCATTTCTAATGATATTTTGAAGCTCCATAATTGCAGCGAAAGAACGAAATGTAAATAAACCTGATTTACCTCGGCCTAAATCCTGCCAAAGGACTTTTACACAATAACCAATAGGATTCGTTTCATTCGGGCGTTGCCATTAAACAATTAACAAATAATCGCGATTTCTGTGCCACTTACGATAGCGTAATATATATATATATATATATAGATTATTGTGACTCAAAAAGGATATTGAAGACGTCTTAGAGCCCACACTAATCAAAGCGAAGACACTCGCAAGTGAATGCTAAATCAATAGCACAGTTCTTTCGCAATTTCCGCGTTTATAATTTTTTTTTGGTGGGGAGGGGGGGGAGGGGGGGGGGGCGCATATTAGGATACTTTTTCACTTCTTTGATTTTGGTTGCAATTTTCTTTTGCAAATATTATTCAAGATCAGACAAAATGTAACTAACTATCTAGTAGCCTAACTAAAACTTAAATTCGTTGAAAATACATGGAACATTATCCAAAGAGATCGAAATGATGAATATTGATTCGACAACTAAAGATAGACTTTTAAATAGGCTTAAAGAAAGTGAGGAAAAAGGTATCAAAAGACTGCTTACAGGAACTTAAGCAACTATGTGTTACTTTTTAAAACTCTAAAGGTTTATATTCGGAGCGCATTCGAAATCACTATTAGCAATGCCCGTTGACTCTCTCTTCGGCGCTGTGACATATGGAACAGGTGGCAAATTCGGTATTGTCGTTGTCAAGCTAGACGTCTGCAGTCTGCACAGGTCAAAGTTTCCAGTCCCGGGCCCCACTCAACTCGTACAAAAAATTTATTGGCCCTACCCAGCATGGTACAAAAGCTAAAAGTTCGGCCCGATCCCCGACCGTCCCGTACAAAAAAATTATTGGCCCGGTCCAGTGTAAAAACTAAAATTTCAGCCCGAACCCTGCTTGGTCAAACTGAATTTCTATAAAACATGCCGATATTTCTGAAGCAACAATATCCTACAATTAAATTTATTCAAAAAGCACACTTACTTATACATAGATCTTATTTTCAGATTATTCATAGAATACAGAACAACAACAATATTAAAGACTACTTAGACTCAGAAACACTGATTAAAAAAACTGACTTAGACAATTACATTCAAATGAAGATTCAGTAAGAAAATCAACTTAGTTTAAAATGAAAGAGAAAGATGATAAAAGAAAATTGTAATTTTAAATCCTACAAAGGAAAAAAGTAGATTAAACAAATTATTTTTGAAATTTATTAAACAAAAATAAATTTCTAAAGACTCCGCTACAAGGTAGAGAGACTTCGAGGGAAGGGCAGTATTGCAAACTTGGTGTTTCCATAAGGATGGATTTACAATCCCACTTGAACAAGAAACAATTCAACAGTTATATATAGAGAAGACGTTCGATATAACGACAGTCCATTATAGCGACTTTCGCGTTCTAACGAACCGACCGATAAAAAATCCAATATATGTAGCCATTCACACTTTAACAGTGAATAGAACAAAACAATTAGATCAAACATTCCAATAAATATGACCTTTTATTTTCTACTATAGTTGTTTTACATTGTGTTTCAGCAAAGCTAGAAGATATTTCAAATCTTTATAAAAAAAAAAAATCTTTAAATTTAGCTTTTTGTTTTTAATCTATTCGGGGGGGGGGGGGGGGTGGACAGGGGCGTAGCTACCGTGGAGCAGTTGGATCAAACTGCTCCAGGCGCACGAATCATGAGGGCGCTAAATTTGAAAGAGCAAAGCGAAATAACTTGTAAAAATACTTGTAATTTTTTTTAAAGTTATGTTTAACAAGTTATTATGGATGGATCATACTTGTTATGCTCGCATATTCCTGTGATACGAGGTATATCCACAAAGTAAGTTCCGTTTCTTATTTCTATCCGCAGCAGCGCTGCGATCACAGTTCCGAGCATGCGCGGCAGTTACTCTGACTGAAGGAGAAGAAATGTACGCCATTTTCAGATCGCTGCTGCCGACGTGTTATTTATAGTGCTTCTTTAGAATGTCAGCCTTAATTGAAAATGCCGCCACTTGTGAAATCAGATCTGTGATTCGCTCATAGGCGTAACTAGAGCTATTTTGTGGGGTGGGCACAGGCCCCCAACTTCATGAGTCCTTTGTATGTGTGTATGCGTCCAGTGGCACAGCCCAAGGGGGGGGGGGTGAGGGGTAAAACCCCTCCCAGAGCTAAAAAAAAAAATATTATAATTGCCGCTTATATGAATCACTAGTTAAGCAAATTAGACGCTTTTATAAATCGAAACTAAAGTTAATATTAAGTTTTTTTAGTTTATTTGAAATTCGCAGCTTTGTTGAATCAAATTATATTCAACAAAGTGATTCAATTAGACCGCGAATATTATACTTATACTATGGAAGCGTATATTAGATCTTAGATGCACTGGTTAAGTGAAAACTGTCATTTGTTTTGAAAAAGGGTAGCAATTACATTTTTTAGACATCTTAGAGTAAAAGAATGATCATTTCGGCCGTCATACGCTTTGAGTATTATACAGTGGATAGTTTTTACATTGAATTTTTGTCTTTGTTCCACGTTCAGAAGGATAATGGACATCAACTTCCAGAAAAAAAAGAAAAAAAATCATAAAATATATGTTTATACGTCTTTCTCAGTTTCAGACTTTCTGTTAAAGTCTGCACCGGAGAAATTTCTAGGTTCGAGCGCGACCCGACTTGTAGAAAAATTTTTGCCTCTCAGCCGGGTATAAAAGTTAAAAGTTCGATCCGGATCGTAAAAAATATATGTATGTATATTAAACTGACAAAAAAAAAAAAAAAAAAAAAAAAAGTTAAAAGTTAGACTCGAATCCGCTCCGGGCTATGCACATAGTTTATTGGCTCGACCCAGTATAAAAGCTAGAATCTCGGCCCGGCTCATACAAAAACGTAATTATCCCTTCCCAGCTCGCCTGAATTTCAACAAAAAACATATTTTTACACTGGTATGGTTAAAAATTATCTTCTACGAGGAGATCTGACAAAAATATTTATTTTAGTTTTTCTTTTCATGTTGTTTGTATTCTTCGTTTTTTAAAAAACGCTTTGTGCTGAGATATTTATTTTGTTACTGTAGTCCAGTCAAATTAGGTTTTTTTGCCATAAAAAATGCTAAGGAGATAGGGGGAGGGGCAAAATAAAGTACTTTTTTAGTTTTTTACAAATATCTCAGAAACTGTTGGTTTTCATGAAAAAATTACTACATAATTTCTGAGATATTTGTAAAAAACTAAAAAAGTTCTTTATTTCCCCCCCCCCCTTACCCTAGCTCACCTCCTATCCATCAGGACTTTTTACATATCATCAGTAGCCATCAATGAACAACTGTATCAATTTTTATCTCTGTAGCATTTATTATGGCGACATTAAGTAAATAAATTTGAAATTAAAGTGATTTTTTTGCGGAAAGTCCGTCAAATTCACATAAATTAAATATCATAAAATTTCACGTGAAACTTTGTAAATGCGACAAAACATAATAGGGAACAATGAAAGTACTAATTTATCATTAGGCACTACTTACTAAGTCAATATATTATTTTTTTCTTTACACATCATCATCAGCTGAAGTGGACGACTCATTAAAAGGCGTTCTCAGCATGACTGAATCCGTAATCTCAATGTCTTCCTCATCTTGTTAATGTGTATTTATAGCTCTTCATAATAAGTGTATTATTATGAAGTGTATAAGTATTTATAGTTATTCATAATAATCATGAATCGGGGGGCAGTCAACCACCCTTTCACACTCACTACCAGACACCCCCCCCCCCCTCCAAAAAAAAAAAGAAAAAAGAAAAAATTATGTCAATTCTTCCTTTTTTTTGCGACAATATTTAATAAATTTGAATAGACTGGTCTCTAACAGCACCTGTCAAACTTTTCATGTATTCTCGGAAAGTTGCTGTCGAGACCCCGTATGAAGGTTAAGTAATTAAATTTGAAAAAAAAAGTTTTTTTTCGGAAAATCCTTCAAAATAATAATGAACTGATTCCTGTTTCATGTTTAGATGATTCATAATAATCATGAATCGGGGGGGCAGTCATCCACCATTTCACACTCACCACCAGACACTCCCCCCCCCCCCCCTTCAAAAAAAAAAGAAAAAAGAAAAAATTGTGTCAATTCTTCTTTTTTTTTTTTTTTTTTTTTTTTTTGCGACAATATTTAATAAATTTGAATATACATTAACTAAGTAAATTTGAAATTAAAGAGAATTTTTTTTCGGTAAATCCATCAAGGCTCCTTTTTCGTGACTAACGGATAATCGAGGTTCCACTGTATATACCTGTCATTTGTAGATAATTTTATGTTCTTTAATTTATGTCTGAGTAATTTTTTCATGAAAACCAACAGTTTCTGAGATATTTGTAAAAAACTAAATAAAAAACTTTATTTAGCCCTCCCTCCCCCCGCTCACCTCCTATCTATGGGGACTTTTTACATAGTCATCAGTAACTATCAATGAACAACTGGACCAATTTTTATCCCTTAAGAATTTATTATGGCGACATTAAATAAATTAATTTGAAATTAAAGTGATTTTTTGGGGGAAAATCCGTCAAAGCTCCGGTCTTCTGACTGACGGATAATCGAGGTTCCACTGTACATACCTGTCATTTGTAGAGAATTTTATGTTCTTTAATTTATGTCTGAGTAATTTTTTCATGAAAACCAACAGTTTCTTAAATATTTGTAAAAAACTAAAAAAATACTTTATTTAGCCCCCCCCCCCTCTCCCCGCTCACCTCCTATCCATGAGGACTTTTTACATAGTCATCAGTAGCCATCAATGAACAACTGGACCAATTTTTATCTCCTTAGCATTTTTTATGGCAAACTGCTCAAAAATGGGCTAATTTGACTGCACTACTGGATCTCGATTTGCATGCAAATGACTTTATTAATAACTTTAATCCATATTCCATGGCTTGGAGACTTAAAAACTTGAAAATTCTTGTAGTATCGTAAAAATTTCTAAGACGGAATCGCATAGGAGAACATAAATATCCGTTATAGGAAAGTTACCTTGTTAGCATATACACTGTCGGTTGTAAATATATATTACATTCTTTTCTCACGTATTATTATGTTCATTTTGCATGGAAAAATACATTTTTCCGTTTGAAACAGGATTCTGTCATGGGCAGGTTCTTTTTCACACGCTTTATTGTACTTTAATTTTATTGCCAAGAAAATGAACTATTCTTTAAAAAGAATAAATTGAAAATTTTAATTCTAGAACAATGACGATTTAAAAATATATGCATTTTTTGCAAAAATTGTTGGGCCGATCGAAATTTTACTGATTTTTGCATGGGTCAGGTCAGGGTAGGCAGGGCCAATTATTTTCATATGGGCTTGATAAAAACAGGACCCGAAAATTTCAGCTTGTTTAGACCTTTAGGAAGAATGAATTCCAGTTTCAGCCCGGCCTGGAAAAAAGGAAGCCAGGCCCAGTCCGATTGCCATGAATGAAAATAGGCTGGAGATTGACCCGTGGGTTGGTCCGGTTTCGGGCCAGGACCGAGCCCAAACAAACCTCTGCATGTGCATCTTGTTTTGTGTTTTTGCTCTCAGTTATTTCTAAGACCAAGGTATGTGAGTGATGCAGGTAAAAATCTTTGACAAAGTAAGAATTAAGAAAATGTGCTATAAAGATATAAATGCAAAATGTGTTTTTGATTGAACGGATTATTGTAGTGTTTCATTCGAACAATTTGTTCCTGGGGGGCTAACCACAGCATACAAGGCTGATGCTCTAAGTACTGAGCTACCCCGGCCAATACCTGGGTCTGCAATTTCTCACTAATAAATTGCAGACCCAGGTATTGGCCGTGGTAGCTCAGTGGTTAGAGCATTAGTCTTGTATGCTGTGGTCCCAGGTTCGATTCCTGGCTCTGGCTAATTTTTCACACTTGTTGGGTTTATTGTATTTATAGTTTGTATGTGTGTATGTTTAGACTTGAATGCAGGCATTATTTATGTGTGTTTTAATAGATAAATATTCTCCAACATCAGGAAAAAGGTTAAAAACAAATAATATTTAGAAAACACACATACTTAACACATAAACAATGTGTTTAAAAAAAAAAAGTAGAACAATCTGTAAAAGCTGGTAGAGCACACTACAATTAAAGATTTTTGTATAGGAAACCAGGTCGCGATCCATTTATTCAGTGAAAAATATAGGATATAGGAAGTCGAATCCAAGTATTTTTAGAGAACTTTAATAATAATGAAGATATTTTAACGAAATTTTCACTATACTGTATACGAAATTAGATGTTAAATAAAGTGCTGGAAGTGCACAGTAATTCAGTCAACGATACCGCGTTTAATGTCAACTACATCCTAAAATATGGAATACTTAATTTGGCATTGTTTGGACGCGAATTATAATAAATTCTACCTCTTCTCGTGTTATTTTACACCGGACACAAAGCAAAGTAAGTCTATTGAAAAGTTTGCTAAAATTGCTTTATTGTTACTAAAGTTAAGAAAAAGAATTCGGGATTGTCTTGGAATGAAATCCTATGTATTTCTGATTTAAAAATAGATTCCTGATTTTCTGTACAAAAAATTGTTTTCTGTACTTGTGCCCTTCCATTTCTTTAAGTTTGCCTCCTCATTCTTCAAACACTATATTAATCTAACAGTTTTTTGTTATTTCATTGGTGCATTTTATATTTTCTAACTCTTATATCGTAAACGTTTCTGAAATGAATTATGGTCAACGTAACTACCGATTTTACGCTCCGAGGGAAAAAAATGATTATCACGTCATTAGCTAAACTGATTCGATTAGCTGGTGATTCAAGTAACCAGCGACACCGTTATCAACAATTCAACCTCTCCTCCCCATAGAGCTGAATTCTGGCTGTGCCACTGATGCGTGCAAGAATATTTTTAAAAAAAACTGCATTTAGACCAAACTCGTTAATTGAATGAAAATTTTGACTTAAAATTAGAAACAACTTATTATCAAGGTTATTAGTTAGGAATGCCATTGATCAATGGAGCCAACTTTTGAAATATATTGTATGGGCCCAAATGTTTTAAGCAAAATAGCCCGGCGCGTTTTATTATTTGCTTATGTTATTCGTGAATTCTTTTGCATAATAACGTTAATATTTACTATTATATCATAAATATCAATACAAATTAAAAACACAAGAAGCAAAGCATTTCAGTCATTTATGAGCTTTATAATTATCAGGATTGGGACACTAAAATATAGATAATGTTCACTCACTGATTTATACTCACTGATCAAAAGGGGTATAGTGGAGGGCATACGAAGTTACTCGCCGTATACATTTTAGAATCTTTTTTTTTTTTTAATGAAATGCTCCGTATACATTCTCTTTCTCAAACAAATCTATAGCATAAGTTCACATGATTATAGCATTTATCTTTTGGTTTACATACGGCAGCAATACTGCTGATCAAGTATATAGGAAATTGAACTGTTGAGAGAAATTTAATAATTGTATGTGTACTGAAGAACATTTAGTGCTCTTGATGTCTCTGTTACGGATGTCAATGCTATTTTTCAACGTCAACAAATGAAGTTTTCATAATGAACAGAGGAAAGTATATTCAACTAAGTAAATTATATTCAATGGTTGGAGTATCATAGTTGAGATTTTTCCAACAGAGCGAAAATATGCCGGGACCAGGACTCGAACCTGGGTACTTTGGTTTGCCGTACCAACGCTCTCCCTACTGAGCTATCCCGACGATATCCTGGGATGGCATATTTCACTCTTATTTCGCAGCCTTGTCCAACAAATAGAAAATGAAATTTTGTTTCCGAGATTTAAAAATTTAAATAAATACGTAGTGAAATAAAACAAGGGAAATTAGGTGGGCCAGGGGAGAAAATTATTGGGCGGGCTCGACGCTAAAGCCCCACGGGCCCATATAAGTAAGCACCACTGCTATTCATTGTGACATTGAAATTTTAAAGATGACTAGAAGTTCCGAGGGAGACCCAATTTTAGGCATAATGTCCGGGTGTCCCAATACATCTCTTTAATGTCCCGGTTTTAAACACAGCACTTAAACTATCACTTCTCCAAAATTCATTTAAAAAAAATGAATGTTTTGATTTTTACCGAATTCCACTTCTCCAACAGCAAAATGTTGAAATACACTCTGTGTCTATTACAGAAAACGGTCTTGAGAAAAATTTCGTGGTTCCGATAGAACGAATACCATATACAGTGGAACTCGAGTTATACGTTTTGCCCGGAACCGGAAAACAAAACGTATAACTCAGTAAAACGTACAACTCAATTAATGGTCTATCGGAACCATTTTTGAAGTATATCGTACAAACTTTTCTGCTGAAGAGTTTGTTACCTTTTATATCAAAAACGGAAGATTTCTAAGTATTACTGTATCCATGACATACATTTTCGGAAACGGACAGAGTAGAAAAAGGTACATCAGAAAAGTACACATGAAGTTATTTGATCATAAAAGATTTATTAAAAATATTTTTAATACACATAGAGTACTTAAAATAAATCATTGGAATCGCCTTGGCATATAAATCATTTATCAAAAGACATTTCAGTAGTTTACTGAATCTTGTTGAAATAATCACTAATCTTCCATTGTTTCTTTTTGCAGAGCGACACAACAAACTTTGCATTTATGTTAATAATGCAGCCGCCTTATCGTTACTGCTTTTACGACTGGCGAATTGCTTTACTACATCAAAAGCCTTCAGAGCATCTCCGAAATTTGAGTGGGATCTTTCAAATTAGACTCATCTGACGCGTCTTTACTGTTTCCGGTTACAAAATGCATAAATCAGACAAAATTTCGTCCGGGAACGCAAAAACGTAACGTATAACTGAGGGAAATGTATAACTCAAAACATATAACTCAGCTAATTTTTAATGGCAAGTGGTCGGGACCGCTGAGTTGAAACGTATAACTGAGGGAAATGTACAACTCAGGTAACGTATATCTGGAGTTCCACTGTAGATATAATTTATACATGTCTGAAAAATGCATACAACTGAAACCTGTCTAAAATATAGACGTTTTCCGATCACTGTAATTTTATGCAGGTAAAGTAAACTGAATCTATTTATTTTAAGAATGAATAAACGGAAAAATTAGAGAGAATTTTTCTTGAAATCATTAATGTAAACTCTAAATTTGTTTAAAAATTCTAAAATGTGAAAAAGAATATTTTGAGGAGTGGGAGGAAAAGATTAGTTTTTATTTTGAGGGACGAATACATTTAAATAAGCAAAAGACAATGTTTCCTTTAACTGCAGTAAAAATGATACGTCAGCCTGAGATTCTGACAAGAAGAATTAAAATATGACTTCAATTTGACTCACCTTTAATTTACAGTATTCGCATAAATCGTTTATTTTAAATGAAAAGGGAGGATGTATGATTGAGCTGTTAAGGAGATTGGGGGGAGGGTACTTCACTTACGCGAAAACATCCAATATTTCGTTTGCATTTTCATATTTTTTAAATGATTTTCTATTTTACTTTATGCACTGTATAGTTGAAGTCAATCTCTACATAGACCGCATTTTACTTTTTCTGATGTGTTTGCAGTTTTTTTTTTTTTTTTTCCTTACGAGGATTTTTTTATCTTCGAAGCCGGTACTGAAAACGATCCGTTTTTTATTTAAAATTCAGTCGATACTCCACTGTTTTACTGCATAAAATCCTCAATTTTTTACATGTGCAAAATATGTTTATAAGAACACAATTTTTAAATTCAATACTGTATAAGTTATAGTCCTTTCAAAAGTTGACATATCACATAAAATAGTGTATAAAATCTTGAAAAAAAAAGAAAGAAAAAGAAATCAGAAGTATTTTAAAGTTTTTAAAAATATATATATTCTTAAATTTTAATAGTACATTATAATTGTAAAACTACGATGATTTCTATAGTAGTGGATTGATTTTAAATTTAATTAGCTCCATCAGAATTCAGCAGAAAGAGATTTGATTAAAGAAAACTCACATGGAAAACATTTTTACCTAAAATAATTTTCGCCCAAAATAAATAAATAAAAAAGCTTAAGTTTTACCTTTTTTTTCATGGGAAAACAAAAGTATTCTTCAAAAATTATTTCCATCACATTTGAAAGGTGCTTATAGAGATGCATCGATTAGTGATTTTGATCCAATAGCGAATATTCGACATCTGTAAACCAGATGCTGAAAATTCGGTAGGCCTAATATTCCTGTATTTTAAGATTTAAAAGTATTAAAAAATAAACTTTAAAGTAAATTGTACACCATATTTAACACACATACTTGTGTTTTGAGGAATGAGTACAACAATGAGTTATTTTACAAGTAAACTTTACACACAAAAATATAAAAAAAAGGCTTTGAGTTATTTTTTTAGAAGAGGATGGTCTTAAAAATTTTTAATTAATGAAACGTTAAATTCCATAATTCCTTCTCTAAATTAAAATAAATTTATAAGACCTTATATTTTAAAATAAATATTCCAAAATTGAAAAGAAATTTTTAAGGACATAGAAGGAAAATTTTACCGTTATATAGTATTATTTGTCAGAAAGAAACAGTATGTCAGCAAGAAAAAAAATTCTTTTCAATTGGCAACTCGGAAAAAAAACTTATTGCTCTTTTTGATTTATCAATGAAATTTGTAAATCCACCACAGCGGGCGATCATTTTTAGAAGTTGCAAACATACAGGATTTTCCTAAAATTTTGTAAGAAACTTTCAGGAGAGATAGTGCGGTCAAGACACCTTTTCTACAGTAAACCAGCATCGCAATCCACTTATTCTATTAAAATACAGTAAAGTAACGAAAAAATTACAAATTACCCATTACAAACTGAACCCGAATTTTCGTTCATAACTTTAACAATAATGAAGATATGTTAACAAGAATTTTGTCAAGAAAAAAACTTATTGCTCCTTTTGCTTTTTATGAAATATGAAATGATTGGAAGTGACTGAATTTCGGTTAGGACTCAATTTATGTAACGTTAACTGGCATTTTGAATAATGAAATGTCTAGCTTACAGTTCTGATGTGAAATTTGACAATTTCCAGCACTTCTCGTAATGCTATCATATTCCACAGAAAACAAAATCTCATCAAAAAGTCACCTGTAAAAAAAGCAGCCAAGTCTCGTAACTCATTTACCGTAAAAAGTACTGAGATCGTATAAAGCCAAGTTTAACTATCTTATTAACTCTGAAATTTTCATTCACAAATCACTCCTAGTCTCTACATCTTTAGTTAATTATTATTTTGTGACTTGGCAATTACGTAGCACAAGAATGTGTTGTATATAGTTAGTCTTAATCAAATAATACTATAACATATTAAAGTGTAATAACTTCCCTGTGCGTATATAATTTGCTTTAGTTAAAATCCCATCCCATGACATAGTAAGGTGTAATAACTTTCCTGTGCTGTGTAATTGCCAAGTCACAAAATAATAATTAACTAAAGATGTAGAGACTAGGAGTGATTTGTGAATGAAAATTTCAGAGTTAATAAGATAGTTAAACTTGGCTTTATACGATCTCAGTACTTTTTACGGTAAATGAGTTACGAGACTTGGCTGCTTTTTTTACAGGTGACTTTTTGATGAGATTTCACTTCTTTTTGTAAGTAATCCTGCTTTTCTTGATTTTGGGTTCTTTTTGGAGATCATCCACTGATTTTCGCTAAGCCCACACTCTGTCCCTATTATTTACAGGTATCAAAAATTTGAAGCTTTAGTTTCGTTTGCAAAGTACTGTAGATAAAAAGAGATTTCAGGTTCCTAGGCAAGCCCTAAGTTATGGGAGGGGGAGTGTCAAAAGTACTCTCAATTGCTTCCAGGATAGGTGCTATCCATCTGAGATATTACTCGCAGCCCTAGATACTTGATATTTAACATAAAAGAACTTTTTAGTATAAAAAGAAAGCCAAAATTAAAATTTCCGGAAATTTCCAATAAATCAAACTATATTCCTTTTTTCGATGTTTTTTTTACGTTTTTTTTTTAGTCTTTTTTTTATTATTTACGGATTTTTTAATTTTTCCTTACTTTGTGTACTAAACCCTGCCTTTCTGCCAAATGTCAAGCTTCTAGGACAATAAAATCGAATTATTTTCAAATTTTCGACTTTTTATAAATTTATTGATTTTTCGATTTTAATTCTAAGTTACCTGATTGTCATGCCAATATAGTAATTATTTGATCCGTCTTCTTAGGATCATTTAGGTTCAATTTAGAGATAAATCAAGTGAATCTTAGAGTCACCATGATTTTATTTAGAAAGGACTATTAAGCCATAACGAGCCAGTAATATCGGGGGGGGGGGGGGGGGTAGGGGGAGCTGTGAAAATTTTTGTGGGGCTAACATCATTTAACAATCCATATTTCATACGTGAAGTAAATAGAGTACAACCTGTGAAAGAAAACAAACCTGTCTATAAAGAAATCGCCTATATCGTAGCCAGTCTATAGCGGAACTTTTCTATAACGAAATTCGTAAACGAAAGAAAAGAAAACATAATCCGGGAGAAATAACATAAAACAATTAGGGGCGTTGTACTAGCTAATAGGACAATTATCTTAAAACTAATGTTTCTAGCAGTACAAAATCAAATTGTTTTCGAATTTTCGATTTCTTAAAGATATTTCGATTTTTCGATTTTATTTTCGAATTTAACGAATATTTTAATTGTTCCTTTTATTGAATAGTAAATACTACCTTTAGACCAAGTTTTAAGTTTCTAAGACTACAAGATAAAATTATTTTCAATTTTTTATTTTTTCGAATTTTTGTTTTATAATTTTCTGGATTTTTTAATTTTTTCTTATTTTGTATCTTTATTACAAATTTCAAGTTTCTAGCGCTACAAAATCGAATTATTTTGAAATTTCCGATTATTTTCGAATTTTTTATTCTATTTTCGAATTTATTGTGATTTAATGTTTCCTTTTTCTCTATCCTAAACAATAAGTTTTCGCCGAATTTTAAGTTCTAAAGCTACAAAATCGAATTTTTTTCAATTTTTCTAATTTTTTTTTCGAATTTTACAGATTTTTTATTTATTTCTTTTTTTGTATCCTAAATACTACCTTTAATCCAAATTTTAAGTTTCTAGCTTTACAAAATCGAATTATTTTAAAATTTTCGTTTTTTTTCGATTTTTTTATTTTATTTTCAATTTTTGCTGTGTTTTTAATTTTTTTCTTTTTCTGAATCCTAAACACTATCTTTACAGCAAATTTTCAGTTTCTAAGGCTACGAGATCATATTATTTTCAATTTATCTCCTTTTCTTTCTTTCTTTCTATTTTTTATTTATTTATTTTATTTTTTTAAATTTTCGATTTTTTTTTTGAATTATCCATATTTTTTAATGTTTCCTTATTTAGTATCTTAAATATTACCTTTATTCCAAATTTAAAAGTTTCTAGCGCTATATAAAATCGAATTATTTTCAAAATTTCCTTATTTTTCGATTTTTTTATTTTATTTTCCAATTTTATTGCGTTTTTATTTTAACTTATTCTGAATCCTAAACACTATCTTTACCGCGAATTTTAAGTTTCTAAGGCTAAAAGATCAAATTATTCTAATTTTTTTTTTTTTTAATTTTTTCGAATTTTTCGAATTTTTGATTTTTTTTTTTCGAATTTTCTGGATTTCTTAATTTTTCCTTATTTTGCATCCTAAATACTACCTTTATTCCGAATTCCAAGTTTCTAGCGCAACAAAATTGAATTATTTGAAATTTTTCGATTTTTATCGATTTTTCGATTTTATTTTTAAAAAAAATTTGTGTTTTTGACGTTTTATTTTTCTGAATTCTAAACACTACCTTCAAACCAAATTTTAAGTTTTTAAGACTACAAGATCGTGTTATTTTCAATTTTCAATTTTGTTCGATTTTTTTGAATTTTCGAATGTTTTTTCTTTCCGGATTTTATAATTTTTTCTTTCTTTGTATCCGAAACACTAGCTTTATTCCAAATTTTAAGTTTCTGTGGCTGCGGGATCTACCCATTCTTTTTTATGACGCGAGATGGAGTGAGTGTGTGAGTGACAAAAAATCGAAACTTTGAGTTCATATATCGTCTGCACTAATTTATGGGTATTTTTTTAATTATCCATATTTTTTAATTTTTCCTTATTTAGTATCTTAAATATTACCTTTATTCCAAATTTCAAGTTTCTAGCGCTATAAAATCGAATTATTTTCAAATTTTCCTTATTTTTCGATTTTTTCGATTTTTTGATTTTATTTTCGAATTTTATTGCGTTTTTTATTTTAACTTATTCTGAATCCTAAACACTATCTTTAATGCGAATTTTAAGCTTCTAAGGCTAAACAATCAAATTATTTTAATTATTTTAATTTTTTTGCGAATTTTTCGAATTTTTGAATTTTTTTTTCGAATTTTCCGGAATTTTTAATTTTTCCTTATTTTGCATCCTAAATACTTCCTTTATTCCGAGTTCCAAGTGTCTAGCGCAACAAAATCGGATTATTTGAAAATTTTCGATTTTTTTCGATTTTTCGATTTTTTCAATTTTGCTTTCGATTTTTTTTGTGTTTTTGATGTTTTCTTTTTCTGGATACTAAACACTACCTTCACACCGAATCTTAAGTTTCTAAGACTACAAGATCGTATTATTTTCAATTTTCAATTTTGATGGAATTTGCTGAATTTTCGAATGTTTTTTTTTTTTTCGAATTTTCCGTATTTTATAATTTTTCCTTTCTTTGTATCCTAAACATTACCGTTTTTCCAAATGTCAAATTTCTAGGACTACGGGATCTACCTAATCTTTTTGATGACGCGTGAACGAGTGAGTGAGTGACAAAAAATCGAATGTTTGAGTTCATATATCGTCTGAACTAGAAAAGACAGAAAGTTGTAATTTTAAATTTTGGTCCTGTGTGCCAAATACTCTAGAAAAACGAAGTTTCAAATTTTTTGAATACTCCAGCGCGGAGATATGGGGGGGGGGGGGGGTCAAAAGTGCCCTGAGTTGCTTCCAGTAAAGTATGCTTACGGATGTCCTCTCTCGACTTGGCGGAGGCACCGCCGTGCCTCCAGATTATATAATTGCACGGTCTAATGAAGTTATTATTTGAAACGATATCATTTAATTTTTCACATACTGATTAAAACTACGCACGTTATTTTTTATTTGTACTTGGATGTTTATTTCCATATTTGTAACCATGGAGTACATCGAGCCACAATTTTCATAAATTAAATTATGTTTATCGTTTACACATTGTATTTTTACGTGTTACAAACTCTATGGTTTTTCGGTACTTCTCTATTATCCCGTCGACCACTTTTCATAACAAAAAGCTATCGCCAAACTGTAACGCCAAATAAACGGGAGAACTTTGCCATTATAGTATCAAAATAAATAAATAAATATAATGTAAGAATTTAAGGACACAATTGTTATTTTAATTAAGGAAATAACTAATAAATCAGTAAAACATAATGAAAAATACACGCAAATGTCGAATTAAAAAGCACTTGATGAAATAACAAACACGTGTAATGCTTCTGACATCAAGTAAATGGGACTGCATTTTTGGCGTTTAATCTTACAGTTTGGCGATGTTTTTTGTTATGAAAAGTGGTCGACGGGATAATAGAGAAGTACCGTTTTTTCTTATAATACATGGTTTGTATAGATTCGAGGGGAAAATTATATTACTTTCATAAAAATGTATTTGGATGGTTTCTTGTTAATACAATCTTGCCAAGGCTGTGGTTTTCCTATTAGACTTAATGTTATCTGTATGCTCCATTTTTCTGCAACTAAATTTCCTCATGCCAATATAGTAATTCATTGATCCGTTTTCTTAGGATCGTTTATGTTCAATTTAGAGATAAATCAAGAGAATCTTAGAATCACCATGATTTTATTTAGAAAGGACTATCAAGCCATAACCAACCAGTAATGTCGGGAGGGAGGGAGAGATGTGAAAATTTTTGTGCGACCAACATCTTTTAACAACAAATATTTCATATATAAATTAAATAGAGTAAAGCCTGTGAAAGAAAATGAACCTGTCTATAAAAAAAAAGGTCTATAACGTAGCCAGTCTATAGCGGAACTTTTGTATTACAAAATTCGTAAACAAAAGAAAAGAAAAGCATAATCCGGGGAAAATAACACAAAACAATAACGGAAGGTGTACTAGCTAATAGGACAATTATCTTAAAATCTATCTAAAACAAACTATCCCCATCCTGTGGGATTTGTTTTTCAATGTTTTACTTTATTTAATGCAAAACATAGATTGCATCCGACAACTCATACAAAAGGCCTCCGGCCTGTACCGGCAGGAAAAGGTAGCTTTCCTATATCTTCGTTTTAAAATTTTAGCTAATCTTACTCGAAAACAGCAAGTTAAAATGCAAAGAAACCGTTTACAAAAGATTCGTTTACACTGAATTTGAATAAGAAATTCGCCAAATTATTGAGCTATAGCCAAGTTGGCTTCATTTATGAAGACTTATTTTTGTCGCCAAATTTGGCGAGATTTCGCCAATTGTCGCCAAGTTTGGCGAGAATTTGGCGCTAATGGATATGAATATATAGTTTTATGCGTATGATTGGGGAAATGATTACAACAATGAAAGAAAATAATTTGCGAGAAATCGCGTTCACTAAAACTTATAAATTTATATTAAAATCATTAAAATTAAAGACATTACAATACACTTTCATAAAACATTAAAAACATATTAAAATTGGACGTTTCGGATTTACATGGAAAATCCCTCTTCAACAACAACATTTCACTTAGCGTAAATCATAGTTCAAAAATATCAACAAATAGAAAATGCAACGTATCAAAATTTCGAAGTCAAAGTTACAGTTATAATGACACGGAGTATTTATTTGGGATTGCACCTGCTTGACCATTATTGACCATAAATTTATCGTTGTTTTTTTGTAATGTGCTGTTTTGTTTCAAAATGTCAGCCACCCTAGAATTTTAAACTGCTCTATCTCAGCCAATTTTTAAGATAGAGGTAAAACAAAAAATGCTCTGGAATCCTTGTATCAAGTCCTAACACCTAATTAAAAAATAAACTTGATTTTTTAACTTTTTTGTATATTTATTTTAGTTTTAAAATTTTCCGTGGCCGCCATCTTGAAACAAGATGGCGGACCAAGCTGGCCAACGAACTCGGTCGAGGCATTGGTGAGCTTAATACACACAATTAGTTTCGTCCAAATTAATTTATAAATACGAGCGTTATCGTATCAAATTATTTTCATTTTTTCAATTTTTTTCGAATTTTTTTATTTTTTTTTCGAATTTTCTGGATTTTTTTAATTTTCCTTTTTCTGTATCCTAAATACTACCTTTATTCCTAATTTGAATTTTCTAGCGCAACAAAATCGGATTGTCTTCAAATTTTCGGTTTTTTTTCAATTTCTTCGATTTTTTCAATTTTGCTTTCGATTTTTTTGGTGTTTTTGATGTTTTCTTTTTCTGGATGTTAAACACTACCTTCACACCAAATCTTAAGTTTCCAAGACTACAAGATCGTATTATTTTCAATTTTCAATTTTGATGGAATTTGTTGAATTTTCGAATGTTTTTTTTTTCGAATTTTCTGGATTTTATAATTTTTCCTTTCTTTGTATCCTAAACACTAACTTTTTTCCAAATGTCAAGTTTCTGGGGCTACGGGATCTACCCAATCTTTTTGATGACGCGTGAACGAGTGAGTAAGAAGTGACAAAAAATCGAATGTTTGAGTTCATATATCGCCTGAACTAGAAAAGACAGAAAGTTGTAATTTTAAATTTTGGTCCTGTGGGCCAAATACTCTCTATAATTGAAGTTTAAAATTTTTGGGATACTCCAGCGCGGAGATATGGGGGGGTCAAAAGTGCCCTGAGTTGCTTCCAGAAAAGTATGCTTACGGCTGTCCTCTCAAGACTTGGCGGAGGCACTGCCGTGCCTCCAGATAAGCCTGTTGAAAATATTGTTACAATATCTTCAGTTTGACCGAATATTCTATAGTATCACCCAATAGGCTGAATACGGATTATTTTAAAATCCACTAAAATTGAGACCATTGAGTAATTTCATCCCATCAAAGATAATCCATAAACCAAGTCGAGTACTTTGAATTTGCTTCAATCTGCACAAGATATTAAAAAATAAGAAATAGGTCCCTCCCACACTCAAAACCGTTTGAAAAATTATTTGTATTTCACCAGATCGGGACATGAGCTGAATTGGTTTTTGAATTGCTAGTGTTGAATAATTGAAATTCTACTTCCCAATGAAAGATTCTATGATAATTTAACTCGATACGCTGTGTAAATATTCATCATTAACACCTCTACTCTTTTTGCAATGACAACTACTACAGCAATTTAAATTCCAAGTTTTTTTTTTTTTTTTTTTTTTTTTTAAGATTAAATTTGGCAATTTCAAAAATAAATTTCTGTCTTTACCAAATAGTTTTTTTTTTTAAATAATAAATGACATTAATTAAAGAGGTTCGAGCAAGAACCTGTTATGTTACATTTTCTCAAAATACAGTTTATTTTTTCGATGAAGGTGTTATGAGACAATCTGTCATATGGTAAAGGTAAAATACCAATATTTTAATTAATCTTTAAAATCTGATATATTATTTATTAAAAGTTAATATTTTAATGAAAATAACTTAAATATTATTAATAATTTTTATATTAGAAAATTAAATGTTGCTAAGTTTTTCTGAGAGAGCTTGGTATACTACTCGTTAAGTTACTAAATACAAGGTACAAAAACAAAAATAAAATAAAAATTGCAACTAAAAGCTTTCATTTAAATTGTCTCAGAATTTAATTTTTGTTACGTAACAAATCACGCCCTTCACAGTTTCACCAAGCCCTTCTATTTATTCAGACTATGAAAGATTGATAAGGAAAAATTTACTCACAAAAAGTACATTCAGAAACATGAAGCAAAGAGCCTCGATCCATGAAGCAGCATGCAGCAATACAAACAAAAATTTCCAAAACTACAGAATTTATTTGCGCACTGATAATTACGCATGCAAACTTGGAAAAGGGAAATAACCCCGCACGCTTACAGCCGCAGGCAAATTGCGAAATATTCGCCCTCCCTTAACCCTCAAAGTAAAGCCCCCTGCAATGATGTTCTCATTTACGACTTTTGCCGTGTCTCATCACTCAGACAACTAATTGATCAGTAATTTGTCAATTACATCCTGTTTTTTAAATTGGTCATTATTTTGCAAGAAAAAACCGTTCGGGCACCTGTGCCCCCCACTATCACCTTCTCTCTCTCATCGGCTCTCACCACAGTAGATAATATTTTTTGACTTAGTTGAAAGAATACGGAACTGGACATCTGGAACTGATTTTTTCCCCATCACCTCGGGACAAAACAGAAAACTCCCGTTCAGATTTAGAGCTTTCAGATAATATTCATTTTGTTCCTTTTGGAACCCTATGGACTGCGGGTCACATAACTGTTGCAAAGAATGTAGAAGACTAATAGGATTTTCTTTGTCTGTTGCTTCTTTTATACCTCACACACACACACACACACATACTTACATATGCGTACGCGCCGTGGCTGTTTTCGTTACATTAGCTCTCAAATCAGAAATATATAGTATAATTTATTGGTATAATCATTCAAATATTTGAAAATTAAAATTTTGACTATATCGCAGTCATAAAATTTTCTCGTGAACTTGAAATTCTGGGGTGGGCACTGGAACTACCTGGGGTGGGCACGGCCCACCCGGCCCCCCCTCTAGTTACGCCTATGGATCTCAATGCAAAGAAAGTTAAACCAAGTGAAATTTATCGGCAAATCTGCGAGGTTTACGGACAAAATGCTATGAGTGATTCAATGGTTAGAAGATGGGTTAGACAGTTTAATGAAGGACGTGATCAAGTGCACGATGAAGAACGAAGTGGACACCCGTCTTTGGCTACTGATGAACTGGTTCACGCAATTGAAGAGAAGGTTAAGCAAAACCGTAAGTTTACAATTAGTGCTCTTGCTATGGAATTTCCGCAAATTTCACGATCACTAATTCATGACATTGGTTGAAAACACAGGCGGCAACCTTCTATGAAGAAGGCATACAAAACCTTGTGGCACGCTAGGACAAGTGCCTACAAAATTTCGGAAGCTAATGTAGAAAAATAGTTTCACAGTTGTAGATTTTTGTACAATAAATATTTTTTTTGTATCTGTACTCGTTTTTTTTATATAACCAAACGGAACTTACTTTGTGGATATACCTCGTATTTTACCTTGTTTTTGCTTTTAGATCTCAACTTCCTCGATTTGAATCGCACACTTTTGTACTCTTTTAAAAGAAATTACTTCTATTTGCGAAGTTTTAATTCACATTACCACATTTCCACCTTAAGTAACTTCTTCAACATTATTTTAGTATGCCTGATTTTATTTTAAATTTTACCGTTTGCGACAACGACAGCAGAACGAAGTCATGCACTTACTTTTTCCAAATGCAAGATGAGAAATCTCAGTCATTATTCGAGTTAACACTAGAACATTCACATGGATCAATTAGATTAAGGGTTTGGTCTTCAACCTTGTTGCCCGTGGACCACCAAGTTATAAGTATTTTATTTGGGGGTACATGTGCGTCCTACGAACCGATAGCAGGACTGCCACTTACAACTGTTTTCATATTCTATTCGCACCACTATTTTCAAAAATATTTCTTTGTGTTAGATTGCTTTTGAAATTGTCATAGAAGCATATAGTAAAGATCATGCTTTTGAGAAAGTAATACGAATAAAATTAAAAAAAAATAATCGCCAGTTGCAGCAATTTCTAATAAAAAATAAATTCGTAGTCAAAGGGTTAAGAAGTATAGAATGTCACAACATCGATTTACTTCTTTGCTCACTATTAAAAAAAAAAAAAACCAGTAGCGTCTAAATTTAATCTGGAGGAATTTATTGACCATCTTACGAACAAAAAATCGAGAAAAGGAAAATTTTCATTTTTTTCCTTTTTTTTTATGTGGAAATTAAACATGCATTTTTTTTTTGTTGTTGTTGTCAATACAGTTGATAAAATACGTAGACAGGGTAGGATTTTGGCATATGCACCATGGTCCCTGGCCCAGGACGATTTTTAATTTACAGATAAGGCAAATTTTAAACGAAGATTTCATAAGCATTTTTTATCATAAACAGAGAAAAGGTTTAAAATTCATAGAGATACAACTAAATGTAAAGATATTGCTTGAAGGTGCGTAAAAACATACATAAACATTTCAAAGCCCATTAAAGTCCTTTTGAAAAATTCAAAACGTTTTCAACCGAACTACTCTGTCATCATCAGTGAAAAAATAATTGTTGAGTTGAGTTGTTGTCTCTTCGCGTTTTCTTGCTTGCCCGGAATAAACTATTTTACTTCAAAGGTTTGGAATATAAGGTGGGATGGGAAAGGTAATCAATGATGTATTTATTCATTCCAGACTGCGTGGATATCATACACTATATTTCCAATGATGATTGGTCACTTGCGATTTTAGACGTTTTGTTAAATATCTGGAAAGATACATGAGGAATTATCCTGAAACTTCCGGAGTGTAAACAACATGATTGACGTCATATATTTCCGCGAAGATTTTTTCCCGAAACCCTATAAGGGGCCGTCAACAAATTGAAGAATAACGAATATATTTTGGATAACCCTGTAAAAACTAATATTGCAAAAGCATTCAAACTGTAGATTATGATTAAGTGGATTATTGCAATAATTTGGGTTCATTTTTATAAAGATAGCATGTATACTCGAAGAAAAATTCAGGTTTTTATAAAAACAGTCCCAAATTTTATCAAGTTTTTTGCTTATAATTTGCAGAGTTTTTAATATAAAAACAAGTTATTTTCAGAAAATATGACAAACAAAATTGTACACAACACCCTGCAATCAGAATTTAAAAATAATAAAAATTGTATGAAAAATGAGCAGGTTTACTAAATATTGTTTCACTGCGCATGCGCGAATTCAATCAAAATATACTATGCATAATATATTAGCTAAATATATAGACCAACTTTTATGAAAGTCTCAAAAACACAGCTTGAAAATTCTGATAGTAATCGTCGATAGAATAAGCTCGAAATTCGCTGTTCCCAAAAGGAAGCAAAAAGATGAGGGGTTGTATTTGTATCAAATATAGAATGAGAGACACTTCATTCTTATTATGTCAACTTTCATTAGCTAGTATATTTGGATACAACCCCTCACTATCAGAATTTTCAAGCTATGTTTTTGAGACTTTCATAAAAGTTGGTCTATACATTTAGCTAATATATTATGCACAGTATATTTTGATTGAATTGCGCATGCGCAGTGAAACAATATTTAGTAAACCTGATCATTTTTCATACAATTTTTATTATTTTTTAATTCTGATTGCAAGGTATTGTGTACAATTGTGTTTGTCATATTTTCTGAAAATAACTTGTTTTTATATTAAAAACTCTGCAAATTAGAAGCAAAAAACTTGGTAAAATTTGGGATTGTTTTTATAAAAACGTGAATTTCTCTTCGAGTATACATGCTATCTTCATAAAAATGAACCCAAATTATTACAATAAGCCACTTAATAATAATCTATAGTTTGAATGCTTTTTGCAATATTAGTTTTTACAGGGTTATCCAAAAGATATTCGTTTTTCTTCAATTTGTTGACGGCCCCTTATGGGGTTTCGGGAAAAAATCTTCGCGGAAATATATGATGTTTATCATGTTGTTTACACTCCTGAAGTTTCAGGATAATTCATCATGTATCCTTCCAGATATTTAACAAAACATCGAAAATCGCAAGTGACCAATCATCATTGGAAATACAGTGTATGATAATGCATCATTACATACTATTTCTTATTTAGATATTATTTCTAGAGACTCTCTTATGATAGCTTCCAGGTGATTATTTGTGCGGAATATAATTTTGGATCCATTGAAATCTACTTTTATAGGTTCAGTTTGTGCTAATTTTGCTAGCACAGTGTGGGGTCTATTTAATCTCAGATCTGCTTCATGTTCGTTTATTCTGTCCCGAAATTTCCTCAGTGTCATACCTACGTACATAAAATCTTTGTTATCTTTCTTGAATAGTATAATATATACCCCTGATCTATTGATAGCCTGGATTGGGTCAATTTTTCTGTTTAACAAAACCCGCAACTTTGGGGGAGGGACTGCGATTAATGTAATGCCAAACTTAAAGAGGGAATGTCTCATACTTTCAAAAAACCTTGGGATGTAGTTAACTTTACAAAACTTCAAACTTTTAATTGTACCTGTATTTCGTTTTTCTTCATCTTTCACTTTAAATTTGTTTATGATTTTTTCAATGAAACGGGATGGAACTGAATTCTCGGCTGCTATTTTTCTAATTACATCTAATTCTTCATTAAGGAAAAGGTATGAACGAACTTCAAACGCTCTTTTTACATAAAAATTGAAACAGGGATGTAGCTAGAAGTAGACAATAGGGGGTGCTCAAGAAAATGTAAGGGGGGGGGGGGGCTCATACTATTTCTCTCTCTCTAACACATGCACGCACAAACAGATATATATGATCAAAGTATTATATAGAAAGGTAAATTAGTGTATATTCATATTGTAGGCACTATATTTCTTATTAAATTGTTTATAACTATATTTGATGCTAAGAAAAATAAAGGCTGCAGACAATGTAATGGAGGATATATGGTGGATATGCAGTATACTTTTTGGATTAGTTTAAGGAATACCGTATACCCTCTTTTCAAAAACACCATAGCATATACTTTTTAGAGTATACTCTCTACCTAAAGCGTATGCCCTCTGGTTATTTTATAACTACACCACTGGCTGCATAACGAACATTTTCAGTGCACTACTAGTGAAATAATAAGTGATGATATCAATAAGTAAATAAAAAGCTGACAGTTCACCTGTTTCAAAAGAGTTGCAACCTTTAATTTTATTCTGAATATTCCTTGCCCTTAAGGATTCTAAAGTTATGTTTTTATATGATAAAAAACATTAGAACAATCAAGGGTGTATTTTGTATTTTTAAATTATTTTTCTGTCTAGTCAAAAGCTAAAACCACTTGTATTTAAATTGGCTATAACTCATTAGAATAGAATAACTTTGTTTTATGCTAATAATGGAAAACGCTACAAAATGAAAAATTTGAGTATATAACAAATTGTTGATGCAAAAGTGAATGTTTGCATCAGCAAAAGGTTGCTAATTCTGAGTATGTGCAGATAGGATGCGCACATATTGAAGCATTTATTTGCAGTTTTTAAACAAATGCTGCAATTTAGTATTTATGCAAAACTTTAAAAAGCCCCCAAAACTAAGTTCAATTTTTGAAGAGAGTTTCATTTGGATAATTGAAACAGAATTTCTTTTGGTGGCCTTGGCAACTTTCCCAGGGGGGGCTCAAAAATTTTCAGGGGGTGCTGAGCCCCCCCCTGGCTACGGCCCTGAATTGAAAGGTGCTAACTTGTAACTAATGAGGGAACTGCAATTAAACGGAATAGTGGAGTTAGATCTGTTAATTTTGTTGCAGTTCCCCCATTAGTCCGGGCCGAGTCTCGTGAATGAAAATTGACTCGAGCTTCACCCTTCACCACGGGCAGGGGTTTCGGGAAAAACTCGGGCACATGGCCCGTGCAGACCTCTAGGTCAAGCAAGAAAAATGAAAAATTGAGGGAAAGTTATCTCTAATAGAAAACTTACCACTTGTATGTTCTCTAATCCCTAATGTGTAGTGCTGCCATCTATTGTACGATTAGTTAAGGTATGTTTAATTGGCATGCCTACCCTTTAGGCTTAGGCAACAAGCTTCCAAACTAGCTACTTTCTGACACATTTTTTAATTCAATTTTGTTCTGAAACGCTTGAAATTAGCAGGTGTTCTCATTCAAAAACTATGTAATTGAACCTTTTTTTTTTTCATTTTTTGGTTAAGGCAAGAGATTTTTTAAAAAATGCCGTCAATGTAGGCGTTTTGAACTAAATGTCAGAACGAGACAGCGCGAAAAAAACTGCAGTTATAAAACTACAATCACTTATAACATAAGATGTAATTCATTTATTGAAAAATGAAAACTGTTCGATGGCAAATCGCTTCAATAATTATGTCTGCAAGTTTCATGCTTTAAGTTTTAAAATGAGTCAGAAAGTTTCGCGTTGTTAAGCGAGAGAACTTTTTTTTTTTTTTTAATTGCCTTAAACCAATAACTTGGACAATATTTTACGAATCTATATAGAATAAAGAGAGACGCTACACGATTTTATAATAACTAAATAAGAATACCAGCAAATTTTGTGAATTTCAGAAAAAGAATAAAAATGATTTCGTGAAAGTTTCAAAGAGTAGCCACTTTGGATTTGAGAACAGTTTTTATAAAGTGCCATTTGTCGTGAAGGATTTGCTTTTACTATTAGGCGACTGATTTTTATAATCGCTAATTTAAAATTCAGTGCTGAAGATGTGTTTCACATATTCCATAGACTATTTCAAAACCTAAAGTGAAATAAAATAAATTAGATGCATATCAACTCTACGAATTATGTACAGTATTAATTTTAAATCTCATTTACAATTTCCTGCTTGCTAATTCTGGTTTACTTCGAAGAATTGGTTACCATTTTACGGTTAAGCATACATATAATTTTGTAGATCCTACTACCGGCGTGGCGTTCACACCCAGAAGATAGAAAGATTGTGGAGATCCGCAAAAATGAGGAATAAGAAGTATTGAGGCACGGCTCGTCATCATCTGGAACAGTGTATTCAGGAGGTGACATTAATTTACTTATTCTTAAATAAGTTTGAATAGTGGTGGAAAAACAATTTCATCATAGGGGCGGCAAAATAATGCTAGCTCGCCTCAGGCAATAAAATGTCTACGCCGGCTCTGGGTCCGTGCAGACCTCTGTGTCAAACAAGGAAAGCGAAAATTGAGGGAAAGTTATCCCTATAGAGAACTTACGACTTGTATGTTCTCTAATCCCTAATATTTAGTGCTGCCATCTATTGTACGATTAGTAAAATACATGTTTAATTGCAATGCCTACCGTTTAGGCGACGAGCTTCCAAACTGGCACATTTCTGACACATTTTTTTTAAATTCAATTTTGTTCTCAAACGCTTTAAATTAGCAGGAGTTCTTATTCAAAAACTATGAAATCGATTTTTTTGTTTGTTTGTTTGTTTGTTTGTTTTCATTTTTCTGTTTAAGGCAAGAGATTAAAAAAAAATTCAGTCAAAGTTGGAGTTTTGAACCATTTTGTTTGTCAGAACGCGACAGTCTGAGAGAGGGAAAAAACTGAAGTTATAAAACTACAATCCTACAATCCGGGGGGGGGGGGGAGCATCCCACCGGAACATCCAATTTTCCTACACCCGTAAGATTTGAAATATCGTATTTGCTAATGGTTAAAAACTGTAATTTTCTCTTAATAGTGTACTCCATTAATTTCCCTCTCCTAGAGCTGCAAAATTCCCTCCCGGAGAAAAATGTATGAACTGATCTGAAGTCATCTGGCAGAATCCAGAATTTATGTGGAAACAACGTGTTTGAAATACTATTAGAAGCAATTTCTGAATTGTGGTCGCCAGAAAGTGATCGCTAAAAATAAATCTGTATGTGTGTGCATCATTACTATACGGTTTACTTGTGTAGAGTGTAGACGTATGTCTTATTCCTGAATCATGACATATATTTTAAATAAATTGTTTCTCAATGTATATTATAAAGCGTAAATAGTGAACAAATAACTTGTGCGCTTGATACATTGATAGTTATTTAGTAAAAAATAACAATCTGAAAAGATTTTAAAATGTCAATAAAGATTGCCAGAGTGCTTTTGAAAATTTTGCTTTCATCGCCGAATTCAACTCGCATTTTTCTCTATCGCACCAACGCCCATATAACAAAGAAGTACCCGATTTTGTATGTATGTGAGAATTGCCACACAATTTTAGACTTCTATAGCTCATTTTTGGGATTTTTAGGATAATGTAGTGTGTGTGAATCAAAACGATAGCGTTCAAACGGTGTTTGCTTGATACATTGATCTCCCATTTGGAAAAAAATATTTTATAGGCCACTGTCGCAAGAACTGTATTCATTATCGTACGAATCAGACAGCGGGTTTATTATCCCAACCATTTTCTGACCAGATAAAACTGATTTTTCTTTTTCAACTCAATTATTCAATTAAATATTTTTATTGCTTACGCTCATTTTATGTTGATACAACAACAATTTTTCGCCAGGACATGACTTAATTTAGCATAACTTAAAAGAAAAAGAAAACAAAGACTTTTATTAATCTAAGACAGTGTCTAATAGAGACTTTTATTAATCTGATAAAAGCATATGGAATTTAAAAATTGTATTTTGTTTATTGAAAAATGGCGAAATAGCTACATTTAAAACAACTTAAAACTCCCAATAACATAAGTATGTAAATTCAATTTCAGTGTTTATATTTATTTATAGCGCTTAATCTCAGAAAGGGCGAAATGAAAATTGATTAAAAATTACGCCATAGTTTTAGAAAAATGCTTCAGCTTTATGAGTGTATGTTTTTTAAAACATGACAGCATTTTTATTAGGGGTTTCCAGGAAATATCTCGAGGTGTTCGGACGTCTTTTCTGAAGCTCCCGCGATGTCAGCCTAAAACGCCACATTTGGGTGCCATGAAACTTTTCTCACTCTTTTCCCCCCTTTTAAGATATTTTTTTTTTTTTGTTGTTCAAGAAATATTAAACATTTCTTGATATTGATTTTTTTTCCTTTTATCAAATCTTTTATTGATGTTTTTTTTTTTTTTTTTTTTTTTTTTTTTTTTTTTTTTTTTAATCTTTATGTTGTTATAAATTCTTAAAATTTTTTGGTAAAATTCTGAAACTATACATAGTAAAACTATGATATATCCTTCATCGTATATTATCGTTTTATAATGGCTAATTCATTAATTTATAGAAATTAAAATTTTTGGCTTGTTGTTTGGAAGTGCTTGGTCGTTTTGGTAAAAAAAAATTTTTTAGCGCTCATACTTTATTTACTATCCCCTAAGAATATTAAGCAATTATCTAAATTTTAATTTAAATTTTAAATTAAATTCAGTGTTAATATTTTGCTTTCGTTTCTAAAATAACCTGACCTGTTGTTGGGTTGTGCCTGGTAGTACAGACTTTTTTTTTTGCTAACATTCCCCCCAGCAAGTCTCTATCTCAAACCTAGTCTGATATAAATTAATAAATTTGTAACTATTTAGCTGCCCTTTTAAACCTGTCTCTGACTCGGAAGATGTCATTTTAATAAAAAAGTGTTTAATTCCGATTACTTTACTTTTACTTCAGATTTAAAAATAACTTGGTCTGTTGTTGGGTCTTGCCTGGCGCAATTGCCCTCATTTTTTAACTAACTACTCCCCTTCATAGATTCCTCTCTCTGTCAAAGTGGAAAACTTCTTGTTTAGTTTTGTCATAATATATTAATATTTCTTTAAATTAATTGCAACCCTTTTTTCCGATTTGTAACGTTGGATGTTAATACAAATCGAAAGTAAATGGAAGGTGCCATTTTTGACATTAATTTCTGTAACTTTCGATTTTATCATTACTTAATATATGGTGAAGTTGTACCTGCTTCTATTGGTCTGAGTTTTTAACTAATAAGTCCCTGTTATACACTCATGTCCAAAATTAAGATCATAAACATAAAATCTGTGAAAACTGATGGACTATTCACTGTGTTGTCACGAAATTATAGCACAGAAGTATATTACAATGGGAGAAAGAATACTGCAACATAACAATATGGAAAAGATTTTAATTGTGAATTAAAATACAGGGTATATTAAAAAGTGTCAAATCATGAATCAGAGTTAAAGCATTTATCTCGGGAAAAGTATGTCTAATATGGAGTGTGACCACTGTGCACTGCTATACAATACAAGCCTCACAATGAGCTCTCATACCGTTTATGAGGGTGTCAATAAATGTATGTGGCAACAAAGATCATCCTTCCAAAAGCGCGGCTTTTAACTCCTCGCGGGTCATGGCAGGGGGTTATGCTGTGCAATGGCTCTTCCTAGACCATCCCAATGTCACCAGGAAGGCTGGCCAAGACCGCCACAGAGCAACGACACCTGCACAGAATAGCTACTTGGCATTAAGCGCTAGACCACATAGGCTGGCAACGACTCCTCAGCTTGCTCGTGACCTTACTGCTGCGTCTGGAATAAGAATTTCCAGGCAAACAGTATATAGACGTCTGGAAGAGACCCTTTACGCCCGGCTTCCAGTCATGTATGTCCCTTTCACTGCATCGAACAGGAGAGCCCGGTTGTTTTGGTGGTAAAATTTTGAATGGACATGTATTGGACACAACTAGAATAGGGGCGTGTTCTTTTCAGTGATGAGTCGCGATTCACATCGCAAAGTAATTCTCGTCGAATCTTCATCTGGAGAGAACGTGAAGCTTGCTATCATCCCTCCTACGTAAAAGAAATCGACAGATTTGGTGGCAAAGGAATCCTTGTCTGGGGCGGCATAATGATTGGACAGCCGTAACTCACTGCACATCGTCGATGTGGGTACTGTCAACGCACATCGCTATAGGGATGAGGTCCTTGAAGCCTATGAGGGGTTGTTCCAGTGTTCTGTAAGCCCAGACTTCATTTTTATGGACGATAATGCGAGGCCACACAGAGCTCACATTGTTGATGATTTTCTTGAAGAAGAGGATATTCGCCGTATGAATTGGCCCTAGAGGTTTCTGGACCTATCCTATTTAACATGTTTGGGATGGTCTAGGAACAGTCATTGCACAGCGTAACCCCACTCCAAAAACTGCCAGGAGTTAAAGGCCGCGCTTTTGGAAGAATGGCTTTGTTGCCACAAACATTTATTGATACCCTCATAAACAGTATGAGAGCTCGTTATGAGGCTTGTATAACAGTGCACGGTGGTCATACTCCATATTAGACAGACTTTTCCCGAGATAAATCGATTTAACACTTTTTAATATGCCCTGTATATTAATTCACAATTAAAATATTTACGACATTGCTATGTTGCTATATTCTTTCTTCCATTGTAATATACACCTGTGCCAAATTTCGTGGCAACACAGTGAATAGTTCATCAGTTTTCAAAGATTTTATGTTTATGACTTTAATTTGGGACATGAGTGTATTTAAACCTCTGTCCAGTGGCAGGCTTTTATTTTAACTTTGGGCCGAAATATAAATTATTTCAGTTATTTTTTTATTCACACCTCTCTTCCTACGGAACGTGTGTCAGCTCAAAAACTTTGTAGAAGGTGTCCTTTTGAAGTTTTTTATCTGAACGTAAAGATGTACTTTTCCCTCTGTTTTTCGCCAATTATGAATAAGAAAATAACCTTCTACGAATATTTTGTATTTAATTTATTATTTTATTCGTACATGAACAAGAATATGCCTTTTCATAAATGCGTAGCTGCCTTTTTAATTATATATGATTTATTTGTAAATGTATAAGAATATGTCCTTCCATGAATGTTTAGATGCTCTTTTTATTTATTGTTTTACATCTGAATGAATAAAAATATGTCCTTTCATTAATGCGTAGGCGCCCTTTAATTATATGCTTTATCGGTACATGGATAAGAATATGCTCTTCCATATATGCCTAGGTGCCCTTTTATTTATTTATTTTACTTGTACATGTATAAGAATAAGCCGTTTAATAAATATATAAATACCCTTTTTTATTTACATTTGTTTTAGACGTACATGAATAAGAATATGCCCTTCCTTAAATGTGTAAGTGACTTCTCAATTTATTTGTTTTACTTGTTCATGAATAAAAATATGCTCCTCCATGAATCTATATGGATGTCTATGATTATATTAAATAAATTGTGTCAAAATGTATACATTAAGTGACGTAAATAGTGAACAAATAGCTTGTGCGTTTGATATATTGATAGTTGTTTAATCAAAAATTAACAATTTGATAAGATTTTTAAATGTCATTAAAGGTTGATACATGGTAAAGTTGTGCCTGCTGCTATTAGTCTGATTTTTTTACTAATTAGTCCGCTCTTATATTTAACCCTCTGTTCAAGTAGCGGCCTTTTATTTCAACTTTGACCCGAGATATAAATTATTTCTTATTATTTTTTGCACCCATCTCTTTCTACGGAACGCGTGTCAGCTCAAAAACTTTGTAGAAAGTGCCCTTTTGAAGATTGGTATTTGTATGTAAGATGTACTTTTCCCTCTGTTTTCCGCTTGTCATGAATAAAAAAATACCCTTCTACGAATATTTTGTATTTAATTGATTGTTTTATTTGTAAAGTAAGTTGGGTATCTGGGCCATACTTTTACATGGTGACTCTGGAGTTTCTGGCATTCAGCTTCCTTAAGCCAATAACCATTCTGAATTAAAGTCTAAACTTTTGTAAATGTGTTCAGTGAGATTCACTCTTTAAAACAGAAATGTTCAAATTTGCACATAACTATCTATACATTAATAAAAAATATATTTAATCTTTACCTCTCTGTGGGTCCAGTTGCCCCATTTTTATGGGCAACTGGACTACGGGGGGTTTGTTTTAAACACTTTTTTTAAATTATTAAATTAGGGTATGAGAACCTCTTGTAAAGAGTGTAAATATCTTTAAAAATTTTAAACCAGACAGAGCATGTAAATTATACATCAACTAAAGAGTGTTGTAACCTGTGCTGTCAAGGTGTTTAAAAAATGCACCATATGTGTAGCTGTTACATTTATTTATGCACAAAAACATAAGAATTAAGAAAGTACTTATATATTTTAGTACAAATAATAAGTATAAAAAGTTACATGGGTATTTGAAGGAGGAAGTAGAGAATGTCCACTATAAATCTGCGAACAAACGGACTTAAGCATTTCATTTTCTTTTTTCTTTAACTCAATGAATGTTCAATAAATCCAATAAATCTGTGGAGAAGGTAGGCATGTTTTTATATCGAAGAGATCTATTTTTTGTCGGTTTCGATAATTTTCGAAAATTGCATCATAATTTTAGAATTTTAGTTTCTTTAAAATATGAAGTCATTTTTACTGGAGATTTCTAGCTTAGCTCTCGGGGTGTTCGGACGTGTTTTCTGATGCTCCCGCGATGTCAGCCTAAAATGGCACTTCTGCACTCTAAATAAGAAAGAGTGACTATTCACTCCGGAGGAGTGGATATTCACTCTATCGCAGAGTCAAAATTTGCCCAACCTCTTTAGGAAAAAGTGAAATTCTTGACTCCCTGAAAGAGTGAATACTCACTCTTTCAGGAAGAAAGAAGTGAAGAAGTTTCAGGAAGAAGAAGTTTCAGGAAGAAAAAGTGAAATTCTTGACTCCCTGAAAGAGTGAATACTCACTCTTTCAGGAGTGAGTTTTTTCACCCCTGATAGGAGTAAATAGTCACTCTTTCAGGAGTGACTAAAATTCTTGAATAAAAAAGAGAAACTCATTACACACGCTTGTTCGTAGGCGGTCACCCTCCCAAGTACTAACCGAGCTCGTTGCTGCTTGACTTCTGCGCTCGGACGAGAACTGGTACCTACAGCTTGCTACAGCCGCTTACAATTAAAAAAGCACTTATTACATTATTTTAGCTTTGTTTCTTTTGTGATATTCGAACACACTTGTTAAATTTGTGTAGAAATCATAAATATTTACGGTGTTTCTCAACTGTGTAAATAAGAAACTGAAACCTTCTTTTTGTATCATATAATACAGAGACTGTTCGCACATTTTTTAGACAAATTTGATAAATTATTTAAAAAAATGGAATTCTTTTAGAGGAAAAAATTCTGACAACAACTTATTATGTGTAATTTATATTATCGTCTGATACTTTCAAATTTATTCTTATTTCAATATCAGATTGCGCATGCTATAAAAAAGCTGTGAATGGGAAGATGCGTTTGCGTTTTATTTTCTTCTTCCGAACAGAAGTATG
Organism: Maratus michaelseni; assembly: GCA_963931845.1. Classification (NCBI taxonomy): domain Eukaryota; kingdom Metazoa; phylum Arthropoda; class Arachnida; order Araneae; family Salticidae; genus Maratus; species Maratus michaelseni. Next base: position 278,351,791 of record OZ007587.1, read on the forward strand.
CTAATTCCACAGTCTAAAATGATTGCAAAGCGCATAATATAAAAACTTTTTAGTGCGAAATAAACATAACAATTGATTGGAAAGTGCTATTCCAAAAATCAGTACATATACATAGTAAAAGATACCAGATGAAAAAAAAACAAGGAAAAAAAAAGAGCCCATTTCAAGGCGGAAAACGAAGTTTCAAGTAAGGATTTATGATTATCGCAAATTTATCTTACATCGAAAACATCCATCGAAAGCATTATGCAGAATTAGAATCAAGAAACAAGATTATCATACAGATTATTTCAGAAAGCAATATTCATATTTTAAACGTTAAAAACAACAACGCCGAAATCGTCTAAAAAATGTGCGAACACCCTTCTGTACATTTCCGCTATGACAAAAATTCCGTTACAACAAAGCAGTTATTTATTTATTCATACATTTTTTTCTTGCTAATACTGTTTCCATAATTAGAGCCCGATTAAGATTGTCCGAGGCCCAGGGCCTGTTTACCAAATAGGCCCGTGAAGCCGAAGTTTACTCACTGAAATACAAAGGGGCCCTCAAATTTACTTTTCAAAACTAATTTTTAGGGGGAAAATTTCAGTCAGGGTAAAAAACGTTTTTTTTTTTTTTCTTAAATTATAGCTGTTACATTTTTCCTAAGATTATTTCCGACACATTTATACTCTTTTTTTTTCTATAATAAATGTTATAAAATCAGTGATTAAATGCAACGTTTTTCATTTCTCTTATGTTAATTTCAAACATGCTAAAAATAACAGAAAATTTAATCTGTATAGTTATATTTTGTTTATATTCATAAAGAGGTTAGAAATGATATAAAATATGTAGAATAGGTTATTTAAATAAAGAGGAAAATAATTAGCATTCAGAGATATTAAATTTCTGTTTATAAAATAGAAGCAAAATTGTGTTGCAGCTAAGCACAAATTTACTTCAAATATTTGTTTTCCCTGCACTTTTCTTAGCATTGGCAAATCCTGCAATTTGTAAAGCATAAAATATATTTCCTATCCATAATTCTATCGATTCATTTATTATTTCAATGCCTTTTTCAGTTTTTTTTTAAAATCGTGCTACTATATATAAAGGATTTCATTTTAGGCGTTTCGTTTCGATAACGGAGATTACTCGGATTCTCATCCGTGAGCTGGCGCCATCTTGTGATTTTATTGGAGAAAACTGTTTTTCCTCACTCTTCAACGGAGTGAAATATCTCACTCTTGTCAACGGAGTGAACAGTCACTCTCGACAACGGAGTGAGATATTTCACTCTTTTCTAGAGAGTGGAAAGTTCCACTCTTTAAAGAGTGCATATTTATAAAATTCACTCCTAAAAGAGTGAAAATGCCTCTCACTCTTCCAAAGAGTCAACTTCTCACTCCTTTCAATTTTAGAGTGTGGATAGGTGAGTGTCCTGAAACCTATCTCAATCTTTTTCGTTCTTAAGATAAATTTTCTGGTGCAATAATGATTAAAGTCGGTCCATAACATTTCTTAATATTGATTTTTTTCTCTTTTTTTAAATCTCTCATTGATATAATGTTTTTCAATTTTCATGTTCATATAAATCCTTAAATTTTTTTAGTTAATATTCTGAAATTATACATAGTAAAACTATGATATATTTTTCATCATAAGTTATCGTTTTATAATGACTAATTTATTAAATAATAGAAATTAATATCCACTTCTGATTTTAAAGGTTTTTGATTTACTGTTTAAACGTACTTCGACATTTTGATCTAAAATTTTTGTCAGTGCTTCCTACATACTTTATTTTTCCTTTTACAAATTTTAAGCAATTATCTAAATTTGCACATAAAACAAGTTCGGAATGCTTAAATTCATCTTTGTCAAATTAAAATAAAAAGTGCACACAAAAACATGTGATTCCATTACCTAAAAGATGATTAAAACTTTAATTAGATTTTAATGTTTTAAAATTTAAAATCTAATAGTTTTAATCATCTTTTAGGTAATGGAATCACATGTTTTTGTGTGCACTTTTTATTTTATTTTAATTTATATCGAATTTTCTAATTTTAAATTAAATTTAGCCTTACTATTTTGCTTTCAATTAAAAAAAAACCCTGACCTGTTGTTGCGTTATGACTGGTGGTACAGACTTGATTTTATCATTAACATGCTAACCCCCTTAATTATACGCTTTCTGTCCAAGTGCCAAGCCTCTATCTCAAAACTAGTCCGATACAATAATTTTGTAACTTTTTAGCTATTCTTTTCTTGCGTGTCTTGCGTCGGTTCTTTTAATTACTTTTGATTGCTGATTAATTTGACCTGTTGCTGGGTCATTCTCAGTAGTATTGGTTAGATATTTTATCACAATCTACTAATTACTTCAATTGTTCATCCTTAAAAGATTTACCCATTACCTTATATTTTATCGATTATTAATTTCTTATTACAAAAGGGTTGTGTTACTTCCGATTTTAGAACAACTTGGTCTGTTGTTGGGAGTGACTAGTGCAATGGATCTTTTTTTGTACTATCAACTCCCCTTCATATATTCCAAACTCTGTTAAAGTAGAAAACTTCTAGCTATATTTTGGCATCAGATATTAATTTTTCTTTAAATTAATAGAAGCGATTTTTCGCGATTTGGAACGTTGGATGTTAGCTCAAATCGAAAGTAAGTGGAAAGCGCAGTTTTTAGATTAATTTATGTTATTTTCAATTTTATTATAAATTGTTCCTTGCTAGGGTCGTGCCTGGTGCTACTGGTCTGATTTTTTTAAAATTAGTCCTTTAGTCCACCATCTGTTCAAGTAGCAGACTTATTTTAATTTTGGTCAGAAATATAAATTATTTCTCTTAATTTTTCGCACCCCCTGTTCCTACGGAACGTGTGTCTGCTCAAAAATGTTTGGAGAAGGTGCCCTTTTGAAGTTTGGTGAACATAAAGATGTACTTCTCTTTTTTTTGTCAGTATTAACTTATGAATGCGTTGATGCCCTTTTTAATTATATGCTTTATTTGCACATAGATAAGAATATGCCCTTCAATAAAGTCGAAGGTGCCCTTTTTAATTATTTGTACATGAATAAAAATATGCCTTTCCATAAATATGTAGTTGCCCTCTCAATTTATTTATTATACTCGTTCATGAAAAAGAATTTGCTATTACATGAATGTATAGGTGCTCATTTTTAATTATTTTTATATTTGTAAAGTAATAAGATTTTTCCCTTCCATGAATGCACATGTGCCCTTTTTATTTATTTGCTTTACTTGTATATGAATAATAATATGCCCTTCAATGAATACGTGGATACCCTTTTATATTTGTTTTAGTTATACATGAATAAAAATTTGTTTTTAAATTGCTTTTTTTTTGGAATTCTTAATGGTCTAGCTTTGTAATTCTTGTATTATTTTCCCTATATTATCTTACTATTGTCATCTCGATAAAGTTTCCCCACTCCTTTTTTTGTCTTTGTTTTTTGTTTTTAATTTTCTTTGTCATTTTTGGAAGTTTTGATTTCTTTTCTTTTATCATTAATTCTGTCCTTTAGGATACTATATCCTTTCTTGCTTTGAGATAGATGGGCGGCGCTCAGTGGCCAAGCACGTTGGATTTTGGTATTAACTCTACTAATTTTTTCTTATGGAAGTTTCTGCTCTGAAATAATTATTAGAAAGAAAACCAGAATCCTTATTTATAAAGCTGAGGAATTTTATTATGATTAGGTCAAAGTAATGTCATTATTTCCGATTGTCGTTTTAACGTTTTATGTGATACACAGAACTCCGTTATTGTGATCGCCGTATTTTTAGGATAATGCTTCAGAAACAAATGAATTTTCATTTATTTTACCCTGAAGGCCTTCATTGCTAATGCGGCAAGTCTGCTGGTACGATATAAATACCATCACTTTACTCCCATAGATGCCATCCATTAATTAAGTCAAGCAAATTTAGTTTTTTTAACCCTTCCCTCCCTTTTTCAGAGGATGTAACACTCAAGTGTCAAGCGATACCTTTCCTGTCGTGACGCCTCAATTAATTTAGACTTAATTGTATGCATAAAAAGTTATATACGATCTTACCTACCTGTTACACTAAGCTGTTACAATTCAAGGCAATAAAAAATTATTTTTAAAACTAATACTTATATAAAAATACAAATTATTTATTAATTTTACTATGCTACTTGCAAACGTCTAGTTCTTTTCATATGATATGTTCGATATGAACACAACATTTTAAGCCTCTCCCCGCCCCTTGTCACACTCTTTCGAACCCTTTCCCTCTCTTAAAGTGTGACTAATTAATGGATGACACCGCTTTCCTGTTTCTATAAAAGAAATACAGTAAAACCTGTGTATAACAAAATCCTACTTTAAATGGAAAATGTCTTCGGTCCGACGAAAAGAATAAAGTACAGGGTGTCCTAAAAAGTCCTTGGCACATTTTAAAATTCAATAAAAGGTCAAGCAATTGACGTACGAGACTGCGGTTTGGATGAAAATATTTCTTATGATAGAAAATTTTGTTTAAGCAAATAAAAAAAAATAGTTCCAAAAATTTCTCATTGATGGCGCTGCTTGTGGAAAGTTATCGAATAGGTAGAATGCCTTTATACATAACAATGGCGAAAGACGCACAATGCGTATGCACAGTTTTAGTCCAAACTATAGCAACTCACATTCCATAAGTTAACAATACTCGTCTATCCATCCTCACTCGTCTAATCGAACTCAAAATGGCGATTGTTTGTAAATTCTGGAATATGGGTTGCCATAGTTGTGCATGCAAAAAATTGTGTATACGCATTGTGCATCTTTCGCCATTGTCATTTATAAAGGTATTCTACCTATTCGATAACTTTCCACAAGCAGCGCCATCGAAGAGAAATTTTTGGAACTAATTTTTTTATATTTGCGGAAACAAAATTTCATATCCTAAGAAACATTTTCACCCAAACCGCAGTCTCGTACGCCATTTGCTTGATCTTTTATTTTGGTGTACCTGATGAGACAGTAACTTATCTAAAACTGAATTATTTTTCGGCCCCTTGAATTCTGTCTCTGGCAGGCTTTGATATAATATGACAAAAAATTACTGAACAAATTTTGTTAACATTGAAACATTTATTAAATGCTCTGCATGTACACATACATAATTTATACAATTAATAACTGAAACCATATCACAAAACATCATTGTGTGCGAGCTCATTATTTGGAAACAACTATATTATTGTTATACATGAGCGTCAATTTGTTATTATTGTTTTTAATTTCCTTCTAGAAAATCTATCGGAATTACGCAACTAAATTCGATTAATTTTTATTGTGCACATACACACTCTTCTGTTATTTTTTCTCAGCTTTTTTTTTTTAATGTGCTTTGCTTTCCTTGTTACAGATGAAAAAATCTATTGAATGCATTTATTTTAATTCCTTTCTATTTAAAATGCTTATTTAATATTTCCCGTCTCTTCAAAATATTCTAAAAAACACTTCCCGTAACTATTTTTCTTCAAAACCCTTTTTTATTTCTCAATTATTAAAAAGTCGAATCCATTCTAATTAAAGTTATCGTTTGTACCATTTTCTTTTCTTTATTTTTATTCGAAAGTCAGATTCGCGCCGTTTCTCGCAAGAGCCTCAGCGCGTCAGTTTTCTACAGCCATAGATGTAGAGTTCCGACCTGATCAAGCGCTCTCATTGGCTATTCTGTGCTACCGTAGTGCGACAAAAACCTGGCGCACTTGGGATATTTAATGTGAAACATGGGTTACAGAGCTTAGATTTCTGTGAAATTGTCTTTCTTAAATAATCTGGTGTTGGAAGAGAGTCATTTGAATATTTCGAAATGTAATATGAAATTAACATCGTATGTACTAAGTTTAAAGGCGAATCGAGTATGACGGCGAATTGTTATCCGTGAAAGTATTAATCGATATGAGAGAATGGTGGCGAATGTTTATTTAAGTGTCATCTATTAGAAAATATTACTAAACTTTCTTCTATTTTTCGAAAGTTTCGTTCTCTTATTTTGTGGGAAATCATCAATGTTATTTCGACCAAAGCCAGAGGGAATCATAATGACGACTGCATGGGTTTCATTATGCTAATGATCTAACAAAAATTCTCCGAGATGGAGTTTCACCTGCCTAAAAATCATAATAGATTTTTAAAAGTGCAATGTGATTTTTCATATTGTAACATATATCTATTTAGATTGCTCACCAATTAGACCAAAAAGAAATTTTATACGAAAAATATTAATTATGCATTCAAATAATAAAGTTTTAAAATTTACTAGCAAAGAATATTACTTTCGTATTAGCCGCATGCTATTAGCCAAAGAAATTTCTAAAAGATTTCACTATTTATAGCAACTTTTTTTTATTCTGATTATTTCAATTTTTAAGCGCATAGTTCGATTACACATCTGTTAAACTTGTGTTTTATTTATTTATTTATAAATGTTTAATGAAGATTTAATTTTGTCATGGAATATTCACTTGAAACAAATGCGAATTATGTACATTGTTTCAAGTACAAACTGTTAATCTCCTGCAATCGGGTTAATTTAAGAGGGTGGATTAAAAAAATCATGCTTGAACATTATTTTAAAATCATAAAACTTAGTAAATTGGGATACAATTTAAAACAAATTGCATCTGAAAATATGGTTTTTTTTCTTCTATTCCATGGAGTAAAAATTGAAGTTAGTGTTGCTTAGAAGTTAATAATTTTGCAACAAAAATGAAATTGATTGCCAACCAGCTAGTTGCCACCGTCGATATGACGTCAGCTTTACTCACGGGCATGTCTTTGCTTTATAATATAGATAAATAGGAAAATAATTAGAAAAACACAATGTTAATATTGCAACATTTATTAAATGCTCAGTACATTCACATACAGTTAGTGTTGTTTTACGACAAATATAATAACTTTGTTTCCACATACACTTTACACTAATTAAATGCAAACACAAGACATTACAAAATTAATAACTGAAATCATGTCACAAAACATCATTGAGGGCAAGTTTATTATTTGAAAACAACAACATTTTTATAAATGATCTCCAATATATTATTTTTGATAGCCAACCAACGATATATTGAAACATTTAACAGCAATAAGTATTTTGATTATTAATTTCAAATCTAAAATTAATTTTCAATTATATATTGTTTTGGAATTTAATTTTCAAAAAGAAAATATTATTTGATATGATTGGTATGAACTTTTAACAGAAATCGATTTCTAGAAGCTTCAAATATGCTAATCAGAAATTACAGTTCATTCCGAGTAGTTTTTGAGTTATGATTAAAAAGCTACCCTCATTGCAATCTGTTTTGAATGGATGGATTAAGAATAATCAAAAATGAATTTAACATTAGGAGTTATAAGCTTTAAACCTGCATAATTTCTAAACTGCTTGACCGAATAACTTCTCGTGTTGTACTCTAAGGTAAAATTCACCGAGAAATCTAAATATGATGTCAAAATTAAGTCTTAGTACTGAAAATTTTCAATTTTGGTACAATTTTTATGTGTACACAATCCCTAAACAAATTTTAAGTATAACATTAATTAATATACGTTATTACTATAAAATATATAATCTATTGGTACCAGTTACATTTTTGTAGGATGATTTGCGTCAGAGTTAATATGTTGTGTTCCCTCTCTCTCTCTTTTTTCTTTAAAAATCTAAAACTGAGTTCTTTTTGGTCCCTTACGTTTCCGTCTTAAGAAGTTTTACTGTAATACTTAAATGCTTACTAAAACATTTTGTTAACATTGAAATATTTAATTAAGTGCTTAGCACATTCACATACAATTAGTGATATCTCACGACAAGCAAAATAACTTTGTTTCCACCAGAACCACTTTACATAAGACAAATTCAAACCACAAGAAAATTACGAATAATTTACGCAATTAATAACTGAAACAGTATCACTAAACATCATTGAGTGCAAGCTCATTATTTGAAAACAACAACATTACCTCCAACAATTAGCTCCAATCTATTATTTTTGACAGCCAACAATACATTCAAACATTTGACAGCAATAAATATTTTGATAAAACTAAAATCTGTTTAAAAAAGAAAATATCATTATAAAATGTAAAAATCGCTCAAATGAACGTGAGACTGCCGATACTGCATCAGCGTTTGAAGAGGCAGAACGCTATGTATGCGGCAATAAAGGGCTCTGACAAGGGAAATCTCCTTAAAGCGCAGACTCAGAATATTTTGAAAAAAAAATGCTAATCAAACTAGTCATGTACGTAATAAAGTATCAGTCAAATTTAGCTGCGGAATCCCAGTACAAAATCTATAAAAAAAATTAAATACTTTCGAGTATTTGGTGTAAAAAGACGAGATTTGGCGAGCAACACTTTTTCTCCGCCAAACGCAAGCGATTTTAATGCATTTGAAAATTCCTGGTTAAATGAGTGTTTAAATGCACAGTACTTTATGAATTTAAATTTAAAAGATTAAATGGTTTATTACTTTTTCTATAAGCTTATATAATATATATATAAGTTGCGTGTTGCTAAAGTTATATTTAACTTTACACGGTCTCACCGGTTTGATAAGTTTTAAGTGTATTTGGGCAGCAGCTGCCGATTAAGATAGCTCTCACTATACATTTCGATAGTGAATAAGTCGTTGTTTCCATCAAAACAATACTTTTTACTTGTTGTCTCCCCCACTAACAATATCGAAGTCAAACTGAATGTGTTCAGAATCGGACCTTAATTTTTAGTTTGAAGCATTTTTAATCAATTTAATTTTTTTTCTAAACCGTTGAATGCGATCGTCAATTTTCTTTATATATACATATACATGTATTGTAATATGGCAAAACCATAGTTATAAAAGTGTATTTATTTAAGTTAAACTTACCTAAACTAATTCATTTTAAAGAGTAAAAAAAGTTTTTCCGAAAAGAAAAATTATCAGAAAAGCATATATATATATATATATATATATATATTATTGCCTCGCCAACCAGCGATAAATTGCCAAAAAACAGGAATTTTTCATAATTTTTTTTTACGGTCGTTATATCGAGGTTCCGCAGCAATTTTTTTTATAAGCGTATGTAGCCTCATGAACTATTCTGCAATATTTTCAAAATTTTCTAAGTATGCGCTTATGGAGTGTGATGAAGGTAGGCTGTATCAGCGAAAGTGGTAGTTGGCTGTGAGGCAGGGTGGAAGCAAGGGGTCTGGGATGGTTAGTTTCATGGATGCCTCCAAACATTCTCAGCATCTCCTGCATCACCTTACAGAAACTGAAAACAGCAACCAAGAATTGTCAACGTCAACGTGGCATGCTGGCAAAAGGGTGAATTAACTCTTTTGCATTATAATGCCCGCCTTCATGTAGCTATCGTGTGCAAAGGTTTGTTGCAGCGATTTCGATGGGAAGTCTTGCAACATCCCCCGTACAGCCCTGGCCTTTTACCGTGTGATTACCATATCTTTGGACCAGTCAAGAAAGCTCTTAAGGCTGTTCATCAATGAGATCTCAAGTTCCCCTCGCTAAGGTTAAACCTATGGGTGTGCAATGCATTAGTATTTTTTAAATATCTCATCAGTAGATTAATATTTTCAACTTTTTGGGGAAGCTAGGGGAGGAGGGAGTACTGTTCTTAAAGGATGTTTCCCTTTTTCTTTAGTTCTCAAACTATTTCTAAAATATATGCTTAATTTATATTTTTATTCCTTAAAATCTTAGCGAAACTGAGTAAGATTTTAACACTTCACATAAAATTAAGTACTTATTTTAGAAATAGTTTGACAACTAATAAAAAGAGAGAGATCCTTTAAGAAGAGTAGACAGAAAAAACAAGTTTAAAAATATTAATTTCTTGACGGGATATTTTAAAAATGCGAATGCGTTACATACACACCCATAGGTTTAACATTAGCGAGGGGAATTTGAGATCTCACTGATCAACAGCCTTAAGGGGAGGCGATTCGCAAACAATAATGAGGTCCGGGACACCATTGAAGAATGGTTCTGAACCCAATCCTGGAGGTCCTTCGCTCAAGGTAAGTCCAAATCTTGTGGACCGATACGGCACCTGTTTCAATCTTCACGACAATTATATCTAGCCATTATGTTTCGCATGTGTCACAGTCTATTCTGCATATAGATAACATACTGACAGGGCCGGCACAACCATCGGGCAAACTTAGGGCCCCGTGCCAATTGGGAACTTGTTAAGGGTCCCGAGTCAATCTATACAATGCAAAATAATGTTACCTCTGTATAAAACAATAATATTATTGTTCTTGGATTTGTTTTTAAACGTTTCTTCGTGAGAAAAAGGTGTTAACTTTATGTCTTACAGGCAAAGTTGATATAATTGTCGGGGAATATATAGATTTTCGGAAACCGTGAATGCAAAAAAAGTAGATATTTAAACCACTGTAAAGGATAAAATATTTTGAAATAAATAAATTATGCACATTAAATGTGAAATTAGTGATAATTTTTAATACATTTTATTATCCATACTACATATTATTCTATGATATCCACAATTTAAAAGTAAATTTTATTAGTCAAGCATTGCAGTATACGTTGAGCCTCACTAACTGCCTTGTCAAGGCCCCGCGCGACCGACGTTGAGCAGGCGCTGCACACTGATAGCATTAAACCATTTGTTTGCAGCCTCACTTTCATTTGTGCTTCCCTTATATAAAATTAAAAATATAAAATATCATAAAATATAAATATTATCATAAATACATCATAATAAAATAACGTAAAATGAAATTTTTCTTTTTAGAGATGATAAAATTAGAAAAAATCTATAACAAAACATAAGTATTGAATACTACTTCGCAGCCCCTTTTATTTACTCTCAGTTACAAAACAAAGTGAAAGTATTTAAGAACTTTACTCTATTAATTACATAACCCCTTTATAACTTTTTCTTTGAGCTCGTGTGCTTTTATAATACCAGCAACGAACGGTTTTCCTTCAACTGGGTAGCTGACAAACCCTTGAGAAAGACATGCATAACCTCAGATAGGTTTTAATGACCTTTTTCTAGGTATAATTTTACGTACATGAAACATCAAAACGTAACAGTAAACAACAATAACAACATCAGACATGTGCTTTTTTTTTTCAATATATCCCTCAGTCGTTCTGGAAAACAGGAATGTCTTTTTTTAACTTGACAAATACAAATTTAAAACAAAACTGTTTCAGAAGTAAATAAATAAACAAATAGAACTTTCACGCATGCGCGTGATTTTTGTGAAAAAGGGTTGTATCGGAAAAACAATTCAACGTTGTGCATCGAATACAAAAAGAAAAAAAAATGTTTCACTGAGCATAGTTTTTTTTCCAGTCATTCATTAAAATTTTGATGATCATGATCGGTAGACAATCAGTTTTATTCATAGCAACAAATAAAATCTTATAATTCGTAAAGTAATAAAAGTTTATTAGAAATAAAAATGTTTTGAGTAAACTTTCATATAGGTCTAGAAAAATTTAAGTACATTTTCAAGTATGATGGCAGTGGGAGCATACTAATTTTTTCCGTCATACGATAGGTATAGCAAGACAAATAATCCCTACGATATGATTCTATCTCAGAATCACTGTCACAGTCAAAGTCATCAAATACATTCATGCCAAAAGTGCGTTTAAATTCTTCGGGATCTATGCCAAAAGTGCTTCTAAATTCTTCGGGATGTAATCTTCGATAATATTCTGCATTAATACGCGATACAGTGCGAATTCGTCGAACGCGAAGGTGAGATCCCTCACCATCATTTTCTTCAGCGCTTCTTTTGAAGAAGGTGGTTTTAAATACTGTTGCTCGCCTATGACCAGCTAGACCATTTTTTCGCTTTGCTTTGTCCTGATTGGAACAAGACATCCCTGAATTCCTCCTATCAATTCCATTGTCATCACCACTATAAATTCCATTATCTGTACCATGTGCCCCCAAATTATGTTTTTCCTCACTTTCAAGAACTTTTGAATCATCTGCTACAGTTGGATTCTCAGAGGGAGCAGCAACTACCATTCTATTTCCAACAGTTGCGGTGTCATTTGAAGTAGAAGCGTTCCCTTTGCCAGCATCTGTCAAAATGCGAGAGGTCTTTGTATCTGAGAAACCTTCGTCTGTTATTTCAGCATCTAAAGTTCGATTGCCACGTTCATCTGTAAGCGTTCTGTCTGTTTCAGAAGGTTGCAGGGTTAAAATTTCAGATGGTTCTGATGTTTTCCTAGCTTCTAAAGCTTGAGCCATAAGATTTCTAGTCAACCGACTTCGTGCAATTAATCTCTTCATTTCAAAGCGAGAAATACGAGAGTTAAGACAATTATCTGCACTTGCCTCTTCGCATTTATGATCTTCAGTACTGTCACTATTATCGTCATAACGACTGCTGCAAGGATTTTCATTTTCCTGACGGCTGCAAAGGTTTTCATTTCCCTGGCTGCTGCGAGGCTTTGCAGTCGGCCGACATTTGCAAGGCATTTCCCTAAACTGAGCATTAGGTTTTACATTTCCACGACTGCTGCAAGCGATTTCATCAGCACCATCTAAAAGGGATGCTCTCCTACCATAATCAGGTTTAATTGCTTCACTATTCTCATCAGCATCTCTGCTCTCATTAATTTCTTTATCAATATCGCAGCCACAATCATTTAAACTCACATTATGTTCACTACACATCCTCTCTTGCCTTCTTTGAGTTTCGGAAAGGCCGGACTGCAATTGCCGACTTATAGCAGAAAAATCTGGTCTGTCGTCGGTGACGTGACGAACTGCATTAATATCTATCAAATCCTCTCCGTTCGTTTCGGAAAACCACTGAGAGCCGAAAGAGTCTGGTCTGCCATCAGGTGGAGGAACAACAATTTTCCTAATACGTTGCTTGCTTTTCTTACGTCTGAAGGATGCTAACTTTTTTTCCTTATCCTCCAATAATGGGTTTTCGATCTCGGCATTGGCTCTGAGTAACACTCGAATAGCAGATCGACAGAGTTCTTTTAATTGTAATGGACACATTTCAGCTGTAAAGGAAAAGGTAAAATTAAAAAAAAAAACATCATACAAAATAATGGTCCAATCAATATTTCATACACAGCAAGAAAATGGAAGATATACTACAGTGGAACTCACAAGGAAAGTCTTAAAGCGCATGCTCAAAACATTAAAAAAATAAAGAATTAGCCAGACTTAGCTGCGGACTCACAGTAGAAAATCTGTAAAAAAAAAAAAAAGAAAAAAAATTAAAATATTTTCGAGTATTTGCGCGAAAAGACAAATGCACCACTCGATTTGACGAACAACACATTCCCTCGCCAAATGTAAGCGATTTACATGCATTTGGAAATTGTTTGTTAAATGAGTGTTTAAATGCGCAGTACTTATGAATTTAAACTTAACGATGAAATAATTTCTTTAAATTTACACAGTTACACCGTTTGGCTAAGTTTAAAGTGTACTATTTTAAAAATAAAGGTCTGATTAAGAACGCTATCGTTATACATTTCGATATCGAAGAAGTCGTTGTTTCCATGGCAACAACACTTTTATCTTGTAGTCTCCAACATTAACAATATCGAAGTCGGATTGACAGTACTCAGAATCGGACCTTAATTTCGCATTTTAAACAATTTTAACCAATTTAAATTTTGTTCTAAACCGTATAATACGATTGCTAAATTTCATTATATTTACATACTAGCAGGCTACGCCAACTACGCTAGTCGGTTTTTCCATACGAACCTTGAGTCGAACGAAAAATATCGGCGAATTTGACATTTAAAACCAATATGGACCCTTACCTGGAATGTCTTTCAGTATTGCTGAAAACGATGCGAAAGTCATTGCGTTATTATATTTTCTACTGCGTTGAACAAAGTTTAGGCTATTAAGAACCCGACTATGATCAGCAGGTCTCAGTTGAATTTGGGGATATTCCGTCGAAAAGGGGCGCTGTGATAACGGTTTTTGTGAAATTTTCTCGATTTTTCATAGCTGTGATGTACATCAGCTGCTCGTGCAGCGAAGTGTGCCTTGCATCCAGGTGACCCGGTGATTCAAAAACAACTGATGTGCAACAGAATGGCGTAAAATATTGATTTTATTGGCACCAGGATAACGTATTTTGAAGAATAAACATGTATGAGATAGAAGAAAGCTTTAGGATTGACACATCCGACTATAGTTAAAATATCTCATCAGGAAATTAATATTTTTAACTTATCTTTTCTGTATACTCTTCTTAAAGGTTGTCTCTTCCTTTTTAGCTGACAAATATTTTTTAAATGCATACCTAATTTTATTTAAAGTGTTAAAATCTTACTCACAGCTCGCCAACTTCGCAAAGAATTTAACACGCGAAATATAAAAAATAAGCATACAGTTTAGAAATATTTTGACAACTAAAAAGAAAGAGACATCCTTTAATAGACTGACAGACAACGACGAAACAACCAAGGCATTTAATCAAAGTTTTAATGTATAAAGCCACATTGAACTTGAATGGTTGGTTATATAAGGAACTGACTAAAGCTAGTCTGCCTTACTGGTTCGTTTGACGAACAAGTGTAAAAATTGACGCACATAAGTAAAAATATAGAAGCAAGTCAAGTCATTTGATCAATGTTTGTACGCTGCAGTATATGAAAGTTGTGTGATAACGAAAATTAATGAAGGCAGAGCATTTGTATGTTACGAAAAGGGTGACAAGCGGCATCAAAAGCGCCAAAAAGTGGATCGTATTCGAACCATTTGATCAATATTGATTTAAACGCCATTCAGTTTAGAACATTCTAAAATATGTAAATACAAAACGGCGGACAAAAATTCCACTACGAATACACCGGCAAATGGACTTAAAATGTTGAAAATTGGAAATTTTCGAATCAAATCAAGTCATTTTCTTAATGTTTCTACTTTATATACCTTGGTAGGTAACAGTAACCTAATAACGAAAATACTGAAAGCAAATCCTTTGGACATTAGGAAAGGTGTGGCAAACGTCGCCAAGTATTTGAAAAAATTATCCTAGCATTAGTATAATCTTTTGATTTAAATGCCATTCGTTTCAGGATCTTTCCAAGATATGTAAATTAAAAAGGCAGACCGAAATTCCATTACGAACACCCCGAAAGACGTGTGTAAAATGTTGAAAGTTTGAAAGCTTTGAGTCAAGTGAAGTCATTTTCTTCATGTTTCTGCTTTCGACTCTAGTATTTATAGTCTACTAATAGTAGAAAAATGAAAGCAGATTTGAACATTACAAAAGCTAAGGCAGATATCAACAAATTGGTAAAAAAAAAATGGACCCATCTCAAGTGATTTGCATAAATTCGAGATTAATTCTACTCGTCTCTGGACATCTTGAAAAATGTAAATGCAAAAACCAGAGTTGTAGTGGGTACCCACCCAGCTACCCGCTCAGGCTGTGTTGAAAAAAAACCCCAGGTTTTTTACAACCATAAAGGTTGTAGTGGGTAGCTGCCCAGGTACCCGCCCGGGCTGCGTTTTTTACAATCCTGGCAAAAACCCATGCAAAATTCCTAGACAAAAACCCAGGAGACATGCAAAAAAGTTTTAAATTAAAAAACTGAGTAAACAACATTACTTTTTAACAAATAAAATAAAGGAAGCTCGGCAAACGTGAAGCTAAAAGATTAAAAAATTCATTATTAAAACATAAGATTGTTAATTTCAAAAAGGCGTCAATGAGCAATTTCAGTCAACCTCATCCGCATAGTCATCGTCATGTTCAGGCTCGTCCGCATAGTCATCGTCATGTTCAGGCTCATCCGCAGAGTCATCTTCATGTTCAGGCTCATCCGCGTAGTCATCTTCATGTTCAGGCTCATCCGCGTAGTCATCTTCATGTTCAGGCTCATCCGTATAGTCATCTTCATGTTCAGGCTCATCCGCATAGTCATCTTCATGTTCAGGCTCATCCGCGTAGTCATCTTCATGTTCAGGCTCATCCGCGTAGTCATCTTCATGTTCAGGCTCATCCGCGTAGTCATCTTCATGTTCAGGCTCATCCGCATAGTCATCTTCATGTTCAGGCTCATCCGCATAGTCATCTTCATGTTCAGGCTCATCCGCATTGTCAGCTTCATGTTCAGGCTCATCCGCATTGCCGCAAAGAGTGAAACCTTAATAAAAACTTCTTTGGAATAGGAAACATATGACTATGAGCTTTTCCGGATATGCATACGTATTCCTCCAAGGTGAGAAATGTAAAAAAAAAAAACACGTATGTGCTCAATATAAATAAAATGCAAGAAATAACCTGAAAATAAAGTGATTCAAAACAGCTTTAGGTGTTACATTTCATTGTTTTAAACCAAATGTTATATAGTATGTTCCAAAATTATTATATTATGAAAACAAGAAAATTTTGCACTACTATGACACACATTAAAATTTCGATTTCCGTATAAATTGAAAGTCATTGAAAATGATACTCATGTTTCGAAGCTAATTTCTCCATAACTAGTCAAGTAGGTCTCATGTTTTGTACATCATTCTGTTCCACTCTAAAATGCTTCTTTTCGGCACCTCATTCACTACTTTCCTTTTAATAATTGCAAAATTATAAATAATTAACCCTACTAGTACTAGGTTTTAAATGTTTGATGAGCGTTCTTAGTTTTGTACGATTTGAACCAGAAATTTAATTTTATTACGTGTAGCTTCTTTCTACGAAATGTCTATATGATTTTATTTATTGTTTAATTTTTTTTTTTTTTTTTCTGGTTCGAAACATAAAAAAACTTCAAAACAAAAAATAATGGGGTCAAATAAGACCCCAATGGTTCTAGGAAGGCTAAATTTTGCAGCATTTTCTCCAACGTAATACAATGGCAAATTTCCTTTTGTTTATTTCTGACTATTTCCAAAATGGGATATATCTGTGGATTTGGGGATATAAATGGAATATATTTATGTTAAATGCATTTTAAATAACATCCGTGTAATTTTTTCCGACATTAATTTACCTATTTAGTAAGATTTTTGACATGGGTAATTGTATGGAATAAATTTTAACTGCGCATGCGCAAACTATACCAAATATATTTTTTTTTCATGATTTGGCTACATAGTCGTTCCTATAGAGCAACTTATATAAAAAGGCCGTTCAAATATCGCGAAAATTCAGAAAGATAGAAGCGATATAGTGAATTGCTTTCTAAAAGTAGCTGGATTTTAGGGATTTTCCCCCTAATTTTTCAATCAGCTCACTGTATCGCAGGTATTTTCTGAGTTTTCACGATATTTCACTGGTTTTTTATATGAGTTGCTCTACGGAATTGACTATCAAAGCATGACAAAAAAAAATCATTGCTGTTCGCGCATGCGCAGTTAAAAAAATTTTCATACAAATACCATATTTCTTCGAATATTCAATATATTAATCTTTTAATAGCAGTATACTATTTCAACTGTTCTTTGTCAAGTTTTCGGAAAGTGGTGTTGAATTCAGTTGAAAACTGTGTATGCTATAAAAAAAAGACGTTTGAATTTTTCACAGAAACGTTAATATCTTCACGAATGTACGTGCTATGCTTAGACAGATGCACACAAATGTTGAACAGCACCTACATAGTCGTTTGCTACAGTGACAGGCTATTTTGAGCATTTTCTGTTACTTGGGTGATTGCAAATATTATCTTGTTATTAAAATTATTAATGACCTCCCTAATTGTTCTCGCGACTAAATCTTCACTGAAAATTATGAAGTTTAACATGTTTTTCACATTCTTGAAGTTCAAGGAGAATTCGTAAAGAATTTCAGTAGATATTTGACAAACGTCTAAAATCGAAAGCGTCCGGACACTGGCCCGTAATTTTTGGACATCAGTGTATATATGTCTGTCAGGGCGTTCGTAATGGAATTTATGTCTGCCTTCTTGCATTTACATATTTTGGAATGTCCTCAAATGAATATCGTTTAAGTCAAGATTATGCTAATGACTTGACTAAGGTCTCCTTTATTTCACATGTCTGCACTGCAAAAAAACATTGTTGATTTTACAGTATAGTACTGTTTATTACTGTTAATTTTACGTTATAATACTGACAGCTGGGATGCCAGTATTATACTGTAAAATCAACAATTTTTTTTTGCAGTGTACTGACGTCTGCCACCCCTTTCCTAATGTCCAAAAGGTCTGTTTTTAATATTTACACTATTGGACTACTGTTACCTACTACGGTACTAAGCAAAAATATCACGAAAATAACTTGATTTGATTCAAAAAAATTCTGTTTTCAATATTTTAAACCCGTCTGCCGGTTTGTTCGTAATGGAATTTCGGTCTGCCTTCTTGCATTTATATATTTTATTTTGAAGTGTTCTGAAATGAATGACGTATGATTGATTAAATGGTTTACTAGGGTCCACTGTTTGGTACTTTCGATGACGTCTGTCAGCCCTTTCGTAACGTCCAAGCCAGTATTTTTGTCATTAGATTTATTCGTATTCGCCAGTATTTTCGTTGAGTATTTTCATTATTAGACAACTTTTATCTATTAGGCGTGATCAAATGAAACACGTTCAATGCGTGCAAATTGAATTTAGACATTGATTGCGTACATTGACACAGCGGTCAAGATGAACCGTCGACGAAGCATTCGTGACTTGGCAAGTAAATTAAAATTAAGCGTTCAAGCAACAACCGAAATCTTTATTCGCCGATGGCATTCGACACCTTCCCAAACAATGGAAAGCGTGTCTGAACGCCATGCATGACTTTTTTTAAACAAATGTGTATGCTGTAAGTTTCAATATATACATATTCTTTCTATTTCATTAAGTTTTGTGTTTCCTTTATTCATGCTAACGTTTACCAAAACTGTCGAAGGGGTTTCATTTTAGCACTAGGGTGCAAAGTACAAACATTGATCAAGTGACCTGACTTGCCTCTATATTTTTGCATATTTACTTATTGCAATTTTTACACCTGTTTGTCAATCGAACCAGCAGGCAGGCTAGCATTTACTTGTATAACCATTTAGATGCAATGTGGTTTTATACAATAAAACTTTGTCCTTTGATCACATTGGTGCTTAAGGTACGAAATGCGCATAAGCAAGTAACGTGATATGTATGCAGCATGCATTGCGTTGCGAAACGGTCCTTTTGCTTTCGTTGTTTGAAGGTGGCAATACGTTAAATGTGGCTGGAATGATTACCAACCCGTCCAAACAAGACCAACGTGCATACAATTTTTATCAGCAGAGGGATGCAAGCCTGTTGAGATTCATCGGAGAATGGTTGCTGTGTGTGGTGAAAAGTGCTTATCAAAGACAACTGTTATGGATTGGTCGTGAATGTTCTACAACGGCTGTGAGGAAACAACAGATTTGCCGCGTTCAGATCAGGCGCACAAAGTTGCTACCGAGACACTGATTGCGGACATTGACACAGCCGTCAAGATGAACCGTCGACGAAGCATTCGTGATTGGCACGTGAATTAAGCGTTCAAGCCATAACCGAAATCTTTATTCGCCTATGGCATTCGACACCTTCCCAAACAATGGAAAGCGTGCCAGAACGCCATGTATGACTTTTTTAAAACAAATGTGTATGCTGTAAGTTTCAATATATACATATTCTTTCTATTTCATTAAGTTTTGTGTTTCCTTTATTCATGCTAACGTTTACCAAAACTGTCGAAGGGGTTTCATTTTAGCACTAGGGTGCAAAGTACAAACATTGATCAAGTGACCTGACTTGCCTCTATATTTTTGCATATTTACTTATTGCAATTTTTACACCTGTTTGTCAATCGAACCAGCAGGCAGGCTAGCATTTACTTGTATAACTATTTAGATGCAATGTGGTTTTATACAATAAAACTTTGTCCTTTGATCACATGACTTTCATCAATATTTTATTGTTGTTTTTATTCTATAAGGAGAGTATACACAAAAATGAATTTAAAAATATTTATTTCCTGATGAGATATTTTAAAAATACGAGTGCATTCCATACCCATACACTGTTAAAAATTTGCAGCAAACTGTCCAGTCATTTGACCGTTTTTGTAGAAAACGGTTACATAACCGTAATTTAACTATATTCTGACCATAAAATGAGCAATAATACGGTCAGAATAGAGTTAAATTACGGTCATGTAAACGTTTTCTACAAAAACGGTCAAATGACTGGACAGTTTGCTGCAAATTTTTAACAGTGTAGGTTAACATTAGCGGGGGGAATTTGAGATCTACCTGGCAACATCCTTAAGAATCTTGTATTAGGAAAATAAGTAAAAGTAAAATCATGTTATTTGAAATAAGTAGAAAAAATACTGGATGAGACAATTTTTTAAGTTTCTAAATTAGAAGTAATATGTACTGGCTCGTAGCCCAATATCGCGCAAGCTCATTCCGGTGGTTTTTGAAAATACTGCTGGAAATCCTGTGTTTAAGTAACGTCGGAAGTCATTCGCCTCTGTGAACTTCTCAGTTGAAAAATATTTATGAATTCGGTTTGCCTGTCTGTCTGCCGCCTGTCTGTCTGTCTGTACTCTAACTCTCGTAAATACACTCGGATTGCCATGGAATTTTTATGTTATTAAGGCTTACGATAGAATATTCAGTATTGTAAATGAAGTGTGTAACATTTACAGTTCGTTTACAGGGATACACAAAAGAATTTCGTTACATTATGGTTAATGGGGAAAATCGTTTGCGGTGCATTTTACTGATGTTACGATATTTCAAACATAATGAGATTGATATGGATGAATGAGATGGACTACAACATGCTTTCTCAGGAGTATGGAATAAGTAACATTTATAATTCGTTTACAGGGATGCACAAAAGAATTCAATTACATTATGGTCTATGGGGGAAAAATCGTTTGCGGTGCATTTTAAAGATGTTATATGATACTCAAACATGATGAAATTTAAAAGGATCAGTAAGGTTGATTAGAATTATGGAGTTCATATCATTTATTGTTCATTTAGAGAGACACACAAAAGAATTCGGTTACAGTACTGATTATGATCGATAATTGTTGGAAGAATTTTTTCCACTGTGGTATGCATTTTCAAAATTACATGATTTTGAGTGTATTAGGTGGTGTGTATACATTAGAGTGGTGCGAAAAAAGTGAAGTTGGTATTTCTGAGTCGCTATAGTGCGGAAATGTTGCGATTGGTAAATGTAAGAAAAAAAAATATTCAAATCGGACTGTATCTTCCGATCCCGCAAACCAATTCAAACCAATTCAACCAATTCAAAAAAATTGAAAATTTCCGAATTTTTCAGCATTTAATTTTTTTTTTTACGTTTATACATTTTTTATCGCTATAGTGAAAAATATTTGCAGATTGTGCTGTTTAATAATAATAATATTAATAAATTGAGTTTAGAGAATATCTTCCGATCGCGCAAGCTTAATAAAAATCGGGAAAATTTCAATTTTGAGTGATTTTGATGTATTAAGAAAATAACCATCTGAGGTCAGTTTGTGGTCTCAGGTTAAGATTTAAACTGTTGAGCAAGTACCAAATATATCTTTTTGACGTGAGTCAAGCAATTAAAAGTGGCAACTTTCCAAATGACTTATCAAGCGTGACTCCGGCCCAAATTCACATGCCAGATAGCTCACTTGTGCAAATAGAGTCCTTCGACTTTACGTGAACGTAGAAAACCCATCGGATGCCTAAAAAACCATAGTGACATTTATTTTAAAATCTTACATGCTAGTTTTGTTTGAAATAAAATGCAGTAAGTACATTACAGATGGTCCTATTCATCTGTACAAAGCAATAGAAACATCTCGATACTTGTCTGACGACCTGAAGAAAGTGGTATTCCCTGTAATTGAGCAAAACTCGTTCTTTGCCCACCCGGAAAACCTACTGATCGCAATGGTCTTTGATAAGAGAAGAGAGAGCTAGTGCTAAGAAGAGTGTTAAAAGCCAGGTAGACTGTTTCAAAAGGTAAAGGCATCAGAAACTTTATCACTCTTACTTTAAACTTCGGTGCGGCAGACTATAAAGAATTAACTGATTGGAATGGAGCAAAATTATCATCTCCAACTCTTTTACGGAGAGTAACCAATGAAGAAGTACATTCCTTCGTTTAATCCGGTGATATTCCAGACTGGGATGCTAAAACATTTCCCTGCCACACGGAGGCTCTCGAGCTGTTGCGTCAAATTGGTAACGGAGGCATCGCTTAACGTATGTGAGCCCCAATTAGAGTTGCAAAGAACCGGTTTATTCCCAAAAAACCCGGTTTATTTCCAAAAACCCGGTTTATTCCCAGGTTTATTCTATCCTTTGCAACTCTAGCCCCAATCAAGTGATGGATTCATCAGGGCCACACTGAAATCAAGTCTCCATGTTACCAATCTTTACCACCAAATCGCAGTACAAAGTTGCGTCAAGACTTGAACAGATGAAATAACAAATTATGTATTTAAGTAATGTAAGTAGTAAACACCCATATTGGTTGGATGGAGGAAAGGGTGTGGGTGGGACTCGAATTGCATCCACCTCCCCGTGGTGAGTTATGGGTTGTTTAAATATTATCAAATATCTACACAAGCAAAAAGCTGTACAATTTATATGCAATTGTTAACATTGGAACGCAAACTGACCTCATGTGATTATTTTTTTAATTAATCAAAATAACACAAAATTGAAATTTTCCCAATTTTTATTGAGCTTGCGCGATCGGAAGATATTCTCTAAACGCAATTTTTTATTATTATTATTATTATTAAACAACACAATCTGCAAATGTTTTTCACTATAGCGATAAAAATGTATATACGTAAAAAAAAAAATTTAAATGCTGAAAAAATCGGAAATTCTCAACTTTTTTTTAATTTTTAGGCGGTTTGCGCGATCGAAAGGTAGTCTCTAAACGCAATTTTTTAAATTATTATTATTAAACAATACAATCTTCAAATATTTTTCACTATAGTGATAAAAAATATGTATACGTAAAACTTTTTTTTTAATTCTGAAAAAATCAGAAATTTTCAATTTTTTTTAATTTTTAGGCGGTTTGCGGGATCGGAAGATAAAGTCCGATTTGAATAATTTTGTTTTTGTTTTTCTTGTATTTACTAATCGCAACTTTTCCGCACTATAGCGACTCGGAAATACCAACTTCACTTTTTTCGCACCACCCTAGTATACATTTTTCAGATCACATACAGAGCAACAAGAAATAATTCACATACATTACCGAGTATGGACAGCAGTTGCTTGAAAATAGATTTTTACTGAATTATGTGTTTTTTAAATTGCTTATTTAGATATCTCATTTCATAAAATAAAAAAATTATGAAAATTATTAATAATATTCTGTCAGTGTTGAAAAGTGTTTCATAATCTATGCCTCATGTATACTTTTTCCTTTTTTTTTCTGTCGGTTAGATTATTATTTTTTTTTTCGAGTTCTGCAGGTATCGGGCTGGGTTTCGATTCCTGCGGATCGTATTCGGGTCTATCCGATTTTCCAAAATCATTCCAATTTCTTATTTCAGTTAAAAAAGACTAGATCTACAGGGTGAATCGTAAAATTCAATTTTGCTTCAAATAACTGGTGAATCGAGTTAGCTACTGTCATGAACATGGTATCTAAGTATAGTAAAAGGGTATGTGCTACGCAATGAGATACCTGGCACCCCCTCCCCCTAGTGGCAAACTGCGTATTTAGTGTTTCTATCTCAAAAACAGTAACAGATACGGGTAAAAAAGTCATTTAGAAATTTGTAGAGCGTCCTCGATTTAGTATGAAATAATGAAATGTAAATATAAAAATAACTTTATTTAGAAGCACTGAAATAAATATATTTTTTTTTTTCCAATTACTAGCTGCTCTACAACGTTCGATTTTTTTTTCTGCAAAAATTTTTCGTTTATGCTCCAAAGTTTGGGAAAAGTAATAAAAAAAAACTTAAAAGAATTTCAGCAGAAAAAATATTTTTTTATTACGTTCCGTTTCATATGTGGCACTCTGTGAATTATCACTCTTATTCGATGCAACACAGAAATAATTTATTTCAAATTTTACTCTTTAGAAATCATATATTCTAATATGAGCAAATCTTGTGTGTGGTTATATACAGTCCCTGGCCAAATTATTAGACGC
Organism: Maratus michaelseni; assembly: GCA_963931845.1. NCBI lineage: Eukaryota > Metazoa > Arthropoda > Arachnida > Araneae > Salticidae > Maratus > Maratus michaelseni. Next base: position 278,375,955 of record OZ007587.1, read on the forward strand.
AGTTGTTTTTATTATAATTTATTAAATATCTGGAAAGATACATGAGGAATTATCCTGAAACTTCAGGAGTGTAAACAACATGATAAACGTCATATATTTCCGCGAAGATTTTTTTCCCGAAACCCCATAAGGGGCCGTCAACAAATTGAAGAAAAACGAATATCTTTCGGATAACCCTGTAAAAACTAATATTGCAAAAAGCATTCAACCTATAGATTATGATTAAGTGGCTTATTGTAATAATTTGGGTTCATTTTTATGAAGATAGCATGTATACTCGAAGAGAAATTCACGTTTTTATAAAAACAGTCCCAAATTTTACCAAGTTTTTTGCTTATAATTTGCAGAGTTTTTAATATAAAAACAAGTTATTTTCAGAAAATATGACAAACAAAATTATACACAATACCCTGCAATCAGAATTAAAAAAAAATAAAAATTGTATGAAAAATGAGCAGGTTTACTAAATATTGTTTCACTGTGCATGCGCGAATTCAATCAAAATATACTGTGCATAATATATTAGCTAAATCTACAGACCAACTTTTATGAAAGTCTCAAAAACATAGCTTGAAAATTCTGATAGTCGTCGCCGATAGAATAAGCTCGAATTTCGCTGTTCCCAAAAGGAAGCAAAAAGATGAGGGGTTGTATCAAATATAGAATGAGAGACACTTCATTCTTATTATGTCAACTTTCATAAGCTAGTATATTTGAATACAACCCCTCATCTTTTTGCTTCCTTTTGGGAACAGCGAATTTCGAGCTTATTCTATCGGCGACGACTATCAGAATTTTCAAGCTATGTTTTTGAGACTTTCATAAAAGTTGGTCTGTAGATTTAGCTAATATATTATGCACAGTATATTTTGATTGAATTCGCGCATGCGCAGTGAAACAATATTTAGTAAACCTGCTCATTTTTCATACAATTTTTATTTTTTTTTTAATTCTGATTGCAGGGTATTGTGTATAATTTTGTTTGTCATATTTTCTGAAAATAACTTGTTTTTATATTAAAAACTCTGCAAATTATAAGCAAAAAACTTGGTAAAATTTGGGACTGTTTTTATAAAAACGTGAATTTCTCTTCGAGTATACATGCTATCTTCATAAAAATGAACCCAAATTATTACAATAAGCCACTTAATCATAATCTAGAGTTTGAATGCTTTTTGCAATATTAGTTTTTACAGGGTTATCCAAAAGATATTCGTTTTTCTTCAATTTGTTGACGGCCCCTTATGGGGTTTCGGGAAAAAATCTTCGCGGAAATTTATGACGTTTATCATGTTGTTTACACTCCTGAAGTTTCAGGATAATTCCTCATGTATCTTTCCAGATATTTAATAAATTATAATAAAAACAACTGCGTCTAATAATTTGGCCAGGGACTGTATATATATATATATATATATATATATATATATATATATATATATATATATGCAAATTTTACCTTAAAAACGGCTCTAACGATTTTGATGAAATTTCGTATCCTACCGTTTTGGGGCACCAGAAAACCATTGGGCTAGGTCACATGTTCGAGAAAATTCGATTAGTGGGTCCTTTTGGGTCATTTTGGGTCATGATCTAGCGAATTGTATCTAAAAAACGGTTCAAACGATTTTGACGAAATTTTGTATCCGACCATTTTCGGGCACGAGAAAACTATTGGGTTGGGTCACATGTTCGAGAACTTCCGATTAGTGGGTCATTTTTGGGTCAGCGCGAGTCAAATTAATTTTATCTAAAAAACGGCTCTAACGATTTTGATTAAATTTTGTGTCTTACGAGTTTCGAGCACGATAAAATCATTGGGCTAGGTCACATGTCCGAGAAAATTCGATTAGTGGGTCATTTCTGGGTCATTGTGGGTCAAGATCTAAAAAGCGGCTCAATTTACACTAAATTTTGCATCCAATGGTTTTCGGGCACGAGAAGACTGTTGGGCTAGGTCATATGTTCGAGAAAATTCAATTAGTGGGTCATTTTGGGTCATGGTCTAGCTAATTGTATCTAAAAAACGGTTAAAACGATTTTGACGAAATTTTGTATTCGACTATTTTCGGGCACGAGAAGACTATTATGCTGGGTCACATGTTCGAGAACTTTCGATTGGTGAGTCATTTTTGGGTCAAAGCGTGTCAAATTTATTTTAACGGCTCTAACGATTTTGATTAAATTTTGTATCCTACGAGTTTCGGGTACGCGAAAATCATCGGACTAGGTCACATGTTCGAGAAAATTCGATTAGTGTGTCATTTCTGGGTCATTGTGGGTCAAGATCTAAAAAGCGGCTCAATTTACACTAAATTTTGCATACAATGGTTTTCGAGCACGAGAAAACTGTTGGACTAGGTCACATGTTCGAGAAAATTCAATTAGTGGGTCATTTTGGTCATGGGTCATTATGGGCCAAGCTATTTTATCTTAAAAACGGTTCAGAGGATTTGAAATAAATTTAGCACCCTACAGGTTTAGGGAACAAGAAGACTATTAGGCTAGGTCACATGTTCCAGAAATTTCGATTAGTGGGTCATTTTGGTCATGGGTCATTATGGATCAAGCTATTTTATCTTAAAAACGGCTCAGACTATTTACACTAAATTTTGCATCCTATGGTTTTCGGGCACGAGAAGACTGTTGGGCTTAGTCACATGTTCGAGAAAATTCAATTAGTGCGCCATTTTGGTCATGGGTCATGATATTTGAACTCAAATTTAATTTTGACCGAGCATAGCTCGGTCTTCCCTGCTCGTGTGTAATTATTTTAACACATTGTTGATCGGCCACATGTACCATATAGCTGCCAACTTTTACGCCTTTTCGTTACCACGATTTTTGAATAATAATATTTGCCTTCTTTAAAGCAGATATCTACCATTGATCTTTTTCTTTTCCATTTCAATCTAATTATCGGATAAAGAAAAGATGATCGACATCATTTCTTATTAATCTGAGCGAACGAAGCTCATATGATTCTACTCTATATTGGTCACGAGGATCCCTGAAAACGTAGGTGAAACCCTGAAACGTCTAGAATTGAGACTTGCTTCTACTTCAATCACAATTACTTCCAGTTCATGAAAGGAAACTGAAGTTTTCCTAGAATTCTTTTCAGAAATATTTTAACTGATCTTACAAGACACTCCTAGAAACATCCCCACCAAGCTGCTCTTTCGACAATAAAGTTCCATTTGATGGACAATCCATTAAACAAGTCTTGTCTTGCATTCCTTCATTTTTCATAATCTTTCATAAGTAAATCTAATTTTCGTTTGCCTTATGGCATGTTTTTGCATTATCATTGTAGATAATGCTGCAAATTCCTCGTCTTCCAACAAATTTTCTGAAGGCTTAAAGGTTTCTGTGGTCAAGTCCGGAGTTAATCCTAAGTGTTACTGTTCTTGTTACAGCACATGTAAAGGGCAATACGTAGGTTTTCTTAGTCTCATTGTGATCTTTAACGTACAAAGGACCCAAATAATCTACACATGTAACTTGGAATGAATATGCTTCATTTATATTGTCGACAGGTAGAGAAGCTGGAATCTGGGGGACAGATTTAACACTAGGTTTTTCACATAAATTCGATCTAATTAATAAACTCTTTATTCTTTGTCTGGTGTTAAAATCCAAGTTTTTTTTTTCTAAGTTGTGTTAAACTTTACGAGACAACTCCATGCCTTGTTTATTTCCTGACAATTTTAATGATAAGGTCTGATAAACAGTGTTACCAGTAGGCTACTTTTTTATAATTCAGATTGCTTGATTGCCACCACTTTTTTGAAATAGAAAAAATCGCCTTATTTAATGACGGATTAAATAATGCGAGAATAAGGCCAAATACACTATTTTGAAAAAGTGGAGGGAATCAAACAATCTGAATTAAAAAAAAAAGTAGCCTTCTGGCAACACTGCTGATAAATGTGATATACTAGGTAGTAAAATTGGATGAGTTATGTGGCATGAGATATTAGCTTAATGCAATCGTCCACCAATCAGGATAATTTTTCTTTCACTTAAGATTGGATTAAACGGTCGAGTAACTTAGTTTGCTGGTACTGGTTTTCCTTGCGTGAACGTTGAATGTTCTTCAGAGAAATGCTCCATTTGAGTGATTTTAACCCAGTATTCTGCTGATAATTCAAATACTTCTGTAGACAAGGGGTCCGTTTTCTTACTCTGAGGATTTCTTGCATTGTGCACGAATCTTTGAATCCATGTAGTAATTCGTAATATGTGTTCAAGTGCTGAATCTTCGGATGTCAAAAAGAGCTTCAAGTTTCATTGTCACGAACATAGTCACCACTTCATATGTCTCTGTTTTCTAAGTTGGTTTCCTTGTCAATATCAACCTTGGATTGCTGCCATTGGTTTTCGCACTTTTTTAGCCATGATGGCCACACCACCAGAACTCCTGGTCTTTTAGACTGGTTAAGTTTTCACCTCGTGTTAACGTATCAGCAGGATTTTCATTTCCAGGACAGCGATTCCATAAACAAGGATAATATATTTTATAAATTTCACCTACTCTGTTCTTGACAAACATCTTTAATTTTCGAGAATTATTTTTGATCCAGTGAAGAACAATCATGGAATCTGACCAGAAGCTAGTCTTCACTCCTTTGGAAGACTTAAATGGAGCCGAATGTGATGGAACAATTTAGCTCCTACAAGTGCAGAAAGAAGCTTCAACCTCAGCAGAGTTATTTCTTGAACTGGTGCAACTTTAGTCTTTGAAGTGACTAAATTCGACTGGAATTTTTCGTGAGTTTCAAAAACATTCATAAACAACTGTCCCGTTAGCTCGTTTGTTGGCATCTACAAAGACGTGACATGGAAGAACTTACTGACTAAATTCTTTCATTGAGAATAGATGTCTTGACACAGAGATCTATTGTAAGTAAAACAATTCTTCACACCTTTTTATTACACCTCTCTACGTAAATTTTAATTTTGCTATATCCTTATTCTTTAAAGGATTATCACTATCAATACTTACGACATCATCTGCTGAATTCCAGAAATAGCCAAGGACCTTGCATGAAGTGAATTCTCCCTTAAATGGATCTTACAATGAGTGTACATTTGTTTTTCATTTTCTTATAAAACTGCTTTAAAAAATGAACCTTATTTGTTCGTGGATGGTGTACGCTCAATATGTATTTAATAAGCTGTGAATTAGATCGTCTAGGTCTACATACAATCTGCTATTTAAAATGCTGAAGGTAGCTGGATAGACATCCTTGTACTTTTTTATATGATATGTTTATTTATGGCATTTAGTAAAAATGAGCTCGATCTTGCTTCAAAAATTACAAGTTTCATCCGTAAAACTCCGGGTTCAGTGTCTAAATTTTCCGTAACCCATAGAAATCTAACTGCTCTCTTTCTTCTGGAGCCAAGGGAACTTGTAAAATTGCACTTTCTATATCTTCAGTTAGGGAAACCTTATACAGACGGAAATGTAACAGAAGTATTAGAATATTGGGCGTTAAATTCGGACTTGAACTCAAGCAATCATTAAGCGACGGGAAATTGGATTCAATCGAGGAGGCGTCGAGAACCATTCTCATCTCCGCCGTCGTTTAATTTTCGCATGTTCCCATTCATTTTCATCAACCCTTTCAGCTATTCCTTGAGTTATCCTTGATATAATGTCCTTGTACTGACTATGCAAATCTCGATTTTTCTTAAGTTTTTAACGAGTGTTCGTAAACGGTTATTATTAGCATTACTATAGTTATCCTGTAGCGACTCAGAATGTTCGTTCCACGGTAACTTAACTTGGTAGCGACTTAGATTAGTTTTGTAGAATTTTCGAATTTTTAAAAAACTTCGTTGTCTTCGGAATTCAAATTGTCACTACGCGAGATTCCCAAACCTTCTAAATCAAACAACCTTTTCAAAATGTCTACCTCTTCTAAATTTTGATTACTCACTATAACATTCATTACACTAACATTTTTGAAAACACTGCGTTTTTTTTTCTATATCGTCGAATTCTATTTCTTCGAAACCATTAAATACATAACCTAGTTTCCGTTTCCACTCCTACTAAAGTGCAGGACACTCTTTTGATTTTTGATTTCTCCTGTCGCGATTTTCGAGTAATAGTCTGATCCGATTATAGTGATACTTTTAAATTTTCAGACCCTTCAACATCTATTTTGGCTTTATTACAAAATTCATGAATGTCTTTATTCAGACTTTGAATTTCTGCTTCTGAAATAGAAGATGTCAATAGCTTCAATTGAAATAATTTTCTCTGAATCATAAATGCTTCTCAAATTTACCTTTACTCTATTTCTTAAAATAGATTTCTTTGGTTTTTACCCGGAAACATAAATCGATAATTTTTCTTTTCCTGAAACCTCTAAATTAAATTTATGAGATAATGCTAAATCGATGAACGTATTTTGTGATCCTGAATCAATGATATCCCCCCCCCCCTGAGATTCATTACTTAAATAGGCGACAGCTGTCTGCAAAAATACATTTTCATTTACTTCACTTGAAGTTGCACAACTGAGAGCATCTGAATGATTTTTTGATGCGGCAGATTCGGATACTTCTCTTTTTTTGCTATTTTGTTTAAAAAAAAATCATCACAAATTAAAATACTATGTTTTCGGATTCAATTGCTACCTCGAATTTTTCACGGCAAAATTTATAAAGGAGCGACTTTTTAAAACAATTAAAACAGTAACCTTTTCGTAAAAGGATCGATCTTCGTTCAGCTATGCTTAAGAAATAATTTGAACTATCGTGGTCGCCAGAACAAAATAAGCAAGCTTTCTTAATAAAAGCGTTTAATGTAACTGCCGTGGGTATATTTTTGAGAGTTTTATACTTTCGGTAGGGTAATTCTTTTATGTTACTTCTTTCAAATTCTTCATTTTTCTTTTCGGAAAAAATAAGTTTTTTCTCGCGTTTTTCTGATAATTTGGAACAGTTCGAAGAATCTTCACCTTTACCAGAACGATTAAATTCGAGAACAATTTCTTCGGGAATTAATTCGACTAAAATAGCGAATAAAATTCCTCCCATAACTATTTAATTCTACTCCGACTGTTTCAAGACTTCTAATTTCAATAATACAGGTATCATGCAGTTGTCAGAGCTCTCTTAAATTCGCTCCAAAATTCACAGGAGAAAAGTTTGTTTACATGTGATCTTACTATAATTTTGTTTTTACCGAATATGTCTCTTAACAATCCGATGGTGACATCATAATTATTTTGCGTTAAAGCTAACCCTTGAATACATTTTAAAGCTGGTCCTTTCAAAAAATTCTTTAACTAATTTTACTTCTCTACATTCGATAGCTTTACATTTTCATGTATAATCACATCAAATTGTCCCCAGAACTCCTCACAATTTTCATATTTGCCATTGAAAGGCTGTATTAATGATCTTCGGCAATCTTACATCAGAAGAATTCTTTAATTCTTCGGTCCTTCTTTAATTCCTGTGGACAATAGAATAGAGGAGTTTATTTTACTTTCGTTAGGAACATTACGCCTTAAATGCCTATCGATATTAGCTTTAGCTTTCTTAATCTTTTCGCGATACTCCTGACTGGATGCTACATCTTTTGCGAGTGTGTCTTAAGTTATCTATAAATTTCTGAATCTAACTTATAAATTTGTTCTGCATTCTCAATTAACTAAATTTTAAATCTTCAATTTCGTCATTATCAATTGCATCTCCCGCCAATTGTTCAGTTATTTTGTTAATAATCTTTGGTAAAAATGTTACAAGAGCCTTATGCATGCTTTGATTTATCTAGTTCACTAGATTGCGACATTTTCTAATTTAGCTTATGAATTTTCGGCACCATTAACCCCTTCGCGACGAGCGTCCTTTACAGAATTTTTAATCTTTTACCACCGGTTTTTCAAAACAGAAATTTGCGCCTAATTCAATCGCAGAAATGCTATGATTAAATAAGGCAAATCTTACAATAAAAATTAACTGGTGGGAATAATGAAGGATTCTGAGCATCTTATGCGTCACGTATACGTGTCGATCACCCCCAACGGGTTAAACAGAATCTACTTTCGTTTTCATAGTATCATAAAGAAAATGGTAAGAAAAGATTTTATCTCATCTAAATTCCTTATTCTTGTCTCTATATAGCTTCGAAATCATTTGGAAGCATCTTCAACTAATAAAGATTATTTATTAGGGCGATAATACACATTTATAATAATGACGAACACACATGAAACAAACCATATAGAGGAAGATCGGGTAGCCTCGACCACTATCAGATTTGAACAATCACTACAGTGCCTAGAATAAATAGTGTACCGTTCGATGCTAAAAAAATGCACGCGAAAGTAAGCCTCCAATAGATGGCGCTGACTGCACTACTGACTGAAAATTTCCGAAAACAGATCTAGTAATCGGATAAATTAATGCTTTTTAGATACTTATTTTGATATTATATAAGAAGACATTTAACTATAGGAATTGATATTTAGATGAAAACATGTCTGAAATATTTCAATAATAAATATATTATTTACAAACTGTTATTTTTGAACAGAGACACATTTTTAAAATGAAAATTATGTATGAAAAGTAAATAAATACAAATGTTAAATTTGCTTTAGCTTTATTTACAAATATTAACAACTATTCACTACTTCTAAAACTGTGCAAACATACAATGAATATTTAAAAATACACTCCCAATAGCAATATTTACTTTGTGTTATTTTTAAAACAAAGTCCCATTTGTTAAACAAATCTTTCTCACACTGGAAATCACATATTAAAATTCTTAAGAAAAATTATAAAAAAATTTTTCTTTATGAATTATGTATGAACAGCAAATAATTTCAAAAATAAATTCAAAGGTTAAATTTACTTTAGCTTTATATACAAATATCAACAACTGTTGATAAAAAAAAATTATTAAAAAGATTATTAAAAAAAATTCTTTTACCTCTTTGTATTATGTACTTTTACCTCTTTGTATTATGTACGCAAAAGCAACATAGGTTTAAAAATTACATATATTCCCAATTCAAAACAAAGTACAGACTGATTGTACATCCAAAGTTGTGTAAACATATATGGTTATTTTAAAATCAATTTCTGCGTATTTTGCATGAAAAAAGAACAATATTATTAAAAATGGGCCAAGCAATATAACTATGGGAAAAGTTGATATGCACTTACTGCATGCGTCGCATCTTTAAGCATTTAGCTTTTTGTCTTTTTGCTGGGCGATTTTTATTTATTTGTTTTACATAAAAGTGCAATCGAGTTATGACAAAAAAATTTATAATTTTCTTTATGAAAGCACTATTTAGGGCTATTCTTAGCTACAGAATATCCCGTACGACAATCCAGGCACAAAACAATACCTTTGCTGATATTTCTTCTTAGTTTTTTCACTCATATTTTGTGTCTTAAACAGATATAATTATAACTTTATGGGAAGAACTCGCGTTTGTTTACAATATGCCTCACTGTCGCGGCGTAAAAGCTTTCAAAATTCCCAGTCGGTGATAACATGAGCGCCATCTTGTGGCATCCTTCCTTTCAAGGCCAAAGAAAAAAGCGTTGGTAATCAACGGACGGCACACTATTTATTCTAGGCACTGTACAATCACGCACACAAAGATAAACAACCTTGCACCTTAAAACAACCGCAGCGCCGCGCTTATATGTATACGGATCAGTATAGACGCAATCACCGAGAGCGAGAGGGCAACAAATGGCGAACGTTTATTTACATATGCCAAGATTTATTGGGGCGATAATACACATTTATAATAATGACGAACCCACATGAAACAAGACACTACAACCTAAACATGAACACAGCAGTCAGTCAACTGTTCTACGCGCTTTGCGCCATCTGGTGGTATTTCCTCATTTCGCAACAGATATAAACTTATTTTTCAAATAGTAGCACCCACTTATTAGATTTTATCCGAGCTCCTAGTGGTTGGGGGGGGGGGGAGGGTACAGCCCGGAAATGTACATAGTTTATGTATTTGTGGTAAAACTAATGTTACTATGGTAAAATTATATGGACCATCTAATTATTCTGCCAATTTAACGATCGTTGAATATTTAAGAGGCGTGATAAAATAATTTCTGTGACCTTATATTTTTTTGCCGTCATAAAAGGGTGATGGTATAGAATTTTAATTGTGATAATTTATAAGAGGAGCAACAACCCCTACATTCTTTATGGTCATTGAAAGAGAAAAATATAATAAATTTCTTACTTCTGATGTGGAGCAAAAGATGGAGACGGTACAAAAATGACAAGCTTTAAAAAGAAAAATATTTTTTTTTATTTTCATTTTATCAAATAGAAGAAGAATGGTCCTCTGGGCCATAAAAAGGAAAATGCAAAATCAATTTTTAAATAATCCCAGCTGATTAAGACCGAAGGAATCTTGAGCAACATCGTTTAAAAATTAAAAAAGAACGGCAAATTTTCTTGAAGCAGGGCATCACCTTCCAGACCACCGTCAAAAGTCAAACGGACTTAAATCGTACGCGCTGAAATTAAATTCTTTTAAAACGGGGTTTTCTGAAATGAAAGCAGGTGAATTTTAAACTGATACGCGAAAGCGCAACTGATCGAGATTTGAAACGAGCAATATAACATCCTGACAGTAGAACGTCAATTCTGTGACGCAATCGGCCAAGCCTCTAGCAGGGCACATCACGGGCTGAGAAAGATACAATACGCACTGGGGAAGTGAGAACGCTAGGACAATGAGCGAAAATGCCGATTCGCAAAACAAAAGAATATGAAGAACTTCAGAGTAAATTTTTTTCTTAAATCTTCATAGAAGAGCTTGAGGATGCAATGTTAAATCACTGCAGAAAGAAATCATACGGTTGAATTGTTTATATTTTTAATAAGATACAATGAATGGACCGAAACATAATCCAGGCACTTTTTTTTAAATTGAAAAACGTGTTTTTAATTATGATAATTATTACTATAAATTATTATTTTTTAAATTATGGTCATTAATTTTTACATTAAAAAAAAAAAAACATGGTTATATGAATTTACAGTTCATTTCTATCATTAGTTTCCTAGAACTAAGGAGCCGGCCGTCTAAGATTCCTGTTGTCGTTTGCCTCCACAGAAAAGGAAATACTTGAAAGTAACCAGAAAAGTTGTTGAAATTGTCTTTTATATAGAGTTGGTTTATTTTAAATTTAGATTTTCTATACAATTTGTCTGGTTACTAATTGAATATCTTTGGTACTTTTCCTTGTAAAATCTTAATTCTATTTTTCTAAATTTATGGATAAACTTCTAACACATTTTCTTTTATAACGCTTAGAAAATTTAAGAAAAAAAATGCATAAACTATGTTCTTTACCGGGCTGATTAGTTTCAAAGAACTCACATATAGTGATAAAAGTTAATATTACCAGTTGAAGAACGAAAGTTGGTACAATCTTTAATATGTAGATGACAAAATAAACAAAGTAACACAAAAAATGCATACAAATTAAAAATGTACTTTCCTTTTTTTCTTGCACTATCTGACTCACCCGGCGTTGCCAGGGCCCGTGATAACATTATAAAATCATACAAATGTGAGGTTTATTTATCTGGTTTGGGTCTCCGCTGCATTTGACTACGTATTGGTATATTGACTCGAATTGGTATAGTTATATATTTTTAAAGGGAAATCTTTCCAAACGAATCTGGTACCGGTGACCCCACTGCCTTCGGCAGCGTATTGCGAGATATAGTTTCAATATTGAGTTACAAAAACATTGCTTGAAAAAATTTGTAGAAAAGGTTAATATTGAGCAGATTTTATTTATTTTAAAGTACTTACAATAGTCTAAATGCTTGAAGATTTCTATATGTTATATAAATTATGTATCTAATGACTGTCTAAAAAATTGGCGCCAAAATATTGATATTTAGGGGTAAAAAATATCGGAAAAAGTGTTTTCTTCTAGATTTTTTTTTAAAAAAAGAGAAGAAAAAAACTTTTATTTTATCTTGTCCCTTGTGTGTCCGTTCGTCTCAAATCTTGCAATACAATTTTAAAACACTTCTTGTGCTGCAATTGACCTAATTGTTGGTCGAGGCTAACGAAAAAGAAAGGCTACCGCGGTGCTTTACGCGTATATTTTTTTACAGACCGCTGGAGTCACGTGATCCTCGAATGCACCAATGTAGGTGTACGAAATGAGCATCACGTCACTCTAGCAGTCTGTAAGATAAGTGGAATGCACCGCGGTAGCCTGTCTTTTTCGTTAGCCTCGTTGTTGGTAATGTGACGTATTTCCGGTGTCAATACAATATTCTGTAAAAAGAAAAAAAAAGTAAGAAAGAAAAGAAAAAGAAATTTGCCTCCGCCACCTTTTAGGGGGCAAAGATATTTGTCAAATAATGGTACGTAACTGTCATGACGTATGTAATCACGTAAATGTCATTGATTTCCTCAGAAATAAGCTGATGTTCTTCGATTGAACAATGCGCCATCTTTCAATTCCGCGCAGGGGTGAATGGATGTGAGTTTGATTCTCACGCGGACGTTGATCGATTTTTTTTCTTGCCAGGAAGCTGGGTTCAAAATTGTATATACATTTTATATTTAAAAAAAAAAAAAACTCATAACTATCGCTCGCAATTTAATTTATTTCATTTAAAAGAGGTATTTATTTCAATCAATTGTCCTTCAAGATTTGTTTCCCTTTTTAGTATATTATAATAAAAACTTTCTTTTAAAACTTTTTTTTTTTTTTTTTTTACTATAATTTATTCGTTTTATATCGGCAACCGTCGAATAAATTTAATGTTTAAGAAAAAAAAATCGGCATTTTTCCTTTATACCAACACCATGCCAAACTATATGCTAATGTGCCATTTATTTCAACCCTGCCCATGCAAAGGATTTTTATTGAAAACCTTGCCAAACATTATGACTCGCTATTTATTGAACGCAAACCTTTTTTATTATTATATTATTTAATCGTAACCTCGCAAAACATCTTGATTTTCTGTTTTTAGAATCGAAAATATTTATTATTAAATTATAACTTACATTTATTACTGACGTTGAGATTGATTTTACCATTTGGCAATTACCTGATGATGAGGAAGCTGCAATAAAATTGTTTCAGGACTATGGAATTATACACAAAAAAAAAGTTTCTGTTTAAAAAACCATCAATGTCTTCATTCAACAAATGAAATGTTTACTACAATGCTAAAGAGACATTTACAATTTCATGCCTGCAGTTTAATTTTTTTTTTTTTTTTTTTTTTTTGTATATTACTTATTTGTTCTTTTACTAGTGTACATTTGTATTGATTTATTAAAATAATTCGTGAAAGTCTGTAATTTTTAAATGCTCTATTTTTTAAGAAATCACTTTCGCACCATCAATGTTTTTTTTTTTCCCCCAAATGATGAATTGGCGCCAATTATTACACTTGGCGACAATGGTGTTGGTATGACGAAAAGTATCAAAAATCTTATTGTCCATAAACTCTTTGAAATTTTTACGAGTTATGAATATAATATTTCCAAGCCTGTGTATAATGCTGGTGCTAAAATATTAATATTTAGTTGTAAAAGCATTACTCGAAGGGGGGGGGGGAAGGTAAACATTCAGCAGGTTTATTAATTTAATTTTTAAATTTTCTATTTGTTCAAATGTTTTAAGATTTTTAAATATTATATAAATTGTGTATTCGATGGCTGTGTAGAAAATTTGTGTAAATATTTACAAGATATCAACCTACGCTGCAAAAAAAAAAAAAAAGTGTTGATTTTACAGTATAATACTGGCACCCCAGCTGCCAGAGCGCAGTAGAGTATTACTGCTTGTGCGGCAGCGTATTACTGCTTATTTTACTGTTTATTAATGTTAATTTTACGGTATAATACTGGCAGCTGGGACGCCAGTATTATACTGTAAAATCAACACTTTTTTTGCAGTGTATTTAGATGTTTTTGCGACAGTTATCGCGAAACAAACACACACACATACAGACACCAGAAACTTTACGGGTCTTCACGTAAAGCCAAACATTCTGATATTTGAGTACTACCATTTCCGAATAGTAATATTAACTTTATTTAATGGCAGAAATTTCTATTCAAAAATACTGATACTCAAAAAGGTTGGGCAGCTATGTAAGTGTTTTTTTTTTGTTTGTTTGTTTGTTTTTTTAGATAAAAAATATTCACGGGCTTTAGATAAAAAAATAAGTTTCAGGCGGACAGAGCCCCCTTGAACCCTTCTTGTCTAATAAAATTTATATTTGTATTTGCTAATCATTGTGCTATTTTAAGATTCTGCTATATCTATGAATACGTTTTAAACTGTATTTTATTACGTTTAACCGACTCCCTGTACTAAACATATTATGTTTTAAGCTGTCGTACGTGCTTTTAAATTAATCTTTTGCCTATTGGTTGTTGTGTATAAATTTTACAGATGATATAATGTACAAAAGATCTCGAGTAAATTTCCGTTTATTGACGGAAATTGCAGAAGGGGGATTTATAACTGTGCTATGAGTTTCCTAACTGAACTAAATTGTAACATACTTGTTGTACATATACATATTTATAGATCATATACAGGGCTGCACAAAAGAATACGGATATTTTTATAACTACTGGTAATTCCTGAAATTGGGTTTTCAAACATGCTACGCGTTTTCCAAATTGTTTTCTTAGACATGGACAAACTAGTAGAGCTTTAGCCCTTGAGTAGGTCCTAGGGTGTACCACATGCCTCCACTTAGATGAATTTGTTTACTTAGACATCATCTAATTAAACGGTGGAGTTTTGTTAAAGTATTCTGGAAGTGTTTAAAAGTGTTTCATAATCTATGCTTGACGCATGACTTTTCCTTCTTGTTATATTAGTCTTGGGCTCGGACTCAAAATGAAAATTTTATTTATTCACAAATTGATAAAAGGAAGAAAAGAGAACCCTGGCAGATGGTATTTGAGAAACAAGAATGTAGTCAAAAGTGTTTTACAATCCTCTAAAAATTAGTTTGAAAGGGAATTGAATTGTTATTGATGGGGTAATAGGAGAAATTTTCTATCTGATTCAGAACATTTTGCATCGTCAGTGTTAGTGTGAGTAACAAAGAAAACCGTGTGATATCCCTTGTCTATCCCCTCTTTCAGTCTGAAGTCCTTTTTCAGAATTGCTAAAAAACAGAACTCATGTCTGTCTGCCATGGTTGTACAACGATATTTTTAAATTATATCAATTGTGATTTTGGCGGATTTCGGCCAGTGGTTAGATATGAATAACAAACAAATTTGCCATTTTAAACAGATTTTCAAGGACATGAAAATTCCAAGGCGTTATCATGGGGAAATGCTTATGATTAATATAATAGTTATTCCTATGTAAGAAGATATTTTTAAATGAGAAAATTAACCTTGAAACAATTTTAAAATGTTATTAACAATTTTCTAGAACATACTTTCAATATCAGGCAGGCTCGGGCTCTGATTTCACAAAATTTTTCGGGGTCGGGAAGGCTCGAATTTCAAATTGTCGAGCTCGGGCTCCAAAGAGTCCGAACTAATCTCTACCACACAATGCTAAACGGAAGAGTATTTAATGATAGTTTGATTTATCAGTTGCACGTAGACTCAAAATTTGCAAACTCGTCATAATTTGCACATTTCCCTAGAAAATTTAAATTTCATCCTGATCAACTATTGCTTTCTGAATATAAATTTTTTTTCGCAGTTTCACTTGAGAAAAAGAGAGTATATGAAATTAAAAAAAGAAATAAAAATCCACAAGATAATGGATGGCGCAGCCTAATTTTTTTAAAAAGAAAATTATAATGATAAAAATACTTTATCGTGGTGCTGCCATCTATTGATAAGCAGATGACTGAATCTTTCTCATAGACTCAAGATGTGTAATCACATCATAATATACACATTTTTATTGAAAATTTCCAATTTCATCCTGATCAATCATTGCTTTCTGAATAGAATTTTTTTTTTCGCAGTTTTACTTGAGAAAAAGAGGGTATACGTAATTTTTAAAAAGAAAAATCCATAAGGTAATGAATGGCACAGTTTACTTTTTTTTAAAGAGAATATTATAATGATAAAAATACTTTATTGTGGTGCTGCTGCCGTCTATTGATAAGCACAAGACTGAATATTTCTATTAAATGAATTTGTTTTTTAATAAAATTATATCAATAGACAAAAATAGAAGCTTTAATAATAAAGAAAAATAATTTGAAGACAGGAAGTTAAGGATTTCAATAAGTTTTAAGCTTAATAACAAAAAGAATTTTCTTATATTTTCATTTAATTAATCACTCTTAAACAGCAAATATTCAGAATAAGGGTGCGAGCACCAAGACGGTACAATTGCATTATTTACGAGCTGAAATTAAACAGCATATCATATAAGCTATCATATAACTAATATTGAAATAACGGAGCATTAGAAACGAAGTTTATCAGAGTGAAAATGTATTTAATATGGGTAAATAATCAGCTAAGTTATTAAATTTTCTACAGATTCGATCAAAAAATATTCACTGGGCATTTTAACAGCGTGCATGGCCTTTCTATAGTGTCACATTATATATTAAAAAGGAAAAATGGAAGAAAACTGAGAAAATAAACCTGAAATAAGTTAGAAAGAAGCCTTTTTTATAGTGCTGCCATCTATTGACGAATAAATAAAAGACACTTCTTGCACGTTTTGATCTATTATTATTATTAATCACTCTTTTATGATATTTAGAGATTTTCAATTATTTCATCTCTCATGGAACTTAAATCAATTTATTTATTTAATCTCAGAATTCTGTGATTAAATAAGGCGAAATATTATTTTCAAAAACGTGGTTTATCACTACCCAGGGGCGTAACTACCGTGGAGCAATTGGAGAACATTGCTCCAGGTGCGAAAATCACAAGGGTGCTAAATTACAAAGGAACGAAATTATTTGCATAAATATTTTTTTTTACATTTGACAGGTTATATATATACAGTAAAACTTGTGAAAGTGGAATCCTGTAACAGAATTTTTTTTCTGGTCCCCGTATTATATCTGCTAATACGAAAACCTGTCTAAAACGGAATATTTTTACAATGCTTTCTTATTTTGTTTTAGAAAAAAAAAATAGATAAATGAAACTACAATATTCCTTGAACTTAACTTATCAAAAATTTTGTAAATCTATTGTTTTATGCCTCTGAATTTGTGAAAATTGTAAAGAATGTTTAAAAGCACAACTAAGGGTACTTACATATGCATTACAAGTTGTGTTTTATAGCAAAAATATTGCGTTAATTTGAAATAAGTACAATGAAACCTGTTAAGATAAAATCGCAAGGGACTGGGAGAAATTTCCTTTTAGACATGTTTCTGTCTTAGCAGGTGCAACTGTATGGCATTCCTTCTATCAGCATCATGAAAATTTTCCATTTATGGCAGGATGCCATTTTAGACAGATTCCGTTTTTATAGTTTTACTGCATTGTATGTGTGTATGTTTTAAACCTGAAAAAAAAAATTGGGCAACCTTTTTTGGTAGAGAAGGGTGCGATCCGATTGTACTTCTCCAGGACGCTGAATGGCTGAATATGTAGCTACGCCACTGTCTCCTTAATACTAATATTACCGAAGGTAGCAGGTAGAAACTTTAAATACCTAAGCACAAATAAATCGCCAATGTTACGTGCTAATATTATTTATTGCTGTTGTTTATGTTAGCCTTATTTACCTAAATATGTCCCTGCATTATGAATCATACTAAATATTCCTACACTTTTTTATAATCAAGATTTCTTAAAAAGATCAATTCATCATAATATTAAATGTGCCAGTAATGGACACCTTTAAAGAATTTCTTTAAAAATTATTTTTTATTAATAGTATTATATTCCAGTTCTTTTAATATTATATTAATCTATCAACAATATTTAAACAATTTCACAGTCACATTTCCCATTGTGAATCAAAATTTAACTGTAATAACAGAAATAAATCAAAAACAGCTAAAATTCCCATCCTACAAAAAGTAACAGATAATTATTTTTATGCTTGTATTTAAAAAATAACTTAATGAAAGCACACTAATGAAACAAAATAGTCACTTTCAAATAAATTTAACAATTGGATAACAATAATTCATAAAATATTTATAAGAATAATTAATTATTCAAATTAATAAATGTCATTGTCACAAAATTAATATTTTATTTCAGATAGAAGATTTAAAATACTAAATTTCAGAGAATTGCAGCTATCCAATTATTGTGATGGTCAAGTGTGTGTGTGGGGTAGTAAAAAAAAATGTCTGAGTATCAGCGCATGGTACAGTATTTTCTGTTACAATTTTTAAGAGTTAAATCTTTTGAAACTACTTGATATACTATTTGTACTACTTAGTAATGTAAATATGAAAGAAATGAAACTGCGGATTGAATGATTTAAATACTAAATAAAACGATTTTAAAATAAAACTGCTGAACTGACTTTTGAAGTCCTTGATGTGCAGATTTACCAGTTTCATCACTACTATAAATGTAATTAATATTTAGTATTTTTATGTACAGTGTTGTTTTTTCAGAGATGAATGATCAAACATGGAATACAGAAAATAATAGAATAATAGATTTTTAACAACTCATGTGACTTAAAAAAGTTCTTTTTTTTTTTAATGAGGAGGGCTTGTGCCTCTGAACATGGTTTTCTGTTTCCTGATTGGTTTGATTGCCAGACTATAAAATATTTAAGGTAAAGTTATATATAAAAAAAAAAAGATCTGGTTCAATATTAAAAATTTTGTTACCCACACAAAATTAATAAAAATGAGCTATTTATATATTTTTAAACAATGTTTTTATTACATTCTGGTAAGTGCGGTTTAAAAATTAAATTTGATTATTTAGATTTTCAGTTATATCAAAAGATTTTATGCACTATGGACCATTACTGAAATTACCCTTTAACAATGGCCACATGGGGTGACCATTACTGAAAATTGACTAATTAAACATTCCAGCAATTGACACTGGTCCTAAAACCTTAAAAATAAATGAAATTTTGTAAAAGGGCATTAGTATACAAAATTCAAAGCTTTCTATTACTATCAAAACAAAAGCATGCAATTTTTGTAAGAAAATAAAGAAGATATAAACGAATTAAGCTAAACCAGTTTTTAGCTACACCTCAGTAAAATTTTCATGGTGGAAATATTATTTTCTGCTTCTTGACTAATTGTATTAAGACTAGGGGATCTGACCCAGGCTTCCCGGGTTACAAAATATAGATGAAATACATTATTTTAATTGAAAACAGATTTTTTACATTTAATATTTATAATTTTAACTGCCCACTAACAACACCAAAAATCATTTTTATATCAAATTAAATAAAAATCATGCACTCGTGACATAATATCACACTTTTATATTTTAACAGAATAATAAGGCTACTATAATTTGTGACTCGTGCTATAGCCAGTCTGGACACATTGCCGTTATCATTATCTTTTTACGCGTGAAGGTTTTGCTACGGTACTCCATTGTAAAATTTGATAATTTTTGAAATTCAATATTTGAAAATCGGCATAATCATTAGATTTGAAATTTATATCAAGTAAAATACAATTTTTTACTTTTCTAATGCAGATTGTCTAACAAATACTTTTCGAGCTATTATTTTTTTCAGTAACTTCAAATGTTTCATTTTCTGAGATTAATCTGTGGCAACAATTAGCGAAAATCCCAGTCGTCAGCAACGCGTAGCTTTTTATTAAAGAGAATTGTCAACAACAACCCAGATTATAAAATACTCACAGCAGAGTTATGAAAAAAATAATAAAAGCTGAATTTTTATTAGTTATTTTTTCATAAACCAAAAATTTTGGAGGTGTCCATTACTGCCACATTTACCCTATATTTGATTCACACGAAAAATTTCCAGTTTATATTTACAGCAGATTCTGACAAACGGTATTTTGAAAGTAGCCTACATAACATTATCGGTGTAGAGTGTTTCGATACTCCTTAAGATAAGAATAGTAGACGTTCATAAAAATACTAAATATTTTAACTAACTGGCCACCAACGCTGCCTATAAAGCATACTTTACTTTTAAAATATATAAATTATAAATATATGTATTTAATACTATAAAGTATACTTTATAGCTGACTTTGTTGGCCACATTGTATGTGTCATTTCATACAAATTTTATGGTTGTAAAAATTATTCCCTCCGATACGGAAAAAAAAGCAAAGTTCATCTACAACACAACAGAAAAAATGGTGACTAAGTGAAAACTCAACAGAAAAGGGAAATAGATATGATACCAGGCCCGTAGCTAGGTGGGGGCCAGGTCGGGCAAAGCCCGACCTGCAAAAGATTTTGCCCGACCTAGCGTGAAACTTTACATCCCGATTAAAACAACATTAAATTTCTATTATTTTTTTTTTTATTTTTTTGTCTAATCTAGTGTGAGACTGGACATTCCGATCACTTTATCAACCACTATTTCACTTTAAATTCCCAATTTTTTCCATCTTCTTGCCAGATCTAAGCAAAGAGGACCCCCCCCCCTTCCTCCTCCCAATTTCGTTTTTAAACTGGAAACAAAACCAGAAAAAATTTCATCTATAAACCTTCTTTTTTCTCTATTTCTTTAACATACAACAGACTGTCGAAAATTGTCCCTTAGGACATTCCCCGCTTTGTTGCTTTGTAAAAATTACACCGTACCGCAGGATATTCCTGCCCGTACCGACCCAGCAACAATTCTGTATTGACTGATATCCATAAAGCTTACTTTCTTTGTAGGATTGTCACCATGTGAAATTTATCTTAAGAAAGCGGGGTTGAAACCAAAGGCTTCTGAATCTGAAAATAAAGCGAAACAGCCTACAATAATGTTTTTGAATTTGTCGTACATGACAAGTTTGCAGCTTCTTTCATGGAACTGGTTCCAATTCCATGAAACAGATTGTTATGTTTACTTGTTTGCTTTGGGAAGAGGGGACTAATGTCTTTCATTCTTCTGATCTTTCCTTACTTATTAGTGAATGATAAAAATTTGTGAAACCTATGTCACAATAAAAAAAATTATGGGAGGAGTTTTTCCGCATAAAGAAGAAATGGAATTACAATGAAAATATCATCTTTAACCAATAGAATATAAAATTTGTTTTAATTAAATGATATAAATTTAATTTATAAATAAGAAATTTACAGAATTATCTGTGAATTGTTTTGAATATACATGTGTCTTAAGTTATATATATATATATATATATATATATATATATATATATATATATATATTCCCCACGGGTTTTACAAGTAGTGGTTAGTAGAGGAAATTATATTACCGCGTTACACGTTTGAATGTATTTCACTTTAAATAACTTTCATGTAACATAACATAAATAACTTTTCATCTTAAAGTACAAAATCTTCAAGGAACAAAATAATATCAATCAATAATAAATCAAGGAACAAAAAGAAAAATGTAACGATATGATATTGTTAAGTTGTTAAGTATACTTAGATTTTATAAAATGTTTTATTTCGCGTAAAATATATTCTTTGAAGGAATTTATTTGCAGATATCGAAATAATATGATAAAAGCAGCTTAAAAAAGTTCATACTTTTGCTTACGGCTTGAAATTATTTATAATAATGAACAAGATAACAAATTAAATCCATCATAGGCGCCGACTACAAGGCCATAAAAATTCTCTGGAAATTTTCACAGGGGCATCGCCCCCCCCTCTGGAAATAAAAATTAATAGAAGGTCTGTCCCTTTATCTGTTCAATCTACTCTTCCTCGACGCCCCCCCCCCCCCCTGAAATTTTTAAAAGTTGGCGCCTCTGAAATAAACCAATCATTTTTTCAAATTTAAAGAATAAAATATGCCGGGCTACTTACGATTTTACAAATCCAAATTAGTTATCTTCTGACACATTCACAAAGTCATTCACTATTCTTAAATTCAAAATTTTTTCAGGTCCTCTTATTAAAAACAAATAAATTAAATAGTATTTTCCATTTTTTTGTAAAAGCAAATCAGTTTTCAGAAAATGACCGTCAAAGTTAACGATATAAACCAATTTTCTGGACATGATAGTCTGATAAAGTTCATAAGGGAGAAATCGATTACAACTCAAAATCTATAGAAAAGTGAAAAACATTATTCGATTCTAAATCACTTTAGTAGTTAAAACTTGTAAATTTCATGCTTTTATGTATAAAAATGACAGTGCGAATATAGCAAAAAAGTTCCGTGTTGTTCAGCCGGAATATATATATATATATATATATATATATATATATATATATATATATATATATATATATATATATATATATATATATATATATATATATACACACACAATTAATATACATATATTTTTTTTTTGGAACCTCATGGAGGATATCTGATATGGTATTTAATTACGGGTAAATGTGACCTTAATGTCACAACAGTCTTAAGCATAAACAATATGCATAGCTCTTTTCAAAAAATACACGGCGATTTTAGAAATAGCGAAGCTTTATAGGAAATGGACAGTGAAATAAATAAATTTAAAAATATTTTATATTTGCACAGACTCTTCGACACTAAACATTCTGCATAAATAGTGTTTATTATTATTTTTAATGTAGCAAGGAACAAACAAACAAGTTGGAAATGTACGTTAAACGTGACAAATGAGGTGCGACCGTACTATAACTAGTTTTACAATGTAAAAAAAATTATCTTTATTATTTCTGTGAAATGAATTATATCGTCTGTTACGAGCGAAATGAGCATGCTTTTTTTTTCTTATTAGTGATGCCATGTTTACAGATGCGAATTTTTTTTTTTGACACCCGACTGCTGCAAAATTCAACATGAGATATTGCTTTATGAATGATTACCTCCATGGTTTAATATTTCTATGACTCACGATGAACGAATCTTTTGTGTTTATTTAGTTTAATGGATTGAGTTATTCGGCTATTAACCTAATTTCTACTGAAGTTATCTCAGAATCTATACGTTTTTTAATGTAACTCATCTCTCGAGCAAACACTTTTTTTGAATGATCTTTCTAAAAATGTAACTTTTATGCAATTTTATTCGAAGAAATAATGTTGAATAAAAATGACCGCTTGGCATATGAAAAAAGAAGTGGTTAGCAGGTTAGCCCGTATTCTTTTTCCTCAGTCACATGACTTGCGCTTTATTATACAGATTACGTATGATAGGATTTAATAGAATAAAGAAAACTTTTTTAATATCTTTTTAATTTGTGATTCGATTTTCACAAAATTTGAAATGACTCGACAAAATTTTATAACGATTCTATATATTAAATTTTAAACCATTCGGTTGGGTAGTTTTTGTTTTTTGCGGACGGACCAGACGACGACTATAGGTGCTACGCATTTATATAATTACGAACGCACCTAAACTGGGATTGTTTTGTCTGAAACAGAGACAGCACTGTAGCAAGTGTTGATGCAGTGTAATTTACCATACAGTGTTAACAATATTTACATTAATTCTGTATTAATCTTAATAATCTCTCATAAAAATCCATTAAAAAGAAATATGAAAATATACTGTTTTTATGCTATTTTTTTTCCATAATTTACGGCTTTTTCAGAACTCGACACAGAATAACACATAACAACAGAAGCGTGAGAATTTTAAGACTTTATCTGTTTGAAAAACCGGAGCGTCCGTTTGCAATTTTGAATTTTCTGCCTCTTACAAGTTCCTTTTATTATTATTATTATATCTTCATTTTGTTTCATTTGTAATGCTTATAGTTAGGATTGCACGAAAAGTTTTTAACTTGGCTTCAAGACTGCTATTAAATCGCCTGTCACAAACAAGCGCCATCAAAGCAGCCGAATTGCTCAGCACCCTTTAGTACTTAAGTGATTTTGGACTTTGACTTTCTTTGACATCACTGGACCACCTGTGGTGTGAAATTGTGTTACCCGTCGTCTGAAATATAAATAGAGAAGTAGTATGAACTATTTTCTGAAAGAAAGATTTTGACAATTTTACAGTGGGACGATATAGGTGCAATTTGTCGCTCCTGTGATTGTGCCGACAGCGGGCCTGTGTTTGTGCAAGACCACCCGGATGTTTTTGTGTCCCGTTCAACGGTTTCGAGGAATAGATTTAGTGACTCTTGAAAATCCGCTTGTGAAAATAATGCATTATGCCTTATTACAGTTTTGTTTAACCGTTGTGGTTTCCAGATGCTAACCAGTTTTTGGTGACAGTGAAAAAAAAAAAGGTTCTCCTTTTAAAAGCTGTATATATTATATTTGGATAAGTATGTATCTGTGAACGGAACGGATTACTTTATCTGTGAATACAAGTTATATTTGAAAATATGGATATCCGTTCATTTATGTATAAGAAGCGTCGACTAGAACAGAAAATAGACAGTCCTGCTCCTGAATATTGTGCAAATAGTAATGATAAAAATTCATTATCATTAACTGGACCTACTACAAACAAGTAAACCAGATTATTCTCGATCTCGATTTGCCTAAAAGAGACGAGCCAGTTCAACAAATTATTTTGAAGGAATTCCCACGAAAAAATCAACGTTCTTTTCGAGCTGCATGGTATAAGCAATTTGAATGGCTGGAATATTCTCTGGCAAAGGACGCAGAATTCTGTTATGCTTGTAGACATTTTAACCGGTTCGGATCCAAAGAAGCGGCATACACCGAACATGGTTTTAAAACTTGTAAAAATGCTTTAGACAATGGCCGCGGTTTTCCAAAACACGAAAAATCAGAAGCTCACATTCAAGCCATGACAAAGTGGAAAGAAAAACAGATTCGAGTTAATTCCTCTACATCTGTATTGACTTTAATCAATGAAAATGTATTGGAAAAACATCGATGAAATGAAAATTTTAAAAAATATTTTTTCACTATCGGTAAAGACATCCTCGTTACTTGTTCTATTCATTTTATTCATTCTGTTTTTTCTTTCTCATATCTTTATTGCGTGATGTAAATATAACGAAACATCATTTAACCCTTTCCGGCGCGGAGTAATTCTGTTTTTAAAATGATGAAATAATGGACTGACATCAGAATTTACAAAAGAATTTATTACAAAATAAAAACTTGCTAAATTTCCAATACTTTATAAGAGGAAAAAAATAATTAAATATTCTTGGTGCCGTTTGTCAGTTTTGGAATTAAAATTAGGTGTCCTTTTTGTGACCATCGCCCGCTAAAGGGTTAAAAAATTCTACTTGAATGCATCTATTAATATAAACGAACATAAAACCTACATAAATTTAAATTACTTAATTAAAAGGAAACAACTTATTTACGTTATGTAAATGTAAATATTTTATTTATGTGTCTTTGATATATTTTTATTGTATCTTGGAACAAACATTAAAAATTTCATTCTGGCTTTGGAGAGATCTTACGTTTTAAATGAGAAAAAAATTACATCAAAAGTACAGTACATATTTTTCAAGGTATAAGAGACATGAAAAAAATTAAGAAATAATCTGCCCTCCCTGAAAAAATATTTGCCCCACCTAGAAGTAAGGTCTAGCTACGGGCCTGTATGATACCAATAACAAATCATTCTGAGAAAGAGGTAGAGGATTGGGGGAAAAACTTGCATTCGTACCCATAAACCAAAAAAAATAATCACCAGTTTTAAGTATAACACTTTAAACAATTAAAATTAAATAATCTAGAATAATAAAAGAAAAATGTCGGTTTAGATTTTTCAAAATTTAACTTTGACGGTTTTTTTTTTTTTTTTTTTTAATAATTTTTATGATTCTAGCATATTAGGAAGTGAGTGAAAAATCCATTATAAAATTCCATCTTTACATACTAAAACAAAGTTAAATAAAATACTGTAAAAAATACCTCCAATATTCTGTAATTATATCATTCTCAATGTCAATGCTATAACTATACATTAAATTTATGGAGCATAAAAACAGTCAAGAAACAAAAAAGAAAAACATTTTGTTTACTTCCTTCTCTCAATAAAACAGCCTTTTTGCTTTCTTAGATAATATCTAAATTTTGAGACTCCCTTTAAAAAAACTCCATACCACACATGTTGCTATAAGCATTTAGTGCCCTCTTCCATATGATAAATGAATAAAAAATTGAATTAGAACTCCAAAATTATTATCTCAAGTATAATTTTTATAGCAGTCTAAATAGTTTAGATGGGATAAAATGAATGCAATAGTCTGAGATTTATAAGCTTTAAACATACAAGGACAACTAATGTATACTTTATGATTTCATTTTGAATTAATGAGCCAATAGGCAAGACAAAATTAAGACTTAATTGAGTAATTAGAAGAAAATTAATGTTTAATGACAAAATCTAGAAAAATTAATATCACAAATCTGATTTCAATCAGGAAAAATAAGGAAAATTAGATACCAGAAAGCAGGAATAATTGTTTTTACAGATACATTTAAAATAAGCATAAAAGTAGTATCTTTTTTTTTTTTTTAACATTCTTTTATAAGCATTCAATTTTTATCTTAAAAATCACGCCTAATTTCATGATGTTCCAAAAAAATGTTGTTACAATACATTAATTTGGTGTGAGTCCTTATTATGAAAAAATCATTGTTTGGATTTACACTTGGTAGAAAATGTGAACTAATGAATTTATTTAAACAATTATAATTTTTGCTCTGATTCTATTTTAAGATATGGCAAGAGGAAAAAAAATAAACAACACATTATTTAAACTATCTATTCAGGATTTCTAAATTGTTTCTAAACGTATAATTATAATTTAATATAATAAACAATTTTACTTATAATTTAATATATTGATTAAACCGTATTTTTAAAAAATATATTGTCCTTAATTTTTTTTTTATGGTTTCTAATTTTTAGAGCTTAAAATATTTCGTTGTTACAGTTTCACAGCCAGTTGGCCTATTTTTTTTTTTTTTTTTTTTTTTTTTTTCAAAGCAATAGCACTTAGACAAACATCTATACACTATTATATGCCACCAAAACAATTGAAGAATAAACGGAACAACAAATGAAACAAGGGTGACATATAGAGACTTTAGAGAAAACAAAAAGTCAACTGTAAACAGGGAATACAATCAATTAGGCTGATGCTCTGAGGTCCTCATTAGTTCCCTGGCCTCCCAATATCTGCCAGATATACTGTTACTTGATAGTGCGGGGCACAGTGGTAAATGCTGTGCATTCAAGATTACATCCTCTCCACAAATAGGGCAATTTGGACTTTCAAGAATACCAAATCTGAAAAGGTAACTAGGTAGACAATCGTGTCCCGTGGCAAGTCTAAATAAGGCAACACTTGTTCTTCTAGGTGCTGGAGGGACATGAGATATTGCATTTTTCCATTCTTTATTTTCGATTTCACTTAGTTTTCTCCTTTCATATTGAGAGTCCATTTTTCTCTTTATAATTCTTGATATTGAATTGAAAGGTATTTCATTACTTGGTGTTTGTATTATTTTAGTTCCTTTTTTGGCTAGTTGGTCAGCCGCTTCATTCCCGTATATTCCACAATGGGCCGGGATCCATTGTAGTTCCACTTCCTTTCCACTCTCTTTTAGTTGCTTAAAATTTTTCCTGCAGTCCTCAATTCTTCTTGAGTCGGGAATCTTAAAGGAAGTTATTGCTTGAATAGCAGAGATTGAATCCGATAAAATAACTGCTTTTTTGAAATCATTATCTCGTATAATTAGCTGTTGTGTGGCAATACAGATAGCCTGCACCTCTCCATCGAACGGTGTTGTGTTTGTTCCCAAGGATGCATAAAATGCGAAGAGTTCCGAGTAGATTCCAGCACCCGCATTCTCTTCCAAAGAGAGTCTGGAGCCGTCCGTATAAACGTGGAGCCATTCTTTTATGGGGTACCTAGTATAAATAGTTTCCATTGCATATGCATGTAACTCTTTATCCCCAGCATCCTTTTTCCTAATTGAATACAGCAAATCGGTATTACCTCGTATACAAGGTAACTCTGTCGGGTTCAACATTGGAAGCAGCTTTTCAGGATTACTAGGAATTTCTAGTGCAAGGCGATACTCAGTCACTTTCTGCATGAATCCCTGCTGAGTTTTTAACTTTCTTAATTGTTCAGTATTATATTCTCTCCAGTAATTATTTGAAGGCAGTCTAATAAGTTTCTCAAATAAAATTAGTGCCTTTTCTTTGACAATCTCCTCAATAGGCTTATTATCCGTCAAACACAGCATTGCCTGGATCGGTGTGGTTTTAATCGCACCGGTTATCAGTCTTAAAGCTTGATTCTGAACTCTTTCGAGTTTTTCGATATAAAGCCCTGAGCATGTTATCAGTGGCTCACAGCAATACGTTATCAAAGGCTTAATATACATACATACACGTTATGTTGGCCTATTTTGGGGAGTGTAGTTTGGCGCATAATAAACGTCATTATTTTTGTAACTCGTATATAGCTGTAACCCTAAAGAATGCTTGGTGATTTATCATCCACTGTTGGCTAACAGAAAAATGCCTTAAACTTAATTTATTAATTTATAAGTAAGTTCTAAAAATATTAAAATGGTTGTATTGTCATCGGAAACATAACTGTGTACATAATTTTAATTCTAGCATATCAGGAAATGAGTGAAAAACTGATTACAAAATTCCATCTTTACATACAAAAACGAAGTTGAATTAAATAAAGTTAAATGTATGCAAATTATTTACAAATTATTTTTAATATGATTACCATTCATACATACTACTATCATTTGAGTTCCTGAATTGAAGTAAACATTGAATGGGTTTTGGAATTTTGAAGTTCTCATGTTGATGCTTTTTGATCCCATATTCTCTAAATTGTAGGCCCCCTTGCAACTTTGACATAAGCATCTGTTACCATCCCAATAGTATTGAAATGTGCTGTAAAAACATTTATTGCATTCCTATGTAACGTTATGTGTCCTCCAAGTGTTAGTGGATTTTTTTTTTTTTTTTTTTTTTTATAATTTTTGCTGTGTTTCTTTTTTAAGATATAGCAACAGAAAAGAAGGGAAAAGCATTATTTAAACGGCGGTCTTTATTTAAACTATATATTTATGACTCCTAAACTGCTTTTTCAATGTTTAATCATAATTTAATTAATATCAAACTGTTAATCAATAAGAGTATTTTTAAAAACTATAATACTTTATTTTTTACTTATACTTTATTTTCTACTTCTTAGTGTTTAAAATATTTCTTTGTCTCAGTTTCAAAGTCAGATGGCATAATTTAGTGAGTGCGTTTGGCGAATCATTAACTCCATTGTAGTTGTAACTCCCATACAATTGTAGCCATAAATTCATTAATTTATAATTAAGTTCTAAAAATATTAAAATGTTTTATTGTCATCGGAACACACCTGCGTACATAATTTTTATAATTCTGGCATATCAGAAAGTGAGTGAAAAATTGATACAAAATTCCACAGTTTTTATTTAGCGTAATTTGGTTCATGTACACAATATTGCCAAAGGTGACCGGTCACTTGCGATTTTAGACGTTTTGTTAACTATCTAGAAAAATACATGAGGAATTAACCTGAAACTGCAGGTGTGTAAACAGTATAGGTTATATATTTACGCGAAGATTTTTTCCCGAAACCCCATAGGGGACTGTCAACAAATTGAAAAAGAACGAATATCTTTTGGATTACCCTGTTAAAACTAATGTAGCAAAAGCGCTCAAACTCGAGATTATTAATAAATGGCTTATTGTAATATACTGTGTTCATTTTTATGAGGGTAGCATGTATACTCGAAGAGAAATTAAGGTTTTTATAAAAACAGTCCAAATTTCACCAAGTTTTTTGCTTATAATTTGCAGAGTTCTTAATATAAAAAAAAGTTATTTTGAGAAAATATGTCAAACAACATTGTACATAATACTCTGCAATCGCAATTAAAAAATAATAAAAATTGGATGAAAAATGAGCAGGTTTACTAAAAAATATTTCACTGCACATGCGCGAATGCAATCAAACTATAATATGCATAATGTATTAGCTAAGTATAGAGCAACTTTTGTGAAAATATCAAAATCATAGCTTGAAAATTCTGAAAATTATCGTCGATAGAATAAGCGCGAAATCCGTTGTTCCCAAAAAGAAGCAAAAAGATGAGGGGTTGTATCAAATATCTGTTGCTTAGTGCCAAGATAGCGTACACAATTTTGCACGTACTACTATATTTGGATACAACCCCTCATCTTTTTGCTTCCTTTTGAGAACAACGGATTTCGAGCTTATTCTATCGATGATCATTTTCAGAATTTTCAAGCTATGATTTTGAGACTTTCACAAAAGTTGCTCTATATACTTAGCTAATACATTATGCACATTCTATTTTGATTGCATTCGCGCATGCGCAGTGAAATATTTTTTAGTAAACCTGCTCATTTTTCATCCAATTTTTATTATTTTTTAATTGCGATTGCAGAGTATTATGTACAATGTTGTTTGACATATTTTCTCAAAATAACTTTTTTTTATATTAAGAACTCTGCAAATTATAATCAAAAAAACTTGGCGAAATTTGGGACTGTTTTTTATAAAAACCTTAATTTCTCTTCGAGTATACATGCTATCCTCATAAAAATGAACACAGTATATTACAATAAGCCACTTATTAATCATCTCGAGTTTGAACGCTTTTGCTACATTAGTTTTTACAGGGTAATCCAAAAGATATTCATTCTTTTTCAATTTGTTGACAGTCACCTATGGGGTTTCGGGAAAAAATCTTCATGGAAATATATAACCTGTACTATACTGTTTACATACCTGCAGCTTCAGGTTAATTCCTCATGTATTTTTCTAGATAGTTAACAAAACGTCTAAAATCGCAAGTGACCGGTCACCTTTGGCAATATAGTGTATGTACATGAACTAAATTAAGTTAAATAAAAAGTGCATAAAAACAGGATAAAACTTAGTCATTGCATGCCTTTAAAATTATTTAATAAAAAACTTCAAAATATTGAGACAATTTTTTTTTTTTAATTCTGATGTTGTTGTTTTTAATACAACCCAAATGATAAAAACAATCACAAAATTTTCAAATTATAATATCTGTAAATAATTTGCACATTTTGAATTTTATTTTGGTGTTACATTTTGTAAATATGAAGTCATTGGCGCAAGTTAAGGGGGAAAAATCTGTATAAGTAAATCTGAAATTCGATCTTTAATAATCTAGATCAGTGGGATATAAGGTGTTGCCTGACTCAAAATTTACGAAAATCATGGTATGAAAATGCAGAAAACAAAAAAATGTATTTCCTGATTTCTATTTATTTATTATTATAATTATTATAATTATTATTGTGGATCCAAGAGATTTTGCTAGCCTTAGCAATAGAATAGCCCTATACAAAATGAGCAGAAAAAATGCATCACAATTGATGCACAATGTATAACATTTTTTAAACTATGCACTGTTTCACACCATGTCAAGGATAGATAAATCTGAATAAAATACGAGGGTGTGTCAATAAGTAGTTGCAAGATCAATAAGTTTTTGCCCTCATATGGAGCAAGTATGGGTATATTAAGTGAGTATGGAGGAGCAGTCTTCGTAGAGAGGTCTAACTCTTATTGACCGGCATTAACTTGCTGATCAACACTCATAAAGCAATAAAAAGAAATATATATATATATATTACAAAAAAGTTACGAGTGGATTTATAATTTTACATTAACAAAAATTAAAACTAATAAATGAACTTTTTATAGAATTATCATATTCTGATAAAATAATTGAATAAATACTTTGCTAGCAATAGCTATTAACCATTTCAGGAGTATGTTTTTTCACTGCATCAAAAACTGTGTAAATGAAGGTTTTTTTTCTTTTGCAATATAAATGCATGCACATCGACTGTTTTTCAAAAGGTCACACTGTTTTTAATCGCAGAAATTCTAAGATTAAATAAAACAAAAATCTCCATTAAATAAAAAATAATAAATACTGGTTCAGTTGGACTACACTGCAGTAAAGTATGAAAGCATACATGTACAGGCACACTCCATGGGTACATAAAAAAACATATGGGGGTACTACTGAACATGTTATGATGCAAAATTTAAATACAAAGTAAAATCTTTTTTTAAAAATTGTGTGTCAAGCATAGATTATGAAACACTTTCAAAATACTGTAAAAAATCCTTCACTATTTAATAATGTGAAAGAAGATATCTTAAATGAAGCATTAAAAAAAATCATAACAGATTTGGAAACCCAATTTCAGCAATTTACTGTTCAGAGTCAGAAAGTTAATCGAATTATTTTGTGCAGCTTTGTATATGATCTATACATTTGTATATATACTACATAGTATGCAAGAATTTAGTAGTTAGAAAAATATAGCACTGTTGAAAATTTCCTTCAGCAATTTCTGCCAATAGATGAAAATGTACTCTAACTTTTTTTGTACAACCCTTTATGTTATCAACAAATTTTTAAACACACCACATATTAAACTAAAATTTAATTCAGGTGAAAAATGCACTAACACAACTAAAAATGTTCTTCCAAGAATTACCATCTGCAGATGGCAATGTATCCCAGTCCTTTCCCCAACCCATTATATAAATTTACAAACATCTTTAAGTGTACTAACTATAATTCAGCTGGGAAATGCATTACACAATTAAAACCCACCCTTAAGAAATTCAATCCCATAGACAGTAATACTTTTGAATTCTTTTGTGTAGCCCTGTATATGATTTATAGAATTTATACATACAGTATGCAAAAATTTAGTTAAATTTAAAAATGCATACTAAAGTTGAAACTCACTTCCAGCAATTATCGCTCATCGACAGTACTGTAATAAATTCCTTTGTGTGTTACTGTAAATGAATGATAAATGCTACCCACTCTAGATTCTGCAGTAACAGGGCTGCCACCGACGACTATTTTATTTCTATCTCGTACAACTTTCTCAAACAAAATTTTTTCACATCACTTTGACAATATGTGCAAGAGAAATATACTTGAAAATTTATTTTTGTTAAATAGTGGTATGGATAGAATATAAAAATAGTTGCCAGTGGCAGCCCTGCAGTAAGTAACTTGTAATGCATCTCAATAACATATTACACTATTTCAGACAATGAAATTTATATATCATTAAAACACAATTTCCTACTGTAGACCATTATGTAATTTAATTCTATTGTGTGCCCGCCTGTAAACGAATGATAAATACCTTGCAGTCAGTGTTCAACAGAAAGCATGTTTTACTTCACCTCATAAATGCATATCAATTTCATTATGTTTGAAATAGTTAACATCATTAAAATACAATGCAAACAATTTTTCCCCATAGACCATAATGTAACGAAATTCTTTTGAGTGCACTTGTAAACGAACTATAAATGCTTCATACTTCATTTTCAATAAGAAACATGCCACAGTAAAACTCAATAACATATATCAATTACATAGAAATCTTGGTATATTTATGAGAGTTAAGAACTTGGACAGACTGATGAACCAAACACTTTTCAACTATGTTGAAAAGTAAAAAATTATAGAACAGCCACAGCCATACTCAACTAGCTGCCCGTGGGCCGCATGTGGCCCTGCAACTTTTTATGTGTAGCCCGAAACAGATAATCATTAATCCATATTTATAAAATTGAGATGAACATAAAAAATATTTAAGACCTTCACTGTTGTTTTATATATTTTCATGGGGAAAACAAAAACTGTCCTGTTATTTATAATTAATTTTAAATTATGTTAAAACTTCTCAAATGCTGTTTGTTTAGTCAAAAGTTCTTTTTACCTGTAGTCTTGTGCTACAGTGGCATATCCTTTTCTTAATCTTCAACATCAATCAAACATTCTTCAAATAAATAAAATTTGCACTATATATTTCTACATTTAAAAAATAAAGTTTTTGCATTGAGCAAAAAACTGATTTATTAAAGAAAAAAAATTGTTTTCCCTTAAAACTTGGAAATTCTACATTGTTATATTATGTTTTATACTTATTATATATAGCAAATACTGTTTATTGGATTCGAACGCTTTTCGCGAGGAAAAAAAAATTTACTAAAAACTTTTTACACCATTATTACAAAACAACAATCTTCGTGGCATATTTCTACAACATTTGCAATAGAAATCTACCACAAACTATATGGTTTTGGAAATAGTGGTGTTAAAATTTTTGGTAACATTTCTTTTGCAACAAATATTCAATCCTACTGATAATATTAACTTTGTTACAATACTTTGTTATACTACTTTTGTTATCTTACTATTTTAGTTACCCTTTCTTATATTATTATACAAATGTGATGTGGCTTGCTTAACGTTGCAAACATATTTTTGCAGCCCAACAGAAAAAAAGGCAGAGTACGGCTGTTACAGAATATCATTTTGATGAAGTCACAAAATTTTAGCACTTAAATATAAACAATAAATTTGCAATGGATAAAGATATCCATAAAAACATTTATACCATGAAAACATTGCATATTCTAATTATTGGACTCATAATGATTGAATGCCACAGGCTTTTGAATTTTTAGACATAAAATGCAACATTTATACACAAATTAAAAATTATCATAGAACAACCCTATCTAACCTTTCAATAAATAGGCGCGAACCTCCGTAGTTTGGTAACAATGAAAGACATTATCATTCACATGATTGGAAACATGTAGCAATATTATTATATCACTATAGTAGTGATAATGGTACCACAAGCTACATATATCATACTCATACCTCAAAAGTGGTAGCCATAAGACCATTACGAAATATAGGTCCCACAGAGAAAAAAACATAATTCATAGTGAATTTAGAATTACATTTTCCTTCCTTACTGAGTCAGGGATAGGAGAAAAGAGGGCTATACAAAAAAAAAAAAATGCACAAGTCGAAAAAAAAAAAAAAACAAGTAAAAATAACATGCATATATTAATGATTTTAAGGCAAAGTCTTTTCCAAAATGTATTTTATTTTTTTTAAAAAAAAGGAAGCAATCTAAAGCATTTCAAGGGTGCCAAGAGAATAATCAAAGGGCAACATAGAGCCCCAGATACTGTGTTGGATAGCCCTGTCATAGAAGGATGAAGAAACAATGAGCCACATATTGAAAGAAAACCAAATGCATTATTGATCAATGAGCTTAAATTCAGAATAATAGTTTAAAAAATAAAATAAAATAAAGATTGATATAAAAGTACGACAATTAGGTCCGCCATATGAATATTTAAGATGATCAAATTTCATAATGGTTTTAATAAGACTTATTTAAAGCTTTCAAAACTTTAAAATTTATAACTTTTTATGCTTTTCTTTTACACGGTCCCACAAATTGATCACCTTCTTAAAATGTAATTAAATGTTTTAAATCAAAAGCTATGAGAACTACATACAGTCTCCAAATTTGAAGACTTCCTCCAATTTCAATGATGTTTGATCCCCCTTAGGAATATTGGACTCTTATAAAAACCTTCCATAAGAAACAAAAGTACTAAAAATACTTCGACTCGCTAAGCATATGGCAATATTTTTCCAGATCTGTTTAACAATTTATAAAATAATAGTAATGAAAAGTACCAATATGTAAACTGATATTAGAATAGCTAACACATTTATCTTAAGCACTAGAAAAAATAAACAAATTAAAAAAAATTGTTACACTATTTTTTTAATTCAGCAACTGCATAACAGAAAAACATGAGTCAGATGCTTGAAAAGTTAAAAACATAGTCCTTTTATTTTTTCAACTAAATGTAATATTCTACATAAAAGGATCCATTTTTTTCAATAAGGATCAATTTTCAGAATATAAATTTTCAGTTTAATTTTGTAACAGAGTGAAGGGAGAATAATAAAGTCGATATGATGAAAATTCATGGAATTCTGCTCATTCCAATGTAAAGTTTTGAAAGAGTCATTTTCAAGAAAAATTTAATTAAACTTTAATTTTATTCATTCCTGGAAAGTTGGATAATGAATTTAATTTACAGAGCATTCAAAAAATTTCAGTTGACTTGTCTTTTTACCTACTTCAGATTAATTTGATGTGAATTGCTTGTTTCAGACAGGCACTGAAAAGTTTTTACAGTATCTAACAAATTTCTAAATTTTAGGTTTTTTTTTTTTTTTTTTTGGCAGCATACATAATGGCATAATTAGTACTGATAGAAAAAATTTCCTTTTCAGTTTCTCTAAGTCAGAAAGAGGAAATTTAGAGCTGATGACATTCCTATAGGTTTTGAATGATTTTGAAAATGTAAATGAAAGAAAAATAATGTGACATGCTGAGCTTCTGAGAAAATCGACAAATAAAAAAAGCAGAGTAAACTAACTTGAAAGTGTTAAAACTTTATTGCAATTAAATGTAAATGCTTTGATGGGCATGATTGTTCTCAAATTTAACTCATAGACATGCCCCAATTTCTCTTTTTAAATATGCTGGAATAAAAATTTTATGAAGAGAATAAGTACCAAGTTATGTGCTAAAATGTAAAGCAATTTTTATTTTCCAAATCAAAACATCAAAATTTCTTAGAATATTTTTTCAACACTTATGTCTGCACAAAATTTGTTTTATATACTGAGATTTAGATATTACCCTCATTCCTAAATTTATGTGACAACCTAACAAAAGTACTAAAATTTTACAGTTCATACATTGCTTTGTTGAGGAATTATTGGGAAGTAAAATGACAACATACCGATTAACCAACAGTTCTGAACTAAAATGTATAGAAATATAATTTTGAGTTTGATACAAGGTTTCCTTTATGTCAAACTAAAAATTGAATGCCAAGCCTATAACTAAAAGTATTTTCTAAAGTCAAAAGGAATAATACACTAACAATATAATGATGCTCATTCATAATATTCTCAACTTTCTAAAAAGGTTGATTTAAATCATAAACAAAGATTACAGAAAATATAATGTAGATATCAGAGAAAATAATAAATTTTCAAATGAACTGGGAAGGCAAAGGGGGGGGGGGGGGTTAATCACAAATATAAAAGCAAACAAAGAAATATCTTAATTACAATCTTCAATAGCTAATTTTTTAAAATGGGTTTAATGTTAACGCAAGCCTTTTTAATATTTTCTTTGCAGTTGAAGGACATATCTAATGCCTATCCATAAGAGAAATGAGTAAAATCCATATAACTCATTTGTGTATTAAAAAAATGTATAAATCAATCGCATAATCAGCAATAAAAAAAAATATTTTGGTAAAGACGTTTCTGATGCAAACCAGACTTGGAAATGGTCAGTTAACTAAAAGTAATTATATGATGTAAAGTAACCAAGAAAAATGGGTAAAACTAATGGTTTTATTAATAGACAATGAAAAATTCTACTAAACGAATTGGAAAGTAGAAAAAAAAATAGACTAATATTAAATTTTCTATGTACAATATTGTTTAGATAATATACCACTTGATTGCAGTTTTAACCTTTTTAAATCATTTTTTTTTATGTTTGGATAAAAGAGTAAATATATTAGGTAATGGATATCTTCTAACAATTCAAAATATATTCAACAGCAATTTCAAAAATTTTATGACAATAGATATTTAAATTTACCATGGGACACTAGTGAGTTTATTTAGGACATATTTAATATGGATGGGAATTTTTTTTTATGCATTATTTATACAGATTACACAAAACAAAACTTAATTGTTTAATGAACAAAAAAGAAGGAAGGAAAAGAAAGGGAAAAAGAAGGAAAATTTTAAAAGTCAGTGTTGGTAACCCCCACCCCCCCTCCCCCCTAAAAATTCTACATATAAAACATACAATGAAATTTTTTTCTCTCAAAAAAAAAAAAAAATTCGTAATATAAAGCTAGTGATGGCAAAAAATTTCAAAATATCGATTTTTCAACATATCGTCTTAAAGACATCAATATCTGAAAATTATCGGACAACAAATATTTATGCATCAATTTTTTTTATATATTGGAATATTTTCATTGTTAATGTTTTAATACACGAAATGATTTATTTCTGTTTATATAAAGTAAAGTTTTGTATAAAAACGGTTTTGAAGCTTTTGCCACATGTTTTTAACATCTATAAAGTCTATGAAATTATTTCCAGTATTTTTAAGGTAATCCATTTAAAAATAATAACTCTGATAATAGCTTAGACGATTTCTTTCTGTATTTTCAACCACAGAAAACAGATTGTCAACTGAAATGAAATTCACAACAACACTGAAGTATTGTTTTACTGAAGCATAAAATCTTGGCAAATATGTTTTACGACTTCACAGATTTCCAAATAATTCCTTTCTGGTTTTTGGCTGTAGGTATTTCAGAATACATATTTGGAGAAGAGGTTTGAGACAAACCCATATGAAGTGATCAAGCTTAATTTATAGTCTGTCCCTTTTGATGTTGAGAGCATTGAAAAGTTTCTTGTGATAATGTATCAGATATTTTTACTATTTGTATTTTTCGGTTTAAAATGCTCTTTAACATTAGTTTTATCAATTTTAGTAAAATACTTATTTTAGAAGCTATATTATTTATGTAAACTTTTTTTTTCAATAGTAATAAAAAAAAAATCCTTTTACAAACAAAACTATCATATTAGCACATTAACGAAAAATACAATAATCCATCTATCAGATAAGATTCATAAACAAAGACTAAACACAAAGCAATCCTAAATATCTTTCACATTTCTGAAGGCAGAAGCATCCTTTTCTCCAATTTCTAATTTTGCTATTGATGTTTAGTGAAGAACTATATTTAAATTAAGATGAAATGCTTTACTAATTGTGTGCAGGATATTTTAAAATTACCTAAAATTGTTAGCCATATTAAATGACTTAACCAAAAAAACGTTTAAATTAACTGTTTATATTTAACATTAATTTAGTTACATTTATTTAGAAATGTATGCGAAAAGTACTTAAAGTTAATTTTCATATACAAAATATAAATTTTTAAGTAGTTTCAATATATTAGACTTAAAAAGCAAACATATAAATATATATTGAGAGTAACATAAATGTCAAATATAGACTTTTTTAAGCCCAATATATCGATATTTTATTGCCATTCATTCTCTCTACTGAATGATGTCTAAGTTGTAGAAGGCGAGAACTGGAATTACAGAGAACTGTGTCCTCTTTAAGCTGCACACTCAAAATAGCAACTTAAATAAAAGTATAAAAATATTCCCCTGTCCCAGAGTAAAAAACTATTCAAGAGCAGCTCTCATTCTCATACCCTGAGTTTCTGCAAATCGCATTTCAGAATCTATAATTTATTCTGAAAGTGAAAATACATTTAATGTAATCAGAAATGGATAATACAGAATATTTTCTGTATTATCCATTCTATTTTTAAAATCATATGATTTTAAAAAGAATCTACCCAAGCAGCAAATAATCCCTGGCTGAACTTCCGCCGAAAGTGCAATCCTGAATACTCTTTCGTTCAGATGACCTTACTCCCTGAGGTCAGCAGAAAAGTTAAATGATCTCGCAGGATTCTAAAAAGTTGTGCAAAGGTTATGAACGTATTGCTGAGCTTTTTTCGACCACTGAGTTGCAGGCTCTTTTCTCGTTATTTTCTTCCCCTCCCCCCACCCGTACTACGTTTGTTGCCCTCTTGTGCTTGTGGTTTCATAGCTGTGAAAAACCTACCTTTTAAAACTGCTCTTTGTATTAAAATATAATATACAAAGAAATACATTTCTTTTGATGTGAAACATTAATTGATATTTGTTTTTAAATTAATTAATCCTTCTAAAATAAAATATACACGTAGAAGTAATTTTTTCATTAATATAAATTGCTTAGCAAATTTTCTTAAATTAATAAACACTCATCT
The DNA here is from genome assembly GCA_963931845.1 of Maratus michaelseni. Taxonomy (NCBI): domain Eukaryota; kingdom Metazoa; phylum Arthropoda; class Arachnida; order Araneae; family Salticidae; genus Maratus; species Maratus michaelseni. The sequence continues at coordinate 278,415,889 of OZ007587.1, forward strand.
CTAATAAATAAATAAATAACCCGACAAATATTGTATAAAATGTTTTGAAATTAGGAAAAATTTGGGTATTTATTTTTTAAAATTACGAATAGACATTCATACTTAAAAATATGAATAGAACATAATGAATTTAACTGTTGTACTCGTATTTAAAATACTTGGGTTTAAAGACTAGATTGGTTTTGATAATTTAAAAGAATAAACTGAAAATAAGGTATGTTACATAATAGTGAAAATTTTTAACATTAAGGCGGCTCTTAAAATAATTTTCCCAAATATTTTTCTCAAAAATATATCTCAACAACGAAAAACTAGCACACATTTTCTGACTTGTTTTAAAACACACTAGCATTATATTTCCATGCATGATTGTTGAATTGATTTGTAATTGAACAGTTTTTCTCCTCATTTTCCAATAAATCATTTATATCTAAAATTATGAGTGATTGTTGTCTAGGACAGCAGTATTTTTTCCTTTCTCATACTGTCACATTCAGAAATTCTGTTCAAAACACCTACCTGACAGAATTACCTGAAAGATGTTCTGCCTTTACGGAAACACAGAAAAAATATTTCAATTGCATAGTTTCTTGATAAGAGCGGCTGAAATTTTGAAATGTTTGCGAACAAAAAATTAATGTAAAAATGCATCGGATTTGAGAGCAATGTTAAAACAACTATTTGTGCTAATTCCTTTAAAACAAGAACTATTTAAAAAAGTACTTCTAAACTAATCGGGTAAATTTTGGGAATAGAGAAAATACCAGACTAGAAATATGTATTTTACATCGGAATTTTAAAAAATATTGGAAAGATTATTAGGAAAAATAATCATAATAATTTATAACATTAAGGCTTTTGTAGAATCTAAACTCTGACCTTTCCAACGCATTCATGAAGCCATTTACAATGTAAATTTTTTTTTTTTTTTTTTTTCTCTCTTTCTTTCCTTTTTTTTATTAGAATAATTTAAAAACATGCAACGGATAAAAAATATTTTTAAATTTAATTTTAAACTTTACATAATCACCTGAAAAGCGTGTAGAAAATGTATGTTTGAAGGATATCTATAATAAATAGTTTCTATTCAAACATTTTTTTTTAACACATGTTACATAAAATTCAAATGAAAATGCATTTCGTTATTTTATGTTCATTGATGCATCGAAATTTGTTGTTAATAAGTAGTATTTTCATAAATTCAGATTGCTCCTGAGATGAAATTAGCAGATTCTAGGCTTTCCATATTTTTAAAGGTTTGACAAGGTTTTCAGTATTTGTATCTCTGGCGTGTAAAATCCGCGGTCTATCAAAAAGGTTATTTCTTATAGCAATATATCACACTTTTATGTACTCCCTAAATCCTACTTTAAACGAATGCAAATATTTATTTTACTATTCCAAATTTATTATCTAGTCTTTTTATATTTTTCATTTAAATCACCAAAAGAATTGCCTTCAGTCCAAAGTATTTCAAATATAACATTTTTGTTCTATTTAATAAAACAAGTTTTTAAGTATGAATAAGTATTCGTATTTCCATAAAAAGTGTACATAAATCCTTTCTAATTTTGTTTTTTTTTACAATAATTAACGAGTGATAGTTTATTTTCAACAGATGAAAAATTACTAATTTGAAAAGAAAATAGCTAAGACATTTATACACACCAAGACAACTTTGCACGTTCTGTTCCTTCATTAAGTATCTGTATCTGTTCTGGTTAAAAATGACCTTGCTTGGAAGATAACACTTAGAGGGGTGACAAAAAATGACCTCGAGGGGGAGAATATGGTCATATGTTTCAGGAATAGACTAAAACAAATTGTTGAATATTAGACACCTTACGATGTCAGCCGATATTATTTTTTTAATAAATATCTACCAGTCAAATTCCTCGGTTAATGTGATTTCCTGCCAATATCATCACTAAACTATGAAGATGGTCTATTTAAAGAAGACGATCTATTGATATCATATAATGTTACTGTGCAAATACCAACTTTCAGCTGGCAATTTGGATAAATGACCAAAGCGATTTAGATTTTTTTTGCTGTCTGGGTAGAGATTAATGTAATTTTATTTAAATTTATTTCAAAAGTTTGCAGATGGCATTTGTTTATTTATTAATTATTTCATTCATTTTGAGTCAAAGAGAGCAGCAGTTTTCAGTTCAAACATAAAACTGGCTCATTAAAAAACTAAAATAATCATAAACAATCATGATACAAATGAAAAATACTATCAAAAGTCATGTATATCCCAACAACTATGTGATTCTTGACATAAGAGATTTTCAATATATACTGAGAGTCATTGATGTCAAATAGATATTTTTAAGCCCGATATATCAATATTTTTGGTATATTGATATTTTGTTGCCGTTCATCCTCTCTACTGAATGATGTTATAAGTTGAAGAAGGTGAGAATCAGAACCAGAGAGAACAGTGACATTTTTAGGCTGTACACTCAAAACAATAACTTAAATAAAAGTATAAAAATATTTTCCTGTCCCGGAGCAAAAAACTATCAAAAGCAGCTCTCATTCTCATACTTCAATAACTTTCATTATTTTTATAACATTGTACTTACTTACTTTATATATTCTTCCCTTTTCCCTAGAATAATCTAGCACTCTTCATTTTGAAAAACAAATAGGATAATAATTACTAAACAATTTTGTTAAGATTGAAACATTTATTAAATGCTCAGCATAATCACATACAATTAGTGATATTTCATAACAAAACAATAACAAACAAAATAACTGTTTTTCCCACTCTTTACACAGGTTAAATGCAAACCACAAAAATTATAAATAGTTTTTACAATTAATAACTGAAGTCATATCACAAAACACCATTGAGTGCAAGTCTCATGTTTGAAAATAATATTATACAACAGTTCCCATCTAAGATTTCATATAGTCAACAACATATTGAAATGATCAACAGCAATAAATGTTTTAATAAACCTAAAACCTATTAAAAAATTAAAATATCAATCTTAGAGACAAAAAAATTAGTATAATCTATAACAAAAAAAAAAATAAATAAATAAAAATTGCATAATATTTTACAGCTTTTTATTTACTCTAAATTACAAAATAAAAATTAATTTATTTAACAATTTTACTCCTTTGACTACTTATTCCTTTACTATTTTTTTTAACTTACTGTACTTTTAATAATATGAACAGCAAAAGGTTTTGTTTTTTTGTTTTTTTTTTTTAAATTTACAATATTAGATAAAATCTTAATATGTAAAGTAATAAAAATCTATTAGAAATAAAAATGTTTTGAAACAATCTTCATATAGGTCTAGAAAAGTTTAAGTACATTTTCAAGTACTGGGGCAATGGGAGCATACTAATTTTTTGCTTCATATGGCAGGTGTAACAAGACAGGTCACTTTTCTCCCTAGTTCCTTCATAATCCTTAGGATATGATTCTTTTCCAGAATCACTTTCAAAGTCATCAAAATCATCACTGTCAACATCACTGTATGCAATGCGCTTAAACACAACAGCTTTTCGACAACATTTTGCAGTAATACGCGATTCGCCACCAATTCGAGGAACATATGGTCCCTCATCATCATTTTCCTCAGCACTTCTTTTGAGGTAGGTGGAAAGTCTCGTTAGCCGACGATCAGCCTCATTGTCATCAGAACAATCTGTACGAGAAGCTGAAATATCAGCTAGTCCATTTTCTCCTTCTGTCTTTTCTGGATCAGAAGAACTTTCTTCTGGAACTGAATCATCACTAATGTTATCAATCCCACTGTCCCCATTAGCAATTCCATTAACAATATGATGTACACCAAAATTATTTTTTGTCTCACTTTCAGAAACTTTAGATTCACCTGTTAAGGCTGGATTTATACATGAAACATCTGCTGCCATTGAATTTGCAACAGAAAAGTCTGTTGTGATGGTATTTGAAGTAGAAGCATCTACCGGAACAACATTTGTCAAAATGTTTATTTCTGAAAAATCTTTGTCAGTTATTTCAGAATCTGGTATATGATCACCATGTCCATTTGTAGTAATGTCTGTTGAAGAAGGATCCACAACTGAAACTTCAGGAAGAACATCTGATGTGTCCATTGCTTCAACTTGATTATTGGTATTATGGTTTTGAATAGCCACTGCATCATTTGGAATCTGACTTTGTACAATAACTGTCTTCACTACCATGTTGAAAAGATCATCATTTTTATATACAGGATCTTCAGAACTGCCTCTTCTACCTTTAAAATGACTGCTACAGGGTTTTTCATTTGCATCATCTAGACTGGATGCTCTTCTACCATTATCAGGAGTAGTTGCTTCAGTATTCTTATCAGCATCTTTGTTGTCATTAACTGCTTTATCAGTTTCACAGCCACATTCAGTTAATCTTACAGAATGATCACAACAAATCAACTCTTCACTCGCGTGTTCTTGTTTTCTTCCATTGGATCTTGGATCCATCTCATCATCAGCATGTTCATTTGATGATGTATTCCTATTATCACCAGACTCAGATCTATCATCAAACACAGGAATAACAACTTTCCTAATACGCCGTCTATTTTTCTTACGTCTGGAGGGTACTAACTTTTTCTTATCTCTCAGTGATGGGTTTTCAGCCTCAGCATTGGCTCTAAGCAAAACTCGAATCACAGATCGACAAATTTCTTTTAATTTTAATGGATTCTTTTCAGCTGTAGATGAAAAGGTAAAATTAAAAACATTATACTGAATAATGACTAACAGCATACTAAATAATGTCTACAGTATACTAAATGACTAATATTATACTAAATAATGACTAATATTGTACTAAATAATGACTAACAGCAAGACTTTCCAAAAAACCCACTTGTTCTGGAATTTTCAAAAGTCTTACTAAATTTAGTAACTCTGAGAAAAATGTTAGTGATATATTCCCATGTTCTCTATTTATGGTATGGAAAAAGATGTACAAAAATTCACTCCTTAATATTCTTTATTTTTTTCTTGAACTTCCACCTATAATATTTTCTCATTTTTTTATTGTTCTGGTTTCTGATAATTTTAATTACTTTCTTAAACCGTTTTGATGTGTTTTAAATTATCTCTTAGATCTTGCCTAATTTTTTGTTGACGTTACCTGTGTGAGATAAGATTTTTTTTTGCTTTTGCCACCATGAGAGACTTATTCTCCCATTTAGTATGCTCTCTTTGAATCAATATTATTATTTTTGCTTACTTTCTTGCATTCCACATCTCTTGCAATTCAGATCAGAAAATTAAAATTTTATTTGCAAATTTACTTATGAGTTGTTGGCATCTGCATGCCCTACTTCACACGAAGAGAGCTGTTAACTGTTTCTAAAACTTTAGTCATGTTTTTTTGCATGTTTTATGTAAGTGAAGGGAAGATTTTTACTTGATAAAAAAAATTATATATATCCCAGTTTATCAATATTATCTCAAGGTAATCTCAAGGTGTGTAGGTAAATTTGAATGAGGATAAATTAAACTAGTCAGATGTGCCAATCCCAAAACTTTCTTCTATCTCAGTCATGTTAATACTTCAAAATTCACTATCACATCGCCTATAAAATCAATATTTTTCATCATTCTGTTGTACGTCAGCTTCTTGTGAATCGTCGGGCTACCAGGATGAGATCAACTGATGTATACTAAACTGCAAAAAGTCCTTCTGACCTGTAACGACAAGAACAGATAGCCTCCCTATTCCTTGGTTTTACGATTTTAGCTAATTTTACTGGAAAACACTAAGCTAAAATGCGGGGAACCCAATTAAAGAAGATTCATTCCCAGTTCTTGTCAACATTGAATTTGAATGAGAATATCACCAAATTAGTCGTCTACAGCCAAGTTTGCTTCATTTATGGCAACCTATTTTTGTCGCCAAATTGGCTGATATTTTGCCAACTGTCGCCAAGCTTGGCGAGAATTTGACGTTGCCGAATATAAATATATAGTGTTAAGCATATAAGAATAGGAACAATTGTTACAACAATGAAAGAAAAATTGCCGAAACCATGTTAACTAAAACTCATAAATTAAACCAGTTTATGGAGGAATCCTGCTTTGAAAATGTCAGCTACCCTAAAATTTCAAATCGCTATATCTCAGCCATTTTTAAGAGAGAGACAAAACAAAAATTGCTCCGAATTCTCCGGATCAAGGCCAAACATTTAACGGAAAAAACTTTTAGGATTTCTAATTTTTTTGTACACCTTTTTGAATTTGAAATCTTTAAATGGTCACAGTGACCCCTTCCAGCAGAATATCCCCTAATTCAAGTAGGACCTGCTGGCCATAGCCAAAAACAGAAAAAAATTTGGTTTAATTATCTGCATGACATCATACACTTTTTGATGATACAATAGTGAAAATCGAACAAAAATCACGATCACAGCACCCCATTTCGTCGCAATATCCCCAAATTCAACTTGAACCTGCAGGCTATAGTCAAAAACATAGAAAAAAAAATTTGGTTCAATTATCTGCATAACTTCATACATTTTTCGATAATACAATAGTGAAAATTGAACAAAAATCGCGATTGCAGTGACCCCTTTCGTCGAAATATCCCCCAAATTCAACTGGGACCTGCAGGCTATAGTAAAAAACATAGAAAAAAATTTGTTTCTATTATCTGCATAACTTCATACACTTTTTCGATGATACAATAGTGAAAATCGAACAAAAATCGCGATTGCAGTGCCTTCTTTCGTCGAAATATCCCCAAATTCAAGTAGGACCTGCTGGCCATAGCCAAAAACTTAGAAATAAAATTAGTTCAATTTAAAGCATAACTTCATACACTTTTCGATGATACAATGAGGACAGACAGACTGACATTTTGTAAAAACTTGTTTTCCAGAATCCCTGATCCCTAAAACGTCTAAATCTGTCGAAAACCGAAAGTCGAAAAAAATTTCAATTACTATACTTTCTTCTATTATAGATAGAAGAAAGTAAAAATATTCTAATATTTACAATTTATCGATTGCTCTTGCTAACTTGGTTATGCTTGTAAGATGTGTGCATATTCTGTTCTATCAACTAAAGAGCCATAAAATAACTGCTTTTGAAATTTTTTTATTCTTGATTTTTAAAGATCTTTGAAACTTTTATCTACAAGGCATGTCTTAAATGTTTAGTAAAACTGAGATGTAATTAACAAGAGTTAGTTAACAAGATGGAAACTTAATCTAGAGATGTTTATCTTTATAATAATACTGTTTTACAATTCAAGCGTCCTTGGCACAATGACTAGATGAAAACTAGATGAAAACTCACCAAGTGAGGCAATTGAAAAAAATATTTAAAATTATTCTAAATAGGAATTTTTTTCATTATTTCTACTTAAGGAGGAAATAAAAAATATCAAATACATAAAATAAAAATACTGAGATAAAAAGACCAAAACAAATCAAGTACAAAAAATAAAAATATTAGAAAAGAAATCAAACATATTAAACACATAAAATAAAATATTAGAAAAAAAATCATAGTTTGCTTATAATCATATAGTAGTATTTGCTTCAAAGATGGAAAGGGTTTCCTTTGAAATTACTTCTTATCAATATAATTCAAATTTATATTTAGGTTTTGAACCTACATTGGGAGACAGGTGACATTCCTTTAACTATAAAATTACCATCCCCCACCTTCTTATCATTAAGTGCAAAGTTGTTCTAGGAGAGTCTCCTCCCCCACATCCTATCATTGTTTTATGAGTTATAATAAATTTAATGATCATCAGTCATATTTTTATCATAACAGACAATCAACAAATAACTGAAAGATTAACTTGAAAGAATTGCATCGTGAAGAATTGCATCTTGAAAGAATTGCTCTTTCTGCATGTTTAGGAATGAGAATATTTTTTACTAATTCTCATCTCAGAAGCTCAGCATGAAAAATTTAATTTCAATTCAATAGTTATTCTGCATTCATTATGTTCCTTGGAAAATTCCATTCAAAATTAGAAAAAACATTTTGGGTTAAAATGTATACACACTTGCCAAATAAACCCCTTGAACTTGTGAAATTAGCTTACCCACATTTGCTTGATTTTCATTACGTGTCCATGTAAATTAAGTGAATAAAAAATTTGAAATACAGAATAGTTTTATGATCAGAGATGAATAATATTCATTGACAATTCAAATTCAGTATTAGGCGAAAAAGTTCCAAAATTTTTGAACAATGACATTTTGTGACCTAGCAAGGGTACAACTAAATTCACAGACTACAAAGTAAACTACTCAAAAGAGTGAAGCAAACCCTGGAGCATTATTTTTTAGCTCTAAAATTATTGATACATGTTTTCATTTATTTCATTGACTTCTAAATATTAATAACCTAACTTTGTTCTAAGTATCAGTAAGGAAAATTTGAAAAAAAACTGCACTTTTAATACATGTTTTAAATTAAGAGTGTTACAAAACTCGCGAATGTTGTTCAGAAATTTCAAAAGTTTCATCAAATTTAAAAACTAAAATGGTACAAAAAATAATGAAATTAACTAGGAGCATTTTATAAAATTTGTAAATACTTTTTATATGAAATCCTTATGTTTGTGATTTCTATCCGTTAGCATAGATAGAATGGTTTAATAGGACAACAAATTTCAACTTCAAAATGATATTCTGCGTGTGAAACATTTCTTCTTAGAAAATTTGTAATGCTAAATACAAATAGAATACCTATTTTCATAAATTATTTCGTATTCTGAAGAAAAAATATGATGGGATGTACATTTTTGTCAACCTGAAGGTATATTAATCTATAAGAATTAAAGAGCAATATAGCTCATTAAAATCAAAATATTAATAGGGATTCTAAAGAGGGAAAATAAAAGCTATAAAATGCAACATTCAACAATAGTCAATGCCTGTCACAAAAAATATGCTAAAATATAAAAAACAGTAAGAAATTATTCTCCGACCTGATAAAATAATTTTTCTTCATTTGACTCTTGCAGCAAATATTTTGCTTTTTTGTACTATTTAGCATGATTGTTTTAAATGACTTGACTACTGTTACATTTTTGTCAAATTTCGTCTGAGTTAATACAGAGCTGACATTTTTATACTTAACATTTCTTTTCAATTTTTAACAAAAGAAATTATTATTAATTTATAATAAATACTTTTAATTTTATTTAAGGAAAATTATTTTCAAGATGCAGTTTTTTTTTTTTTTTGTTATGAAATTTTCAATAGAGTGTTTTCTAGCAACTTTGAACCAAGATAGGTCTAATACTTCTGGATCTGTATTTAGTATACAAGACAAACTAAAATTAAATTATTTTAATAGTATTTCACTGTTGTCCAGTATTATTAATGCATTTCAAAGTTGTAACAATACTACCAAGTTAATTTCCACTTTTTCAAGTAACATATTAATGGATCCAAGTAAAAATTGGCTCCATTTTGCAACTCCTTTACAAATTTTTATTTCATAAAAGTTTCTCATTCAGAAAATCTCAATTTGTAGAAACTGTCCCTTCTCAAAATTAAAAAAAAAAATCAAATCAGAAGTCCAAAATAAGTCTTAATGTCGAATTATTATGCATATTAATTATTCCACCTCATAACATATAGAAAAACTACAAAGAGCACTTACGTAATTTGACAAGGTTATGGACTTCAGAAATATTTGGTTGTACCAATGATGCAAATGAGACAGGTAAGACATTTTTTACTTCATATGTAGTTTCTCCTGTTCTTGTAACTTGTAACAGCTAAATAAATTTGCAAAAAAAAGTACAATTAACCTAAAAATAAAGCTCAAACACAGAAGCTATGAATGCACTTTTACAAAACAGCACAAAAAATAAAATAAAATAAAAATAAAAAATTAATTATTTATAATAAATTTACTTGTTTATAATATACAGCTTAATTATGTCCCTCAAATTTAAAATAGGTATAATGCAACTGAAAATGTAGAACAGGCTCATACATTGAGAAAATTTGGATGTTAATAAGACCAAGGATTGAAAGTTTGTTTCAGAAAAGTACACTTTCCATAAAATAAATTAAAATTTATTTAAAATTTTAGAAAATATTTATGTATTTTTATAACTGTATAAACTTTGATTAGCTACCATGCTTTAGTAATTAACATGTTTACCTGCTTTTAATGTAGACTAAAAAAGGACCTTCTTTCTAAATATATCTAATTGTTTACAATTTTAAGCAATATTAATGCAATGTATTTAATTATCAAAATAAATTTATCAATTTCTATAAATTGGTTAATTTTTTAGTGAATTTTAATATTTTTTTTCATTAATGATATATTTATGAAAATTATAAAAGAAAAAAGGAAGAAAAGCATTTGCAATAACACCTCAAATTTTTGGTTGTTTCAAAGCATACACACATTTATGTACATTTGACGCCTCAGAATGAATTGAGAATTTATAATATAGTACACATTCTCAAATCTGTACAACTTAGGACCAGGTGTTTTGGAAATTTTTGTTACAATACAATTCTAATCTAAAATATTTTAAAAAAATTATTAATTTATTCAAAACTGAATTCTATAAAATATATTTAATTATTTTAATAATATCATTTAATACGTGGCTCATTTAATACCATTTATTACGTGGTCCATTTAACATGGGGCATGTAGGCCCCGCAACTTAAGAGTTTATTTTCTACATTCATACGCCTATAAAAGTTAATAAAATTTCTTAATTGTGTTACTGGGCAGGACAGTATTAACTAATAGACAAATAAGACAAATGTCTAGGCCCATAAATTGGAGGATCTCGGCTTTATAAACAGAAAATAAAAACATAAAAATTTAATTTTTATATAATTTAAAACTTATAACTTATCTGAATTCACAAAATAATTTTTCTTTTATTGCATAAATAATATATATATATTGTATTAGCTGACGAAAAAATGTCGTAATGTAAAAGACTTGAGGACTAGTAGTTTCTTAAAAGATAGAAAGTTTATTTAGATAAACTTTACTATAAAATTATTGTATTAGTTTATTGTATTCTCTATTATTAATAAAAACTGTAAGATGTTAAGATTCCTTTAAAAGCAACTTGCATTAATATGGGTCACAATTTAAATTTTCTCTATGGCCTGCTAAAGCTACTGCCTCATCTCTAGATGCTAAGATGGTTATGTTAAAAAAACAGACAGAGGAAAGGTTCCAGAAGAGACAAAGTGGCTATTCTCGAAGTGAAATTGAACAAGAGGTCAATCAAAAAAGCAGTAGATCTGTCCAGTGAAGAAGAACAAAAAGACAAAGATAATTCCTTATGTCTTCATGGCTTTAAATCATTCAAAAGTAGTAAATCAGGAAAAGAGTGGATTCAATGTACCAGATGCAAATGTTGGGCACACAAATCATATGTCACTGTGGACATATTTTATGTTTGCATTCATTGTGATGAGAAAGATTTCAATGAAGGCAGTAGTTAAGTTGAAGAAAACATCTTTTCTTATCCCTTGTATCTTTTATATACCAAATTAAAATTACATTTGATATGTTATGTATTTTTTAAATTTCTGTTAGCAATCCGAAAATAAAATCTATTTAGTGGCCAACCTACCCTGTGACTTGATGTCCTTCTGAGCTTCATATAGAAACTATTAATTAATATATTTTTCAAAATTTTTCCTATGTGGTTATGCTTTAAGGTACGCTGATTGTCCAAACTAAAAATAAAAAATAAAATTTTAATAAAATAAATAAAAAATATTGAAGAAAAAATGGGCCAACAAGCCTCGGTCTCCCCTAATTATGTATCCAACATTTATTTGAGGTCCTTTACCTGCAGTTCTTTCTGTCAAGCTGTTTTAAATAACAGACCAGATGTCTTTGCCTAAAAATTATCTGAGTGATTCATATTTGGCAGATTCGTCAGGATAGCTTAGTTGGTAGAGTATTGGCTGTTTAAGCCAAAATACTGGGTTCAAATCCCAGGCTGAACGCTTTTTGCTTGTTGGAAAAATTACAATTCATAGGAAGAAAAAAATCCATCTTTTAACACAATTATGGGAAAATAGTCTACAATTATATCTCTAATATCCATTTTATCTTTTATGTTGAAAAATGGACATATATATACATACTCCAAATATATAGTTTTTCATTTGAAACAGTATTTTGGACATTCTTTTGAAAGACCATATCAACCCAAACCTGATCTGCAAGAATCAAATCCCAACCTGTAATAATTAAAAGTCAACCTCACCTAAAATGATAAAAATTAGCGTAAAGTTTAGTTACCCGTCCCAGTGCAGGAATATTTCTATTCACACAAGCTTCTAGGTATTGAAGCTTTGATTACAGATAATTTGACTTAAAATACATAAAACTGTCCTTTAACTAACTTCCAAATAAAAAAGGTTATACAATTCATTTGCATTATATATATATGTTATGTATATCCACACATAAATTTTGAACAGATGCTTCGATTTTGATAATTATTCTTTTTATTCTGTTAGGAAAGGTTCATTCTAGTAGTGGTCTTGCATATACACTGCTCAAAACAATTAGGGGAGCACATGGTTTTAACAAAATTACATAAATACTTACACCAATAAGTAACTTAAATTAAAACATCCATAATTTAAAGCATAGCAGAAAACAGAAAAATAAAACTTCATATGCAAATCAAAGTTCATGACGTCAAAAATTAGAAAAAGCAGATAAGTGCAGAAATCGGGATTTCACAGAAATGTCTGTTTCACTGTCTCAGTTGCAAAATTCAATTGCTCAGCTTTTGTTTTGAGAAAGGGTGATTTGAAAATGTCACAACAACGTGATTTACAGGAATCCTTGGCTTGGCGTATTAGAGAAAGACTAGAATCTGGGCAAACACAACAAAATGTAGCAGACACTGTTGGAGTTGCAAAAAATGTCCTTGCAAGGCTGTGGAATAGATTCCAAGAAACAGGAAATCTTAGATGTCGACCACATGCACCATAGCAACTGATGACCGACATATCCTGTTAACAGCTCAATGAGACAGAAAAGGGGATGATACTCAGCTGCAAAAACATTAGCTCTTGGCAACACAACAAAGGGTGTCCAGCGAAACAGTGCATAATATGCTTCATCAGGGTGGTCTCTATGCACGTAGGCCAAAGGTCTGTATTCCATTGACCTCAAGCCACCGTGCGGCCCGAAGAAGGTGGGCTGCTGAACATCAAGGTTGAAGGCAACGGAATGGAGTCAAATGCTATTTACAGATGAGTCCCTACTCAGTCTGGAATGTGACACCCGTGTTTTTGTGTGAAGGGAAAGGGGCACTCGAAATAACCCCACATTTGTTCGTGAAAGATCACATTACAGACAAGGTTGGTTGATGGTATGTGCTGGAATCAAGATAGGTGGATGTACGGACCTGCATATTATTTGGAATGGCACTTTGACGACTCAAAGGTATGCAGACGAAATACTGAGACCTCATGTCGTACCTTATGCTTTACCCATGGTGATTCCTTTATTTTCATGCATGTTAATGCCAGACCAGATACAGCTCGTCTGTTGGAGAACATGGTTGAAGCTGAAACAATACAGCATATGGAATGGCCAGCATGCTTTCTTGACCTGAATCTGATCGAGCATGTTTAGGACACACTCGGACGACACATTGCAGCAAAACGGAGGCTTTATTTTATTGTCTGGGACAAAGAGATTGCAATTCTTGAAGAGTGGAACAGTATTCCTCAAAGTCTTATCGATAACCTCATCGCATCCATGGAAAACAGGTGTGCAGATCTTTTAGCTGCTCGAGGGGACTGCACGCCGTATTAAACAACAGGCATCATTACCAAACAATACTTTTTTTTGTCATTTACATGTAACCAAATTGTTGCCCTAAACCATCTTTTCATGTTCTTTCCACCCTTTCAAAGAATTAAAGCTCCCTTACAATTTTTTTTGTGTCTTTTATTCTGTATTATGCATTGATACACGTGTAATCTCCATTTTATACCATGCATGGCTGTTTTGCACAGTTCTCTTCTCTTATTAGCTTGCTCCCCTAATTTTTTTGAGCAGTGTATTTCATTAACATCCAAAAATGGCATGTTTGCATGCTCTAACTTTCTTAAAAATTCGCCAATCATCACAAAATTTGAATATGTTACGGCACATAGTACTTACTACTTTACGTTTAAATGATAATCATATTGTGTGTATATTTTTTCAAAAATATGTCAAAAATGTTAATCATGGGGCAATCATCAATCATGTGACAAAGGATTAGGACAGTGAGATTTAAATTGTATGAAGATAATTATAAAGAGTTACCACATAAAACACTTTGTTTTGCCAAACCACTCTCCTTAAAATATGCTAACTGGCATGTAATAAGATAAGAAATAATCACTTGAAATCAGCTTTTTTTTTTTCCCTTAAAAGTTATTTGTCTGCCGATTAAAAATGTTTTTACCTAATTCTAAAATTGTTTTGGTTTATAAAATTAAATATTTTACATAAATCTAGTAATATTTTATATTTTATAAAAAAAAAAAAAAAACACTGCTTACATCATCAAGAGGGTGTGCAGATTTTAGAGAATTGTTAATTTTGAAATTTGGGATTTCAGAGAGTGTATTGTAGTACCCATATTTGTCTGGCAATTTTTTTTAAAACATATTTATGCTTCTAGCACAAATGTTTTAATTAAACATTTTATTTGTTTCTGAATATTTTATATTTAAAAAATTCAATACATTTTCAAAATAGCTTGGCATTTTTAAGGCATCCACCAATATTAAACATTAACAAATACTTTTACATTATAAAATCCATCCTATGATTTTTATAATAATGATAATCTTATAATACACAGTACTTATAGTGGTCTGCATTAAATCGGAATGATTTGTGGTCAAATTTAATTTTCTGCTTAAAAAGTAATATAGAACACATTATATTTTGTATTTCAAATAAAAGTGCAACTTAGAATATAATAAGTTTCTAGATAAACAAAATTTAACATACACCATATGAGACAACTTATTTATAACTAATAGTATTTTTAAGAAATAAGTAAATATCTTTAAGAAATGTATTCATAAAAATTCAAATGCAAGTTATTTCAATTTACTTCTATAATTCATTTTCCAAAACAGTTGAATCTGATCACTAACTCAGCAAAAACACATTTCAAAGTTTTTATGGGGTGGAATAACATACAAAAAAAAAAAAAAAAAAAAAAAAAAAAAAACACTTAAAAATATGTATCAGCTGTCACCACTTGAGAGATAAGCAATTATAATTTCATTTTTTATAGAAATTGAGATAACATAATTACAATATTTTTAATGTACTTATTGATAGGGGTACAAGAGACATCCAGAGAACATACTGTATCCAGCCAATTTAGCCACTATGAAGGCATGATTATCTGGCAGTGAATCCGGCCGCAAATTATAAGGTATATGCTATACTTTTCTCATTCATTGAACTCATTGTTAAAATTTCCAGATTATAAAGCCGCTAGTTTAATCTTGCAAAATACAATGGATTAATTTACTAAATAAAAAATAATTTACTTATATTTATGGCAAATTGTTTCAATAAATCTATGAAAGAACAAATATATGAACAACTATAGCTATTCATACAATATGTATCTGCATATATGAGCAAGAGACATACTAGTTAAAAAAGCAAAAGTGAGAGAATGACTCATCAAAGAAAACCTCTTTTTTACAGTGTTAGTAGCAAACAAGAACGAGTTTTTTGTTCTCACAACATAAAACTTGTTGTTATAAGGTAAAGCAATGCACAGAGAAGTTAAAAAAATAGAAGGTAAAGATATTAAATAAAACATAGTTACAAATATATTCAGTTTTAAGTTTCTTACATGAAAATAACCCACTATTACTACACTTATATCTTAATATAATACAAACTTGGGGTTTCCACGTAAAGCTAAATTTACAGTCCCTCTGAACAAAGAACAACTCCGTAATACACTTGACATAAAGATCTGTCATTATAGAAACTTTATTATAATGACTGAACAAAAAAATTATATATAATCACTTATGCAGGATTATTTTTATAACTAATAGAAATACCAATTAAACCAGCACTTCCCAAACTATAGGCTGGAATCCACTAGTGGGTCACAGAATGATCAATCAGATTTTCAAAAATATATTAATTGTATTTATTGCAAAAAATGTAATGAATACAATATGCTACATCTTTAAAGGAAACAATCGGGAAGAAATAAAAGTAAGGTACTCCATGAAATTACAATAATTTATTAAACTTCATGTGGAGAGCAACTTGCGGCTAAAATGAACACGTTTCAACCCTGATATAGGATAACCTCATTGGTACAAAACAATGTTGTAAATCACTCACTTTTAAAATGAATTGTATTATTATACAGTAACTAATAAACATATTTTTTCATGCTTAGTAAAAGAAGGTTATGTTTTATATTTATACCACATTACTATTATTGTGATTATTAATATTAAAAATACCTATTATTA
This sequence comes from Maratus michaelseni, assembly GCA_963931845.1. NCBI lineage: Eukaryota > Metazoa > Arthropoda > Arachnida > Araneae > Salticidae > Maratus > Maratus michaelseni. The sequence continues at coordinate 278,432,409 of OZ007587.1, forward strand.
TTTTCGAATGTATGCTTTGTAAAGAAATTTCGCTCTTTTCCTAAAATAGATTACATTAAAGCCTCTATATGCCTACATATTACTTTCTCCATTCATGGATGAAAAGTATTGAAAAGACTTATTATTGTCATCTATATATGTTCTGAGGTGAATGGACCTATGCAGTGGCGCAGCCAAGGGGGGGGTTGGGGGTTAACAGCCCCCCCCCCAGAGCTAAAAAAATTACTATAATTGCCGCTTATATGAAGAAAAACTAAAGTTAAAATTAAATTTTTTGGACTTTTCGCCTTGGCGGAATCCGCCGCTTTGTTAAATCAAATTCTATTCAACAATGTGATTCAATTAAACGGCGAAAATTCTACTTAAAACTGAACTCTATTACATGCATCGGTTAAGTCAAAACTGGTTATTTCGACTGCGTCACTTTGTCGAGACGTCTTATAGTAAAAGAAGGGTTATATACTGCCACACAGACGCTTTCAGTTATATAGTATACAGTGGGCCACTTCTTAATTGCATTTCTGTCTTTGTTCCATGTTCAGAAGAATAACAGACCATCGAATTCCAGGGAAAAAATAAAACATACACTTTGTAAGTCTCTCTCACTTTCAAATGTCTTTTTCTTTTTTTTTCTTTTTTGCGTTTTTATCTCTCAGTTATATTTAAGACCAAGCTATGTGCATACCCAGGAAAACAATTTTTGCAAAAGTAAGAATTAAAAAAAAAGTGCTTTAAAGTTATAAAAAGCAATTTTTGGATTGTGATTGAACAGATTTTCGCAATCAGTGTTTCTTTCGAATCATTTGTTCCGTAGGGGGTCTGTTCACAAATTTAAAGACTATATTTCATTTATTGGTAATGTAGCAGTTGGTAATCTGGCAATGTAAGTAGTTGGTAATCTTGCTCTCGTGGAGGAATGCATCCTGTCCCTCGGAGGAAAGAAGCACTGATTATTTTAAATAAATCGTAATTTAGAATGCTTTCAGCTGTTTCACACCTTTAAATTTCCCATTTATAATAAACTCTTTATGCCGAGCATTTGCATCTTAAAAGTAATCTCTATACTAAATTTCAAGTTTCTAACACTAACAGTTTCCACTAAATCATAATTTAGAACGCTTTTAGGAAGTTTTCCAGTCACTTCATCCTTTTAAATTTAGATTTTTTTTTTTTTAAATGTTCTAAAGAAGCATTTACTACATAAAAGTAATCATCATGACAAATTCCAAGTTCCCCTACACATAAATCGCAATTTTAGAATGCTTCTTACTCTTGCATTCTTTTAAATTTCGATTTGAAAAAATAAATTCTGCACGAGCATTTTACGTCTCTTAAGTAACATCCATATAAAATTTCAAGACTAGCCCTAAAAGTTCTAAATATATTATGATTTAGAACATTTTTAGAAAATTTTTTGCTAATTTCCCTTTTTTAAATTTTGAATTTTTTAAAAACCGTTTTGAACGAGTATTTATATCTTAAAAGTAACCACTATGTCAAAAACCAAGCGTTTATACCAACTGTATCACACAAATCGCAGTTTTAGAGCTTCTATGTTCTTGCATCCTTTTACATTTCGAATTTTTGGAAAACTGTTCTGGATGATCATTTACATTTTTAGAGTAACAGCCGTACCAAATTTCACATATCTAGCACAAACAATTCCTAAATAATTGTTTTTAGATCATTTTCAGACCATTTTCCGCTCATTTTATCCTTTTAAATTTAGAATTTCTTTAGAAATCGTTCTTAGAGAGCATTTACATCCAAAAACTTACCACCATGCCAAAGTCCAAGCTTCTATACCAACTGTATCACACAAATCACAATTTTAGAAGGTTTTTTTGCTCCTGCAAATTGTTCTGGGTTCTTTTTTAAGTCTCTAAATTAACAATAATGCCAAATTTCATGTTTCTAGCCCTAACTGTACAAATAAATTGTAATTTAGAACGTTTCCTGCTCCTTACCCTTTTTTAAATTTCGAACTTTTTAGAAACTATTTTTTGTGAGCATTTACATCTTTTTAAAGTAACCGCTAGACCGAATTTCAAATTTCTAAAACCAACAATATCCTACAAACCGCAATTTTAGAATGTTTTTATTCTTGCACACCTTTGGAAATTGCTGTATAAAATATAAGCATAAATCAAACACTTTGTGCGAATTTTAATACACAAACTAAAATTGTTAACGTTTTAACGCACAAATCCGTACAAACATGGCACAAAAATCACATACGGTCGTTTCGAGGATTCTCGAATCCCCTTCTTCAGTGCGAAAAAAAAGGATTAAAATGGATTCTAGCCTCGAGTACTGGAAAGCCAGTACTATAACCAAGGGGTTCTTTAAATCCATCTTTTTTTTTTTTTTTTTTTTTTTTTTTTTGCATTGAGGAAGGAGATCCGAGAATCCTCGAAATGGCCGTATGTGATTTTTTGTGCCATGTTTGTACGGGTTTGTGCGTTAAAACGTTGTTAACGATTTTATTTTATGTATAAAATATAGCTTATGTTAGAGAGGAGATGGTTACCAGAATTTTTACACCATTATTAAGGTTCCATACTTAAAATGTAAAAACGGAACTATTATAAGATCCCTTATGTGTCTTATTTTTCTGGCACTCAGCGGGGGAGTTGAGGGTTATCGACGCAGAATCATCTAAAAATTGTTGGTAATGATTTTCGAAAAATTTGTCAGTAATTAGCTGAGATATTAATTAAAACCCCACCTAGAAAACGACGGCATGGATCAAAACAGTGTTCTACTTTGCAACCTCCTTTTGAAGCGTGCTTGTCACAATGCTAAGATTAAACTTTGTACAAGATCTTTGCTTTAGGTAAGACGAATCATAGTGATAGTCAACATTTTTCATTCCAACTGAATTCAATTATTGAAGGCAAATATTGAAAAATAATTCAAAGAATAATTCCAAGACATTAAAAGTCAGTAATTTTGAGACAGCAATCGCTTATAATTCAATATATAATTCATTTATGATGAAAACATTTTTCGATAACAAATCAAATGAATTATCATGCCTGCATATGCTTTCATTTTTGAAAATGAATCTGAGAGTTTCGCTTTGTTCAGCATATTTTTTTTAAATGCTTTAAAATTGTCTACTATTACGTCAAATATGATTGACAAGTAACTTTTCGTGTGAAACTCAGAGACTTCTTCCGAAGAGAGATTGGTTCTCTGCCAAGTTTAAACTTTGTACAAGGTCTTTGTTTTAGAGGAAGATATATTTATTGTTTTTCATTCAAATACAAATAAAATTAAATTATGGCATGTGGAATAGTTTTAGGTATGTGAGTATATTGTCTTTGAACAGTTCTGATATTTTGTGTGGAACCCTTTGTACGTGAATAAAACTCGCATATGATCAATTATTTTTTTAATCCGTTCTGTAGTTCCAGAATTAATCCCTTCAAAAAGAACAAACGTTACTGTTTTATAATATTAGAATAGATACGACTTCAATTCAAACTCTAATATTTTTAGAGAACTTTAACAATAATAAATATGTTTTAACGAAATTTTCATCAGATTTACTTTATTTAATGCGAAATTCGATGTCATGTAAAGTACTGGAAGGGTACAGTAATTTAGTCTACAATACCCTGTTTAATATCAACTACAGTGACCTCTCACTTATATTCGATGTTCAGTAATTACTTTTTCATACCACTATTTTAAAACAGTAAAATTTGATTTATAAATTCTGCGATTTAAAAAAAGGAGAAAACTACTTTAAAAATACCTGATGCTGAAAAATAATTACCGTGTATCGCATATAAGTGAGAGGTCACTGTACATACGAAAACATCGATTACCTAATTGAGTTGTTACATTTGGCAAAAAGCAAAGTAAGCAAGTCTATTGAAAAATTTGTTAAAATTGCTTCATTCGTGACTCTGTTGTAATGAAACCGTGTATATTTTTGATTGAACAAATGGATTGCAACTCTGTTATTTTCTATGTAAAAACTATTTGCTGTACTGTGCTCTTCCATATTAAAGTTTTCCCCCTCATCATTTTTAAACATTTTATAAATCTAACCTAGTTTTGTGTTCTGTCATTGGTGCATTTTATAGTTTGTAACTCTAATATTGTAAACGCTGTTTAAATGAATCATAACCAACGTAATTGCGAAGAAAAGCATTATGATTTCATTCATTTAAAAGACCGATCCCATTAACCGATGATTCAGATAACCAGCAACCACCTTTATCAGAAACTAAAACCCCCCCTAGAACCGAATTCTGGCTGCGCCACTGGACCCATGTCCATAATTATTACAACAGGTATTTGAAAAAAAGCTTACTGCATATGAAACTGCTTGTTCTTTATTTCTAAAGTAGTTCAATAAAGAATACATAGAAACTTATTCAACTGCTAAGGAAACCAGACTGAAAACTGGATTCTAACTCTTAAGAGCTAATTTCTGGCCTTTGGACTAATTCACAGTTTCTAAATTTCATTTATTATGTAGCTGGAATAGTTGTAACAAAATATTTTACACATTATTTCAGCCTTTTTTTTTATATTAAATATTTTTTATACAACTTTTCTGGTAATAGTCATATTTTAGAATTTTTATGCAATAAAGAATAAGAAAGACAAATACATTCATTTTAAGCACTTAAGAGATTAAAAAGCCTTTAAACTGGCTTAGATATATTGGTTTGCAATCTTCCAAGGGAGGTGATCCACCATTGCTCTTTTTAAGCACTCGGTGGCCCTTACTTCCTTTTATAAGTGCCTAACAGACTTCACAGAGCCTGACTACTGTTCTTTATTAATATCCACCCCATTTTATTCCCTCTTACCAGCATTTACACAAGTATAAGTGCTACTAATAAAAGAAGACACTAAATAAATGTTTAAAAAACTTTTTTTGAACAGGTTGCAAGAGCGTCCTTTTTGAGAACAAAGTGCCCCTTTTATTGCATTCTCCCCAGCGGTCCTTTTGTTCTACAGTCAACACTAATAAGAGATAATGAGGGAGTTTACAGCCTGAATATATTCTATTAAGAAAAAGAGGAAGATAAAAAATATTATCTTCCAAATGTATTCAGTGGTAAGTTTTTCTCATAAAAATTATTATTATTACTAAACCAATTAGCTGATACTGTTATAACTAATGATTTAAAATGATGTAGTTATAATCTTGGTGCTGAAACTGAAATAATCATAAAAACAGTTGGTAATAGAAAATTTAAAAAGAAGAGTCAAAAAGAAAATATACAGTAACAGTTAGCTAATCTAAAAACACAATTTCTTTAAAAATAAATAAAAATAGAAAAAAAAGGAAGAGATCAAAACATACTGTGGTCAGATATCCTGTGTTCAATATCTGGCCAACCTGACATCCACTGCATCTGTACTTACTTTAATAACATTATGATTATATCGATCTCAAATTTAAAAAAAACAAAAAAATCATGCATTACAGTATAGATTATGAAACACTTTCCAACACTATCAGAATATTGTTAAGAAATTTAATTTTTGTTCAAATAATAAAATAAAATATTTAAATAAACATTTAAAAAAAAATACAATGCAGTAAAAATTCATTTTTAACAATTGCTGTTTATAATTAGTAATGTGTGCGGATAAATTTGTGCAATCTTGCATATGATGTGCACACCTTCTTGTAATACATTAAAATTAGGTAAGTTTTAAAATTCATATCATAGACAAAAACGTACATCCAGCAGTTATGGTTCATAATAGTCAGTCCTGTAACCGAATATTTTTTAATGTCTCTGTAAATAAACAATAAATTCTATGTACTCAAAAATCTGTCGAAAACATGCTGTAGTGAACCTCAGTAATGTATATCAGTTTCATTAAAATAGTGTAACATCATTAAGATACACTACAAATGAGTTTTCCCCATAGATCATAATGTAATGGAATTCTTTTATATGTCCATAACATGTGAATAAATGTAAATAAATATTACTGTAAATAAAAAAAGGAAATAAATTTACACGTAAATAAATATTACATGTAAATAAACTATAATTGTTCTATACTCAATAGAAAAATATTCTGCCATCTACCTTAGTGATGCATTTCAATTTCATTACGTTTGAAACAATGTAATATCATTAAATTGCACTGAAAACAATTTGTCCCCTTTAACCATAATGTAACAGTACTTTTGAGTGTCCTTGTAAATAAACTGTCATTGGTACTCATCCTATTCTCCACAGAAAACATGTTGCCATATATCTCAGTGATGCACATCAATTTTATTATGTTTGAAATAGTGTAACATTATTAAAATGCACTGAAAACTATTTTTCCTCATTGACTGCACTGTAACTGAATACTTTTGAGTGTCCCTGTAAACTAATCATAAATGGTACACACTTCATTTTCAATACCAAACATGCCATGGTAAACCTCAATAACATATCAATTACATGACAATATGAGTATATATTTAAATGAATTAGAGCCCAGACAACCAGACAGACAAACTGAATTCACTTTTCAACTTTGCTGAAGCATGTTAAAAAGAGTTACAATTGTTTACCTCTCAGGTGCTGTGCTGATAATGGAAAAATATATCAACATACAAAAGATTTTAAGATAATCTAAAAAAGATACAGTTATTAGGAATCGCAAACGAAAAGTATTCCAGGAAAATTTCTCAAATTATTCTTAAACGCAAGGATTCCTTACATGATCATTAAGAGGCATGACTAATATTCCTCCAACACGAACTAAATTCTTCATATAATTTTCATGTTCTGAAGGACAAGAAGCTCCACAGTAAACTCGATCATACTGGTGACAAGTACTGTCCAGAAGTAAGCAGTTCCCAACAACAAAACTTGGTGGACAAAATTCATATTTATCCAAGGCAGGAGAAGAAGTCTGAAATTCTTCAAGTTTAGTTCTTGCATATTCAACCACTTCATCATGAAGTTCAACTCCATGATTAACACCATAAGTTCCTAGAATAATCATTATCAATAAATTTAAAAGAAAAAAATGACTCCTTTCACAACAAAAACAGTCATAATTAAAAGAAAATATATGTTTAAAATAACAACAATATATATTTTCTATACAATAAAATACTAAATGCATACAAACTCAGTAATAAACAACAGTAGTTAACCCATTTTTGGCCAAGCATAGAAATTTTATGAAATATGGTATTATTTGTATTGAAATTTGCTTAAATTACATTCATTAAGACACCAAAAAAGTTTCGTGCATGACAAATAATATTTTATTTAATTTGACATTACCATTATTAATTTACCACTAAATGGTACCCGTCAAAACTTGACGGAAAAAATTACAATAACAATATTAGTAAAATAAGCTTCTTTATTACATAAGTAGGGGTGCTTATGAAACAATCTTTTAAATATTTTATTTAAAAAAAAAAATTTCCCCAGTGAATTACGTTATTATTTCCGATGCAAACTCCAAACAAACAATCCATAAACAAAATGGAAATCAGTTTGACATTAGCGCCCTATTCCTCACGGCAAGAAAGAAAATTTCCTGAACCTATGAAGTATCATACAAATAGCATATCCCTACATTCATCTCATATTCAGTCAATAAAAGACCATATTAAATAAGGCACACATACCCCCCCCCCCCCCCCCCCTCTGTGATAATGCAACCGAATAAGCTCCTATGCGCATGTGCATTGCATCTCCCCAAACGCACCGTCGAAATTAGACGTTAAAAAAAAAAGTTTTAAAATGTTTTGATCAAAATTTTTAAAATGTCTTCTTTAATCATTGTTCGTTTCAAATCCATATCTTCTGAAACGCATACATTGTTTTAAGCTAATCAATTTTTATGTAAAGATGAAGAATTTTTTTTACAATAATAAATCAATCTACAGATAAAGGAGATTTTTAATGTTTTCAAGTGTAATTTATTTGTATAGTTTCTTCATTCCTTTACATAATCAGGATGATTATTCCTTTTCCATAATTAAGAGAAATAACGTAAATAAATAAATATCCAAGATTATTTTTTATTCTGTTTTCATTAATATATTGTAAATTTTATTGTTAAAAGTTACTGATAAATGATACTTTAGTAAATGGGGCTTTTCTTAATTATTTATTATTATTATTATTTTTCTTTTTTTGAGATTTAATGGCAACATTCTTCCGTTTGTTTATTGGGCACTACAGTTTGGCGAATTATTTGAGGTACTTTTCGGTTAGCAGGGCGCCAATGAAGTATATATATATATATACACACAAATATATATAATGTATATAGTTTTGTTTTTCTAGTATTGAATTTATGTGGTTTATAGATTTTGGTTGGCTTTTGTGATAATGATTCTGCAAGTAATTTTCCATTGGAGTTTATTATTATGTGTGTGTATATATATATATATATTACTGGCGCCGGCTAACCGAAAAGTACCTAATTTACATATAGTTTTTTTTCTTAATGGGACGACAGGATAATGCACGGAATTTCGACGGGATAATGAATATTTTTGATGGTACCAGAATATTTTTCTGTATTTTATAGTTATATTAAGAAATACATATTTTTATGATTTGGTGAATCACTTATTTGTTTACTTTTTCATGCATTATATTATTGAAGGTTGTTAGTTCTCTTATTCGTTTAAATATACCCTACTTACATAAAAATAGCGTGTGTTTTCTGTGGTGTTTCGCATAAACGTTGTAAAATTCAGGTTATTAGATTTTATCCAACTTTGCTGTCATAACAGCTGATGAAGCAGCCCTTTTCGGCAATTTTTTTGTTACCTGTAAAATGTTTGTTTTTGGTATAGCCCGAACTAAGAAAAAATGTAGTACTTTTCCATTATACGGACATCATTGTCGCCAAGCATATATTTACATGTATAGCTTGGTGTCGGTATAACGGAAAAGAACCAAAATTTGCGATCGATCAAATAAACGAATTTCGTTAAACATTAAATTTTCTGGTACTTTTCTATTATCCGGTCGGCCACTCATAACAAAAAACTATCACCAAACTGTAAAATTAAACGCCAAAAATGCAGTTCGATATACTTGATGTCAGAAGCAATATACGTGTTTGTTATGTCATCAAGTGGTTTTTAATTCGAGATTTGCGTCTATTTTCCTTATGTTTTACTAAATTATTAGTTATTATTCATTAATTAAAATAACAACTGTGTCCTTAAATTCATGTATTTTATTTATTTATTTATTTTGATATTTCAATGGCAACGTTCTCCCGTGTATTTGGCATTACAGTTTGGCGATAGTTTTTTGTTATGAAAAGTGGTCGACGGGATAATAGAGAAGTACCAATTTTCTTATTTTTAATCTGAGAAAGAAACAATAATCATGGATTTAATTAATTTTGCAATATGTGGTGCAACCAAAATAATTTTGATTAAATCAGTACATATATCGCAGACGCACCTGGGTTATTTTTTGGCGCCTAAATGACGATTTTTGCTTTGTATGGCAACCTGGTGTTTTCTAATAAATTTGAATATGTGTGTAAATAAATAAAATAAAATAGGTATTTTTATGTTAGCTGGGCGTCAAGGGTAACTCTCCAAATCTTGTTTCAATTGGAATAATTTAAATTGCAACATTTTACGTGAGATTTGTTATTCATATTGATATGTTTACGTTTAGATATTTTATTATGATTATATTCTAGCTAATTAAGTTTTTTTTTAAGATTTTATACTACAATGTTAAAATATTACCTAGTTGATATTAGCTAATGTCAAAAGATTGGCGAACCACAGAGTTTAGAGAATAAACTATGCCCTCAAAAGTGGGAGTTGCCGTCTTTATGACGTCATAAGCAGAAGTAAATGTTTAATTGAAAATTACAGCTAATTAATTAAATTTTCGAACAAACGAATGCACGATAACAAATCTGTGTCCAAATATCTTTCATTTAAAGAAAGAATGGCGTAATTTGATGCAGTAGTTTGTTCTGACGGATTGTCGAAAGAAATCGCTTAGCGTTTTAAACATATAGATTAATAATTTACCATTAAATTTAAATAAAAAATTTTAAATTTTCTTATGGCATTTGTTTTATTTTTATTTTATTTACAGAACTTACAACTTTACTTCATCATAAAAACATATGATTAATCTCAAGTGGAATAATTATACTTTTCAAAAAGTCAAATTTGTCAATAACCGTTTCTCAAGTAAAAAAACCAGCATATTTTGAAAATTTCTCAACAGAAAGTGATTACTTCAATTGAATTACTAATATTTTATAGATGTCTCCAGAACCTTAAAAAATAGCAAAAAAATAAAATTAGTGAAAAATATACATCACAGTGTTAATAAAAATATATTTATTGAAATGGTGCGTTTACGCACCTTTGGCCGAAAATGGGTTAAATTGTGATTAGTGTTAAATTCAGACTTTTTTTCCTGGAGCGGATTTCTGCAGCTCCAGGGAGGACATTATGGAATTCCAGAAAAGAATTTACACTTCTAGAATATAAGCACAAAATCCTAAGGCTTTCAGAAGGACTTTTCGATACCCTGGAAGCTTTGTCCCCACTTTGCCACTCACTGAATTCATCACTGACTGTGACAAACTTAGTATCATTCAAAAAAAAAAAAAAAAAAAGGCTAAAATGCAATCTGATCAAAAACATTGACACAAGAAAAAAAAATAAATAAATAGACCAAGTTCTCTTTCAAAACATCTTAACAAAACAAAAAACAAACTTAAAACCATAGTTGGAATCTAAAATAGTGCCAATGTTCTTTTCTTATATTGAATTTTGATTTCAGTGAGTGATAAGTATATATATATATATAATGTGTGAACAATGGTGACTCATAGCTGAAATTAGTGAGGAATGCTGCCTCAGAAAATTTTCAGCTATTATTTTAATACTGTGTAAAGTAAATTATACATTTCTTTAGAAAATTTAAAAACTTACTAACATTAGAAAGAACTTATTTTAGACAAAGATGATTTTAAAAAAAATTATAACCTCTGATTAATCTCAGGTTTACTTGCGGTTAAATACTCAGAATTTTCAAGAAAATCTGCTAAAACATAGAATAAATAAAACAAGTGAGTAAGTATGACCGAAGATCGCACAAAGGGTTTCGTTTAATATTCCTTTCAAAACACTTTATCCTTTCTTTAATAAATCCAAATAAATTTCCTTTTCCAAAAAAAAAAAAATCAGGTTTTTTATAAAGTAAAAATTTACTGGGTTTTTTTTCTCATTTTTTCAGAAATCTGAACCGGTCCGATAGACTCTAAATAAATATTCCTAATCTACTTTAAATAAATACATCACTGTGTCTTGAAAATTCCCAGAATATCATAGCTTTCTCCATAGGTCTAGTAAATAAAGTTTAGCAAAAAATTCATAAATTACTAGCACTGCCAGAGCAACAGTGCATCTTTCTCTCTACCTAATATGTTGCTTCTTGTTGGATATATGTGAACAAGCACAGTAGTCAATAGATATTTTTAAATTATTATTTTTTTAAGAATTTTTAGATATTTCCACCTTTTTTTCTTTAAAAAAAATTATGTTAAAGTTATAAGGTTAAAAAAGGGTTGATAGAGGTCTGGATAATTATGCATTCAGTTAATTGGAGTTTGGATAATCACCACTCTACCACACCTTAAAAATCACCTGCTTGTTTTTCCTGGTAGTTTTCCTTTAGCCGGTGTAGGTGATAAATAGTCAAATATTGTTTCAATCACCATGATTTACACTGAAAATGTTTAAGTCATATGATGAAGATTTATGATGCATGCATGCATATGCTCCATGCAGATTTCTGAAATCTGATACTTGGTTATTTTACCAGAATTCCAGCATGCTTAGTTATAAAAAGAAAGAAAAAATTATAGGCATCTACAACAGAAGAACAAACTCCAATATTTATTTTTTTTTCAGAAAAAACAATTTGCCTACTAATGAAAAATGTGAAAAAAATTATGATGCTTGCATAAAATAAGAAATATAGAATGCTGATTAAATTAAACTTTCTCAATTTATGTTACAACTTCTCACACTTTTTTTTTTTTTAATTTTAAATAAAATAAGTAAAATTTGTTTTTATTTTTTTAAATGTATTTGTAGTTTCCCAATTGATATATGCATTTAAATTCTTTAATCAAAGATGGTGTGTGTGCAACTGGTAAAAAGAAAAAATACCTGATGCTGGCAATATTTGCACCCGGCTAACAGAAAAATACACTCTTCCAATTCTGAATTATCCTATATATATCCAATGGAAGTAACCGAATAAAGAACAAGTTGGAAATTGTATGTCAAACGTGACAAATGAGGTGCATTCGTACTATAGCTAGTTATATAAATATTCAGATCTTGATGATTTTTAATTCTGTGAAATGAATTATATCGTCTGCAGATTAATTTCTGTCATAAAACGATTCCTCGGATTCGGTCCTTTTTGGAACGATTCCTCGGATTCGGTCTTTTTTGGAACGATTCCTCGGATTCGGTCCAAAATTTATCGAATCCAAAAAGGACCGATTCCTTGGAATCGGTCCAGAATGTACCGACTCCGAAAAGGACCGAATCCTCTGAATCGATTCCGAAAAGGACCGATATTTTGGAATTAGTCCAAATTGTAGCGATTCAGAAAAAGAACGATTCCTAGGAATCGGTCCAAAATGTACCGACTCCGAAAAGGACCGAATCCTCGGAATCGATTCCGAAAAGGACAGATTCCTCGGAATTAGTAAAAAAATGTAGCGATTCCGAAAAGGAACGATTCCTAGAATCGGTCCAAAATATACCGATTTCAAAAAGGATCGATTCCTTGGAATCGGTCCTGAATGTACAGACTAGAGGTCTACACGGGACGCAACTTCCAGGCCCGGGCCCGGCCCAACCCATACAAAAGAAAAAATTCGGCCCGATACAAAAATTATAAGTTCGGGGCGAGCCCGGCCCGGCCCGATTTAAAAGTTAAAATGTCGGCACGAACCCGGCCCGGCCTGAATGAATTTCTACAAAACATTGATTTTTACGTCTATTTGGTTAAAAATTTGCCTCGTAGGAGGAGATCTAACCAAAAATTCCTATCTTAGCTTTTTTTTTTTCATGTTTATAATCTTCATTTTTATAGAGGTGCCACAACCTGGAATATTTATTTTTTTAATAAATCTCTATTTGTTGTATCTATGTGTTTAAGTTATCATTAATATTGTTAATCCATATTTCATTTATTGAAGGGTTAAAAATCAGAAAAATGCTATACAGTAAAATCTTCTAAGATGGAATTGCATAGGGAAGAAAAAAATAATGAGTTATAGACAATTTACCTACTTAGCAGGTGTAAATGTATTATATATTCTTTTCTTACGTATTAGTATAATTTTTCATGGATCAACATATTTTTCAGTTTAAGACAGGATTCCGTCATAAGCAGGTTCTTTTTCACACGTTTTACTATATTTTAATTTAGCCATATTTTAATTTAGCCATATTTTAATAAGTGTATAAATCTACTATTCTTTAAAAATGATAAATTTTAATGTTTAATTGTAGAATAATGGCGATTTAAAAATGTATGCCTGTTTTGCAAAGATTTTTGTGCCAGGTCTTATTTTACTGATCTTTGAACGGACCAGGACACGCCGAGACAATGATTTTCATACGGGTCAAAACCAGGACTGAAAATTTTGGGGCGTGAAGACTAGGAAGAATGAAACTAGTCCTGGCTCTGTACGGAAAAAATAATTTAAGGCACGGCCTTATCCTTCAGGAAAAAAGTAAAGCCCGGTCTGGCCCGTAAAGAGTAATCACTAGGCCCGGCCCGGCCCGAGCCTTAAGAAAACAGTATGGCCCGGCCAGAGTGCCGTGAAGGAAAATAGGCCCGTGTCCAGCCCGGCTCGTGCAGATCTCTAGTACAGACTTCGAAAAGATAGAGTCCTCGGAATCGGTCCTTGTTCTTGTAGACTGGCCAGTTTTAATAAATTAAAATACGCTATTTTATTTTAAAATAGCAGGTTTTGATTCTATTAAAGCTGAGTTTCTGGCCAAAAAATTCTTCTAATGTGTACGTGATAAAAAAAATAATAAAAGAGAGAGAGAGAAAAGTGCGAGGTGGGGATGGGGGCGATTGATTAATAAACTACAACTGTGTATTACTTTCTCTTAAATTTATCTTAAGATAAATAGAAGTATATTATTGTACTTCAGTTAAAATATTGTCTATTATTTAGCTATGTACTTATCACATGCGACTTAATTACATTGCTATTGAAACTTTTTGTGCTAAATTGATCAGAAAGAAAAAAATTAAAACAAAAAATTAATGTAAAGTAAATGCTTGTTTAAATAATAGTGGGAAATATATATATATTTAAAATCTGATTTGAAACAGTTTTGAATAATATAAGAAATACATCGCTATGCCCTGAACAATTGCATTTTAAATCAGTTAATAATAACGGATTTTTTTTATCAGAAAGAACTGATTTTCGATCAATTTTAGTAATTGCATGGTTGTGCACTTTCGTGTATATTTCACTGTTTCATATGTTTTCATCAAGCATAATTTTAATTTGAGGATCCTCTCTGTCAAAATAAAAAATTCTTGACGGCTCGGCCAGCAGACACAGGTAGATTTCGAAGACGCAGACTGTGGGGCGCCTGTTTGTTGGGAATTGCAGAAGAAATCACCTTTTTGCGATGATGCTGCAGTTGGGACCGCCCACATCAAAATTTAACTTGTCTGCGGGCGGAGCCGGCAGGGATTTTTTTTTCTTTGCTATAAGGGTTGGTGATATAAAAAACTTGTCAATATAAAAGTTTTAGATAATATTAAGAGGATTTATAATAAATTCAAGCGGTAGTATCTTGTTAATTGGCGAAGTTATGAATTTTTTTTCTTCTGAACCCCCCCCCCCTCCCTTTTCCCCTCTTTGGGGCCATTTTTAATGATATCAAGTATCTGTCATACATAAATTTTCGGCCCTTTATCTAGAATTAATAATAACTTTAAATGGATTCAATACGTATCATAATTAAGAAGTTATGGGGTTTTTTCTGTTTTCACAAAAAGCCCCTCCTTGGTTCGATTTTGCCCATTAACAAACTTGACCGATATTTTATGCCCCTTGATTTTATGTATCAGTTTGGAAGAGATTTGTGCAGAATTATTGAAGTTATCGTGTCCATAAAAAAGTGACATTAGATAGATAGATAGATAGATAGATTAAGTTTTGAACTAGGGGTGGTTTTGCATTCTGGGAGTCATGATCGGCGTAAATCTACAAATTAAAAAAAAAAATTCCAACTTATGGGAGAATGTAATAGGTAGTATTTGTTACGAAATCTACCTAATAAGAGCATTTACAAACGCTCGAGTACCCCTTTGTTTCCTCAGTTTGGGGTCTTATTTTTCTCTACTGAAAAAGAGGATTCAAAAGATCTCGGAACTCCCGTAGATAGTTTTAATCAACTTGCAGTGGATGCATAAAGGAAAACCTATTTGAACAAGGAATTTTTGAAAAATATTTTCAATTCTTCCTTAAAATTCCTATAATAAAGATTTTAAAAAAAAAACATATTTAAGAATAATAATAATATAACAGTAGCAGTAGTGGGTGGGATTCAAATAATTTAACCGCTGTTCGCCACCCTTATGGCCGTTTTGAGTATGAAAATGAGAAAGAAACATTACGTGCTACATATAGATTATCAGACATTTTCCAACATAGTGATATATATGTAAAGCTGCGTATTTTATGCTTTTTCTGTTTAATAGATTTATGTTAAGATTACATTAAACTAGTTTTAAAATATATGTATATACAGTAAAAAAGTATATAGTAAATAGTAAAAATAAAACATAATTTACAGTAACGACTTTCTTTTTTCTTTTTTTTTTTTTTTTAACTGATTTTAGTGCTAATATAATTGTATAATTGTGTACGTGTATACAGACTAATAGACATTTTTATATTTTGCCAAAAAAAAAAATGGAGCAGCACTATTGCACTAATTTCTTTTTTAATTATTGATTGCTAAAGAATGCAAATTGTGATTTTGTATAGTTTTTTTTTTTTATTTATTTTTTTTGTCATTTTATTTCTATTTCTTGCTAAATAGTAAGAAGTTAAATATCTTTGACTTTATTTTAATAAAATAAAGTCATAAATAATTTTATTAAAATAAAAGCAAGACAATAATCGTTTTTCATAATTTCTTGTAACAATCGCGATTCCACGATCGGGATTGATACTTGCAAGTCCCGAAATCAGTTCCCGGATTAACCCTTCTTTGCATGAGTTTTTCTTTTACAATTGTGTTTTTTATACATATATTAAATATTAGACACCAGAAATTTTAAGATAGATTTTTAACTTTGTTCAGCAACATAGTTCACGGGAAATTAACTGGAATAATATTTCTATATAAATATAGTGGTGGCGAAGAAGTTGATTGATTTATTAAAAGTTAAATAAACAGTGATGGAAATTTACATCACTATGCAATTAAGGGTTAATGGCTGTTACTGTGGTGGTGGATAAGATATATTTGCAGTGCCGAAACTACGGAGGAGCAAAAGGGGCATATGCCCCGGGCGCCAGTGTAGAAGGGGGCGCCAAAATAAGATTTGATTCTTCTTTCGGTACAAAAAACAAATAACGAAATTTGAACAAAAAATACTTGTAATCAGGCAACCTAAAATAAAAACGTATTCGTTCATTTTATTATCTTTGCTTTCAACAGGGCTGGTTTTTATCATTAGGTGATCACATAGGGGCAACAAAACAGTACTTGATTATCGAATTCTTCCAAGATACTTGCAAGAACAATATACTGTCCTAATTTGGTTTAAATATGCACAGTATATTTCGGATGTTATCGCGATGACAAGCTTTGAATGTTTTTTGCTTTTGTGTGCTACTGTAAACGAACTATAACAGCTACATACTTGATTAACAAACTCATCTAAGATACTGGCAGATCAATTTACTATCCCAAATAGGTTCGAATTGATTCAGTATTTCAGACAACAGAGTTTCGGAATTATATAGCAGTAATTCTTATTAAACAAAAATTATTAGAAAATAAAATCGATTAAAAAAAAATTGTTTACACGAATGAATGCAAAATTTTAGAAATAAATTACTATTCCTAGTTGTTTTATATTATTGATGTTAATTTTCTTTATTATCATGAAACTGTTGTTGAATAGTTTGTTGTACTAACATTTTAGCCTCCTTTTTTGTTGCGTATTATTTTAGGATTTCACCAAATCAACAAATTTTATATATTCCTATTTTTGAAATAAAATCTTTTTTAAGAGTGTCGTATTTTGTATTTTCTTATTTATTTTGTGTATTTGAAATCGTATTTGTATTAAACTATAAAGTTGAGGAAAGTTAGTTAAGTTATTGAAATGCATTGAACTATACAGTTATGATTTTGTTTCTTATCTCAATATCTACAGTTCTAATTATGTGCAATTTCTAAATTTAAATATACTGGTATACCTTTTCAAAAACTTTCAATCACCTAACAGTTGAATTTCAGAAAACACCTTTTTAATGGATTTTTATGTCATAACAGGAAGTAACAACTAAAATTTTACGATTTCAAGTGCAGGCATTTCGGTTTCTGCTGTGCATTGATAATGCAGTCAGAAAGGACATTGTTATATATTAAGACTCTCAAATATACTTCGTTTAATGAATTGTGTTTTCCCAAATCGACAGGTACCCGAATTTGATTTTATAAAAGATTCTATTCATGCATGAACTTAATAGTAAAAGGAGATAGTCCTGGGAATTGTTTAGAAATGCGCAGACTGAGAAAATGACCGATTTCCAAATAATCGTACCGAAATGGAATGACTTTGAAAACGGCCGGTTCCGAGGACTGACATGTAAATGAATGGTTGGTTATCTTGGGGTGGATTTTGAAGAGGGATCTAATTATAAGGCTTAAAATTGCGTAGACCCTGGTGCCAAACATTAGAACTAGAATAAAGATTCCTGCATAAAATAATTAATAGTATAAATGGAGGGTCATTCAACGATATATTTTCAAGAGGAAACCCGATTACACTAAAAATCGAATGGGCCGCCACCCTGGTGGGCAAAACAAACAGCTACAAAAAAATTTCTTTGATAAACTATAGCGGTAAATGAAAGGTCATCCAGGGGTAAATTTTCAAGAGGAATTGAGTTTAATGCCATAAACCATAAAGTCAGGGAGTGTACTTGTATTAAGGTAATCAGAAATAATTGCTAATTAATTGCACACACTCATCAATGAAATTAACTCTTGAAAACGAAATCATCTGTCCAAAAAATTTAAAAATAAGGCGGATGGATGCGTAAGAAAATGGACAAATACGTAAGAAAATAAATTAGTATTATTAATATTATGAATTTCATGTTCATTCTAATGCTTCCGGATTTGTTCCTTTTTTCTCATAAGTTTCCCTTTTATCTTGAAATCGTTATTTTTATCTCGAAAGCGTT
The DNA here is from genome assembly GCA_963931845.1 of Maratus michaelseni. Classification (NCBI taxonomy): domain Eukaryota; kingdom Metazoa; phylum Arthropoda; class Arachnida; order Araneae; family Salticidae; genus Maratus; species Maratus michaelseni. The sequence continues at coordinate 278,450,907 of OZ007587.1, forward strand.
TATTTTTCTCGAAAACCTTTTTTTTTTCGGAATCATTCCTTTTTCTCGGAATCGTTCCTTTTTTCTGAATCGTTCCTTCTTTTCGGATTCGTTCCTTTTTTTCGGAACGATTCCAAAAGGAACGACTCCAAAGAACTTGTTCCTTTCGGTGAACGATTCCCTAAAAGGAACGATGTTGCCCATCTCTATATCTCGGTCACTTGACGAGATATAGAGATATTAAACCTCGGAAGCTCCTCTAACAAGAAAGCACAGATTTTTTTTTCTTTTAATTCAAATTTCTTAATAAATATTTTTATTAATATCTCCTAAAGTTTTGATTCAATTTTTTAAAAAATTGAAATGTCTTGACAAAATTCTGCAAAGATAATATATCTTAAATTCCAAACCATTCGGTTGGGTAGTTTTTGCGTTGTTATATGCAGACAGACGGACGGACAGACAGACAGACAGACGGACGGAGCGACGACAATAGGTGCTATGTATTTATATAATTACGAACGCACCTAAAAAGAAAAACAGTTACCTCCTTGGCTGATGTTCATGTTGCCAAATCACATGTACTTTTGTTTACTCTCACTATTTCTTTACCTTGAACAGACTATAAAAACATAAGGCTTAATATTAACCCCTTCAGCACCAAATTATTGTATCCTAATTGTTTATTTCAGGATTTTTTTTTTCAAATTGTCATGTACTATTATGTTTATTCTATATATTAAAACAACAAGCTAAATTTTTCAGTGCAAATTCAATGTTTGTGTGCATGCGTGAGATTAAATATAAAATCTGTTCAGTTTTAAGGTACAGTTGAATGCAGTCAGTGTAGCTGAGTGGTGTAAAGCATTAGAGTTTAAGCTCTGGCTCTCTGCACACAAAGTGGGTTTGAATCCCGCTTCCGACAGAATGATTTGTGCATTACTCTTGGCTTATAATTCATTTAAATTACTGTCCTATTTTCAGGTAAAGAAGTTATATGATTTGTAGTTTTTTTTATTCAAATGCTTTTTAAGTAAGTAAAGTTTAACACCCAACAGTATTTTTACAAATTAAAAACATAATATAAATAAAAATATTTTTTAAAAAATTGCATGTAATTAAACAAAAAATTTAAAAACAAAAAATTATCACAAAAAAAAAAAAAAAAAAGCAAGAACAAAACCTATTTCTTTTACAACTAGATAACAATATTTTTTTTTTCAAGAAATTTTTACATGAGCTGTAAAATTGTTATATTTGTAACCAATAAAATTTAAGAGTTTGGACAAAAAGAACTTTTTTTTTAACTGTGAAATGATCCTAGGCGAAAAAACAAGAAAATGTCTTCTTACAAGCACTTTTATGACTAAATATCAATATTTATTCGTGAATTTTTCATTTAAAAATATAAATTCATACAAAATCGGGTTAAAGATATAAAATCATGGAGATTTGAGGTTTATTTACGGTTATTATTACAGGCCCGGAAAACACCAGGCAGGTCAGCTAGTTTCATATGAATTGAACAATACCCTTTTTTTTTTAACACCACACACTTCATCTGGTTCGAATGTAAAATGAAATCATGGTATACACAGTCTACCTCTGGTGCTGAAGGGTGTTAAAAGGAAGTACTGCTTCAAATTAGTTTCAGAATTTCAAAACATTCTGATGCATACTAACCTAGCATCAAACCAGCCATAGTACTCAAGTAACCAGTTCCACTTCCCAGATTCAAAAAAGACATTCCTGGCCCCAATTTCAGAGACTCCATCACTTCTGAATATATGCAAGGTGCAGATAAATGTATGTTTCCATGCTTCCAAGCTAAGTCTCGATACGCATTCTCCTTACAGCCTTCGAGATAGTAATCACCTCTGTCAACAGCTCTAAATATTCTTTCAACATGAGGGGATTTTATGTATTCTGCTTCCACTAAGTTGTCAATCAACTCATCATTATCTTCCCCAGCACTGACAGCACCTCCCATTGTGAATTTAAAATACCTGAAAGATAAATAATGCACAACATTAATTTTATGCAAAAGTATACCGTAAAATACCGTTAATCCGCCCTTCCCGATTAAGCGCCCCCCTCCCACTTTGTAAACAAATTGGAAAATTCCAAAAATCCCGAGAAAGCGCCCTCCCCCAAAAGAAATTTCGCCGTGCACGTCAAGATCAACACCAAAAATTTCATCTCCTGAGTGTTGTTTTTTTTCCCGACGGATCAGAAAGGCGTGACGATTCTTTGATATATCGCAAACATGTACAAACACATTGTCGATCTGAAAAAGCAATATAACCAAACATTAGTTTTGCTGTAAATTAATCTCCATGGCGATATGAAGATATTAAAAATATCGATAGTGAAAGTTTCTCATGAAATAAGTTTAAAAATGTGCATTTGATGCTGTGGGGAAAATATTCTGATTAAAAGAGAATCTATTTATTTTATTAAAGAATTTATAGTCGTATTTAACATTATTATGAAAACCAATCACAAAAAAAATATCGATTAATTGATCAGATCAATCGATTTGTCGATATACAGTCGAATTTGTAGTGTAATTTGTGCTATCTTTGTGGTAGTAATGTTTTTTGTTTTAATAATCTGGCAACACTAACAATTCGTTCTATATGTTCTCAATTTTTGTGATTTGTATTATTTATTTAGCATGTATAGATACGAAATCATGATTTTTAAAAAAAGCTGTTATTTAATCTTCCTAACTTACAACAGGTGGCGACACCACATAAAATGTTACTAGTTCTCGAAATTACTTCAGGACATTTTCAACTGCAATTTCTCAGTGTTTTTTAATTATTTTAAATTATTAAGTTCCTTTTATTTTTCTGTTACCATATTAATGACAGATATTAGTGTTATTATTTATCTAAATGCATTCCAGTTTTAAAGCTTCTGAAATCCAGAATTTTCTATAATCTCAAATCGCCATTAATCGTGAAGTTATACTGTTTTTCTATTTTGTTTATCATTTTTTTTTCAAAATTTTTCTTTTGTTACTTTATTAAAATAATGCATGCTTTGCGATGATCGGCCGTTAGCATCCCCCCCCACCCATAAATATCATATACTACAGTTTTAATACCATGTAAGCGCCCCCCTGCTTGTTTTACGATTTTCCATCATGTTTAGGGGGGGCGGATTAACGGGATTTTACGGTAGATATTTAAGAATTAAATAATACTCAACTACATATATTCAATTTTAGTCACATTAGCAAAAATCAAGACTGTTTTCATATTAACATTTCAGATATTTAAACAAATATTCATAAATGAAAGCAAAATTATTATAATATGTGTACTGATGGTGGGAGTATATATATCACTTCTAGTTGCTAGTGGATGTCTCAAGACATGAGATACCTTAGTACCACATTAATTGAGGTACCAAGGTATCATTATAAACTTGAAACACTGTGACCATACTATATAATTTGAGTTTCATCATTTCAATTCCAAAAGAAGTAAGTTTAAGACAAAATTGTTTGTCTTAAAAATATACCTCTCACAAAATGTTTCTTTCTCTAAACTCAATTTTTTTACAAATTTAATTCTTTTAAAACAAAATCTGACCTGCTACAAAACCGATAAAGTCGCCAAAGAATCTATTATCTAGCTATTTTATGCATAAAAAATCTTATTAAAAATAGATAAAGGAATCTTAATATAATGATAATTTTAATTTCACAAAACTGTGACTTGATTTTTCACAAATATAAAAAACTCTTCACAATTTCACAAAAACAGGAGCCTATATAAAAGTCCGAACAGATCCCTGAATTGAGAAACTTTCTAAATTATCAGATATAGATTATCAAAATACCAGTCAAATTCCAAAGTTTAATTGAAAACATGCCTGTCCTTGCCCTGAACTTGGGCATTACTGAGAGGTTTTCCAATTACAAACAAAAAAAAACTTTTATAGCACACTATTAGCTATAATAACTTTAATTCCATTGTTTAAAAATAAATGAACTAAAGCAGGAAATCGGTCTATAAAAAAACAGTTTTATCAGAAAAGTATGCATTTGATCAAGAACAGAGATCTGCAATTTTGGTAAGCATAACTGATCTATTTTTCATAAAAAAAATTATGCAAAATAAAATACGTAGCAGAATTGGCAAAAATAAAGTCTCATTTTGTAAACACTAATAGATTAAATAAAGCCATCAAAATAAACTACACGGCCAAAAGTCACCAGACACTTTTGATTTTAGATGTTTTGTTGAATATCTAGAGAAATACTTACTGGAACTTCAGGAATGTAAAGAACAATTTTGACTTAATATTTTCCAGTGAATATTTGGTCATGAGGACAAACAGGAGACCAACAACAAATTGAATTTTGATGACAACATCTCACATGGGTAGTAATAACGAGTTTCTAGCAAGAAGCAACTAAGATAGCTTTTAAAACAGCACTGTAGAACTTGCCTGCTGTCCCAGAGTCTCTGGCTCGATCCTTGATGCTGCTCATATCTCCTGCATTGATGAACTTGGACAAAACGAACACACACCTTCATCCCCTCTCTAGGCCAATGTAAGGCAGCACTGAAAACACCCCCTAGCATGCAGAAGCCTATGAAACACTCGCAGCATAAAGCCTCATAAAAGCCTATGACAATTCAAAAACACAAAACCTGTCATGTCGCACATTTTTGGGGCCACACGTGCACATGGCAATGCAACAGCATCATCACTGCAACCACAATGCAACACAAGTGAACACTGCTCATTCAATGTCAATGAGATGTTCTCTTCACTGGGGGTGGATTACTGGGGATGGAGTATTTAAGTCATCTCGCACATGCAGTAAAAATGAGTTTCTAGCATGAAACAATTGAGCTAGCCTTTTGCTTGGCACTAAAGAACTATCCTGCTGTCTCGGGGTCTCTGGTTTGATCCTTGCCACCACTCACATCTCCTGCAGAAAAAAAAATTGTATTTATGATCATCTTGTAAATTTTAATGTTCGAAATAATCTGTTGCTGTAGAGCATGACTGTGTGGGTTCTGTCCAACATTTGTGTTTGTTTATGTAAAAACAACACGTCATGGAGAACACAAATATCATGGAGATATAAAGGTTTCTTTAAAATATTCAGGAAATTTTCGCATGTTTTTTGTTTATAACACGCGGTGGTTGCAACCAAATTTAAAGCCATTTTTAGGAAACTTGACAAAGTAAAATAGAAACAACATACTGCAATTAGAATATAAATGTATTAAATATTTGATGAAATATGAGCATTTGTATGAAATACTTTAACTGTGCATGCACAGACAATAAAAAAAAAAATAATAATTTAGTAGTCAACTATACAGCGCAACTCATTTAAAAACCAGTTGAATATTGTAAAAATTCAGAAAAACATCAGTGATATAGTAAGCTGAATTTCAATTGCCTTCTAAAAATAGATGGATGAAAAAGGATTTTTCACATGGACAATACATACAATAATCAAAACCCATCATGGTATTATGGAATGTACTATAAAAAACAGATAGTCAATCAATCTACTATCCCACAAAATGCTCAAGCCCCTTTTTCCTACAGCTTCTACATTTAGACATTTTATTAAAAGAACCTTTACAGTCTGCATCTTTGATCAGTTAATCAATGAACTAAATAAAATGTGTGATATCGCAAGAAATAACAGAGATATAAAGAAAACATAAATAAATTAATTCTGAACATACATAAGAAGTAAAGGAACTTCAATGGACAAAATTCTTCCATATCTACTTTACAACACTACTTACAACTTTTACTAGGTTCTTTGAAAGATTGGAATATAAACTTAAAAAATTCATTATCTACCTTTATTGCAAAACCTCCCTAAAATTAAAAAAAAAAAACAGTCTGTAGGAAGACACATCCAATAGAACTTGATCAACTGTGGGTATATATGAATTCCTGTTCACCAAAGCTGATTAACATTGCAATATTATATAGGAACTAGTATATAACGCCCGTCCAAAATGACAGAATGTTGATCTGCGTTTCATTTTCATAAGACTTTATACAAACAAACAGCATGAAGATTTTGTTATTGAAAGGTTTGTATTGTAGAAAAGTACATTTTAAGAATGGCAAATGATTTCTACAAAATACAAATGATGGAGGATTTTTTCTTTTACCCAATATTCAATTTCTGAAATAGTTCAACAATTGGACAAAACATTTAAAAATATTTTTAAAATAATCCCTGTGCGAAAGGTTTTTAAATTTTTTTATATATTAATGAGTTTCTAAAGAACTTGACTTACAGCTCATTGTTTGGTTACATAAAGAAAAATTAAATGCAAATTCCGAAATGGTTTAACGATTGCAGAAAACATTAAAATTTTGTTAGTTTTAAATTGTCTAAGTTAATAGTATAATAATAGAGTTTAATTTTAATATTTCTTGAAGAACAAAGTTTTCCAGTCATGAAGAAACAACTACACAGCAGAAAGACATAAAAAGGGACAGAAAATTTCATGTTTATGGATATCAGCTTCTTAATTCACAGTAGGAAAATATCCCATTTAAAATGACAGAAAAAACAAAGTTTTCCAGTAATGAAGAAATAGTTAAAATAAATACAACAATGAAAGTAGATTATATAACTAACTTTTAAAAGTATTCATCAAAGTAAAACCTGATTTTGTCATATTTTAAAAATATGCCTGAAAATCATTATCTTAATTAATCTTTGATCATTAAAAATCTTCTTATTTTATTTCTTAAGTAAATTGAAATTATTAAATGCACTAGTATAACTGAAAAAATGTCTTTTCACATTCTCTTATTAAATTAGATTTTTTTTTTTCACTACAAAGTTAAGTTTAAATGTTACTATGTTAAAAATTAAAATTTGATCTGCATTGATATAATAAACATATGTGATATGCGGTACTATATATTCCTTATATTTTAATTGTGTTTCATAAGAAATATTCATTTTACAATGCAAGCAAAATTTCAGATGTAATTGGATATAAGCTAGGTGATTAAAATTTGATTTAACCAAGTTAAATTTTTAAGAAAGAAATGATATTAAGCTGAAGCTTTTAAAAGTTGATCTTAAAATAAATCAATACACCCTGAATTTTTCTTAGTTTAAAAATATGCTTACATGCATTTTATACTATTTTACAACTTTATCATTATGTTATATAAAATATGAACTATCAACTATCAAATAAAAAACAACAGAAACCTCCTTCGTTTATATTTATTGCCAATAGATGGCACCAGAAAAGTACTTCGGGACAAAATGTAAAATACTGATGGATCATCACAAAAAAGCCTCTTTATAAAAGCTATCACGGCTATTTCTGAAAAAGTGCTTACAGGAAAAAAGAATGCTTACAGAAATAAATTAAAGAAATCCTTTAATATATTTAAAGATTTTAATATGCTTTTACAAATATTTTAAGAGCATAATCGGATATTTTAATGAAATGTTCAAAGAGTCATTCATTTTTTTTCTAGATATGGGATTTATGATTCTGAATGGCAACAGTATTTGTTTGTTTACATCAGGTAATGCGATGTTTAATCTGTTATTTTTAATTTAAAACTTAAAACATTATAACTGGATATAATATACATGTTTTATACGAAAATATGCTGAACAGATATTATTTCAAGTAGGAGAAATTATCATTTAGTGGTCATGTGTTAGCATATGTTTTTCAGTAAGCCTAACCCTACTGTCGACTCGCAGACCAAAGTGATCCAGTCCGGATTGGTTACATACACTTTCTTGCCTTCGGATTTTATTATAAGTAGATGAAAAACAGGAAGTTTAAAATGAGCATGAAAGAACATAGATATCAAATGCAACAAGAAAACTACAACTTTAGCCAGACTACACAGCCTTTGAAGATCAATTTTAAAAATAGTAAAATAATTTATCCATCAAGATTTTATTCCATCCATTATCTAAGAGTCAATAGAAATCTACATGTGCAATGAGAGCATATGCAATGAATCTGTCTCTTTTGACTTATCTAGAACTTGCCGTGAAATGCTGCATAAATTTAAATATTAGATATTATAAAATAAATTCCATTTATGGAAGATCATTTGTAGCAACATTTGTCCAACATAGTTGAAAAGTATTTATGAATTTGGATCGTCTATCTGAATGGCTGTGCTCTTGTAAATAAACTCTAATTGCCCTCTAATTTTTATATGCTATGGAAGTTTAGTATAGAATGTTCAGTATTGAAAATGAAGTATGTAACATTTATAGTTCATATACTAGGAGGAAAAAGCAAAAAAAAATTCCGATATATTATGGTCTATGGGGGAAAATCTTTTATGATGTATTTTATTGATATTATGATCAGGGCTTGACAAATGTGGTCACCAGGTCACCACTGGCTACCAAGTTTTTTGATCTGCCGACCAAGTTATTTAATCTTTCGGGGTAATTTCTGTAAAAAAATTGACATAAGAAATATGCACAAATGGCCCTTTTTCTCTCCCCCACCCCTACTCATGTGCGGTAAGCAGTGATCTTCCTCTTCTCTTGTACTTTTAATGGGAGAATTAAATTTAAAAGGCATTTCCCAACTGATGCACAGAAAACACCATTCTTTTCAGCTATAGCCAAGCTAGTATATGTCATGTGATTAGAATGTGGGAGAAGATAGGATATTTCAATAAAACAGTAAGAAATAGTGTCAATCCAGCCTGTGACATCTAAAATTTAATACAATACTAAAAAAAAGCTCGAATTTTTTTTTTTTTTTTTTGGTAAGTTTCAAATTTGATTTTTGTGTTTATTTTTAAGTTGTGTCAACATAATATAAGCGATTATAAATTTTATTAGTTTCACTAGAAAATATAGTTTATATATTATCTTTCTAAATTATGTACTATTTTAAACTATGTAACTTATAATTCTAGATATGCTTATTATTTTTTCTCAATTAATTCATAAACAAACTCGTGTTTTATTTTAAATCAATGATGGGAAAGAGGATGGGGGGGGAGGTAAATAATTTTTGCTGGTGACTAGTATTTTTTCCTGGCTACCAGATTTTATCTAATTTGTAAAGCCCTGGTTATGATATTTCAAACATAATGAGATTGATATGCATCACTGAGGTGGACTACAACATACTTTCTTAGGAGTATAGAATAAGTAGCATTTATATTTCATTTAATTCCAGGGACACAAAAGAATTCATTTACATTATGATTATGGAAAAAAATCAGCTTCAGCACATTTTAATGATATTATAATATACTTCAAAAATACTGAAGTTAGAAAAGATCACTGAGGTGCACTGCAACTTTTTTTTTTCTTTTTTTACAGATTATGGAATGTGTAGCATTTATCATTCATTTAGAGAGATGAACAAATAAATCCAGTTACAGGACAAACTACGATCGATAACTAGTTGATTTATTTATTAAAAGATTTTAAGCCTTTATGTTTACTGTAATCACTTTTGGGATATGCATTTTATTTTAATGATAAGTGATTTTTCTTATATAATTTCATAATATTTTACTTTTATTTTTTTATTTATATTTCTCATTCATATTATAAACAGTTCATGGACACTGGCAAAAAAAAAACTGTAGGAAGAATCAAGATCTTTTGGGAGTTTTCTGTTAAACCCATGCCTTATTTGGATAAGTGTAAAAACAAATCAACTCTTAATGTTTAATTATTTTAAATCGGATAGGAAAAATAAATTTTATTGTTTTTTTCCGTCTTCAAAATTTTCAGTCTTCCCTTCCCTCACACCAACACCACACACAACCATTTGCCATTGCAACCCACATTGTTACTGTGACTGAGCACATAAACATTATAAACTGACCTGGCTATAATTACACTGTTATTCTCAACTTCAAATTTCACAGTAAGTCTTCAATTCCACATGAGATGATAAATCACATCAGATTGTTCTTTTTCTGCAAGCAAATAACAATATATATTATATTAGTATAATTATTTTTTAAATAAATTACTAAAGTTGGCATTTATTTACAAAATATAGGTATGTGCAGTAAAACCTCCAAGTAATTTTTTATCTCTGAATAGTAGACCCCAAGGTGCCTTATTTGGAAATTTTACTTACATAAATTTATAATAATATACTTATATTAATTTATTATTTGGCCATGTATCAAAATGTAACAGTAACTCCAAGATTGTTTAGTTAGTTTGGCTATGCTATGGTATTTTCTTGCTCATGAGAGTTAAATAAATTTACAAATATACAAAGCACATTCCAAATCACTATGTATGAATACCCAAGCCAGAACTGAGAAAATGAAACAAAAAAAGAAGCCAAAATTGTTTAGGTGTGTTTATTGATTTCATTTTGATTAGGTGAAAATTTAGATCAATGGCAGAGCATAGGGATGTCCAGGGTGTGTGTGTGGGGGGGGGGGGGGGGATTGCCTCAGTGCAATATATCAGAATGAAATCTAAGAGGGAGAGAGAATATTTTAAGCAAGTTTTCGATGAATCAATGCTTTATTGTAATAAATAAATACATCTCTATCCTCAATTATATACTTTTTCTTTTGATATTATATTTAATCCTTTGGACTTCTGTGGCTCTGCTGGAGAAACATTCAATATACAGGATACAAGGGATTAGATTAATTATTTAAAGTTCCCATTCCCCCCCCTCCCCCCCCCCCAAAAAAAAAAAAAAAAAATTAGGTAACATTTACAAATTCAGAAAGGGGGTGGGGGATCTCGTCAGTACAAATAAGCCATGATGCAATAGCATTACTATAAGAATGAAAAAATAAACCTCAGTACAGTAATTTTCATTTTTTCTGCAATGATTTTCAATTTATACATTATTCCATGTTAGACTTAATGATTTAGAGTTCATAGTCAGGTATTTTGGATGAATAACTATTTTATATTTACTTATATTATATAATTTTATATATACTAATAATTATTGTTTAGGAATGACTATCTTCACTTTGCATTTTTTCTAATTTGTCAATTGTTGAATTTAAGCATTATTTTTTATTTTAATAAAAGTTATTCTTCTCTTGATACTGTTTATAAATAACTACAGGTTTGACATTCCTTTCTCTGAATATATAGATTTTGCATTTAATTTAAGTTTGACACAAAGTGGCATTCAGAAAAAGAGCATATTTTTTTAATACTCTTTTTTTACATATATTTAACATTAATCTTATACAAACTTTAATATTCTTCCGGATGTAATAGCTAATTACTTTTATTTATTTTATGCAAAAATATTGCTGAACTGCTGTTTTGTAACATCACATCACAATTTATTTATTTATTTATTTTTATTTTTTTTCAGATTTTTCTATTTTGCAATAACATTTGAGGTAGAGAAAAATCGGGCTAAATGAGGTTTCAACTGTACCAATTTTGGTACTTGCATATTATCTGTATTTTGTTGCATTGGAAAATCACTAATTTCAGAATACATTGCTCTCACATCTTACATAACCTTTTTTTTAAGTTAATTTATTCTGAGCATTTATTATTTAAATATTTTTTTTCCATAAGAAAATGATACAATGATCTTGTAAACAAAAAACAGAGTTGGGGATAATGTAATGCAAAAGACTATCAAACCAAAAAATATTTTGAAGATATTTCAGCAGTTCTAAATGTATTCTTACTATGTAAAAATTTACCACTCTACACAAATAACAAAAATTAGAGAGTTCTCCAATGACAGTTGTGAGGACAGTTTCTTGAAAATTTAGCAAGATTTTTTTTCCCTTTCTCATAAATAAGAATAGGTAGTTTTCTTATAATCTAGTTTACAATTAGTTTTATGAATGCAGTTGGTGGATGCATTTGATTATCTAATTATAAGGTATTAATTAATGTCAGCAGTAATGAATTATTCAGACAATAATATACACTTGAGTTAACAAAAGAACAGAAGCTTATGAGTAATACAATGAGTAACATATGAATCAGTACAGAGAAAAGTGAGTTGCCAAAGAGTAAAAGCAAAAGTTTCACAAGAAACAACAAATTATAAAAGAAACTAGTGGAATTTTTAATTTAATCTGCTCTTTAAATAAACATATTTTAAGCTAAAATGTTCTTGGTAATTTTCCACTCATAATAGGTTAGCTCAACATTAAACAGTGTTATAAGTCAAGGGGACATCACATCCATACTTTTTATTTTCCAGTGGGATTCAAGGTCGCAGGAGTACAGATTTGTGACAGAGGAGTGCCAGAATTTCTAAACAAATATTTAGAAGAATAAGTACAAAATAAATTAAAAATTTTGAAATGAGATATTGATTTTTCCCAATAAAAATGGAAAAGTGTTTGTCTTTGATTCATCTGTCTATCAGCACATTAACTTCCTTGAGTAAGCTTAAAATGCATGAAATAGCTTCTTAAAATGCATGAAATAGCTTATGTTTTTGACATTTACTACAACACGTTCCTATAGAAAGTGGTGTGCATAGCATTAACCTTTCATTTAAAGGGGCATACGGGGCATTCTGGGATTCGTGTATATTATGGTATATGAACGGAAAGAGTTTGAAATGCATTTTAATCTAGTTATACTTCAAATACAACTAAAATGATATGCAACATTGAGATCTACTACATGTTCCTATAGAAAATCTCATTTGTTATTTGTTTACAAGGATATACAAAAGTATTTCAAAATATCATGGTCTAATGACTATAATCGTGTGAAGTGCATTTTAATCTTAATGACAGAGTAAAATGCTCAAAATCCCTCCTGTCACCTAAATTTGTCATCCTTGTTACCTCTTTGCAAGTTTATGAAACACTCCTGTTAGAGTTGTGGGTTTTCCAGAAAATTTTCTAAGCCACTACATTAATAAAGCATTGTAAAATTAAACTCTCGTTCACTAGAGGCTACCAGTAAACAAAACTAGAGTTTTTTCATCAACTCCGGATGGGATGCCCTTTTGAGTTTTCCCCTTCCAACAAAAAACTAAGCAAAATTAAATAATTAACAAAGTATATAAATCGTGATTTATAAGTTTTTTTTCATGCATAAAGCTGAAAAGTTAAAATATAACAATTCTTTAATAACAAATATGCATATATAATGTTTCAGTAATTAATTAAAAAATACCATATTAGACAAAATGTTTTATTTACTAAATTGATCTATGAATATCTGAAATTAAAACAAATTATGTTCTAAAATAACTGCATATTTCTCTATAACAAATAAAATGATTTTTTTTATTAATGATGCTGACGCATTTCATGAAAAAGCTGAATTACTATAAAAATGTGTTAAAAATCAAAAATGACCAAAGTTTATATATTCAAGAATTTGTTTAAAAAAATGAAATCAAATATAATATGATTTCTATCGCAATTTTTTCTACAAACACTTTCCTAACTGTGGAAACATCAAGATTCCATGATGTTGATGTCCTAACTTTCTGGGTCACTCTCAGAACTGGACAGCATAGGGTGACCTAAATGAGAATTGCTGCTACTAATTTAAGTGAAGATTCTGTGTCTGTGTGTTCCTTTAATAGATTAAGCTCAGAATTAGAATTTGAAAACATAACATTGTCATCACTTATCAAATGAAGATTTTGTGAAACCGATACCAGCTTGCCCCACCAGTGGCTGAGAGGTTGTGCTCTCGAAGCTGGTAGACGGGAGGTGCTGGGTTCGATCCCAATCGCGCCCGTCGGCCTAATCGTTCGGAGTTTTCGTGGTTTTCTTCGAGCCGTGGATTTATCCATGCGTAAATACGGATTAGGTTCCCTTAGAAAGACCCCCACGAAGGGCACTCCCCCCGGGCCTATATCCCTAGTGTAGATAATTGGCCGTCAATAATCAACCCAACCCAACCCGATACCAGCTTCAAAGTGCGTTCATCTGTCAATCTATTTCTCTATTTTGTTTTTATGTTGCTAAATACCTTCCAACGGCGTTAACATGAAGCAGCTGTTGGGGGAATATTCAAAATTCTGACTGCAACCCTAGATAGTTCTCTTGTACTTCAATAACTGTTCCACCAAGTCGTTGGAGATATTTTACTGGCAGCTTTCCAAATATTGTCTCCAGATCTTTTGTTTTGTCCGGTACTTTGCTATATCTGATATTACTGCAACTTAATTTATAACAGGAATGCTTTTAGCAGCTTCGATTACGGTTTCAATAGCTGTCATTCAATCATCTTCTGACAAATACTGTCCACAGTATCGTGGATTCAAAAGATTTGCAGCTAAGTGCAGGGAGTGAAAACAAAAACTGTATATGATACTTAAAAACGAGTTAACAGGCTTTTCTTCTTCTTTGGTCAGGGATGAAAAAGGCAAGCCAACTCGATTATTTTCTCATCACGTTCTTTAAATATAACTGTAACTTCTGAAATAGCTGGTGCATCTCCTTCTAACTTCTGTATTACTGCTGAAATAAGTAAAGGCAGATCGTGTGCAATCTGAACTTGCACCCAAAATATATCATTATCCAGTATCTGCTTTCGTACATTTGGAGGCAGTGATATTGTGTTATCTATAGCTGCACATTGTGAGCATTTCCTTTGTACACAGCAAGCTGTCAAAACATCTCGTTGATGAACCCCTCTAGTTTCTGCTGACAAAATAAGTGAACTTTCTTCTTTTCATTTTTCTTTCTGCATTGCCTTCAATGTTTGATTGGCGCGTGGTGATTCTTAAACAATTTGACAATTACCTTGCATTTTGACAATACTGTTCGAATTGAATTCAAACATATCCTTTGCCAAAAGGTTTAACCCATGAGGAAGGTAGCCAAATATTAAGTAAGCAAGGATATTTTTCCGGTAATATTTGCCAAACTAATTTCATGTTCCTTGCATTGTCGTTTATAAGGGCTATTACTTTGGAAGAACCTACTCTTTCAATCTATGTTCTCAAAATTTCTGCTATGTATTCCCCAGTATGACAAGAAGAATTTGTATTCACTGTTTTTAAGAATATTGGCTCAGGTGTTGCACACATTATGTTCATCAAAGGATCTGTGGTACCATCTTCTGACCTGTGTCACTACCACATTACTTTGTTTATCAAATAACAAGAGAAATGGGCGATTCATTTTCTGTGAGAGTTCTTTTTTTATGAAATAGGGTGAATTGACTTGTTATGAGTTGTAAATTAAACAATATGACAAATCTTAAGTAAATCAGATTGAAACTAATTTTATTCATGTGGATTACAAAGTTGGAATTATAACCTGTAATTTTTGTTTAAATGGTACAAAAATTGACTAATAAAAGAAAATATGGAAAGTTCAAATATGTCCTATAAAAAATTTACTAAAAAATTGCATGTTTGACATTTAAAATTTTCCAGAAAAACATAGTGGAAAATTTTCCTCCCCACATCACTAACTCCTGTACTTCCTATCACCAGCGAGACGGAAAATAAATATTGCCTTTTCAGCACAGTATTTTTTAGTAATAGCTTGAGAAGAAGCTTGTTATAGTTTTATTCAAATTCAGAACACTATTCTGATGACCAGAGTTGTATAATATAGACGCATGCACACACACAGAAAATTTTCTGCAAAATTCGAAACTTTGCAGAAAAAAAAAATATAATATTTTTTTTTCTTTTTTTTTTTTAAGATATTAAAAAAAAAAAAAAAAATATTCCCAAATTTTATTTACTGTTTGTGCACAAAAAGCATTCAGATAGTTAAAGATGCAATCAGTTTAAAGATGCAAAACTTTGTTGTGACATTACAGACGCTTGCGAAAATATTAAGAATTGGGCTGATTCTAAATACATTGACAAAATATTTGATAAGAATTCAGCTCTTACTATCATGGATTTTTAGCTGTATTATTTTTTTTAACCAAATTAATTATTCTTTATATTAATTAATTTTAAATTTAAATGGTAATTATTTTAAACTATTGTTTTTAATTCATATCGTCAAAATAATATAACATTTAATTTTATTAAACATTAAATTAATTTGCAGAAAGTTTTTGACTCTATATTTATGTGCGCTGAAAGTTTTTGGTTTTATACAAGTCTGCTGATGACTCAAGGTACATTTTGCATAGGTAGCATTGCATGGTTGATATTTGTAGATTGGAGCATCTTTATCTCTTTAAAACTCTCCATGACCTATGAGGTCTATCATTAGGCCAGTAACAGCCAACAGGTTTTAAATCAAACTAGATGTAACCTGTCAAAACTTGATGGAAAAAAATTACTATAACAATATCAGTAAAATAAGCTTCTTTATTATTTAAGAGGGGAAGAGTATGAATTTTCAAGTGTAATTTATTTATATGGTTTCTTCAGTCTCTTTCCATACCAAGATGATTATCTTTTTTCTACAATCAGGGACCTTTTCCCTCTTATACAGTGAAATACCAAATGGATATTTAAAAAAAAAAAACAATAAAACACAATTCCTAGCATATTCTGATGCAACACATATCAATGAATTCAACATATCAGTTTTATGTTTAACATAAACTGAAAATAGTTTGTTCAACGTAAACTGAAAATAGTTCTGTTGACAGATTTCAGTTTAGGGCCAAAATGCTCTATCTTATGGATAATCTGATCTTATGATTTATCAGGGGATTTTTTTTTTCACTTTTTATGTTGGTTAGGGAAACCAATTTTCAATTATGGCAACTTTCCCAGGGGCTATTTTACATTATTGAAGCAAACTGGTAGCCATTGTTGAGTTAGATTTGAAAAATAATTCATGCTTGAAAATTATTTAAAAGTCGTTAAATAAAGCGGCGGTTATCAAATAAATTTCATTCGAAAGTTAACATTTTTTTAATTGATGGTGTAAGAATTGAAATTGTACGGTATTTAGAAGTGATATAGGTGCGATAAAAGCAAAAGCGTTTGTTGTCACAATCATTATACATTTCTAAAAATTGCCAATGGGTTTTGGCTGGCATCCAAAAGTAGACTACCATATTTTGACGTTGACAGAGAAATCCACAGTGAAAGAAAACAAAAATAATTCCTATAAAATATTAGCCTTACATCGTTTATTTTAACTAAAAAACAACCATTATTTTAAGGGATTTTTTTTACTATAACACAATTTTTAATAACTAATTTTCCTGAAATCCTTTACTTTTGTGAGTTTTTTATTAAAAAATGAAATCCTCTAAACAATAATTTAAAAAAAGAGATAATTGATAACATGTATAATCAAGGTATGCAATCAAGATGAAGCAATCAAGTCTTCAATTCTAATCTTTATAATTAAAAAGTAAAAAATCAGTTAAAATTATGTCGTGTAGACACAATCATATAAATTTTTCTCTTTAATCAATGTAAAAATGCATTTCAAGCTAAGCATAACATTATTTTCACTGGCGCAAATTTTTCACATGTACTTTATATACATTACTTTTATGCTTAATCACCATGTATACAAATAAAAATATATTTTGAATTTATTTGTAATAAAAAAAATGGCATCAATAAAGTTATAATGCATAAAGATAAAATAAACTCAATGGACAATATTCCTAATGCTCCTACAATCTGGACTGACTCATAGTACCATTTAATTGCCCGTAGGAAAACTACAACTGAGGCCACGACATTTCTAGCGAGGGCAACAATCACTGATTGGTCTAAGTGGGCAACAAAATGCTTGATGATTCAGCCTGCATTACAGTAGTATAGTAATCCTAAATATTCCCATGATGCCGCAATAAATATAAATTTTATTCGCTTGTAAAAATAAAGTACATATGCATAAATATTTTTACCGAAATTTAACTTGAAAATTAAAAAATTCAGCCAAAAAGTCATGTATCTGAATATTTTTCATTGTTTCTCTTTTATCCTCGTGACAATGGAAGTAATCCAATTTCCACCATCTTGAAGAAATAATAAAAAAAAAACATTTAAAATTTTAATTCTGCTAAATAATAAAAATACCGTAAAATCCCGAAAGTAAGCCCCCCTCCCACTTTTAAGCAATTTTGATTTTCTTTTCCATTCCCAAATATAAGCCCCTCCCCTTTCACATACACAAAATTTTTTATGCACAAAAAATTTATTTTAAAAAACCAAGGAAGGGAATTTTTATGCTTTTGACATTTTTGGCAGATTTCCACTTATGTTTTTGTATGATGTTGATGAAATCCCTCCCCACATGAAATGTCTGTTTCCCTTCTCTGCCCTCTTCAACTTAAAAAGTTTGAAAACTTGAGAATGTTAAATTCTTCTGTTCTTCTTTCTGCTCACTAGTAACATAACAATTAGTAAAAAAAATCAATCCTCTAAACTACAATCTCCCTTTCCATCCAAAATTAATGTCCCTCCCCCTCAGCATATGAAGTTTAAAATCTTTAAAACTCTTTATATATAAAAAAAAAAATGCTCTATTTGTTTCTCTCTGCTAACAATAAATAAATAATCAGCCATTTAAATTATCTCTCTAACACCAAAATGTCTGCTTCTTCCCTTTTGCCTCTCCCAAGCAAAAAAATCTTTAAAACTATTTAAAAAATATATTCTGTCCTATATGTTACTCACTAGTAAAAATAAGTAAATAATCAATCATATAAATTATCCTCCACTTCACTCCTCTCTCTCTGAAACTTACACATATCCTTCCTCCCCTATCAGGATACAAAGTTTAAAATCTTTAAAACTCTTTATTAAAAAATTTGCTGTCTAGTAACAATAAATAAATAATCAACCATTTCAATTAGTTCTCCATTTTCAAAATGTTTGCTTCCTCCACTTTCCTAACCCCTATAAAATTAAAAAAATCTTTAAAACTATTTATAATTAAAAAAAAAAATCCTCTTTGTTGCTCTTTATTAACAATAAATAAACAAATCATCTACATTACAAACTCCTTCCTTCGAAATTTATATTTCCCCCTCATCCCCAAGAATACTAAGTTTCAAATTTATAAAACTCTTACATGAAGAAATTTTATGTCCTACTTGTTGCCTTCTAATTTGTCACCTAAGTTTTCTCTCTACTCCAAAAGTGTCAACCCCCCTTCCCCCACACAAATTTTCAAATCTTTAAAACTCCATTTTTAAAAATACTGCTGTGTTTATTTCTCTTTAGTAACAATATTAATGAATAATCAATCATCTAAATTACCCCCATTTCTCCAAAAAGTTACACATCCTCATCTGTCTTCTCACCCAGCAAATAGTTTAAAATCTTTAATATTTTTAAATGCTGATCTATTTCTTATTTTGTAGTAAGGTTAACTCATTTCATCTACATCATCTCATATAAGTAACACTCATCTAAAATCATCATTTCTTTTGAAAATTTTGCTCTGTCCTATTCTCCTAAAGATGAGTGGATTTCTAAATATGTGAGAGGAAAGCAAAAATTTTCATCTTTTTTGCAGTTTGGCTGTTCTCTCCTGAATCATGTGTATGTTTTATGTTTTGAAATAAATATGTTCTTTAAAATAACTCCCCATGTCCCCATCCATTAACAAAATATCAGATGTGAGAAAACAGCCAACTCTACAAAAAGACTAAAATCTTCTCTCTGCCCTTCACCCCCTCCATGTGTAGAAATTCATCCCTTTTTCTGTGGATGGATTATGGAACTTTACAAGGAGAGTTACAAGATCATTTATTTATTGTTGCTACAAAGTAACAATACAGCCTAAAATCTTTAAAAAAATAGTTTTAGATTTTAAAGTTTGTATGCTTTGGGGGGGGGGGGGGAGGAGCAGATTTCTTTTGTGTGTGGGGGGGGGAGAATTATTTAATTATAGTTGCAAGAAAGTTATATATAGAGGAAAAAAAAATATTTAAAGACTTTATAGTATGTACTTTGGGGCGGGGCAAAGGAAATAAAGAATACTTTTTGGATTGGAGGGGGAAAAAGGAAATAAAGAAGACTTTTTAGAAGGGAGGGGGAATAATGTAGATTGTTATTTAAATATTCTTGGAGGAAAAAATCACAAATAGAGCAGAAAAAAATTAGGAATTTTAAAGATTTTAAGTTTTATGAGATGCATTTGGAAGGGGAGGATCTGAATGAGATAAGATTGGGGGAGGGGTGGGGGCAGGGGGGAGAGAAACAGAGATTTTAGCAAGGAGGGGTTAATTTAGGTGGTAGGTTGGAATTATTTATTTTAATATAGAGTATTTAATAAATTTGAAAAGAAGTTTAAAATTAAAAAGTTATAAAGGTTAAACTATGTGTTTTTTGTACCAGAGGGGGGGGGCAAAGGGGGGAAACAGTAATTTTGAGAAGAGATTTAGATGATTGATTATTCATTGTTACAATAAAATAAAAAATAAAAACAAATTTTAAAAATGATTTTTAAAATTTTTTCATTTTTTTGGGGGGAGGGGGCAGAATTTAAGGGGGGGGGGGAGGAATTAATTTAAATTTTATTTACTTATTTTTTAAATCTGTTTAAATACAGAAGATTCTCGTCCCTCTTTTACTTCTAAATTAATGATAAAAACAGGTTTTTAAATGATTTTTTTAAAAAAATCTCGATTATAAGCCCCCTTCCCAAATTTAACCCTTTTTTATTTTGAAAAACGGGGAGCTTACAATCGAGATTTTACAGTATTGAGCAAATGAATGCACAATAACAAATCTGTGGCCAAATATCTTTTATTTAAAATTTAAAATAAGAATCATGTAATTTGATGCAGCAGTTTGTTGTCACGGACTGTCGAAAGAAAACGCTTAATGTTTCAAATATATAATATCATATATTCTAATACAAGCAAATCTTGTGTGTGTGTGTGTGTGGTTAGGTAAATTTTATCTTAAAAATTTCTCTAACGATTTTGATAAAAATTTGTATAATACCGTTTTGGGACACCAGAAAACTATTGGGCTAGGTCACATATTCGTGAAAATTCGATTAGTGGGTCATTTTGGGTCACCATGGGTCAGGGTCAAGCTAATTGTATCTAAAAAACAGTTCAAATGATTGACTAAATTTGGTATCCTACCATTTTCGGGCACCAGAAGACTATTAGGCTGGGTCACATATCCGAAAAAATTCGATTAGTGGGTCACTGTGGGTCAAGCTAATATTATCTAAAAAAAAGGCTCAGACTAATTAGACTAAATTTTGCATCCTATGGTTTTCAGGCATGAGAAGACTGCTGGGCTAGGTCTCATGTTTGATAAAATTAGATTAGTGGGTCACTTTGGTCATGGACCATTATGGATCAAGCTATCTTAAAAATGGCTCAGAGGATTTGAACTAAATTTAGTATCTTACAGTTTTAAGGAGCGAGAAGACTATTGGGCTAGGTCACATGTTCGAGAAATTTCGATTAGTGGGTCATTATGCGTCAAGCTATTTTTATCTTAAAAACGGCTCAGACGATTTGAACTAAATTTTGTATCCTACAATTTGGGAGCACGAGAAAATCATTGGGCTAGGTCATATGCTCGAGAAAATCCGATTAGTGGGTCATTATTGGGTATTTTATCTGTGGGTCAAGCTAATTTTATCAAAAAAATGACTCTGACTATTTTGACTAAATTTTATATCCTACGGGTTTCGAGCACGAGAAGACAATTGGGCTTGGTCACATGTTCGAGAAAATTTTATTAGTGGGTCATTTTGGTCATGGGTCATGATATTTGAACTCAAAGTTAACTTTGACCGAGCATAGTTCGGTCTTCCCTGTAATTAGTAAGTATATTATAATACGAGCAAATCTTGTGTATGTGTGGTTGTGCTAATTTTATCTTAAAAACGGCTCTAACGATTCTGACGAAATTTTGTAGCCTACCATTTTGGGGTACCAGAAGACCATTGGACTAGGTCACATGTTCGAGAAAATTTGATTAGTGGGTCTTTTTGGGGACACTACAGGTCAATGGGATTAAAGGTTGAAATAGTTATTAAGTTAGTTGGCAGTAAACAAAGTCACAAGTAGTAACATTTCGCCAAATTTGGCGATATTTGATGAAATGTTGGTGACATTCACAAGAGTTGGCAGGAAAATCAACTTTAAAGATTAACTATACCAAAACACATGCTTGGCACCAAATGAATAAAAATGTCACCAAATTTAGCAACATTTGGCAAAAAAACAGACTTAAAAAATCTGAAGGAATTTTCTAGAAATTCTCAATAGGAGTCGAGATACATGATTCAACCAATCACAGTTCATGGAACGTTCTTGAAAACAGAAATGAACCAATCAGAGTACATAGAACTTTCTCAACACACGCTTGGCACTAAATGAAAGAATGTCACCAAACTTGGCAATATTTGACAGCATTTTGTGAAAAAAATGGCTTTCTGATTCTGAAGGAATTTTCTAGAAATTCCCAATAGAAGCTGCAATACACCATTCAACCAATCAGTCTAGAACGTTCTCGAAAGCAGAATCCAAATATAGTTTGGAAGGATGCCCTTTTGTTGTAAATGTGTAATGCAAGTAATGTAAAATTTAGAAATATGTACATAGTTTTAATATTGATTGTTTCTGTAAAAAATACTGTTAAAAGTAAAATTCTTTCTTGTCAGTGTGTGTAATATATATATATTTAAAAATGAAAACACATGTGAAAAACAAAGGATAAGACATTATAAAAAGCAATGGAATGGACACTGAAGGAATTATACTTAATAGAATGGAAAAGCAAAATTGGCAGTGGCGTAGCTAAGGGGGGGGGGGGGGGGGGGGGGGGTTCGCCCCGGGTGTCACCCTCTAAGGGGTGACATCCGATCTTTATTTGCAAATATATATATATATATATATATAATCTTATACAATTTTGGAAAAGAATTCTGACGTAAAATTAAGTTAGCGCACCACACAAGAGAGATAATTTATTTCCTTGGAGAATTTTACATTTTACACAGAATTGGGTGCCTAAATTAGATATGCACCAGTGTACAAAAACCTACCTATCCAACTAGTGGGTAGCAAAAAAAAAAAATTAAAAGGGAGATTTTCGTCAACAATATAGACACCACATTGACTTATGCGGATTATGGTATGTGATGAGTCGCCCCTGTGGTCTCTTATGTGGATGGATAAAAGGTAAATAAAGAATGATATGTACCATTATGTACTAATGATTTTGACTAAATTTTGTATTTTACCATTTTCAGGCACGAGAAGGCCATTGGGCTAGGTCACATGTTCAAGAAAATTCGAATAGTGGGTCCTTTTTGGGGTCACTTCAGGTCAAGCTAAATTTATCTAAAAAATGGCTCTAACAATTTTTACTAAATTTTGTATCCTACCATTTTGGGATACAAGAAGACCATTGGGCTAGGTTGCATGTTCAAGAAAATTTGATTAGTGGATGATTTTGCGGTCACTACAGGTCAATCTAATTTTATCTAAGCAATGGCTATAATGATTTTAACTAAAATTTGTATCCTAGTCATTTTGGGATATGAGAAGACCATTGAGCTGCATTGCATTTTCGAGAAAATTAGATTAGTGGGTCATATTTGGTCACTATGGGGCAAGATAATTTTATCTAAAAATGGCTCTAATGATTTTGACGTATCCTATCGTTTTGGGTTACAAGAAGACAATTGGGCTAGGTCACATGTTCAAGAACATTCGATTAGGGTGTCATTTTTTGGTCACTATGTGTCAAGCTAATTTTATCTAAGAAACGGCTCTAACAATTTTGACTAAATTTTGTACTCTACCATTTTGAGATACGAGAAGATCATTGGGCTGAGTCACATGTTCGAGAAAATTAGATTAGTGGGTCATTTTGGGGCCACTATGGGTTAATGGATTTCAATAGGATGAAGGTTGAAGCAGTTATTAACTGCTGAACAGTTGGCAGTATACAAAGTTGCAAATTTGGCAAAATGTTGACCTCTTTGGCAAGATTTTGAGGGAAAATAGAATTTCAAGATTACCAATGCCAAAATACATCCTTGGTGCCAAATGAAAGAATGTTGCCAAATTTAGCAAAAAAATTGGCTTTCAGAATCTGAAGGAATTTTCTAGAAATTCCCAATAGGACCCGAGATACATGATTCAATCTATCAGAGTCCATAGAAAGTTCTCGAAAACAGAATTCAACCAATCAGGGTACTTAAAAGATTCTCAACACATGACTGGCACCAAATGAAAGAATGTTGTCAAATTTGGTGAAAAATTGGCTTTCAGAATCGAAAGGAATTTTCTAGAAATTTCCAGTAGGAGCCAAGATACATGATTCAACCAATCAGAGTCCGCAGAACATTCTCGAAAACAGAATTCAACCAATCAGGATACATAGAACTGATTGTTATATGTTGTAAAGATAATCTGTTATATTGCATTGAACACAAAGCTAATTTTAACCGAGCACAGCTTGGTCTTCCCAGCTGGTACTTTTACATCTTACACTTTTCATAATTTGTCTCCCTCAAATCCCACAATAATAATAGTCAACCAACAGTGACCCGTTCAAAAAATATCAGGACAGTTAATACAATCCAACCCCCCCCCCCACCCCCCCACCTAACAGAATTTTTCCACAGGGAGTTGCTAAAAACCTCTCAACAGGAACGTGAGGAAACTCAGCAACTTTAAGAGCATCAGAAGAAACAAATTTTACTGTAAGAGTTACCTCCCTCTTTTCCAAATTTTTCTTACTTTAAATAATGTATGAATTTTTAATTTATGTAAGAGAATAGAACTAAGATTCCTTCTTCAAAAATCAACAAATTGCATTACTTTGTGTTTTGCTTACTCAGAAGTAAGGGTAATTAATTCGGCCCAATCACTGTACTAGCTTCTGCTGGTAAGGGAAAGAGAACTTAAATTGATTTTTTGGCCATTTTTAGCTCTATCTTAATTTTTTAAAATAAAATTTTTTCTTCAGGAGACAATATTTAAGCATTTTCTTCTACACTATTTCAAATTGAAATATATATATATATATGTTTCTGAGGATCACTATTGCACATTTATTATAAAACATGGTGCATGAAAAAATGCAATTTTTTTATAAGGCCATCCATATACATTGGCGTCTGTGGACATATTTGCTGGAAGCGCATTTTTTATTTTATTATGCCTTCTGCAGCAGAATAAAATATTAATTTGCTAAGTGGTACGTGAAACTATTGTTCAGCAGTTCTTTAACTATTAAATACCATGACTTCTTTTTGTATTTCCTCTGTCTTCATAGACCTCCCCCCCCCCAAAAAAAATAAACACGATGTTATTCTTTAGAACAGCGGATTCTTAAACTGTGGTCTGGGGACCCTAAGCCATGTTCTGACCAACCAGGTTCCAGGCCAAAAGACCAACCAGGTTCCAGGAAGAACTCTCATTAACTGTAATATTTTTTATTATTTATGTAGAACCTGAAAAATCTTTCGAATTTCCCAAACCCTAACAATTCTGTATTGGAGGATGTTACCACTATCTCTATTAGTTTATATATCATTTAATATTCTAATAAAAATAATCACAGTCATTTCAGTCTTAAATCTTAGGAAAGTCTAATAAAGTGAAAGAAACGTTTTACTCTGAACACGAGACTTTCATACATCCCATGAAGTTGGGCTGCTGACCCCCTGGGGCCTATGGACCATAGTTTAAGAACCACTGCTATACAGTCCCTGGCCAAATTATTAGACGCAGTTGTTTTTATTATAATTTGTTAAATATCTGGAAACATCAGGAATTATCCTGAAACTTCAGGAGTGTAAACAACATGATAGACGTCATATATTTCTGTGAAGATTTTTTCCTGAAACCCCATAAGGGGCCGTCAACAAATTAAAGAAAAACAAATATATTTTGGATAACCCTGTAAAAACTAATATTGCAAAAGGATTCAAACTGTAGATTATGATTAAGTGGGTTATTGTAATAATTTGGGTTCATTTTAATGAAGATAGCATGTATACTCGAAGAGAAATTCAGGTTTTTATAAAAACAGTCCCAAATTTTATCAAGTTTTTGCTTATAATTTGCAGAGTTTTTAATATAAAAACAAGTTATTTTCAGAAAATATGACAAACAAAATTGTACACAACATCCTGCAATCAGAATTAAAAAATAATAAAAATTGTATGAAAAATGAGCAGGTTCACTAAATATTGTTTCACTGTGCATGCGCAACTTCAATCAAAATATACTGTGCGTAATATATTAGCTAAATATATAGACCAACTTTTATGAAAGTCTCAAAAACATAGCTTGAAAATTCTGATAGTAATCGTCGATAGAATAAGCTCGAATTTCGCTGTTCCCAAAAGGAAGCAAAAAGATGAGGGGTTGTATCCAAATATACTAGCTTATGAAAGTTGACATAATAAGAATGAAGTGTCTCTCATTCTATATTTGATACAACCCCTCATCTTTTTGCTTCCTTTTGGGAACAGCGAATTTCGAGCTCATTCTAATTGACGATTACTATCAGAATTTTCAAGCTATGTTTTTGAGACTTTCATAAAAGTTGCTCTATATATTTAGCTAATATATTATGCACTGTATATTTTGATTGAATTCGCGCATGCGCAGTGAAACAATATTTAGTGAACCTGCTCATTTTTCATACAATTTTTATTATTTTTTAATTCTGATTGCAGGATGTTGTGTACAATTTTGTTTGTCATATTTTCTGAAAATAACTTGTTTTTATATTAAAAACTCTGCAAATTATAAGCAAAAACTTGATAAAATTTGGGACTGTTTTTATAAAAACCTGAATTTCTTTTCGTGTATACATGCTATCTTCATAAAAATGAACCCAAATTATTACAATAATCCACTTAATCATAATCTACAGTTTGAATGCTTTTGCAATATTAGTTTTTACAGGGTTATCCAAAATATATTCGTTTTTCTTCAATTTGTTGACGGCCCCTTATGGGGTTTCGGGAAAAAATCTTCACGGAAATATATGACGTCTATCATATTGTTTACACTCCTGAAGTTTCAGGATAATTCCTGATGTATCTTTCCAGATATTTAACACATTATAATAAAAACAACTGCGTCTAATAATTTGGCCAGGGACTGTAGTTCATATACAGCCCCCCCCCCCCCCCCCCCACAAAATAATTTTTTAAATCCTCATTAGTACCTTATTACCACGATTCTAATGCTCTTAAAGTGATTAGTGATCTTCATTAGGAAGTACAAAAAGAGAATATTCAAAATCTGATTCAAAAAACCTCATTTATTAATTTCAAAATAAGTAAAAGACCAACCAATTTCAAAGGCAGCCTTCACTAAGTCTTAGCAGCATGCCTGTCAGGCATACTGTACCCAACTGAGGGTTAATAATGAATAAACAGACAAATGTTTCCAGCAAGAAAATTAATTTCTTTGATTTGGATTTTACCACTTGAATTTACCAGCAAGTGACAATGGAAAAATCCATGATGCCATATGATGTACTGCTAAACACTGCAGCTGAGTTGCTGACATTCCCAAATTGTTGCACAAAAGCAGCAAGTTACGAGCATGTGACTAGAAGAAGGGCACATTTTGTTTTTCCTGAAGTCGAGTTAAACGTAGCATCAGTGTTCACTACAAACTGTTGATTTTTGTATTATGCTACTCACTTACATTACATTTTTCAAATTGTAACGTGCAACACTACAAACTACTGGAAAAAGTAGCGACTACTGTAGTTTTGTACTTATAGTATACACTACTTCCGACCACTGGTTACACATTAAAGAATTCAATTTAGATTAATTACATTAAAGGTTGATTTTGGCATATTTTAAATTTTGATATTTGAAAGGGAGGGGGGGGGATGAAAGGAGCCATTAACTCAGCCCCACTTCCACCTTCTTATTAAAATAGTTTTATAGGGGGTAAACAGACCACCACCCTTCTTATTAAAATAGTTTTATAGGGGGTAACCAGACCAAACTAATATCATAGAGCAAATTACAGCTAATTGAGAGCTAATATCAGCATATGTCAAAGTGGAAGGGGGGGGGAGGGGGCAAGTATTAACACACCTGACTGGAACTTTCTTTTCAAGAGTGCCTTTTCATTTCATTGGTAGTGAAAAACATATCTTGACCCTAACAGACTAATGGAAATCATAAAAGTGATATTACAATTCATATGTAATGAGAGTTAAAAATTACTTAACATTATTGTTAAAAATTATGATTATTTATTATTCTAATTTGAAAATTCACCTGTACCATTACATTATGGTATTTGTAATTGTTCAATTAACAGCCACAGTTCAGTTCATAATTACAATTGCAAGTTTAACTTGCTTGGAGATTCATCATCATCATCATCATTAAAATTTAAAATTAACTTAAACTTCTTAATTACAGTTATAATATAATACCTTTCTCATGTACAGTTGTAATCCTATCTAATTTAAAAATTTATCATTTTATAATGGTAACTTTTCAATTATCATTATCATAATGTAATGATAATTATAATGTTTATGATTGCAGTGTTAAATATATTAGAAAATTCATCATTACTATTATACATAATTGTAATTATAACTTTTCAATTAACATTACAATAATAAAATGTTAATTATAACATTTATTACTGCAGTTATAATAAACATGCAAATTCATCACTACCATCAGGCACTAATTAAAGCATGGACCACCAACTAGGCCATGGCTCAGGAACTCCTGACTTTGGTATATGCAATTATTATAAAGCTGATATTTTTAATTATTTTGACCTTGTACTGAATATACATATTTAATATTTTGTACTTTAAGAGTCGAATAAGATTAAATATATATATATATATATTTAACTAAATATGTACATTCTAAGGTATAATGTTTAATTTTTTGTAACAGTATATGCTCTAGGCTTGTCTTTGACTTGATCAGACCCGGATTACCATTACAAGTATAATTGTAATTTTAATGTCTCAATTACCAATAACACAATGCAATGATAATTATAACTTTGATGATTATGATTGTAATCATCATCTTTACATGTAATGGGAATTGTAATCCATCAGGTGTCCTTATATTGTAATTAATCTGATTACAAAGCTGTCCAGTCCAACTCTGATCCAGAGTTAATAATAATTATTGAATTTTAATTAATCATAATTAATAATCTGTAATTTTCGAATAATAAACATTAAAAGGTCCAACCTTATACAAGTGACAACCCCAGCTTTTACATCATAATTTGGAAAGTTATAGACTGACTATGGACAAAAATCTAGAAAAGTAACAAAGGATGAGAACAGTTATGAAAATAAATATGTGTATGAAAAGAATATGTATTATTAAATTGTGTCAGTCAGAATTGAATGAATTACTATTGTTTTAAACTCTTTTCCCTTTTACTTAGGTATTTATTTATTAAATTAAATAATTTGAGTCATACTTTATTTTTTTTTATTGACGAAAAAATAATAGATTTGAAAAGTACTTCTTAAAGAAGTCATCTAATAACTCTACTTTAAAGACTTTTTTAAATATTAAACAATTACAGTAATTTCAAGTGAGTGCCAATGGATACAAGTTTATATAATGTTTTGTCAGACTATTTACAAAATTAAAAATGGCAGCCAGAAACTGAATTAAAAAAAAAAAAAAATTGTCAATGAAATAATGCTTTCAATTTTTGAATTCTGTGGCAAGTTATTTAACAATGCAAATGGAAAAAAAAAAAAAAAAGAATTAATATTAAATAAAATTGAGTTGAGTTTAATTTTACAATTGGTTTTTGCTTCAATTCTAAACAAAAATGAAAGGGAAAATTCAATATAGGGTTTATTTTGGGTTACACAGACCCTATGTTAGGGATTATGAGCATCCCCAACCCCCTGCCACACACACTTTTTTCCTTGGACTACATCAGTAAGATTAACTAACTTAAAGTATATTAATTACTATTTATTTGTGCATATATATATATTTTTTTTTCACAAAGTTCCTCCTAGAAAAGTGTGTGCATAAAAGAAGCAAGAATTAACATATCTATAGTTTGGATGGCTCTGATGTTTTATTTTGTATAGAGATACAATTCTGAATCCAAACAAAATATCACAAAAAGTTCAATTTCATGTTTCCGTACTTTAAATATAAAATGTGTTTTATTTTAAGGTTTAAGCAATTTATCCTTCTACATGCAGCCGGGGAATAATTCTTTGTTTTCCAAAATAACAAAAAAAGTATTTAAAATTAGTTATCCCTAGAATTACAACATTTTGGACAGAAAATGCTGCTAAATTAAATTATAGAAACAATGCATAAAATAAAATAATAATTACACTTTAGCATTTCATATAGCAGATTCAAAAAGAAATAAAATATAAGAACCACCACACCGTTTTTCTTTTTTTTTTACCGATTTTCTTGGGATAGATTGGCAAGATGCAATACAAAAATGGTTTTGCAATGGTACAACAAAGATTTTGATTTACATTTTGGTAGAGATTTGATATAGTGAATATAGATGCATATTTTATATTTTTTGTTCTAGTTGAACAAAAACAATTATTTTAAAAAATTATGATACACAAAACTGGTAAAAAAGCAACTGATATTATAAATATAGATAAAATATTGAGATACAGCAATATTACAGGTAAAAAAAAAAAAAAAAAAAAACAGGCACTTCAAACAAATTTTATTGTATTTACATGCATTTATGTCTAAAGTAATTAGTAAAAAAGAAATTAACATATTTAGAGTAAAATATCAAGAGCTAAATAAATTCATACATAACTCAATCGGTAGAGAATAAATTATTGATAATGAAAGTAACTTAACACGTTAAGGAAGGTTAAGGTTCTTTGACAAAGCACTTTTTTGAGTAATTTATAATTTACACACGTACTATGTAAATTGTAAAAAAATATATGGTTTTAAAACAACATAAAATATATTTCATAATGATTTTAGATCAATTACTTCATCGAACTTTTAGTGCGGAACAAAGTAGATAAGATTAATGTTAATTTAATTAAGTTACGCTGTCTATAAAACATCATTGATTTTATGCAATTAAGTACAAATAAAAATTACTTTTATATTATGCAATAAATCATTTGGTTTCTAAAACATCATCTGAGCAACAACTGACGAATTGTGTCACTAATCGTACACAGAATATTTTATCGGATTAAAATCACCAAACTAGTTTAGAACTGCGCACACGAAATAACTGAATGATTCACGATTTCAAAAAGACAATTTAAATACACGTCTAACCCATATTCTGTCAATGTTCTGTGTTTATTCTAATCGAACATTTGAGAGACGATTAAGGCATAACTCAACAACAAAACATCTGTATTGCTACGACGCTAGCTACCAAAATAGAGATGGAGACAAAGAAATTTTGTAATAACACTGTATCGTCGCTTACCTACGGCCAACGGCAATTATATGTTCATCAAGAAGTAAATCATATAAAGTAAATATAACAAGTTATAATTGATGATGCCCTTTTTAAAAAATATTTCTCATCAGAATAGAAAAGAGTTCACAGTTCAATTCACAAACATAACTCGCACAAGCTTTGCTTGTAAACTGCGTTTGACGTCACAGGAAAATATTGCATGGAATCATGGGTAGAGAAACAGCTGACTGGCAGCAATGGAGATTTAAATGTCCGATCTAAACACAGACCCAGCTAGCAGCTAGGAGCTTGCAACTGGATTAGGAGGAGGAGGTATCGAGGTAGTAACAAAATGTAGTTGTCAAACCAGATTCTTTTTTATTTCTTTCCAGCTATTGAAATTGGCGAAAATGGGAAAGGAAAAATGAGAACTATCAATAGTTATTTCCATATTAATTAAAAAAGTAAATCCACTAACAAATTTTGTTGTTTTAAATATAAAATTTCTTACAAAAAGTGTTTAAATTTAG
Source organism: Maratus michaelseni (assembly GCA_963931845.1). NCBI lineage: Eukaryota > Metazoa > Arthropoda > Arachnida > Araneae > Salticidae > Maratus > Maratus michaelseni. Next base: position 278,482,686 of record OZ007587.1, read on the forward strand.
TATATTGCTCGATCTCCGGAATAAATCATTGAAAAAGTGTAATATATTGAATCCCTTCATGCTACCTATTCAAAAAAAAAAAAAAAATGAAAAAAGAAAGAAAGAAATTATCTTCCACACGCTAATAAATTTCGTTTATGAGTCTAATATTAATAATAATATAAATTGAAATAATTAATTTAAAGTGAGTATTACAAAACAAAATTGTACTTTTTACATAAATATTATTTAAAAAAAAAAAAAAAAAAAAAAAAAAAAAAAAAAAAAACGGAAGTTGAAGGAGGATCTAGATTTATTTATTGTATGAACATTGGTTTTTAAATATATTCTAAAATTTGTCACTTGATTTCTCAAATTTTATTATTTTTTTTTTAAGTTTTTTTAACACTTTTTAAGTTTTGTTATTGATTCTATAAAATTTTATTCAATTTGAGATAAAAAATATTGATTATTTTTTTTTAATTTGATAGAACTTTTACATTTTCTGTTTACGTAAGTAAGATATTAAATCAGACGATAAATTAAAATTGCAAAAAGCCACAAACTCTAAGTTTCAAAAAGAACGCCACGAGAAAAAAAATCAGATGAAGTAAAAAAAATTTTTTCTTCAGATTAAATCAGAAATAAACTGAAGCAATATAATTCGTTAGTCAGTTTTTAAAATTATAACTTGTATTAAATAAACTAACCAAAAAAGTTCAAGAAATATAAACTAATCAAAAAGATTCAAGAAAGATAAATTAACCTAAAAGGTTCAAGGAAGATAAATTTCAATTTCACAGTCAAAGTACTAATAATTGTCATAAGTGTTGCCAATAATTCAAATAGTGTACTATTTTTGTATAGAATTCCGAAGTCTATACAGCATTTTTTCGAACACTTGTTAGTTCTATTTCTTGTTTTCTGATCTTTCTGTGTAAGATCTTGAGATTTTTTACTTTCAGTAATAACATTTTGTTTTTAAAAGGAATAATAAATGATGTGAAACGGGAGGAAGTATTACGGTAATAATTCTACCTATTCGTAATTCTGAGATTTTCTAGATAGCGAGACAGTTGACAATTCATTCTGTAATAATAAACAGCGTCTGATTTATGGCAGGGCATTCGGGGCACAAGCCCAGGGCCCCCGATTACTGAAGATTTTTTAATTATTCGCCAAAATCTGATGAAGTTTTAACTATTAAAAAACAAAATTAATATGAAAAAAATTGTTTATTATTGTTTTCATTTAAAAATAACTTTTTAAGGGCTACATCACTCACGCGAAAACACCTGCTCGCTAATGTTAATCCTATGGGAGAATTTCTTTAAAAATATCTCGTTTACATTTCAATATTTTTAAAATATTTTTTTTTCATTTGGATATTTGAAGTCGACATCTACAAAGGCCGTTTTTTGCTGTTTCGATTTTGTTTACAAATTTTTTATTATTAGGATAGTTTCACTTTCGGAACCGATTTTCGAAAGATTGAAAAATCGTCAGCGAGATAGAACACTTAAGATTATGAGGATAAAAACTTTTACTGCTAAAAAATTGAGAAGAAAATTTATAAAAAACATCATTAAATATCACAAAATTATTAAAATCAGTAGTGGTTATCTTAATAAGTACCGCTTTCAATAATATATTTTTTTAACTCAAGGCCGCTGTAAACATAGGTGCAAGCCCCCCCCCCCCCGCATAAGCATTTGTGCCCAGGGCCCCCACATTTGTAAATCGGTCCCTAATAATAAAGCAAAAAAAATAAATAAAACATAAGCATTTGGATAGAACACAGCGCAAACAATTAAAACAAAAGCTATTTTTTGCACTTAACTTTCCAACATATCTGAAAATGTCTATAACTTCGCTTCCTCATTCTGTTATCTGTTCCTTCGTCTGTCTTCATTCTAATTTTCGTAAATACATTTGGATTGCCGTGAAATTAGCATATGTTATGTTTAGGTCCATTGTAAGAATGTTTCCTATTGAAAATAGTGAGTGTATAACATTTGTCATTCGTTTACAGAGGTACGCAAAAAATATCGGTTACAATATGACCTATGGGCAGTAACTTTTTATGTGCATTTTAATTATACTATTTCAAACGTAGCGAAATTCATGTAACGTCGACCCACCCTCTCCTTTTCCCCAAAACAGGGAGGTTCGAACTGCAATTGCACCCCATGCATTTTAATCACCAAATTGTCTCAGAAAAATACGGAAATATCCATTCGACAGGAAATTATGTCTTCTTTCAGTATATTAAAAATAAGCTCAGGAAGTCGTCTTCATGCTGAAAATATACCAAATTCTGAAAATTTTAATACGAACACCTAATTTTGACATCATATTTGGATAATTCAGTAAATTTTACTTTATGATACCAAACGGGAAGTCATTCGGTCAAGTAGTTTAGAAAATATGAAAACTTAAAGTTTGGAACTCCTATTGTTAAATTCATTTGTAATCGTTTCAAAATAGACTGCAATGCGGGTAATTTTTTAAGCATAATTCAATAACTACTTGAAGGAATTAGCTGTAATTTTGGTTTCGCATATTTGAAGCTTCTAGAAATCGATTTCTTTTTCTAAAAAGAACTCATGGGTTGTTTTTTCAATTTATGTTTAAAAAAAAAAAGAAGTTTCGAGAGTCGTCTCCCTATTGAAACTGTACCAAACTCTGAAAATTTCAATACGAACACATAATTCATAATTTTTTCAAAAATTTATTTCGAATTGATATATTTTTTGAAATTAATTTTCGAAAAAATTGTGGATTTCTAACCTACGGATTTTTTTTTTTTTTTTTTTTTTTTTTTTTTAACAGAAATCGATTTATAGAAGCTTCAAATATGGGTATCCAAAATTACAGCTCATTCCGCATAGTAGTTCTTGAGTTATGCTTAAAAAATTACCTGCATTGCAATCTACTTTGCAACAATTACAAATGAACTTAACATTAGCAGTTCCAAACTTTAAACTTTCATAATTCCTAAACTACTTAACCGAATGACTTCCCGTTTTTGTATCCTTAGGTAAATTCCTAATATTAAATTCATTTGTAATCGTTTCAAAATAGACTGAAATGCGGGTAATGTTTTAAGCATGACTCAAGAACTACTTGGCGGAATGAGCTGTAATTTTGGTTTCGCATATTTGAAGCTTCTAGAAATAGATTTCTTTTTTTTCTTTCTTTCTTTCTTTCTTTTTTTTTTTTTTTTTTTTTTAATCATGGGTTTTTTTTTTCAATTTATGTCTTAAAAAATAAATTTGAGAGTCGTCTTCCTATTGAAAATGTACCAAACTCTGAAAATTTCCATACGAACACATAATTTATAATTATTTCGAAAAATTATTTCGAATTGATATATATATATATTTTTTTGTAATTAATTAAAAAAAAAATGTGGATGTCTAACCTACGGAATTTTCTTAACAGAAATCGATTTATAGAAGCTTCAAATATGGGTATCCAAAATTACATATCATTCCGCATAGTAGTTCTTGAGTTATGCTTAAAAAATTACCTGCATTGCAATCTATTTTGCAACGATTACAAATTAATTTAACATTAGCAGTTCCAAATTTTAAACTTTCATAATGCCTATAAACTACTTAACCGATTGACTTCTCGTTTAGTATCATTAGGTAAAATTTGCTGATAAGGCAAATATGTCAAAATTATGTATCCGTATTGAAATTTTCAGAGTTTGGTACAATTTCAGTACGATCCCTCTAAATTTATTTATTAATTAAACATAAATTGAAATAAATCGGTCAAGTGCGAGTATAACTCGCGCCCAAAGGGTTCCGTACATTAAATTTATTAATTACTATTTATTAATTAATAAACTCCTACTACCTTTAATTTTTTCATAATTTTAGTTTCAGTAGATTCGAAAATAAGAGAGGAAGGGGGGGGGCGGAGGCATATTTTCCCAGTATACTTTCGACTATATCTCTGAAAATATAATACCTAAAATTAAAACAAATATATTTTTGAGTTCGATGTTACGAGATCTTTCGAACGACACCCTACACGACATATTTTAAGTAACTTAAGCCCTTCGTGACGAGCGTCCATTACCGAATTTTTAATTTTTTACCACCGGTTTTTCAAAACAGAAATTTTCGCCTAATTGAATCACATAAATACTATGATTAAATAACGCAACGCTTACAACAAAAAATAACAGGTGGGAATAATCGAGGATTCTGAGCATCTTATGCGGTACGTATACGTGTCGCTCGTCCCCAAGGGGTTAATTAATATCTTGGATAATTACCGACATTTTTTTTCGAAAATCATTATAAAATATCGTTGGATGATTCCGTGTCGATAGATACCTCGAGCGCCCGTCAACTCTCCCGCTGACCGCCCCAAAAGTAAAGTTTGTGTGTAACGGTAAATTGCGTTTTTCTCAAAAACTGTTCCCTAGGAAAATCGCCATAGTTTTCCCTGCAAGGTTTAAATAAACTCCTGCTTCCCCTAATTTTTTCATAATTTTAGTTTTAGTATAGATTCGTAAATAGAGTGGGGGGGGGGACATATTTTTGAAGTGCATTTTCGACGATATCTCTGAAAATATAATACCTAAAATTAAAACAAGTATATTTTTGAGTTAGGTATTATGAGATCTTTCACGCGATACCCCACACGATACACAAAAAGAAAACTTTTTTTTTTCCAGTAACTTAATTAGCCCCCTAAATTTTTCCGAAACATATTTGTGAATGACTAATAATCTGAAAATATGTGGGTAAAAAGGCTAAGTTTACGAGGAAAAGGGCTCTGACAGACGGACAGACAGACAGAGGAGTGATCTTATAATGGTTCCTTTTTTACTTTCTAAGCACGGAACCCTAAAAAGACATCATTTTCAGCCGAATGGCTATTTCTGTTTATTATTATTTTATTTTAGGCCGACTGCATTTTATTTTGCTTCTCAAAAACATGTTCACTGTTTTGCATATATAGCTTCTATTATTCATTTACAGGGGCCAAACCCATAACCAAAGGGGGTTTATTGGGTTCAAATATACAGACCTAAGTTTATCTAAATATTTCGAACTGTTTTAGAGAAGAAAAAAAATATTTGTTAATATGTTTCCTCGTTATACCAGACCTATATGTTTATAGGAAAGCAGTATTATTCCAAGATACATCTAAGATACACTAAATTAAAATTTATAATTGAAACACCCCCCGAAACTTTTTTTCCATCTACAGCCCTGACAGGTACACTTGAGATAATTCAGATACATCACGGTCTACTGCTTGAAATAGTTTGAAATAAATTTAGACGATGTTATTTAGACAGAATTGAATTGATATCTATTACTGAGGTTTATTATAACATATATCACATAGAAAATGATGCGTGAAATATTTACACTTCTTTTACAGGGCCAGACAGAAATTTTCGGGTACATTACCTTTTATTGGCAGTAATTGCTAAAAATGGGTTTTCAGATGTGTTATGCATTTTCTAGCTGAAATAAATTTCCGTCGATCGCCGTAGTTTTAATTTTCGTTTATTTTATCGGGTAGCCCATCCAAGATTAACACGGACAACCCATGGCGGGTCTGTTAACCAAAGATAAACGATTAAATTACAGCGCTATTTTCAACTGAACAGTACTCGAAGTTACAATTTTAAAACCAAGAAAAATTTATAATAGTTTAAAAAATATTAATAATCGGTCAAGTGCGAGTTTTACTCGAGTACAAAGGGTTCTGTACAATAAATTTATTAATTACTAACTGCAATATTACAAAAAATCGTTGCTAAAAGAATAATAAGACTTCGTAAAACATTTTGAATTTATTTTAGGAATTATTTTTCAATAATTGCTTTCAATAATTGAATTCGATTGGAATGAAAACTGTTGACTATTTATCACTATGATTCACCTTACCTTAAACAAAGATCTTGTACAAAGCTTAAATTTGGCATTGTGTCAAAACGCGCTTCGAAATGAGGTCGCAAAGTTGAAACGACGCCTTGATCTGTGACGCGTTTTTCTAGATAAGTTTTTAATTAATATCTCCGCTAATTACCGACCTTTTTTTTTTTTTTTCAAAAATCATTATCAACAATCCTTGAATGATTCCGCGTCCCTCAACTACCCCCGCTGAGCGTCCGCAAAATAAAGTTTGTGTGTAACAGGAAATAAGATTTTCTCAAAACTATGTGACCTAGAATAATCGCTATAGTTTACCTACAAGGTTTAAATAAACTTCTACTACCCCTAATATTTTCATAATTTTAGTTTCAGTAGATTCGGAAGTAGCGGGAGGGGGAAATATTTTTGCAGTACATTTTCGACGATATCTCTGAAAATATAATACTTAAAATTAAAACAAATATATTTTTGAGTTCGGTTTTATGAGATCTTTCGACCAATATCCTATACGATTTTCTTAAAAAATTGTTTTTCAAGTAACTTAATTAGACTCCCTAATTTTTTCCTAAATATATTTGTGAATGGCTAATAATGTATAAATATGGGGGTCAATAGCCTTTATAACTCTGCTAAGTTTGAACTTTCCACGTTCCATAGTTTTCGAGAAAAACGGCTCACAGACGGGCAGACAGACACACGAGTGATTTTATAATGGTTCCGTTTTTACTTTTTAAGTACGGAACCTTAAAAAAAGAAAAATAATCTACTCTTTGTGGGAAAACTGGACTTTTAAAAATATCTTTCACAAGACTAGTGTCAAACTTCCATTTTGTATAAAAGTAATAAGTATTCGTAAACATTAAACCATCGCAAATTGTTACAGTGCGGGTGATACTACAAATTATTTCAAAACCGCAGTTATTGTTTGCACTAGGCAAAGTACAGGAGTCCTTTACGATCATATTAAAATTCTCGTCGCGATCTGAACAAATACAGGAAAGTTAAAATGCGAAATGAAGAACAGATAAAACAGACGGAAGTTATAAATACTTAAGAGCTAAAATCGATGAAATATCGTATATTACAAGGCCGTATCCATTACTTAGTATTAATCGATAACAATATCGTATTAATACTAAGCATACAAAATGGGAAATGAGTTGGTGCTCATATACATGAAGTGGATAAAAAATAAATTGCAAGATTGCATGACTGCGAAAGAGTGAAGATAAAATATTTTATAATAAAATAGAGTTTTGTCAATAATACCTACGGTGAGGAAGAAAAAAAAGATATCTTCTACAACCCCCTCCCCTCCAAAATCGAAAGGATATCTTTGATCAATAATTCTTCGCTTTCGCGCATAATTTTAAAATAGATGTACTGTATTTTGACGCTTTCCTTTTCTTTTTAAACACTTTCCAACGTAGTTGAAAAGTGTTTGTATGACTCTGGTTTGTTTGTCCGTCTGTCTGTCTCTTCTCTCCATGCTGTAAATCGAGTAAACATACTCAGATAGTCATACAATTCATATATGTTATTGAGGTTTACTATAAAATGCTCGGTATTGAAAATGAAGTGTAGCATTTATAGTTCGTTTACAGGGACACTCAAAAGAATTCCGTTACTTATGGAATATAGGGAAAAATCGTTATCAATGTATTTTAATGGTGTTAAACTATTTGAAACACACTAAAATTGATAGACATCGCTGAGGTGCACTACAATCTGCTTATTTTAGAACATGTTGTGCATAGCACTTACCATTCATTTATAGGGAGGGATACACAAAATAATTCGGTTACAGGGTTATCTATGAGCTATAAAAGCACGAAGTGCGTTTACAGTTGTGGGATGCGTTTTTAAATTTAACTACTTTTTTGCATATTACTTTCGGTGTGTATAAATTCTATAATCATATACAAGGCTACACAAAAGAATTCAAGTGCATTTTCGTTTATTGACGGAAATTGCTGAAGGAGAATTTTCAACTGAATTAACTTTTAACTGTTTTCTAACTGAATTAATTTTTAGCACACTGTGTAGTATAAAATCAAATCTATAGATTCTATACAGGGCTGCACAAAATAATTCGAATACTTTTCCGACTGTAGGTGGTAAAAGTGCTGAAATAGGGTTTTCAAATGTGTAATGCGTTTTCCAAATCGTTCACTTAGATAATAAATTGAGCCTTCGACTCTATGAAATGGCCTATTTTGACAGAAATTATTGATGAGCTCCCCTATAAAGACTATCTCAAAAGTTCACTGAAAAATTATATCAGTTCATGCCTTATGGGATTGGAATTTCCAGATGTTACCCGCTGGTTTACAGAATTTAAAGGCTTTCTGCAAGGGTCCTGTTTAGGGCCTTTGTTTGGGTCCATAGTTGTAGATAAAATAATTAAAGAATATAACAGAAGTCAACGATTCATAATCTTTTATGCGGATGATTCAGTGGTCCTTGAGGGCTCTGATACCAGACAGGCAATGGAAACCAGGTTCAACATGTGTGTTGCACTATTTAACAATATAGCTACAGATCTACAGCTTTCTTTAAGCACTACAGCAAGCTTTTTGGCGTTTTGTTCTTCCAAATAGACGTCCGATCTTTAAGTTATCTGGCACTTCGATCGCGGTTAAAGCCATTATCATGTACTTGGGTTTCGTTGTCGATGCTAGGTTCACTTGGCTCGGATATCTGGAAATAATCAGGGACAAAATTCTAGACTTTACGATTAATCTTAGTAAGACAGGATGTAGAAATAAAGGACTGACTATAAGCTGAATTTTTAAAACTATGCTACTCATGTGTTATAGAAAAGCAAATCTCCCATAGTTTTGAGGTGTGGAATCCAGATTTAAAGCTACCAGCTCTAAAAAGACTCAGCTCATGCTAGCGATTGAGTTTACTGTCTATGACGAAGGCATTTCACTCTGTACCTATGGATGCGTTATACACGTGATTGCTGGTGTTCCTCCAATTTATCTTACATTGAAATATAGAGCAGAAAGATCGAACTTTCTAGACGTGACGAGTGTGATTGAGAAAGACAAGATCGTCCTTAGAGATGCTGATTTTGAGAGATGGATAATATACTTTTGATTTTCCTATTATAATAAAATTCGAAATATTCGGAGGATTGATTCAGTCACTTCGGTGGTTCCGTCTTCAAGTTCTCTTATTATTTGTACTGATGACTCCAGGATGGAACACGGTGTGCGTGCAACATTCACGGTTAACTATAAAGACCTTTTTGTATCATCGAATTAGACTGCGAAAATTTAACTACATTTAACAGGTGGAACTACTGACAATAGTACATGCTGTTTAGATGTAGTAAAACGGGTATGCGCTTCACGATGCGGTCCTTGCAGTGCCCCCTAGCGGTAAACTGTAGCGTTGACGTTTCTATCTCAAAAACGATAGGAGATACGGGAGAAAGTTCAGTACAAAGGTGCCGAGCGTCCTCTATTTAGTATGAAATGGTGTCTTACATGAAACAATAACTTTTAGAAGCCCTCTATAATTTGTTTATATACAATTACCAGCTTAAATACGCCACAAATTGCATCCAGAATTGTGAAATTATAAGGCGGACGAACAGCTACTAATAAAACTAAGACATCTACTATATATATAAAACACAAACGGAAATTTCGTTCCGTTCCTTTATAACTCGAGTTCTGCTGAATGGAATTTGATGGAACTTACACTGTTGGATAGATAATTTTTCAGGGAAGGTTTTAGTATAATAACACATAGTTCTACGTATATTAGTTATAGAATTATGATGGAAAGTTCTGTTATTTTGGACGATAAGGTTACCATAGGTCATTTTTTTGGCGACCATTATCGTTGGCGAAAGAATTGAAACGGCTATATCAGAAAATAATGCAAACACATAGAAAAATAAAAGAAAAGTTCTGTTATTAATTTTATTTAAAATCCCCTCCCCCCCCCCCCTCCCCGCAAAAGAAAAAGAAAAAGAAAGAAAAAAAATGTTTTAATGAGGCATAATATTTAATTTAATGCTTAAAAATATAATTTGTAATAGTTTGTAATGCTTAAAAATATTTGCAATGCATGAGATTGCAATTCAGATTAAATCAATATTTGGCGATTTATCATTTGCGTCAGGTTAACAGAGATTCCTCTGATAATTTGATTTAATAAAATATGAGTATTTTTTTTTCCTTTTTTTCTTTCTGTTATTTTTTATTAACTCCCCATCATGTGGCTTACAGAAGGATCTAGCAGATGTAATTGTAAAAATGACTGCATTTATGATTTACATGTTATTTGTTTATTTACGGTTTTGATTTTACTTTTGTCGCCAAGAAATGTGATTTTAAGCCAAAAATGCATAAGCGTGACATCAGCTTGAGCGGTATTAGCAATAATAGTGTTTTTTTTGTGTATACAAGATCCTTTTTGGAGTAAATTTTTATATTTAAATGCAAATTATATAAATAGCAGTTATTGTTATGAATATGGGATCAAATATTTAAATTTTAGTGAATGTCTGCCACTCGAACCCATATTGTAAAATAATTAAATTTTAGACATTTAAAAATTAACTACGGTTACGGAAACATGCCGGTTTGTTTTCACCAAACATATTATTTTTATAGCCTCGAACTCAGACCAGCAAATATTGTCTATTCTTTCATTTTTATTTTATTATTTTTTTAATGTATATCGCCAATTTCACTTATAGAACTATTCACTGTTTCAAAAGTTAGGAACCAAAGAATATTCTTAAGGACATGTTTGCATTTATGCGTTATTACTATCACAAAAGGCTTCATTTTGCAATAAAAATTGTTTGCTGAAATAAATTTTCGATGCTCTTTTTGATTCGTCATTTCTTTTTAGTTTTTTCTGCATATCTTTCTTCCCTTCTTTCAGGAAAGTTTTTAAAAAACATTGGACTAATTGTCTGTATTCCGGTCACCTGCCAGTTGGCATTTTTACTATATTGTTGGATGTTTCGTTTATGTTTGAAGGTTACTCTGGACGACGATTCAGATTACAGAAGATTAGACGACTTTTGAAATTAGCGATTGCTAAATTTATGGGTTTTTTTCATTATGAAGCAAAGTTTTACCAAAAAAAGCAATGCTTCCAATGTACGGTTGGTTGATTTTATGACGGCCGATTATCTACACGAGGGATATAGACCCTGGGGAAGGTGCCCTCCGTGTGGGTCATTGTAAGGGATCCTAACCCGTATTTACGGCAAGGTTCGAAGAAAATCACGTAAAACTCCGAACGGTTAAGTCAACGAGCGCGACATGGGTTTGAATCCAGCACTTCCCGTATGCCAGCTTTGAGAGCAGATCATATCAGCCACTGTTTTGGCGCTTTCAATGTACGGAAAAACTTTGTAATGTCAATGGTGGCGAATGGAATAAATAATATTTGTCGATTTATCTTTTCAGGCTGGATAAGAAAAAACGAGTACCTGAAATTCTGATTAGATAATTTTTCGATCATTATAAAGCCTTTTCTACCTACAGACAGCCCTAGCAGCTAAACATAGTGAGAAATGAATTTATTTCTGCGTGTTATTATGCTCTTTAGAGAAATGCAAAAAAATCTTCGGTTTAAGTATTCACCAAAAATAATATTACTAAACATTTTGCATAACTAACTTTATCATTGTCAGTTTTATTTAAGGTATGGAATTTTCTTAATGAAACATCTATAATGGAATTAACAGTAATTTTACATTATTTAATGAAACATAGCTTGGCGCGTAACTTCGTTTAGTAACTAACTCTGGTACATTAGTAACCATATCGTTTCAAGCACTTCGAATGTTTGACATCAAACTTGGATATCGGCAAGATTATGGAAGATTAGGAAGATTTTATTGGATACAAACTAGAGGTTTATTCTTCGACCAGAGTTAATCATTGGAGGTTTTTCAGATTAACGGTTACACGAATGCAACTGGTCTAAAAAAATGGAAAGACAGTGAAAATGGCGTCATTTTAATTTTATTCATATTCAGCTTTAAAAATTCACTTTTTTATATTTCACCATTTTTTAAATATGAAAGTTAAACACTGTTCTTTATGTGGAAACAATTTATTACAATTTTCACTGTATTTACTCTGCTGGAATCGAAAGATGAAAAACCGTAGTAGACTTGCCAAGAAGAGGACGTATATTGCGAAATATAACGTAACATAGAGTGAGATTGTACTTACGTTACCAGAATCTTACATGGAGACAAGAAAGAAAGACGGAGTTCAAGAACTTACAGACGAAAATGAATCACCTGAACATTATTTAAGTTCAATGGTCAATCTATGCAATCATTATAATGCTTTCTCTTTTAGTAGTATGTTGACTAGAGAACATGTTAGTTCCTGTTGTCATAATCTCATAATGGCCTCATTTCCCTACCAAACTCTACTATAAATGATCAACTAAATGAGTTTCTTCTTTTAGCCCAAATTTTGCCCAATGTATAATATAATATAACGCAATGTCATTCACATCGTTTACAGCAATGTTGAAGAAAAATCCAGGTGAACGTCCCTATCGCTTTAAAATACATGCTCAAATACATTGATATAATTCGTTTGATTCAAGGTTCGTTTAAAAATATTTACTAAGGTAGCATCTGTAGGTGAAGATCCACATTCTTTAAAATACAAACCCATTTCGTTTGATTTAAGGTACATTTAGAAAAATGGCCCAGCGCAGCGGGCGTAGCATGCTAGTATAAGTATATAGTACAATTTATTTTAACAAGAAAACAAAGATTAGATTGAACAATGTGTACCTCACCGGCAGTATGAGCATGTGTCCGATGTTGGACACATTGAGCATTGTAAACTTATTTCTCTTATTGAAATAAATTGTACCAAGCTTACATGTCTCACTTTTATTAGTAAATGTGCATCCAACTTATAATGCCACTTTTTTTTTCAGGTAATTTATGACGTTTTTAAGCTGGTGATTGGATATAGACAAATTACACTTCAGGGCTTCTAATAAAGTCATTTTTACATGCAAGATATAATTTCATACTAAATCAAGGACGCTCTATACCTTTGTAATTTACTTTTTCTCCATATCTTTTACCGTTTTTGAGATAGAAACATTAATGCTGTTGGTCAGTCAACTTCTGAATTTCCCTCGCTAATGTTAAACCTGTGGACATAAAATGCTTCGCATATTTAAAACATCTTCACGGGAAATTAATATTTTTAACTTCTTTTTTCTGTGTACACTTCTTAAAGGATGTCTCTTTTTTTTTTTCTTAAAATATTTCTAAAATCTATGCTTAATTTAATATATGTTGTGTTAAAAGTTGACAAACTGTGAGTAAGATTTTAACACTTCACATAAATTGAAGTATATATTTTAGCAATATTTTGACAACTAAGAAAAAAAGGGACATAATTTACGAAGAGTACACAGAAAAAATAAGTTAAAAATATTAATTTCCTGAAGAAATATTTTAAATATACGAATGCATTCTACACTCTAAAAAAAAAATCCGTGAAAATACAAGAGATTTTCCGTAAAATTTTACGGAGAAGTTTCATTTTTCCAAAACAACAGTACAATTTCCGTAAATGACATTAGTTCCGTAAAGGAGATTTCAAATCCGTAGGTATGCAGAAAGTTTTCCGTAAATTTGATGGATTTTTTTCAAAACAGTACAATGTCCGTATTTCCCCATTTTCGTAAATAACGTTCAGAGGTTTGCATACAGATATCGTCTTGTTTGAAATGCGAATTAAGATTGTTGTATTTATTAAGATCCAGGATCTTCTAGGATCCAGGCCTGGACCGGTCCTACCCGTGGGCCTATTTTCTGTCATTAGACACGGGCGAATCCTAGAGCTCATTCTAACCGGGCCCGTGTCTGGACGGTAATTTTTTGTAAAAATAATAATGATATTTTTTTTTTTTAGTGAAATCTTTAGAAATGTACCTTATTTATATAAATTACAGAAAAATATTTTTTTTAAATCTACATTTTTTTCTGTATAGTGCTTCAAATTATGACTTTTTTCACTGACATTTTAACATTTTATTTTAATTTTATTAACGTGAGGCAATATTAGGTTATTAAAGGTTTCGTAAAATAATATCTTTGCAACTTATTGGTATTGAACAAAACTGATTTGTCTTATAATTTTGAGAATTAAACTAAAATTTATTATTTTATAAATTACAATTTTACAAATTTTATATTTTTTTCTTTAAATTTATAAAAATAATTAATGATTTTTTCTTTACTTTTAGAAAAATGAAGTTTATAATTTTATAAAGTTTATTTACTTTATAATTTTATAAATTTAAATTAATTTAGACTAAATTAATAAATCCAAATTTAAACATACCTATCCCAAGGTCATTAATTTCAAAATTTTCGCTAAAAATCTTTTTTTTTTTAAATATTTTTAAGGATTTATAAAATAATATTTTTGCAAATTATCGGTATGTAGGTGTTAAACTAAGCTGATTTGTCTTATAAATTTGTGAATTAAACAAAAATTTATTATTTTATAAATTATAATTTTACGAAGTTCATATTTTTGACTTTAAATTTATAAAAAATAATTAATAACTTTTTGTTTACTTTTATAAAAATGAAGTTTATAATTTATTTCGTTAGTTTATAATTTTATAAATTAAACTAAATTATCAAGTCCAAATTTAAACTTACCTATCCTAAGGTCATTAATTTCAAAATTTTCTCTAAAAAAATATTTTTTTGTTTTGATTTTTTAAAATTATTCAGTTTAACAGAATCGTACACAAAAGCTCTCAGCAAAGATTAAATATAATAATTTAATTTATTATAAAATTGTTTATTCACATAAGTTTTTAAAATAAGAGATAAAGAAAATTTACTTTAATAGCATGTAATAAATACGTCTACTTAAGTAATATTGTTTTTACTGGAATTGATAAATAGATCAACAGACATAATTTTAAAAAGTATATGTACTATTACAAAAAGAAACAATCATTAGTCTTAATGCAATGTTTTACGCATATAATACATAAAAAGTTAAAATTTATCTGTTATAAAGCATCAAATAATAAAGCAAGATATTAAAAATTATGAAAATAAAATATTAAAAAAATCCATCTATGAAACCTTCGTTTTTGCATCTTTTAGAATAAATAACAACATTTCAGAAAACGAAGTGTCCGCTTGTAGCGTAACTGTACAGCCCGCCAGTTTAGTATACACAGAAGTTTCCGCGTTTAAACCCCCTTCGTAGAAAATGTTGGTTAATTGTTAAAAACTCGCACAGAAGTTAAAGAAAAAAGTAAAAAGTGTTATGCGTTCCTTGAGAAATATATATATATATTTTTTGGTCCTATAAAACTTATTTTAACGATATAAAAATATCTAAAAAATACGGAAGATATCTGTTAAAAAACGGAAATTTAAAAACGGATATTTCAGAAATCACGGAAAATTTCCTGGAATTTACGGAATTTTTTTATCCGTTAAAATACGGAAATAGTACTGGCGTCTCGATTGCCAGTACAATTTCCGTTTTTTTCAGTAATTTTTTTTTACAGTGTACGTCCATAGGTTTAACATTAGTGAGGGGAATTCAGAAGTTGACTGACTAACAGACTTAACTACACAGTTTACAATTAGGGGGTGCTGCAAGCTGCAAGGCTGGGCCTGTTTACCGAATAGGCCCGGGAAGCTCGTGCTTACCCAAAGAAATACAAAAGGAGCCCCCCCCCCCCCCCCAAATTTATTTTTCAAAATTAATTTTTAGAAAAAAATTTCAATCAGAGTAAAAAAGATGCTTTTTTCCTTACTAAACTTTAATTTAAATTAGGAAGCTCACTCTTTCTAAAGTGTTATTTACTCGAAATTTTGATGGTAAAATTTCAAATTGATGCAGCATACGAAAAATGGACTTAGTAAATAACAAAGCAATTGGTAGAGTAATAGCCCCCCCCCCCCCCCCCCTGAGTAACGTTGGGCTTCCCCTACTTCTATGTCTTAAGCAGGCCCTGCTGCAAGGTACCTCATTGTGAAACGCATATCCGTTTTACAGTACCTAGACACCACGTTCATAGCTATAGCTAACTCAATTCACCAGTTATTTGAGACAAAACATACTGAAGGAATCACCCTATATCTATCTATCTATCTATCTATCTATCCTATATATTAAAGTGAAAAGGGATATGAATAAGACTGACACAAAATTTTCCACACAAAATTGACCTTATTGCGCATGCGTTAACTTTTTTCGTCCGGTGCTCTCCTATTTCCATAGAATTAAGAATAAACGCGAAACCTGTTTAGCTCTGAAGCGCGCTGAGGAAAGAAAAACATGTGAACAGCTCGTGCTATTGGCCTGCACTGCTCGCAACCCTACCGCTAGGAAAAACCTCATACTAAAGCGAAATCGAAACTAGAAGGTCACATGACCCAGATAGACTAAGCAAATTCGGAGCATTTCTATGCGACTTTTAACCCTTTAGCGGGCAGTGTCCGCAAAAAAGGACACCTAATTTTAATTTCAAAACTGACAAATGACACCAAGAAGATTTAATTAAAATTTTCCTTTTATAAAGTACTGGAAAATAAACAAGTTTTTATTTTCTAATGAAATTCTGGTGTCAATCCATCATTTCATCATTTTACAAACAGTCTTACTCCGCGCCGGAAAGGGTTAACATTGTTCCGAGTTTTGCGGCGATTTTCCGAAACCGGAGCGAGCGTACGGGGCCGAAGACAGGGGGGGGGGGGGCAATCCTAAGTTCGTTTAATTCGAAATAAACTGACGTTCATTTGAAATAAACCGACCAGTGAAGCGGGCGAAGCTCCGCTAGTTTCCATATATAGTGCAAAACGTCATCACGATAACGTCCGAAATTTTGAACCCAGTTTGAGCCTAACGGGACAATGTATTGATTTTGCAAATATGTTGAACCAGATTGAGCCTAACTGGGATAATGTATTGATCTTGCAAATATGTTGGACGAGTTCTTTAGTTCTTAAAGAGTTTTCGGTAATTCTTTTGAAAATAATGGCCTCTTGAAAATCCGAATAACAATATGCTTAATGGGGCTATATTTTCAGTTCATTATTAACGCAAGTGAAAATTCTTCGATTTCAATAAGTTTTTCAGGAATTATTTACTTTGTTAGGTGCGACATATTAAAAAATTTCGATGGCATTCATTGAATGTTTCGGATTTGAAGCTCGTTTGAAACTTAGTATCATCATATGTTGGCCTTGCGTCATCACGATAACGTCCAAAATATTGAACCGATTTAGAACCAAATATGGACAGTGCGGATTGATCTTCCTAATATCTTGAAGAGTTCATTAATCAAGAAACTCCGATATAATCGATTCCAAAATAACCGCACTTTGAAAATTCGAATAACATTACGGCCAATAGAGCTATATTTCAGTATTCAAACAGATTAAAATTCTCTGGTTTCAATAAAAAAATTTAAAAATTGTTTACTTTGGTTAGGTGAGACATATTAAAAATTTCGATTGCATTCATTGAATGGTTTGGCTTCGAATCTTGTTTGAGCATCAGAAATGTAATATAACCTTATGGGCGATTTTTAAATTTCTTGATACCTCATATTCATTCAATTATATTTAGTGAACCAAATTTAGAATTTCCCTACAAATTGTTTTTCTCTCCAAAATAGCGAACTTAGAAGAAATAAGACCAGTATATTTAATTTGTATTAGATCTGATATACAGGGTGGTTCAGAACTATATGTCAAAAATGTAAAGGCAGATAGAGAGGACCTAAATAAGCAGATTTTACATAGAAATGTGGGGGGGGGGGGAACGGAAATCCAGCGTTGAAGCAGTGGGCACTGTTGAGTTCGCTGGCTTGATCGTCATTCCCCGCACGGATTTCGAGTAACATCCACCGTTACACCAATGCGGAGTTGCCGACATGCATTTCATGTATGAGGCTGAGCAAGAAAATGGAGCGGCTGCTCAAAGGATGTACATGGAACTATTCCCGGGTAGAATCTGGGGGATCGGCGAACATTTGAGCATCTTCATCGGGTGTTGTGCGCAAGTGGGCCTTTTTATGCACTAATAAGGGCACTGGAAGATATCGCAAAATTCCTGTAGTAGAAGAAGTATTACGCAGGCTCGAGAGACGTTTCCTGTGCGCATCCTTTGAGCAGCCCTCAATTTTCTTGCGTAGCTTCATACATAAAATACATGTCGGCAAGCTTCGCATTGGTGTAACGATGCATGTTGCTTGATATCTATACGGGAAATGATGATTAAAGCCAGCGAAATGCTTTCATCCGCCGACCTCAACAGCGCCCTCTACTGCCTCAACGCTGGATTTCCGCACCCACATTCCTATACGAAATCTGCTTATTTAGGTCCCCTCTACCTGCCTTTACATTTTTGACATATAGTTCTGTACCACCCTGTATGTACCTCAAAAACAGAAAAAAAAAATCAATCTAATCTTCTGATTGAGCCGGGAGTACTTATTTTAATTTGAAAGAGTGCACTTTTCGGATGGTCTCATTTTGATTTAATTACGATCGAATTTACGGCGTGCCTGTGAGTCAGTTTGTCTACGAAAAAATTATCAAAGTGTATAGATAACATTGAGGTATTGTAAAGCACATCAGCGTTCTCTGTTTCTATATGCGACAGGGTATAAACTTGTAATTTTTACAAGACCACACCACGTCGCGTATAATCGCCTCTAATAATAATAATCTTTTAACTTTCGTTTCTTGATAATACGTTTAATAATTATTTAACTCGTTTTGCAAAGTAATTACGACAGAATTGCTGCATTGTTAAAGGTTCCGGATTCGATTCCTAGAAAAGATATCTGTTGTAAAAACTATATGTGAAATTGATTTTATGTATTTTAGTTCTTTAGTATTTAAATATATATATATATATATATATATATATATATATATATATATATTGTGCGACACACTTTACTAAGAATTTGTAATCTCGATCCTTAGCGTAGCGGAACGATTTGAATTCTGCGGGGAATAGAAAATTGTTATGATAATTAATGCAAGTAATAGGAAAACAGACAGTCATATACGGTCCAAATAAAAATTATATAATACTAGCTGGGAAAAGTTTCTTTTGAGACGTGCGAACAAACAAACAAACAAGAAAACAAAATAGAAAGGAAAACTGCATTGATGTCAAAATTACGCATGAAATTAAATTTAAAGTAAATGGAAAATATACCAGTCGATTTGAGAAAGCTCTAACTTCCGTAAATATTCTTGGAATTTTACGTAGCTGATATATATATTATTGAGGTTTACTATGGAACATTCCTTATTGAAAATGAAGTATATAGCATTTATAGTTCGTTTACAGGGACACACAAAACAATTCCGCTACATTGTATGGTCATGGAAAAAAATGTTTCCAGTGTATTTTAATGATGTTACACTATTTCAAACATGATGAAACTGATATGCGTTATTGAGGTGTACTACAACATACTTTCTATAGATTACGGTGAACGTAGTATTTACTGTCCATTTACAGGGACACAGAAAATAATTCGATTACAATATTTCTGTCTGCGATGATTACTGGAAATGCGTTTTCAGCTATGTTATGCGTTTTTAAGCATAATTAATTTTAGTATGTTACGTTGTGTGTATAAACTCTATAGATGATACTGCACTAGACAGGGTTGCACAAAGGGATTTGTAAGTATTTCCGTCTATGGGCGCAAACTGCTGAAAGTGTGTTTTCATCTATGTTATGCATTTTCCAGTTGAACTATATAGTATACTAGGGGATTTTTGTAGAATATAAATGAATTCATATACACGCAAAATTTATACTGCACAAAAGAAATTGGACACATTGCAATGTAGGGATGGTGATTGTCGGAAGTGCGCTTTTAGTTATGTTATGTGTTTTATAGCTGAATTAAATGTTAGCCTAACTGTTGGTGTGTATAAAAATCTATATCTCATATATAGGACTGCACAAAACAATACGAATACAATACAGTCTATGGGCGTAAATTGCTGAAAGTGAATATTTAATTGTATATTATGCGTTTTTGTTTGTTTCTTTGTTAATAAATTTTATCATATTGTGTGGTGTAGATTATTTACAGGGCTTCACAAACTAACTGGAGTACCTTAAAGACTATGGAAGAAAATTTCAGAAATTTAACCTTCAAATACGTTATGCATTTTCTTCTTTCACCGTATCAATAGATGCGGCGTGACGCAGGAAAAAAAAAAAAAGAAAGAAAGAAAAAAGAAAAGAAAAAAAACGTTGCGTTGCGTTGAAATATTCTGAATGTGTTGGAAAGTGTTTCACAATCCATACGTGACGCATATTTTTTTCTTGTTTTATTATTTACTTACCACTGTTATTCCATGTTACATTCAAATAAATGTGCACTGTTCTCTATATTCATAATCGTTAGTGTGTAAATGCGCTAATTCCGCTTAAATTCCAAATTAATGGTAATTAAGAACGTATTTTGAAGGTTTTCCAGTCATTTCATTTTTCATTTGAAATTTAGAAATTTTTAGAAACTGTTCTAAGCGAATATTTACATCTTAAAAGTAAGCACATAAATTGATATGTTAGAATAATATAGAAGGAAGGTTTTGTGACGGTTAAGGGATGCGCTATTTTAACACATGGGCTGATAAGTTCCCGGTCTGGCAGACAGATGGCGTTGCAATCGCCGAACCGATATATTTTTTAGTAAATACTAACCTTTAAAAGGTAGCAGAAAAAATGGCATGACGATTCGCAATGTGGATAAAACGTTAGAGTGGTTTCAGTTGAACGACTTTGTTGATAAACAAAAAAATGGATAAACAAGAATTTCAAGAATTGTTATTTGATGGGAAAAAACATCGTTCAAACAAAAGCTTGGCTTGATAAGCGTTATCCGGACACTGCACCAGGTAAATCAACCATTATTGACTGGTTTGCTGAATTTAAACGTGGTCATACGGACACCAGTGATGCACCACGCCAAAGAGGTGGTTACTCCGGAAAACATAAAAAAAAGTCCACAAAATCGTTTTGGGGAACCGTAAAGTGAAGTTGCAGGAGATAGCTCAGACTCTGAAGATATCCAAGGAACGTGTAGGTTTTATTTTGAATGAACATTTGTCTATGAAAAAGCTGTTGTCAAAGTGGCTGCCGCGCGTGTTGACTTTTGACCAAAAACAACAACGAGTTCTGAGCACTGTTTGGAGCTTTTGCGTTATAAAATTATGTTATTTATTATTAAATTATTATTATTATTCATTTACTAAATTAATATTATTAAATTAATATTATAAAATTATTATTATAAAATTATTATTATAAAGTTATTATTATAAAATTATTATTATTATTATTAAATTATTATTATTTATTATTAAAGTTATGTTATTTATTAAAGTTATAAAGTTATAAAGTCATAAAGTTATAAAGCTTTGTTAAAAAGTTGTGTTTTATTTATTAGATCGGGAACTTATCAGCCCATGTGTTACCTCTAGGCCTTGAAATATGCTATTTCCTTGATTTTTTTTATTTTTATGGTTATAATTGTGATTAGAGCATTGTAATACTATAATAAAAAAAAAAAAAAAAAAAAAAAAAAAACATTCGTACTAAGGAAACTTGTACTGAATTTACATATCTCTCATATTACTGAAAAACGCAAATATTTATAACTAGCAAAACCTGCGGCTTTGCTCACGTAATTGTTGAAATATGCCAAGTGGTATTCGTGGGCCTAATTTTAATAGAAGAAATTATACTGCTACGGATAATTCTAAAATTACTAATTAAGCTACATTTCCAGTAAACTTCATTCTTATACTACATTAGACGAACATGAGACTTAAATGAATGAGAACAGCTAAAATTAATTCCAAATTAATGATAATTTAGAACGTATTTTGAAGGTTTTCCGCTCATTTCATTTTTCATTTGAAATTTAGAAATTTTTAGAAACTGTTCTAAGCGAATATTTATATCCTAAAAGTAAGCACATTGCCAAATTCCAAGCTTCTGGTTAAGCAAACTTCTATAACAACCATATCGCATAGAAGCCGCAATTTTAGAACTTTTTTGTTCCTGCACACATTAAAATTTCTAAATTTTAAAAAACTGCTCTGTGAATGAATTTATGTCTGTAACATAACAGCCATGTAAAATTTCAAGTTTCTATCCCTAACAATTTCAGATAAATCATAGTTTAGAACGTTTATAGAAAACTTCCCGCTCATTTCACCCTTTTAAAATTTGAATTTTTTAGAAATCGTTCTTAGCGAGCACTGAAATCTTAAAAATAGCGACTATGCCAAATTTTAAGTTTCTAGACCAGCAGCATCACTAAAAGAGCAATTTTCGAATGTTTTTTTGCTTCTGCACCTTTTTAAATTTCAAAGTTTGTAAAAACGGTTCTGTGCTAGCATTTACGTCTAAAAAATAACAGGCATGTCAAATTTTCAGTTTTTTCTCCTGAATTCAATTCTGAATAAACCATAATTTAGAACGTTTTCCTTTCATTTTACACCTTTAAATTTCGAAAATTAATAAATTGCTTATACCGAGCGTCTGCATCTTAAAAGTTAACAGTATACTACATTTCAAGTTTCTAACCCGAATAAATCCAATTAAATCATAACTTAGAACGTATTTAGAACGTTTTCCGCTCATTTCACCTTTTTAAATTTCGAGGTTTTCTCTAGAAATCGTTCTTAGCGAGCATTTGCTTTTTAAAAGTAACCGCCGTACTAAATACAAACTTCTGTACCAACTGTACCACATAAATCGCAATTTTAGAACGTTTTTTTGCTCCTGAATCCTTTTAGATTTTGCATTTTTAGAAAACTGTTCTGGGCGAGCATTTATGTCCTCTAAGAGTAACAGCCATGCCAAATTTCAAGTTTCTAGCCTTAACAGTTCCAAATAAATCATAATTTAGAATGTTTTTCAGAACGCGTTTCGCGGTTTCGCGCTTTTAAATTTATTTATTATTTTTTTTAACTGTTCTGTGCGACCATTTACGTCTTAAAAAGCAACAGCCATGTCAAACTTCAAGTTTTTATCCTTAACAACACCATAGAAATCGTAATTTAGAACGTTTTAAAACGCTTTTCGCACATTTCATTCCTTTAAATTTCAATTTATTTTAAATTGTTCTATGCGACCATTTATGTCTTAAACGTAACAGAAATATCAAATTTCAAGTTTCTACCCCTAACATTTCCATTGCAATCGTAATTTAGAAGGTTTTCAGAACGCTTTTCGCTCATTGCACCCTTTTAAATTTCGAGTTTCTTTAAAATATCATTGTTAACGAGCATTTGTATCTTAAAAGTAACCGCCATGCCAAATTTCAAGTTTCTAGTCCTTTCAGTATCACAAAAATTGTAATTTAGAACATTTTTTCTCCTTCACTCTTTTAAATTTTGATTTTTTTTAAAAAACTGTTCTGTGTGTGCATTTGCATCTTAAAAAGTAGCAGCCATGTTAAATGTCACGTTTCTGTCCTTAACAATTCCATAGAAATCGTAATTTAGAACGTTTTTAGAACACTTTTCCCTTATATTACCCTTTTAAGTTTCGAACTTTTTAGAAACTGATCTTAGAGAGCATTTACATCTTATAAGTAACTATATTGCCAAATTTCATCCCCTTAAGTATCACAAAAATTGTAATTTTAGAACGTTTTCGCAACCGCACCCTGGGGTAGTGATACCGACATGAAATGTAGCCTATGTTAGAGCAGAGACTGTCACCATCAATTTGCCCCTATTACGTTTGAAATCGGTTCGGTAGTTCCAGAGATTCCATAGAAATTGCAAATTTAGAATGTTTTTAGAACGCTTTTCTCTCATTTCGTCCTTTTAAATTTCGAATTTTTATAGAAACTGTTCTTAGAGAGCATTTACATCTTATAAGTATAACTACCATAATACATTTCAAGTTTCTAGTTCCTTCAGTATCCCAAAAATTGCAATTTTAGAACGTTGTTCGATCCTACACCCCCTGGTGGGGGTGTGACAAAAAATGCAGCGACTGTCATCATCAATTTGCCACCATTACGTTTGAAATCGCTTGGTAGTTCTAGAGATTACCCCCTACAAACAAACAAACGTTACTTCTTTATAATATCAGTATAGATTATATTAATAGCTCTTTGCTTAATATTTAAAGTTCCATAAAAACAAGAAATTATCTCATGCTTGGTTTAATCTAAAAAAAAGGAGAGGGGGGGGGAGGGGAGGAAGGAAGAAAGAAAAACAAAACGAAAAGAAAATGAAAATTACTACAACTTGAAAATTCTAAATTAGCAACTTCGTAACAACTAAGCAATCTTAGTTTAAACAAATTAAAACTAAGTTAGTTTTAAATTTGGTTAGTAAGAAACTTAACTTTTTAATTACTGCAGACTGTGAAATTTTAACAACACGGAGTGAACGTTGCAGTTTGAGCCTATAAAAAATATCGATATTTGGACAACCTTTAGAGTGATTGTATGACTTGCGCTCCCTTAATAATATTTGAATGATGGGCGAATGTTTAAAAAAACAACACTAAACCACAAACTTTCTGTATTTTAATCTTCTAAATTCAACATCCTAAGGGATACTTAATATGCCGCATCGATTTTAATGGAATAAATCATATTGTATACTATCAAATAACGCAGCTGAAGGCTAAGAGTTTAAATTACGACTGTCAGGACGTTTTCTGCCAGAAAATGAACGCCAAAAAAATCGTGAGTGAACATCCGTAATAAGAGAGGGGCGTTTTCCATGAAATTAAAATTTGAAAGAAAGAAAGGAAAAAAACCGAAAATGCTTAGCACAAAATTGCGAAAAAAATGAAAAAATTAAATTAAATTAAACTCTTTATGTAGACATGTAAAAAAATTTTAACTAACAAAGCAAAATGTTAAGGATGATCGATTATCGACTGCATAATCTATTTAACTGGTTGTTAAACATAATTGGTTACCCGTGACGTCGCTCACGTAACATCAAAAGAGAAAAATAAATGCATTAATTAAGGAAAATATTTCACCCCCCGATAATTAAAAACATATTTAATTAACCAACTCTTTATCACATTTTATAGGAGACGTGAATTAACCTATATTATTCACAACTAAAAAGAAATGGCGCATCTAGTATTTCTCGAGAATTAAATAAAAATCAAGCACTCGTGACATCATAATTCACTTTTATATTTTAACAGAATAATAAGGCTACTATAATTTGTGACTCGTGCTATAGCCAGGACACGTCAAGGCATATTGTCGTTATCATTATCTTTTTGTGCGTGAAGGTTTCGCTATGGTACTCCATTGCGAAATTTGGTAATTTTTGAAATTCAATATTTGAAAAACGGCATAATAATTAGATTTGAAATTTATATGAAGAAAAATACAATTTTTAGGGTTTCATTCATTTCACGAAATCCTATTCGTCCCGCTACGTTGTTTGTCCATCACAGAGCCGGTTCTCAGAAACTATATAACTTATAGACTTGAAATTTTGTGTACTTATAGCTGAATACCTACTATGAAGCTTAAAATAATAAAATTAAAAAAATCGTATTTTAATATAGAGAGATAAAAAACAAAAAATCTAACAGCTTTTTCCTATTAAATTTAAACATTTTTCGTTATAGCAGTTGCCAACAGCTAAAAATTCTCAAGAAAATTCTTTCTACAACTAGTAAATCTACAGATCAGAAGCCTCAACGTCAGCTCTACAAATCATTGTTCATTAATCTCACTAATTTTTAACATTATCTGCATAATATTTGATATCCTAAAATTAAATTTTTTAAAGTTATTTATACATTTATAAAAATATAAAATTTATCGAAAGTTCCGGAAATTTTAGAAGTATCGCATTAAACACAATGTTATGCAATGATAGGATAAACTACTTATTACTGTATTTTTTCAGAATAACAATACTAACTCCGGGTAATAATATTTCAGGGGGGCTCCGCCGCCCCCCCCCCCCCCCATTGAACCTCCCGTTGTCGCTTTAATTTTATATTCTCAATTTCCAGTAATTGGGCTATTTCATTTCTTGAGTATATGTCTGTCAGTCAACCTCTGAATTCCCCTCGCGAATGTTAAACCTATGGGCGTAGAATGCATTCGTTTATTTAAAATATCTCCTCGGGAAATTAATATATTTAACTTCTTTTTTCCGTGTACTCTTCTTAAGGGATGTCTCTTTTTTCCGTAGTTCTCAAAATTTTTCTAAAATCTATGCTTAATTTAATATTTTTATGTGTTAAAAGTTTACGAACTGTGAGTATAAAATTTTAATGCTTCACATAAAATTAAATATAATATTTTGGAAATATTTTGAGTACTACGAAAAAAAGAGACAGCCTTTAAGAAGTGTACGCAGAAAAAAGAAGTTAAAGATATTAATTTCCAGGGGAAATATTTTAAATATACGAATGTATTCTACACCCATATAGGTTTAATATTAGCGAGGGGATTTTAGAAGTTGACTGACTAACATCCTTAAAATTGGTAAAGATGATAATCTAGAAATGATTTTTGTGTATTATAATATTCATAGAAAAATCTTAGTATCCAAAAATAGTAACAAAATACTCGAATCAATTATAAAATTTAGTAATGCTATCAAATTTAATGTCCGTTGTGAAGAATCTTTTCCAGAAATTTTGTGAAAATATAACTGCAAATTATAACATATTTCTTTCATACTCAGGTGAGTTGGTAAATAACAACAAAAATCATCTAGATATGAAGATATACAATTGCTAAATTGAATTTATAGAATCATGTCAAAAACATATGTGACAAATTTTGTACTGTTTAATAAGCTAAAATAAGTTGAAGTGATCTGTCATTGTGAACCACTTTGCAATTAGTGGCACGTATACGTGCCTCATAGGGTGCATAAAATCCTTTAATTTGAAAACCACTATTTCTATGCTGTAATTTTCATCTTATCTAATCATAGATTTTCAGCGATTAAATAAAAATAAAATAACTATACGGAAAAGATGGTACCTAAGAATTAAAAGGGGAGTACCGTTGCGTTATGTATCGTGCGTTGAGTATCGTTAATGTATTTTTAAAACTTTCTCTGTGTGAATGAGAGTTCACGTTTTAAATAATACGAATCATCTGTTGCAAGGGAGGGAGGGGGGGGGGTCATGATTTTAGAGATGCTTTGGTGGGGCGCAGGCAAAATAAGTTAGGAAACTACAGCATTGAACATACAAAACAGTGGTTTGCATACCAATAAACACAATTTAAAAAATATACAATAATTGTATCGTAAATTAGACTGTTGTAGAAATATAAATATTTAAATAATATATTTCTACTGCTGATAGCATATTTTATAGCCATGTTTATAAAGTTTTTTTTTTTTTTTTTGTCAAATTACGCTGAAAATGTTCTAGTTTGCGTTAAAAGATCTGGCAGTGCATCACTGCTCAAGCACTTATACAAAAGAATAACACTACTAACAAACTAATGTTTGTACTGTTTTTTTTTTTTTTTTTTTTTTTTTTTTTTTTTTTTTTTTTTTTTATTATTATTTGGAAATATTTTAATACAAAGCCTATATTTCGAAATTGTTGGAACTTCGTTGGAAATATTTATAACGTCATGTCAATAATTTAATAATATTGGATAAATATTAGTAAACAGTATTGAGTATATGTTCTTAACATGTAATTATTGAAATACATGCGCGAAATTTTTGTAAAAATAGTCCAATATTATGTCAATAGTGTGCAATTTCTTATCATATTCCTTTCTTAAGTCCTTCTATTCAATGCCGAGAAGAAAAAAAATCAGTTAGAGAAGTTCTTTAATTTATTTAAGATGTGCCTGACGACCTTCAGAACCTAATTTTTTTTTTTTTTTTTTCTTTCCAAAAAAGCTATTTTTAAATTTTTTTCAGATTTTAGATAAAATATAAACTAAAAAATCCCTGACGGCTCGGTCTACAGTCACAGGTAGATTTCGAAGATGCAGACCGTGGGGCGCCTGTTTGTTGGGAATTGCGGAAGAAGTGACCTTTTAGTCATGATACGGCAGATGGGAACCGCCCACTTCGAAACCAAACTTGTTTGCAGGCGGAGCCAGCAGAGAATTTTTTTTTAATTTCTTTTGCTAAAAGAGTTGGTCCTATAAAAAACTTGTCAATGTAAAAGTTTTAGATAATATTAAGAGGATTAATAATAAATTTAAGCGGATGTGATATCTTGTGAATTGACGAAGTTATGATTTTTTTCCTTTTAAAACCCCCCTTCCCCCCCCTTGGGGCCATTTTTAATGATATCAAAAATCTGTCATACATAAATTTTCGGCCATTTTCTTAGAAGTAATAATAACTTTAAACGGATTCGATACGTATCATAATTAAGAAATTATGGGTTTTTTTCTGTTTTCACAAAAAGCCCCCCCCCCATTTCCCCTCCCTTGGTTCGATTTTGCCCATTAACGAACTTGACCGAGATTTTATGCCCCTTGATTTTATGTATCAGTTTGGAAGAGATTTATGCAGAATTTTTCCACTTATCGTGTCCATAAAAAAGTGACATAGATAGATAGATAGATAGACAGATAGATAGATATTTAAAGTTTTGAACTGGGGGTGGTTTTGGGTTCTGAGAGTCATAATCGGCGTAGATCTCCAAAAAATTTTTAAAAATTCCAACTTAGGTGAGAATGTAATAGGTAGTATTTCTTACGAAATCTACCTAAAACAGCAATATTACGTTATCAATTCATTAATACGTATTGAAAAATTAAGAGATTCCAAGTAAATGTTAGTAAAATTTGACCAAAGCGCTAATTTTCTGTAACAAATTGATATATGTCGCCTATGTCAAACCCCTTTATATTACAAGATACATATGATAATATTCGTCAAAATGAACAAAAATCTAAAGAAAACTTAGCAAGAACGAAAAATGATGCATCAGGCAAAGATTATGAAACAATTTTCAATAATAAACAGAATAATTAAGAATTAAGAATTTCATATTAAGAATTTTCATTTTCATACAATGAAATGAACATGTAAATAAGCAATTTTAAAAACACATAACTCAGTAAAAGTTCCATTTTCAGCAACTGCTTTCCATATTCAGTAATGTGTGCGAATTCTTTCGCGAAACACTCATTTTGATCTGTAGAATTTATACACAACCACGTAATGCACTGAAAATTAGATAAGTTTTAAAATGCATACCACAGCGAAAACGCACTTCCAGCAATTATCGATTATAGTCACTCTTGTACACTGCAAAAAAAAGTGTTGATTTTACAATATAATACTGGCATCCCATCTGCTAGTATAATATTATACCGTAACATTAACAGTAATAAATAGTTAAATAAGCAGTAATAGGCTACTGCGGGGATTCTGAACATGAAAATTTAAAGATTTTAAAAATATTTACTTTTTTTTTTTTTTATAAATCGTTATGTGTTTTATGTTGAATCTAATATTTTAATTTACTAGTATTTTGTTTTTGATTTTACATCAAGTTTATAAGTAATATTCAGTATTTATTAAATTACTAAGAAAAGTGTCGAAAAATTACAGAAAATATGGGCAGTTAAAATTTTATCAAAAGGAAAATTAAAAAATAAAATTAATAGCCTTTAATAAATAGCTTTTAAATAAGTAGCTTTGAAAGCGACACTAGTTCTCGTTTCCGTGCAAGAAAAAAGGAAAAACCTACGAAAATATTTTTGAAAATGAGTATTTTTGATTTGAGCTCCTTTATGTTTGTTTTAGATCAGTAAATATATTATTGTTAATTTAAACTGTGGGATCTTTCTGCCTTTTATTTCAATTTTACTAGTATATAATAGTATTCATATACATTTTAGAATTTATAAAAATTTTGATGAATAAATATGATTAATTGAAGATAAACATATAGCAGATTGAAAAAACAAATTACAACGAAGTTGTATTCAAAAGAAAAATGAAATTAGCTATTTGGTTTATAAAAATTCCGTTTAGAGTTAACAAAGGATGTTAAATTGAAAGGCATTACGGCGCAAATAATAAAGAAAACTCTCAAATACATGGCCAAAGATAAATTGTCCTTCTATATGTAAAAAACTTCAGAAAGATAAATTGTCGGAATAGGTATTGATACTACAGAAACAATAAATTTCAAGCCAATTGAATATAATAAAGCTGCTTTATTACATTCAATCACAAGCAAGTCCAAGTCCTTCTTTGACATGCATTCACAATTTTTTTTTTAAACAATGGAAATGATATCCAGGGAAATTAATGAAATTTAAGAATACTGTAAGTTTAAGTACTACCAGTACGCCCGTGCGAGGATTTCGCACCGTAATCTAATATTTTTTATCAATGTCTAATATTTATTAAATGCAGGTTTAAACTTCTAAAAGAAAAAGTAAGGAAAAATATCTGAAAACAACATTTAGTTTTTAATCAAGCCAGAATATTATCTAATTTATTCCATCAAAACTGGAGTAAAATCTGATCCAAGACTGCAAAAGCAGGGGCGCCATTTCAGAACTTTCTTGGGGGGGGGGGGGGGCAAAGTCTTTTTTAAGGTAGTGGCATAGCTAAGGGTGGAGTTTGAACCCCCCCCCCCCCCCCCGCAACCTCTCTGAACGAGAAACGTTTACTGAATCATATATACAGAGACAGCAATACTTCTAATACGGAATCTCAAGTGATCTCTGAAAAATTTCCGTTTTAGACAGGTTTTCGTCTTAGCAAGTAGAATTTTAAAATATTATGAAGGTTTTCAGTTATAGACAGGTACCGTTTTTTTTAGGTATTCTTTAAGACTGTTAAAATCTCCTTTCTATAAAGCACTTCTGAAGACCATAGTTGTATAACAGTGAAACATGTCTAAGGGAAACCTGTCTATAACATAATTCTTTCTCAAACGGGCAAAAAAAAAAAATCAAGTTTCGAAGAAAAAAATGGCGTACAATTAATTATACTTGCTAAGATGGAGACCTGTCTAAAATGGAGCTTTTTTACAGTCCTTTTCAACTCCTCCTTTGCAGGTTTTACTGCAGGGACGCCATTTCATGGTTTCTTGGGGAGGAGGGGGGGGGGGAACAAAGTTTTTTTTTAGAGAAATAAAAAATGCAATGTGAGATTTTGCCTTCTTATCTTAACTTCTTTCACAAACGTGTGATTCTTCAGCAAATATATTTTTAATTTTAGTGGCAATCCGCGAATTTTTCTTCTTTTTTTTACGCAAAAGCAATTCGTCAACCGATCGAGGTAAACATTGCGAATTTTACGAATTGGAATTAGAAAACATAGTTAATTTGGCAAAATTGATTGCGGAAAAAATCGTTAATTTTTTCAAAAAAATATTGCGAATTTCGCCAAAGATCACTGAAACGAATAGAGATTTTCGTCAGTCGGTCGCGGAAAAAAAATCGCAAATTTAATGTAACTTTTGCGGGAAAATATCGCGAAATTCGTCAAAAGATTAAACAAAAAAAATCACGAATTTAGTCAAACATTCGCGCAAAAAAGGGGAATTTTGTCAAAGATCGCGAAAAAAAAAAAAAAAAAAAAAAAAAAACTTTTGTCAGTCGGTTGCGGAAAATGACTTCCGAATTTCAACAAACGATTGTAGAAAAGAGTCACGAACTGCGTCAAAAGATTGTGAAAACAAATAGCGAATTTCGTCGATCAGTTGTCAAAAAAAAATGTCGTGAATTTCGACAAACGGTGGAAAAAAATTCGTTAACGATCGGAATTTCGTCAAAGATTGCACAAAAAAATAGCAATTTTTGTCAGCGGGTTGCGGAAAAAGACTCCCGAATTTCAACAAACGATCGTAGAAAAGACTCGCGAATTTCGTCAAAAGATGGCGAAAACAAATAGCGAATTTCGTCGATCTGTTGAAAAAAAATGTCGCGAATTTAGACAAATGGTCGAAAAAATCAATTCCATCAATGATTCACAGAAAATAGCGAATTTTGGAAAATTATCACACACACACAAAAAAAAAGTTGTGAAATTCAATTTCTCACGAGATAATCAGCACACAAACACCATCAAAAAGTTAAGAAATTTGCAAATGTTGTAATCCATAAGTATAAGAAAATTTTCATTAATGATGTTCTGTCAATAAAAATTTTCCGCAATCATTTTCTGCCTTCCTCTTCAGACTATGATCTAAATTCCATACAATTAAGAAATCTGCAAAACCCTTTGTCTCAGGTCCCTTGCTCCTGCATTGGGTGGGGCAACACGACCCAATCTGCAGTACGCATCGAGCCGGGTTGACGCGGCTTATTTTCATTGCGGGTCAGTTTGACTTGGAACATTTGACTACGGTTGGGATATATATATCCCAGTGGACTATTTTGTATTCTATTAGTACGACTTTTTGAAATCTGTCATACACTTATATTAGGATATTTTCAAGATAAATCTGTAACAAGGAATTTTTTTGGAAATTGTAGAACGATTGAATACAAAATTAGTAGTCAATCCTGGCCCGTTATCAAAGGGTTAATTGTTTCGGGTTCAAGTTGGGTTTTCACTATTTTGAGTCGGGTTCATGTTGCCCGAGTTTTCAAAGAAATCCTAAATATTTTCAGATGAAAGAAAAAAAATAATTTTACTACATAAAAGATAAAATTTTATATTAGAGATATAATTGTAGTCTACTCTTCCAAATCACGTTGAAATATGGATTAATTTTCTTATATTTCGGGTGGTGTTGCGGTCAATGGATATTTTTTGGACGTTTCCGGGTTTATTGGAAATTAGTCCTGCATCGGCTACCCGAAATGCATTTTGTTTTGGGTTTAGTTGATTCTTTTTTTTTTTTTCTTTTTTTCTTTTCTTTTTTTCTTTTTTTTTTTTTTTTTTTGCGGGTCGAGTAAACTTTATACGCTTTAGGTTATTGCTTTGACTCTTTCGAATCGGGTTCGAGATGAACAGCGATTATACAAAAGGAGGTTCTGAATAATTTTCAAATGAAAAAACTATAATATATTTGAATATTAATGGGTGTATATATGTGTTATTTTTTGTACATAAGCGGTAAACTTGTAGATTACTTTTCCATAAATGTATTAAAATATACATTCATTTTTTTCACTTTGGGTTCAGGTATGAATATATCGGACTCGGCTTGAAGTCTGTCGGGTTAAAGTCAGAATTCGGGTCGGTTACAACCAAATCTGGACAGGACTCTAGTGTCAGGCTGTGGAGATTTTTAAGACCATACTGTATATATAATATCATTTAATAAAGCAAATGATTTAAAAGCATTATAACGATTGAAGTAAATATAATGTGACACTAATAAAACAAAATTAACAAATCATATAATTAGGAAATTAAATACACCTCCCACATCCCCCATCCCGAAAAAAATAAAAAAAATTCCCCTTAAATTTTTGGCTAAAGAGAGAATTTATCACTAAAATTCTAGCCTTGGGGGTAACGAGTTTTCTTTTAATCATGCTGTACACAGCTCAGATGCAATTCATATAGAGTTTATTCTTACATATATTTCTAAAACTAGCCAAAATACTTATTAATGATAAATGTCTCACTTATAGAATGTTGCAATAGCAAGGCTTTAGAAAACATTTCAATGTTTAAAGTGTTTATTAAATGTTTATTACTTTCTTCTTTACAAGAAAAAGGTATTGGGTTTATGAAAATTTACCACTTCCGGTTTTCGACGGATTTGTACGTTTCAGAAAGTCCTGAACACAATTGGACTATTTTTAGAAAATGTCTGTCTGCGAGTCTGTCTGTGTGTCTCAGTGTCTGTATTTGACAAAAATTTTGTGGGCGTTGTATCTCAAGAACTAATGCACGGAATTTGATAATACTTTATATTCAGTTAGATATTGATATAAATGGGTGGTGATTAGTTTTTGGTGTAAATCGCCAAACAGATAGCACTGCTATGCTACATTTTTCATGATTTTCACGATAGCTATATTTCTAGAACTAATGCACAGAATTTCACCAAACTTCAGATTCAGTTAGACCTTGACAAAAATAAACGATTATTACGATTTGGTACAAATAGCCCAACAGTTGGCGCTGCTATGCTACATTTTGCGCGATTTTCACGATAGCTATATATCCAGAACTAACCCACATAATTTAATAAAACTTTAGATTCAGTTAGACCTTAATATAAATTGGTGCTGATTTGTTTTTGGTGTATGTGAAACCTGTATGATATAGAAGAAAGTTTTGGGATTGGAACATCAGACATTTTTTTGAGACATTTTTTTTTTTTTGTCTAACCTGTGATAACTGATAAATTTTCTGAAATTTCAAATGCCTTGGGGGGGGGGGGGGCGGTTGCCCCCCCCCCAGCTTCCCTGAAATGGCGCCCCTGCGCAAAAGGCACGCGCGAGAAAAAAAAAATAACAATAGTATAATAACTGTATTAGAGGATGAAGTCACCTGCTTCGGGAAAAACATGGGACATAGAAATATAAATCTAAACATTTCAATTTCAATTTCGCTTTTTAATCATAAATATAAAATAAACCCATGCGGTGTTTTTTATAATCATTGTTGAACATGATAAAATGCGGTATTTTATTTTTGTGGCAACACAAATTTGAGGGAAACCTTTCATGTCTTTTACGAAAACAATACCGATTAAATTTTTAATTAACAGCAATTTTTAATCAAAAAACATATTTTAACGAAATGTTAAGTGTGCTATGTCAGAAGCCTATTCAAAAACCTTTCATATGGTATCTCATTCGTTGTTCTGCGTTTCCTATTTTCTTAGAAAAAGGGATGTTGACAGGAGAAATAATATATATGATGATTGTTAAAAGATGGATGATATATGGGTGTAAATATGGGAATGGACCGAGACATATAATCTCAAAGTTTTATCTCTATCACATTGTAATTCATAAAGTACAGATAAACGGTATATGCATCATGGTATTCCGTGTTACTTTATGTATTATACGGCCGACTGGTTTTATTCTAAATGTGATGTAAACTTAAAACCGATCCAGGAGCTTCTAGAAATTATTCCTGTACTCTGTATAATCACCGTAACTGATATTTTTTACACAAACATACATTTTGATTGAATACAGTTTTTAATTAAAAAAAAAAATAGTTTATTACAAATAATATAGCTTCTGCCATGACTTGTGCTACAAACAGAGTAGTTTTAAAATTTAAAAGAAAATGCAAAGAACTGGGTCAAACATTTCTGTCTCATTTTCATGTATGTTCATCAGAAAAAAAAATGAGATGTTGAATATTGTTGTGCAAATTTTTAAATGTCAAATATGGGCTTAAGAATGTAACTAAAACTGTCAATTACAATCGTAATCACGAGATTAATCACCGTCAATCTAATAAATATCGTGACAAATCTACTTTATTACATAGAAATTCAATGGGCTTTCCACTCATAAAGTCTTAGGTGTTAATTTCGAATTAATATACCCGAAATTTCCAGAAATTATGAATGAGTTTAGATAACGCGAATGAGTAAAGTATTTGGTGTTTTCAGTTAATATTACAAATCATCTTACTGAACTTAAAATTTAACACCAAATTTCATAATGTTACCAAGTTATTTTTTAGCATTAACACATTGCTTTGGCGAAACAATTTTCAAAAAGATTACAAAAATCATCGAAGTTGAAATTTTCAGAATACACTAATTAAGTTAAAAAAAAAAAAAAAAAGATTTCATGAAATGTGAAAATTTATTTCTTGTATTTTAATCTTCTCTTGAAATGATGAATAGTAAATTTTTGAAATTTACTATTGAAATTAATCGAAGTTCAACGTGATTCGACATTGGAACAAAAATATACGAATGTGTGTTTTCCAAATTACAGTAATTATTCATCAGACGACCGATTTCTCAAAATACCTTGTTTATTAAGCATATACCCTTTCTACGGCAAATTTGCTATTTTCAACTTTATAAGATAATTAATGTGCGGAAGGATCAAGTTTAACAGACTAGCATTAACGATTCTAAAAATCTCAATAAATTCACCTAACTTTATAGGTTTGGTTCATAAACAATATAAACAAGTTTTTCTTCTTCTTCTTCTTTTTTTTTTTTTTTTTTTTTTTTTTTGAAAAATAACGGAAAATAAACTCTGCATAATTAAAACTTTTAATTTTTCATGAATTTTTCTGTAACATGGTTGTATTTTCTTTATAGGAATTTTATTCTGTTCGATGTTAATAATACATCTCTGCATTATTTTTTTTTTTTATGTGGCCCTTGGCAGTAAGCGAGTTTGACATGCATGCTGTAAAGGTTATATAAGTGCTATGCACACCACATTCTATAATTAGTCTCTTGTAGTGCATCTCAGTGATATATATCAATTTCAATATATTTGAAATTGTGTAACATCATTAAAATAAACCGCAAATGATTTTTCTCCATAGACCGCAATGTTACGGAATTCTTTTGAGTGTCCATGTAGAAAAACTATAAGTGCTACACACTTCATTTTCAA
The DNA here is from genome assembly GCA_963931845.1 of Maratus michaelseni. Lineage (NCBI taxonomy): Eukaryota > Metazoa > Arthropoda > Arachnida > Araneae > Salticidae > Maratus > Maratus michaelseni. The sequence goes on from OZ007587.1 coordinate 278,519,117, forward strand.
TACCGAACATGCCACAGTAAGCCTCAATAACATATATCAATTGCATGACGATCCGAGTATATTTACACGAGTTAGAGCACGGACAGACAGACAGACAGACAGACGGCAGACAGACCGACACAGACAAACCAAATTCATGAACACTTTTCAACTATGTTGGAAAGTGTTAAAAATAAGATAATGTAATTGCATACAGATTATCTTTTCTCTTCATTTATGTATTAGTTCTAAAATTTGTCTATTTTTTTCGAACAAAAACGACAATATTTAAATCATTTTCTGAAAGTTTCATAAAATTATCCTGGCTGTTACTTGAAACACCATAATAATTGGAATGATTTTCTTCAAATAACAACATCTTGAGAAAAATGCAATTAGATTGTAAAGTTATTGTGAAAACATAGTGTTTTTTTAAATTGCCTTAAAAACAAAACAAAGAAAAAACGGTTTTGGAAACAGAAAAGTTTAAATAATAAGTTTGTTTCATAGAAAAAGACACATGCAGTCAAAAATTGAGTTTTCGAACGTAGACAGTCATCTTAAGGATGTTTTCGAAAAAATATCCCACCCCTCTACTCCCGCTCAACACACGAAACTTTCATACATATTCATGCAGTTATATATGTAAAATCATGAAATTTTTAGCTATCGCACTATTGAAATGATTTGGAATCGAATAGCGTTTTTCATATTTAGATAAATGTATTACATTACATCTTGTGTTACACTCGATGGATTCTCATTGACGAGCCTTGCCAGAATGAAATGTCTCAAAACCATTTAGTAAGTATAATTATATATGTCGCTGTAATGCTGAAAACTCCCCAGAATTTCCAACAATTTTGTTTGAAAATAAATAGATGCAATTTAAATTTTTTCACGAAAATTATAAAATTTTATTTAAAAA